>OY292363.1:8053169-9340044 GCA_958496195.1 Timandra comae | reverse complement strand
CTTGTAATTCACTAGATATTCTCTGCGGTTATTCCCGCATTTTTACTAAACGTATGGTTATTTGTTATTTCTGATACAAGAAACATAATCGCAACTGATTGAATGTCCGAATGGAATTTTAAAATTTTGCTGCAGCTTTACGTTACAAGTTTCAATAGATTGTAAAAGAAACTATTTCCAAACTTTCTTCTTTCGCGTTTATTATAGTAAAACAATAAAGCAGAAAACCGTTATTACTTGGACAAAGCTTATTTCAGGTAAATGCAAGGAAACATATTTCCTCTTATGTGTCGGATTTTTATGAAATATTTTTGAGAGTGCATAACCACCCACTAGAAGACAAAGCCTAGTATGGGGTGAGTGTGAAACACTTATAAATATGGTTGAGGTGACGAAAAAATATAAAAAGTAGGTAGCAAAGCCGTATCGGCTAAGAACATATGTATTTAGAAACTTACGCAACTGATAAACTGGATTTTCAAACAAACATTCTAATAATATTATTCGAAAAGTTAAGCAATCAATTGTTGTTTTGACTGATCGATAAAATCAAATTAACTACCATTGAGTAGACAGAAAACACAGAATATCTTTTCAGTAGATCTGGCTGACCTAAATTGAATGAATGAATCCTTGGGCTTATCGAATGAATGATAAATATCTATAGTCAAATATTTCAACAGAAGTTTAGGACACAACACAAACCTTATAATCAGGTTGGTTACGCAAGGAGCAACCTTAATTCCTTAACAGTCATTAACTTGACAGGTAAATAACACATCAATGAAAAACTTGAGATTTTATCATTTACTGATAAACAATGAAGGGTACTTTCCATAAAAATAAGATTATTTAGTTACAGATTGTGTGTGGATTATAAGTTAATATTAACTTTTTATGCTATTAGGATAAACGTCTCAAAATACATAAGTAAGTATATATTCAAATAACTTAGAAGCTTATGGCAATACTTGGCTACGTGTACGGAATTTCGTTTTCAAAAATGGTTCTAAGGTACCACATTTAGAAGTTTGTATTTAGGTTGTCCAGAGGGAAAACGCGCATGTTATAATTCAACGTTTTTTAAAAACAAACAAGTGGATCAATGAATTACTAGAACTTCGATGAACTACGCCGACTAGCAGAGGCGGTTAGAGTTTTTTATAATCTAAGAAACTTGAAAATAAAACGTCATTCTGAACGTTAAAGGAAAATATTCTTTGAGGTTTTAAAAAGGATATTGCAATAGTTTTGTAACTACTGCCTATAAATTATAGTTACATTACATCACCGTGTTGGTGTGCGGTCGGCGATAAATGGCAAGGCACTTGATAACAACAGAAAGTTACCGCGAGCTAAAAACTAAGTACTTAGATAGTAAAAGTGTGCTACACCAAAGGCTATACGTATTTATTCATACTGTCGATAAAATATAAATATTAACATTGGATACTAATTATGAGTTTCCATACGGAATTCTTTCAAGAGATGTTTCATACTCAACGCGAATTAAACAGTGGAGCACAGTTAGTTTGTATAAAGGAACTTCTCGGGTGACTTTGTATAAAGGGATTTTTCGGCTATCGAGAATCCTGTTTGAAACGAATTCGTAAGTATTAGATTTTCAAAATGCAGACTGCATAATATATTCATGAGGGAAGATTTGTACCCATATAACGCACAATGTTGCGTCGCATGGTGAGTGAAGATAGTAAGTAGGTGAAAGATTGTTTATTACATTAGAAGCGTTACATAAATTATGTACACGGAGTCGGACATAGCATCTAATATGGATAGTAAGTCCGGTTGTCTCGCCGCTATAAGTCAACGGACGATCATGGTTACTTCGCTCATTATGTAATGAATTCGTACATTTGCAAATAAACCGTTAGCCAACAACACAACGACCGTGGTCAATAATAAACTATATACAACAACACAATACATTTATAAAAATAATTTATGCGACTTTTTATCGATGACACCGTTTCTTACGAAACAAATATAATAATATTACAAAAATAATCTGCAAACGGACATTTCCATTGGCGTGGCTAAATAAAATAATGTAAATATTTGACCAACAAAATATTATGTTTGAGAGTGAAGATACATACATACATTTTTCTGTTCTTTTTCTTGTGTGTGTGTATGTACAATAAAGTATTTCTATCTATCTATCTATCTACATTGGATAATTTGCAATGGGTCTCTTGTGGAAGTCGATGGGGGAGACTTATATTCAGTAACGGACTACAACTCAAATCGCAGCTATTGCTTAGAGATCGATTGTTATTATTTATATGTGTACCTATGTACATACCTATTGTATATTCCGGGTAGGTCTGAGTATTATACCCCTAGTAATCAAGATGTATATGACAAAAACAATGTTTGCTGCGTCAGCTAGTTATTTATATAGTGGAACAATCTGAAGGATACACATAACTACGAGTATACTGTTACAGAATTTAACATAACTGGAAAAGTATTGAGGACATTTCACTCATATAT
Source organism: Timandra comae (assembly GCA_958496195.1). Classification (NCBI taxonomy): domain Eukaryota; kingdom Metazoa; phylum Arthropoda; class Insecta; order Lepidoptera; family Geometridae; genus Timandra; species Timandra comae. Next base: position 9,337,530 of record OY292363.1, on the reverse strand, counting down.
CATAACCCGTATTTGAGGTGACATTATTAGAAGTACATACAATAAATCGAAACAGAACAGTCAAGGTCTCGAGCGGTATGAAAGGTATGGTCAGGTTCAGCCAAGAGAAATACGCACCGCACCGCTAACGGAATGTCGTTGTGGATATTGTACCTGATTGTACCAATATTACGCACTTGTATCAAATGAACAACGTAATTTACTAATGATAACTTATTGAATACTAGCAGCGCTCAACGGTTTTACCCCCGTAGCGCCCGCTCTCGTGCGAATGCGGGGGTTAAATAGAATCTATGTCACTTGCTGATATCAAATTAAAAAATTAACTTTTTGGACTTAGATTTTTGGAAATCAGTTGTAGTTTCGGAGCCTATTCGTTACGTAAACAAACAATCAAATCCTTCCTCTTTATAATTTTAGTTGAATAAAATACCATATTAGTTTAATAAAATACCATTAGTAATGATGATAGCTAGACGAGTTTAAACGTAGCCAGCGTCGTTGACCAAGAACTGATCATTATAACGCAGGGTAGGCTCGAACCCTTTTGCTGAAGACATATGGCTGGCTGATGATGATGACCTTATTGAAGTTATTGAATTAAGTACCATTTAGTGGTAATCGATTTTTGGGACATAGTTCTACTTGGGTAATGTATATTTGTCTTGGATTTGCGAAAACGATCTCTATTGTCAATCGTCATCTTAAAATATACTTTAAAATGCTTTATCCAACAGGCATATTTAATCATATTCTAAAAGATCTAGTAATCTTTTAGAATATGTATCAAATCTACTATTGTCACAATTTTCTTTCTTCACAACAAAACTGAGTTTATTTCCACTATTATCCCACTAATAAAAAATTAGACACACAAAAATTTGTACGGATTTGTGAATTAATGTTTCTTACTCTTTCACACAAAAACCACTGAACTGATTTAGATGAAATTCTGTACAGAGATGATTCATAAAACCAAGAACAAACATATTGAGTATATACTTTTTATCCCAAAGTTCCCACTGGATAAAGATTTTGGGGGTTAAACAGTGGAGCCTACAATTGTAAGACATAAAATATTTGAGAACATAGTGATATTACCTAAGCTAAAATTAAACAGAATGATTGGCCATGAACAATATTTTTTTTTTTATTATAAACATAAATAAACCTGACTTATTCTGTTATTGTTACATTGGAGGAACTTAGTGAATGTTTAGTACAAATACTTCAGATTGTGTTTAGAAATGATTGGCATTTCAATATAAGAATAGTTTTTAAATATTTTTCTTAATTTATGGTATTACAGTATTAGATGTAGAAGATTTTATAATTTTTAAAATATTTAAAATATATTTTATTTGAAACTTGTTTTAGTCACTTTTTTTAACATTATAATATCTTATTATTTTACTTTTCAAACTATTATATTATAGACTCAAGTAGAAAGGAATTTCACAAACACTTATAAGAAAGTCTGTTTACTTGTCCTTCTTTGTATTATAAAGATGAATGGATGTAGTCTGTACTTCACTACATAGTATAAAACAAAGTCGCTTTCTCTGTCCCTATATATGCTTAGATCTTTAAAACTACGCAACCGATTGTGATGCGGTATTTTTTTATGAATAGAGTGATTCAAGAGTAATGTTTTTAGCATAATTTTATCCCCATATTGGGAACTATGCAAGTGGAACTGCGGAGTGCTGCTATCTATTATAAAGGGAGAAGATATGATTGTTTGTTTGTATTGAATAGGCTCTCAAACTACTAGATGTAATTGATTTTTTTTTCTATTTTAGATGATCTATTTCTATTCCTGAAAAGTATGCAATAAGTCTTAGTTTTTCACAAAATACCACAAAAATAGTTTTACTGTGAAAACATATACTTTGATAAATTGTTATTAAGAAATAGTCATCAACAATTTTACCTTTAAAAAATTCTATTACTTAACATAAAAATAGGTAAAATTTCTTGTATAAGAAAAATATTTACTTATCACAAAATGTGAAACCAAATGCCATTCTTTAGGACAAATACACTTGAAAATAGTTTAAGTCAATTAAAATAAATAATAAAGTTAAACTTATGAATAATTAGCGCAGAGATAACATTTACATATTAAAAGTATTATGAAATAAACTATTATATGTAAACTAATATATCATGTGGGTATTGTAGCGATATACACCTTCTTGTATATCGCTAATGGAACCTTTTTAAGAAGTAAGTTGAATATTTGTTTTTAATATAAAAAGAGATTGAGACAGAATGTTTCGGATGACAATAGAATTAATTTGTGTTTGATAAAGAAAGTGAAATTATTATTTTAAAATATAAATATTTATCATAATTGTTGTTATTATTTATTTTAGAGAAAAGCCCCAGAAATCAATCTGATCCCGACAGTATCAACAGAATATGTGAGCTGTTCTACACTATATGATTGATGCTATTGTCTGTGATGTAAGTAAATGTGGAAAAATATAGTAAGTAAATAAATTCTTGTGTTGTGACATAAAGTGGCTCCGTCTAATAAAACAATGTACTTAGGAATGTTAGTATTTGTATTACAAAAGATTATAAACAATAACTCACCTCAATGTTCCCCATAGTTTGAAACGCAGTAAAGACGAACATAAATCCAAATCCGAGAAGGATTACGTTCAAAAACTTTCGTTCCATTTTGAAGGTTTGTTTTACTTTCTCGTTGTCGTAAATTAATTATAATACTGAGACGCGACGTAACACTCGGCGAACCGACTGCCGACTGAGAGAATTTCAACTCAAACAAAACACCTCGACACGCTCTCTTCACTTATCATTGATAATTATTTAGCCCATTGAACTCCCTCTACTTACTCCCACTCCATACAAGTGATCGATTTTCATAATGATACCCATTAATGGGCACGATACTTATTTACTATCAACACGCTGTTCGCTACAATTAATTTAGGTGGGAGATTAATGCAAATTCAGTTCAAAATATTATTTTCTAGATGCAAAACCAGAGAAGTTAACAATAATAAACAAAGTTCACACGTTCTGCGTCACACATCAAAACAATTTTATTGACATAGCTTTTTGACAATTTTGACAGGCGACATTTGACAAAGACAACTTTCCAACTGTCAAAGAAGATCTTTTGTCAACAAACGTCAACGTCAAGACTGGTCGCGCTGTACTCTGTGGCCTTCGGAATGAATGACTATAGCTTCCTATGCTGTCTGTGGTTACGTTATTTTACTTTTTGTTGATTGTTGTTGTCTGTGGTGTACAGTACTTCTATTTTATTTTTCTGACCGATCATTTGGATTTGAGTTATTTGTTCGGATTTTCGTTTTTGAGTGTAATTTATAATATAATGTATTATATACAGTAATGTTAGTGATTATAAATATAGTGCCTTATAAATAATCGTTCTAAATCTGTTATCCGTGTGTTTGTACATTATTCAGTGTCGAGGATGATCTCATTGACGTTCTGACATTGCCTAGAATCTGAAAATCTTGTTGTCGTTTTATTTCACGATCGAGTCCAATGACCTTGTATCGTGTATTTATATTTAATTAAAAAGGGAAGAAATTCCAAACAAAATGAAGAAACACATCAATAGAGTAAAGCAGCTTGCGGATCAGACATTTTCAAGGTATGCTTAGTAAAGTACTTACGACCTATGTTTTTATCTGATAAGGATCGTGTTTATGAACTTCTATGGTTATATGCGTAAAATTTATTACAATAATACTTTTTCCTTGATACCAGATCTGGAAAAGGAGAAGCATTGACTGATGAACTGCAGAATGCGGATAGGAAAGTGGAACATCTTCGCAATGCCTTACAGCTCGTCAGTAAGAGGCTCTCGACAGGAGCTGGCAGCACCCAGGGCCAGGACCCGGCCGCGAGGGAGAAGAGACTGAAGAAACTACCGGAATATCTATTAGGACTTGCAATGTTAGAAGCTAGCAATTTTGATGATGATGAAAGTATACTCAAATACATATTACATGAATGTGGTAAGTAATTTAATACTTTATGGACTGAAATCTTTATATAAAATAATAGATGTGCCCGATTGTTGCCCAGTGTCAACCTATTGGACACAGAGATCCTAGGATGACTTAAAATGTTTACTACTTTGCATATCAGTTATGTTTTGCTCAAACTACCCTTATTGAGTAAAATATCTATTATTATATTTATAAGCATAATCTATAACCTTTGTTCGTGATTATAATTATTCTAACAGATAATATATTCAAGAAATATAATCAAGAATAGCATAATACTGTACAGAAATATGTATGTTTGTCCATAGTAAATAAATGCACTGACCATTCATCCTTATGTTAACCATTTGGTTAAACACATTAGAGTTAGATTATTAAGATATATTTTTATCACTGTACTACTTATATCAGTGAGATATCAGTTACTCTTTTGCCCTATATGCTAAATAAACTTTGTTAAACAAGCCAGAATTGAAACATCTCATTCATTATAAAAACTGGCCAGAAACAAAATCTCATTCATTCACTAAATTAAAACTGGCCACTAAAAAATATTATATAAAACCTTATTGCTGCAGGTAAAACAGAAAAGTTTTTAGCTAACGAAATAGCGGAACACGAGTTGAAAGTGGAACAGTTAGTTTGTGCCCCTTTAACGACGATACACGAACAGGATCTACCGGCCATCATGAAAGCTAAGAAGCAACTCAGCAGACTTATTAGTGAGAAGGAATCAGCAGCGAGTAGATATCATGTGAGTTAACATTATCTGTGTGAACAGATAAGTTTATCATAACTTGTTGTATATGACTAATAATGTCACATCAATACCGATAAATTGTGTGTGTGAACTTGTATGAATTAACAAAGGCTTATTTAACAAGCAACACCCGCGTAAATCCCAATCCTGTGGGAATTTTGGAGTATAAAGTATCCTGTGTTATTCTCATGTTTATCTATATACATATATAAAAATGAAATCCGTTTCCCCTTGTCGCGCCATAACTTGTGAATGGCTAGACCGATTTGGCTAATTCATTTTTTGCTGTGTTTGTTACTGTCTGGAGAAGGTTCTTATGTAAAAAAAATGTCTGGAAAAGCAAACGGGAAACTAGGACCCGTGCAAAGCCGGGGCGGGCCACTAGTAATAGGATATAATTTATCAATTCCCTTTTAATTGAAATAAGCTGTAGTTTTTAGACGTTTGTAAATAAATTTTATTGTAGACTTTTAATTCCATTTATTAAAATCAATTGCTGATTATTATTTATTGTACTCGCTGTAATATTTATGTGGTTTTACAGAGTTAAATAATATATTAACAATGTCCAATATAAATCTATTTTTGAACAGATGATGTGTAATATTATATGATAGTTATGAAATATATTAATTTAACTGGGCTTTTGAAGGTCAAACCTAATCAACCCGCAATTTCCTCTGAAGTTATAATAAAATCCTTTATCCACAACAACATGTAAAAACAATATGATTATGGGTCGATTTATGTTGGTTATATTACCAATTAGGTAATATAAACAACCACCATTTAGGTAATTAATATTAAATATCTTCAGTGGGTGAGATGATCTGCAGTGGCATCTTACTATATCATTTGAAACCCTTATTATATCTAGTTTATGTAACTAGTATCATCACTACATAGTATAAAACAAAGTCGCTTTCTCTGTCCCTATGTATGCTTAAATCTTTAAAATTACGCAACGGATTTTGATGCGGTTTGTTTTAATAGATAGAGTGATTCAGTGGGAAGGTTTTTAGCAAAATTTTATCCCCATATTCCTACGGGAACGGGAACAACTACGCGGGTAAAACCGCGGGGCGCCGCTAGTTTAATATTATTTATGTAAATCCTATATAAAGAAATTATTTAACATACACAAGATATACTGACTCTCTTTCATAAATATTAAACTGTGATAGATGCATAATCGATTTTTAAATCAGTACCTAGTTTTTAAGGCAAATCAATATCAACATAATAAGAATTACAATATTTTACAGCACTTAGAAAGACAGAAAGAAGAGAATCCTACTAAATTAACAGCGGCTCGAGAAGAGCTAGAAGACGCTGGTAACAAAGTGGAGTCGGCGCGAGACGCATTGGCCGCGGACATGTTCGCACTAGTCGCAAAGGAGGCCCAACTGGCACACACACTGTTACAATATGTTAAACTACAAAGAGCATACCATGAGTCCGCGCTGCACTCCTTACAAGACACTGTACCTGAACTGGAGCGGTTTATAAGTAAGTTACTTTTGGTAGTTACTATAATTATAGTTCGTAAAGTACATATAATATGTAGTCAGAAATATCGATAATTTCTACCGATATAGTACTACCTTATGAACGAAAGTTTGACATATGTCACAGAACAGAGATCATCCTATATTCTGCAAACTATATGGTATGTTAAGGCTCTTTCACTAAGTTTATCAAGCGGAAACGCAGTAAGTCGCTTCCTATGTATTTACTACTAGCTCCGTCCCGCGGTTTTACCCGCATAGTTCCCGATCCCAAGGGAATTTCGGGATAAAACATAGCCTATGTCCTCCCCTGTACCATAAGCTACCCCTGTTCCAAATTTTAAGTCAATCGGTTCAGTGTGAAAAGGTAACAGTCAGACAGAGTTACTTTTGTATTTATAATATTAGTAATGATGAAACTGCATCCTTTAGTAACGAGCCGCGGTGCAAAAAATTGATTGAATTGTCGCTTCAATTCTACGCGTTTCTGCTGTAGTCAACGCCAGACATTATAAAGAATATCCTAAATAAAATTACTTGAATCTAAATTTGTTCGTCCCAAAATTACAGCAGAACCAAAGACACTTTAGGTTCTGTGGGCGTTTCTTTAACATTTATCTGATGGCTTGGCTATAAAATCCATTTATAGGCATAACGCATGTCCGAATTCTATATTAGTTAGTAATAGGATAACTGTAGACTATCGCGTGTCACAGTCCCGTTACTTTAATCCTATTTTATTTAAATCTTTTTTACATGAAGTTATTGAAAATCTATTTAAATTAAAACAATCAAACCATTAACCTTTCTTTGAATATCGATGACAATGGTAATCCTTAACTGGCGAAATATGCAGAGTCGTAACTCAGTGTTGACTGTCAGGGGCGCATTCGTTAGCCAGCAACATGTGATTCGGTTCAGCGAGAAAAAAAAGTGTACTGCTATATTTGAATTAATGCAATTTACCATCATATTTATAAAAAATGTTGTCAAAAACCCTCTGAAATATCTGTACAAATTGAGATTTAAGGGCGCCAAATTACAAAAAAACCACAGGGCACCATTGTATCTTCTTTAGACGACTAATAGGTATCTGACTCGTACATACATAAAAAATATATCGCATCAACTTCCCATAACTGACCTCATACCTACCAAATATGTTTATGAAGCAGGTACCAGTATTGTTTTCAAATACATTTCCTTACTTAGACTATGCACGGATCTTGTGAGCTATTCGAGTAGTGCACGTACAATAATGTTCATATGTACTTATTTTAACTTATTCAATATTTGAATGCTACATGAATTTAATTCATTACTAGCTACGCCCCGCGGTTTTACCCACGAAAATCCCAATCCGAAATTTCGGGACAAAAGGTATCCTATGTTGTTATTGTTATAAGGAACATCTGTACCAAATAGCATCTAAATCGGTTCAGTAATTTTTGCGTGAAAAACAAACTTCTAAACTCACAAACATACACACTTTCGCATTTATTATATTAGTAGGATTTAAGTTTCATTGAACTTTTGATGAAAGACCGTAAATAACAAAACGTAGGTATTTTAAAGTTTAAATTCCCAATCATAACTTTTCCTCATATGAAGTACTAAAAGACAGATATTCAAAAATTTGAAATATCATTCTCTTTAGACCATAGGACTCTCTCTTACAGATAACATTAGTGACACACATTCCGTGAGAAGAAACATACGTAACCACTACGCCCAATGCATAAAATACATAAATTACATTATAAAATTAAATAACCTACTGTTACAACACATTTTGTGAATAAATTTTACGTAATACATGTTAACATGAATTTGAATTTATTATTGTTGATGTGCGCGATATGAACTCGAAAACTCGAATTCAATATCCCCAATTCGTTCCGCGATATCTTGTTATAAATAACTGAGATATGCGGGATTAATTGCTGCTCCAATTAATTGCTTAATCAACCGAACACTTGTCTATTCGTGTTACTGTACTATCAATGTTCCAATAGTACTTCTATGTCCATAGTGATAAGGTTCATTGTCTCATGCACTCATGTGAGGTGTCTGGGCGACCACTTGTATGTGATTGTTGTCAGACAATGCACCCTAATCCAAGTTACATTAATTGTTTTAACAACTTCATACAATTGAATGAGCCGGTTATTTCAAGAGAACGATTTGTGTTGTCGAATTCGTTGTGAATGTGCGAAAACAATGTACTTTACCTATGCAGTTCACACTTTTTGTTTACATTGCGTGGTGTGAAAAAATGATGAATGTATGAGACTATTTTTTTATTTTGTTACAGATGATAGTTCTGTGAAACCCGTATTCGGTTATCCTCTAGAAGAGCACCTTCGAGTGGCTAGTAGGACCATAGCATTCCCTATAGAACTGTGTGTATGCACGTTACATGAACTCGCGTTGAATGAAGAAGGACTCTTTAGAATTGCTGGAGGTAAGTTACGACTTTAATAATTTGATTTATCACACGTGCGTCACATGATTGTGTAAAACACTACGCCACTCATTTGTCACACCTATTGCATCACACATGACACCTTTGGTCACACATTTTATTTCTTGTAGGTTCTTCTAAAGTCCGTCGAATGAAGTTGTCCCTGGACGCGGGCCTGTTCAGCGTCCCGCTGCCGCGCGACTACCGCGACATGCACGTGGTGGCCTCCGTACTCAAATGTTACCTCCGGGAACTCCCGGAGCCCTTGCTCACATATAGACTCTATGAAACCTTTATGAACGCCTCGCGGCAACTCACCGAGCAAGGTCGTCTGAACGCTCTCTGGGAAGCAATCCACCTCCTCCCCGACGCGAACTACCAGAACCTTAGGTATCTTATTAAATTTTTGTCTACTTTGACGCAAAATCAAAGTACAAACAAAATGACCCCGTCGAATCTGGCGATCGTGATAGCTCCGAACCTGCTGTGGGCGGCGGACGAGAGCACCTTCGACATGAACATGACCACCGCCGTCAACTGCGTCGTGGAGCTCCTCATCAAGCACGCCGACTGGTTCTTCCAGGAGGACCTCAACTTCTTCATATCGTTCTCGAAGGAGGACCTCCTGCCCGACCAGTGCGAGTACGGGTTCACGCCCAACTTCGTACACGGCTACAACCAGACGGCGGCGCTCGGCCAGGAGCACACCAACGGGGACTACAGCTCCATGACCAAGTCGATGTTCGACTACAACCACCAGGGCAAGGGGCTCGAGTCGCCGGGCCGCCACTCGCGCAGCAACAGCCACGACACCAGCCTCATTCTGCTCGACAACGACATCAAGAAGGCGCAGTCCAACAGCTCGCTGTCGGACCAGTCGAGCCCGCCGCACGGCAGCCCCAAGCCCATCATGAGGCGGAAGAACAAGCCGCTCGCGCCCGTCCCGCCCAACTTCACGCCCGACAAGGGCAAGCGGCCTGACGACGGCAAGCGGCCCGACGCGCCGCCCGACACGCCCAAGGAGCCGCCCGCGCCCTCCCCCGCGCCCGCGCCCGCCTCCAAGGGCGACGGCGAGAAGCCGGCCAAACCGCCGCGGCCCGTGCTGTCCGACACCGGCAAGGTGATCTCGGGCGTGCAGACCATCAACCGGTCCACGTACCGCCAGCACAAGGCGCTGCGGGACGAGGCGCGCGCCGCCCGCGACCTGCCCGACCAGCGCCGCCAGAGCCTCGAGCTCGACAAGGACAAGCCGGACGCACTGCACGAGGGCAAGGGCAAGGGCGACCCGCCCGCCGACCACAAGGCCGCCGCGCCGCGCCTGCTCGTCGGCGCCAAGCCGCCGGGCCAGCCGCCGCCCCGGCCCGTGGCCGCGCCGCGCACCATCGTGCCGGCGGCCGACGACGAGGTGACGCTGCGCAACAAGCCGGCCGTGCCCGAGCGGCCCGCCACGCTGCGCCCGCAGAGCTTCCGCGCCGCGCGCGCCGACGGCGAGCCGGCCGCGCCCGCCGGCGCCGCGCCGCCCGCCGCGCCGCCCGACCGCGTCACCGTGCAGCGCACGCACAGCTCGGGCGGGAAGGACGCCGAGCTGGACGAGCCCAAGGGGCTGGGCGCCACCCGCCAGCTCAGCCAGTCGGAGGGCAGCATCACGGAGGCGCCGGCGCCGCGCCCGCCGCCGGCCGCGCGCCCGCCGCGCCCGCTGGTGCCGGCGCCGCCGCCGCCCGCCGCCGGCCCGGCGCCGCTCGCGCAGCACGAGAGCACCGACTTGTAGCCGAGGGCACGTCGCATGGCGCCGAAGCTTCTCTTCTAGTGACGACTGACCGGCTATGAAGCTAGAGATTTGAGGATACATTTCTTTGCATCGAACGAGTATTATGTATTTATTTTTATATTTAGGGAGTTCGCTACTTTTAAGATATATTGTGATAGAGGGAGCGGGCGGCCCGTTCCCGCGGCGAGACGCGCTTACGCTGCCTAGTATGTGATGTCGATTAACACGCGAGCTAACTGCACCGGAACGTTCACTCGGCGATAGCGTTCGTTCACGTTCAATAGGTAAGAGTAGATTTGTACAATTTTTTAAAAGTATGGTAGTATGGTGCGCGGTGAATATTGCAATTAACGTTTGTGATATTAGTGAACTAAACATAATCAGAGAGAGATGGGGACGCGCGGCGTCGCGATCGGGGCGAGTCGAGCGGAGCACAAATACGTTATTCTTAATACGAGTAGCCATATTTTATCATTTTTATATTCGGACAGTGTAATAGTAACGTTAGCGACGCTGTTTCAGTGAATTGAATATTATTTTAGTCAATAAGTATTTTAAGTATGTTATGTAGTATTTGTAACATTTTATGTGATATGCATTTTATTATTATACTGCAAGTATACAAGCTTCTGTTGTCAGTAATTATAATGTCCAAATTCGACTCACAATGTTTTATTTATACATAATCAATTAACTTATATTCTAAACAATTAAATAATCCAACATCAATACATAAAATATGTTTTATTTACGTCTGCCACTGTACAATGTAGTAGTTGCGTTTGCCGACCCTGAGCAGAGATATGAGATTGGGCAATATGTGCGCAGACTCGGTGATAACTTCATCTATCTTGTTTATCCTTTGGTGGTTTATGTAAAACCCTCCCGCTTTTATTATTCTAATGGCGTCATCTGAAACAAAAACATCAATAATGTCATCAACTTTCTAAGATTAATTATTTTTTATGAAGAGTAAAATATCAACACTAAAACATATTCTTATTATCTCTGGGTCCACCATTTCTCACCACTTTCGAGAAGTAACAAAGGTGTTGTCAATCTAAGTATCTTCTCTTTCATAAATGCGTAATCATTGTCAAGGATAAAAGAGAGTTAAAAAGCTTTAATTCAATCTTAAACACTAACAAAAAGCGTCACAACTGATCCTTACTCTCAGTAGAAAAGCATTTAGCTTGCATTCCTAACTCCATAACAGTGATGCCCGGTGACAACAGCAGGTTGACGACGGGAGCGCCTTCAAACACTCTCATTATATCTGCCGAGGTCAGCGATACTAACGACTTGACGTCCTTACTGTACAACGCTTCGGAGGTCTTTGTGGCTATCTTAAGTCCTTCCTCTGGAATATTAAACAGTAATTTTAGTTTCAAAATGTGATATGCCGGGTTTCGCTTATAACTGATTAATACAATGGCATACTAATATTTTATACATTTAGTAAGGATGGGTATGTCCCATTCGTCACCACCAGTGTTGTCCCCACTGGGAATGAATGGGATGTAGAAACTTAGAAAACATCCCGTATGTTTCCACTAGGGTCAAATACTAATATGTTGGACTAGCATTAGTTCTTACGGTAGAACTGTTCAGTAGGACAGGTCGGAATAAAGGAAGTAGTAAGCTCTTCTCAATGTCGAAAATTACGCGGGAAAAGCCGACTACCTATTTAATAAAATTATCTTCAACTTACCTCCATGCACCAATTTGGTAAGCTGTTGTGCTAAACACATTTGAGGATACCTCTGATCGGGATATTCATGATGTTTGAACATTATATCCTTTATTTCACCCAATGTGAAGAATGAAAATAACTTTAGGAACTTTTCGACATCTGAATCTTTTGCTCTTATAAAGTATTGGTATAAGTTAAATGGGGATGTTTTCGCTGGGTCTAACCAGAGCGCGTTTCCCGCCGATTTGCCAAACTTATCACCCTCTTCAGTTGTTACTAATGGTAGGGTTAATCCTGTTAATAAAAACGTTTTTATATATTAACTCTCCTAAAGGAATTAAGAATGGCATAGTTAATACATTTCTTTACTCTTTCATTCCTATGAATTAACGCATGTGTGAAAGAGAGAGGAGACATGTATCAATTAACTATACTGTTATAATATCTTGTTTAAAATAAAGAAGGTAGTTGAAGATTTCCTTAACAATTTGCATAGTGTGAAAGAGTCCTTTAAATTAAAGCTTACCATAAACAGATTTATTATCCAATCTACTGATCAATTCATGTCCTGCTGTTATATTTCCCATTTGATCACTACCTCCTAGCTGCAAATAAAATTAAATATGTACATGTTTTTGGTGATTTTTGGGATGCATGTAGTAAAAACATGCAGACAGACAGACAGACAAAAACTGTTTTGACTTTTCTTATCTCGCAATTTTTCTGCAATATCTACATGGTGTTCTTTTTATTTATTGTGAATCATAATCATGTCCCAGTCCAGTCATAAAACTAAATTCAAATAAGTGAGATTTACCTGAAACCTACAATTGTGTTCCTTTAACAAATGCCACCAATCATAAGCCTGAAATATTTGGTAGGTGAACTCTGTGAAACTCATACCAACATCAGACTTCAACTTTGTTTGAACTGTCTGCTTTAATAGCATTGTGCCCATTCTGAAGTGCCGACCAATTTTACTAACGAAATCTATTGAATTTATATCTTTGTACCAGTCCTCATTGTTTACTATTCTGTAAGTAAATAATTATATGATTAGGTGTATATAGTTTTTATATAGATTTCTTAGATTTTTGAGAAGAACATGCATTGAAAGAGTACCCTTATGAATTTATATTTCTTCTAATTTCAATATAATTTTAAAATTATTAAGTTAAAATATTTTTCTGTTAACTTTGCCACTTCTGACTAGACTTTTTTTGAAACCATTATTTTTTACCTAATTGGTGGAAGTGGATATTCATTGTCATTCCAAAAATATTTCTTGTGGTTTTCAAATACTGTTTCTAGATTTTTCCTAATACAGCTAATGTTTTTTTGTATTGTTTTGCGTTCCATTGCGACGCGATCGGTACTCCTACCACTAGGGTCTCCAATGTGACCTGTTGCTCCACCTAACTGTAAAAAGAAGATAGTTGTGAAAATTATCTTTATTTAATAAATATTCATATATTCAAAGCTAGTACTGAAAAGTGTGAAATTCAGTTACAAGGTAGGAATTACTTAAACATTTCAGATTCTTACTGTTCCTTCTTTGTACATTTTTGAAAATATATTGTATGCCCGGAAACATCGTATTAATTTTAAAGTTAATGGCGATTTTCATAATTTTAATACTAGGAATAGGCATAAAATCGCCATCTCAGGATGTAGGTTAGCTAGGACTAAAAAGTCCTTCATCTATAGATGTATTCAATTTTATAATAAAATCCCCCGGGAAGTGACTGGGCTCACTGATGGAAGGTTCCGATCACACGTTAAAAACATTCTTATAAGCAAAGCATACTATAAGGTTACTGACTACATTAATGACCGGGAGGTTTGGCATTAAATTTCTGCACACGCAACCTCAGTATGCTATGTTTAGTTTTTGACCTATATCATTATTTTACTTCTATATTTATAGATTTTTTTTTATATACCTTTTGACATGTTTTTTATTGTTGACATTAGTTATAAGTGACATTTGTATTTAATTTTATTTAAAAAAAATACCAGCCCGAGTTTCTTGCCGATTCTTCTCGGCTGATGTAATTCCGAATCGGTGGTAGAATCAATTCTGACGTTCATAAGTGCCTCATTGAGGTCTTAACTGAATAAAGAATTTTTGACTTTGACTTTGACTTTGACTTAAACCAACATTAGTCATGTTAAATTAATCTTAATTTTTTGTCCATCCACGTTGTCCCGCTGCTTGGCAAAGGTCTCCCCAAATATCTCCAACTCCCTATCTTTCTCAGCTTAAGTAAATCTTATAAATATTTATTATTTCTACTTTAAAAGCACCTACAGCAAAACTAGAATATAAATTTACCAATGCAATAACATTGTGTCCGGCTCGCTGCCAATGTATCAGATTGATGATGACTAGAAGGTTCCCAACATGAAGACTGTTGGCCGTCGGGTCGAACCCCGCATACACACACTGAGGAGACTTGTTTAGTAAATCTACTATTTCGTTTCTGGAATGAAAAGAATATTGTGTAAAAATAACATTTTTGATTTGGTAAACTTCCAAAAGCTATGAGTGCCTTAACCATGTCTTAACACAAATAATTATAATATGTAAATAGAAATATGTACTGTCACTATTATTTAATATTTAGCCTGTCATTTCTCAGGCAAAGGTCTCTCTCATATAAAGATGATATCAGAATAGTGAAAGTTTGAAAATGGCAAACATGCATTGCTCAACTCAGGAATCATTCCCTAGAGATTTTTGACTTGGCTGGTATGTATATAAGCCATTAGTTAGACCATTTTAATTACCTAAGTAACTGTTAATAATTTATTTTTGGAGTTAAAAAGAAAACAGTCTTACCCCGCTGTGTTAGGAAACAAGTCCTGGTACATGCCTCGTTCAGACAATTTCAATATATTCCTGTTCGTATAGTGCCGCTTAGATAACCACGACCAATACGGTTTAGCTAAACACTGCATTTGCTTTATTAGCTTCATTTTTAATAATATAACCTTTAAATCTGTGAAATAAAAAAATACTATCCGAAGGTAGTAATTATTATTATTACTGATAGTCTATATTATTCTACCTATAGTTTTAGTCCCATTTTATATAATTATTTCAAAATAACATTAGCGGCGTATATTACAATTTTATTTATTTATATTCAGTTTCTTTTTTTCGAATTTGTTAAAACTTATCCTCCAGCTTTTACCAATGACAGGACAGCCAGCCAGCTGATGAGCTGAGCTGACAGTGACAGACTTGTGTAGTGCCTGCTTTCGACCTCATGTAGGGTTTACACCAGAAATTTTGCCGAACGGCTAAAATAGGCAGTAGGCACGTGTAAACCCCTCCTTACAACAGTCGGACCCAAGATCCGTGTCCGATAGAATTTGGGTTCTGAATTCTAGAATTTGATAACCAAGCACAAAATTCTTCTTTATTGTAGTACCTTTCAAAAGACCTATTTTAATTATCTAACCAAATCTATTGAAATGTACGTTACTGTTACGATAAATAAAAGAACACATTTTCTATGCCACAAAACGATTTATTCAAATTATGTTTCACTTATACATAAAATAAACTAATACATGTTTCTATATTTTATCAGCGAACATACAATACTCTATACATATACAAATATCTTATTGAACTATATTTAATATTAATAACCCTGAGTTTATTTTTGGATGATTTGAAATAACAAAATATTCAACCAATAATAAACTGACGACCATCTTCCACTTGATTAGTCAGTTACAAATACTTAACAATATAATGATTATTCTTAACACCGTTTAAAAACATCTCGTTAATTCTGTATTGCTAAAACAAGATCACCAAGCGACCTCTGAACAATTCAACATTTCCAATGTTCATTTGGTATCATTTTTGAACAACAATATAATAATATCTTTAAAACCTGTCATAACTACAAACCATTGTAAAAAAAATGCAAAAAATAATACTTACAATACTATGAAATCAAATTAATTACATTTAGGAATCAAAGATTGATTGTTTCAATATATATAAATCTATAATGGTAAACATATTTAATACAAATGAACTATAACTAGAATACCAGGTCAACTAATATAAAAGTAATAATACAAATATAGGGAATACAATTTATCTTTGACTAGACCTTTACAACCAACATTATCAATACTTTAGGCCTAATTATAAAGAGAGGTATCTTTCAGGATTGGACAGTTTTATATAAAGAATCTTGCTGGCAGGAAGCAAGTTTTAAAATGGGCAATATTTATCTAAAAATTTATATTTTATAGCAAAAGTTGATTATAAAAGTCTAATAAAGTACATAGAATACTTAATTTAATACTATAGTTAGTTTAAATAAATGTTTGTTGTATTAATCTTCGAGGGTGACGTTTTTGAAGAGATATGACATTGATTCCTTGTTGTGTATGCGTCTGATGGCCTCGCTGAGTAGGACTGAGATGTCGATTGTTTTGATTTTGTTGCATTGCATCTTTTGGAGTTCGTGTGGTACCGTGTTGGTGACGACTACTTCGTCAATGGGAGAGTCCTCGATGAGGCGCGGGGCGTCAGAGGAGAGCAGGCCGTGAGTAGCTAGAATGTAAATCTTGTAGGCGCCACATTCTTTGAGAACTTCAGCAGCGGCCACGAACGATTGCACGTCATCGATCATGTCATCCTGGAAATAATGTGGCAAATGTAAATATAGAAATAAAAATACTTATCAGACAAGGTAGAGACAAAATAATGGCCTGTTTTGACGTAAAATATGTATGTGAGATGCGCGCGACGCTTCTTCAAGGTCATTTCAGGAAGAATGACACAGACATTTTGTTTGTCAAGGAATTACTTAAACCATGATAAAATTTACAAAACACCTTTTTTCCGTTTTGGTAATTCCGAAAATGTATTTCGACTACTAGACCATTCGTAAAAAACATTATTCCGTACTTGTTATTTTATTAAGTGAGTTTTATAATGGCGAAGTAAATAAATATAAAAACCAATACTCACGACCATGATAGCTATTCTCCCGCCCACATCCCCGACTACATTTATTGGTGGTTTTTCCTTGGCTGGATGCACGGGGACTCCCACAGACACATCCATTGTACGGGACCTGTCCACACTGACGAAAAAAACTCATGTTAATTCAAACTAATTCAGTAGATTATTTAGTTGAGTCGGGTTGGTAATAACTTTACTTATGTGCCCCACAGTTTTACTAACGAAATCTATTTCCATGGGTAATTTTATGTCAAAAATTATAATAATGTCCTTTTGTGAAACTCAAACTATCTATGTTCATAACAAATATAATCAATATTTGTCAGTAGTTTATTAGTGTAAATGTAACAATCAGAGATGGTTATTTTCATTATAATATCGTAAATACATAATAAGAAATATCTATATAAATTTCATTTAATGACTGATATTTATTATAATCTTACATTTTAAAATCTATTTATTTCTTTATTTTACCTAAAATATATATTACTTTGTCTTTTATTATTACCTTGGAATACATGGTGGTGAATACCGTCCATCCACCTCGTCACTCTCGGCCTCCTTCTGTTCCCCATGTATCACAGCTATGGCCAGTCGGAGACGCTCGGCGTACGAGGTCGCCTTCTTAGCGGAACCGGGGTTACGGGCCACTATGACCGAGTTACGGTAGTCTGGAATCTGTTGACAGTTTTGATAGATAGGGTGTTCAGAAGTTGTACCCAGAATAGGATAAAAAGTAGCCTATTTTATTTGCAAAGCTTTAGGGACTAGACACACACATTTATTCAGCTCCATTCAGCGTTTGTCCATACAAAACAACGATATTGTATGGAGACCGTCATCCTTTTAGCTGAATGGATGGGCGTCACGACAGAAAATCGTAGTTTTGTATGGACAAACGCTGAATGGAGCTGAATAAATGTGTCAAGCCCCTTAAATACTGTCCCATATTCCATCAAAATTTTTTAATAATTAAAATAATCATGCCTTCAGAAAATCTCAAGCAATTTGGCTATTTCTAAACTGATTTGGTTGTTTTAGTAGTATTTATAATTTGCTGTATGATTGCACTTAGAAGTCATAATTAGGAACCCATCTTTCACTAGTTTCAACTCATTGCTCTAATAACTGAGTTACTGGTAACCTGAATTGGGACCTATTTAGTACTTGTTACGGTCTATATTGGAATGATATAGATAAGGTTTTTAATACAAAAATAAACTTACGCTTTCTTGAATATACTGCAGCAAGAACGGTGATGCTCTTAGATTGTCAACTGGACAATCATAGAAACCTTGGATTTCTTTCTGATGCAGATCCATAGTAATGATATGAGTGAGGCCTGATTTGCACATCATTTTGGCCAGCAGTTTGGTGACGATGCAGCCGCGCTTCCTCATCTTGCATTGCTTACTGTACGGTAGATACGGGATGACACCCACAATAGATCTAGCTGATGATGTCTTACAGGCATACGCCATGATCAGTAGCTCCATTATGTTGTTGTTTACATCTCTGAAAACATATTTAATAGTGGTTATTTACAAAGTTTTAACCAAAATCTATATTTAATTTTTCATATATTGCATGATTTGGATGAACTACAATATTCATTAGATTTTTTTTTAAACATTTAAAAAAAAATTGTATTGCATTGTGCAGTATTGTTGTAACTAGAAATATTTATACCACATTTCATCCTAATTGGTTCCAGTAGTAAAACAACTTAAGTGTTGATATGGTTAAAATAACAATAAAAATTAAGTTATTTTTAAAGCTTTGATAACATAGTATTTTTTTTAAATTTTCAGTACATGATTAAGTAGATAAGAGTAAAGGGACTTCACCACTATAATATGCAAATCATATAATTCTATATTGTCTATACTTCTGGTATTCCCCAAATTGAAAAATCATAAATTGTTACTATCTTGTTTCAATGTGACTATAATATTGATAATTTAGAAGAAATACTATATTGTATCTTTTTTATTACTTTGTAATATGTAATTCTTGTTATCAAATCTAAAATAAATAGTATACATAGTAGATAGTTCATCTTACTTAGTGCCCGTCTGTACAATGTAGATGTTTTTTCCACGAATTGAGTCGGCAATCTCCACCATAGTCTCACGATTAGTTTTATGGTACACAGAACATCCTCCTTTACGCACACCAAGACGACTGAAATAATATTTTATTGTATACTACCATTTTGAAAAACCAATAAGACTATTCAATATTAGAATAGGAGTAATTAGTGTGTTCTAAGTATATTTGTAAACACAATTGAAATGTTATTGTAATGTATGGTTATAGTCAAAAACATGTTTTCCATAAAAAATATTATGAAATTCAGGTTAGCTTTAATAAAAATGTGACCTTCAATTAATTGAAACCTGAATAGAAATGAGGTCAAATCACTTAACCTCTCCAGGTCACAGAAGGTTACAATTGTTATTACAAGAGCACATTGAACAAGCATGTACGATTCGTTTACTTACTCCGCCACCAAATCGGCTAATTCCGGGTGTGAATTGCCGCTTATAATCACAATATCTGACGTCGGGTTACCCTCCATATTGCTCTTTCGAGATCTATTGGTGAATCCCACCAACCTGAAATTGATTAGAACTCAATTAAAATAGTCAAAATTACATAAAATCTATCAAAACATAATAAAGGAAAGGGGCATCGCGGCGGATCAAGAAGAAAAACAATAAAACCTGGTTTTGTTGAGTAACATAATAACCTGATGGCAGTCTGATCAAATACAAGAATAAATTTTCGAAAATAATAATCACGCAGAGTTTTAGACTCTGGTAGACTTTCTTACGTTAACTTGTAAATCCAATTGATTTTATTAAAAATAACACAAAAATTATAGGCAAAAGGCTACCAAGAACCACCGACAACAAACCAACCAGAATGAATCAAATGAATGACGTCCGAAGGTGACGTAAAATTGATACCATAGACAAATCAAAGCATTTTACAAGCAAGCAAACACGGCCTTGAAACAAATGCTGTCCCTTTGTCCTGCTTACTTCCTTTTGGATCCGTTTTTATATCCAGTCCTTAAATAAATCCTTAATTCCATTTTTTTTTCTCAAACTTATCACCTCGTCCGTGATTAAACCCTGTATTTTATACAATCGTTGAATACCTTTTTTCACATTAGTGTCAGATTTCGTTGTCACTCAATTGTCAATGTTATCAGAAAATGACAAAATAAAAAAAAAAACAAAATCAAAACAAATAAATGTGCGAATGTTGTAAGGTTAACGTGTTGTTTTTTAAATTTTATTTAGTTATAGTAAATTAAAATAAGATGGGTCTCACGAAGCAATATTTACGTTATGCTCCGAGCGGTACTTTCAATGTTATAGCTAGTCCAGACTGCAATTGTTCACATGTATCGTTACGAGGTATCAGTGGAAGGTATATCGCTGTTGGTGCTTGTGAACATGTTATAATATGGGATATGCGGCTTGGGGAGAAGGTAATAACTTATATAAGACCTCTACCTTAACATAATATGGTTTATAAGATGATAGCTTGCTTAAATTTAAATGCAAAATATATAAACATAACCTCTATTTATCATCAGGCACAAGTCCTTCCTGGTGAAAATACAGTAGTGTCGCAGCTCGCGGCTAGTCCTTCCGGCAATCACATAGCTGTAGGCTACGTGGATGGTAACATTAATGTCTACGAGCTAGTGAACAATGAGATTGTCTGTGTGTTCGCTGGACACAAGTCTGCTATCACCTGCCTCCAGTATGATGAGCAAGGACATCGACTTGTATCGGGGTCTAAGGTAAAATAATTAAGTTCTTAGAGAAATAAACAAATTATTTGAATAATGTTGATCTTCAAAACTCAGAGCAATGATACACACAGAGGTCCCAAGATGGAATCAATAATCAAATCTATTCATAATAACTCCAGTATAATATGTAATATTCGTCACTTTCATCCTAAATCCCTCCAAATTAATAACATAAAATCAAATCTTCATTACAGGATACTGAAGTAATCCTATGGGATGTGGTATCGGAGACGGGTAAGGCCCGGTTCAGCGGCCACAAAGGTGTCATAACCAGTGCATTGCTCATTAACACTAAGAACTGTGTTGTCAGCTCGTCTAAGGACACATTTGTAAAGTTCTGGGATATAGAAACTAAGCACTGCTTTAAGACTTTAGGAGGACATCAAATGGAGGTGAGAATAACTACTTAATACAGTTCAAAAAGACTTCAAGAAATTAAAATTAGTTAATAGTTGGATCCAATAAAATGGACAACTTTCTTGAGTTTGTAATTTCTCATAGTTTTTCAAAAATCCATTTATGCTGTTTTATTTTTATCAAAATCTGCTTCGATACATCAATCATCACTTTTTGCTGACATAGGTCAGTCAACTATAGAGTTACGGATTTGATCTTACCGACTTGAAAAATGTAGTCCATATATTTGTCATTTATTTATTATCAGAATAATATTTTGACACTTCACAAATTCTTCATTGCCAACAGGTGTGGTCAGCAGTATTACTAAAAGAAGAAAGGTACCTAGTGACAGGCAGCATGGACCAGGAGCTGCGAGTGTGGAAGCTGAACTGGACAGAGGATGTAAAGGATGCGGAGAAACTGGCACACCAACTGGAGATAGTCAAACTGGAGGATGCTGAAAATACTGAGGATAGTTCTGTGAGTTTAATAATCTTTCTATCCATATTAATAATATAACTGATTTATAAATCTGCTTTACTTTTGGTTAGTTTAAACATGCAAATCTCAAGAATTACAGCTGATTGATACACAATGTGTGAATTAAAACACGGCACAGCTATTTAAATTAAGTAATTGGTAAAAATCAAAATTAGTCCTTTAGACTTTTACAAAATTTTCTTCCCAGTGTTCATGCTTAAAAAAAATATGACTAAGAGCCTATTTCACCATCTTCAAGTAGATTTCCGAGTGACTACTCGCATGTTTTGTCTTTGTCACTTGATATAAAGTAAGAAAGAGACAAAACTAATTTTACTTGTTGAGTATCAGTACTTGAAGATCATGAAATAGGTCCTAAGACAAACAATTGATTTGTCCCAGGTACTCCAATGTCATCAAGTGGGTACACTAATCCGAGGTGGTAAAGGTCGCGTCGTCGGCCTCTCAACGGACCCCGGACAGTCAGTACTAGCGTGCCACGGGACAGACTCTCTGTTGGAACTGTTTGTGTTCTGCACGGATGATGAAGCTAAACTCAGAATGGATAAACGGATTAAGAAACAGAGGAAGAAATTGGCGTGAGTTTTACTTTTTCATAATTCTTTTCGTTTATTCGCCTCAATGTTTAATTTCGTATAGCAATTTACCAATTATTTCTTACGATTTGCGTGAGAGAGAGATGAGCTTTTAGCACAAATTAGGACTTGAAATAACTTTAGAAAAATGAGATTGTTATTTTCACAGTAATTATTTTTCAACAATAATTATTTACTATTGCAAAATAAACTCTTTAAAAGCACCTTAGCGCAAGTAATAACTAAATTTTGTTCTTTTTAAATCATCTACATTATGTCTTATAAACAGCTGCAATATAAGTAATTCCAATTCCCTACCAACATTCTCTTTCACAGGAAATTAAAAGAAAAAGGTGAAGTTGATAATGAAGTGACAGAAGTAAAAGAACTTCTCACATTGTCGGATGAAGTTCGTAGACTGAATTCAATAAAGATGGACGCCAAAATAAAGTCGTGTTCACTCCTTTGTGGTGTAACGGGGGAACTGCGAGTTGGAGTGACACTGGCTAATAATATTGTGGAACTGCAGAGCTTGAATGTACATGAAACTGATGATGGTGAGTTCTTTTTTATCATTTTTTATATTTTAAACGTAAATTGGGTAGGGATTACGAACACGCATTAGGCAAGCGCTTTCTGCTACCGGTAATTTCTTCATTTTTGGCTAGGCGTATTGATCTTTCAAATCCTACTAATATTATAAAGCCGAATGTTTGTATGTGTGGATGTATGGATGTTTGTTCCTCTTTCACGCTAAAACTACTGAATGGATTTTAATGAAATTTGGTACAGATGTTCCTCATACATAGGAATAACACATAGGATACTTTTTATCCCAAAATTCCCACGGGATAAGGTTCCACGCGGGTAAAACCGCGGGGCATATATAATAATATACATAGTTTTAGGTTTTATTAAAATTAAACTCGAGTTTCGCAATGAGTCTACCTACCATGCCCATGTAAAAAATTACCTCCTGTAAATATGGTGAAATATGAAATGGTGGGCTAACAATGTGGGTGAAAATTTCGTTGGCATTTCTTCCTACTAATAGTGATTGTAAGACCATTATGTAAGTGACTAACGAATAATTTTTCTTTTACAGTTAAGTGTTTGAAACAAATAACCCAGTTGGGTCACAGGAAGGAGCCGAAATGTTTGGCCATCAGTTCCGATAACTTGGCCATACTGACTGCCTCTGCGGACTCTATCAAATTATGGAATCGGTAAGATCTTAAAAAAATCTCCTTCTCTTTTTAAAGTAAATGTTCTTTTGTGTCCTAGGATTTATTGTGTTATTTTATCTGGGCTATACATTTCTCGAAAAGTCACATACAATGGCTTTCTCCAAAAGTGAGATGCACTCACGATAGCGTCTCGACCTATAATTGAGTCCATCTCGCGCCGTGCATCCGCTTAACGTTGCGGGCGTCCTAATAGTCGGTTATGCCTTTAAGGTCATAACCATCACACATACCTTAAAAGTGTATGACCGCTATAATGGGCTTTGTTCTCCGCAGTTCAAGTCAATCCTGCCTCCGTTCCATCCCATGCCCGTCCCCCCCGCGTGTAGCCACACTCGCGGCGGGCGACCGCCACGCGGTTGTGGGGTGCGCGGGCGGAGCCCTACTGCTACTAGATGTAGCGGCGGGGAGTGTGCTGGAGACAGTGCCCGCGCATCAGGGGGATTGTACTGCGGTGGGGCTTGTGCCCGATATGGTGAGGGGGATTTTATGAACTATTGTAAGATTTCAATATAGAGTTATATCGTCTATAGCACGGTCGTAATTCATAGTAAATATCGTACGTTGACCTGTAGCTATCTATCTCTGTCGCACCTGCGTAAATTAGAATACATCCCGCTCGCACATTGTATCCATATTTACTGAGAATTTCGACCTTGCTTTATGTTATAATACCTCACGTCATACACCAATATGCCCTTAGTAAAAACAGTGTAATTTATGAAAATAAAATACAACCACCTTATATTTACATACCTGTTTTCAAAAAGGTTTATTTTACAAGGCGTATCTATCGTAGTCTCTATATTTTTTCGTCTTTCTGGTCCTAATTAATGTTTTATTTCATTTTCAGAGAGGTATTTATTCCGGTGGATCTGACAAAACAGTGAAACTTTGGCAATTTGAACTCATTGATGATCCCACAGGAGAATCTAAAGCTAAAGTAAGCTGTACTTTGGAACTTCCTACAAATTTTATAAACTATTTTTTTTTTTAAAATGGATGTATGTTTTAACTCTTACATCCAAGAACTATTGAACCGATTTATATGAAATTTGGTACAGATGATAATTAATTATTACGCAGGTAAAACCGCGGCAAATTATTATTTGCTGCCTTTTAATAATAAAATGTTTTATTTCAGGTGCTATCCATCCTTCATACAAGAACCTTGGAACTAGAAGAATCAGTGGTCGCAGTTAAAATAAGTCCTAACAATAAGTTCATAGCAGTTGCTTTGATGGACTCTACTGTGAAAATATTCTTCTATGACACATTCAAGGTAGGTTATATCGATTGATCCAATATTAACGTGTTAAAGAAAAGAAATTCATCAATAAAAAATAGTATTGGGTCTACTTAATATATTTTTTGCTATTTAATTGTAGTTTTATATTCAGCTTACCAAACTTGTTTTTCCACAGTTCTATCTATCTCTATACGGACACAAGCTACCCGTACTGTGCTTGGACATAAGCTACGACTCAAATATCATAGCGACTGGCTCAGCGGACCGTAACGTCAAGGTACACACATATATCATCTTCTCTCTCTGTCAACTTAAACTGAACAAATTATTATTGTATGTTATTTACAAATTAAAATGTACCTCAAACATTAATCGCATTAATCCTATTAACGGCCCTAGGCACTTTGGAACAGCCCTTATACATTATACTATGTATTTGTCTTATCATGTGGAACCTGATCAGGCGCTACGTACTTTTTCTTCTTCTTTGCGTGTCGACTCATATTTTTGATGAACAGAATTCGGTACGTACTGGGAACATGCTCAGAATGCCCATTGGATGAAGTGTGACATACATACTTATTTATTAGGTTTATATATCTTTACTAGCGGCGCCCCGCGGTTTCACCCGCGTAGTTCCCGTTCCCGTGGGTATTTCTGGATGAAAAATAGATGTTGGCCGATTCTCAGACCTACTGAATATGCACACAAAATGTCATGAGAATCGGTCAAGCCGTTTCGGAGGAGTATGGGAACGAATATTGTGACATGAGAATTTTTATATATAAGACTAGCTTCTGCCCCGCGACTTCGTACGCGAAGAATAGTTATTTTGGGCTAACGCTAAATATCGATGTAATAAAATAACTTTAATCAGTATGTGGGTCTGGCTGTCGAGATTAAAATTAAACAATAAACACGCCTATATTATTCGTCATCACTACATATGTAGTATAAAACAAAGTCGCTTTCTCTGTCCTTATGTATGCTTAGATCTTTAAATCTACACAACGGATTTTGATGCGGTTTCTAGATAGAGTGATTCAGTAGGATGGTTTTTAGCATAATTTTATCCCCATATTCCTATGGGAACGGGAACTACGCGGGTGAAACCGCGAGGCGCCGCTAGTGACATATAAAGTAGGTATACTTTCATATTTTATGCGCACTACCTTATTAAAATACCCCTAGTAGATATGATTCAGGACAGGCCCTAGCCCCTCCTTAGGTAGCTGATACTGAGCCCCTAATATCAATTCCACGCCACTACCTCTTCCACCCCACTCCCCTTCCACACTAATACATCTTCCACACCGCTCCCACTTCCACATCACTCATCATTACTTATTTCTGGTCTTGTACCCTCGGTAGGGAGATCAATGAACTGGTAATGATGATTTAAAACACATTGGTACGTGGTGGGGTTCCAACCAGGCACCTTCCGATCGAAAGTCAAATGCCTGAAACCCCTACGCCACCGACGCTCTACTTCACACCGTCCTACATCCACACTAATCCCATTTCCACATCTCTACCCCTTCAACGTCTATCCCTCATACACACCACTCCACTCCACTTCCACGCCACTACCCCTTCTACCCCACTACCACTTCCATCCCATTTTTTCATCTTTTCTTCGGAAGAGTCGGCGTTTCATTACACAATATATATTCAGTAGAACGCCGATTATCTGAATTAATTGGGACCGGGGTCCATTCGGATAATCGAAAATTTGGATTATCGCACATAGACTGCACATAGCTGGACTCACGCACGAAGGGTTCCGTACCAAAAATGACAAAAAAAACACGTTTGTTGTATTGGGAAGCCCCGCTTAAATATTTATTTTATTTTATGTATTTTTTCCTATAGCGGCAATAGAATAGAAATACATCATCTGTGAAAATTTCAAGTGTAGCTTTAGCTATCACCGTTCTTGACCTTGAATATGCATCATTTTCTCATACCATACGTCCAATGTCCATGGTTCTTGAGATAGTCTACTGACAGACGCACGGTCGGATAGCGAAGTCTCAGTAATATGGTTCCGTTTTTACCCTTTGGGAACGGAACTCTAAAAACGATGTCACACGTAGAATAAACTATAATAAGTTTAACAAACACAGTTCTACAATATCTATGGCTCACTTAAACATCTCGATCCAGAGTAAGTTATTTTATTTATTTATATTTAAGTTGCAATCCCAGCGGGCCTTAACGAAAATCCCTACTAATATAATAAATGCGAAAGTAACTCTGTCTGTTTGTCTGTCTGTTACCTTTTCAAGACTAAACTACTGAAATAATTGACTTAAAATTTGGTACAGGGGTAGATTATGGTCCGGGAAAGAACATAGGCTACGTTTTATCCCAAAATTCCCAGGGGATTGGGAACTACGCGGGTGAAACCGCGGGGCACAGCTAGTACAAAATATAATAAATCACAACAATGAATAGAGATACATTACATAGTAACTTAGGATCGATTCGGATAATTGGCGATTCGGTTAATCGGCGTTCTACTATATTAGAAAGTGTTTATGATTCTGCGAAAAAATCTGGTAAGATTGTGGATTGTAATTAAGCGAATCTATGTATCTATAATATGTGGGTGATTTAGTTATAAAAAAACCCTGCTCGACTTAACTAATTTCATAATATCATAAAGCTAAAATCGATAAATCGCACATGAATAATAATTTTCGTATAGTAATATTTTGGATCGAAAATGTCTGAAGATATGATAAGCAGAAATCAAATTACGAGTAAAATATCTAATTAGGGCGAGCAAAGCGAAGCCCTTGTAACGCAACAATTTGGTGGTACATTTTATGAAAAAACTACTTCACCTACAGATTTGATATTTGAAATAGTTATTTAAATTAATGTCTAGATTTATAATGCGGGGTGAAGAATATTGATAAATATCTGTTAATAAGTAAAAATACGGTATTTTTTTATTTAAGTACCTATAGTTTTGATACGCTGCCGACCCCAAATAGACATGGGATAAAGGTTCGGAAAAGAAGAAGTTTTGATACGCTGCCTCATTTTCCGTCAATTTATTTTAGTCCGCCATTTTGTCATTCAGCTGTCAAATTACAAATTGAAACACATGTCAAAGGAGTATTGATATCAATTTCGACTCAAATCAACCCCAAAATAACTTTTTACCCCTTTTTAATCATGTTAGGTGATGATTTTAAGAAAAATGAGTATCACATATTTAATCAATCTTTTTGAAGAACATGTATGCCAAGTTTGAACTTAATCAGATCGAGGAATCACGTTGTCCCATACAAACTTTGCAACCCCTTTTCACCCCTTTAGAGGTGGAATTTTCAAAAATCCCTTCTTATCGGACGCCTACGTAATACAAATAACACACCCTCCAAGTTTCAGGTCTCTATGATCAGCGGTTTAGGCTCTGCGTTGATCCATCAGTCATTCAGGACAAAGCCTTTTATATAATGATATAGATAATACAAAATGTGTGTAACTGGTCATCCAATAATATAATGTTTTGAATAATTATTCTACCTAAACCTAACAAAAACCCTGTATTATTTCAAGATATGGGGCATGGATTTCGGCGACTGTCACAAGTCGATATTCGCGCACAACGACTCGGTGACGTCACTGCAGTTCGTGCCGAGCACACACTACTTCTTCACGTCTTCTAAGGACGGGAAAGTGAAGCAATGGGACGCGGACACTTACGATAATATCATTACGCTTAATGTAAGTATTGGGTTTTGTTTGTTTAGTTATAAAATTCAAATAAAAAATGGAGATAAGTTTTTTGTCTATGACACAAGTATTATAAATGTTTTATCTATCTATCTATCTATCTTAACGGCTGGGCCACGGGGATCGGCGGTGCGTCCGCCGCCGCGACCAGGAAAGTCTCGGTGTTCATTATTCGCGGCGAAAACAACTACACTCGTGGCGCCGCTAGTCGCTCGTGGCGTTCGCTCGGTACATATCGCCGGTCGCGTCGCTGTTCGCTGCTCCGCGTAGCTCATAGTTACATTTCTAACCATTTGTTTCAGTCGTTGGAGTTTTTTCTATGTTTGTTGTCCAGGGCCACGCGGGCGCGTGCTGGGCAGTGTCAGTTGGTGCAGGCGGGCTGTGGGCGGCGTCGTGCGGCGCGGACGGCGCCGTGCGCGTGTTCCGCCGGACCGACGAGACCGTCGTGCTCAACGATGTGGATGAACAGGAGGAGGGACTCGCTACTGGGGAGCAGCATGTATGTGGACTTGATTATTATATTATATTCCCCATTTACACTATGCCCACTCCTGCCCCTGCTCCCCGCGCTGCCGTTAATATTTTCTTAAATACTTCCGCGGCAGTATCCACGCGAATGAGTATTTAACTACACTCACGCTCGCGCTGCCCACCTTTGACTTCCGCACGAAAACCTACACTTGCGGAAGCGTCGGGCAGTGGCATTATATTTTTACAAGTACCCATTCTTGATGCGGTAATATTGAAATCAATTGTGACATTATTGAAATTTGTTACAGGCGCCCGTTCCTGGCCTACCAGGCCTTACTATGCCGACCAAGAAAACAATAGGAGCAGAAAAAGCTGTAAGTAAACTTCACACTGTTTTAATATTATCTAGCTCTGTCCTTCAGTGTATCATGTACACATGAATCTATGTTTTACATCGCTAAGTTTAATTTGAAAATTTACCAGATTGAATGGTCAATCAGTGGATGATGTATTGATTTTCCACGATCTACCTCTGAAGTGTGTTCTCCAATATTTTTGGACACTAATATTTTGGTTACACCAAAGACTTTGATCTAGCTACCCGTAACGACAATCGATAACCTCAGCACCAATGTTCACAGGCGGATTCAATAATGGAATGTCTCCAAATATGCGAGGAGTACAAGCGCGAGGTGTCGGAGGCGCGCGGCCAGCCCGTGCAGGTGCCGCTGCTGATGGCCGCCTACAACTGCACCACGCCCGAGGACTTCTTCGTGGAGACTATCAAACGGATACGCTCTAGGTCAGTTATGAGATTTATTGGGTGGACTTAAGGTTGATTTTTCTTTGGCTTTTAAGTGTTTGTTTAAATGACACGATTAAATTTTATCAAAGGTTGCATCGAAGGCATCAAAATGTACAAAATAGACATAAACGAAAAGTCTTATGCAAAATATATATGTACATAATATATGCCTCTCGCAGGTATAAAACAGTATTTCGTAATTTTTCATCCTTTATCAAAACTAAGGAGAACTTCTATAACCGGAGTGGATGTGGCTGTTGCTGGTTATAGTACACTACTATGAAATGGAATAGCGAAATTAGCGAACATCGCTCATATTACCCTTGATGGAATTAGAAATCCTAATCGTGTGTTCACATATTCCAGCGAGCTAGAAGAAGCGCTCCTCCTGCTGCCCCTGAGCGCCGCAGTGTGGGCGGTGCGCGCGTGCGGGCGCGCGGCGGAGCGCGGCGCGGGGGCGGAGGCGCTGTGCCGCGCGGCGCTGTTCCTG
Organism: Timandra comae; assembly: GCA_958496195.1. Classification (NCBI taxonomy): domain Eukaryota; kingdom Metazoa; phylum Arthropoda; class Insecta; order Lepidoptera; family Geometridae; genus Timandra; species Timandra comae. Next base: position 9,307,003 of record OY292363.1, on the reverse strand, counting down.
CTGCGCGTGCACCACGCGCCGCTCGTCGCCAACCGCGCGCTGCTCAAGGACATCATACACATACAGGCCAAGGCCACGCTTCGGCTGCAGGAGTTGAGGGTACGTGGTGGTCATGTTTTGGGATGAAAGTCGTTCAATAAATTGATGTGCTTTTACATAGGAATGATTTTGGTTAAATCCTCTTGTATTCATACAAAATTCAGAAAAATAAATACTCTTTGCCAGAAAACGGACCAGTTGGTGTTGTGACGACACCCTGTATTTTATCAGACCATTCAAGATTCTCTAAATTGATATGATATAAATCGCGCTATATTACGTCCATTCAAATTAATTCGTTCTCTGACTCTACCTCTGACCGTTTATACAAATATCAAAAACAATGATGATTTCATCCCTACTTAAATATTTTATCTCCAGGACATGGTAGGCTACAACCTGCACGCGATGCAGTGGATGTCGCGCGAGCTCCAGTCAGCGGAGAGCGAGCAGCTGTTCCGCGACGCCACGCTTGCGCGCCGACAGCGCGACAAGCGGCGACGCACGCGGCAAGCCGTCAAACGGCCGATTGTCACTGTCACTTGATGTAATATAGGATGTTGAAATTGATTTGTTTTTTTATTTCTTTGACCAGCTGTGCCATGCCATGGCAGCGGTTCTACCTGGTTGTATACCAACAGCTTTCCTAATGAATGGGTTATCTATTTATTCATCATCATCATCAGCTCATATACAGTGGTGGTCATATAATTAAGAACGCATATTTAACGTAACGATTTTTTCAAAATAGCATGTATAACTAATTGCATTTTTATTTCTTTTGATACCTTCAAACATTTCCATAGTATCGATACATCAGTTGATACACACGATTGGCTAATAAATAAAAAGATGAACTTTATACATTAGATCTAAACCTAATATTACTACGTACTGGCTGGTCATATAATTAAGAACGCTGAATAGTGAACTTTTTTATTCAAGTTTACATAAAGAACACTCCATAGCTTTGTGGTTGTAAGTCACTATTCGTATTATTTAGATCCCATTTAGTACTGTAAAGGTCTTAAAAGTAATTGTTTCATATGAATTCATATGGAGAAAAATAAAAGTTTTGACAAATCTACAAGGTAGATAATAAAAAACTTCCTGAGAAGAATTTGGTCGAACAAAAAGATATTTAACACTTTACAATGCTAAAAAACGTTATTTTTTCACGCCGTGAAGCATTTTGCCTCATATCAGAATTACTTCAAATGGTTGGTGTGTGTTGAGTACCTAGAAAGTCATCACGTCGAGATGATCGAAAACATTCGTTTGGGAGGAGAAAATAATTTGAAAGGGTCTAATGTGCTGAGAAACGAATACTTTGGGAGAAATAACTCTTCCAACAATCTCGGCACGTTCTATACGAAGGTATTTTGTAAAAGGAAAGCTGCACGGAACAATAAAAACGAAGGTACCCATCATGCAACGATGCCATAGGCAATACCGGCTGGCACTTACAAGAAGGTGTGAAAACTGGATATTAAGACAGAGGAAAAATGATATTTTTCTGATGAAACTAATATAAACTAGGGTGTTCTCTGGTGAAAATCAACGTTAACAATATCTTCCGAATAAATCACTCGACCATAAATACACAAAAGTGACATTAAAACATGATGGAGAAATATGTCATTTTTGTATGCTACTTTCAATACGGCGTTGAAGCTGTGAAGCTGACACAAGAAAACATGAATCAATTCCAAGACAAAGAATTTAATGGAAAAGCTATGTTCCTTCAAGCTGAAGACGTTCTTGTAGGTTTTTGGTCAATTTGAACATTTCAGCACGACAATGACCCAAAACATAATGCGTGCACCGTTAAAGAATATCTCATATTGCAATTAATTTCTGTCTAAAATTGGCCAGCTTACAGCCTAGAGCTAAACCCAATCGAGAATTCTTGGTTCGAAGTCGAGAGAATAGTTTTAAATGGACAATATGTCAATTTAAAGAGAGCTGTAATGATGTTTTCTCCAAAGAATGGAACTCTGTTTCTCTTACAAAATGTCAAAAATTTATTGAGTCAATGCGTCGCCGCCCGGTATAGGTAAATCAGTAATTTAAAAGTCGTAAACATGTTGCCAACTAGTAATTTCAGTTAAAATACAATAAATTGATATTTTACTTTCACAATAATATCATTTATTGAATCTCAGTTTTATATTAAATAACTTTTGAACAGTTTAATAAATCGTTCTTAATTATTTGTCCAGCTTCATTGGTACATTAAATTCGTTACAAAAGAGAACTAATGAAATTTGTAAAAAAAATAGTTGACCTTTCAATTCTATATTCCTAATCCCATTTGTCCCAGTCACGTAGCTATCTCAAAACATAAAAAGTTACTGCCAAAAGCATTAAATAACTACACAAGAAATGATTTAGACAAAAAATATATGGAATTTCAAATCGTTCTTAATTATGTGACCACCACTGTATGTCCCCACCGAGGGGCCCGAGCCTACCCTGAATACAATAATATCATAGATAACTCAAAAGCCAACATTGTTGAACTGGTATAGCTCGAACCCCAGAGAAAAGGTAGGGCTATGTTTCAGATTAGGTTGAAGATGGTACCCGCTCACGTGTTTCCCACCAGATTAGAAAATTGCTTGGACCATATTATGATTAGAACTAGATTACCTGTATCGGTGTTTGTAATTGACACCGCAATTACCGATCATTGCCTTATTGTTTTGGACATACGTATGAATAGTGGGAAGTCTTTTATTGATGGATCTAAAATCATTAAAATTGATTACAATGAGTGTGCTAATTACCTTGAAAAAATTGATTTTTCATATATCAGACCAGGATTTGACGCAAATGAGGCAGCTAATAAGTTTGTAGTAACAATTCAAGAAACTATAGAAAATTTTTCTAAATCATATGTAAAACCATGCCGTAAAAGAACGAGGAAGCCTTGGATAACACCTGGGTTACTATGTTGCATAAGGCATCGAGATAAGCTGCACAAAAAATTAAAATCTAACCCTAATAACAAGATTCTTGAATTGTCCTACAAACGTTACCGCAATTACTGTAACTCACTACTAAAGAAATGTAAACGTGCCTATGAGAAATCATTACTACTATCGGCAAAAAGTAATAAAGACAAATGGAATGCAATAAAAACTATAATAAATTACAATAACTCTAAAACAACGGCATCAACTTTGATAAATACGAATGCAGATAAAGACACTATGATTGTAAATAATTATTTTTCAAACATTGGTAAGCGACTTGCGGACGCCATAAGTTACTCAAATGTTCGTTACCCAATCTCTGAAAACTTTGTTGTTAATTCGGTTTCCAATTCTATGGTTTTACTTCCTCCGGATAATTTAGAAGTTGGTTCAATCATTTCGGGACTTAAAACTAACAGTGCACCTGGTTGGGACGCTATTCCAGTACAATTTCTTAAATCTACAAAGCATAAAATAGTCCCTCCCCTAACTAGGCTTATAGAACTGTGTTTCACCCAAGGTAAATTCCCAGACGTATTTAAGATAGCTCTTATAACTCCTGTTTACAAGGGAGGGGATCGATACAGTGTCTCTAATTACCGGCCTATATCTGTTTTACCGTCGCTTTCAAAAGTTCTAGGAAAACTTCTCAATAATAGACTTGTCAATTATTTGGAACATAACAATATCTTATCCACCAATCAATATGGGTTTAGATCAGGGAAAAGTGCCGATGATGCCGTTAGTGAGATAACCCAAAATATTGTAGGACATATTGACGGCAAACAAAAATGTCTGGGCGTGTTTTTGGACCTGGCTAAAGCATTCGACACTGTATCGCTACCCAAACTTGTAAACAAACTCGAAACAATAGGGATAAGAGGTAAAACACTTGAAATATTTGAGGACTTCTTAAGTAACCGCAAACAACAAGTAAAAATTGATAATTGTATTAGCAAAGAAGCTCCAGTACTCTATGGCGTGCCGCAAGGAAGTATCCTCGGTCCGAGTCTCTTCCTGGTGTATATCAACGACTTGTGTTGCCTCTCATTGCGAAATGGAAAAATCTTTTCCTATGCCGATGACACGGCTGTTGTGTTCCACGGAGAGACTTGGTGCAAGGTAAAAGACGTAGCTGAAACAGGGCTTCGCACCATAAATAATTGGCTTATGTTGCACTATCTAACACTTAACGTAGCTAAATCAAACTACCTCCAGTTTAATGTTGGTAAATTTGAAATAGACAATTTAGACCTTAAAATACATTCATGCGTATCTCCACAAAATGTTTCATGTGACTGCCTTAAAATTAAACAAACTAATCAAATTAAGTACCTTGGTGTGATGATAGATCAAAATTTAAATTGGCGTGCTCAAATTGAATGTGTTACATCTCGTGTTAGAAAACTTGTTTGGATGTTTAAACAACTAAGATATGCTGCTGACTTTAATGTTTTGCGTCAAGTATATTTTGCACTTGCTCAGTCAGTAATATCTTATTGCATCGGGACCTGGGGAGGCGCATGTAAAACACACATGATACTTCTGGAACGAGCACAAAGATCATTACTTAAAGTAATGACATTCAGTAATTACAGAACTCCGACTACTTCTCTTTATGCTAAGTGTGAAGTTCTTAGTGTCAGACAGCTGTATATTTTTCATTTACTTTTAAATAAACACAAAAATACACCATACGACAGCGATAAGATGAAGTATAAACGAACGATCGTTAGTGTTATTTTACTACCTAAGTTACGGACAGCATTGGCAAGACGTCAACAATTGTATTATTCAATATATCTGTATAATAAGATTAACAAAATTCTAGATATATACCCATTACGGACATGTGAAGTTAAATCAAAACTTAAAAAACACTTGCATTCCCTAGACTATAATAAAACCGAGCAGTTATTATTATAAAAGTACCTGCATAATATTCGATCCATCATCTTATATATTTTTTATGCATAAATTATACAAATATATGTCTACAATTATAATACTATTTTATACTCGTATATATACACGCCGAATACTAATCGCACACACACAAACACACACACACACACACACTCATTCACATACATACACACACACACACACACACACACACACACACACACACACACACACACACACACACACACACACACACACACAGGCACACAGGCACAACATAATACTAAAATGAAATGAATTCGGAAAACTAGTTTTTGTTTAAAACTATGAAATAATACTCTGTTTCCTTATTATTCTTCTTTTTTTTTGTAATCATATCACATTTTTATTTTGTAACCTATCCTATGTAAGAGGGCACTGGTCTCTGTAACACAGGTTCATACCTAGCTCAGAGGTCAGGGACTTCAAAATATTATTGTAGAACTAATTATGTGAAATAAAAATATTATTATTATTGTCATGTCTTTTCCATTCACGGGACTATTAAGGAGTCCCGGTCTTTTGGAAGGCTAGTATGGGGCCAAAGCCAACACACGGAAGCCCTTTGACATATTTAATCTTGTGTAAAGGATGCACAATCCGGCGACTATCCCTGTATAACACTATAAAATGTATCCAAGGACAGTCCCCGGTTCTGCTGGGACTATTGCAAATATATGGAAAACTACGACTGGGTTATGGGAATGGGATGTTTAATGGACTGGATATTGGGGAACTATGGGGACTATGGCACCCGCCGATACAATGCTATAAACATGTACGAAGTGGCGGATGGAGACTTGCCAGCTCTATAACTGGGCCCCCCAAACAAGTCGCTCGAGTCGCAACAAGGGGGCAACATGAAACGAGCGGCTTTGAGAGTGGAGCAGACGCCCTGGGTTTTAAACCGCGATCCACTGAGCCCGAGGGTCCACCTTCATGCTAAGCCAACTCACCACTTACGCAACGCCCCTCACTCTCCGAGCACCAAAGTGCTCTCGCGGGCTCCACTCCGGCCGGCCAATGAAGGCAAGCACAGAGGTGGGGGACCTGTTCCTCGTCAGTGTTCACTCCGCCGGCCAGTGAAGGCAAGCGGCGGTGAGGAATGGTGACCTCCCCCGGGAGCGCGTCAGGTCCGTTATTATTATTATTATTTCATAAACTACATAACTTATATTAAAACAGGGTTAAAAACAAAACAACAAAAATAGCTGCTATAATTTATTTGTAAAAAAATATTCTACTCACTACATAGCCAATATATCAGTTAAAACTTTAATAATTTAAGTATCCATCCCTGCGTAAGTCACATTATTTATCATCTATACAACAATATCTAATGTTTTGAGTATTCCTGCCACGTGATCCTTACTAGACAATCTCATTCATCAGATAATAATTTATGCTGAAACCTTATACAGATACGTACAGTCAACAACTAATGGTCCATAAGCTTTCTATATTGGAAATTATTGCTTTTCAATACGAATACGTCTTTATTACACAAGAAATAAGGTTCATATTATCTACACATAGTACAGGTTGAATGAATAGTTTTAGACACAAGATAATGTTTGTAAGTGTTGTTTGGTCGTTATTGAAATCTACAGGTTTGATAAATATTCAATATTTTGTTTCTTGAGCGTAATGGTTCTTCTGATGGGATATAAAAAAATGTTATAAACAGGATCTATTGCTAAAAATATTTAGAAATTAAGAATTATTTTGATTTTGTTTGTAAGTGTCCGCTGAACATTTCAACTCCGACCAAACAACACACTCAGTAATATAATTGACAATATTAAATCTAATTATTCGACAATATAATCCATATACTCCACTCACAACGTATCACAATATTATTGCTTTTCGGATACACACAACTACAATTTTTATTATTTATTTTTATTAATATAATTCAAATGAAATTACTTTATCACAATTTAATTTTAAATACTTTAAGTTACACACGTGTTACCGTGATTCATTTCGCGAATGATGTATCATGTGAAGACGTAACGAATAGATCGTGGGTCAGTCTTTAAAGTTCTACAAATGTTATGTTTGTTTACATATGGTTAGCTTTATTCCAGCATAAATTATACAATAATACACGTTTTTCATTTATTTATGTAATTGGTACTGTCTGTGTACAGACTGACAAACAATAATAATAATAAAACACATGTTTTGTTAGAGCGTAAGCACACACAACACAACCCGGTATGTTAGTTTAGTAGCTACACGAAGATTATACTTTGTTCATCAAATCTTAATATCGAAAACTTATCTTAAATAATAATAAATAACCAAATTGGAAGATCTAATCACACTCCTTGTTATTTTCCCGTTTTAATGTCATGGTTAGGTAAATAATTCGAGTTATCTTCATTCAATTTCTTATGAAATAAATAATGAATATTTTGTGAGAAGAAAAATGAGTTAAGACTACAAAATAATACAAAAAATCGGACGTCATCAGGTAAAACTAAGAAAGTATAAAAATAATAATAATCCTAACACAAATATACATAGTAGAATAAAATAATACTGTATCACTACTGCGAGCAGCAATAATAAATTCTTGAGTTATTTATTTTCATAATGATTCATCGATCACTTCTGTTGTTATTGCGGGACAATCCCCGCAACATACAATTAATCATCAAGCAAAATATTTATGACAAAAATGCTGAGCATAATTTTCGAATAAATAAACACTACATTTTAAAAAAAGTAGAAGCAGACATACGCGCTTTAATAAAATAACTATTTTACAATATAATACCAAAACGGAGAGAGCTATTATTGAATATAGAGAGCGATGGTGGAGTTACAATATCGTCACACGATATGCTCATTGTAGCGGGTGTTATTGTCAAGGTGAGCCGCCAAGTAGAGAATAGCCACTAACGATAAACATAACTATACATAAAACACGACGATATAGTACAGTGAACTTATAAAAGTGCATAAATAATCTCAAATTTTAAAGCTTCTTTTTAAATACAATGTCAGCATGACGTAGTACTGATGAGCTGCGTATAATCACAAGATAATAGTATCACAATGTGTCCGAGATTGCTGCGGTACTGGCCCGAGGGGAGAACAAACATAAACTAACACTAAATTAAGTAGACAACGAAAAGGACGGTGATAAGAGCCGAACGGTTGTGTGAGACCAACCGGAGCCTGCCTCGTGATATTACATAACATAAATGCTTTAGTTACACAATTATATATAAACACTGACCGTTATGAGGTGAACCCGGTGATACGATACATAATGCCACTATTTGTTGATGTTGTACTTCTTTAGACGCGAATAACGATTAGTTATTTCTCACGAGTTCACTTATCACGCTATGTACTGTTCGTTTTAGAGAGTATGTTTTTATTATAATTCTCTTCACGCCAAAGAAGTACAACTTCTAACGTACGTACATAAACACACGTTTTTTATACTGATCATTTAGTTTTTCTACCAAAATGCCCAATATTCACGATCCAAACATGATATTCTTAAAATAAATGTTTTATTTTTAATTATTTATTATGTAAACATAATCTACTATTAATAATAATGCCGAAAGTTAAAGTTATTAAGTATAAAGACAATACGTAAATACATTAAATATGATTCTGTAAATTTAATTATTATTGATAATATTGCTTATCTGTTACGTGACACAATTAGCTGCACGTTCGTTACCTAAGATACTATATTACGAGTATATATTCCAATCTTAAAGTTTGATCACAACTTGAACGAATCTACATTATTAAAATGTACTATATTTTATAATTACGTAATTATAATAATAATTACAAACGCACAATAATATTTCACGCGTAAATTTGTTATTTATTGCTTCATTTTCATTGTTATTATTCATATTTAATAATAATAAAACTAAAAATACTCGAGAGACACAAAATACTTATATTGTAAATACTGACCGAGACGGGAAATAAATTAGATTATTTAAAATAACGTATTACATTTTACAATCTATGTTTATAACTAAGTTACTTAGTAAATAAGAACAATATACATTAGGTACTAAATCTAAACGAATACTTGCTTCCTGCAATAGGTAACCGTAATTATAATTTCAAAATTATGTAAGAGAGCATTATGAGGCAAGGATTTCCCCAACCCTTTGAGATTACGAATCAAACCTTCCAACTTCACTTAAATAAAACGTATTTTCACCATAATTGTTATACAAATTGTATGTTACAACAGTCATTCTTAAATCAAGACGAAGCGCACGTAACCCCGTGCCAAATTGACGCGATGACGTAACAAACTACCCCGAGACACTTAAACACTAACAGGTTCAATGAAATTACGAATTTGACCGTTCGCCCACACATCGGTATATCACATATCAGGAATAAATACAATTGGAAAATACATTACAATATAAATACACCGGCTTCTAGTATATATTTATTACGATAAATAGGCACTAGGAATATTATTTATTGCTTTAATTCAATGCCCTGTTGTTTCAAAAATAATACTTTATTACTTCTAATATTAACGAACCTTAATAAGATTCAGAATAATATCACGTAAATACTTTTTAGATATTACGTCAAATACTATTCGACTACGATGAACATTTATCGACAGAACGAACGTTTTAATATTTCATTATGTATCCCTATTGTCATCAAACACTGGCCTGTCTATCACTAACAAGTTAACGTATTATAAAACGTTTTTCTATTTCTCTCATGTCGCGGACATTTCGAGCGATTCGCGGGTCGACGCGTCTGTTCGACGAAAGCGTGAAGCGAGTATTTTCATCGAAACATTCGCGTCGGCACGCGGTATATACACAAAGATTGAAGATTTATAATTATGAGCATTTAAGTTTCGAGTACATGAGCTTTCAGAGTAACTGTTCAAAGGATACCAGGTATCTAATAAAGCGATATACGAACGTAAATTCGAAATGATTACAGCGGCGCGAGCGTGGTGCGTGCGGGCGGTCAGTGCGTCTCCTCGGCCGCCACGTGGCTCGCCACCAGGTTCAGCGGCGCCTCGTCGTACTCCGACGGCGACAGGCCCTGGAAACAGGTTTAGTTACTAGTTAGGTCGGAGTATAGTCATGCGGGGTATCATTGGATATGAGTACGATGTAATACAGTGGGGTTAGGACTGCGAAAATTTGCTTGTCGGTGCATTTTATACTGTACTGAGCATTAAGAACACCTTGGATTGGGATGAAAAAAGGGTTAAAAATTTGTATCAAAATTTGTCACTTCGTAGATTTATAGTTGTATAATTTGATGATAGAGTACGAGCTTTTTCGAATGCTATACTATGGTGTACCGTGAATCCGCATGGTAAACCGGATGTATGTGTGTGTGTGTACCTGATGGCGGTGCGAGCGCGTGTTGTGCGCGTGCAGCGCGGCGAGCACGTGCGGCTGCAGCTGGCGGCGCAGCGCCGACAGCACCGCCTCCTCCGCGCCGCCGGCCTCCGCCGCCGCGCCGCCGGCACTCGGCTCCAGGGGCGACGGGCACGTGCCGCCGCTACGACGGGACTCTGGAATTATAATAATGGATCTTGAGTAACGCAACGGGGTAGAACGGAAGAAAGAGTTTGCAACAGGTGAAAAATCGTGGGTACAGAAAATGCGACTAAATCGGCTGTATCATATCATAAGTCATAATCATAACATAATACTCCTATCAAATAGCTCCATCTCGCTATTGACGTAAAGTATGATATTCGAAAAAGTTTTATAAAGAAGAAAGATATAGCTAACTATTTAATCTAACAAACATTTTCCAACGACAATTTTCACAACGCATTCACACTCCATATATGTAATACAAAACTGACTGTTCCTTGCGTGCTTCCCGTCGTGGCGCGGCCGGCGGCGGCGCGTGTGGATGGTGTCGCGGCGCATGGCGGTGGGGCGCGGCACGCCGTGCAGCTTGTAGTAGAGGCCGCACGCGTTGCACACCATCTCGCCGCGCGCGTCGCGCCGCCAGATCGTCGTCGTGTGCGTGCCGCAGTTGGAGCACGACAGCTCCACGCGCCCGCCCGTCCCCGTGCCGCCGGCACCGCCCGCGCCGCGCACGCCGCCACTTTCCGCCTGGAATATTATTAGGGGTATTGTAGACTTTTGTGATGGTGAATTGAGTCTTATGTGGTGAAAGACGTTACTGATCTCCATTTCTATTTTGAAAAGACACTTGGTAATCCGTTGTATCAATCCGTCGAGCAACAGAGTTTATTCAGGGCTGGGTAAATGTAATTTAGTCATATGAGGGTAATCTGTGGCACTAAAATAATTTCTTTTTGAACAAGATTTTGCAATTTCCATTACATATAAGTACGTAAGTACTTACATTATCCGTCCCGACCTGAGACCAAGCTACGTTGGCCGCGGGCCCATCAGACGTGTTGACGGGCTGCGCTCGCGCCGGAAAGCTTTGTTTCCTACGCGCCGTGCCGCCGACGTTACTGCCGCGATTCGCATTGTGCCACTCACCGTTCTGGAAATAGCGAAAAAGGATTGAATAAGTGCAAGAAGTATGTTTAAATGTAGGCGGTAACCTCAAAAACTTCACAATTGATGATACACATAAGTATGCGTGTCATTTACGAAGTTTTTGAGTCATCAATTGCGATGTTTTATATTTTCAGACTTTATCTATAGAGAAATTATATTCAAATATTTAACTTATGAACATAATATTTTTTCAACACACTTGCTCATAAAGAGGCTCTTATTTGTACAAAAACAGTTGAATAATGACACGCTTGTTTCACTAGAGAGTTATAGATTTTTTTTTATTAAATTGTTTAGTTTTAAAAAAGTTTCGATACCAAAAAAAATCGTGTCCATACATTTTAAAAACAAACTTCAACTTGTTGCCTTACTTTTGGTAGGTCTATGGTCGATTCCATTCATTCATTCATTCGTTTTTTTTTATATGTATATTCTTTTAATCTATGGCCGATCACCATTGTTGCGCATTTTGTCGCGCATCCAACAATGCGCGCGAATAGAAAAACTGTTTATTTATTAGCGAAAATGATATTTTATTATTAATTTCTTCGCAAGTGTGTTGAAAAACGTTGTATGGTACACGCGTGTATTGGTGATTACTTCCGAGGCGCTATTGAGGCCCGAGCCGTCAGGCGAGGGTCTGAAGATAGCCGAGGAACTTACCTCGCTTGTACCATAAATAACTATTAAGTATCTCTGACTGAATACTACAGGTAATATTTTTGTCAAAATTTTCCTACAATATCAATAGATAAAACCACGGGTCACGGCTAGTATAAAATAAGACGAACATGATTTATTAAGTAATTGTTTCATCAATTAATGGCGATTGGCCGATTTCCATATTTTATCGACAAAAAAGAAAATTATAATCGATATTGAAGCGATTAGCTGCAAATAAAAAATAAACAATCGCGATAAAGAACTAGAAAATTGTTTTAACACCGTCACTAATGGATTCAAAAATGTTTAATATCAAATTATCATAATTCTTAAATGTTAATTGGCATGCGTTTAAAACACGCCACGGAATAACGAAACAAAAAGTTAAGAATGTTAACTTGAGGATAAAGTTTCAAGTTCATTCATGAAATTAAATCAAGTACGCGTAAGGCCCGTGACACACTCACGGTCACGTATGGCGTGATCATATCCGATTTATAAGACACAAGGGACATAGAGCAGATGGGACAATTTTGATGGTACTAAGTGACTACCTCCATCCATGGGCACTTGCAACTTGGAAGTAAGTGTGTTGCCGGGTGTTAAGGGATAACACGATATTTGAAAGAAGAAGGGAGTCGAAATTGAGCTCCCAACTATCTCTTATTCGTCGTGCGAAACTCAGCTACGAGTATGTGTAGTGTAAGTAAGTAAAAAGTACTTATCTCTTGTTAAACTGAATGTATGAAACTGATAATACTTATAGAGAAACAAACACAATAAAAGTGTCTCTATTAATAATAATAAATGTATGAAACCGATAATTTCACGGTACACCACGACATCACACATTACTATCCATTCATTACATTATCTCCATTCATACAAAATGTATGAAACATAAACGTGTATCTCTACCTTAACACGTTCGCATCAAGGAAAATACATTAACAAATTATCATACACCCATTTTGCTGACAATAAAATGTCGATAATTTATTCTGGTGCCGTGTACTTGAGCGGTGTAACGTCAGTCAGTCAGTCCTTAGTTGACCGCATCTAGCGATCCGCGTGAGATAACACATAACAAGACAAAACATAAATAAATACAAATAAAAGTACATAATATAAAATATATAAAAGTACAACAAACGTTGCGTGTTTGCGATCATAAGTGATGCCAAAGAAACTAGTCACTAAAAAGTGTAAATAAATAATTCAATTTTTATGTGATCTTATGATTGGCGTGCGTAAATTGTTAGTGTGTGTGTAGTGTACCTAGTAGGTTATTGTACTTATTATATAACAAATTGATGTGCATAGATAATTTAATTATATAATTTGTTGATGTTTATTTATAGAATAAATAACTAGTTTATTGTCTGCTGTATCGTCTTCGTAGATTTTAGTAAGATCTTATGAAACATACATATTTCAATGTATTACAAGTTCACCTACTAAGAGTATAAATGCAAATGAAGGTACATATGTTTGCTATTGTATTCTCTAATGGCTACTGATTGACCGGTATATACAATATGGCGAGATTTGCAAATAAAAGTATAGATACTTATTGGCCTATAAGTTTTAAAGATAGTACAGTAATGAGGAGGAGTAGGCGTTATCAGGACCATATTATAATAATTTTATTCATCAACAATTTAGGGCCTCAAAAAAACAGTAATAAACCTCAAAGTGGTTTCAACAGAAGTCAAAATATTGCAACAAAACCTAAATAGCAATATGATCTGTTTTTTTAAGCAAGTTTCAGTTTTAAGGTTTGTTGTTGGATGACATGCTTTGCTAAGTGGCCGCCACTGGGGTCACTAGAAGCATGAAACTTCTATTATTAAATATTTAGAAGTCTATATTCATAGTTAAAATATTAAAAATACTGATTTTTCATTTTTTTTTTTTTGTATACTGAACGAACATCTATAGAAAAATTCAACTTAAATAAATAGTGTAACACAAATAATAATAAAGACCTATAAATTAAAATAAAATCATGATTACCGGTGAAACAGATCCGTTGACCGGCTGCTGTAGTTGTGCCGAGAGCGGCGATGTGGGCGGCCGCAGCGGAGACACCGTCATGCCGAGGTGCTTACTGTTTATCAAGCGCTTCAGCAGCTGGGTGGCTTCACCGCTACGACCTGTGCACAATGTTATATGTTATAGAAATTATAGACCTTGTGGACTTGTAATAAAGACCAAATTAGAATGATTAGAAAGATATTTAGGGGCGTTTATACTCTAGCTCATTTTTAGAATCCTAAATGATGCTATGGAATCAAATTAAAAAAGTAGAAGAAGAAACAAAAAGTATAAGCCTGAATTATTGGATCTTACTGTAAGTTACTTAGACCTCTACTTCTGATGGTGATAATATGGGAGGGAGGAATAGACTCTTACTGTAAGTTACTTAGACCTCTACTTCTGATGGTGATAATATGGGAGGGAGGAATAGACGTATTGCCTACAACCAAGCTTGTCTAATGTCTAAAAGAATGAAGTAGAAAAATGGACGTACCCTTACCGTTTTGCCTGAGTAGAGCCTGCCATAACGACTCTTTCTCTTGTTCCACGTCCTGTTTCGGTTGCGGTGACGACTGCGTTGATCGCGCTGATTGAGTCTCTTCTGGGTCCTCCTAAAGCCAATTAAATAAAATATTAGTCAGGAGTATATGATATAAATATTACAAAATCAGATGAAAATACTCTACCTGCGACATCTGTGATATGTCCATTTGCAACCTGTCGGGGTCTGACTCGCTGCTGCTCTGACTGCACTCTTCGTATACTGATGAATTATCCTTTGACGTGTTCGCCATATTATTCGTTCTGCCAAATATGTGCTGTTTGTAGTCATCTGCGAAACTGCTATTGTTCTGTGGCAACGTCCTGTGGAAGAAGTGTTCCCTATCGTTGTGGTCGTTCTGTTCGTTAGGTTCGTTCTTGACCGCGCTGTACAGTGAGAGGTCCATTTCCCGGTCGTGGTCGTCGTTGCTGGTGGGGCTGGCGGCGGTCTGCGGCGTGTACGTGTACTTGTCCTCCGCGTACTCCTGCGGGTAGCTGGGCTCGGGGCCCGTGTTGGCGCCCGTCTGCGACCGGTCCACGCCGCTCGTGTAGTTCGTCGGGTACTTCTGTCCCTCCTCGTTCTCGCGCTGCGCGACCGCCACAGCTTTGCTTATAATATCGATGACAGCGTTGCAGTGCATCACCTCCCTCGCCTTGTCCGCGGGCGGTAAGCTCGGCCCGCTGTTGAACATTATGCGCGGCTCCTCCTCCGGTTTCACGGCATATTTACTGGGATCGTAGTTTTTTATTTGCAGCAGTGTTACCGCAGCCTGCCGGCTCTCCAGATTTTTCATTTCCTCCGTGGAATCCGGCGATCCGACTTCTGCATAATTATTTTTTACAGTGTGTTCAAAGTCGTTTTCGTTCAATGGCTTTATTATTTCTTCCAATTTTGCAGCTGTCACGTTAAGGACTTCCTGAAAATAAAAATAATGCATGCGTTTGAGTGACAAACAGTGTGTAGTTGACACCAAACAAACGGCGACCAATGAGAGCTCGCTCGCTACATGTCACTCGTGATATCGGGCGGCTCTTAACTGATAAGATAATATCGTACCGAGATAGACAAAGGTGGGCTCGCAGTATCTGTGTTAATTTCATGGAAAATGTACTTCCAAAAACTATTTCAAGTGAGTTGTTAACGTGCGAAGTAAACTGTAGTGAGGCAATATGTGTGAAACGTAAAATCAAATAAAACACGGTGTTCTTTTGTTGTAGGTTTCAGTGATATTGTGCGTCCTAGTTTCGTGGAGTGTCGCGGAGGAGACGGCCGATAACGGCGGTCCCTGCGACCTATTCGTCCAAGACCCGATCAGCCTGACGCTCAACTGTTCGCGGCGTAACATCGACCAGATACCGGAGTGGCCCGACCAAATAAACGACTTCCAAAGAGGTAAACTCAAACTGTTAGAACAGGTTCATTTATTATCCGGCACTATCACGCGAAACGTGACGCAAACAAAGCAAACAACTGGTGCTCGAACGCTCCAATCAAGTTTAACGTACGCCTTCTAACACTAAAAACTAATAAATATCATGTTTATTATCATCTCTAGGTGGAAGATTGCTTGTTTTTAATATTATATTATCTAGTTTGCGTTCACCGACTCCTAACAGGTGAACACATAAGACCTAGATACATTTAATAATTTTATCAGTTTGTTTACTGCAATACTGGCATGATATTTAAACACGTCGAATCTTGATAGTACAATCGTTTTAACTATTTCACGACATTCTTTTAATACGCGATAAAGTCTACATAATCTGTATCGACCGAAAATAAATTAATACACAACTGTTACGACGCGATAATCTATAAAGTAATTTATCGACATTACACAATAATATTATATGTACCTACTTTAATTAATTTTAGAAGCTGATTTTAATATAAACGCGGGAAATTACCCATAAACAAAATACGAGTATAAAATTTATCGATAAAAAAGTTAAGCGCTTTTCATAATCAAATAAATCCGCTAAGACTGATTTGAAAATGCTTAAAGCCTTTATTTTGATTGATATTTATCATAAATTAAATTAATAGATATACCTTTTTTAAAGTACTTTTTTAAATATTATTAAAAAGCTTTAGAAGTTAAATAAAATCGCCATTTTATTGGGATCAACTTATTAATACCGCGGCATCATTTTTTAAAATTTATTATAGACAACTTCAATTAATTAGTAAAGTTATTGAATAATCGTAATATGTTTATTAACGACTTTATCAAAATAGATTTGTGTAATATCTAACCTAGTGTTTAAATATATTTAAATTACTATAAAATGTTAGACTTTTCTAGACTTTAGATATACAAAAATTAATATTCGTTTCCACTTTCCTACATCTTTCTTTAAATTACTAAAAAAAATAAAGTGGGTTCAGTAAATAGATTAGATACATAGATATCACAGGAAGTAATTGGGTTATTTTTTATCTCATTTTTATCCTATGGATAAACCGTATTGTTAAAAGAACATTGTAATTGTAACACAAATCTTACTCACATAACTAAAAATTAATGGTAAAGCAAAAGTTTGTATGGGTGTACTGCGTGTGTGTATGTTTGTTATTTCACGCAATAAAGCTACTGGCCCGATTGGTACAGATGTTCCATTCCATAAAACTATGAATAACACGCACTTTTCACACCAAACTTCCCACGGGCAAAACAGGACTAACGCGGAAAAAACCGAGGAGCGGATATGTTCCTCAGTTTTTAGTAGTTAATGTAATACAAATTCAAAGAAATTATGATAAAATGTCACCTCGTATCTTTATGAAACTTATATGTCACAACTACATCGAAAAACAAGTCAAATGTATAACAAAATAACATGTTTTTTATTAATAACACATTGATACCCAAAAATTCCCACGGTCAAAGCGGGAATACCGCACAGTACTTACACAGTAGTTAATATGTACATTCAAAATGTAAACAAACTATGACAAGGTGTTCCTCGTATCTAAAAAGTAACAACTACTTCATATTTAGGAGCAAACAAGTTAGATTTATAACAAAATTACCAGCGCCCCGCGGTTTCACCCGCGTAGTTCCCGTTCCCGTAGGAATATGGGGATACAATTATGCTAAAAAACCTTCCCACTGAATCACTCTATCTATTAAAACAAACCGCATTAGAACCCGTGGCGCAGTTTTAAAGATCTAAGCATACATAGGGACATGGGACAGGGAAAGCGACTTTGTCTTATACCATATAGTGATAACATATTATTTATCAATACCCAAAAATTCCCACGGCCTAAACGGGAATACCGCACAGTACACAGTAGTTGATATGTACAATCAAAATTCAAACAAATTATGATAAGGTGTTATACCTAGTATCTGTAAAGTAACAACTACATCACATCTAGTAGCAAACAAGTCAGATTTATAACAAAATAACATGTTATTTCCAGATGGGCACTTGTTGATAACATTCTTCAACAACAGCATAAGTAATGTGACGCACTTGGCGCCACTGCCGGGCAACAGGATCGCCATCATCTTCAAATCTAACAAAATCGTCGAGATTGAAGATGACGCCTTCAGAAACTTACACAGACTCGTCTATTTGGATCTGAGCAATAACCGTATAACAGGTAACTAACATCTAGATAACGAAAGTAAACAGTTTAATTGGGACGGCCTAGAGGCACTTTTACTCTTATCGTAAATCTTTATTTGCAACAACAATAAGGCTGCTTACCATATTGCAGTAGCTTGGTCAGGAAATTTTCCATTTCCATGTTTAGTTTTTGCCCATGGGCAAAAGAGTATTGGACTAAACCGGACTTCGGACTATGACTATGCCCAATATTGTTTTGGCTTTTCAAATTCCTTTTGGCATTGCCCTCGGCAAATTCGTATTAGACTACGCAAAGCTGGTTTTCGGTTTATTTTAATCCACATCATTATAAAGCGCTTTGCTTCTTCAAACAAAAAGTTCCATGGTATAAAGTACAGTTATAAACTCCTTGTATGAAAATCATAGTTGGGATGAGCAATCCATTTTTATAACAAAAAAATTGGTTTATCAAATGTTGGTGGTGTAGTGACATTGTAGTAAAAAATTGAAATTTTGGTTAAGTTTAAGAGGAACTATAAAATATGAAATCCCTAACCTTAGTGAAATTTTCTTTACCTAAAATTGCAAATATGTCGCAATGATTATATTCAAAAGACTAATTTGTAGATTGGCCTCAAAGCCCAGAGAAGCAAAACAAAAACAAAGACATTAACTCTAAAACCTGCATTTTCTAGAAATCTGAATCATTTACAAAATTAATTAATTTATAATCGAATCTATGGTTTTACGTTATAAAACTTTATTGCAAAACGTTAAAGTTTCCGTTATTATAATTCAAATTTTAAACCAAATAAGATATCATATGCCTACTTTCCATTAACGTAGGTATAATTTAATGGTTAAATTAATTCAGAACGTAACATTTTTTACCAATAGGCTTATATTCGAGAGGCCACTTTGCATTTAAATACATATCAGTGTTATTATAGTGATGATTGCGAGGTTTTAATGATTTATCGTCAAATTGCGTAACGCGTACGCAAATAACGAGACACTTATGGTTTTCCACTGACTGGTGCCTACTTTCACCAGAACTATTTCATCTTACGAATCATATACGGTTACATATGAGACAAACGTGATTCATCAGTTTTTAATTGTAATAACAATCTTACTTCTTATTTTGTAAAAACAACATTTGGATATCATGTTAAGTTAAAAATCTAGTTAGTTCGATTACCTCACAATGTTTTTGAAACGTTCTAATTTAAACGGAACGGAATATTTTTAATTTGCAAATTATGATAAAAAGATAAAGTTGTTTGTTTAGATAATATTAAGAGAAATGTAGAATAAGTTCATAAAATATTCATTATCAAATAAATATTAATGATGTGACACAATTATGCCAAACGATTGTAAATTGTATGCAGATTCGATATTTATTGATCATTTTACAACAACGATACAACTCATCAATTTCCATAAACCGATAAGAATAAGGTGTGATTAAATGCCATCCAGTTATTAATCATAAAACATAAAATAACAATATTAATCATAAAATATATAATTATCGCACTTGAGGAATTCATAGTAATTTCTTTGTTTACCTCATTGTGTCGTCTAGGAGAGGCTAGCCAGTTAAAACCTATACTCCATACTATTGTTAATCTTTACATAATATGCCAATCCACGTTTGACCATCAATAATGTAACGTGTTCATGTTATCAAAGCCTTAATATCCTGACTAATCTACGACATGATCACTCATGTATGATTGTTTTCTATTGATATGGCTCTATCACTACAATACAATCATAACATGAACTTTGATTTATCATCGTTAAAGATAGGCTGATTTAACCGAGGAAGTACCACATTTTGATACAATATTGGAGTGAGTAAGATTGACCCAACCCTTTCTCTTCCTCTTAAGATACAAAGGCCGGTAAATCACTTGTGAATAAACTGAGTTGCAGGGCCAATGTCCATGTGCAAGGGTAGTTACTTAACATCAGACGATCTGTGATTTAGACGGTTTTGTATAAGTAGAGACTTATATCATACAAGACCGTATTATGAATTGGTCCTGCGTATAACTATTCATATCGTCAAACACTGATTTAAGTACTTATTCATTGATTTGGCCAGCCATGATGTAGGACGTTGGTATTTTCCATTTGATTGTAAGATGTTGCCATACTATAGACTGTGCTATAGATGTAACGTTCTTAGTAGATACGGAGTTTATTCAAGAAATTGCATTGTTAAAAAAGTTGTAACCCTGAATAAAATGAGACAGATAAAAGACACGATACACAAAGCTTTACATGTCCATCATTATTATTATGTATATTACAACAATAATTATTATGTCACGTTATATATCTGCTTTCTGCATAATTTGAAGGACAGCTGGCAGAAGTTGTTT
The DNA here is from genome assembly GCA_958496195.1 of Timandra comae. Taxonomy (NCBI): domain Eukaryota; kingdom Metazoa; phylum Arthropoda; class Insecta; order Lepidoptera; family Geometridae; genus Timandra; species Timandra comae. The sequence goes on along the minus strand of OY292363.1, from coordinate 9,286,282 downwards.
TACATTTTTATTTATATTTTCAATACACAAGAACAATAGAGTCCATTGCCAATGTAAGAATTTATTCAGTTACTAAGCTGAGTTGCGTAAATGTGTGTTTCAGTTAGAAAATAAATATAGTAATTACATACAGGATAGGTGAGAACAAATGTATGTATCCTGATTTCTTGAAATAATAAAGTAGTACTTGTATAATGAGTTCGAATACATTAATAAAATCTACACTTGTTTTTTATCTAACTTAAATTATAAAGAGAATAAATATCCATATTATGTTTTAAATGAATAAATTAAAATATTACTAAACTAATATTGTAGAGAGAAAAGATTTGTGTTTTAATCTGTAATGAATAAATTAAATAAACTACTGTTTAACCAATAGAATAATATTATTATTAATGCTAAACTAGGCTATGTCTCACCCTGGTTTTTCTCAAAAACAGATAAACTATGAGACAAATAGGTAACTTTGTTGAATTAGAATATTCTGATAGAGTAAAGAACATTTCACATTCACCAATAGTACGATTTTGGATGGCATTGGAAACGTAAGATATAATGAGTTATAAACTTTCGAGCCACATACAATGAACCCAAACCTTTAAACACCAGTTAAAATGTAAAGCAGAGTACGTGACATTTTATATGTGAGAGATTGTTTTTATAACCTGTTTACCCATAAGAATTAGCTCTGATAACGTATAACACATTCAGTTTTAATGGTTTTGTTGTTGTATATGTCTATTTTGTACCGCCCCTCTGGGTTGTGAAAGTATGATGGCAGTCGTGCCGCGTAATATTGTCATTCCGCCAAACTAAAGACCGACCCCAATTAGACATGGGACTAAAGTTCGGAAGTATATGTGTATGTGGCTATTATAATTTAACGAGTTGTTTCCAGGTGAAGTGCTAAGGAGTGAAATATTCCAAGGTCCTTACAGAGATGGCGTGTACAGCGACATTGCGCTGGAGACCCTCAACCTCGGCTACAACAAGATACATTCTCTGGACAAATACTTATTCCAACACACGCCGAACCTGACTCGATTGTACCTGAACAACAATCCGATTGAAATACTCGATTATGTTACTTTACTCGCGTTATCTAGCGCTTCTAACTTGGAGGTTGGTCTTAATGTGATGCCGTTTTAACTTGTCTTGTGAAAGTGAACGTCTGTTTATTTTTTCTGAAGTTTCTAGACATGTTAATCGGAAGTTTCAAAATGAAATAATTATTCATTTAATGTATGTTATGCACAATTATTAGGAAATTATGGAATCTTACATCCTGCTTTATGGACATCGAAATCGTTTTGTTGTTGACATGTTTTTTTAATTATATATACATGTTTATATATCTTTCAGCGAGACATTTACACCGTATCGTATTATTCAAATGATAATTATTCCTAAGAAATGTTAGTTATAACTCTATTTCTTTTCAGGTTCTAGACCTATCCAAGACCGACATAGACAGTATCCCGCTGGACGCGTTCCGAGGTCTAGTGAAGCTCCAACAAATAGACCTGTCCGACAATCGATTCGTCACCGTGCCGGAGAGTCTGAGCCTTGTGGGCACCACGCTCGAGTATTTGACATTCAACAACAACCCTATCGTCGAACTAGATGACGATAGTTTTGTGGGTAAATACAATCTATAAATTAGTACAATTTAAACACGCTGATATACATTAGATAGCAATTGTATATTGTCGAAAAACTAACTTGAGAGGTGTTTATAAGATCAACCTCAGTTTTTTTCGACAATTGCTATTGTTATTCTTTATCAAACTATAACTTAAAACCGATTTAGACGAAATTAGGTACAGATGTACTTTTAAATCATAAATAGCACGTAAAAAACCTCACGGGAGACGAAATAAGAATCAAAACCGCGAGGCAATGGGTACACAATAACAACATGACTACTATATATAACTCATAATTGTAAAACAACTCAACCATAATCAGAGAATAACATTTGCAATCACTATAAATATACATATCGAATAAAGCTTTTATCAAGTTGATAATCTACATCGGTGATTCATAGTATCCTTTGTGACGTGGTTAAGGAAATCGGAGAACTTTTTAGTATGACTGTTTAATCTTCAGTTTGTCCGAAATGATCACAAATACATTTGTAATTGGTTCGGTCGTAACACGCACAGAGACACAGTTGGGCTATTGGACAAAGACTCGTAAACTGGACAATTATAGAGCTTAATGATCGCATTTTATCATTCGAACAAGACGTTAATACACAGCTATTTTTATACGCCAAAATTAATACTATAGGTATAATGCGGTAATTAATGATTCGACAGCATGTTCTGTGATTTACAATCACTATTATATACCATAATTACGCACGCATTTTTTAATTTAAATTATTCATAATCTATCTTAATGTTGTTTTTATACTCAACAGGATTGACCAATTTGAAAGAGCTGGATGTAGGGGAGAACGAGTACTTGGAAGAAGTAAAGCGTAGTACATTTACTCCGTTGAAAAACTTGCGAGTGCTCCATCTGTGTCACAACCCTAATCTCCGATATATCAGTCACAACGCGTTCAGAGGATTGAAAGACAAATGGACCTTGAAAGAGGTGAGAGGTAACAAACAAACTAGATTAGATAAAGACGGAAAATCCTTTGCAATTAAATAACAAACAACACACCGTGTTGCATTGAATAACGTATTCGAATAACAATCTTTCATCGTCTATTCAAATTAACATTCGCGAAACTCGATATCAACATGTTTTTATTAAGAAATGCCAACATTCAAATTCTTTTGAGAAAGAGGAAATTTCCACTGTGTTACATTATAAGTATGTGTATATTATTAACTAGTTAGAACGGGGATAGGTGTCACGAATGACCGACAACACTGCGGATATGTGGATGTATCATTCTAGATGATCTAATGCTTTAAAATTATATGTTTTCTTAACAAAACTTCAACGCTATAGTAAGCGACGACACCATCGATGTTGTAACTGTAACTCTATTATTAGTTGTTGGTAACGTTATCACGGCCCAGCGATACTGTTTTCAATGTTTATAATGTGTTTGCGTATTATAAAATCAATGGATTATATATAATATTGTTCGTTTGTGTTGGCCCAGATACAGCTCGCTTACACGACACACGAACTGGGTCAGCTGATTAATCATTTCAGCATTATGTTTTGATAATCAATCACTGATCGCAATTTATCCCAAATCTGGGACGGTATCTTATTATATTTGGGTATAGTTTGTTTTTTTAGCAAAAGCCGAAGCCGCTAGAGCTCGTACTATAGCATTAAGGAAGATTATTTCAGTTGCATGTATCAATTATACGAAAATATAAATTGGAATTTCACAAATAGAACTAGGTTGTTATGTTAGTTATTTTCGATTAAAAACACATTTTTTCTTTTATACAAACACTCCTTGGATGACTAAGTAACCTATCGCGAAGTTTTTAAAAAATAAACTTATTTATTTCGTTGCAAAAAATATGGTTGCGACAATCTTGTGATAAACAAGTTTTCGAGAACGATAACAAATTATAAATACTTTTAATTCGGTAACTTTATTGCTCAACAGGTATACCTGGATGACAACAACCTGAGTGAGCTATCAACGGACTTGATTCCGTGGAGGAAACTCGACATTCTCGGAATGACTGGCAACAAGTGGTTATGTAACTGTGATTTGGCTAACATAGTCACTGATCAGGGAGCCGGGACCAAGTTTAAGACTGGTGAAATACCATAGTAAGTCATTCATCAACGTACTAAGTACGTAGTTAAACCACATGAGTAGATAAACCGTACTTTTTAACCGGATAAACCCCAAATGACGTGCTACAATGATGTGTCTCCTCCACTCCACGTAGTTCCATACACGCGAGGTGCGTTCGGAGATGTTCGTTACAGCTCTGATTGACTCCGAACAGCTTAATCTCTAACCTTATATTTGTATGTGTATATGCTCGGGTAAATTCGCGAAAGCTCGAAGAGGCTCTACAAGCGACAAATTATAAATTAAATGAGTTTGTATGTGCCCTTGGTGTCCGCATAATTCCCGTATTTACCAAATCCGTGGAAATTTTTTGAACAAAAAGTATGTTATGTAATGTAATATTCCAATTTAGTGGCAGTTTTCGAGCGAACGAGTAACAAACAACATCGATTTATGATAAAACAATTTTAATATTTACGAAATGATAAGAAATACTTTTTGCGTAATATTTTAGGCTGCCAATTATTTCCTAATTAAACTTAAAGGAACCATAAACAAAACCATTTATTGATACTTAACACCTAGGTATGATAGAAAGTATACGAATTTACAATAACAAATTACGAGATAAATTACTAGTTACATAAGTCCCGGTACATAAACTTATCTACACTAATATTATAAAGATGAAAGATTTGATTGTTTGTTTGTTTTTTTGTAACGAATAGGCTCCGAAACTACCGATTTCAAAAATGTTTTCACTAATGGAAAGCTAATTTATCAGTGCGTGATATAGGCTATATTTATCCCCGTATTCCCACCAGAACGGGAACTACGAGGGTGAAACCGCGGGGTACTACTAGTAGGTATGGTAAGTTTAGTGTCTGGACCTAGTTAGAGGTCAGTTACTAGGAACATACCAATATGAAGATGAGAATGATTAATATATCTGTCACAACCACTTTCGAAAAAATAACTATTAAATCATCAGTTACTCAAATACAGGTGATACTCGCATTAATATTAATGAAACATTCATATCCTAAAATTAAATGGAGGATTGCTCTCGATCAGTACGGTTAAGCAACGTCTAACGCCGTCACAAAAGTGATGGGTGGCCGTTAGCCGGAGTTGTTTTTAATTCTATGAGTGTTTCCGTGCTTCGGAGGACACGTTAAGTCGGTTCCAGCTGTCGTACGAACATCATTGATACGAGTAGTTAAAAACCCTCAAAATGGTCTAAAATTAGTTTAACCAAAAATATTGCATGTCAAAAGACCCAAAACTCGAGAGATATAGTTGCGTAAAACTGCCTCAATACATTCTATTATTAGAATTATATCAATAAAATATAACTCTGATTATATGTTATGTAGATCAAGTTATGTATTGTATGTTTACTTACAATAATACAATAACAAAAAGATACCCACTCTCAGTATCTATTGATAAGATTGTAAATAACTTAATAATATTATGGGAAAGAATAATTTTCATATCTTTATCTACACTTATAGTATGAGAGAAAATATTTATCTTTTGTTTGTTGTGATTAAACTCAAAAACTACAGAATTATTTTTAAATTGCTTTCACTAGAATGCTAAATTATTTATCACTGAATAAGCTTTATCTATCTTTTTACGAAACCCCAAAAAAAACCGCGGTATTCAGCTAGTGTAGCATGTTTATGAATATTTTTAGTTGATAAATATTATGTACATTATTGCAGTAATACAAACTAAATTCATTATTCCACTTTCTTAAATAATTATCACATTTTATGACAAGCTAAATTAGATACAAGTATTGATTAAGTATTCTCTGAGCACTATGTTTTATCACATTCCATAAAAGGTTTATCATAACATAAATATCTAAGGCAATAAATATTGTATCCTTCATAATAACAGGCTATTAATATTGAGAAACATAATTTTATAGATATTTTATGAATGTGTTAAATTTTCAGTTGTGCTGCCCCTATGAGGTTCGCCGGAGCTTACGTCACAAACATAACAATATCATTCTGTCCCACTTTGGACTCAACATCTGCACCTAAAAAGAGGGGCTTCAGCCTCTCAGATTTGAAACCTAAACATGTACTGCTGAGCATTCTCGGAGTGGCCACCATTGTAGCCATTGGCATGCTAATAGGACTCCTAGTCAATGCTATAAAGGCATTCTACAACAACAAAATTAGAAGTCAACCAATCCGTTACATAAACATCAATTCAGACTCCAGTTTTGCATAAATCACACTTTAACATGTTTACTTCTCTAGTATTGTTTTAAAATGTTTGATATAAATAATTCATGTAATCATAGATAGTGATTATAAAGTTATGTAAATAAAATTCTATTATAATAACAATATTGTTATTTCATTAGGTAATTACTATAAGGTTCTATTTCAAATAAATATTTACAAATATATTATTTTGTTATTTTGGTGTTAAACTCACCTCCTTGGGGCCAGAGACTGTATTTGCGTATTGTAAAAACTGTTCCAACAGTCTCTCTGACTTATGTGATAACTCTCTGAATGTTTGGAAGTCCTCTAGTTTCCGCACACAGCTGCCACAAACCACTTGTGGTAACAAGTCTGCTGGAGATACCTACAATATGACAAAATAGTTTAGTTTCACCACAAATTGTATCAGTAGGAGAGGTGGTGTGGCCAATGACCTTTCACAAGCACAATCATAGAATGATGACTCATCCAGGCAATCAGATAACAAACAATATAATAGGTATACTTCACACTGTGATACACTCATTCTCAGAAGGGAATGATGAGTTCCCCTGCAGATTGATTCCCTTAAAATATAAATCTAATTATAGAAAATATTGAATTCCCAAAATAGCAGTGTAGTGAATGTGCATGGTGGTTGGTGGTAGGTGATTGGTAGGTGGTGAGCATGTATTTGTGTATGTCGAGGGGAGGTCGCGCGAGGGTGCCGCAGGAGGCGGGGCGAATCTCCGCCGCGCGCTCCTTTGTTATCAGCGGGCTCGCTAATCTGTGATACTGCGCGGTGGCCGTACGCTCGCATATCATATCACTTCCACGAATGACATTAGTCATACGGTCGAGTATTCATCGCGTGGGCCGTAATATGATATCACAATGCGAAAATACCCAACACCCGCGAGAAAGTTAATGGCGCTTATCAGCATCCACAATCTCATACGCTTACGCTAAACTTTCACACAAGAAAACTCTACCTTCATGACGATATTATACTGAAAAAATATAAAATCATTACCATTATTGACAAATGTGCCATTATCATCTCGGAAAGTCGTGATTTATCCTTATCACGGTCGAAAATTGGAAGTTTAACATCACTGCAATTATCGCCACAGAATGATAAACAAAGGCGACACACTGAATGGAACTTCGGTGGCAAATTACACATATTTAGAAATTAAAATGGAGGAAAGTTATCACAATGAAATAAAACATTTAGAACTAAATCGAGTAACTTAATAAAAATTAAAAGGTTTTGTTGAAAATATAACTCAGCATGCGATGATGTAGAATACATCACATCGCGATTGTCAACCAACAAACGAACGAGCAAGCCATACACACACACACTGACAGATTCTATTGTTGTTTACAAGACGCTACTAGGCTTCTGTGTAGTGACGTTGTGTGTGTTACTAGCTTGTTCTTGCATACGCACTGATAATAGTATGATAAGGATAACTTATCAGTTTTATCAATTAAAATGATAAACAAGGTAGTAATCAATCAAAATATGTTCAGAGTAAACACAATAAATGATATATCAAACAAAATCATATATAGCTAGCTTCAAAAGTATAAAACAATGAATATTTTTAAACTTAGACCCTATGATTAGATGATCCAAAAAAATTGTAGCTGGAATATTTTCTGAAAAACAAGTATGTTTTATTTTTTTTACAATTGTAGTGTGTACGAATATAATAATTGAAATAATTTAAACAATGTTTTTGACTGAAAAACTAGTTTTGTCTAAAATGTTTGATTGCATTGTTTTTAAGACATAGCAACATTACAACGTTGTGCGCCAGGCTGTCTGTCACTTGACGATTTCATGTCTGTGGTAACAAGGGTGTTTTGTTATGTTTTCAGAATCTTGGTCTACAAATCGATTTGATATGATCTTAACATCATACATTTTATTTTTAATACTAGATAAAAAATCTAAATAGCTTTACAGGTTTGTAATTGGCAATAAACTTCATTTTTTTATTTTGGCATATTTGGCCTACTGCCATTGTCATTATTATCATGTTATCAATGTCAAATTGCCTTGCCATTATCAGTCAGTCATTCCATCCATCCATTGTGTGAATTGTGTGTTTATTTCTCAGTACTTGGAAGTTGGAACAATTTTCAATTTGATTCATGAATAAATATTTTCCAACATGTTATTTCGAATAAAGTGTTAGATCTATAGATAAATAAAAACGACATCTTTAAATCTATTTATTTTATAATATAATTATTATGTTTAGAATTAGATAAGAAATCAAAATAACTAATTGTTTAGGTTTGGCCACGATTATAGTGCACCATTCATAAAAAATTTAATATTTGTGGCTTTACTAAGGGAAAATGATTAATTCCTCGACATCCCTAGAGGATGCGAGTACCAGTGAAGTGACTACCTCAGATACAGCTCAGTTATTAAGCAATGAAGCCAGCACTTCGAATTATACACAATTGAATAAACCTATAGATTTTCATGTAAGTTTAATGAAATTAAGTTTTAGACATATCATTATTGCCTTTACTTTGTCTCCAATTCGTTTTAAATTTATGAATTTCAGCTAACATTGATATTCCAGTGTTGAATGTGGTTTGTATGGATAATTAATTAATTACTAGGCATAGCAGATGTTTACTTTCTATGGAGTAGGTAAATGACAGCCAGAGATAGAGATATCCATGTTATATGGAATATTATGATTAGTCATTCATCAAGTTAAACTTTGCTAGGCTAGTGAATTATCTCAAAAGGTTTTTTCAAATAAATTACTTATAATGATTTTTTAAACAAAAATTTATAAAAAAAAATATTAAGAATATTTCATTTTGATGTGTACAAAGAAATTGTAATTGATTTCAATGTATTTAATACTAAGGAATATTGGTACAAATGTAATTAACATTTTAAATATAAATATATTTGGTTTGTATAAAACATATTCATATATTTTTGTATAATTTGTATATATTTATAGGAGTCTGATGATGATGAACTGCAGGGCAGTCACGGAGTCAGGAGGCGGCATCCGGTCCAGAAAATTGAACCGGGATCTATGAATGTGCTGTCCGCTAAATATGAAGTAAGTTATATGTATTTTAAAATAACTAATTGCGTGAAACACTATAAAATTTTCATTCTAAAGATTATACTTGCTGATTTCATCGACATTTAAATAAATTGATTTGACTTTTTTTTGGAACTATGTTGTAACCCTCCCTTCTCACTTGGCTTTGCATGAACGCAATTTAAACTTAACACAATCATTTCAATTAAGTGGTTGCGTAGTTTCTGATACCCTAGATACAAGTTTCGAACTTAGTTAGGGGTCAGTTACTATAATGAGTTGATGTAGTGAATGATTATGTTATGTTATTTATCTGACAATAAATAACATTTGAGAAAAAACATTATCAGCCTACCAGCTCTTCTGAACTCATAGGAAAGTTAAGATAAAAACATCCTATATCTCTCCTTTACAGAGTATCATAAATAATTGCTTCAGTAGATAAGATGAGAATAGCATTATTTAAGTATATACTTTTCTATGTATAATATTAATTAGGATTAGCATAAATTAGTAACTTTTGTTACTTTGCTGCAAAATTAACTAACATCAATAATTATCTATCTGGGAATTAGTGATTCACTTCACTATGCTTATCTAAATAGAACATTATGTACAATGCCAATGATAAATGCTGCTAAACTCATGTTGCCTACTTTATTCATACACATTCAAACTATTATATGTGCAAGCTAATCATTATTTTTTAATTTTATCTTTATTTTGTATGATCATTGATTACAAAGCTGAACAAATTTGGATTAAATTTGTTATGCCAGCCTTGCATTACGAGCGGAACGGGTCCTTTTAATAGGTTTCTTGTATGCAATTTAGTATGGCTAAAAGGAATCATTAATAGGCACATTTGGCTTGCAGTGAAAGACGGCGTTTATAACATTGATTTAAATATGTTGATTAACTTTTCATACTGACTGTACACCCACAGACATAACATAACATAATCATTCACTACATCATCTCATTATAGCAACTAACTCCTAAGTTCGAAACTTGTATCTAGGGTATCAGAAACTACCTACGCAGACACTTTTAGTTAATGAATATATTTTAATAGTAAACCTTTTTTTTAGAGTCTCGACTACGACACATGTGAGAACCATCTCCTACTAGACGAAGAGCGTAAAAGAGGATACCCATTCGTTATATGGAAGGATTTAGCGCGATGGTTCATTATACTACTGATTGGAGTGATCACGGCGCTCATAGCATTCACTATAGATGTTTGTATCGAAGAGTTTTCGAAGATAAAGTATAGAGCATTGAAGAAATGTATCCTTTTTACAATATACTCGTACATACGTATTAGTAAAAAAAAATTTTGGGGATATGATATGATTAATAACTTTGATGGACATATTACGCCATTCGGTCCAGTTGTCGTACTAACTTGATCGACACTACAACTTTAAAGCGAATATATTTTTATTAGTCTGACCTAATCCTTATTTTACCTAAACATATATGTAGGTTTAAAATATTATTATTGTACAAATTAATATAATATTCCTTAATTAACACATACAGCTGTGGACAAGTATGTATTACAAGATAGATTATACATTCCATATCTGTTGTGGGTCCTATCTAACATATGCATTGTGTTTATTGGATCTGTGCTCGTCGCGTTTGTTGAGGTAAGTTCAACAAAAAAAAAATATTTCTTTTGTAGTAATATTCTAGGTACAAGATAGTTAGATAGGCAAACTATTGGCTTGTGCCAATAGTTTGTGTATCTGCCAAATCAGAGATCCAAAATATAACTTTTATATGCATATTAAAATTTTATACACCAAAGTATCAAAAAATACTCAGATATTTCATAATTTGTATAATATACCTATTAATATTCCCTTTCAGCCCGTAGCCGCCGGTAGCGGTATACCTCAAGTGAAATGCTACTTGAACGGAGTGAAGGTCCCGCGAGTGGTGCGGATAAAGACCTTGATCGTGAAGGCAGTTGGTGTGATATCCGCCGTTGTAGGAGGACTGGCTGGAGGAAAGGTAACATAGTCATGTATTCTTGACCTATCGGTTGTCGTGCTAAAATCACCGATCTCGATTGTCGTACTAAAATCATCGACCTCGGTTGTCGTACTAATTCACCGACCTCGGTTGTCGAATAAAATCATCGACATCGATTGTCGTACTAACATCGTCGGTCTCAGTTGTCGTACTAACATCATCCAACTCGGGTCTGAAACTAACATCATCGACCTCGATTGTCGAACTAACATCTTCGAAAGTAGCTTATATGTTGGCACATTGAAATCAAGTTTTTCACACTTGTTCTCAATACCTTGACGACCTAAACATATACAGGGTGGCGATAACGATATTAAATTCGCCGGAAGCGCTATTTTGTAAAAGTACTCACAAAAACATATACTTAGACCAAATAGTTTACGGAATTCCTGTGAGGTAGCGCTTTCATTTATATCATATTGTCATCACCGCCCTGTATACTAGCGTGGACGATGTTGATTTAATAAGATTTGATTTAAATGATATAACCGAAACAAATCCGAAGCACGGAAACGGTCATGAAATGGTTTGATTGAACTATGGCATTTGATTGTTTATCTAAAAATAATTAAGGATCTCTGAACGGATTCATTTTATTTTCCTTATTTTGGCAATAAGGAAAAAACTGTAGTAAGGTAAAAATAAAACAAAAAATCCACAATCACTATGTAAATTTAATTTTAAAACGTAATTTACGAATAATTTTCCTCTTCACAAATTCTGTGTTTACAATGATTTCTATCGCCAAAACGAAAGTGCCGCTAACATAACCCAAGAGAAGTATGAGAAAACCACTCTGTAAATGTAGTAACGATAGAGCGTTGACATCGGGCTTTTCTTTAAATAATGATCTAAGAAACTTTGCCCGTTGTAAAACATTGAATGAGGCAAATCTTCGTCTGGCAGCCGCGTTTACACCGATCTGCTTGAACATACCCAATTTCTTTGAAAACTTCTTCATAAAAGCAAACCCTCTTAACGCCACCATCTCCAAAGGAACAGTGAACATGTTCAAACGAAAAGCGTAGTATCTATAGTTTCCAAATTTATCGCTCAATTCGGGCGTCATGGCAGCAACGTGCGCCAATTCGAGCCGGCTAGCCAGAACAGACATGTTCCTATGAACAGCCACGTCCGTCAAAGCCGCAACAATATCGTCCACGTATATCCATTTTTCAAAAATCAAATTGTCGAAGAAGTCTGTAGAATTTGAAAATATATCGTGTAGCTCTTCGAAACCACCAAATGCCAGACCACTATCGACTAAATCCTCTACGTTTTGCATTTGATACTCGAAAGTTGGGTTCTTTAATACGTCAATCAACTTCGTCTGGTAAGCTGTTACGAAAACTACACAATAAATATTAAAGAAACAGAAAAATAAACGTAAACTTTGTTTCGTTGGGCGTTTGTAAGCGCAAAATCCTAGCGTACAAATCCACGCATTGAGAAAACAATGATGCAAGGAACTGTTGTAAGGTGTATCTCTACTTAATTGTCCTAAAATCCTCCAACATATAGCGCAGAGACTAAATCCAGCAATAACGGAATACCATACTACTTTGTTGAATATTATCATCAAAGCAATCCATGGAGGGGAATGTTTTGCTCTCGGCACTACCCATGTGTACTCATCCGAAAAGTATGAGGAACTGCATTCAAAATCTTCATGGACGTCAAAATCAGGGAATATTCCTCCTAACAGTAACTGTCCTTTCTTTAAAGACAATTCCCTCAAAGCCCCATTCCACTGACCCATATTTTCTCTCTCACCTCTAAAAGAATTAAGCAATTGATATTTCGTTGTGAAGTTATACGACCGGAATACTTGATTCATAAATACTTTTTCCATATTTGCGTCACTATCATTTCTGCTCACGAAAGGTTGTCTTTCTAATGCTAATATAGTTAAAACACATCCCTTCATATCATTTGGAAGATTGTCACTGTGGGTGATATTTTTTGATGTGACACCTTTTTCGCAAGTATTTTCAACAAACGACCTATTTATAGCAGTTTCGTTGAAATAACCACAATATTTTGGAGGATCATAAGCCTTCCAACTGTAGATTAAAGCATTGCGTATGGAATTCTCTTTGGGGACGACCACCATGACGTCGATAACATTATATTTGAACAGACAACTCAACATGGATTCCACAAATTGTACGTTAATTTGGTCCTTTGCAAAGTTCAGAAGTAATATGATAAATTTTGCGGCAGGATTCCAACTACGGGAACGTAATAGTTTACTCGTCAGATATGGAAAGTGTTTGAATTCATCGACTATAATAACAAAGTATGTTGCCAAAGGTTTCGCTACAAAGCTTTCTATGTGCAATATTCCCAATTTTTCATCATAGTTTTTGCAAATATTAACCTCATTACCTGGTTTCATAACTTCGACCGAATACTTAATTCTATGATTTATTTGTCTCAACAATTTCGATCTAACACTAGCTACGTGTGTGTTGACGGTGACTGAATTTGCAAATATTAGCAATCCTGATTCGTTAAAGTTTTGTTCGATAAGGCTTTCCATACAGCTTGTAAAGTCATCTACTACTGTTGGTCCAAAGGGATTGATTTTTGTTTCAACGGTCACTATGAATGTTAACACGAATAAATATCGAAATAGATACATTTTAACTAGAAATATGAACCGTCTAATACGCGCGCGATAAAGTTAAATGTTTGACCAACAAAGAGTGTGTCGTGTTCCGTTGGACATGCATTCACTTTATCTACATAAATCTTCACTTAGTTTTTAATGGATGCATTTATTTAACGTTGCACAAATTGTTAATTTTACGACCTTTAAGTAATGTACAGTTATGTTACGTGCATTTTAAATGCACTGTTAAATCCATGTCAATTACACGCTGATGGCAATAAACTTACTCAAAATATTAACGACGTAACATATAAAACTATACTTATAAATATTTCTACACACAACTATAAGATTATGGTTATTCTTTAAATATGCAACTCGCAGATTACTTACATATGATATTCTATAATGGGCGATGAAATTCATGAACGTTTTCGTACATCGAAGGGGCACGTTAAAACATCCGATTCCGTTTGGTTGTAATAAGATCTTCGTCACGGTCGTTGCTAGACGCTAACAAAGGTCTAGTTGCTAAAAACTACCCGCTTAAACTAATCCATATAACACTCTTTGAAAAGGATAAATGTCTAATAGTTCTTATGTATCGCTAGGAAGGACCGATGATACACAGCGGCGCAGTGGTAGCAGCTGGGATATCGCAAGGGAAAAGCACGACGTTTAATAAAGACTTCAAGATATTCCAATACTTCAGAGAGGATCATGAGAAGAGGGATTTCGTGTCGGCCGGGGCGGCTGCCGGTGTGTCGGCGGCTTTCGGTGCTCCTATAGGTTAGTTATCTAAAGAAAGACTTGTTGATAAAGGGGTTGTGTGCACTGATGGGTATAAAAACCGTATTTTTATGGCGTTCTTAGAAAATAGATATCGCGGGTTATGGCCGAGTATTGAAAAGAAAGAAAAAAAAAACTTATTTTTTGACAAAAAAAAGTATGTGACACCTCAGGGGTCTTCACCGTCACCTCAAGGGTCTTCTAAAAATGTGAGAAGGACGGAGGAAGGTAGTTTAAAGATTTAAAGATGGCTCCTAAAATATTATCTGTACATTTTAGGTGGCGTCCTATTCTCACTAGAAGAAGGGACTAGCTTTTGGAACCAAGCCCTGACATGGCGGACATTCTTTGGTACTGTTGTGTCGACGTTTACCCTCAATTGCGCACTGTCTGCTTACCATGGAAGGCCGGGAGAGCTGAGTTATCCAGGTTTGAACTAAAAAATGAATTATATTAATGCATTTGGTTTTGCATTTTATATTATAAATAAAGTGATAAAAGGTATAAAGCCCGGTCGTAATTTACAGAGAATTTTATACGTTGACCAGCGCAACTGCGTAAATTATACTGCGTCCCGCTCGCACGGATGCAATGGCCAGCAGGATGCATATAATTTACGCAGGTGCGACAGAGATAGATAGCAACAGGTCAACGTACAATTTTCTCTGTGAATTACGACGCTAACTCATTGTAACGGTTACTTCCTTTTATATCTGAACTTATCTATCAATACACAGCTTAAACTAAAAGTGTTTGTACGTACATAGTTATGACATAAGTATCCTTCGGCTTCGAAAGAAAAATGCGGGTATTACCGCGAGGCACAGCTACTCTCTTATAAAGTGATCTCAGATTTTCTATAAGTTGGAAGTACGTAGGTATAACATAACATAATAATTTACTACAACATCTCATTATAGTAACTGACCCCTAAGTTCGAAACTTGTATCTAGAGTATCAGAAACTACGCACACACTCATTTCAGTATGTATAACTAACGTAGGTAATAAATACTTCTTTTAATTTTCCCAGGTCTTCTAAATTTGGGCAAAATGGAGCCATTTCCGTTCCAATTCTACGAGTTACCTGTCTTCATGTTCTTCGGCGCTGTCGGAGGCTTACTGGGAGCGTTGTGGAACTACATCAATTATAGACTTTCTGTCTTTAGGATAAGGTATGTTTTAGTTTAGTTATTAAATATTTTTAAATTGTGACACTCGCTTTTGGAAACCTTTTCATTATAAAAAGTTGCAATTTGCATTAGACATTTTACGTAATTGTTTCGAAGAGTTTAGTCATTATTTTGCAAAAATATCGTTTTGTGCTCTTTAGTTTAAAAAAACAGAAAAACCTTTAACGTCGTCTTTAAATTACATAGGTATAAAGTTTTACATCCGAGTGTAACATTATCGTGGCATTATAGTATCGTAGAGAGTAACCTTATCTAAGAGTCCCATACGTACCCCTAGACACATCTCGTCCCCGTGGCTCCGCGTGGTGGAGGCGTGTATGGTGGCGGCGGCGAGTGCGTCGTGCGGGTTTCTTATGATGTTCCTACTCAACGACTGTAGACCTCTAGGAGAGGACCCTACAAAGGTTCCATTACAGGTTGGTATTTAATATTTTTTAGATTATCCAACTTTTTGGTAATTCTAAACGTTATTTTGCAAACCAATCATCGAAGAATCTTATTTACCCCCCTTTATAAAACTTTAAGTAACTATCTTTCTATGTGAATTGTATGTGATGTGACTCTGTATACAAGGCAGGAGGTCTATATGCGTATTTATTTTAATTTTTAAAAATTGCGTTTTAGATTTAATATATGTGTTGATGAAATATAGCCAAAAAAGATTATATCCAAACCATTCTCGCAAAAACAACTTCAAATCAGACTAAATTGATAATTCCATTGTCCACAGCTGTTCTGCGTTGACGGCGACTACAACTCTCTAGCTGCTATCTGGTTCCAAACGCCAGAAGCGTCAGTGCGTTCATTCCTCCATGACCCGATCGGGTCTTACAAACCGTTCTCAATCTTGGTCTTCGTGGTCTGTTACTTTCTGCTGTCTGCGTGGACTTTCGGCCTGGCTGTGTCCAGTGGACTGTTCATACCGAATTTGCTGACTGGAGCCGCCTGGGGAAGGCTGTTGGCGATAGCTATACAGTATATGTTGCCTTCTAATGTGAGTATTATTAATTTTATTACACAGGGTGGAAGGGTGGTGTTATACAGGGTGATGTTTTTTATGTTGGTGTGATAGATATAACTTGAAACTGTATGGGAAATTTGCTGAAAGGAGTCTCAAAGCTAAAACTGCTTAATTAGAATTATGAAAATTCACCTATCCAGAAATAGAAACAGTGCGTTTTGCAAAGAAAAACATCACTCCCCGTAGTATGACCGCAAAAGTATCACCCTATATTATCACATCATCTAATAGTGTTTCTAATTAGAAAATTAAAGGCAATGGCAAACTTAAGAAATCTTCTTTCTTCTTAAGCATCTGTTCATTACTGCCCTTAAAATATATTTATCACCTTTAAACATTTAACAGACAATAAACCCAGCGAAGTACGCCCTCATCGGAGCGGCCGCCCAACTCGGTGGAGTGGTGAGGATGACGATATCACTGACGGTCATCATCATAGAGACCACGGGACAGATATCGAACGCGCTACCCATCATCATAACGCTCGTTGTCGCCAAGTGGGTCGGAGATTTCTTTAATGAGGTAGATATATCTTTATACCTTTTAAATATGTATCTTTCTATAAATTATTGAGATTATTCCATATTTTCTCATATCCTATCTATATCAAATTAATTAACGTCCTACTAAGGTACCTTCCTATTTCTCTAAAAACCAGAATTTCAGCAAACGCCATGATCATGGATAAACCACTGGACCGATTTTGACGAAATTTTGTACAGAGCTAGACTTACTGAGAGCTTGGAAAGAGCATAGGCAACTTTCTATCCTAAATTTCCCAAGGGATACGTTTCAGCGCGAGTAAAACTACTTTATTAATAAAACATGTTTCATTCCACAGGGTATATACGACATCCACATCCAACTAGCGGCCGTCCCCATCCTGCCATGGGAGCCGCCGCCATTAGCGCACAACATTTACGCGTCCGAAGTGATGTCACATCCGGTGTTCACGTTCAGAACCGTCGAGAACGTCGGACACATCGTTGAGCTCTTGAAACTGGTGTCGTACAACGGGTTTCCGGTTGTCGATCCACCTGTTTCTGATGATGTGAGTATTATTAATGGCGCAGACACAACGCAGCGCTCGGGCACAAAGGGTGTCACACAAATCACAATTGAACTTCACTCGTCCCACTGTGCACCGCGTGATTCCATTGTGTCCACTTGTGTCATGTACTGCATCACTGCATCTATAGACTGGGGCTTAAAATATGGCTTTATCGAGATTTTTAAGAATAATTGTAATTAAATTAAAAATTTAAAAAACCCCCAACACAATTACTTTCATACCCCCATAACTTTTAAACGGGTCAACCGATTTTCATCAAACATGTCTAAGAACACTCGCACGTAAGTCCTAAACTAAATTGTCCTAAAACTAAATTGAAATCGGTTCATCCGTTCGGGAGCTATGATGCCACAGACAGACAGATACACACACACACACAAACACGTCAAACTTATAACACCCCTTTTTGCATCGGGGGTTAAAAATTCAGATTATCAGTAATTTTATTAGTTAAATTGTAATATTTAAGTATTCAACCAATAGAAATCGATTCTACAACCACTTAAAAAATCTTTGGTAAACAATCCCTGTATAACAGAAACGAAAAATAGTCTAGTAGTAGCCTTAAAAAATCATCCCTAAATCATCAATTTGTTCCAGAACGAAGTGCACACATACAAGCGTCTCCGCGGCATGATACTGCGGTCGCAGCTGATCGTGCTCATCCAGCAGAAGATATACAACGAGAACGCCAACACCACCTGGTCCAACTTCAACGTGGACATGAACATGTTCAGGACCGAGTACCCGCGGTATCCTTCTATTGATGAGGTGAGAATACTTATTATACTAAGGGCCTATTTCACGACCTTCAAGTAAAGTTACTCTCCAAGTTAAGTTAGTTTTATCTCTTTCTTACTATCAAGTGACAAAGACAAAACTTGTGAGTCCTTACTCGGAACCTTACTTGAAGATGGTGAAATAGGCCCTAATAGATAAATCGGCTTCTATGATCCCACTTGTTATGTGTAGTGGGGTTCTTCTCCGCAATTAGACGTCGTAGCTGCGTCCTTTTGCGTGAGGTGGGCCTCTAGTACCAGTTCAGTTCTTCCAAGAAGTCTCGGGTTATATTGGTAGCACAGCAAAAATGAAGACATAGTGTATTATATTCAGGAAAATATTATCATAGTCATTTTTATAATTTCTAACATATATTTAGGAATATATGTTAGAAAATAGGTTCCATATCCCAATATTTAAAATCTAATTCTAGAAGGATTGAAACTTGAAAATGATAAGACAGATTCCTTGATCTTAAAGAATAATACATATTTTATATTTCGCCTCATAAATACATATTCTTTTAGTTACAACTAGCCGACTGGGAGAAGACATGCACAATAGATCTGAGGCCGTTCATGAACCCGTCACCGTACACTTTGCCACACCGAGCGTCCCTGCCGAGGCTTTTCAGGCTATTCAGAGCTCTCGGACTCAGACACCTGCCTATTGTCAATGATGTTAATGAGGTAAGTCATTATTTATTATTTTTTTGTATAGTCACCTCCAGCTTAAAGAAATTATAATATCTGCAATATTTTAGTTGTCATAAGTTTTAATAAATGATTTAGGTACCTGTTAAAATTTGAGCATTCTTACAAATTATAGTCCTACTTGTTAGTCAATCCTGGTTTTATTAAATAAAATTGGATGGTTATTACCATCCAATTTTATCAAAATTAGATTTATGTCGATAAATGTAAAAGTTATTTTCCATTAGCAGAATCTCTTTCCACACAAATTATGGCTCAATGGTTAAAAAAATTTGAACATGTCTTGTTGTAGGATGTAGTTTTTTATCCAGAAAATCTTATGGGATAATATGTTACAGGTTGTCGGAATGGTAACCCGTAAAGACATAGCAAGATACAGAGTGTGGAGACACCGCGGCCATATGGGAATGGAGGAACTTATACTTTCTAGCGAAATCTAACGGACAAAGTATAGATTTGGAACCGCTGGGATTAGCACTAAAAGCCAAAAACGAAGTATGTTTCTAATAGTTAAATTAAATAATACTTACAGTTAAGGAATAATAATGCCAAAAACAAAAATAATAGTGTTGATTTTTACTCAATATTATTGTTCTTTTTATATTTAATTTGTAGTTTAATAATGACATAATATTTAGTACTTAATGGGATATATTATTTAATTATTTATTTTTAGAATTTTCTGGGTAACAAAATTGATCTTGGCTTTGATCATAATGGTCACCAATTATTAACTTATGATAGGTATTAAACCTAGGGCTCAAGTGTAAATATGAGCTCAAGTGTAAATATGATTGAATGATTTGTATTGTTTCTAAGTTTTTTTAAGACTATATGATATTAAGTTGATGTAAGTAGCTTGTTTTTTAGAAATTAAATAAATTATTATATTCATTATATTATTTTACTACTATTGTTATTTACTTTGCATTATGAAATCAATGTGATATTATTTGTACCAGAATTATGTTGTTATACCTCGAAGAAGCTATATATGATGAGAAATAAAATAAATGTTATAAATTAAGAGTTTATTAGATAGGTATTATTATAGAAAAACCTATATTTACGTGTCTACAATACATTATTACTTTGAATATAAAACTTAAATATTAATAGTCTTTTATTTCCACATCCCGCACTTCAGTCTAGATGTTTCTTTGTAAAACCTTCATTTATTCATGTTAAAAATAGTTTCAATTATTAACAAACAACTCCCAACCTATACCGGCCCATAGGTTGATGAACAACACGACGGGCAGTATGATCAAAATAAGCAGCAAATAATTAACTAATTCATCCATATTGTACTCCAGGTAGTAATTAATACTGCTATTTGCGTTATTCAGCTTTTATTTCGAATATTTATTCATTTTTTAAACAACAACAGTCAGGTTGTTCACATGGATCAGATGAAATTGTCTGACATAAGACTCATGGCAGCCACTGTCAGTTTGTCATGTAATTTATTGACAATGACAGATAAGATCTAAACCTTAACCACAGATATATTTATGTATAAAAAATAAGCTCGTAAAAACTTATGGTCAAATAAATATTACGCTAAGGCTATATTCACATCAGATCGTAAGTAATGATGACTTCTCATTACAAATACAGTAGCGCGACTTAAATAAACAACACAACACTGGCTCGAAGCCCACTGCCGTCCGCTATAAAAATCACGTATTGCGCTGCTATTTTTAGTACTTATAGAAGTTTGCAGCTTCTGGGCAGCGCGACTGTCACGCTGCTACTTGCAACCTGATGTGAATGCGCTCTAAAAGGCATACGGCTTGCATACCCAAGGCTGCCTGTCCACTCGGACATTTTAAAGAATCCATAACATATAGCTCCACATTGTCCTCCTGAACCTCCGCGAAGACGCGTTATCAGCGTTAGTCACGGGACTCGTAGCGACAGTCACGATTTTCAAAACACCAGTTATAGGACTCGTACCATCAGTCACTAGACTCATAGCATCAGTCACGGGACTCGTAGCATTAGTCATGGGACTCGTAGCATCAGTCATAGGTCTCGTAGCAGCAGTCACGGGACACGTAGCATCAGTCACGGGTCTCGCAGCATCAGTCATCAGATTCGTAGCATCAGTCACGGGACTCAAAGCATCAGTCACGGGACTTGTAGCATCAGTCACAGTCTCGTAGCAGTCACGGGATTCGTAGCATCAGTCACAATCTCGTAGCATCAGTCATCGGACTCGTAGCATCTCATCGGATTCGTAGCATCAGTCACGGGACTCGTAGCATCAGTCAGTCTCGTAGCATCAGTCATCGGACTCGTAGCATAGGTCACGGGACTCGTAGCATCAGTCATCGGATTCGTAGCATCAGTCAGTCTCGTAGCATCAGTCATCGGACTCGTAGCATAGGTCACGGGACTCGTAGCATCAGTCATCGGATTCGTAGCATCAGTCAGTCTCGTAGCATCAGTCACGGGTCTCGTAGCATCAGTCACGGGATTCGTAGCATAAGTCAGGGGACTCGTAGCATCAGTCACGAGACTCGTAGCATCTCATCGGATTCGTAGCATCAGTCACGGGACTCGTAGCATCAGTCACGGGACTCGTAGCATCAGTCACAAGTATCGTAGCATCAGTCACGGGATTCGTAGCATCAGTCACGGGACTCGTAGCATCTCATCGGATTCGTAACATCAGTCACGGGACTCGTAGCATCAGTCACGGGACTCGTAGCATCAGTCACGGGACTCGTAGCATCAGTCACGGGACTCGTAGCATCAGTCACGGGACTCGTAGCATCAGCCTTGGGACTCGTAGCATCAATCACGGGACTCGTAGCATTAGTCAACGGATTCGTAGCATCAGTCACGGGATTCGTAGCATCAGTCAGGGGACTCGTAGCATCTCATCGGATTCGTAGCATCAGTCACGGGTCTCGTAGCATCAGTCACGGGTCTCGTAGCATCAGTTATCAGACTCGTAGCATCAGTCATCGGACTCGTAGCATCAGTCACAGTCTCGTAGCATCAGTCACGAAATTCGTAGCATCAGTCAGTCATCGGACTCGTAGCATCAGTCAGGAGACTCGTAGCATCAGTCACGGGATTCGTAGCATCAGTCACAGTCTCGTAGCATCAGTCACCGGACTCGTAGCATCAGTCACAGTCTCGTAGCATCAGTCACGGGACTCGTAGCGGTCACGGGATTCGTAGCATCAGTCACAATCTCGTAGCATCAGTCATCGGACTCGTAGCATCTCATCGGATTCGTAGCATCAGTCATGGGTCTCGTAGCATCAGGCATCGGATTCATAGCATCAGTCAGTCTCGTAGCATCAGTCATCGGACTCGTAGCATAGGTCACGGGACTCGTAGCATCAGTCAACGGATTCGTAGCATCAGTCACGGGATTCGTAGCATCAGTCACGGGACTCGTAGCATCTCATCGGATCCGTAGCATCAGTCACGGGACTCGTAGCATCAGTCACAGGACTCGTAGCATCAGTCACGGGACTAGTAGCATCAGTCAACGGATTCGTAGCATCAGTCACGGGATTCGTAGCATCAGTCACGGGATTCGTAGCATCAGTCACGGGATTCGTAGCATCAGTCACGGGATTCGTAGCATCAGTCACGGGATTCGTAGCATCAGTCACGGGATTCGTAGCATCAGTCACGGGACTCGTAGCATCAGTCATCGGATTGGTGGCATCAGTCATCGGACTCGTAGCATCAGTCACGAGACTCGTAGCATGTGTCACGGGTCTCGTAGCATCAGTTATCAGACTCGTAGCATCAGTCACAGTCTCGTAGCATCAGTCATCGGACTCGTAGCATCAGTCACAGTCTCGTAGCATCAGTCACGGGACTCGTAGCAGTCACGGGATTCGTAGCATCAGTCACAATCTCGTAGCATCAGTCATCGGACTCGTAGCATCTCATCGGATTCGTAGCATCAGTCACGGGACTCGTAGCATCAGTCACGCGACTCGTAGCATCAGTCACGGGACTCGTAGCATCGGTCACGGGACTCGTAGCATCAGTCATCGGATTCGTAGCATCAGTCATCGGATTCGTAGCATCAGTCACAATCTCGTAGCATCAATCATCGGACTCGTAGCATCTCATCGGATTCGTAGCATCAGTCACGGGACTCGTAGCATCAGTCACGGGTCTCGTAGCATCAGGCATCGGATTCGTAGCATCAGTCAGTCTCGTAGCATCAGTCATCGGACTCGTAGCATAGTTCACGGGACTCGTAGCATCAGTCATCGGATTCGTAGCATCAGTAAGTCTCGTAGCATCAGTCACGGGTCTCGTAGCATCAGTTATAAGACTCGTAGCACCAGTCATCGGACTCGTAGCATCACATCGGATTCGTAGCGTCAGTCACAGTCTCGTAGCATCAGTCACTGGACTCGTAGCATCAGTCACAGTCTCGTAGCATCAGTCACGGGACTCGTAGCAGTCACGGGATTCGTAGCATCAGTCACAATCTCGTAGCATCAGTCATCGGACTCGTAGCATCTCATCGGATTCGTAGCATCAGTCACGGGACTCGTAGCATCAGTCATGGGTCTCGTAGCATCAGTCATCGGATTCGTAGCATCAGTCATCGGACTCGTAGCATAAATCACGGGACTCGTAGCATCAGTCACCGGATTCGTAGCATCAGTCACGAGACTCGTAGCATCTGTCACGGAACTCGTAGCATCTCATCGGATTCGTAGCATCAGTCATCGGACTCGTAGCATCAGTCACGGGACTAGTAGCATCAGTCAACGGATTCGTAGCATCAGTCACGGGATTCGTAGCATCAGTCACGGGATTCGTAGCATCAGTCACGGCATTCGTAGCATCAGTCACGGAATTCGTAGCATCAGTCACGGGATTCGTAGCATCAGTCACGGGATTCGTAGCATCAGTCACAATCTCGTAGCATCAGTCATCGGACTCGTAGCATCTCATCGGATTCGTAGCATCAGTAAGTCTCGTAGCATCAGTCACGGGTCTCGTAGCATCAGTTATAAGACTCGTAGCACCAGTCATCGGACTCGTAGCATCACATCGGATTCGTAGCGTCAGTCACAGTCTCGTAGCATCAGTCACTGGACTCGTAGCATCAGTCACAGTCTCGAAGCATCAGTCACGGGACTCGTAGCAGTCACAGGATTCGTAGCATCAGTCACAATCTCGTAGCATCAGTCATCGGACTCGTAGCATCTCATCGGATTCGTAGCATCAGTCACGGGACTCGTAGCATCAGTCATGGGTCTCGTAGCATCAGTCATCGGATTCGTAGCATCAGTCATCGGACTCGTAGCATAAATCACGGGACTCGTAGCATCAGTCACCGGATTCGTAGCATCAGTCACGAGACTCGTAGCATCTGTCACGGAACTCGTAGCATCTCATCGGATTCGTAGCATCAGTCATCGGACTCGTAGCATCAGTCACGGGACTAGTAGCATCAGTCAACGGATTCGTAGCATCAGTCACGGGATTCGTAGCATCAGTCACAATCTCGTAGCATCAGTCATCGGACTCGTAGCATCTCATCGGATTCGTAGCATCAGTCATGGGTCTCGTAGCATCAGGCATCGGATTCATAGCATCAGTCAGTCTCGTAGCATCAGTCATCGGACTCGTAGCATAGGTCACGGTACTCGTAGCATCAGTCAACGGACTCGTAGCATCAGTCAACGGATTCGTAGCATCAGTCACGAAACTCGAAGCATCAGTCACGGGACTCGTAGCATCAGTCACGGGACTAGTAGCATCAGTCACGAAACTCGAAGCATCAGTCACGGGACTCGTAGCATCAGTCACGGGACTAGTAGCATCAGTCAACGGATTCGTAGCATCAGTCACGGGATTCGTAGCATCAGTCACGGGATTCGTAGCATCAGTCACGGGATTCGTAGCATCAGTCACGGGATTCGTAGTATCAGTCACGGGATTCGTAGCATCAGTCACGGGATTCGTAGCATCAGTCACGGGATTCGTAGCATCAGTCACGGGACTCGTAGCATCAGTCATCGGATTGGTAGCATCAGTCATCGGACTCGTAGCATCAGTCACAGTCTCGTAGCATCAGTCACGGGACTCGTAGCAGTCACGGGATTCGTAGCATCAGTCACAATCTCGTAGCATCAGTCATCGGACTCGTAGCATCTCATCGGATTCGTAGCATCAGTCACGGGACTCGTAGCATCAGTCACGAGACTCGTAGCATCAGTCACGCGACTCGTAGCATCAGTCACGGGACTCGTAGCATCGGTCACGGGACTCGTAGCATCAGTCATCGGATTCGTAGCATCAGTCATCGGATTCGTAGCATCAGTCACAATCTCGTAGCATCAATCATCGGACTCGTAGCATCTCATCGGACTCGTAGCATCTCATCGGATTCGTAGCATCAGTCACGGGTCTCGTAGCATCAGGCATCGGATTCATAGCATCAGTCATGGGTCTCGTAGCATCAGGCATCGGATTCATAGCATCAGTCAGTCTCGTAGCATCAGTCATCGGACTCGTAGCATAGGTCACGGGACTCGTAACATCAGTCACAGTCTCGTAGCATCAGTCACCGGACTCGTAGCATCAGTCACAGTCTCGTAGCATCAGTCACGGGACTCGTAGCGGTCACGGGATTCGTAGCATCAGTCACAATCTCGTAGCATCAGTCATCGGACTCGTAGCATCTCATCGGATTCGTAGCATCAGTCACGGGTCTCGTAGCATCAGTCACGGGACTCGTAGCATCGGTCACGGGACTCGTAGCATCAGTCATCGGATTCGTAGCATCAGTCATCGGATTCGTAGCAGCAGTCACAATCTCGTAGCATCAATCATCGGACTCGTAGCATCTCATCGGATTCGTAGCATCAGTCACGGGATTCGTAGCATCAGTCACAATCTCGTAGCATCAGTCATCGGACTCGTAGCATCTCATCGGATTCGTAGCATCAGTCATGGGTCTCGTAGCATCAGGCATCGGATTCATAGCATCAGTCAGTCTCGTAGCATCAGTCATCGGACTCGTAGCATAGGTCACGGGACTCGTAGCATCAGTCACAGTCTCGTAGCATCAGTCACCGGACTCGTAGCATCAGTCACAGTCTCGTAGCATCAGTCACGGGACTCGTAGCGGTCACGGGATTCGTAGCATCAGTCACAATCTCGTAGCATCAGTCATCGGACTCGTAGCATCTCATCGGATTCGTAGCATCAGTCACGGGTCTCGTAGCATCAGTCACGGGACTCGTAGCATCGGTCACGGGACTCGTAGCATCAGTCACCGGATTCGTAGCATCAGTCATCGGATTCGTAGCAGCAGTCACAATCTCGTAGCATCAATCATCGGACTCGTAGCATCTCATCGGATTCGTAGCATCAGTCACGGGACTCGTAGCATTAGTCACGGGTCTCGTAGCATCAGGCATCGGATTCGTAGCATCAGTCAGTCTCGTAGCATCAGTCATCGGACTCGTAGCATAGTTCACGGGACTCGTAGCATCAGTCATCGGATTCGTAGCATCAGTAAGTCTCGTAGCATCAGTCACGGGTCTCGTAGCATCAGTTATCAGACTCGTAGCATCAGTCATCGGACTCGTAGCATCAGTCAGGGGACTCGTAGCATCACATCGGATTCGTAGCGTCAGTCACAGTCTCGTAGCATCAGTCACTGGACTCGTAGCATCAGTCACGAGACTCGTAGCATCTGTCACGGAACTCGTAGCATCTCATCGGATTCGTAGCATCAGTCAAAGTCTCGTAGCATCAGTCACGGGATTCGTAGCATCAGTCAGTCATGTAGTATCAGTCATCGGACTCGTAGCATCAGTCAGGGGATTCGTAGCATCTCATCGGATTCGTAGCATCAGTCACAGTCTCGTAGCATCAGTCACGGGACTCGTAGCAGTCACGGGATTCGTAGCATCAGTCACAATCTCGTAGCATCAGTCATCGGACTCGTAGCATCTCATCGGATTCGTAGCATCAGTCACGGGACTCGTATCATTAGTCATGGGTCTCGTAGCATCTGTCATCGGATTCGTAGCATCAGTCATCGGACTCGTAGCATAAATCACGGGACTCGTAGCATCAGTCACCGGATTCGTAGCATCAGTCACGAGACTCGTAGCATCTGTCACGGAACTCGTAGCATCTCATCGGATTCGTAGCATCAGTCAAAGTCTCGTAGCATCAGTCACGGGATTCGTAGCATCAGTCAGTCATGTAGCATCAGTCATCGGACTCGTAGCATCAGTCAGGGGATTCGTAGCATCTCATCGGATTCGTAGCATCAGTCACGGGACTCGTTACATCAGTCACAGTATCGTAGCATCAGTCACCGAATTCGTAGCATCAGTCACGGGACTCGTAGCATGTCACGGAACTCGTAGCATCTCATCGGATTCGTAGCATCAGTCACGGGACTCGTGGCATCAGCCTTGGGACTCGTAGCATCAGTCACGGGACAGGTAGCATCAGTCATCGGATTCGTAGCATCAGTCAGTCTCGTAGCATCAGTCACGGGACTCGTAGCATCAGTCACGGGACTCGTAGCATCAGTCACGGGACTCGTAGCATCAGTCACGGGACTCGTTGCATCAGCCTTGGGACTCGTAGCATCAATCACGGGACTCGTAGCATTAGTCAACGGATTCGTAGCATCAGTCACGGGATTCGTAGCATCAGTCAGGGGACTCGTAGCATCTCATCGGATTCGTAGCATCAGTCACGGGTCTCGTAGCATCAGTCAAGGGACTCGTAGCATCAGTCACGGGTCTCGTAGCATCAGTTATCAGACTCGTAGCATCAGTCATCGGACTCGTAGCATCAGTCACAGTCTCGTAGCATCAGTCACGGGATTCGTAGCATCAGTCACCGAATTCGTAGCATCAGTCACGGGACTCGTAGCATGTCACGGAACTCGTAGCATCTCATCGGATTCGTAGCATCAGTCACGGGACTCGTGGCATCAGCCTTGGGACTCGTAGCATCAGTCACGGGACAGGTAGCATCAGTCATCGGATTCGTAGCATCAGTCAGTCTCGTAGCATCAGTCACGGGACTCGTAGCATCAGTCACGGGACTCGTAGCATCAGTCACGGGACTCGTAGCATCAGTCACGGGACTCGTTGCATCAGCCTTGGGACTCGTAGCATCAATCACGGGACTCGTAGCATTAGTCAACGGATTCGTAGCATCAGTCACGGGATTCGTAGCATCAGTCAGGGGACTCGTAGCATCTCATCGGATTCGTAGCATCAGTCACGGGTCTCGTAGCATCAGTCAAGGGACTCGTAGCATCAGTCACGGGTCTCGTAGCATCAGTTATCAGACTCGTAGCATCAGTCATCGGACTCGTAGCATCAGTCACAGTCTCGTAGCATCAGTCACGGGATTCGTAGCATCAGTCACGGGATTCGAAACATCAGTCATGGGATTCGTAGCATCAGTCCCAATCTCGTAGCATCAGTCATCGGACTCGTAGCATCTCATCGGATTCGTAGCATCAGTCATGGGTCTCGTAGCATCAGGCATCGGACTCGTAGCATCTCATCGGATTCGTAGCATCAGTCACGGGTCTCGTAGCATCAGGCATCGGATTCATAGCATCAGTCAGTCTCGTAGCATCAGGCATCGGATTCATAGCATCAGTCAGTCTCGTAGCATCAGTCATCGGACTCGTAGCATAGGTCACGGGACTCGTAGCATCAGTCACAGTCTCGTAGCATCAGTCACCGGACTCGTAGCATCAGTCACAGTCTCGTAGCATCAGTCACGGGACTCGTAGCGGTAACGGGATTCGTAGCATCAGTCACAATCTCGTAGCATCAGTCATCGGACTCGTAGCATCTCATCGGATTCGTAGCATCAGGCATCGGATTCATAGCATCAGTCAGTCTCGTAGCATCAGGCATCGGATTCATAGCATCAGTCAGTCTCGTAGCATCAGTCATCGGACTCGTAGCATAGGTCACGGGACTCGAAGCATCAGTCAACGGAGTCGTAGCATCAGTCACGGGATTCGTAGCATCAGTCACGGGACTCGTAGCATCTCATCGGATTCGTAGCATCAGTCACGGGACTCGAAGCATCAGTCACGGGACTAGTAGCATCAGTCAACGGATTCGTAGCATCAGTCACGGGATTCGTAGCATCGGTCACGGGATTCGTAGCATCAGTCACGGGATTCGTAGCATCAGTCACGGGATTCGTAGCATCAGTCACGGCATTCGTAGCATCAGTCACGGGATTCGTAGCATCAGTCACGGGATTCGTAGCATCAGTCACGGGATTCGTAGCATCAGTCACAATCTCGTAGCATCAGTCATCGGACTCGTAGCATCAGTCATCGGACTCGTAGCATCTCATCGGATTCGTAGCATCAGTCATGGGTCTCGTAGCATCAGGCATCGGATTCATAGCATCAGTCAGTCTCGTAGCATCAGTCATCGGACTCGTAGCATCAGTAATCGGACTCGTAGCATAGGTCACGGGACTCGTAGCATCAGTCAACGGACTCGTAGCATCAGTCAACGGATTCGTAGCAGCAGTCACGGGATTCGTAGCATCAGTCACGGGACTCGTAGCATCTCATCGGATTCGTAGCATCAGTCACGGGACTCGTAGCATCAGTCACGGGACTCGTAGCATCAGTCACGGGACTAGTAGCATCAGTCAACGGATTCGTAGCATCAGTCACGGGATTCGTAGCATCAGTCACGGGATTCGTAGCATCAGTCAAGAGATTCGTAGTATCAGTCACGGGATTCGTAGCATCAGTCACGGGATTCGTAGCATCAGTCACGGGATTCGTAGCATCAGTCACGGGATTCGTAGCATCAGTCACGGGATTCGTAGCATCAGTCACGGGACTCGTAGCATCAGTCACGAGACTCGTAGCATCTGTCACGGAACTCGTAGCATCTCATCGGATTCGTAGCATCAATCAAAGTCTCGTAGCATCAGTCACGGGATTCGTAGCATCAGTCAGTCATGTAGCATCAGTCATCGGACTCGTAGCATCAGTCACCGAATTCGTAGCATCAGTCACGGGACTCGTAGCATGTCACGGAACTCGTAGCATCTCATCGGATTCGTAGCATCAGTCACGGGACTCGTAGCATCAGCCTTGGGACTCGTAGCATCAGTCACGGGACAGGTAGCATCAGTCATCGGATTCGTAGCATCAGTCAGTCTCGTAGCATCAGTCACGGGACTCGTAGCATCAGTCACGGGACTCGTAGCATCAGTCACGGGACTCGTAGCATCAGTCACGGGACTCGTAGCATCAGTCACGGGACTCGTAGCATCAGTCACGGGACTCGTTGCATCAGCCTTGGGACTCGTAGCATCAATCACGGGACTCGTAGCATTAGTCAACGGATTCGTAGCATCAGTCACGGGATTCGTAGCATCAGTCAGGGGACTCGTAGCATCTCATCGGATTCGTAGCATCAGTCACGGGTCTCGTAACATCAGTCACGGGACTCGTAGCATCAGTCACGGGTCTCGTAGCATCAGTTATCAGACTCGTAGCATCAGTCATCGGACTCGTAGCATCAGTCACAGTCTCGTAGCATCAGTCACGGGATTCGTAGCATCAGTCAGTCATCGGACTCTTAGCATCAGTCAGGAGACTCGTAGCATCAGTCACGGGATTCGTAGCATCAGTCACAGTCTCGTAGCATCAGTCACCGGACTCGTAGCATCAGTCACAGTCTCGTAGCATCAGTCTCGGGACTCGTAGCGGTCACGGGATTCGTAGCATCAGTCACAATCTCGTAGCATCAGTCACAATCTCGTAGCATCAGTCATCGGACTCGTACCATCTCATCGGATTTGTAGCATCAGTCACGGGTCTCGTAGCATCAGGCATCGGATTCATAGCATCAGTCAGTCTCGTAGCATCAGGCATCGGATTCATAGCATCAGTCAGTCTCGTAGCATCAGTCATCGGACTCGTAGCATAGGTCACGGGACTCGTAGCATCAGTCAACGGATTCGTAGCATCAGTCACGGGATTCGTAGCATCAGTCACGGGACTCGTAGCATCTCATCGGATTCGTAGCATCAGTCACGGGACTCGTAGCATCAGTCACGGGACTCGTAGCATCAGTCACGGGACTAGTAGCATCAGTCAACGGATTCGTAGCATCAGTCACGGGATTCGTAGCATCAGTCACGGGATTCGTAGCATCAGTCACGGGATTCGTAGCATCAGTCACGGCATTCGTAGCATCAGTCACGGGATTCGTAGCATCAGTCACGGGATTCGAAACGTCAGTCACGGGATTCGTAGAATCAGTCCCAATCTCGTAGCATCAGTCACGGGTCTCGTAGCATCAGTTATCAGACTCGTAGCATCAGTCACAGTCTCGTAGCATCAGTCATCGGACTCGTAGCATCAGTCACAGTCTCTTAGCATCAGTCACGGGACTCGTAGCAGTCACGGGATTCGTAGCATCAGTCACAATCTCGTAGCATCAGTCATCGGACTCGTAGCATCTCATCGGATTCGTAGCATCAGTCACGGGACTCGTAGCATCAGTCACGGGACTCGTAGCATCAGTCACGCGACTCGTAGCATCAGTCACGGGACTCGTAGCATCGGTCACGGGACTCGTAGCATCAGTCATCGGATTCGTAGCATCAGTCACGGCATTCGTAGCATCAGTCACGGGATTCGTAGCATCAGTCACGGGATTCGAAACGTCAGTCACGGGATTCGTAGAATCAGTCCCAATCTCGTAGCATCAGTCACGGGTCTCGTAGCATCAGTTATCAGACTCGTAGCATCAGTCACAGTCTCGTAGCATCAGTCATCGGACTCGTAGCATCAGTCACAGTCTCGTAGCATCAGTCACGGGACTCGTAGCAGTCACGGGATTCGTAGCATCAGTCACAATCTCGTAGCATCAGTCATCGGACTCGTAGCATCTCATCGGATTCGTAGCATTAGTCACGGGACTCGTAGCATCAGTCACGGGACTCGTAGCATCAGTCACGCGACTCGTAGCATCAGTCACGGGACTCGTAGCATCGGTCACGGGACTCGTAGCATCAGTCATCGGATTCGTAGCATCAGTAAGTCTCGTAACGTCAGTCACAGTCTCGTAGCATCAGTCACTGGACTCGTAGCATCAGTCACAGTCTCGTAGCATCAGTCACGGGACTCGTAGCAGTCACGGGATTCGTAGCATCAGTCACAATCTCGTAGCATCAGTCATCGGACTCGTAGCATCTCATCGGATTCGTAGCATCAGTCACGGGACTCGTATCATCAGTCATGGGTCTCGTAGCATCAGTCATCGGATTCGTAGCATCAGTCACAATCTCGTAGCATTAATCATCGGACTCGTAGCATCTCATCGGATTCGTAGCATCAGTCACGGGATTCGTAGCATCAGTCACGGGATTCGTAGCATCAGTCACGGGATTCGTAGCATCAGTCACGGGATTCGTAGCATCAGTCACGGGATTCGTAGCATCAGTCACGGGACTCGTAGCATCAGTCATCGGATTGGTGGCATCAGTCATCGGACTCGTAGCATCAGTCACGAGACTCGTAGCATGTGTCACGGGTCTCGTAGCATCAGTTATCAGACTCGTAGCATCAGTCACAGTCTCGTAGCATCAGTCATCGGACTCGTAGCATCAGTCACAGTCTCGTAGCATCAGTCACGGGACTCGTAGCAGTCACGGGATTCGTAGCATCAGTCACAATCTCGTAGCATCAGTCATCGGACTCGTAGCATCTCATCGGATTCGTAGCATCAGTCACGGGACTCGTAGCATCAGTCACGCGACTCGTAGCATCAGTCACGGGACTCGTAGCATCGGTCACGGGACTCGTAGCATCAGTCATCGGATTCGTAGCATCAGTCATCGGATTCGTAGCATCAGTCACAATCTCGTAGCATCAATCATCGGACTCGTAGCATCTCATCGGATTCGTAGCATCAGTCACGGGACTCGTAGCATCAGTCACGGGTTTCGTAGCATCAGGCATCGGATTCGTAGCATCAGTCAGTCTCGTAGCATCAGTCATCGGACTCGTAGCATAGTTCACGGGACTCGTAGCATCAGTCATCGGATTCGTAGCATCAGTAAGTCTCGTAGCATCAGTCACGGGTCTCGTAGCATCAGTTATAAGACTCGTAGCACCAGTCATCGGACTCGTAGCATCACATCGGATTCGTAGCGTCAGTCACAGTCTCGTAGCATCAGTCACTGGACTCGTAGCATCAGTCACAGTCTCGTAGCATCAGTCACGGGACTCGTAGCAGTCACGGGATTCGTAGCATCAGTCACAATCTCGTAGCATCAGTCATCGGACTCGTAGCATCTCATCGGATTCGTAGCATCAGTCACGGGACTCGTAGCATCAGTCATGGGTCTCGTAGCATCAGTCATCGGATTCGTAGCATCAGTCATCGGACTCGTAGCATAAATCACGGGACTCGTAGCATCAGTCACCGGATTCGTAGCATCAGTCACGAGACTCGTAGCATCTGTCACGGAACTCGTAGCATCTCATCGGATTCGTAGCATCAGTCATCGGACTCGTAGCATCAGTCACGGGACTAGTAGCATCAGTCAACGGATTCGTAGCATCAGTCACGGGATTCGTAGCATCAGTCACGGGATTCGTAGCATCAGTCACGGCATTCGTAGCATCAGTCACGGAATTCGTAGCATCAGTCACGGGATTCGTAGCATCAGTCACGGGATTCGTAGCATCAGTCACAATCTCGTAGCATCAGTCATCGGACTCGTAGCATCTCATCGGATTCGTAGCATCAGTAAGTCTCGTAGCATCAGTCACGGGTCTCGTAGCATCAGTTATAAGACTCGTAGCACCAGTCATCGGACTCGTAGCATCACATCGGATTCGTAGCGTCAGTCACAGTCTCGTAGCATCAGTCACTGGACTCGTAGCATCAGTCACAGTCTCGAAGCATCAGTCACGGGACTCGTAGCAGTCACGGGATTCGTAGCATCAGTCACAATCTCGTAGCATCAGTCATCGGACTCGTAGCATCTCATCGGATTCGTAGCATCAGTCACGGGACTCGTAGCATCAGTCATGGGTCTCGTAGCATCAGTCATCGGATTCGTAGCATCAGTCATCGGACTCGTAGCATAAATCACGGGACTCGTAGCATCAGTCACCGGATTCGTAGCATCAGTCACGAGACTCGTAGCATCTGTCACGGAACTCGTAGCATCTCATCGGATTCGTAGCATCAGTCATCGGACTCGTAGCATCAGTCACGGGACTAGTAGCATCAGTCAACGGATTCGTAGC
Source organism: Timandra comae (assembly GCA_958496195.1). NCBI lineage: Eukaryota > Metazoa > Arthropoda > Insecta > Lepidoptera > Geometridae > Timandra > Timandra comae. The sequence continues at coordinate 9,251,689 of OY292363.1, read as the reverse complement.
ATCAGTCACGGGATTCGTAGCATCAGTCACGGGATTCGTAGCATCAGTCACGGCATTCGTAGCATCAGTCACGGAATTCGTAGCATCAGTCACGGGATTCGTAGCATCAGTCACGGGATTCGTAGCATCAGTCACAATCTCGTAGCATCAGTCATCGGACTCGTAGCATCTCATCGGATTCGTAGCATCAGTAAGTCTCGTAGCATCAGTCACGGGTCTCGTAGCATCAGTTATAAGACTCGTAGCACCAGTCATCGGACTCGTAGCATCACATCGGATTCGTAGCGTCAGTCACAGTCTCGTAGCATCAGTCACTGGACTCGTAGCATCAGTCACAGTCTCGAAGCATCAGTCACGGGACTCGTAGCAGTCACGGGATTCGTAGCATCAGTCACAATCTCGTAGCATCAGTCATCGGACTCGTAGCATCTCATCGGATTCGTAGCATCAGTCACGGGACTCGTAGCATCAGTCATGGGTCTCGTAGCATCAGTCATCGGATTCGTAGCATCAGTCATCGGACTCGTAGCATAAATCACGGGACTCGTAGCATCAGTCACCGGATTCGTAGCATCAGTCACGAGACTCGTAGCATCTGTCACGGAACTCGTAGCATCTCATCGGATTCGTAGCATCAGTCATCGGACTCGTAGCATCAGTCACGGGACTAGTAGCATCAGTCAACGGATTCGTAGCATCAGTCACGGGATTCGTAGCATCAGTCACGGGATTCGTAGCATCAGTCACGGCATTCGTAGCATCAGTCACGGAATTCGTAGCATCAGTCACGGGATTCGTAGCATCAGTCACGGGATTCGTAGCATCAGTCACAATCTCGTAGCATCAGTCATCGGACTCGTAGCATCTCATCGGATTCGTAGCATCAGTCATGGGTCTCGTAGCATCAGGCATCGGATTCAAGCATCAGTCAGTCTCGTAGCATCAGTCATCGGACTCGTAGCATAGGTCACGGTACTCGTAGCATCAGTCAACGGACTCGTAGCATCAGTCAACGGATTCGTAGCATCAGTCACGAAACTCGAAGCATCAGTCACGGGACTCGTAGCATCAGTCACGGGACTAGTAGCATCAGTCAACGGATTCGTAGCATCAGTCACGGGTCTCGTAGCATCAGTCAAGGGACTCGTAGCATCAGTCACGGGTCTCGTAGCATCAGTTATCAGACTCGTAGCATCAGTCATCGGACTCGTAGCATCAGTCACAGTCTCGTAGCATCAGTCACGGGATTCGTAGCATCAGTCACCGAATTCGTAGCATCAGTCACGGGACTCGTAGCATGTCACGGAACTCGTAGCATCTCATCGGATTCGTAGCATCAGTCACGGGACTCGTGGCATCAGCCTTGGGACTCGTAGCATCAGTCACGGGACAGGTAGCATCAGTCATCGGATTCGTAGCATCAGTCAGTCTCGTAGCATCAGTCACGGGACTCGTAGCATCAGTCACGGGACTCGTAGCATCAGTCACGGGACTCGTAGCATCAGTCACGGGACTCGTTGCATCAGCCTTGGGACTCGTAGCATCAATCACGGGACTCGTAGCATTAGTCAACGGATTCGTAGCATCAGTCACGGGATTCGTAGCATCAGTCAGGGGACTCGTAGCATCTCATCGGATTCGTAGCATCAGTCACGGGTCTCGTAGCATCAGTCAAGGGACTCGTAGCATCAGTCACGGGTCTCGTAGCATCAGTTATCAGACTCGTAGCATCAGTCATCGGACTCGTAGCATCAGTCACAGTCTCGTAGCATCAGTCACGGGATTCGTAGCATCAGTCAGTCATCGGACTCGTAGCATCAGTCAGGAGACTCGTAGCATCAGTCACGGGATTCTTAGCATCAGTCACAGTCTCGTAGCATCAGTCACCGGACTCGTAGCATCAGTCACAGTCTCGTAGCATCAGTCACGGGACTCGTAGCGGTCACGGGATTCGTAGCATCAGTCACAATCTCGTAGCATCAGTCACAATCTCGTAGCATCAGTCATCGGACTCGTAGCATCTCATCGGATTTGTAGCATCAGTCACGGTTCTCGTAGCATCAGGCATCGGATTCATAGCATCAGTCAGTCTCGTAGCATCAGGCATCGGATTCATAGCATCAGTCAGTCTCGTAGCATCAGTCATCGGACTCGTAGCATAGGTCACGGGACTCGTAGCATCAGTCAACGGATTCGTAGCATCAGTCACGGGATTCGTAGCATCAGTCACGGGACTCGTAGCATCTCATCGGATTCGTAGCATCAGTCACGGGACTCGTAACATCAGTCACGGGACTCGTAGCATCAGTCACGGGACTCGTAGCATCAGTCACGGGACTAGTAGCATCAGTCAACGGATTCGTAGCATCAGTCACGGGATTCGTTGCATCAGTCACGGGATTCGTAGCATCAGTCACGGGATTCGTAGCATCAGTCACGGCATTCGTAGCATCAGTCACGGGATTCGTAGCATCAGTCACGGGATTCGAAACATCAGTCACGGGATTCGTAGCATCAGTCCCAATCTCGTAGCATCAGTCATCGGACTCGTAGCATCTCATCGGATTCGTAGCATCAGTCATGGGTCTCGTAGCATCAGGCATCGGACTCGTAGCATCTCATCGGATTCGTAGCATCAGTCACGGGTCTCGTAGCATCAGGCATCGGATTCATAGCATCAGTCAGTCTCGTAGCATCAGGCATCGGATTCATAGCATCAGTCAGTCTCGTAGCATCAGTCATCGGACTCGTAGCATAGGTCACGGGACTCGTAGCATCAGTCACAGTCTCGTAGCATCAGTCACCGGACTCGTAGCATCAGTCACAGTCTCGTAGCATCAGTCACGGGACTCGTAGCGGTAACGGGATTCGTAGCATCAGTCACAATCTCGTAGCATCAGTCATCGGACTCGTAGCATCTCATCGGATTCGTAGCATCAGGCATCGGATTCATAGCATCAGTCAGTCTCGTAGCATCAGGCATCGGATTCATAGCATCAGTCAGTCTCGTAGCATCAGTCATCGGACTCGTAGCATAGGTCACGGGACTCGAAGCATCAGTCAACGGAGTCGTAGCATCAGTCACGGGATTCGTAGCATCAGTCACGGGACTCGTAGCATCTCATCGGATTCGTAGCATCAGTCACGGGACTCGAAGCATCAGTCACGGGACTAGTAGCATCAGTCAACGGATTCGTAGCATCAGTCACGGGATTCGTAGCATCGGTCACGGGATTCGTAGCATCAGTCACGGGATTCGTAGCATCAGTCACGGCATTCGTAGCATCAGTCACGGGATTCGTAGCATCAGTCACGGGATTCGTAGCATCAGTCACGGGATTCGTAGCATCAGTCACAATCTCGTAGCATCTCATCGGATTCGTAGCATCAGTCACGGGACTCGTAGCATCAGTCACGGGACTCGTAGCATCAGTCACGGGACTAGTAGCATCAGTCAACGGATTCGTAGCATCAGTCACGGGATTCGTAGCATCAGTCACGGGATTCGTAGCATCAGTCACGAGATTCGTAGTATCAGTCACGGGATTCGTAGCATCAGTCACGGGATTCGTAGCATCAGTCACGGGATTCGTAGCATCAGTCACGGGATTCGTAGCATCAGTCACGGGATTCGTAGCATCAGTCACGGGACTCGTAGCATCAGTCACGAGACTCGTAGCATCTGTCACGGAACTCGTAGCATCTCATCGGATTCGTAGCATCAATCAAAGTCTCGTAGCATCAGTCACGGGATTCGTAGCATCAGTCAGTCATGTAGCATCAGTCATCGGACTCGTAGCATCAGTCACCGAATTCGTAGCATCAGTCACGGGACTCGTAGCATGTCACGGAACTCGTAGCATCTCATCGGATTCGTAGCATCAGTCACGGGACTCGTAGCATCAGCCTTGGGACTCGTAGCATCAGTCACGGGACAGGTAGCATCAGTCATCGGATTCGTAGCATCAGTCAGTCTCGTAGCATCAGTCACGGGACTCGTAGCATCAGTCACGGGACTCGTAGCATCAGTCACGGGACTCGTAGCATCAGTCACGGGACTCGTAGCATCAGTCACGGGACTCGTAGCATCAGTCACGGGACTCGTTGCATCAGCCTTGGGACTCGTAGCATCAATCACGGGACTCGTAGCATTAGTCAACGGATTCGTAGCATCAGTCACGGGATTCGTAGCATCAGTCAGGGGACTCGTAGCATCTCATCGGATTCGTAGCATCAGTCACGGGTCTCGTAACATCAGTCACGGGACTCGTAGCATCAGTCACGGGTCTCGTAGCATCAGTTATCAGACTCGTAGCATCAGTCATCGGACTCGTAGCATCAGTCACAGTCTCGTAGCATCAGTCACGGGATTCGTAGCATCAGTCAGTCATCGGACTCTTAGCATCAGTCAGGAGACTCGTAGCATCAGTCACGGGATTCGTAGCATCAGTCACAGTCTCGTAGCATCAGTCACCGGACTCGTAGCATCAGTCACAGTCTCGTAGCATCAGTCTCGGGACTCGTAGCGGTCACGGGATTCGTAGCATCAGTCACAATCTCGTAGCATCAGTCACAATCTCGTAGCATCAGTCATCGGACTCGTAGCATCTCATCGGATTTGTAGCATCAGTCACGGGTCTCGTAGCATCAGGCATCGGATTCATAGCATCAGTCAGTCTCGTAGCATCAGGCATCGGATTCATAGCATCAGTCAGTCTCGTAGCATCAGTCATCGGACTCGTAGCATAGGTCACGGGACTCGTAGCATCAGTCAACGGATTCGTAGCATCAGTCACGGGATTCGTAGCATCAGTCACGGGACTCGTAGCATCTCATCGGATTCGTAGCATCAGTCTTGGGACTCGTAGCATCAGTCACGGGACTCGTAGCATCAGTCACGGGACTAGTAGCATCAGTCAACGGATTCGTAGCATCAGTCACGGGATTCGTAGCATCAGTCACGGGATTCGTAGCATCAGTCACGGGATTCGTAGCATCAGTCACGGCATTCGTAGCATCAGTCACGGGATTCGTAGCATCAGTCACAATCTCGTAGCATCAGTCATCGGACTCGTAGAATCAGTCCCAATCTCGTAGCATCAGTCACGGGTCTCGTAGCATCAGTTATCAGACTCGTAGCATCAGTCACAGTCTCGTAGCATCAGTCATCGGACTCGTAGCATCAGTCACAGTCTCGTAGCATCAGTCACGGGACTCGTAGCAGTCACGGGATTCGTAGCATCAGTCACAATCTCGTAGCATCAGTCATCGGACTCGTAGCATCTCATCGGATTCGTAGCATCAGTCACGGGACTCGTAGCATCAGTCACGGGACTCGTAACATCAGTCACGCGACTCGTAGCATCAGTCAGGGGACTCGTAGCATCTCATCGGATTCGTAGCATCAGTCACGGGTCTCGTAACATCAGTCACGGGACTCGTAGCATCAGTCACGGGTCTCGTAGCATCAGTTATCAGACTCGTAGCATCAGTCATCGGACTCGTAGCATCAGTCACAGTCTCGTAGCATCAGTCACGGGATTCGTAGCATCAGTCAGTCATCGGACTCTTAGCATCAGTCAGGAGACTCGTAGCATCAGTCACGGGATTCGTAGCATCAGTCACAGTCTCGTAGCATCAGTCACCGGACTCGTAGCATCAGTCACAGTCTCGTAGCATCAGTCTCGGGACTCGTAGCGGTCACGGGATTCGTAGCATCAGTCACAATCTCGTAGCATCAGTCACAATCTCGTAGCATCAGTCATCGGACTCGTAGCATCTCATCGGATTTGTAGCATCAGTCACGGGTCTCGTAGCATCAGGCATCGGATTCATAGCATCAGTCAGTCTCGTAGCATCAGGCATCGGATTCATAGCATCAGTCAGTCTCGTAGCATCAGTCATCGGACTCGTAGCATAGGTCACGGGACTCGTAGCATCAGTCAACGGATTCGTAGCATCAGTCACGGGATTCGTAGCATCAGTCACGGGACTCGTAGCATCTCATCGGATTCGTAGCATCAGTCTTGGGACTCGTAGCATCAGTCACGGGACTCGTAGCATCAGTCACGGGACTAGTAGCATCAGTCAACGGATTCGTAGCATCAGTCACGGGATTCGTAGCATCAGTCACGGGATTCGTAGCATCAGTCACGGGATTCGTAGCATCAGTCACGGCATTCGTAGCATCAGTCACGGGATTCGTAGCATCAGTCACGGGATTCGAAACGTCAGTCACGGGATTCGTAGAATCAGTCCCAATCTCGTAGCATCAGTCACGGGTCTCGTAGCATCAGTTATCAGACTCGTAGCATCAGTCACAGTCTCGTAGCATCAGTCATCGGACTCGTAGCATCAGTCACAGTCTCGTAGCATCAGTCACGGGACTCGTAGCAGTCACGGGATTCGTAGCATCAGTCACAATCTCGTAGCATCAGTCATCGGACTCGTAGCATCTCATCGGATTCGTAGCATCAGTCACGGGACTCGTAGCATCAGTCACGGGACTCGTAACATCAGTCACGCGACTCGTAGCATCAGTCACGGGACTCGTAGCATCGGTCACGGGACTCGTAGCATCAGTCATCGGATTCGTAGCATCAGTAAGTCTCGTAGCATCAGTCACGGGTCTCGTAGCATCAGTTATCAGACTCGTAGCATCAGTCATCGGACTCGTAGCATCACATCGGATTCGTAGCGTCAGTCACAGTCTCGTAGCATCAGTCACTGGACTCGTAGCATCAGTCACAGTCTCGTAGCATCAGTCACGGGACTCGTAGCAGTCACGGGATTCGTAGCATCAGTCACAATCTCGTAGCATCAGTCATCGGACTCGTAGCATCTCATCGGATTCGTAGCATCAGTCACGGGACTCGTATCATCAGTCATGGGTCTCGTAGCATCAGTCATCGGATTCGTAGCATCAGTCACAATCTCGTAGCATTAATCATCGGACTCGTAGCATCTCATCGGATTCGTAGCATCAGTCACGGGACTCGTAGCATCAGTCACGGGTCTCGTAGCATCAGTCATCGGATTCGTAGCATCAGTCAGTCTCGTAGCATCAGTCATCGGACTCGTAGCATAGTCCACGGGACTCGTAGCATCAGTCATCGGATTCGTAGCATCAGTAAGTCTCGTAGCATCAGTCACGGGTCTCGTAGCATCAGTTATCAGACTCGTAGCATCAGTCATCGGACTCGTAGCATCACATCGGATTCGTAGCGTCAGTCACAGTCTCGTAGCATCAGTCACTGGACTCGTAGCATCAGTCACAGTCTCGTAGCATCAGTCACGGGACTCGTAGCAGTCACGGGATTCGTAGCATCAGTCACAATCTCGTAGCATCAGTCATCGGACTCGTAGCATCTCATCGGATTCGTAGCATCAGTCACGGGACTCGTATCATCAGTCATGGGTCTCGTAGCATCTGTCATCGGATTCGTAGCATCAGTCATCGGACTCGTAGCATAAATCACGGGACTCGTAGCATCAGTCACCGGATTCGTAGCATCAGTCACGAGACTCGTAGCATCTGTCACGGAACTCGTAGCATCTCATCGGATTCGTAGCATCAGTCAAAGTCTCGTAGCATCAGTCACGGGATTCGTAGCATCAGTCAGTCATGTAGTATCAGTCATCGGACTCGTAGCATCAGTCAGGGGATTCGTAGCATCTCATCGGATTCGTAGCATCAGTCACAGTCTCGTAGCATCAGTCACGGGACTCGTAGCAGTCACGGGATTCGTAGCATCAGTCACAATCTCGTAGCATCAGTCATCGGACTCGTAGCATCTCATCGGATTCGTAGCATCAGTCACGGGACTCGTATCATCAGTCATGGGTCTCGTAGCATCTGTCATCGGATTCGTAGCATCAGTCATCGGACTCGTAGCATCTCATCGGATTCGTAGCATCAGTCAAAGTCTCGTAGCATCAGTCACGGGATTCGTAGCATCAGTCAGTCATGTAGCATCAGTTCACCTCGCGCCTTAGTCGACATCACACGCTTGCTTTACTAAACAGCAGAACCAGTGTTTCTCAAAGTTTAAGCTCAAAATGTCCGCCTGTGCTAGTTGTAACTTACTCTCGTCAGACGGCCCAACCTGTTCCATTTGTAAAAAATATTACGATTTTCAATGTTCTGGAGTTACGGAGAGCGGCTTTCGGAAACTCGGTGAGCGGAAGAACACTTGGCGATGTCCTACATGCAAGACCAGTCCATACCCATCACCGGCCCCGTCTTCTCCAAGGGCGACTTCTCCACTGCCGAATATGCAACTAGATCAAATGCAGAACCAGTTGAAGAAAATTGTTTCGCAACTAGCCCCCTTGTCATCTTTAGTTGAAGATGTTAAAGCTATTCGCGCGGAAGTCAACAGCTTGCGTGACTCGCTGGAAATGGCCCATGAGCTCATTGGACAATTCTCTAGCTCAGTAAAAGCCTTAGAAAACAGAGTTTCCAAGGTGGAGGAAGTGACTAACACACTATCAACTCTTCAAACTGAGGTGGACCGGCTGAAACAAGAGTCAAACGAGAGGGATCAATGGGCAAGAGCTAATAATGCAGAGATACGAGGAATCCCTATGAAAAAGAACGAAAACTTATTTGAAATCGCGGATAAGATTAGTAAACTGGGAAAGTTCGAGATTAAAAAGGATGATATTAATTATATTGCGCGAGTACCAACGAAGTTGTCAAATTCTGACAAGCCGATAATTATCTCTTTTAATAACAGATACAAGAAAGAGGAATTTATTACGTCTGCTCGGAACAGTAGAAACCTAAAATTGGATCAGTTAGGATATGCTTCCAACGGTACATTCTACGTAAATGACCACCTAACGCAGCGTAACAAAAATTTGTTAAGCAGTGCAAAGACCCTGGCAAAAGAACGTAACTTTCAATACATCTGGGTTAAACACTGCAAAATTATGGTTAGAAAGTCGGATACATCCCCAATATTTTTTATACGCAACGAAAAGGATCTCGCAAGAATCTCATAATTTATTTATATATTGTTTGTTAATAATATATTTTACATACAAAATGATTTATGTTCAAACAAAAAGTTTGAGAATCGTATGCAAAACCAATGTCTATTGTTCTAGGTGTCTTTGTGGTCATTTCGTTCGAATATCGCACGTAACTCTCGTTCCGCGCATCCAATTACAACTTGTTTATACTGATAACGTAATGACTATTTTCGCGTGTAAGTGTGTGCTTCAGGAGCTAATACTGTTTACAACATTGAGCTGGCGCAGGTATCAATTTCTATTATTTTGTTACTCACTGTCAGTTGATTTTACCCTCATTCTACAATTATTTAGTTATATTATTTTTCGGAATGATTATAATCTTTATAGTTTAATAAACATTGCATGTATTTATTACGTTTCCAAACGCAATTACCCAGTCCGTCCAAACAACATATTATACTCGCGATTTATAAACTTAATCTTTATCCAATATTGTTTTACTTTTTATTTGATTATGAATGTTTATTTTTATATATTCTTACCAAATTTTATTCGTATAAATTTCGTTTCTAGATACATGAAACTAGTAAAACTATTTATTAAGTCATACTTACGGTTATTACACAACTTGAATGGTTGTTTAGGACAGGTATTGATTGTGTGTTGGAACATATTTATTATTGATTTGCAAGTTACTACTTGGCGTAATATTGTCTTGAAGTTTTATCATTTATTCATAATTTCTAAACACTTACTGTGTCTATCTGTCGGATTTATTACACTCCTTAATTACGAATATTACACGAATTCACATTTAAGCTTTGATTATTGTGTTGTTATCATAACTACCCTACCTATACTATTTTATCGCCGTATTACGATTGGGATTGAATTTCGTTCACCTATAACTTATTATACGAGTGTTTTAAATAATAATTTACACGTATTTATTATTATTATTGTTTGACTTTTTATTATTGATCTATATTTCGTTCAATTTAATCATATATTACCAAGTCTTATCATGTTATTGTACACTCTAAAACATAAATATGCAGTTTACTATTATTTGAAAATTATATACTTCGTCTTACTGTCACACATTGTTTTGGATCATTGTCAACAAATATCTTATTCTTTATACAGTTTTAAACTTAGATATGTTTTATCTCACATCAATGGCTAACTCACAATTAAGTATTTACTACCAAAATACCCGAGGACTTCGCACGAAGACACATACATTTAAACGCAACCTTTGCCTAAATTCATATGACGTTGTATCACTCACGGAAACTTGGTTACTTGACGGTGTGAACAATAGTGAGCTTTTTAATGATAACTACGTAGTTTGGAGACGGGACAGAAATTATTCCGCGACGCATGAAAAGTATGGAGGCGGTGTATTGCTGGCTGTTCGTCGCGAGATAATGGCGATGGAAAGGCCAGACTGGTGCTCCTCCGCTGAGGACATCTGGATAACATTATCGTTAAAAAATAAACATTTCAATAATATACACCTTTGTACCTTATACTTGTGTAATGAAAACCTAGGAAACTCTTTTGCCACTCAGCTCATCAATTTCTCTGATAAGTTATCTGCTATAGTAAACTCGTGTCCCAATGATAAATTCATAATATTAGGTGATTTTAATCTCAGTAACGTTGGTTGGAAACCTGATTGCGATAATTTAAAATTATTAGAACCATCCAATATTGCAAGTGGAAGCCAAACGTATTTTTTTGATACTCTCTCGGAATGCAATTTGGACCAATATAATTCATTCACAAATATTAATAGTCGAATACTTGATTATGTGTTAAGTAACACCTACTTAAAGGTAAATACTTGTAGATGCCCCTTAGTTCAGGAGGACCCTCATCACAAGGCGTTGGAAATAAGTCTTGAGTTGACTTATTCCAAGCCCCTTAAAATTAACTCTTATATTAAATATTTATACAACTTAGCTGACTTTGAAACTATAAATTCTTCTCTTAGAAATATCGATTGGGAGAACTTAATTAAGCATAAATCATTGAATGAATCTGTGGACTGTTTTTATTCTATCATATATGACCTTAGAGACAAATACATACCCCAGAAGATAAGTAACTCTTCAAAATTTCCGCCATGGTATACCGCTCCGCTCCGTAAACTACTTCGTGAAAAATTTAAATATCTAAATAAATATCGCACTTATAACAACACATCTGATGGTGATACCTTTTCATTACTTAGAAAAAGAGCAAAGACATTAGAGGATACATGTTATCAAGAATATCTTAAAAATATTCAAGACTCCATTATTAAAAATCCTAAAGTATTTTGGTCTCATATTAAGTCAATGAGAGGGAGCTCAAACTCCCTCCCATCTAAATTATACCACGGAAATCAGTCAGCAGACACCCCTGTCGAAGTTGCAAACCTTTTCTCTTGTTATTTTCATTCGAACTTCTTGACCCAAACACCTATCAACCATACCTCAATTAAACATCTTCACAGTAATAATTCTAGCTCTTTCTTAGGACATATTTCTGTTGAGTTTCGTGATGTGTTTAACTTTTTAAAGGCACTAGACATAAACAAAGGCGCCGGACCTGATGGTATCCCGCCGATATTTATTGTAAAATGTGCCGAAAGTTTAACTACGCCGTTAGTCCTCATATATCAGAAATCTTTAAGTGAAGGAGTCGTACCTGATATATGGAAAAAAGCTTTCATATCTCCTATTCACAAGAGCGGAAATCGAAATGACGTCACAAAATACAGACCAATCTCGAAACTTTGCATCCTGTCTAAGGTCTTAGAAAAGCTTGTGTACGCCCAGGTGTATTCGTTTACCTCTCCTAGTTTTATAACGGAGCAACATGGGTTCATCAGGAAGAAGTCTACCTTGACCAACTTATTGACATTTATGGAATTTACCACCCTAAACATGGATTCAGGGGGACAGGTAGATGTGATATCAACGGATTATAGTAAAGCTTTTGATAGGGTAGATCACCAACTATTGCTGGAGAAGCTTCAATATGCAGGAATCCATGGGAACCTATTCCGGTGGTTTTCTTCTTACATAAAAAATAGAATGCAAGCGGTAGTAGTCAACGGCTCTATCTCATCTTGGCGTGACGTCCCTTCAGGAGTCCCACAGGGGTCCTTGCTCGGACCTCTCATGTTCGTGATTTTTCTGAACGATGTTAAATCTTGCTTCTTACACTCGAACTTTTTGTTGTATGCCGACGACATGAAGGTGTTCAAAAGAATCGACAATTACAAAGACCAGCTTCTATTGCAAGAAGACCTTTCTAGGCTCGAGTCGTACTGTCTGTGGAACAGGCTCGACCTAAATGTGTCTAAGTGCTTCTCATTAACTTTCACGCGGAAAACAAATCACGTACCCTTCGTATATTTTCTCCAAGGAGTTCCCCTGGCTTCTGTGAGTGACATAACAGACCTAGGAGTTGTTCAAGATTCTAAGTTACTGTTTGATAAACATATAGACCATATTATTAGCAAGGCGAATAAAGCATTGGGTTTCATAATTAGATCTTGTTCTCAATTCTCGAATATTAAGGTAATTAAAATATTGTACTGTTCTTTCGTGCGAAGTATCTTGGAGTACTGCTCTCAAGTTTGGAACCCGCGGTATGACGTCTACATTGACAGGATTGAAGCTATACAGCGCAGATTTCTTAGGTACGTTCAATTCAAATCAGCTAAATATGACTCGTGCTACGAAGATCGTTGTAAGAGACATCATATATTACCATTACAGGAAAGACGTCGTATTTCCGACATTGTACTCCTAAGTAAAATAGCGCAAAATTTTGTCGATGCACCGGACCTATTGTCCAAAATAAATCTGAGAGTCCCTAATCGCACTTTGCGACAACCTATCTGTCTTATGATACCTAGTTGTTCCACTAACTATCGTCAAAACTCATTCCTACTCAGAGCTGCTGCCCAGTTCAATGAGCTGTATGAATTTCCACTAATAGACTTGTTTTATTCGAAACCGGATAGTATTAGAAGAATTTTAACAAATCATTGGTTTTGTATGCACTAAAATCTTATTTAGATTTTCTTTATATCTTTTGTTTAACTTATTACTCAAAATCATATATCGTATATATATATTTTCTTTTTTTTATATATATTTTCGTTGATTTCATTCAACTTCAGTTTTTATGTTCTTTTTCATGTTTTTTATCTTTTTTTTTTTTAAGTTTTTATAATTTTTATATCAAAATTTGTTATTTAAAGTTCCTCAATTAGTTTTTTAGCATAAGCTGCTTGTGTTATATAGATTCGATATGTGAAAACATGTAATTGGTTAATAGCTGTCTACTAAGTTTATTGTGACTGTATATAAAATTAGAACTGTATGTTTTCCCTGGAAATAAAAATAAAATAAAATAAATAAAAATAAAATAAATCACGGGACTCGTAGCATCAGTCACCGGATTCGTAGCATCAGTCACGAGACTCGTAGCATCTGTCACGGAACTCGTAGCATCTCATCGGATTCGTAGCATCAGTCAAAGTCTCGTAGCATCAGTCACGGGATTCGTAGCATCAGTCAGTCATGTAGCATCAGTCATCGGACTCGTAGCATCAGTCAGGGGATTCGTAGCATCTCATCGGATTCGTAGCATCAGTCACGGGACTCGTTACATCAGTCACAGTATCGTAGCATCAGTCACCGAATTCTTAGCATCAGTCACGGGACTCGTAGCATGTCACGGAACTCGTAGCATCTCATCGGATTCGTAGCATCAGTCACGGGACTCGTGGCATCAGCCTTGGGACTCGTAGCATCAGTCACGGGACAGGTAGCATCAGTCATCGGATTCGTAGCATCAGTCAGTCTCGTAGCATCAGTCACGGGACTCGTAGCATCAGTCACGGGACTCGTAGCATCAGTCACGGGACTCGTAGCATCAGTCACGGGACTCGTTGCATCAGCCTTGGGACTCGTAGCATCAATCACGGGACTCGTAGCATTAGTCAACGGATTCGTAGCATCAGTCACGGGATTCGTAGCATCAGTCAGGGGACTCGTAGCATCTCATCGGATTCGTAGCATCAGTCACGGGTCTCGTAGCATCAGTCAAGGGACTCGTAGCATCAGTCACGGGTCTCGTAGCATCAGTTATCAGACTCGTAGCATCAGTCATCGGACTCGTAGCATCAGTCACAGTCTCGTAGCATCAGTCACGGGATTCGTAGCATCAGTCACCGAATTCGTAGCATCAGTCACGGGACTCGTAGCATGTCACGGAACTCGTAGCATCTCATCGGATTCGTAGCATCAGTCACGGGACTCGTGGCATCAGCCTTGGGACTCGTAGCATCAGTCACGGGACAGGTAGCATCAGTCATCGGATTCGTAGCATCAGTCAGTCTCGTAGCATCAGTCACGGGACTCGTAGCATCAGTCACGGGACTCGTAGCATCAGTCACGGGACTCGTAGCATCAGTCACGGGACTCGTTGCATCAGCCTTGGGACTCGTAGCATCAATCACGGGACTCGTAGCATTAGTCAACGGATTCGTAGCATCAGTCACGGGATTCGTAGCATCAGTCAGGGGACTCGTAGCATCTCATCGGATTCGTAGCATCAGTCACGGGTCTCGTAGCATCAGTCAAGGGACTCGTAGCATCAGTCACGGGTCTCGTAGCATCAGTTATCAGACTCGTAGCATCAGTCATCGGACTCGTAGCATCAGTCACAGTCTCGTAGCATCAGTCACGGGATTCGTAGCATCAGTCAGTCATCGGACTCGTAGCATCAGTCAGGAGACTCGTAGCATCAGTCACGGGATTCTTAGCATCAGTCACAGTCTCGTAGCATCAGTCACCGGACTCGTAGCATCAGTCACAGTCTCGTAGCATCAGTCACGGGACTCGTAGCGGTCACGGGATTCGTAGCATCAGTCACAATCTCGTAGCATCAGTCACAATCTCGTAGCATCAGTCATCGGACTCGTAGCATCTCATCGGATTTGTAGCATCAGTCACGGTTCTCGTAGCATCAGGCATCGGATTCATAGCATCAGTCAGTCTCGTAGCATCAGGCATCGGATTCATAGCATCAGTCAGTCTCGTAGCATCAGTCATCGGACTCGTAGCATAGGTCACGGGACTCGTAGCATCAGTCAACGGATTCGTAGCATCAGTCACGGGATTCGTGGCGTCAGTCACGGGACTCGTAGCATCTCATCGGATTCGTAGCATCAGTCACGGGACTCGTAGCATCAGTCACGGGACTCAAAGCATCAGTCACGGGACTAGTAGCATCAGTCAACGGATTCGTAGCATCAGTCACGGGATTCGTAGCATCAGTCACGGGATTCGTAGCATCAGTCACGGGATTCGTAGCATCAGTCACGGCATTCGTAGCATCAGTCACGGGATTCGTAGCATCAGTCACGGGATTCGAAACATCAGTCACGGGATTCGTAGCATCAGTCCCAATCTCGTAGCATCAGTCATCGGACTCGTAGCATCTCATCGGATTCGTAGCATCAGTCATGGGTCTCGTAGCATCAGGCATCGGACTCGTAGCATCTCATCGGATTCGTAGCATCAGTCACGGGTCTCGTAGCATCAGGCATCGGATTCATAGCATCAGTCAGTCTCGTAGCATCAGGCATCGGATTCATAGCATCAGTCAGTCTCGTAGCATCAGTCATCGGACTCGTAGCATAGGTCACGGGACTCGTAGCATCAGTCACAGTCTCGTAGCATCAGTCACCGGACTCGTAGCATCAGTCACAGTCTCGTAGCATCAGTCACGGTACTCGTAGCGGTAACGGGATTCGTAGCATCAGTCACAATCTCGTAGCATCAGTCATCGGACTCGTAGCATCTCATCGGATTCGTAGCATCAGGCATCGGATTCATAGCATCAGTCAGTCTCGTAGCATCAGGCATCGGATTCATAGCATCAGTCAGTCTCGTAGCATCAGTCATCGGACTCGTAGCATAGGTCACGGGACTCGTAGCATCAGTCAACGGAGTCGTAGCATCAGTCACGGGATTCGTAGCATCCGTCACGGGACTCGTAGCATCTCATCGGATTCGTAGCATCAGTCACGGGACTCGAAGCATCAGTCACGGGACTAGTAGCATCAGTCAACGGATTCGTAGCATCAGTCACGGGATTCGTAGCATCGGTCACGGGATTCGTAGCATCAGTCACGGGATTCGTAGCATCAGTCACGGCATTCGTAGCATCAGTCACGGGATTCGTAGCATCAGTCACGGGATTCGTAGCATCAGTCACGGGATTCGTAGCATCAGTCACGGGATTCGTAGCATCAGTCACAATCTCGTAGCATCAGTCATCGGACTCGTAGCATCAGTCATCGGACTCGTAGCATCTCATCGGATTCGTAGCATCAGTCATGGGTCTCGTAGCATCAGGCATCGGATTCATAGCATCAGTCAGTCTCGTAGCATCAGTCATCGGACTCGTAGCATCAGTCATCGGACTCGAAGCATAGGTCACGGGACTCGTAGCATCAGTCAACGGACTCGTAGCATCAGTCAACGGATTCGTAGCATCAGTCACGGGATTCGTAGCATCAGTCACGGGACTCGTAGCATCTCATCGGATTCGTAGCATCAGTCACGGGACTCGTAGCATCAGTCACGGGACTCGTAGCATCAGTCACGGGACTAGTAGCATCAGTCAACGGATTCGTAGCATCAGTCACGGGATTCGTAGCATCAGTCACGGGATTCGTAGCATCAGTCACGAGATTCGTAGTATCAGTCACGGGATTCGTAGCATCAGTCACGGGATTCGTAGCATCAGTCACGGGATTCGTAGCATCAGTCACGGGATTCGTAGCATCAGTCACGGGATTCGTAGCATCAGTCACGCGACTCGTAGCATCAATCATCGGATTGGTAGCATCAGTCATCGGACTCGTAGCATCAGTCAGGAGACTCGTAGCATCAGTCACGGGTCTCGTAGCATCAGTTATCAGACTCGTAGCATCAGTCACAGTCTCGTAGCATCAGTCATCGGATTCGTAGCATCAGTCACAGTCTCGTAGCATCAGTCACGGGACTCGTAGCAGTCACGGGATTCGTAGCATCAGTCACAATCTCGTAGCATCAGTCATCGGACTCGTAGCATCTCATCGGATTCGTAGCATCAGTCACGGGACTCGTATCATCAGTCATGGGTCTCGTAGCATCTGTCATCGGATTCGTAGCATCAGTCATCGGACTCGTAGCATAAATCACGGGACTCGTAGCATCAGTCACCGGATTCGTAGCATCAGTCACGAGACTCGTAGCATCTGTCACGGAACTCGTAGCATCTCATCGGATTCGTAGCATCAGTCAAAGTCTCGTAGCATCAGTCACGGGATTCGTAGCATCAGTCAGTCATGTAGCATCAGTCATCGGACTCGTAGCATCAGTCAGGGGATTCGTAGCATCTCATCGGATTCGTAGCATCAGTCACGGGACTCGTTACATCAGTCACAGTATCGTAGCATCAGTCACCGAATTCGTAGCATCAGTCACGGGACTCGTAGCATGTCACGGAACTCGTAGCATCTCATCGGATTCGTAGCATCAGTCACAATCTCGTAGCATCAGTCATCGGACTCGTAGCATCAGTCATCGGACTCGTAGCATCTCATCGGATTCGTAGCATCAGTCATGGGTCTCGTAGCATCAGTCACGGGACTCGTAGCATCAGTCACGGGACTCGAAGCATCAGCCACGGGACTCGTAGCATCAGTCACGGGACTCGTAGCATCAGTCACGGGACTCGTAGCATCAGTCACGGGACTCGTAGCATCAGTCACGGGACTCCTAGCATCAGTCACGGGACTCGTAGCATCAGTCACGGGACTCGTAGCATCAGTCATCGGATTCGTAGCATCAGTCAGTCTCGTAGCATCAGTCACGGGACTCGTAGCATCAGTCACGGGACTCGTTGCATCAGCCTTGGGACTCGTAGCATCAATCACGGGACTCGTAGCATTAGTCAACGGATTCGTAGCATCAGTCACGGGATTCGTAGCATCAGTCAGGGGACTCGTAGCATCTCATCGGATTCGTAGCATCAGTCACGGGTCTCGTAGCATCAGTCAAGGGACTCGTAGCATCAGTCACGGGTCTCGTAGCATCAGTTATCAGACTCGTAGCATCAGTCATCGGACTCGTAGCATCAGTCACAGTCTCGTAGCATCAGTCACGGGATTCGTAGCATCAGTCACCGACTTCGTAGCATCAGTCACGGGACTCGTAGCATGTCACGGAACTCGTAGCATCTCATCGGATTCGTAGCATCAGTCACGGGACTCGTGGCATCAGCCTTGGGACTCGTAGCATCAGTCACGGGACAGGTAGCATCAGTCATCGGATTCGTAGCATCAGTCAGTCTCGTAGCATCAGTCACGGGACTCGTAGCATCAGTCACGGGACTCGTAGCATCAGTCACGGGACTCGTAGCATCAGTCACGGGACTCGTTGCATCAGCCTTGGGACTCGTAGCATCAATCACGGGACTCGTAGCATTAGTCAACGGATTCGTAGCATCAGTCACGGGATTCGTAGCATCAGTCAGGGGACTCGTAGCATCTCATCGGATTCGTAGCATCAGTCACGGGTCTCGTAGCATCAGTCAAGGGACTCGTAGCATCAGTCACGGGTCTCGTAGCATCAGTTATCAGACTCGTAGCATCAGTCATCGGACTCGTAGCATCAGTCACAGTCTCGTAGCATCAGTCACGGGATTCGTAGCATCAGTCAGTCATCGGACTCGTAGCATCAGTCAGGAGACTCGTAGCATCAGTCACGGGATTCTTAGCATCAGTCACAGTCTCGTAGCATCAGTCACCGGACTCGTAGCATCAGTCACAGTCTCGTAGCATCAGTCACGGGACTCGTAGCGGTCACGGGATTCGTAGCATCAGTCACAATCTCGTAGCATCAGTCACAATCTCGTAGCATCAGTCATCGGACTCGTAGCATCTCATCGGATTTGTAGCATCAGTCACGGTTCTCGTAGCATCAGGCATCGGATTCATAGCATCAGTCAGTCTCGTAGCATCAGGCATCGGATTCATAGCATCAGTCAGTCTCGTAGCATCAGTCATCGGACTCGTAGCATAGGTCACGGGACTCGTAGCATAAGTCAACGGATTCGTAGCATCAGTCACGGGATTCGTAGCATCAGTCACGGGACTCGTAGCATCTCATCGGATTCGTAGCATCAGTCACGGGACTCGTAGCATCAGTCACGGGACTCGTAGCATCAGTCACGGGACTAGTAGCATCAGTCAACGGATTCGTAGCATCAGTCACGGGATTCGTAGCATCAGTCACGGGATTCGTAGCATCAGTCACGGGATTCGTAGCATCAGTCACGGGATTCGTAGCATCAGTCACGGCATTCGTAGCATCAGTCACGGGATTCGTAGCATCAGTCACGGGATTCGAAACATCAGTCACGGGATTCGTAGCATCAGTCCCAATCTCGTAGCATCAGTCATCGGACTCGTAGCATCTCATCGGATTCGTAGCATCAGTCATGGGTCTCGTAGCATCAGGCATCGGACTCGTAGCATCTCATCGGATTCGTAGCATCAGTCACGGGTCTCGTAGCATCAGGCATCGGATTCATAGCATCAGTCAGTCTCGTAGCATCAGGCATCGGATTCATAGCATCAGTCAGTCTCGTAGCATCAGTCATCGGACTCGTAGCATAGGTCACGGGACTCGTAGCATCAGTCACAGTCTCGTAGCATCAGTCACCGGACTCGTAGCATCAGTCACAGTCTCGTAGCATCAGTCACGGGACTCGTAGCGGTAACGGGATTCGTAGCATCAGTCACAATCTCGTAGCATCAGTCATCGGACTCGTAGCATCTCATCGGATTCGTAGCATCAGGCATCGGATTCATAGCATCAGTCAGTCTCGTAGCATCAGGCATCGGATTCATAGCATCAGTCAGTCTCGTAGCATCAGTCATCGGACTCGTAGCATAGGTCACGGGACTCGTAGCATCTCATCGGATTCGTAGCATCAGTCACGGGACTCGAAGCATCAGTCACGGGACTAGTAGCATCAGTCAACGGATTCGTAGCATCAGTCACGGGATTCGTAGCATCGGTCACGGGATTCGTAGCATCAGTCACGGGATTCGTAGCATCAGTCACGGCATTCGTAGCATCAGTCACGGGATTCGTAGCATCAGTCACGGGATTCGTAGCATCAGTCACGGGATTCGTAGCATCAGTCACAATCTCGTAGCATCAGTCATCGGACTCGTAGCATCAGTCATCGGACTCGTAGCATCTCATCGGATTCGTAGCATCAGTCATGGGTCTCGTAGCATCAGGCATCGGATTCATAGCATCAGTCAGTCTCGTAGCATCAGTCATCGGACTCGTAGCATCAGTCATCGGACTCGTAGCATAGGTCACGGGACTCGTAGCATCAGTCAACGGACTCGTAGCATCAGTCAACGGATTCGTAGCATCAGTCACGGGATTCGTAGCATCAGTCACGGGACTCGTAGCATCTCATCGGATTCGTAGCATCAGTCACGGGACTCGTAGCATCAGTCACGGGACTCGTAGCATCAGTCACGGGACTAGTAGCATCAGTCAACGGATTCGTAGCATCAGTCACGGGATTCGTAGCATCAGTCACGGGATTCGTAGCATCAGTCACGAGATTCGTAGTATCAGTCACGGGATTCGTAGCATCAGTCACGGGATTCGTAGCATCAGTCACGGGATTCGTAGCATCAGTCACGGGATTCGTAGCATCAGTCACGGGATTCGTAGCATCAGTCACGGGACTCGTAGCATCAGTCACGGGATTCGTAGCATCAGTCAGTCATGTAGCATCAGTCATCGGACTCGTAGCATCAGTCAGGGGATTCGTAGCATCTCATCGGATTCGTAGCATCAGTCACGGGACTCGTTACATCAGTCACAGTCTCGTAGCATCAGTCACCGGATTCGTAGCATCAGTCACGGGACTCGTAGCATGTCACGGAACTTGTAGCATCTCATCGGATTCGTAGCATCAGTCAGTCTCGTAGCATCAGTCACGGGACTCGTAGCATCAGTCATCGGATTCGTAGCATCAGTCAGTCTCGTAGCATCAGTCACGGGTCTCGTAGCATCAGTCACGGGACTCGTAGCATCAGTCACGGGACTCGTAGCATCAGTCACGGGACTAGTAGCATCAGTCATCGGATTCGTGGCATCAGTCAGTCTCGTAGCATCAGTCACGGGACTCGTAGCATCAGTCACGCGACTTGTAGCATCAGTCAGTCTCGTAGCATCAATCACCGGATTCGTAGCATCAGTCACGGGACTCGTAGCATCTGTCACGGAACTCGTAGCATCTCATCGGATTCGTAGCATCAGTCACGGGACTCGTAGCATCAGCCTTGGGACTCGTAGCATCAGTCACGAAACAGGTAGCATCAGTCATCGGATTCGTAGCATCAGTCAGTCTCGTAGCATCAGTCACGGGACTCGTAGCATCAGTTACGGGACTCGAAGCATCAGTCACGGGACTCGTAGCATCAGTCACGGGACTCGTAGCATCAGTCACGGGACTCGTAGCATCAGTCACGGGACTCCTAGCATCAGTCACGGGACTCGTAGCATCAGTCACGGGACTCGTAGCATCAGTCATCGGATTCGTAGCATCAGTCAGTCTCGTAGCATCAGTCACGGGACTCGTAGCATCAGTCACGGGACTCGTAGCATCAGTCACGGGACTCGTAGCATCAGTCACGGGACTCGTAGCATCAGTCACGGGACTCGTAGCATCAGTCACTGGACTCGTAGCATCAGTCATGGGTCTCGTAGCATCAGTCACGGGACTCGTAACATCAGTCACAGTCACTGGAATCAGTCACGGATCTCGTAGCATCACTCACGGGACTCGTAGCATCAGTCATGGGTCTCGTAGCATCAGTCACGGGACTCGTAACATCAGTCACAGTCTCGTAGCATCAGTCACCGGATTCGTAGCATCAGTCACGGGACTCGTAGCATCTGTCACGGAACTCGTAGCATCTCATCGGATTTGTAGCATCAGTCAGTCTCGTAGCATCAGTCACGGGATTCGTAGCATCAGTCAGTCATGTAGCATCAGTCATCGGATTTGTAGCATCAGTCACGGGACTCGTAACATCAGTCACAGTCTCGTAGCATCAGTCACGGGACTCGTAACATCAGTCACAGTCTCGTAGCATGAGTCACCGGATTCGTAGCATCAGTCACGGGACTCGTAGCATCTGTCACGGAACTCGTAGCATCTCATCGGATTCGTAGCATCAGTCACAGTCTTGTAGCATCAGTCACGGGATTCGTAGCATCAGTCAGTCATGTAGCATCAGTCATCGGACTCGTAGCATCAGTCAGGGGACTCGTAGCATCTCATCGGATTCGTAGCATCAGTCACGGGACTCGTAACATCAGTCACAGTCTCGTAGCTTCAGTCACCGGATTTGTAGCATCAGTAACGGGACTCGTAGCATCTGTCACGGAACTCGTAGCATCTCATCGGATTCGTAGCATCAGTCACGGGACTCGTAACATCAGTCACAGCCTCGTAGCATCAGTCACCGGATTCGTAGCATCAGTCACGGGACTCGTAGCATCTGTCACGGAACTCGTAGCATCTCATCGGATTCGTAGCATCAGTCACGGGACTCGTAGCATCAGCCTTGGGACTCGTAGCATCAGTCACGGGACAGTTAGCATCAGTCATCGGATTCGTAGCATCAGTCAGTCTCGTAGCATCAGTCACGGGACTCGTAGCATCAGTCACGGGACTCGAAGCATCAGCCACGGGACTCGTAGCATCAGTCACGGGACTCGTAGCATCAGTCACGGGACTCGTAGCATCAGTCACGGGACTCGTAGCATCAGTCACGGGACTCCTAGCATCAGTCACGGGACTCGTAGCATCAGTCACGGGACTCGTAGCATCAGTCATCGGATTCGTAGCATCAGTCAGTCTCGTAGCATCAGTCACGGGACTCGTAGCATCAGTCACGGGACTCGTAGCATCAGTCACGGGACTCGTAGCATCAGTCACGGGACTCGTAGCATCAGTCACTGGACTCGTAGCATCAGTCATGGGTCTCGTAGCATCAGTCACGGGACTCGTAACATCAGTCACAGTCACTGGAATCAGTCACGGATCTCGTAGCATCACTCACGGGACTCGTAGCATCAGTCATGGGTCTCGTAGCATCAGTCACGGGACTCGTAACATCAGTCACAGTCTCGTAGCATCAGTCACCGGATTCGTAGCATCAGTCACGGGACTCGTAGCATCTGTCACGGAACTCGTAGCATCTCATCGGATTTGTAGCATCAGTCAGTCTCGTAGCATCAGTCACGGGATTCGTAGCATCAGTCAGTCATGTAGCATCAGTCATCGGATTTGTAGCATCAGTCACGGGACTCGTAACATCAGTCACAGTCTCGTAGCATCAGTCACGGGACTCGTAACATCAGTCACAGTCTCGTAGCATGAGTCACCGGATTCGTAGCATCAGTCACGGGACTCGTAGCATCTGTCACGGAACTCGTAGCATCTCATCGGATTCGTAGCATCAGTCACAGTCTTGTAGCATCAGTCACGGGATTCGTAGCATCAGTCAGTCATGTAGCATCAGTCATCGGACTCGTAGCATCAGTCAGGGGACTCGTAGCATCTCATCGGATTCGTAGCATCAGTCACGGGACTCGTAACATCAGTCACAGTCTCGTAGCTTCAGTCACCGGATTTGTAGCATCAGTAACGGGACTCGTAGCATCTGTCACGGAACTCGTAGCATCTCATCGGATTCGTAGCATCAGTCACGGGACTCGTAACATCAGTCACAGCCTCGTAGCATCAGTCACCGGATTCGTAGCATCAGTCACGGGACTCGTAGCATCTGTCACGGAACTCGTAGCATCTCATCGGATTCGTAGCATCAGTCACGGGACTCGTAGCATCAGCCTTGGGACTCGTAGCATCAGTCACGGGACAGTTAGCATCAGTCATCGGATTCGTAGCATCAGTCAGTCTCGTAGCATCAGTCACGGGACTCGTAGCATCAGTCACGGGACTCGAAGCATCTGCCACGGGACTCGTAGCATCAGTCACGGGACTCGTAGCATCAGTCACGGGACTCGTAGCATCAGTCACGGGACTCGTAGCATCAGTCACGGGACTCGTAGCATCAGTCACGGGACTCGTAGCATCAGTCACGGGACTCGTAGCATCAGTCACTGGGCTCGTAGCATCAGTCACGGGTCTCGTAGCATCAGTCACGGGACTCGTAGCATTAGCCTTGGGACTCGTAGCATCAGTCACGGGTCTCGCAGCATCAGTTATCAGATTCATAGCATCAGTCACGGGACTCGTAGCATCAGTCACGGGAATGTTTTATACAAATAACTTCTAGTCTAAATATGAAAATTACATACGTAATCCATACGGGCACATCATTCCGTCCGTTCGTGAATTATTTCCTATTACGCAAAAAAGGAGGAAAAATTACATTTGTTGTAAATGGAAATTAAAGTTGTGGTGAAGCAGGGTATTTCAATAAATAAAACAGCTTTTTGTTATTGAATAGTTATTTAATTAAATTACCATAATATGTAGTAAATCGTTACATTTACTTGCAGTTACAATTCAGTACTTAACTATGTTAAATAAAATGCGTTATAGAATTAACATTAATACAATAAAATAGTACATAATTATAATTAAAACAAACATACAAACGTCCAAACATTATACGAAGCAGTGGCAATACAGAAAATTCTTAATATAAAATGCGAAAATTTGATTATATTACTGGCATACTTATACATAATAATGTCTTTAAAAATTACAGATATTAAAATGTTGCAACAATTCAAAATTTTCAAAGAAAGACTATGAGAACTGAGCATTATCCAGGTGAAAACTAATATTGCCACTACTTGCCAAGCACTAAATACAAGCCAAAAAACATTAATTCTATTCAAATAAAACAACCCAGTCCATTAACTTAAACACGATTAAAACATGAAATATAAGAAACATTCTTAAATAAATAATAAATAGTCATAGTAGGGGTTTACAGATCGTCAATATTATAATATTTTGTATGGAGGCAACCAAGTGAACAAATAATTTAATTCCCGGATGCATGCAATGTTTGTTATTTCGAACATAGCTAAGGTTTGAGATCACTGAAACGCATTAGGTAAGTATGGCGTTTACGCGTATTCTTGCTTTATTTTTAAAAAGGGTATAGGCGCAGACCCACTGCAGCGCACGCTACGCACGACCCCATGGTAAATCAATCATTTATGGCATTTTCATACAGTGTCCATGCGCAGCATGCGCTGCGACGAGCCTACGTCCTAAAGGTAATTCTTTTCTCTCATTGACGATACAGTACAATGTTACTGGTGTAAACTTTTTACAAGTCATAAGTACGGAACAAGCAGTTGATAGCTTGTTGGGCGTCTTCAAAATATCTCGGTTTGTCGACTCTTACTATACCATAGTCGGGTTCCAAAGTCGGTAGTAGCACACTACTGGCATTACTGCACAGACTCATATTAAATGAATGGTTTGTATGTGAGATAAATTTAGAACTTTGGGGTGTAAAGAACTTGTTTTTAGCATTGGTAGCCATCCTCTTCATTCTATCGACGTTCCCTTTAATTGTGGTTAACATTTTGTGGTTTTCTTGCATTTGTAGATATTGTTTTAGGTCCTGGAATGAGGGTAAATAATAGTTTAATAACCCTGTGTATAATAATTATAGTATTTACATCTATTTATTTTATCTACAGTAATGTTCCGCAATCCTTTTGTATTCAAAGTGGGTACATCACAAAAATTATGAGGTATGTACGCCATGTTTTTTTTACAACACTAGCTGTATCCCTCGGTTTTACTCGCATTAATACCAATCCCGTGGGAATTATGGAATGAATCATAAAAAGTATCCAGTTTGTTTTCATATTTTCCTCATTAATTAAACTTAAACAAAACTAATACTTACATCTCTAACAGTGTCATACTTGGCGAACAACCACAAGTAAGTCGAGAGGATACAGAACAGATTTGTTTCACTGTTGCTGAACCTCCACATGAATTTTAGTATTGGTGAAATGCGATCTCTCTAAAAAAATAAGATTAATAAATTAGTACTTTAAATAAAATTTTATGCAGTTGTACTAACACCAAACCAAGAAGACTACGTACGCCAATAACCCATTCAATTTGCACCTCAAAGAGGCATTTATAAATCACAAAGAAGAATTCGATAAATAAATACTTTGATTTTTTTCAATAATATTGAAAGAATAGACAAGAAATCCGTCAGCATCAACTTCATAAATCTCTGTCAGCGCGCCAGGCAATTTTTTATTACAATTGGGATCGGTATTATCAATATCATTCGAGCAGTTTTCGTCAAGTGACTACAAAGTATAAATAAAACGACTGATATCATTACCTCATAAATCTTAGGCCCAGTGACTCTATACCGAGTCAGGTTGACCAGTACAGCGGCCGCAGACTTCAGCACCTCAATACTCGATATAGATCTATTAGTGACAGACATGTACACGTACACACTGTCCACGATAGACGAGGCGTTGTTATTGTACATCATAGGGAAGACTTCGGTTAGAAGTTCTGTGAAAAATAAAAAGATTGTTTGTGATATTATACAATGTACGTACGGTCCGCACTAAATAAAAACAAGATGGCGCTGATAAATAGAAACCGTTACGCATTATGAAAATCTGTTTTCTGACTTTTATGTTCCAATTCGAACCCATAACCTTCAGCATAGTAGGCAGGGTCACTATCAACTACACCACTTGGAAACTGGTTACGAACTATAAAGTAATAGTTCCGTAGTTACTTGAAGTAAAGATGCCGTTGGGGAAAGGTTATAAAGGCTAAATTAACCATACCACAAACTTACCAAGAGACCTAAACGCCATAATAACAGTTTCAATACTCCGCATATTCCTGAGTACTTCCATCGCGTATTCGTTGCGTTCTTTGAGTGATTCCTGCGTCGACTCGAGCGCTCCATCGCGCCATCGGCGGCGGAGCTCTGCTATGCGTTTGTCGTGAGCTACTAGGACACGTGCTTTGTGACCGCGGAATAGAGCCTGCAATGTTGGAAATATTGGAATAAGGGTTTCTAGAAATTACTACTGCGCTCTTAGTTAGGTATTGTATATTATCTATGGGGATTTCGAGAAAATAAAGATGTACGTGTATACCGTGCGTATGATACCAGAATAAAATTGGTATACAGAATACTATAATGCATAATAATGTTGGAAGATAATCGGTTGAGCAGTTTCAATGTGAAATTGCTTTGACAGGGATGTATACATAGGAATTGAACAGTATGCAATGATAACTATCCCAGCTAAGGTTGTAGAATTCCCAAGTATGAATAAAAAATAATCTTAAAGTAATAAAAAGTTGAATACATACCTGAATTTTAGATGCAGCCCAATTTTTCCTTTGCTCCTCCCGTATTTCAATAATCTGTTTCTTCTTCAGCTCGATTTGCTTTCTAACCAGATATCCTCGAACCATCGCTTGGATATTAGTTATAAGCCTTTGTTTTTGCAAGAAGTCACAACGAAGGAGTCTTGTTACAAGTTTCCCGCGCCATTTTTCTTGTATGAATATCAGTTTAGTACGGTAATTTTTGTACCATTTCTGGGCAAGATACGCTCGTACATTCTTTTGAATGGTAATCGCGGCTGATTCTCTCTGTATTCTTAAAATTTGCCGGTATTTTTTCAGCCTATACATAGCTTGGACAACCAACACAGAAGATCGTAACTTTAGATACCGTTTTCGTTCTATGAAACCTCTTACATGACTTTGCAACTTTATGATTGAAAGTCTTACGTCTAAGTATTTTTGTCTCTCATGCGTCGCTATTTTGTATGAACGGTAATATCTCTGGATTGTTATTGTAGCAGTTTTTAATTCACTGAATCGTTTGCGATGTATGTACATTCGGATAATCGACTGGATGATTGTAACGCGTTTCCTAATCTCCAAAAAGTCTTTACGACAAACGTCGCGTAGTTTAACAGACTTGTACCACGTCTGAATTTTATTCGCTGCATTATTATGTCTGATAGATTTAGCTAATTGATTCGCTCTAAACCTACGCTGAATATAAATCGTAGTTTTCTTTACAAGGAGATATTCTTTTCGTACATTTCTAGCCTTTATCAAGCTACGATACCGCGATTGAATTATAGTAGCAGCAGATTTCAATCTCAAGTATTCCTCTCTACATGTTCTGCCAATTGTAACAGCTCTATATGTTCTTTGAATAACAGTGCAGGCTTTGACAATTCTTAAATACTCCTGTCTCTGCTTTTGCATTAACTTATAAGCTTTGTATCGCCTCTGTATACAAATAACAGCTCTAATCGTATTTAAATATGAGTCTCTTTCCTTTCTCATGACAAGTAAGGCTCTATACCTAGTTTGTAATGAAACAGCAGCGTTCCGCAACTTCAAAACCTCAATCCTTTGCTTTGTTCCTAACTTATACGCTCTGTAGTAAGTCTGTATATTTAAACAGGATTTAATTATTGTCTGATAATTCTGTTTTGCTTCTCTCATAAGATACAGTGCTCTGTATCGAGTCTGGATAACTATTATTGCAGCTCGAAGTTTCAGATACGATTGCCTTTCCTTCCTCATGGCTAGCAAGGCGCGATATTTCGTTTGTATTACAATTGATGCTCGTTTTAGTTCTAAGTATTTATTCCTTTGCGATTTCATAGCTAAATTACTGACAAACCTTCTCTGTACAGTAATCGTAGCTTGTCTTAAAGTTAAATATCTTTCTCTTGTACTTAGATATTCTTTATACCGTTTGTAATAACTTTCTATAAATGATACAGCAGATTTCATTTTCAGATATGTTTCGCGTTGTTTTTTAGTTTCCAAATGCGATCTGTAGTATCTCTGAATTTTGATTGTTGATGTTCTAATTGTTACATACTGAGTTCTAATAGTTTTAGTTAAGATATAAGAACGGTAATGCTTCTGAATGGTTGTTACAGCAGTTTTTATTCTGATATATTCCTGTCTTTGTTGCCTACTAATTATGTAAGCTTTGAAGTAAGTTTGTATGACTGTGCACGCGTTTTTAATTTGCTCGTAACGCTGTTTCGTTTCATGTCCTTTCTTACAATTCCTATACCAATTCTGAATCTTTACAGCCGCTTGTTTTAATTTCAAATATTCATTTTGCTGTTTCTTCCCTAATAAGTAAGCTCTGTAAGCATTCTGTATTTTGATACAGGATGTTTTTATTGTAGAATATCTGCGTTGTTGTTCTCTCATTTGTATTAATGCTCTGTATCTTTGCTGTATCCTTACAGTTGCAAGACGGAGCTTCTTGTAATCGTCTCTACATTTCTTCATCTCGACTTGAGCTCTATACCGTCTTTGAATTAAAATGGCGGCATTCTTGTAGTTTTTAAACAGGGATTTCTCTTTTTTCATCAAAATCAAACCCCTGAATCTTCTTTGCAGAGTTATCGCGGCATTTCTTAGTTTGAGATAAGATTCTCTTTGAGATTTACCTAACAAATAAGATCGGTAGTATTTTTGGATACTAATAGCAGATTTACGTTGCAACAAATAAGACGATCTGAATTTCTTCATAATTAGGTAAGATTTTATGTATTTTTGGAGAATTATTGTGGCGTTTCTCGTTTGTAGGTAAGACTGTCTTTGTTTTTTCATCATTTGATTGGCTTTAACTCTTCTTTGTAAGCTTATTATCGAATTACGATTGTGAATGTATACTTCGCGACATTTCTTGCTCCTCCACAGTGCTTGGGTTTTGATAGCAACTTCTTTGAGTTTCAAATAATTACTACGTTCAATACGCATTTTCATTAGGGCTGTATAACGTGACTCCAAAATTTGAACACATTTTTTAAGTTCCAAGAAACTCTTTCGTTGTTTTATCATCCTATAATTTGATTGAATGATAATAGCACTTTGTTTGAAAATGGCTAAATTCCGCATATGAGTTTTCATAAGCAATTTCCCGCGGTATTTCTGTTGTACATATTTAACAGTTTCTTGTAATCGTAGGTACTGCTTTCTGATGATAAATGTTCTGATTAAACTCTGAATTTTGATAACATTTTCTCTTGTACGACGATATTGTTTAGCGCATAGCCATTTTCTAATAAACGTTTGGATTTTAATGGCTGAACTATGTCTTAACTGTTCGCGTTCAATTCTAAGGCGTTGAAGAGTGTGTTTCGCTTCTCTTATTAACTTTATGGACTTGTACCATTCCTCTATTTTCAATACACTGAATTTGTACTTCCGCAATCGAGTCCTACAGAGCCACATACGACAGTACTTCTGTACCACGATTGTCGCTTTAGTTACTTGCTGCATTTGCCATTCCATATGACGATTATACTGAATCCTACGCCACCAGTATTGTATAATACTCGCAGCTGTATTAAGTCTTCGCAAAACTCTTTCTTCTTCCCTTTTCCTTTCAACAATAACTTCATATTTCTTCCTCCACCAAATCTGTATAACGTTAGCAGCTTTTTCAAACAGTGGTGCGCGGAATACGTGAATCAACTGCCATAAGAGAGACAGAGTCTTCTCTCTGTGTCCGTCAGCAATGTCAACAGCAGTAATATCGCCAACTATTACAAAGTTAGCTTCCTTTAAAGCATTTAACGCGACTTGTACGTTATGAATCTTCTGGAGACGAGATATAGCAGGAGTACGAAGTTGGTTCAATAATCCGTTCTTCATTAATATAATTTCCATTACTTTTGTTAAACGAACACCGTCCCGAATATCTAGAGCTAAATTGTGGACAGCGTACTTGTATTCATCTAAGTAGGACTGTTTGTGACATACTACGTAACCGAGCGGTCTAAGATGCTTCGTGATATCACCTATACCAGCGATCAATTCCCTTGTAAAACGTATTATTATCTCTCTACTTTCTTTGCACACGGCATTACGGCAGAATAAACAAGGATCATGTGATATAAGCTTCCTCTGCTTAGCCTGGTCCAAAAAGTAGACCAACATGAAAAACTTCTTCAGTGTAAACTTTTTGATTGCCTCCATATACGCTGGCAGTAACATGTTAGGCGCGTTACCTTTAGAATGCTTGCTTTTCAAGAAAGGATTTTTGAACATTCTCTGGATAATGAATGTGGTTAGTCCTACAATATCACTGTTTGATTTAAGAGGCAAGACGATACCATAAATTGCTTCTAATCCGATACGAAGCCACAATGGATTGTACGATAGCAAGAGCTCCATAATTATCTTCTGTAAACCAGCATCTAGATGAAGATTCCTGTCATTTCTTATAGCGATCAACTTTTTTTCGATTTGCGCGGTCAGCTTTTGGAAGACTTGAGCGATTTCAGGGCTCATTAAAAGTGTTCTAGCTGATCTCCGAAGGCTTTCCAATCTGTGACTGTTATGGTAGCTGTTACATACTTGTTCCCTAGTAGGAGCTAAGGGAACATCCTTGTTTCTGTTTTCAATCCAAGCTTTTCCTACATCTATTTTTTGTTCAATATTGCTTTCGAGATCAGCAGGCGGTGTCAGTATACAGTTGAGCCATCTTTTGAATTCGTTTTCGAATTTGTATACAGCTTCTTCGTCGTAAAAGTAGGTTGAAGATAAAAAGGGATCGACAGTGAATGATTGCGAATATACATTTCCAAATTGGTTAGCGGTTATATTTTTGTTTATCGACTTGTTATTATCGAATGTCACGTTAGTTAGTTTAGAGCCAATAGATTCTTTAGATTTTGGTTTGGGTTTCAGTGACTTTTTCGGCTGCGATACGGGTACCTTCCAAAGTTCAGGTTCAGCTCTAACGGCTTTCTTTGACCACGTTTGAAGCGTGCTAGTGCACAAACTACGATC
Source organism: Timandra comae (assembly GCA_958496195.1). Lineage (NCBI taxonomy): Eukaryota > Metazoa > Arthropoda > Insecta > Lepidoptera > Geometridae > Timandra > Timandra comae. The sequence goes on along the minus strand of OY292363.1, from coordinate 9,219,703 downwards.
GCTTGGTTTGTCGAAAGTACGGTTGATGGTGAACGTAGCCATTTGTTTATCAGTTTTATCAAGAATTTGTGTTTCGGAAAACTGTGCGCTTTCTTCCGGTATCGCTTGGAGCGGCGGCGTTACTGAACGAGGAGGAGACTTTTCATGTCGTAGTTCCGAATGCCAAAACATGTTGGGTTCGTGTGCATGCAAATAGTTCCTTTCATTCGCTTCTTTTTGCAACTGATATTCTCTGAAGAGGGACTGACGACACATCTTCGGCTCCCTATTGAAATAATGCGGCGGCCTCTCTAAATTCATTTGGTAAACCTGTTCCATAGGAGTCCCCGGTGAGAACTTAGTAAAAGTATCAGAACCAAACTTATTTTCGTCAATAAGTTCGTGCGTGTCGTTGATTTTCGTAAAACATTTACGCTCGGTCGAAAACCTTTGTGGAAAGAAAGACAGATCGCTGATGCGCGAGAAATCTGTGTTAATCGAAAAGTTTGGGCTGTTTATTTCTTTAGGGGACGATGTATTTGGATGTTTTTTCGTTTGTAACTGAGGAGTCTCGTTCAACTGGTTTTCAATATGTGTATGGTTCACTGTCAACCATTTGTTGGGCGGTTGCGCGGAAGTAATGCTGATAATAGAATGAGTATCATTCTCTTTACCTAAGCTCTTCTTGTCCAAGCTATCATCGAACTCACTGTCAGAATTTACACTTAAAATTATTCTCGGTCCTTTATTTAGCTTATCCATTTTTAAGGGCTCGCTCTTCAACGGAGTGAACGTGAGATTGTCAAATAAATCAGTAGCGGTCACGTCATAATTCTGTTTGTTGGATGGCTTTAGAACATTACTCGGAATGTCCAGCTGATTATTAACCAGCGGTTTGTCATATGTGTTGTGTAGAATTTGTGGGTTTCTCATATTGGAAAATATTTCGGAAGTATCAAAGTTCATATCCAAACTTGTAGGTGAATCGAACGGACATTTGTTTGGATATGATTGAACTGAGTAATCACTTATCACCGAAACATTTTCTTTATCATTATAATCATAAGTTTTGTGAGTACTTTTTATATAGTCAATGGTTTCATTAATTTTCGTAGTTTTGCTAATAACTGATATTTTCTTTTTGTAAATGGAAACGGGAGACTTTTTTGTGGCATTCTTCTTTTTCATTTTACCTGGGGTTAGTTTAAGGCCTTTTATTTGATTTTCTTTGCCTTTTATTTTCTGAAATTTGTTTAAAAATAATCATACTTTATTACATACTTAAGTAAAATAATCATGATGACTGCTAAAAAATAGTTTTAAATGTGTGTTCAGTTCACACCAATAAAATATATCTTTAATCATATTGAGCTCCACACAAACGCTTTGCAGACTTTTCTTGTTTTTTTTTTTTTTTTAATTAAATTCAAATCTAACAGCCAGTCTTTCTAAATTCGTATCATTCTTATTAGTACAGTAATTAATAAAAAAAACATACCATAACAGACTTAAGCACCACAATCACATCATATCTCCCTCGACTCCCGTTTGTAAAGCGAAGTGTTTCTCGGATAGCCGTTGGCTGCGTCGGAGACCATGTCATCGAAAGATAGTAACGTGCCTCCGCTTCTACTTCTAGCCAGTCTCCGGGCATGCATATTTCTAGACCTGGTGGTAATGCTTTGCCGAGAGTTATCTGGAAGTTTATTTATTAAAATTTTAATTAAATGCGCATGTTATTTTCTGTTATGTTTTTATAGGAAATGATGCCAAGGTAGTAGCTTTATTACCTGTAATTGTGGTATCATAAATAAGGTCATAATAAATAACAAACTCACATCAACAGATACAGCTGAGATAATAAAGTAATATTAATCAATTTAAAACTTATTTTAATTAAGTTGTTTCTTTTAATTATTTTATATATTAATTACCCCATTTAAGGCTACCAACTTATTAGAAAACTACATGGGTATAATTTGAAGTAAGTGCAATATGTAGCAAGCAAACACTCTCATGAAAGAACAATACTTATGTACATACTTATTCACTGTAAACTGGTTCAGAATCTATTGCATCCGACTGTGCTTGTGAATGGATGGATGTGTTTGTTGCTCTTTCGAGCACTAAATAAAGAACCGATTTAGATTAAATTTGGTACATAAGTTCCTTATGATTAACAAATGGTATACTTTTAAAACTCAAACTCAAAATAATTTATTGCTTTAAATCCCAAAATACCCATGGGATTAGAATTTACGCGGGTAAAACCGCGGGACACAGTGACACAGTTAAGTTTTAAATAAATTAATTGGATATATACCTGTTGATTGTGTTTCAGAGGGTTGAACACCTCCAAATATCTTTCACTAGTAGTCCCAATGAGCACATTATCGAATACCACTTGCGGAGGTTTAGAAAAAGGAGCCAGTAACAGTTTCGGACATTCTTCTTTGGGCGATTCTTTTTGCACCCGTTCCGGTCTTCGAGCTCTTCTAATATGCTCTGGCGTATTTTCAATCTAAAATAGAAGTTTCATTATACACTGTCCCCATAAATCTAGAAAGCAGATAACTAATCTGTATTTTCTTACCTGAAAATACATAGCGGCAGAATTTCTCAAACAACCATTTTTCAATCAACTTTTGAAGTTTTAAATTTGATTTTGAACACAAACCGTCGTTTCCGTATAAACAAACCCAGAGACAACAAACCTATCCATAGATTTTATTGCCATAGATAAAGAAATTGAATGAACAAAGAAGTATTCAGTACGTTTTCTATTACGATTATTTACAATATTATCCATTAGGCCAGTAACACACTATTAATTCATACATTCTCAATTAATATGAAATATAATCTGTATCTAATGGATCTTTAAAAAAATGACATGGCAAGGGCAACCCTAATTTTATCCAACCCAGCTGTCAATCAAATCCAGCTTTACGAAAATTTTCGTCCTTTCGTTTGCAAAGCAGGTGCTGTTATTCATTCCCAATAAAATTATCATATCTCAACGTCCCCGTAATTATTTACAGGATAGCTAAATATATTTGCAGAATCCCCGTTCCAGTCAGGAATCATGTCTGAACAACCAAACGAGAACACTTGCGTAGTGTGTTTCAAGAACGTTTTGTACTATTCAATCGGGGAATGTGACCATCCCGTATGTTTCGAGTGTTCCACTCGGATGCGGGTCCTGTGCCTTCAAAATGAGTGTCCCATATGCCGTCAGGATCTGTCCAGGGTAAGTTTTAACTAAAATACAAGTACCGCCAAATCAATGATCAATTCAAACTACTCTCGTGAATGAAGCTAATCAATTTACTTTTTTCCTCACATTATTTGTATGTTGTGCAATATTAAATAATTAAGTAGTTTGTGATATCCTTTAGTACTTGATTACTACCAGTCTATTAGATTTATCTTGTTCTTATTATCTTTATTAAGGCAATTAATATATTTTATTTTTGTTATATTATTAATTAATCGTTTTTTATTCCCACCCGTAAATCTCATACTTACCTAATCTCATGAATCTATAAAATAATATGATAAATTAAAACTACCTAAAAATGTATTATATTCTTAATGCATTACTTATAAACATTTTTATTATATTTATGTATATTTTAAATCCGGTAGGTTGTATTCACGGACACAGTGCAACCGTACAAGGAGCTTCGCACCAGGGTGTTTACAGATAGACTGTTTGAGAGACAATTCAAGATCGGGTTCTGCAGCGAGGATATAAAGCAAGCTTACGAGCAGTTGCTGGAGAACCGCTGTAATATCTGTGATAGAGCACCGCCTTTCCGCAGCTTCAACATGCTTAGCGACCACATGAGGAAGGTGCACGAGAAATATTTCTGTGATCTTTGTGTTAAGCATTTGAAGGTGAGAAATATCCATTTTTATTATTAAAATTATTGTCTAGTACTAGTAAAATACACATCAGCTATGCCAGAAGTTCTGGGTTAATTTTCTAGGTATTTTTTTCAAATATTGCTCAAGTTTGAGATCACCAACACACATAATGCTAATATTTTGTGATAATTCATACTTCTAGCCCCTCTCTATTAGATTTATCTTGTTCTTATTGTCTTTATTAAGGCAAATTATCTATGAGAGAGAAACTCTTGCTCTGCACTGTAGTCTTACAGGTAGATGCAGCTTTACTTCATAGTATAAAACAAAGTCGCTTTCTCTGTCCCTATGAATGCTTAGATCTTTAAAACTACGCAACAGATTTTGATGCGGTTTGTTTTAATAGATAGAGTGATTCAGTGGGAAGGTTTTTAGCATTTTATCCCCATATTCCTACAGGAACGGGAACTACGCGGGTGAGACCGCAGGGCGCAACTAGTCAATAATATAACTACCTCATATAATTAAGTAAATTGAGTATTTCCTTTAAGAAAATATTATAAAATACCACTGCCACTTGTTGCATTATTTCAATGAGGAAAAACAACGAGTGTCTGGTGTAGTTAATAGTATTTGTTGCAATATTTTTATGAAATTAAATTTTATATGCAATTTGAACATTTATTCGGCCATATTTTTTATTTGTAGGATCAAGATTCTTATCAAAAACTAGTAATCAATAGTTATTGCAATTAACCTTGGTAATAGTAAACTATGTATGTTACTGTACTTTTTATTTGTACTAAATCGTTTTTTTGCGAGATTTTTAAACACAAAGCAGTGTTTAAAAAGTCACGCCCCCACATATTTTAACTATCTAGTTTAAAAATCGTACGTAAATTTACACTTTTACAAAGACGATTTTATAATCAATTATATTTTACTATACAGATATTCACAAGTGAACGGAAGTGCTACACGCGGCAGGAACTCGCTCATCATCGGCGGAAAGGAGACCTCGACGACACCTCGCACAGGTAAGCAATTTTAGACCTTATTACAATCCTACTAATATTATAAAGCCGAATGTTTGTGAGTTGAGTGTGGATGTATTATTTGTTCCTCTTTCACGCAAAAACTACTGAATGGATTTTAATGAAATTTGGTACAGATGTTCCTCATATCTAAGGATAACACATAAGATCCCAAAATTCCCACGGAATAAGGTTCCACGCGGGTAAAACCGCGGGGCACAGCTAGTACTATACTAAACTAGTAGTAGTCTGATTAGAAATAAAATTAATTGAGTATGAATTCCGTTTTTGTAATAGTATTTTACTTATTGATTTCTTTGATTTACACAAAGTCTCGAAAGAACTAGAAATAAATATAATTCTGAACGATCACGTCAGAAATGTAAAAAACCTATATCCACAACAAAAATCCATTACTTTTCATTACATCCATTAGTATACTTATTTTTGGGTTTGATTATCCCATATATGAGATACTTTTTATCCAAAAATTTCCACATGATTATGTTATTATTATATTATATGCATGTCTTAACCATTGCTAGTATTCGCCGACAGGGGTCACCCACTATGCGAGTTCTGCGAGGAACGTTTCATGGACGCCGACGAGTTATACCGACACTTGCGTAAGGAACATCTGTACTGCCACCTGTGCGACGCTGACGGCAAGAACTTGTACTACGCGTCGCATCAAGCGCTGGCGCAACACTTTAGGTCGGACCACTTCTTGTGTGAGGAGGGCGAGTGTGCTGGACAGCATCTGACTGCTGTGTTCAGGAGTGAGATTGATCTTAAAGGTATGTTGTGTTTGTAGCTGTGTAGTTTAGAAGAATAGAAAATATTACAGATTGGCACAGACGGGACAGTTCAAAATTATTTTTACTATGTAAAGAATAACCCTTACCTTCTTACCACCTTCGACAGTAGCTGGTGCGACACTGTGAAGGATAGGGATGGTTGGAAATGCTTGGGGGAGACCTTTGCCCAGCAGTGGGACACTATAGGTTGACGAAAATAAAAAGAATAACCCTCAAATAGAATAATACTCTCTACCTCTCCCACTCTATTACAGTACTGGTTAAATTTGTGGGTCGAGTGATATTTGCGTTTTCAACATGATTTTGGTACAGATGTTCTTTATAACCGAGAACAATACAGTGACAAAAGGATTGGGATTTACGTGGTTAAAATTAACTACTAATATCGATGTACATTGCAGTGCACAAGGCGACGGTGCACGGGCGCGGTATGAACCGCGGCGCGTCCCGCCAGGCGCGCACGCTCGAGCTGCAGTTCAACATCACGCCGCATCCCGTCGCGCAGCGCACGCCCAGGTCACACTATGTTTTGTACTAGATAATAACTTGGTTTAGTTACATTTCATATATAAAAAATGTAACTATATGTGTACTAAAAGTAGGCTTAAACTATGATGAAGTCAGTTTTATCGTTACAAAAGACATAGATCGCTACTGACTAGTCTACTGACTATATATCAGATTGTTCATTATCTTTTTCCAATAACTATTATACTATTTTAAGAAGACTGTTTTGTGGTATTTCTTGTGCAGTTATCACCATAATTATTGGAAAATATATTTACTTACACCGCTGGCTCAGCAACCCGAATTGGATCTTCATAGACACTTTCCATCAAGACAGTTAAATTTAGCCCCATTTGTATTCCACAGAGAGCGGCCGGAGCCGGCCGTGAGCCCGCCGCCGCCGCCGGCGCCCGCGCAAATCGACACGCGCAGCGACGAGCACTTCCCGCGACTCTCCGCTGCGCCGCCCGCGCCTATTTTGTCTGCAGCGCCGCACAAGGCGTACAAAGGTAATGGGAGACAACCATAGTAGGACACACTACATTGAAATAAAATTCAGTTTCATCACAATCTTCTGTGATGTCGAAACGTTACAAACGTAAAAAAAAAATCGCGACAAAAATCTGTTAAAATATTTTTCTTGCAATGTATACTGTTTGAGTAATATTAAATGTTTGTCCGTTTGTGACAGGAGCGGGTAATTTAGCGCGCACCGACAAGAACTTCCCGGCCCTCGGGCTCGACTCCGGCCCGTCGCGGCCGCCTGCGCCCGCGCACACGGTCGCCGCTACAATCGTCAAGAACTGTCAGTATAACAGTGTTAGCGAATTTCGACATTGTAGATGTACCTAAAATCTCAATGTTTGGTGAATTCCGATGCAGCGAAGCCGGGCGTGTCGATCCAAGTGCACAGCCAGCCGGGCAGCGCGAGCAACTTCCGGCTGACGCAGACGAGCGGCAACCGCATCACCATCCCCGCGCCGCGCCGCGCGCCGCCCGACGACGACGACTTCCCCTCGCTCGGCGCGCCGCGCGACGACCATCCCAGTCTCGGCGCCGCCGCCCCGCAGCCGCCCAAGGTCACATCATCATCATCATCAGCTCATATAATGTCCCTACCGAGGGGCACGAGCCTACCCTGAATTAGGGTGATTAGGCCTTAGTCAACCACGCTGGCCAAGTGCGGGTTGGTCGACTTCACACACAACCCTAGAATTTCTTCCCAGGTGTGTGCAGGTTTCCTCACGATGTTTTCCTTCACCGTAAGAGCGTCGAAATTAACGTACAGTCTCGGAATGAAAAGGTTCGTCAATTTTCAAATTGATTCGTATAATGTGTCGCGAAAACATATTACCTTTTGAAACTATGGTAAAGAATAGACTCGGGTTAGGGAAAATAATGTTCTACTGCTCGATAATAAAGTTCAAAATTATTCATAACAGTGTTGTTTGACAGGATAAATATCTTGTCAACAAGATTTTTGATAAACTAAAACCTTCTTGTTGGTTCAACCTGCCATTATTATTTCTGTTAAAACTATTGTCAATCGGTCAATGTCATTATTGCAACATATCAAAGAGGTTTTTATATGCCGCGCGCACAAGGCAGTGTTTAAAAAAGGATAGAAAAATCAAGCAAAACCTTATTCGATAGCAAACGTCATTCTATTTATTTAAATGTTAGCATCACTGTTTCTTACACTTGTGTGTTGGCATAATTGTTTCTTGCAGTACTAGTGCAAGTGAAAACCAACTTTAAGGTGACGAACCTTTTCATTCCGTGACTGTACATATGAATTCGTAAATTGAAAACACATTGGTACGTGGCGGGACTGGTGGGGTTTGAACCAGGCACCTTCCGATCGTAAGTCAACGGCCTTAACCCCTGCGCCACCGACGCTAAGGCCCAAGGTCACACACTCGCACTATACCAGTCGAGTCCATCGTTTCCACCTACTAACTTGGTTACTTTGTAGGTGGCGATGATCAATAGCCAAGAGATGCAAGCCCTCAAGGGCAACCAGACCAGCGCGCACCAGAGGAAGCCCCAGATGTCGGCGGAGGCGTTCCCGGCGCTGGCGGGCGGCGCGGTGACCAGCGCGACGCCGGCGCCGCAATGGATCACCGTGTCGAAGCGCGCCACGCCGCGCTCCGTCCGCGCCGAGCCGCCGCCGCCGCGCGCGCCCGCCTTCAACCCCGTCGCCGACTTCCCCACGCTGCCCAACAACAAGCCCAAGAAAAAGCAGTCCGCCCCGCAGCCGCAGCCCGCGCCGCCCGCGCCCGCGCCGCCCGACAACCGGACCAAGAAGGACAAGAAGAAGAACAACAAGAAGGAGCATTTAGTGGCGGACGGCACCGCGCCGCTCACCAACGGCGTCGACAAGAGGTACGCGCGCGATCCCGCCTTCGGGGAGGTCAACCTCAACAACAACCACGAGATCGACCGCAAGATCAAGACGGTCGACACGACCGCCGCCGCGCCCGTTAGCGCCGAGCGCAACCGCAACGCCGGCAACGGCGACTTCACGCTCGCCACCGCCGAGTACCCGCCGCTCAACCCGAAGGGCAAGCGCGGCGCCGCGCCCGCGCCGGCGCACGCCCCGGCCGCGCCGCGCGCGCCGCCCGGTCTGTCGGCGCGCGCGGCACCGGCGTGCGGCGGGCTGACGTTCACCAACTCGTCGGGGCAGTCGTTCCCGGCGCCGCTGCACTCGTACATCCCGCCGCCGGAGTTCGAGAGCCGCAACCGCGCGCTGGTGGGGCGGTTCGTGGCGGCGCTGGGCAGCGCGGGCGCCGTGGACGAGTTCAAGGCGGCGTCGCGCGCGTTCCGCGAGGGCGCGCTGGGCGCCGACGAGCTGCTGGCGCACTGCGCGGCGGCGCTGGGCCCGGCGGCGGACGCGGTGCTGCCGGAGCTGGTGGCGCTGCTGCCCGACATCGCCAAGCAGCAGGAGCTGGCGCGCGGGCGCGGCCTGCCGCTGCACGTGTGCGCCACGTGCGGCCAGCTGCTGGCCCCAGACGACGCGCTGCCGCACGACGCCGCGCACTGGCCGCCGCTCGCCAACCGCTAGCCGCACCGCACGCCGACATCTGATTGCGTCGCCCTAATAGTTTTATTTTATTCCTTTTACATACAAACGACATTTACATTATAACGGGATCTCTGAAATCGTGTAATTTCATATTGTACCGGACGTTCCCGATCGTTCTCGCCTTGTGATCTGTAGACGGGCCTTATTACCGATTGTATAGTTGAAATATAATGTCCCCTCGGTTTAGTGTCCGCTTGACTGATTAAAACCTAGTGACTCGTGTCGATATCGCCGTTGTAAATAATAGTCCTTGTGTCGGTAGGTGCTCGGCCGCGGTCCCGCTCCCGGGCGCGGATCAAACTGACAGTATCGCAATTACTAAGTTAGATGTGATTATTTAAATGTTACAAAATGTAAAGTACTTTTATTGTTTCAAATATTGAAATTTATTATATTTTTGTATGAGACCGAACAGTGAGTTTGTGTATAATATTTTGTTAACACTTCATTTGTTTTTATTAAAAATCTGTGTTGTATATAATATTATTTATTATATTACAATTTTCTATATATTTTTCACCTTTAATTTTCTGTTTATTTGTAATACAAAAGAAGAAACCTTGATTTATTAGTAAGTATATTGTCCGACGGAAGCCTAAGATTTTTAGCCGTAATTGTACTTCCTTGTTTAAACAACTTATTCTCAACTCATTCAACTAGTTCTCAATCATTTATTTTAGTTAGTATTAAACTGAACATCTTAGGGAATTAGGTATTCAGCTTTGACCACAAATGGACTTCCGTTGGACACTACTAAAAACTAATATTCTATATATAATTTGGAAAAACAATAACATAGTAAATAATATAATTTGTATATTTTGAACCATATAACCATAAAAATGAAGGTATAAATATTTTAGTTCACTTATCACTTTTACCCCAGCCGAGGAAACCTTTCACAAGTCCAGTGAGACCTGCACCTTGCTTCTTATTGTCGGCGGCGCCTGTCTTATCATCAAGGTTGGGAAACTCTACAAAGTTGCAAGCCAAGTCAAAGAACAACGGCTTGCAAGGGATCGCCTCCATGGACGGAGGCAGCTTGTAAATGTTCGGGTTTTTGGTGAGTACTTGTGTGTCTTCGCGGTACTCATCCAACCTGTCGACTAAAGGCTTCTTATCCTTGTACGCCTTACTGGACGTGTACTTGGTTTCTTCATCTTCTTCGTCATCTTCAAGAACTGAGTCGGCGTGAACCTCAAACTTGCAGCTTTCTATGTCTTTCTTCAGCACTTGAAGCTTGTCCAGTAGTATGTTGTCGTTCAGCTTGCTTTTAATAGACTCGCTGGTATAATTGTTGCACCTTTCCAGCATAGCCAACGCTTCTCTAAAGCGCCGCAGACCAGTCAATACTTGAGCGATGTAATAGCAGCGGAAGGCTCGGTACGCCTTCATCTGTACTTCGATCTCTTTCTGGTAATCCGGGTCGTTTTCGAATCCGGGCAGCTGTTGTAGCTCGGTGAAGTTCTGCAGAATGATTTCGTAGAGACGCGTCAGGTCGTGGGGACGGACCTTTTTACCATCAATTGGTGCGTTGTTCTTGCGAGCTTCCTCAGCTTGTTGGACCAACAAGTTGTTGCGTTCGATGGTGCGCATCAGACGCAGATACATCAAGTATGAAAGCAAGTAGTTGATGCTGGATGATTGGCTTTCGGACGCGGCTTTAGTCTTCGCTTCGTTCTTGATCTCATCTTTGATAGCAGATATGGCGTCTTTGCAGTCGAGAAGGATGTTTTCCAGTATATCGATCTTGGCTTGAACGGTTTGAGTGTTGGCGACGGACTTGTCGAGGTCCTGCAGAGCGATTAAGAAGAGTCGTACTTTCTCCGGTCTGACGGTGACGCGACGTCCGCGCCATTCTACTTCGTGCATCACACCCGACCTTGATTCCCTGGAAATTAAATTAAACATATAACATACTACACAGGAGGCTTATATTCAGAATGAGGCAGGCTGATAGTGATGATGATATAACATATTAACAGGTGGCAAATTTCAAAATATTACTGCTAAAATTCCGCACATTAATAATACTTATAAGGAATCGAACTAGTACATTAAGAAAGTCGATCGGCGTGGAATACATCACTATCATCATTACTAACAAACTAAACTAACTAACTAAAGTCTACTTAAGATTTGAGAGTTAACTAACTAGTGTCTTTGGTACTTACTTAGCTTGAGCCATAAGCGAGTCCAAGTTCTCAATGAGGCCCTGCCCGCGCATAGCGACCAGGTCACCGGCTGCCGATTCATCGCCGATGTTGTACGCGCAGTAACGAAGGCTGGGCTTCAATTCTTCAATCTAAAAATAAATGAAGTAAAAAGAAATGAAGAAGACTTCTCTGGCTGCCCATGACGAAAGCTTTACCTGCTCGTAACTGGGTTCTTAATACGACAGCCGATTCTATTGACTCATAAAACTACACGAAATATGAGAAAATAAAACCTAAACCCAAATAATAATAATACCTTCTGTTTATAAACAACACGTTCGTCCTCCGGCAGCGCGGCACACAGCTTGTCCAAGACGATGTGAGCCCGCTGCAGGCTGTCAGCGGCGGCGCGCCATTGTTGTAACTCGACCAACATCACGCCGCTTAGCCATGCTGCGTACGCGCCCGCTTCTAACTGCGTGCGAGCATCGCATGCGCCGCTTTCCTGTTACAAATAAGTTTTTGTTACGACTATTGAGAAAAGCGAAGTCAGCCTTCTAATATACTGACAGTTTCAGTTAATGCTCAGAAGTATTTTTTCAACGAAAGATTTTAACATTTTCTGACTTATAGATGAAACAGAGAGATACATAATATGTAACAACACACACCTCACACAATTGCAACAAAGTCTGAGAGTGTGTACAAGCTTTTTTGAGCCGTGATACAAGGTGGAACTTTTTCCTAGGTTCAGTGTTGGCTTCTTGCCGTAGCTGCATCGCGTGCGCCCACGCTCGCTCCGCTTGCAGCAGCGGGACGCATAGCAGTCGGTTCTCGGCGCCTGCGCTGGTCAGGTGCGAGGCTGTGATGTCACGCCGACGGTAGTGTCTTCTATCACCCTGTATGTAATTGTGAAGAAATTGAGTTGGTGTTTAAATTCTTAACTAGGAATACTGATGGAAAGTAGGCCCTCTACAAAACATTGTGTGCCTTAAAATAATGGGACGAATTGAAATATAAAAAATGTAGTTACATAACAATAAGTCATAATTGTTTTTTTTTTAAATCAGTATATTTGTGACAACAATTTAAAAATAATATCTTTTAGGTTGTTTATATAATTTCATTTAAAGTATTCTTATAATCAAATGAGAAAGTACAAAAATCTAAACTGCAAGGGAAAGCAAGTAATTTATATAAACTCCTTCAAATAAAAAATATCACTCTAAGACATACCTGTGGCATTTTGAGCACTTTCCGCAGCCGTCTGATGCGCCTGGAGCAGTACCCTCTGTAACGCTGATAGTCCCCGTGACGGAGACCATGTTGCTGCTGAGCGTCCTTTGTTAGTCGGAATACTGTTGTAGGGTTAAGTATTATATTGGATCACAGTCGGATTTTTCTTAATTATGTGAATATAAAATCAAGATAGGTTCTGTCTAAAGGACAAGCCTTCAGCCACTAGACATTTGATATTACTCATGCATAAATTTCATTGATAAAGTAAAACGAAATGGCCATTGTAGTAGACTGAGGGAGAAGTGTAATAATTAATTATGTTAACACATATTTATAAAATTCTATAAATTCCTGACTATTTCTGATTCTATAGACTGAAGCTTCATCCTTATTTAATGTTTGAGACTACTTTAGTAATTACATAGGTACTTAATAGACCTAAAACTTATAATTTTTAATTGATAATTTAGTGTAAATGTACCACAATTATTCAGGGGTTGTCTTTATAGTCTAACTAGTACACTGTTAGATAACTCTGTAGTCTTACAGATTAGTAGGCAAATTATGACAGTAAATAAGTTACTACACATGCAAAAATCAATTGCTATGTAAATTTATTGATTAAAAACATCTCTCTTTGGTATTCCAAAAGGATGAACAGCAAAATAATAGTGCCGAGTGAAGTACATATTTAGAAATTCATAAATAAATGCAAGTTTAATTTACCATATTGTACAAATATTGAATTATTCTCAACTAAAAATGCATTATAAATTCAAAGGATACTTTCTAATGTTAGCTGATTCGGTAATTTTGCTTCATCTTTTTCACTTCCTTCAGCTGTTATAGATTTTGCATCCCCAGCCTGGCCTTCCAGGATCACCATGTTGACGAAGAAATTGAATATTTTATTACAAGTTTTCAATTTTTATAATTATCAAAATTGTAGCACGACGGCCACCAGATGACCAGACACGACACAATTATGAATGTTTCTTTCTTTTGATAAGCTAACTTTATTGCTCATATGAAAAGAGACATTGCAATATAATCTAGTAAAGTAAAAAAAAGATAGCAATAGTCCGAATGCTAAACTCGCTGATGTTTCTTTTCTTGTACTGTCATGTCATTTCACCTCACCGATCAAAAAAAGGAATACGTCATCGCATGTCATAAAAGTTAAGTGTCAAGCAGAGAATTTTGACACGAAAGTCGTTTTTTTTATTCCTTCATGGTAGCCGATTAATATTTTTCACACTTTAAGGGCACGGGGATCATGGACGTTCGTACGTCCTATTCGCCGACAGGCGCGAAAGTCCCTGAACGACCGTGAATATCATCCATACTAGTTCACATCCGTTCGAGGTCGTTCACGGCGATAATATTAGGTGGCCAACATGAACCAATCCAGCGCTGGATCAGATTGTCTCGTTGGAATACTGAATTGAAATTTGGAATAATGTAAACAGGGTATATTTGGAGTTGCCATATATATTTTTCATTGACATTTTTATAACATTGACAATTTGACATACATGTGACATCATTTGTGACGTTCTGACGTTTCTATTCCTTCTCTTTCTTTGTTTACTACCGATTGTAGGTTGGTTTCATTATTTTTAAAAATAATAATTTATCTAGCATTATCTTGAAAATCGTGAATTGAAATTAGTAAATAATTAAAACTATTTTGACATTAAGTGTTTAGTTACTTATATAAATTTGTATTTTTGCTTTTCAGGACACAATAAGATAAAATGGCTAAGTCCAAGAATCACACAAATCATAACCAAAGTGAGTAAATTAATAATTTCGAATTAAAATAGTTGGATTATGGAACTGTTCAGTGTAATTACGTTTCAATTAAATATAGAGTGACTATCGAAGATAAGTCGATGGGATGAATAAATCTATACTCAGTTGTTTACATGCTTGTTTTCTCCACCCTAACGAAATGTATGCGGTTATCATGATTTTATTGTGTTTATTTCAGACCGCAAGGCTCACAGGAATGGTATCAAGAAGCCTAAGAAGTTCAGGCACGAATCTACACTCGGTGTAAGTACTTACCCCCAATAATTAAATACTAGGTAGGCCCGGCGGTTTTACCCGCGCTAATATCAATATCATAGGGCAGGATATAGTGTCTCGTGTGTTATTCCTGTTTGAGAAATAAAAATAAACTAAGAAATGTAAAAACATCTAAATTGAGAACAAATGTCCACCCATCCTCACTAAACTTTTGAATTTATATTATTAGTAGGAAATGAGAAGTATAATTTATGTTCAATTAAAATCCTACAATTTTTTAATATACTAGCTTAAATCAATTACCAAACTCATCCTCACTACCTTAGTGTTAAATGTATAAGTTAAATTTTATTATTTCATATACATACAATATAATAAGGTATTTTAAAATATTAATTAAATTTTAAGGACAGAATAGACCTAACTTACCTAAGTTAGGACCTAACTTACCTAAGTTAGGTCTATTCTGTCCTGCACCTGCACACAAGTATAATATGTTTACCTTTTTATTACTATATTTGTATAAGCTGTTGGTTAACAACCCAAACTAAAAAGTGGATCCAGTGGATTGAAAAAATATGTTATATGACTAAGTAATAACCAATGTATTTTTTATTCCAGATGGACCCTAAGTTCTTGAAAAATCAAAGGTTTTGCAAAAAGGGCAACCTCAAAACTGAGAAACAAGTAGCCAGGGCAGCGGAAAGGAAAGCTACCCGCGAAGCTAAGGCTAAGAAATGAACATCTAGTTTGTAAGACAATAAATTACTAAAACCCAGTTTTTGGTTTTATTTATTTTAATAATAGGTATGTAGTATAGAATACAGTACTGTCTGGGAAAGAAATATATTAGGTACTAGCAGCACCCCGCAGTTTCACCCGTGTAGTAATAGCCTGTTACTCAGGGTGAACAATAGCTTTCTAATGGTGAAATATTTTTTTGAACTGCCACAGTATTTGAGTTAACTCATTATAAACACACACAGATTGGAGGAGCAGGAGCCACTAAGTATTTTTAATGATAAATTCAGGGCTTTCCTCCTAAACAGTCCGTCGTAGCATTGTCCTCAGAGGCTGTTAAGAGAAAAGGCCTCATACCTAAATTAATTCAGTGAGTAGGAATAGGAACTATAAAATAAATAAACAATTACTTTTAAATTAATTTATTCATGAATGAGCACATAATTGTAATCATCTGAATGCCCATTTATTGAAATTAGGGAGCTAGCGCACGGTTTGGGGCGCCATCAGCATACAATTTTAGCAATGCGTTTACGCTACCCGTAGCGTTTGGCGCTCATATAGATTGTGATTCATATATGTCAATGGATTCATATCGATCAGCGTTGGTAGCAGTAAGATCGCACGGTCTATTATCGCTTGAGTGCTAAACCCACAAGAGTTATGATTTGTGGCTAGACCCTAAAGACATGAATCGCGCTGATTTCTAAAAACGCGATGTAGACCTGCACTGCACGTATTCACAATGACAAGTTCGAATTTGAAATGGGCTACTTAAAACAATAAAAGCATAACAAGATCATAAATATACATACATACAAACGTTTTATAAAAGCAAGGATACATACTTAAGTATAAATATTGGGCCGATTTTTCAATCGTCAGATAAAAGGCCGAATAACTATTCGAGGAATAAAGTTATTATACTGTTTATCAGAGGAATAAATATTTTGAATTTTTCATTTAAAAATTATCTAGCGAATAGTTATCTATGATTATTTTGTTGCTGACTTCACACTAGCTAGTGCGAGCGAGATACATATATGCAATCTTATGTGCGTTACACAAAGACAGAATTTAGTTTGATATTTTGACAATCTCAAAACTTTGACTTTGACAATCTCAAAATTCTTTCAATTGATTGAATTGAATTTTTCGTTTATTTGTTTTATTTTATCATTAATCAATGAAAGTAAATAATCTACGGTTTCCTTTTTTAATCGAAATCTCCTCCAAAATTCACTTTCATCCCATTTGCTAAAGTGATCGGGCCTCTCTTGTAAAACGCGGGTTTTCCGCTCAATTATTATTATTATTAGCTTTATTATTTAAATAATAAAGAATTTCTCGTTCCTCTTCGATAGCCAAGTCGTCAATGGTTTCAAACACACCATCATGAAAAATCACTAACCAAACTTAAAATAAGTCGTCTTGCGTACGTTTCAGTTCAAAACTAATGAAAACTATGAATGAAAATCCTAGTATTCGTAGTGTTCGCCGTCGATAACTGACATATAAACCTCTATCTGGCCCACAAAGTAGCAGATAAGTTTATTCCATAGATAGAGGCTTTATTCGTCAGTTAACTACTATCTGACTATTGAAAAATCAAGAATCCTGTTATCCATCGAATAAACGCTATCTGGTTGTTTATCTGACGATTGAAAAACCGGCCCTAAACTTAATATTGGGATAAAAATTAAAATAAGCACACTTGGCTAAGCTAAATTCCATAAAACAAAAATTATATGCTGACTGTGCATGGTTTACGATTGCATATTTACGCCCAAAAAGTACTTTATAAAGGGTTATTTGTGGTGAAATATTCACAACAAACAAAATTCCTTGCAGTGCCACTAGTAGTGTGGTACGAGGAAGGAATAAGTCGAAATACTTATTCGAATTCGACTTTAACCCTCATAGATTTTATTATTATAAGTGAGTGAGAATGGCGAATGTACATTAGCGGATCTAGTTCAACATTAGTCCTTAGGCGTAAGCACACCCTACATAAATGTTATATACAGATCTACTTTACTTAAATGTTAAATACAGATGCGTTGACCGCAACATACATAACATGGAAAGATTAAAAAGGAGGTAATTACCAATATTCTGCTTAGTTACGCACCAATCACTGGCGCAAATGTTACGTCGTCAAATATATCTCCTTACAGGTATCGTAGATTTATTGATTTAGAAAAAGTGAAGATTATGAAACATTTTTTACGCGCCTATCTATTGAGTACTTGCGCATTTTTTGAGAGCCGCAATGCTAGTGTATGACGCGTCTATATTATACCTACGTCATGTCATGGCTATGGAGAGTTCTCTGCCCTCCATAGTCATTGCGCCAGATTCGGTCGCGAGATCGTAAGACTTCGCAGTGCCGAGCATTTTCATAGATAGAATATCTATCGGTATGCCATTGCAGATCACCCTCAAAAGCGCGTCGCAACTAAATAGTGGCTTGGGATGTGCTAGTGACCTTCGCTAGAGCAAAGATCTCGCCCTGACGAGACGGGTTTCTCACTCATGCGTGGTAGGGTACGATGCGCTTTCGTCGTACGATGGCAATTATGACATTGAAGAAATCGTATGTTTGAACCTCAACGTGTTAAAACTCATCTCATCGCACTATGTAAACGCGTCGTACCTACCATCGATCGTACAATCACGCCATTAAGAGGAACTTAATTTCTTTTACTAGTCACATAATGATACATTTATTCCATCAATTATGGTCCGCCATTCTGACTCTAAATCTACTTATATCTATAAGTACTTATATAAAAAACAATTGCTGTTCGTTAGTCTCGTTAAAACTCGAGAACGGCTGAACTTATTTATCTTATCTTGGTCTTGAATTGTTCGTGGAGGTCTAGGGTTTAAAAGGTGAGAAAAATTCGAATAATTGCCGGGAACATGGGAACGGGTACTACGCGGGTGAAACCGCGGGGCACATCTAGTTAGTAATAAAATACTTTGTATTACTACGCAGTAAATATTGTCACGGCATTTACTACATATTAAAATGTATCTGCAATCTAACCAGCTAAATAACAATGTCAACACAGAATAATAGTAGGTAAGTATAAAGTAGTGTTTTGTTTATTTTTACTTTAATAAATTTAACACCAACTTCCATTTAAACATATTAAAGTAAGTAAGTACATACTTAACAAAGTAGGTAATTCTGAACCCTCTTAGTAGCTACTAAGAGACGTTTTGAAAAAATATTTTTGCGGTAGCACTGTATGCTTAGTCGACAAGTCAACTACACCCATCTAGAAGCCGTAACGGCGAAGTACTTAATGGTCAGACATAATTTTTATATCCTATTGTTACCACACACTTATAATAAAAACATCTCGAGTTCTAGGAATTTTACTTAGGTAGGTAAGTAAGTACCTACTTCCTTCAATAATAAGTATTTGTATGGAATTTTAATTTTGCTGTTTGTTAGGTTTTCCTTTTTGATTGTTTTGTTTGGGACCCGGCCCTTTGGGGCCATGACCATGACCTTTCGGACCGGGACCTTTCTGGCCGGGATGTGGTTTATTATCATTCTTATTTTCACCCTTTCCTTTAGGCATTACATGCGGCAATTTCTTTATGGTGAATCGAAAAGTGAGTTTCTTGTTACTGATGAAGTGTTGCAGTACATCCAGCGGTAGGATCGCACATTTCCCGAGACGAAACACTTCGTCAGCTTTCATCGCGTCATTAAAGCAATGTTCCATGAACACCACCTTCCGTCTGGGGTCTTGGTTGCTAGTCACGTGGATCTCGTACACATGTTGCGATGCTCCCTTCTTGCTGCCGATGTGCTGGACCATCCAGTAAGCCATTTTCTGCAGAGTATCAATCTTGAGGGTTATAATGAAGAGCAACTTTCCCAGGGCAACCAAATAGAAGTAACGGTCATCTTCATCAATGCGTATGTTGTCCAGCACGACGTCATCGTCGAGTTTCACGTTGCAGTGGCTGGCATGACGCTCCTTAAAGTGGTCCATCATCTCCTTGATCTTACCTGTAAAATAATAGCTGGTGAAACGAGCGGCAGTGGCCGAATGGGTAAGGCATCCGCATCGAACAGGTGATCGCGTCAGCCTGGAGAGGTGGTGAGTTCGATCGACGTGAATCCACACCAGATACAAGCATAATTAGCTTAGTTCAAGGGGTTAATATGACTGCTAGTAATGTGCAACCTACAATGTTAGTTTTAAAAAGGAAAACCTTATGATTCTTCACGAGTTATATCTTTAAAAAGTGCCAATTAATTACCATTCCAGGAGCATTTCCCAAACACGACTCCCAAGGGACATTCCATGTCGCGGAATAGACATTCCTTGAGGTGATCATCTACATCGGCAGCGACCATGGTGTACACACACCCATTTTCCTTGTTGGGACATGGCACCTTAGCCTGAAAACATTCACTATTATTGTATTATCTACTAGCAGCGCCCCGGGATTCAGCTCGGAGAATGCATGTCTGTGTGGGATTTCTCCCCAAACAATGGCCCATCTTTTGACTTGCCATGCGTGTCCCTACACTTGCACACGCGAGGACCTTTACAAGGCCACTGATAGCGCTATATCGGTGGCCGAGTTTTAGTCCTCAAAAATTTGAGTCGATACGCCCCGCGGTTTCACCCGCGTAGTTCTCTTTCCCGTAAGCATACCGGGATAAAATATAGCCTATATGAAAGATATTTCCTCTTTATAATATTATTTATAATGTAGATAGATAGCAGTGACGTGCAGCACAGATTAATTATTAGTTACTACGTCGTAGTTTCCCCCAGTTCGTTAGCCAAACTTGTAAAGATGGTCATCATCCGCATTTTTTTTATCTTACAGCCGAACAAAATTTTTTTTTAGTATACCAACAATCGCCGATTTTTTAAGTCTTTTGAATTTAATTTTCGAATCAAAGTTCAACAATTTTAACATCTTGTCTTGGGTTATGTAGGTACGGATCCACGGTTAAAAAATAAACAAATGATTTTTCAACACACTTGCTCATAAAGGGGCTCTTATTTGTGCAAATCAGTTGAATAATGATACGCTTGATTCACTAGGGAGTCATAGATTTTTTTTTAAATTGTATAGTTTTAAAAAAGTTTCGATTAAGTACCAAAAAAAAATCGTGTCCATACATTTTAAAAACAAACTTCAACTATGTTGCCTTACTTTTGGTTGGTCGATTCTATTCATTCATTCATTCGTTTTTTTTTTTTTAATAATTGTTGTGTTGGATGAGCGCGAATAGAAAAACTGTTTATTTATTAGCGAAAAATGATAATTTCTTCGCAAATGTGTTGAAAAACGTTGTATGGTACACGCGTGTATTGATGATTACTATCCTCGGCTATCTTTAGACCCTCGCCTGACGGCTCGGGCCTCAATAGCGCCTCGGAAGTAATCACCAACTTACCTCGCTTGTACCATAAATAACTAATATAGATATTTATGAACGTGGTAAGCGAGGTAATAATCATTAAGTACATATATTTGTAACTATATTAGATTTTACTAACCAAAGCGTAAAGGTTGCAGGATAATGAGAGTAAACACGAGTATAATTAAGGAAAACCATGATATTATCACAAAATTCTATTTTTAACCGGTGGAAAATTCGCAGGACTGTTGTTGACGCGTTTATCTTATTATTCACACATGATTTGGGATTCCTAAATTAATAATTGATAAAATAATTGTATAAATAAGTACTTAATTGATAAATTAAATACTTTTTCATAGATATATTTATGTGGAAAAACTAATGGTAACCCAAGCTACTGTAAAGTAACAAAACTAGACTTGAGAAGTACTTACTTATTACGTGAATATAAAGCAGAGGAGCTTATCAAGTCAAGGTAAAGTAGGTACTAGACTATTCTTGATGAGACTACCTGGCAAACGTAGTAACAACTTATGTAACAAACAAGATTATAGTCACAGGGTTGAGAATCACTTCCCGCGATTGGAATCCCCGCCTTTATTAAATAATATAAAATGACTGACGGTTTCTATTGCGTGATTAGTACCAATACAGCTAATAGCTTACTTTAATAAAGGCAATCGAAAGTTTTTTTCTAATCAGACTCCTTCCTGAGTTCAGTGTGTTCTCTTTAGCTTTATAATAAGTACTTATTGTACACTGTACAGTCAGCGTCAGAGAAAGGTAATGCTCACTTTATTTTTTTCGCCAACCAAGGGAGATATGTCTGACACTGATCGTACCTATCCTTTTTACAAATATTGTAAGTATTCTACTGACTTACCTTAAGAACAATTTCTTCAAGTTGCCAGTTCCTCATTTGCGTCATCGGTTGTCTGCACATCGGACATATCGCAGGGCACAGATTATTGGTGCAAGAGTTACAGAGACTATGCCCTGATTGGCACTGAAATATCGGCGCTGTCATGGTCTCCATACATACGGGACATTCTGGCAGGCCTATTGCTACAGCCGCGGCCCTAGAACAAGTAGGCAATTTGAAAATTAGTTAGATACAAATTAAATAGGTGAGTACCTACCTATAATAGGAACGTTACGTATTTAGGTACTAGGTACGTAGGCGATATCGCCCCCAGAGGTTTTAATGGGTAGGACCTGCATCTTGGTGGAGGGTGAGTCTCACATATCCCGCTACTTCGTCGGCGCGGGGATGCATCAATACATTTCCCCCCGGCCACAAAAAAAAGAGGTAAGCACCTACTACGTGTGCTTCCCTCCTATTGATCCTAACGTCACAAAGTCTAAAGCTTTCCTCGATCTAATAGGTATGGGCTATCTGACAATACCTAATAGGTATCACTACATAATATAAAAAAGTCGCTTTTTCTGTCCCTATGTAGGTATGCTATGATCTTTAAAACTACGCAACGGATTTTGATGCGATTTGTTTTAATAGATAGAGTGATTCAGTGGGAAGGTTTTTAGAATAGTTTTATCCCCATATTCCTACGGGAACGGGAACTGTGCGGGTGAAACCGCAGGGCGCCGCTAGTATTATATATATATATATACTAACTATTAAGTTCAGCGCGTCCAACCAACCAAGCAAACTTTATAACATTAGTACCGGTAGTTAAGTACCTAGATAATAATGAGTAAGTACCTAATTGTAAATTAATTCATGTGCAATAAAACAACTGTAGATACCTACAATACCGGGCATCAGCTAGACGCGAGATAATTACAATTTAACTGACAAGATACAACAACGTTAATTATACCTACCTAGGTACCTAGGTTTTTATATGTAAGTATTTTATACTTACGTTTTGTTCGCCTTTGCGCTGGCCATTTTTCAGATTGTAGAAAGTAGAATTGAATACCTAGGTCTGAAATAAAAAAACAAAAGTTGTGTGTTAAATAAAACTAAGTTAAAACCTACTATAATACAGTGATAGAATACGAGTATTAGGTACTTATACCTAGTAGGCATGTAAGTAATAATAGTATTCTAAGATCCATGGTAATTAATTCTCGTGCTGACCATAGTCCATATCAAGGCTAACAATACGTTTCCAATTTCATCATTGTAGGTATCATCATTACATTAAGTATGTACTTACATTATTCACAAATGTTCCTGTTAGTTTATGTTTATTTCGTATATATATATATATATGAAAACGTAACAATAACTCAAATAGGTAAATAACACCGCTTTATCTGCGACAGTACCTAATAAACACAAATAAATAATATTGAAAAAAGAAGTGCAATATTACCTTTTATCGAGAGTGAAACTGCAGGGTACAGCTAGTTTTAAATAGAAGCATCAACTGCATAGGTACTTATATTTTTTTTTATACCTGGTGTTATTTTTGTTCCGGTTAATCTTTATCTCTCATATAATTAGTTAAGTACTTACATAAGTATGAAGGTACATTAACTTAAATCGAGATGATTAACTTAGGTGGGGCGTCAAGTTACTAACCAAGTTGCCGATAAACTTTTTAGATTCAGAAAAAAACAAACAACATTTTTGTTTTATGTTATAGGTAGTAAGCTCGAAACACAAACTAGATTAAGAAAGATATTTAAGTACTTACTTACTTTATTTTCTACGTTGCACGAAGCCAGCAAATTATAGTTGTTTTGAAAATAAATTCCTGATTAGTATTTTGAAGTCCACTGAACTACACTGCACGAACTTTTAACGTAAAATGGCGTTCGTTCGCTAATCGCTTACTCTTGCTCTTGCTCGAATACATACATACAAATGTACTATCATATTATCATCTACTACATGGCACACACATAAATTGAACAGTGAACTCCATTGTAATACCACTTCTACAATTTTGTTATTATAAACCTTATGACACTGCATTACAGACTATTTATGAATGTCAAATAATAATGGGATTTCCCCCGAAAACATTTTAAAGTGTTACCCGCTTTTACAAACATCATAAATTTTTTACGAAACGAAGAAGACAATGAACATTTAGTTTCTTTTATTACTTACCTAAATTATTTGTTTATTCAAAATATCTTAATCCAAATATGCGGGCTCCCACACTAGGCTTTGCTTGTCTTGATAATATTTGATAGTCTTATATTATTTACTAATAAATATACGCGAATTAAAAAACAGTGTCGTGTCCCGTTTCTTACTTCTGGGATTTTTGAGGGATACGTTATATGACTTGTGCATCAGAAAAAATAAACACCTATAACAAAACCAACACAAATTACAACATCCTCATTTGCATTACGTAATATTTTTGCCTGGGAAATCCCCATCAGATTCAGAAATACAAAGAAAAAAAATAGATATAAAAATCCATATGACCAGTGTTACCCTATAAATTATTATTTCATCAGATTGCATAGTTTACAAAACCGCCAAGCTTGTTCGTGTGTAACCTACTTAAAACTGAAGACAAGGCAGTATGGCCGCAGGGTCTTAGCTTAGACGGCGAGAAATGTTGACAGATTTGACATTGACAAAAATAAGCAAGTTGTCGCAAAATAAATTGTAACTTTTCCTTGCCTTGTGGATTGAAACACAATGCGTTGTAAATAATTTAAAACATTTTATTAAAACAAAACATTTTCCTGTGTTCAATTATATCTATAACAGACGATTAAGCAAAATACTTATGACTGATTATTTAGATAAAATTGCATTTTATAGTGTGTTCAAGAATTTCAAGAAAAATAAATAAAAGTTAACATAGATCGAATAAAACCATTGTTTGAACCTAGTTCAAATTGAATGAAAGCATAAATTAGTTGATAGTCAGACAGTACATAATCGAATAATATAATCTAGTCTCTCTGTGTTACAATTTAATATTAAACAAATAGATTGTTAAATAAAGTAAAATGGAAGAAAACCAGGCACACCTTGAAAGGATAAACAATTATAGTGCCATGAACCAGGAGCCAAAGGTTCTGTTAAAATTCGTTGATAAATATGTTACAATTCAACTTGTTAAAAATTGTAGTTATACTGGCTTTGTGCATTCAATTGATCCTGTGTCATATAGGTAAAGTAACTTCATTTTTATATAAGTACTCTTTGTGTTAAATACTTTATCTTAGATATTTCAATAAAACCATGTAAGTTATAATAGATTCATATTTCACACAATTATATTCTCTCTCACAGTACATTTATCTAGGAAGGCTGTGTAACATTTTGCTACTACCATTAGGGCACCGCTGGTACCATATTATGTTTGTGCCGATCACTCTATAATTAAATAGCTTCTAAAGATTTATTGTCTGTATATCTTAGGTATCACAAACTATGTTCTTTTATTATTTAAGGTTCTTCCGTAAGGTTGCGGGGTGAATATTTGTTTGAACCACAAATGTTTGTCTCGGTCTGGGTGTTTGTGTGTGAATGAGTGTGTGCGTAGTTTCTGATACCCTAGATACAAGCTTCGAGCTAAGTTAGGGGTCAGTTAATATAATGAGATGATGTAGTGAATGATTATGTTATGATATATTTATACAAACACCCAGACCGAGATTTACCTCAAAATGGAAATTGAACTTGT
This sequence comes from Timandra comae, assembly GCA_958496195.1. Lineage (NCBI taxonomy): Eukaryota > Metazoa > Arthropoda > Insecta > Lepidoptera > Geometridae > Timandra > Timandra comae. The sequence continues at coordinate 9,194,205 of OY292363.1, read as the reverse complement.
TAACCTTGTTTGGTTAGCACTGCCATTTGGATTGTTTGTATCAATGATATTATTCTTTGTAAATAAATAATAAACATTTATGGATGTTTACAAAAATATTTTCTTGTTACATTATTTACCTCATTAAGTTACATTTTATTTTGCAGTGTTATCTTATCGGTACCTCATGAGAATAACTATAAAACAATACTCATACCCGGTTATGCAATAACGGACCTGTGTGAAATTGATAAGGATGAAAAAATTGTACCTCCTCAAAGGAAGCCAGATACAGCTTTGTCAATAGAAGATATAATTCGTAAGAGAAGAAAAGTGATAGCTTGGTTCAAGGAGAATCTACTGCCAGTGACGGAAGCAGGCCACAACATAGTCGTTGGAAGCGTCACATTGCTACCTCCTTACAGCACTAACGACATATGCACAGAGAACCCCGTAATAGCCATACAAATAAAAAACCTATTAGAAAAAATGCCACAAGACTTTGAACCCAAATGACTTGTATTAATGTTGAATATCAATTAAACATGATAATAACAAAGTGAAACTGAAATGTTTTATTAAATTTTGTACTCTTTTTATATAAAACAGTGTTTTTATTATTAATTTTAAGATTAGAAACTATTTTAAGTCTCACACGTAATTTATTATCATAAATTATAAAATAAAATAATCTACCCATAATCTATTTCTAATATGTAAGGCTGGACTGGATTTTACGATCATTTTAATTTGCATAAATAATAATTAGACCGTAAAACCAATAAAATACAAGCACCTTATCATAATATCGTATGATATTTTAATACTACATTTGCTACGTAAGTTTTATCAGCTATTCTTGGCACTTATTTTTAAATAATGGTCTCATGGAATGACGCGCGAATGTTTAAATTTTTCTTAATACGGTTTCATTATAGGTTAAAATGTTACTGAAAGTAATACCAATAAATTGACGTATTTTTAGACCTATAATAATTTATTTCATAGTTTTAAGTTTCTATTTTGCATCATATAAGTATCCTATCTGTCTATCTAATGTATCTACGTCATCGTCACACTCGCTGTAAATGAGTCAATAACATCTGTTAAGGTGCGTACGGATTGCGCGTTCCTGTGTTACGCGTAGTTGGGAAACACTGTCCACGCGTACATTGGATACGCGTAAGCTCCTGTACGGACCGCCGCGAACCTGTACGCGAGGTCAATCGATCCAGAGCGCTCCGCGAGCCCCAGTCATTCGCCATGACTCCGACAAACTTAGCGGTTGCGTGCACCACCACTGCTGCGGCGTTAGTCATTATTCAACACATTTTAAATAAAAAAAAGAGAAACAAACGGAAACCTAGATGGTGGATGAAAAAATTGTTTCGTGAAAGATTACAGTGTGGAAATAGGCTAATGGAAGATATAAATTATGAAGAAAGTGGGGACAAAATCAATCTAATAATATTTTCATTATTGAAACTCGAAGAACACGCGTGTTTATTTATTTTGCCGTCCAAATATAGCGTAGCCGGCCGCGTGCATCCTCTTTGACGCGCGACCAAAAACCGACTGACGGTGGCTCGGCTGCGAGTTGGCTCGCGCGGTACGCGTACCCCAAGAGTGAACGCGTAGCTGCAGGTATGGACTAGGCGTTCCGGATACGCGTAAACTGAGTACGCGTACCAGGGTACGCGCAATCCGTACGCAGCTTAATACTAATACACGACTCAAACATCGCGTTTGTTCCTAGTCGTTGTTGTTAGTCGATAAACGTAACGCGGTACGAAGTCCTCTCACACCGTTCATAATCATTTATTTGTTACCGTGTGCCGTGCCACTGATAACAGGCAGACGAAGTGTTACTGTCTACCATTTATGATAATAATAAAACGAAATGGAACCGAAAATAAATCGGAAAATTCAATATTTGGCTGGAATTTGTGGTATGTTTTTGTTTTATTTATATTTACATACTATATAAGACTATGAAACTTATGATGTGTGAATATTTATAAGTAAACAAGTTTAGATTGATAGTTGGCGGTAAATTTTGAAATTGTTGTTTAGCATCAACGGCGTTTATGTTTACGGGCGCTACGTTGACGTGGTCGTCGCCGGCTATTCCCAAGTTTAAAAGCGGAGAAGCTAATTTACAAATTACTGATGTAAGTGTTCGGGATAAAGGTTGTTATTTTTCGTTCAATTCCATTAGATCTATCTGTGTAAGTACTAACCTAAAGTAGTAGACTGCAGTTTTCTTTCAAGACTTTTTTTCTAATGATGTATAAGTAATTATCAAATTGTGTGGGTAGTTTACCGAGTATGTATACTTATACTTACTTACCCTTTTTTAATATTTATTATAATAGTGCTTAAGAAAAATTTAAGTATTGTTTTATATTCAAATCTATAATATATAGGTAAGTTAGTAAGTACTACTTAATTAAAGCATTTTATGAAAACAATAGAAGTCCTAACTTTTATTAATTAAGTAAGTACTTATAACACTTACAGATACTCATTTCTTATCTGTTTCACACTTATGAATGGCTTAATCTCCATAGTGTTTAACTATGTGTCCTGTTCAGGCGGAGACATCATGGGTTGTATCGCTGCACGGTCTTGGCGCCCTGCTAGGATGTTACATAGGGCAGGTCCTCAACGAACGCGTAGGACGACGGAATACAATATTCGGGTCATCTGTGCCAGCGATCTTAGGTGCGGTATGTTCATTTAAACATCTACTTATCATAATTAACTAATGATAACTTACCTATATTGTAATGAGGTATTCCTCGGAGCGCAACTATTTTGAGGCGCACCTAAACTATTCCTCGAAGCGCACCCTTTTAGTTGCGCTCCTGACGCTCCAGATAGAAACTGAAAATGACCTAAGTATACGTAAAATCAGAGCTTTATATAATTTTGATCTTAAGAACGTCACTGATAGCGCCATATTGGTGGCTGAGTTCTTTCTGGTCCTCAAAAATATGAGTCGATACACTGCGCTAAGAAGAAGAATAACTTAGAACATGGAAGCCAAATAGTATCTATAAGTACGAAACTTATTAATGTTAAAAGTCAAAATATGGTAACGAAAATGACCTTACATTTCAGATTCTCATCATGGTGACAAGTTCTGTTCCATTAATGTGTGTAGCGAGATTCCTTATGGGTTGCGCCACAGGAATCATAGCTGTGGTGAGTTTCAATTGAGTTTTCAAATCAGCTGTATTTTTGGGGATGATACAATTAAGTACTTATCTAAGTATTTTAGCAGGTCATAATGGCTGATGTTGGATAAGACGGAACTTATTATACAACTAGCAGCGCCCCGCGGTTTTACCCGCGTGAATCCAAATCCCATGGGAATTTCAGGATAAAAAGTATCCTATTTGTTATTCCTAGTAATAAGAAATATCTGTACTTACCAAATTTAATCTAAATCGATACAGTAGTTTTTGCGTGAAAAAGTAACAAACATCCAAACTCACAAACGTACTAACTTTCACATTTATAATATTAATAGGATAAGTATTTTCTATCTGTAAATACAGCTTATCATTATCAGTGTAACATTGGCACACATACAACAGACATACTATACTGTATACAAATAAAAAGAGCCTTGTTTCAGGTAACAATGATATATGTAACAGAAATAGCCGACAAAGAGATTAGAGGGGCTTTAGGCATGACTGTTCAAGTGATGAACAATCTCGGCAGTCTGATCATATACAGCATCGGCCCCTTTATCTCATACACAGCATTGAACGGTATCATATTGACTATACCGATATGCTACGTACTACTGTGCTTGTGGATACCAGAATCACCGTATTATCATTTGAAAGATGAAAGAACACAAGCGGCCAGGAAAGAGTTTGTGAGACTACGAGGAGTTGATGATGAGAAGGTATCAGTGTTATATGTATTATAAACTTTGTTTACATACACAAGTTTCGTACTTATTTAGGGGTCAGTTATTATAATGAGATGATGGAGTGAATGATTATGTTATGTTATAATTCTGGATCACCAGTAACATTAGCAGATTTATTTCGACTTAGGTCTGTCAGAAGTACAAAAGCGCCTTTCCTTTTTGGCATAAAATAGTATAAAGTTGAACAAATAACACGTTATGAATCAAATGTTTTTGCTTTGATCACACACATCTTACTTGTGCGTGACGATTTTAGTGTAAAAATGGCTATATCAGTATATTGTGTCTGAGAACACTTTTATGTCGAAATCCACCCCGATAGTAAACATAGGCTGCTGTATTTATTACCATAATTGATTTTTCTACGCGATCGCGGTTAAAACCGCTACATGCAGCTATGTACTTTAAAGTAGGTAAACAAGTACGTCTATTGATGAATTGAAACACATAAAATGCGTGATGCATCATAAGTATCATAAAAGTAAATAAGTACATTTAAAACGCCGGTGGGCGAACCCAAAACACATTGAACTCAGAGGCGATATACTCGTAGTATTCCTTTATCATTACTACAAATTTAATTGTAACCTTGTTCTTTCTTAATGACAGTGGCCTTTGTTTATCTGAATAGAACAAATGCCTTACTTAATGAATTATTCGTTACTTATAGATTATTGTATAATATACCTTAACACAAAGCATTAAATATGTATTTTGTTTACATTTTTTTCAGTGGATAGACGAGCAGATGACACTAATAAAATCACATGTTCGTGAGAGTATGGAAAATAAAACTACAGTCAAGGAATTATTAACAAATATGATATATAGGAAAGCTATTTACATCGTTACAGGTAGATATTTTTAATATCCTACTAATATTATAAAGCCGAATGTTGGTGAGTGTGGATGTTAGTTCCTCTTTCACGCAAACACTACTGAATGGATTTTAATGAAATTTGTTACAGATGTTCCTCATACCTAGGAACAACACATAGGTTTTTTATCTTTTAATTCCAAAACTCCCACGGGATAAGGTTCTACGCGGGTAAAACCGCGGGGCATAGCTAGTTTAAAAATAAACGTATTCTGTTGTGTCTCTTTATCATTAATTTCTTATTGAATAACATACAAATGTAAATATAATGTTAATGACATTTTCGATAAGACAATTTATTTGAGGTCAAGAACACACCATATTGGTGTTTGTGTTCTTTTATTATTTTAACTACAATGAAGAGGAATTGACGTAATCACCATATGCGCCCAAAGGCTGAGTTAACTTGAAAGATATTACTTACTAGCAGCGCCCCGCGGTTTAACCCGCGTAGTACCCGCTCCCGTGAGAATGCGTAGCTCGTAGTATCATACAATCTCGGCACAATTCACCATCGTGTGTTAAAAAATTAAGTAACAACGCCATCTATTGGCAGGATTTGTGACTACAAAAGTTACAATAAAACATACGATTACATATACACAATCCCATGGGAATTTCGGGATAAAAAGTATCCTATGTGTTATTCCTAGTTATAAGGAAAATCTGTACCAAATTTAATCAAAATCGATACAGTAGTTTTTGCGTGAAAGTGGAACAAATATCCAAACTCACAAACATACAAACTTTCGCATTTATAATATTAGTAGGATATTTAAAATGGGTTTCAATCATTGATCTGCTAAAGTGGTAATGTTAAAAATAAATACTGAACCGAATTTTACCAAACAGGCCTTTGCACCTTTTATACGATATCTTACCGTACGATTTTAATATCATCAGTGGCAAGACAAGAGGCGTAAACACTATTTTTTGTTTTAGGACTGAAACTGTTGCAGTACATGACCGGTATTTTAGTAATACAGTCATACTTGGAGCCGATATTCAGAAACAATAGTCCCATATCTGGACCTTATGCTAGTATTTTATACGGATTTGTTCAATTGGCTGCAGGTACGTATAATAGTTATTTGTTATACAAGAGTGCAAAGTTGCTTTTTAACCGGGGCTCCAGTTGAGGACCGAGCCAGCGAAGGATTCTAAAATTGAATCACGAGCGCAGCGAGGGATTCAAAATAAGAATCCTGAGCGTTAGCAAGGGACTCAAAGGAGCACAAGGTTAAAAATTGTTTGCACTCGAGTGCAACACATTATTTTTCATCTCCCCTCAGCGAGGAAATTTTTAAATGGAAACATAAAACAATCACAAAACTAAATGAAAAGAAAATATCACGCGCAAAGCGATTTAAAACATAACTAAGTCTTGTACTCCAAGAAGGTTGAGAGTTTGAATTTTAAATAAAAAAAAAAAAGTTGTATGATGGTTTGTGAATTCAAAACGGTTTATTCCTATTTCGGCACCTTCCCATTTCGGCACCCTTGGGGTCATTGAAAAATATGTGGCATTGAGTAACAGTGTTACTTATCAGTATTTTTTTACCAATGTGTAACAATGAAATATGTGTACAAACGGATATCGAGGATTAAAAACATACTTTCCGAGCTAATGGGATGAAAAAATATTTGAACTTATAATTAAGTCTTGTAAATAAAAAACTTACATGATTTTTATAACATAATGTTATAAGGTCAACATTACGGACGACAGAACTATCTCTCTCTATTTTTTCTTATTCGGGGTCAACACAAATTTTAAAATAGAATAGCATGATGTTCTAAAATCAAAATAGACGTTAAAATCGAATGGTAGTTTCTGAGATCTTGACTTGTGTGAATCAACTAAAATTATGGTACTTACATACGAGATACAAATATAATCGACCTTTATTAATTCTTCATTATTAATAATTCCAACTTTATATTTCCAGGTATAATGGCAACATTTCTGACACGGTGCCTTGGAAGAAGAGTATTACTATTCACATCATGTTTCGGTGTTGCCATATCAATGACTATTGTCGGTACATATTTCTATATACAAGATGCCATGAATGCGAGCCCTGAAACTTTGTTATCACTTTCTGCTATGCCTTTGATCGGCATTCTAGGGTTTAACGTGTTATATGCAAATGGGATAGGAAACTTACCCTATGTGATGCAAGCAGAATTGTTCCCAGTAAATGTGAAAGGAGTAGCTTCAAGTATAGCTACAATGTTAGCCTGTATCCTATCCTTCTTAGTAACCAAATGTTACCAGTCAGTCAAGGATACTTTCGGTCATTATACTGTGTTCTGGACTTTCGCCGCAGTAGCGTATGTTGGCCTCTTTTTCATATACTTTTTTGTGCCGGAGACAAAAGGAAAAACATTGGAAGAAGTTTTGGATAATGTTCAGGATAAGCCCGAACGCGATTTGAGTAGTAATTTAGTTGTTAATTAGTTTTAGAGGTATGATAATTTGTTGTAGTATTTGTATTTTAAAAGGTATTGGCATAATATTAGCGTTATAAAAATCTTTACAGTCCTTTGAGGGTGTATTCATTGTATATTCATATTATTGTATAAGAAAATGTTATTTTAAAAAACAAGCTAGTTTCGTATAAGGTTTTGTAACATAGACAATGTTTGTCTGTGTTGCCATATTGTTGAAATCATAGACAAAAAGTAATTATTTGTAGCTAAGTAAAACAAAATAATGTACATTTAATAAAAAGTATTCTAACCGAACAAAAACACAAAATGAGACTGTATAATTGTATTGAATAAAATAAGAAATACATATTGTTACCAATACACCTTGTATAATTGTAGTGACCTTAGATTACCACTGTTTAATATTGTTATTTCTAACTTGCTAGGGTATTTTCGACACTAATTGTTAGGTGATATACGCTCTAATTGCCACTGTAAATGTATGGTGTTAAGGTTTAAATTCTCTTGGCGTTTCCGTAAGAGTATAGGGGTGCGAATGGCGTGTCTGCGGGCTCGTCGCCGCTCTCCTCGGAGGCGTCTGACTCGAACGTGTTGTCGGGGATGTCGTATAGACGAATCAACGGCTTGTTCGGGTCCTTCATTATCAAGTATTTACCTAGGAATAAACATACAACGCGTTATATAGGAATACATTTTCATAGTGTTTCATAAACTTATTTACTTTTCATAGTGGTTTCTTTTAATTACATAAACATTTTGCACATAGGACTGAACAGAGTGGAGGTGCTATTTTCTTAAAAATAAAAGACATAAGTTAACAACTGTGGCTATACCAATTTAAATTAAACTTAGAAGGTGCAATACAAATGTTCAACATAATCACAAACAAACACATAGAATCTTTCCTGAAAACAAAATCATATAAAAATACGTACCATCTTTCTGCTTCATGCATATATCGATGATACACCTCAATATTCCCCATGCGTTGTCCATGGAAAGGTTGATCTGGGCAGCGAACTCGTGCGGCTTGAATTGCTGCGTGCCGAGTATCACGTGGCGCGAGTTGTCGCGGACTTGTGTGCGGGATACGTACCCGAACTTCACTTGGTCCGAGCCAGCGAGTAGCGCCTGGGGGAAGAATTATGTATGTAGAAGTATGTTATTGAAATGTTTTGAAGTGAAAACTTTGGGACATGACATGGGAAAAAAAATGAAATTGCTATAAAACGTCTTGTTGTGAAACTTGGTGATTACCACTCAACCTTTTGTGGCTAAATTGCCTTTGTGAATTATTTTAGTAGTATCATAAGTAGGTATGTCGTCTGTATCATGTGTATTGTACACATATCGACACTCCCGGAGGGCACTAGTTTTTCTAATTACTTGAGTGTATATATGCTGACAAATGTCTGGGAGCATTAATTGCTACTTGATTTTTTTTATTACCTACCTAAAAATTTAAACATTTTGTTGCTTCGGTTTGCATTTAGTACTCAAGAGAGCCACGAGTGCGTCGTCATAATAATAGGATGTTAGAAGTATATTGCGTGTACACCTTTTTTTTTTTAACACAGTGAAAATGCATAGAAATGCATACCACCGTGAGCCGATATTGGGAGGACCCACGGGGCATGTAGGGCTCTCCCAGCCAGAAGGGCTGGGCCTACCCACTAAAAACACAGCGACTTCCGTCCGCGTTACATTGGGGTACCGTAGGATCCCGAGGGGGATTTCTACTACGGCAATTGCGTGTTCACCTGCACGGTCCACTTGGCGAGTTTGCACGAGTTGTTGCGCAGCTCGTTGGCGAGCACGGCGCCGCGCTGCGTGTCGAGCTTCTGGCGCCACTCGACGCCGTTGGCGAGCTTGGAGTCCCACTCGTTGAGCGCCTTGATCGTCAGGAACTGCGTCTCGCCCTGCGGACCCTGCATCACCGCGTCGTGCTCGCACCGCGCCACCAGCTCCTGGACACAGATAATATGGACGTTTCTGTGAGGGGAATATTTTATAGTAATGGACAGAAGTATTACAATTATAGCTTTTACATAGAGTCAACAGTTGAAAAGAGCTTACGGCCGAAAATTCTGTGTTAGAGGAAAAACATGCACATTACAATATTAATAGAATTTTACTCATGAATTTTATGTGATTGCCTATATCACTTCATCATATTAAATACTCGAAAAGTTGCCTGAAAAGATTGTTTAAGGATAAAGTCGCTCATCACATAATTTAAGATGATTGTTTTTATTTTTTATTATGCCGTTTTCAGACCGCATGGTTAAGGAATGATGGTTTTCCTTAGCTTAAACAGTGTATTTATAATGTCGAATACTCACAACACCGTTGTTGAGGTTCCACTTGCGGTACCGGTAGCCGACGGAGGCGACCTCGCCCTCCTCCTCCTCCGACACGAACGGGTTCGCCTCCGGGAACTTGTACTTGGGCTCGGTGGGGCCGGACTTCAGCACCTTTTGGAATATAATAATGGTATTAGAATGGGTTTGAGTTATGTTACACACAGGATTTTGGATTTTGCTGCACAGGTTCGAATGTGTTGTTAATTTTAAGCAAGTGATAGGTACTAACTACAGCCTCTTTGATTATACATTAGATTAATTTATTCAACTTACAATCGATTTTTTTATGACACTCACACATTTTTCTATTTACCTAACAAATAAATCTTTTTCAAGTCCCCCTAGCTCACCTGCTGACTGAAGTTATGGTTGATGAAGGTGGCCTCGAGCGCGAGGTTGCGCGGCGAGTTGATGGAGTTGCCGTCGTCGGCCGGCGGCTCCACCGACGTCTCGTTCACCGTCAGCAGGTCGAACTCCGTGTTGTCGCGCTTGTCCAGGAATAACTTGTCACCTGGGTATATCAGTTAAAATATTATACTAAATATATATAACAGGTCCGGTCGTAATTCACAGAGAATTTTGTACGTCGACCTGTAACTATCTATCTCTGTCGCACCTGCGTAAACTATAATGCGTCCCACACGCCATTGCATTCGTGCGGTCAACTTACTATATTTCATGTGAATTACGACCGGACTATAGAGCTCCACGGTTTTAGAATAAAAGAAGAAGCAAGAATCATACATTTTTTGAATGGAATGCATAAGGGGCTGGGCTGAAGGGTGATAGAGGAAATAGGTAACATTTTGTACCAAAATTCATAAGTTCAATAGCGTAATGTAAGTGGAACGTAACTAATATTTTCTTTCATTACCCATTAAGAAAATAATTTGAATAAGTTTATTACAAAATCATTTTTAGCAAGCCAAAGTATCTCTCACTGATAATATTAGTACAATGGGAAGGTAGGGAGGTTTCCTGTCTTAACAAACTTTACGTTGCCTTCGGTATAAAAGTGATAATGCCAATATCATACCAATCTTCTCAATGACGATGTCCCAGGAGTAGTTGGAGCGCGTGCAGCACATGATGGTGGCGAGGATGGTGTCGGTCGCGTACACCGTGCCCGTCGTCTTACTCAGCTTGCGGATCACAGGGTCGTCCGTCGTTGTCACCTTCACAAATACGAGGAACATTAGTATTGTTTGCCAAATATTGTGTGTATAGTTTCTGATACATGTATTACAGTAAGGTGTTACCTGGTGACGAATAAAAGTAAAATCAATATGATGTTTGTCTTAGCCTGGGTGTGTGTAGTTTCTAATACATTTAATTAACCAAGTAAGAGGTCAGTGAGATATATGAAATGATTAACTCTGTGTCACAGTTTCACCCATGTTAATCCTGATTTCGAGGTAATTTCAGGATAATAGTGAGAGGTCAGTGGCTATATGAGATGACTAGCTGCGCGCAGTTTCACCCGCGATCCCATGGGGATTTCGGAATAAAAAGTAGTCTAAGTTACTCGTCATAACATTAACTATCAGTGGGTGACAGTCGGTCAAAATTAGTCCAGCCATTTCAGAGAAACAAAAAAAAGATCATGGTAAGAAATTCGTTCAACAAACTCTTGTCTCGTATAATTATAGATTTTTATTTGAAACAACTTACCGTATGGAAGATACGGTCGATACGCTGCAGTGCCTTCTCGTGCTTCACATTCACCCTGTCATACCCCTTGTCATAGTACTCCAGTGTGCCACAGCAGACAATGTCTTCACCTAATTGACGAAACAAATTAATTACATTGGAAAGTGTATGTTACTGAGAGCGGGCTAAATCTACGCAAATCTCTATTTTGTAAGAAATTTAGGGTAAAAGTTTTGTGTGATAATTTAAGTAACAGACTATGGGCCTATTTCACCATCTTCAAGTAACTTTCCGAGTAGGTACTCGCATGTTTTGTCACTTGATATAAAGTAAGAAGGAAACAAAATTAACTTTACTTGGTGAGTAAATTTACTTGATGGTCGTGAAATAGGCCCTAATTGTAACAACTAAACAAACATTCAATCTAAATACATGCAGATACAAAAGTGCGCGGTGCGTGCGCACATACACATACGCATACACTAAACGCACGGGAAAATGGGGGTGGACAAACAAAATACGAGATTTATTAATCTATACAGTTTTACATGCAACTGCAACACTTTGGAATGGATGTAATCGGGCCCTTCGTTTACATCAAGAAACAAGTTTGATACACATTTAAATCTTTAAAAATAGGAGGGGACCGAAAATACTAGGCTAAATTAATGGGAGAAGCCACAATGATATAGTAAGGAAGGATGTTGTTGGTTCCTATTATACAATACCACCAACTCACCTTCCTTAATCCCCGGCAGAGACAGCTTGGCAAGTCTTGGGAAGTCCATGTCCTCGATAGTGACCCAGGTGGGGCGCACGGTGACGGACGCGTCGCGGATCTTCATCGGCGCGCCGCGCTGGCCCCATCTCTTACCCAGTTTGCGGTCACGTTGCTGGAACATGAATGAGAAGTTTTATTTTGGATAGCAGCACCCAGCGATTTTACCCCCGTAGTTTCCGTTCCCATGGGAATACGGAGATAAAATATAGCATATAGCCTTCCTTGATAAATGGACTTTCTGACACCGCTTTTTTTTCTTATCAGCTTTATAATTATATTAGTATCGATATTAAAAGAAGTTTCCAATAAAGTTCCAACTTTTAACTAGCAAAATGATCCATTGCATGAATGTAAGGTTTTGTAAAAACTTTTTGTTAGTATTTTGCTTTACTTGTTAGCTTGCTTGCATCAAGTTTATGTTTATAATCTAATTCATAAGATTAAAGTAGTTGGTGGGTGTTTGTTTTTCTTGAACATTTTTTTATTTTTAATTTCCTTTATAATCTGTCTTATTGACATTACAGTGGATCTTATTTTACATTTACATTACATATACATTGTAGATGGTACAGTATTCAATAATACAGGTACATACAAATAATAAGTAAATAAATCAGTACAACCAACCTTACTCAAAGTAGTCATACCGCCAGGCGTGCGAGCGCCTCTAGCTCCCCTACCCCTCTGCCCGCGAGCACGTCCGCGCTGGTACGGGGGCTTCTGCACCCGAGTGGTGTCCACCAAGTGGAATGTACTCTCGTCCTCATCGTGGAAGTACGCGTACGAAGAACCAGCTCCGAATTGAGATGCGTACTTGTCTGGAAATTGTAATGTTGTGGTTAATATTGGAAACTATAAGATGCTAAGCTACAAGAGATAAACATGTTATTACAAAGTAAAATTATAGTTGAAGATATAGAAATACTTTCAATTGTATGTGTATGTAGTTACATACTTATGCCATTACTGGACACTTAAAAGTAGCAAGTATTTGAAACTAGTAAAAGTAAAGATCTCCTTTTCACTAACAAATAAAATAGATTAATTCTTTAGATGCAAATATACAAAAACAACAGAAAAAAAGAACATGTTTACATTGAGTGTAACAAGCGGTGATTGTCTCACTCAGTGTGTCTTAAATTAAATCTAATTTATTACAACTTAAATATTCATATATTTTAAACATGTTAAATTAAGAATCCTCTCTAAAAACCATATATTTTTTTGTTAATATACAAAAAATATATGGTTTTTAGAGAGGGATATTGTCAATGTATTCAGAAACATAAAGGCAAATATGCTTCTTTGCCTGACCTTTAACAAATTAAAGATAGTCCTACGAAAATTAAGATATTTTTTATACTTTAAGCTGTGTAGAGCTAGAATATTCAAATTTTATCACTATTCTCCAGGCAGAAGATGCAGATTCACTGAAACTTATAACAATACGTCACCATAACCTAAAACTTTATCTTCAGAAGTTTTGTTCACTTTTATAACTTAAGAAATACAACTTAAAGTACTCACTTTGATATTTCTTGTCCTGCACTACCGTCCAGTCACTAATCTTGCCCAAACGGTCTCCTTTGCTGAAAGGTTGGTAGGGCATGTCTCGAAATTGCTCCGGCATTTCGCATGGACCCCATCCTGTAGGGTTGTCCTGAATTAACGGCGCTACGAATCTTATCGGCTCTTCGGCCGGTAACACGTGCTCTGACATAGCAAAGGTGGTATTAAATTAGTTTGTTGATGCAATATTTTACATGTATGCCACGACACTTTCGAATTCTAAAATATTAACAGCAGCCAGCAGGCAAAAAGGCAAACTGACAGACTGACTGACACAAAACGACAGCATGCATGCGTCCCTGTCCCCTACTTGTCAATTGTCATCAGTAGTCATTGTCAAATGTCTGTGGAGTGGAGTGAATATATTTCTATATTTTATCTGTACTGAACTCACTCAGCTTTGCTGGTTCTTTTATCTATAGGCTATGGAATGTTCACTTAGACACTCAACTCACTCACTATTGCGAAGGCGAGGGAGGAGGAGGAGGAGGAGGAAACAAACAAGCTAAAATTCTGACATGCATGGCATGAGGGAAGCAAAACAAAACAACAAATAGCATTTAAAAGTTTGGTGTTAATAACGTTGATGAATAAAAGTGCGTTGAAAAATTAAGCTATGTAAGTAAACAAATTTTGCAGTATTCTGATAATATATTTAATTAATTAGGCTTTTTTTTTCATGTATTAAAATTACCTATATCATGGCGCGAAAGTTTCAAATAGAGATTAATGAATCTAGCCTCTATTCTTTTATTGAGCTTTTTATTAGTTTTAGCTAATTAATTTATAAAAACAATATTATTTAGGGGTTTTATAATATTGTCGTAGATTTTTTTATGTGTGCATATTTATATTTTTTAAATAAGTAAATAAAACTCCAGTGCTCGCTTCGCTTGCGGTGGGTAGGTGTAGTGTAGTGTAGGTATTTTAACTAACTTCTTGAGTAAACTACTCAAATAAAATAAACAGAATACATAGGTATTACCCAAATCTTAAAATAGTAATGTGTTTCGGTCCAGTTATCATTTTATGATTAATAAGTATTATTGTTCTAAGGGAGTTTCCCAGTAATGTTTAAATTAATTATCATATCTATTGTTTTATTGAGGTACATAGTCAAGTCCCTTATATTTTAAGGGGAAGTACCGACTACCCAACTATCCAAGTAGGGATCAAAGAATGGGCTATTGTTTGAGCGGGTATAAAATCCCGCCAAAATATACAAATAGGACAGTACAGACCCTGACCCCCGCGCGAGTGCTGTAGGTATCGTGTCTAGCTGAAAGTACGAAACGAAACAATTTTTTATTCTATTATTTAAAAAAAAAATATTGAATACTTTTTTAATACAATTTTTATACCAAATTCATAGATCGAACGTAGTGTTTATACACATTTTTTTTTTTACATTTTAGAATAACCGCGAAAGAAAACTATAGAAGACTGCCTACCAAAAATTATCAAAATACGTAACTCACCTAGAAAAGTTATGTTGTTATAAAAATACGTAAATAATAATAAAAAATGGATAAAGGAAGTCGAAAACTGCAATATTTGGTGACGTTTTGTGGTAAGTCAATATTTATGCACCCTTTCTTCTAGTTTGACTTGCAGCACCTCGGTTTACCCCCTTAAACCTGAACCGCGGCGCGTGAGAATTCGGGAAAAAAATAGGTACCTATCCTAAAAAAAACCTAGTGTTTTGTTTTTTACCCGTAAAAACATAAAAAAACTACTGAATCGAATTGGAAGAAATTTAATACAGATATTCCCTATAATTTCTTTCCCACAGTACCTATTATGATTTACTTTGAAACCTCAGGGCACTGCTATAAGCATCTACTTAAACCTAATTGTTTATTATTTGTATTTGAAGTGTCGTTGGCTTTCGTGGTGTTTGGAGCGATCTCGGCTTGGTCCTCGCCAGTCATACCGAAGTTTAAACGAAACGAAACAGACGTTGATATCGATGACGTAAGTATTTATTTCATATACCTACTTACTTACCTACCTAAGTATTATTATGTGTTCATAAATAGGTAGGTAGGTACGAATTGTTTTGAACTTGCGGTAGTATATACAGCCGCAGATTTGATTACAAGTGTGTGCGTCCTTATTAGCAACAATCTAATTTGTTATTACTGTTATTAGCATCACTAATAGATTATATACTAATATAAGGTAAGTACCTATATTTTTTCAAAATCAACTAGTTCGAATCCTGGTTCATAATATTTATTTCTCAAAAACGAATGATCCATTTTAAGTTGCAACCAAATCGGCCTTAAGACTCCTCTCAATATTTATTCGCTATTCCATAGAAGTACAGGTTTTTTTCTACCAAAACCACTTGAAATATTCATCCGTAAATTGACCCTTGAAATACCTATAGTACCTAGACTACCTAGGTAAGTACGTTTGAAATATAAGTTATTACTGTACTTATGTAAGTATTTCATGTTATAGAGTGGTGTATCATGGATGGTGTCGACGAAGCCGATCGGGTTCATAGCGGGTAGCTTCATATGCCGCTATACGATGGACAAATTAGGACGACGGGCTACAATACTTTATAGTGCTTTCCCCGTCGGTGTAGCTTCTGTAAGTATGTTTTACTCGACTACTCAAAAAAGTGTAATGTTTAAGAGTTTATATCATACTAATAGCGCCCGCGGTTTCACCCGCGTAGTTCCCGTTCCCGTGGGATTACGGGTATAAAATATAGCCTATGTCACGCACTGATAAATTAGCTTTCCATTAGTGATTTTTTTTTTTAAATCGGTTCGGTAGTTTTGGAGCCTATTCGTTACAAACAAACAAACAATCAAATCTTTCCTCTTTATAAGTAAAAAAAACCTTTTAATTCTGATGTTGTTTGTATCTACATAGTTTTTTATTATGACGAAACGCGGCACAGTTGTTTATTATGACCAAAAAGAATTTTTATTGAAAGCTTTTTATAAAAGTGTAATGGGCGGTAATCGAACTTACGAATTTTCGATCGCAAAGCCAACGCCTAATCGTTGAGCTATTCGCTCTTCTTGATAAGTACAGTCACGGAATGAAAAGGTTCGTCACCTTAGAGTTGGTTTTTTCTTGCACTAGTATTGCAAGAAACAATTATACCAACATACAAGTGTAAGAAACAGTGATGCTAACATTTAAATAAATAGAATGAAGTTTGCTATCGAATAAGGTTTTGCTTAAATTTCTATCCTTTTTTTAACACTGCCTTGTGCGCGCGGCATATAAAAACTTCTTTGATATTTTGCAATGATGACATTGACCGATTGACAATAGTTTTAACAGAAATAATAATGGTAGTTTGAACCAACAAGAAGGTTTTAGTTAATCAAAAATCTTGTTGACTAGATATTTATCCTGACAAACAACACTGATCTGAATAATTTTGAACTTTATTATCGAACAGTAGAACATTATTTTCCCTAACCCGAGTTTATCCTTTACCATAGTTTCAAAAGGTAATATGTTTTCGTGACACATTATACGAATCAATTTGAAAATTGACGAACCTTTTCATTCCGAGACTGTACTTATAGGTACCTAAATTATGACGATATAACGTCCTTTTTTAAAAGTTATCCAAAAGTACATTCATTCATTATTTCATTACATACCTACTTCTATGCTCTATGCGTTTTGTGAGTACCATTGTTAAACCTTATTGTTTATTTTAAAGTAATCTTTTAACAAATGGGTTCTCGTAACAAAAACGAAAACGAAATAATTTAGAAAGTCCTGCTTTTAGCGCTAAAAGGTTGTCCCGATAATATATGTTGTACATATACAGAGAATGCATTTTTCAAGTAGGCGTGGTAGACGATATTCGAAACTATATGGAAAGGAATATCGAAAATTACTGGCGATTTTAATAAAAACTAAAACTGCAATTAGTATATGAAAAATCAATACCATTATGGCAAAAAATATATTATTCACAAGTAAGTTATAGACTTTTTTTTACTCGTATGTTGCTTTGTTTTTAAAAAGTTTCGTTACTTGCCAAAAAAAAATCATGTCTTATTTTAAAAACAAAAAACTAAGTATTTGTTTTATTCATTATTCCTTGTTGTGAATAATGGAATATCGAATCGAAAGGTATTACGTAAATTATATCTAATCATATAGTACTACCTACTATGAATCGTAAAAAAAATATACATACGGTTACGGTACACGGTTCATAGCGGGTAGCTTCATATGCCGCTATACGATGGACAAATTAGGACGACGGGCGACAATACTTTATAGTGCTTTCCCCGTCGGTGTAGCTTCTGTAAGTATGTTTTACTCGACTACTCAAAAAAGTGTAATGTTTAAGGGTTTATATCATACTAATAGCGCCCGCGGTTTCACCCGCGTAGTTCCCGTTCCCGTGGGATTACGGGGATAAAATATAGCCTATGTCACGCACTGATAAATTAGCTTTCCATTGGTGAATGAATTTTTTAAATCGTTTCAGTAGTTGCGGTGCCTATTCGTTACAAACAAACAAACAAATCTTTCCTCTGTATAAGTAACTAGTAGCTCCCCGCGGTTTCACCCGCGTAGTTCCCGTTCCCGTGGGATTACGAGGATAAAATATAGCCTATGTCACGCACTGATAAATTAGCTTTCCATTAGTGAAAGAATTTTTGAAATCGGTCCAGTAGTTTCGGAGCCTATTCATTACAAATAAGCAAACAAATCTTTCCTCTTTATAATATTAGTATAGAAAACAGCCTTTTAATTCTGATGTTGTTTGTACCTACACATTTTTTAATATGACGAAACGCGACACACTTGTTTATTATGACCAAAGATATTTTTTATTGAAAGCTTTTTATTAAAGTTTAATGGGCGGTAATCGAACTTACGATCTCCCGATCACTTCGCCAACGCCTAATCGTTGAGCTATTCGCGCTTCTTGATAAGTACTTATAAATGATGACGATATAACATCCTTGTACCATTGTTAAACCTTATTGTTTATTTTAAAGTAATCTTTTAACAAATGGGTTCTCGTAACTGACTCTTCGGGCTAAACATTGAACGTGTTGATTGTTACGCATTCATTGCGTCATTATTTTAATAATCGTTTCCGGTCAGATACCGCACTTATTTTTATTTAAACCCTTGTCTATGTTTTTATCAGTCCTTTTTTTTACTACGAATGCGTCGAGCGATGCATATTTATTACAGATAAAATAATACTACTAATATGTATACTTATGGACGACCTCGATGACAGAGTGGTCACCATGCCGGACTGCCATAAGGTTGCGGGTTCGATTCCCGTGCGTATATATTATTATATTATTCACCATAATTGTGTGAACCACAAATGTTTGTCTCTGGGTGTGTGTGTGAATGAGTGTGTGCGTAGTTTCTGATACCCTAGATACAAGCTCCAAGCTTAGTTAGGGGTCAGGTACTATAATGAGATGATGTAATTAATGATTATGTTATTTTATTAATAATAGCAGCGCCTCTTACATCATCTCATTACCTATAGTAACTGACCCCTAACTAAGTTCGTAACTTGTATTTTGGGTTTCAGAAACTACGCACACATCGTTCACACACCTTAGAGATCTAACATCTCTTCTTCAGTCTTTTGCCCCTGCTCCCAAAACCAGTCCCGGATTAACCCTTAAACAAATAAGCAATTGCCTAGGACACGACGTCTGGGGGGGACCAGAAAACACCAGCAGGGGCACCAGAACACATAAGGATAGGGCCCCAGGGCCGTAGCTATGCTTGAAATTACAAATGTGTCTTAAGTACCTTGTTGAACATAGCGAGCTCAGTGTTAGCTGACTTTTTTTTCTAATTCGTCGTCAAATTCCACTCTAGCTACAGCCCTGGGTCCGAAGGCGTGGATTGCTTAGGGCATCATGAAGTCTTAATACGTCACCGCCCAAAATAGACATAATACATGCATTTTATGAATTTGTTTCAGATAATAGTGGCATTCGGTGTAAAGGACTGGATGCTAATTATTGCCATGTTTCTGTGGAACTGCGGCACCGGGATGATCAGTACGGTAAGTTACTTTTTAAGAAACAATAGATCTTGATTTTATTTTGAGTATGTTTTTGTTAGAACTTCATGTCAAAATGCAAATACTTTTCATGGGGGGGGGGGGATACTTAATATCAACAATTTAATGTCAACACCGTTTAATCAACAGTTAAATTATTCAAAAAGCTTCAATATGGTTTAAAACATAAATGGTTCAAAATGTCAACAGTATACATTATCAAAGAATCACACAATCAATCACAAAAATATGTATGAGATTAGAATATGTGGATGTTTGTGACAATTTTACATAAAAACTACTGAACCAATTTCGATCACCAGGCCAGTAATAAACCTCTTAACCCAAATTCCCAATCCATTGTTATTTACGCAAAATGTAAAGCAATTTTTTTTCAGGTAAACGGAATATACTTCGCGGAGACGTCAGATAAAGACATAAGAGCCACTCTCTTACTATGCACTAGAATCTCATTCAACTTCGGCACCTTTCTCATTATGTCCGTCGGTCCATTACTCTCATACACTACCTTAAATTTCTTGCTACTGCCGCTGCCGTTCGTATATTTTGCCGCTTGCTGCTGGATACCGGAGTCGCCGTATTATTTACTGAAAATGGGAAAAGTGGACATGGCTAGGAAAGAGCTGCAGAGGCTGTTTGCGTATAGGGATGAAGAGGTATACACATAATATATAATTATATACACATATAAAGAATTGAGAGAATCGATTACGCTTTGTTAAATATCTTCAGAAACCACATTTTCTGCTATGTAAAAAGTAAAATCCACCCGAGACTACTTTAAGTATACTTGCTTAAATTTTGTAATGTTTATCCGTTACTATGTTTCTTTTACAATCAATAGGCGGCAGATTTGGTAAATAAAAGAACATAGTCAGCAGGGGAGGCAATAATAGTATAGCATACTGGCGGCTTTGGAAATCCGCCACTGGATAGGCATCCTACAAATATTATAAGTTTGTATGTTTGTGAGTTTGGATGTTTGTTACTTCTTCACATAAAAACCACTGAACCGATTTAGATCAAATGTGGCAACACCACATTTGATGTGCCCAGGGGAATAACATAATAAGATTCTTTTTATCCCAAAATTCCCACGGGATTGGGACTTCGCGGGATACAGCTAGTATAAAATATCATGCAAACTATTGTTTTGTATTTCAGACATTGGAGAACGAGTTGTCGTTAATCCAGTCGGGTGTTAAGAACGAGATGACCAAGTCGAGTACCACCAAGGAACTGTTCACGGGAAAACAGTACAGAAGGGCCATTATTGTATCTGTTGGTAAATATTACCTTTACTATGTATTTAGTAAGTTTAAATAGGATAAAATGTATTCCATAGTAGAGTCTGCTCGCCTTTCATCATAATCGGTTTGGATGACTATGCATGGTTAATCCAGTGACGTCTTTCTTAATCCAAGATGGCGGACTGATTTTTTGTGCCTTTTTTGAACTGTTTATGATGTGACATAGGATAGGTTTTTTTTTGGATCTGAAAACACCCAATACAATTATTGTTTCTTAAATAAATATCATATTTTTGTGTTACAGGTATAAAATTCACCCAAATAATGACAGGAGGAGGGACCATTAGGGATTACCTGGGAGTGATAATGCAGGAGAGCAATGTCGCTAAGGAATACGAAAAGACTGTTTTCACCATATTTGGTGTAGTCATTTTTGCTACGAGTAAGTAATGTTTTAGTATTTTAGTTTTTATACACAGCGATAGGGATGCTGTACGTATTCGCCTAGCTACCGCTTAACAGAACCTTTTTGAAGTATTTTTTTAACTATATTTATCCGATCTCGTGGGAATTTTGGGATAAAATATATCCTATATGTTATTTTTGGTACCATCTATGTAATTTACGAGTAAATCAGTCCTGTAGATTTTACATTAAAGAGTAACAAACAATCGTTAGTAAGACATCTTAAGTTGTCAGTATATTCGCAACTACCAATTACAAAAGAATACAAAATTCCTCTCAAACAAATCTTTTGAATATTTGTCTTATCAAAATTAACATTAAAACAAAAACCTTCTCTTCCAGCAATAATATCAACAATATTCGTAGACCGAGTTGGCCGAAGACCTCTTTTCATCACCTCCTACATCGGCACTGGACTCTCCTTAGCAGCTATCGGTATTTACTTCTTCCTCCTAAACGTCACCAAGGTAGACCATACAACTCTATCAACTTACGGCTTTATACCATTCTTAGGAATTATTATGTCAAACGTCATATCATCATTCGGGTTCATAGCTTTATGTACAGTAGTTCCAGCTGAGTTATTCCCTATTAACATAAAAGCTGTAGCGATGACGTCTCTAAGCGTCTATGGCGGTGTCTTAGGATTTTTGGTAGGCAAAGGGTACCAAAATGTCAAAGATTTGCTAGGAATACATACAGTGTTTTGGATTTTTGGGGGCGTGGCTTTCTTTGGGGCTGTTTTCACGTATTTTGTTGTGCCTGAGACTAAGGGAAAGACGTTGAATGAGATACAAATTGAGTTGCAAGGAGATGCTTATATCGATGGTGCGGTTAAATTGAATAAGGTGAGTGAAGATGGTGAATGTGAAGGCACTGAGTTGGAAGTGCTGCAGACTGAGAAATCTAAATAGATTTTTTATTATTGAACTGCTACGCTTAGGAGTTATAATTCTCTATGTACTCGTATAACGTATCCATAAAATGGAAACGCTAAAGTTACTGTAGCATAAGTTCTGCATTTAAAGTGCCATAAACTCCTAGTAATATTTTATATTTAGGGCCTATTACACGACCTTCAAGTAAAGTTACTCACCAAGTGAAGTTAGTTTTGTCTCTTTCTTACTTTATATGAAGTGACGAAGACAAAACTTGTGAGTACGGACTCAGAACTTTACTTGAAGATGGTGAAATAGGCCCTTTGTAACATTTTATATTTAGACACATATACACCCTTATTTTGAAATGATGGGACTTATTAAAATCAGAATATCTGTAGCAGTAACTGAATCCATATATCTAATAAAAATATAAAAAATGATAGTCAATTACTTATCTTTAAAAAATACTAAATAAATGACGTATTACCAGACGGCACACTAGCTATCAAGTATTCTGTGACGGCTCGGGTCGATGACCGCGCTCAGCTGTGTATCGCAGCGTTCGCCTGTTGTTCGGTGTAGAATAACAATAAAATTCGGCGGGATTTTGAAAAACTTTGACTTATCATAACTTTTTAAATAAAAGCAAAAGATAAAAACTAACTGTGATTAAGTATCTCGAATTCGAAATAGGGGTGTATTTCTACATAATGCTATTGTTTAAATTTAAGAGGGTAGAAGTATACTTCGAATATATTCTTTAAGAATATATTCTTGTAGAAAAAGAGTACCACTCGTTTCCCCCACCCTTTTAATTAAGTCTTTTGACATGTTTTTAGCCTTATGGCATTTGACATGTGTCGATTCTTTTTTTTTTCTGGCACTGGTGTCGATTCCATTGACATAAAACATGGACGGGGCATACCTACGAAAAAAACGTGTATACCTATACTTTACTGAGAGCAAAAAATGGCGGCTAATAGTGCAGTCCTTATCGATATGTCTGAAAAATAACATCGATAATAGATTGTAAGTATGTTTTCTTACTTTGATTAATGTTAAGTTTTATAAATAGGTCTTACTGTAAACGAACATTATAGATAGTTTTTAAAATATAGCTTGATCATTGTGACATACAGGGTGGCCCAAATAGAACGCTCAGTAAGGGGAAGTATAAAACTATAAGAGATACAAAGATTTGTTTTTAGGAACCATGTAATCGATTTTAGAAAAAAAAAAGTGCATTCATAGATTTAGAAAAAAATAACTATTACTCTCTTTGAGAATCGAACCCGGAAATTTTGAAAAATTTAATGTTCATTATTTTAAACTAGAAATGGATTGTGTACATCTTTAGCAGTAAGTAAATGTTACTAAGAAACATAATATCTAAATTCATTAAAATGCATTGTTTTTAAATGAAATAGTTTGGTACAAAACTCGCCAAGACAGCATTGAAGTTCCTTCCCAGTTAATATCCCATTTCAACACAAATTCACCATTTCAAGATACAAAATGCAATAGTTTGTATATACGGCCGTTCGTTCTAGTTATAAATAATTAAAAATATTTTTTTTCAAAACTTCCGGGTTCGATTCCTTTAGTGAGTTATAGTATTTTTCTAAATCTTTGAATTCAAATTTTATTTTAACTAAAATCGATGACATGGTTCCTAAGAACAAATCTTTGTTTCTCTTATAGTTTTATACTTCCCGCCACTGACCGTTTTATTTGGGCCACCCTATATATCAAACTTTTATTCTTTATACTCTAGTTGCCGGGATATAAAAATGTCGATAGAAATTATCGACGTTTCGTACTATAATCGATACTGATGTAACATTTAACTGGGTTTTATTTAATTACAAACGTTAGGCATTCAATTAAACGAATATTTCAATATGAATACAGATATTCTCAAGAGCAAACCTCATATCCATGGTTTCTTATGGTATACTACATGAGAATCTGAGAAATTGGACTTTATATACTTACTCACTATTATTTAAGATCAAATAATATGCACAAAATGTAAATAAAGTTTATGAAATAAAAATAAACACCAAAATTAAAAAGTACTTGAATAAATTTTTAAATAACGTTTTATTTAAAATATCGATAGTTTATAGCCTGTGGTCACGATGTTTCATTGCCCATCACCAAGTAAGTCGATTAATCCTTTTGTTATTGCTAGAAAATAATATGGCGAACGGCCACAAGTAGGTATTTCAATGAGACTAAGAATGACAGATGGCTATTATAGTAACTGTCAGAAATACTGTTGTCCTTTTTCCCTTACGCAAAATTATTAAAGTTAAAAAGAGACGGCTATATTTTTATAACTTTGGCGTCAATAAGCCTCATACTTCTATAACTATTTTTTCTATAGTCAAACATGCGATGTCCATGTTATATGTCAATGGTCGATTCTTATACTGACATCTGTTTGACATGCGTCACTTTTGACACTTTAAATAGATGGCGCTACTAGTATGTAAGAAATTATTGATTTAGTTGAAAAACCAAAAACTTCTTTTTAATTCTCATTATTATTTAAGAATTTGATTAAGAATAATCTTTATTTGATTAGAACGATTGAACAATTATTAAGTTATTTTAAAAGTATGATCCATTTAAGATAATTATTTTTAAAATAATACCTTAGATAAGTCACCTCTAGATTGACTATGGACGGTGCCGTAGCGTCAAGAAATATAATGGCTAACTGTCAACCACTAAGGTGTTCCATACTCCTTAGTGTTCATTGTAACGTCATACAATACACACGCACGGTCTAGATTTTGTATTCAGTTATTTTGCTGAAAATGACAAGTTGTGCAATGAAAACCAGCAGGAATTACAAAGGACGTTTAAAAACAACTAACACTATCTCCTTCCATCGAAAAGTAACTCAAATCTTATAGTATTTTACGAAAGCAAAACCTATCAAATGATGTATTTTTCACGCCGCCATTGCGCCATTTTTTAGTGTTACCTGATATCAGATTTAGAATTTCCCACTGTAGTTTTATTTTGTATGTATGTTATACCTATTATACATTTATCAATGTAATAAAACAAAATGTGACAATATGCATACGTATATGACGATACTAAAGTATATGTGTAATAAATATTTTTATGGTTATAAAATTAAATAACAGTTAGCTTAATTGAAATAAATATTTTAGTTGCTTGTATATTATTTCTAGCTTTCGCCCGCGATTTTGCCTCCGTAATTTTTCCGTATTTTTTACATTTCGACCTTATTTGATTCCATGAGTTGTACACTATTCCGGGTAGCACAAAGCTGAGCCATCACCCTTTGCTTATATAACAAAAAAAACATGTTTGTATTTTACTTACCTATATCTTATGTATAAGCAATAAATGGATTTTATTTTATTTATTTACATTCCATAATATTAGAATAATCTTTAACTGAACTGATTTAATCAACCTCTTAATAATATTGTATGGTTTTAAGAGCCGTGATCTACCGCGCGACAACTCAAATTTCACTCACACAGACGCGCACGCGTGTCCGCATGCACACTGTCTATGTGGTGACGGCGCGCTCGCTCTGAATACTCCGGCCGAACGGTTTTGATCCATTGGAAATTATAAATTGTGTTAAAGTTATTGACAAAAGTATAAATACGAGTATATTTTTTTTACGATTCGTAGAAGGTAGTATATGATTAGATTTAATTTACGTAATACCTTTCGATTCGATATTCCATTATTCACAACAAGGAATAATGAATAAAACAAATACTTAGTTTTTTGTTTTTAAAATAAGACATGATTTTTTTTTGGTAAGTAACGAAACTTTTTAAAAACAAAGCAACATACGAGTAAAAAAAAATCTATAACTTACTTGTGAATAATATATTTTTTGCCATAATGGGGTATTGATTTTTCATATACTAATTGCAGTTTTAGTTTTTATTAAAATCGCTAGCAATTTTCGATATTCCTTTCCTTATAGTTTTGAATATCGTCTACCACGCCTACTTGAAAAATGCATCGTCTGTATATGTACAACATATATTATCGGGACAACCTTTTAGCGCTAAAAGCAGGACTTTCTAAATTATTTCGTTTCCTTTTTTGTTAAAAAAAAACCGACTTCAAAAACTAAAAAGTATAAAATAACAAATATGTAATGTAATACCTCTTATGCGATGTAGCACATAAATAAAATAAAAATGCGACCAATCCAAGCGGGCAAACGTTCGTTAACGGTCATCTCGAATTATAATTTTGTAGTTTATTTTTCTAATAGTTTTATTTCTTTGAGGCTTGGCACCGACTTCACACTTATCAATAGGTAACATACACACAAAGGTATTAATTAGCATCGCATAAGAGGTGTATTAAATTAAATATTTGTTATTTTATACTTTTCAGTTTTTAAAGTCGTTTTTTTTTACTTTTGAGTGTCACAACCTATCTGGTTGTAAAGGTCTCATCGATACAAAATTAATCAAGCCCAAACACGAGGTAACTGCTGTTAGTCGTTGAAGAGTTCCCTCGACTATCTTCCAGGTCCATCATCAGATCGACTCCAAATCTTCATTTAATTATAATGCTTTAAGATAATTAACGAAAAACTTAACAAATGCACTAATCACCCTACGATTTTCTAAAGTTCCTCTCAATTTCTCTAGAATGCCATCATTAGATCCTGGTTTCCTTGACATGGGACCAAACGGCAAGTCCATTCTTTTGAATAAAAAAAGAATTTTAGTAATCGGTACATAATTGACGGAGATATCGTTGAACATATTCATAAAAAAACATACCGGCCGAATTGAGAACCTCCTCCTTTTTGGAAGTCGGTTTAAAATAATGTTGTTTTATTGCTCATTATTTCTAAAACATTATTTGTTATCATAAATGTTAATATTTTTTTTTTAATAAATAATTCAAATTATAAAACAAAAATTATTATCGAGTATCAAAACATGTTGATGAGTTATCGCATAAAATTCGTACGCGCCGCAAAGGTCAAACGCTCGGTAGGAGCGATACGTCCTCTCTCTAAAAAGCCTCGCGGCAGACTGATTTGAATTGTTTCGTGCGTCCGATTTTATAGTAGTTTTATGATGATTTTAAAATATTTGTAGAAAAATAGACAATTTGTTTTAGAGATTTTGTTTTAGTATAATTGTTGTAGAAAATATTCTTTTATTATTTGAGGTAATTTTAATAACGTTTTGAGCATCATTTATCAACGTAAATTACGATTTTCTTGAGTGTGATTTTTACAAATTCTAACTTTATATTTTTTTCGATTTCAATAATAATTATAATAACAATTAAATTTTCCTATGAGTATTTCCTTAATAAGGATCTGGACTTTAAGTTTGTTTAATTTTTAGTGCTAAATTGGTCGAATTACTAGAATCCGAAGGCATGGAAGTTAATGCTAAAAGTGAAATTCAGAAAACATATGTTCAGTTTTCTTGATATATTTTTTAAGTTTTCTGTATAATATTGTTTTTCTCTGAGTATTTTTTAGATGACAATATTTCCTTTAATTATTACCTAAAAGCATGTTTATAAAATACGCTTTTCATATAATATGACTAGATCAAAAAGTACAAAAACCGTCAATTATCGAGTTTCGGGTCTTAAGTTTAACCCAATTTGGCGGAATGTCAGTATTTTATGTGAAGCGACTGCCATCAGAGGGCTATACGACATTTTTTGGTTAAACCAAATGTTAGACTTTTGAGAGCTCTAACTACCCGTAACGATTGTCGATGATGTTAGTTAGTACGACAGCCGGGACCAACAGCGTGCCCTCAGAAGCACAGAAACGCTTATGAAACTAAAAGTCATTTTTATTTATCATATCGGTTGATGCCGTGTCATTAACTTATAACAGATTTTGTTTTTTTATACTTCTTTCACATTACAACATTTTTATTATTCTAAGCTAAAATAGGTATATTAAAAAAAGAAAAGAAGGCTGTACACATAAATTTATCATATCACTGAATATGTATATCATTTCGGTAGCTAAACAAATCGGTGTACAGAAAAATAATCGGTGCCGGTTTGTCACATCGCATCGGTAGAATTCAAAATTCAAACTAAATTTACTCCTTAGTCTTAAATGATACGTTGATGATATTATTGAATTTAGGGATATTTAATATCCTAATGATTACATGAAACCTGAAAAATATATGTACAAAAAAAAATGAAAAAGTTCACCGATATAATGAAAAAATAGCATTTGTTGAAATTCACCCATAGGAAAATGGGCAAAAAGGACATTTTATCACATCGCATATGTTGCTATACACCCCATACATTTAAGTTATTAATTTCAATAAAATTCATCTTATTAAAATATTTTTATTAACACGACTCAATTTTACAGTTTTCCCCATTTCATAGGGAAGATTCATTAGCTGGCAACTCTATGCATTCGAGTAAGACGATGCTGGCTATAAGCTTGTGTGCGTACCACACGCACACAGCCTTGCAAATGTTGGCCATTGTCTATTGCATCGCTCAGTGTATGACATGGGATCTATAGAGTGACTTATCTAAGAATAATACTATGTTATGAACGATAATCTTTTATTGTAAAACAATACATTTTCTTTTTTATTAATAACTATAAGGGCCTGTTTCATCTTCAAGTAACGTTCCGAGTATTTACTCGCATGTTTTGTCTTTGTCACTTGATATAAAGAAAGATACAAAACTAACTTTACTTGGTGAGTAACTTTACTTGAAGTTCGTGAAATAGGCCCTTTGACTATTAACCTCAATCTCATTGTGCTATGTCTAAAAATATTAATTGATAAGTTATGTGTAAGTAAAGTTTAATTTGAATGTACTGCAACTAATATAGTAGAATAATCTCTTTGCAAAATTATGATTATGTTAAGTTTTGAATCTACTGTATCTCAAAGAATAAAAAACATATATTTTTTGTATTCAAAATTAGTTTATCTTATGCTTAAAGCAAATTTTTAGTCGATGTTATGAATCATGTTATATTAAATATAGTTTTCTATAAATATTATGTTACGTGAATAGGATCAAAGATATTGCATTTATATTTTTATAAAAAATATTGTATCATAATGATTCATTGTTAACTGCAGTACTTAACTAATTAAAAATAATCGAAAGTTGTGACTGTGTACTCTGATTTATACTGCATTCGATTTTTAGAAAAACGCAAGACAACTCTGAAGCTAGAAACTTACAGCCTTACCAATAAAAAATACCCACTGTGTATATTCTTGATATAACGAATTATTAATATGCTTCACACTCGTTATATCAAGAATATACACAGTGGGTATTTTTTATTAGTAAGGCTGTTTATATTGATAACCGATTAAACACATCAAAACCACGCGGCTCATAATTGTAACCGAGCTTAGCAAGCACTTGACCTAACGGCAGTTGGATTTATCCAAAATTACCCTCGGTTGGTCAGTTTAAAGATCTCCACAGTTAAACAGCGAAGGCGAGACCGTATTATATTTTCTAAAAATTAGATAAGTACTTTTTGGATATTTCGTAGAGAGCATTAAGTAAATATGATTTATTTTGATGGAGAGCTCCACCGGAGTCGAATAATAAATAATCAGCCTTATCAAAGTAATCTTTGTTTTAAGCCTTTGTTTTCGCTGTGCCTGTGTTTTGAATCTCTTGAAGCATTCCAATGAGGCGGAATTCAGTGGAGTATACGAGTAGCAGAGTGGCTCAATTAAACTTTTGACACTTTTACTTGATTTAAACATTTTTTAATTAAACTTATTAATTCATTTCCGTCTCAAATTAATCTCTGTTAATTTCACTCAAAAAACATTTAGTTTAAGTATTTTGTATTTTTTGTACCACGATTTTGTAAGATTTATTACTTTTTGATGTCATTTTTTAATAAATTTATAAAAAATATTATAAGTTGTTGTTATTCCTACATTTGTTATATTATTGAATTGTTTAATAGAAAGAAAGATCTAACACACGAACACGCCTCAATAAAATGCAACGACGTGACGTCACAACTTATTATCACTGTCATATTATATTATATTGTCATTGAATGTGATGTCCTAATGACATTGTATTTTACAATGTAAATAATGTAAGACTCTGCAGGGTAAAGGCATCTCTCACCTATGATATTTTTATGACAATGGGGGCAATCTAGCAGACGGGTCACCTGATGGTAAGTAGGTAAGTAATTATCGTCGCCCAAGGACAGTTGTCCAGTCTGCAGGTGCAGAGTGACACACTGAACTCAAAAGAGATTGGATTGCCATCATCATCAGCTCATATAATGTACCCACCGAGGGACACGAGCCTACCCTGAATTAGGGTGATTTGGCCTTAGTCGACCACGCTGGCCAAGTGCTGGTTGGTCGACTTTACACACAACCTTAGAATTTCTTCCCAGGCTGTGCAGGTTTCTTCACGATGTTTTCCTTCACCGTAAGAGCGTCGAATTTAACGTACATATGAATTCGTAATTGTAAACACATTGGTACGTGGCGGGATTGGTGGAATTCGAACCAGGCACCTTCCCATCGGAAGTCAACGGCCTTAATCTCTGCGCCACCGACGCTCTGATGGATTGCCATCAATTACAGGATAACAGAACATTAGGAGGAGGAAGAGAGGGAGGGAGAGAGGATTGGACTCAGTACCTTTCTCTCACTCCGCATGCGAAAAGGTGAGACTTTCACACCGACACAGATTCTAGAGTATCATATAAGCACCGACTGAAGTTTGGGCGTCAAAGAAGCACTTATGAATGTGAAATGTGAATCTACTACATTCTTTTCAGAATTATTTTATCCCTACTTCCCTACTAATGTTATAAATGCGAAAGTAACTCTGTCTGTCTGTCTGTCTGTCTGTTACCTTTTCACGGCCAAACTACTGAACCGATTGAATTTGGTACAGGGGTAGCTTATGTTTCGGGAAAGAATATAGGCTATGTTTTATCCCGAAATTCTCACGGGATCGGGAACTACGCGGGTGAAACCGCGGGGCACAGCTAGTTTTATAAAAAGAGTGAGTATTATATTAAATTACATATTAAACATTGTTTAGATATTTAATTACATATAGTATAAACCACTGTTTCTCAAACTAATAGGCTCGTACCCCAATACGTACATAGTTATAAAGTTTCAATACAATGTCGAACCCCTTCAGATAAAACTGACTACAAATGTAACAAAAATAAGATGAGCGTGAACCCCAGTTTGAGAAACTCTGACCTGTTTTAATCGTACACAGATGCTACTTTTCATCTTTGTATCTAGTTCAAAGTGTTTTATTAACATTAGATTTATTTTAATACATTAATTATTATTGCCGTTAATATGTTGTTATCATTTTGACACATTATTAAGTTTATGATTAGTTATTTGCGTAATATAAATCTCGGTTTATTATAACTCTTGTTTGTAGTTTTGATGCATTTGATAAAATATTATGAGATAATAACACATAAAAGAGAAAATATAGTACTTACTTTGCCATTTTTAGATTTTGTTATACGGAAATATTTCTTGTCTTTTTGTTATTTTTATTTTAGTATTTTTTTTACAATGATTGTTTCAAAAATACGGCTGAATTGAGAAACTTCTCCTATATTGATGTCAGTAAAAAATTAACAAAGAACAATCCTAAATACAATTTGCTTAAAACAATAACCGTTCTTCCACAGTCAGGTACTTACCACAATCGTGCCTATATATTTATCCTACCTATCACCTATTTTTGAAACGTCTTACGTTTCAAATTAACGTTGTGATACTAATTTTATGAACCAATAAAAAACTGTAGTAATGTGCGCTTCCTTTTTGAAATACTGGAATAAACTCGTTAAACTAAAGGTGATTTTGGTTATGAAACGTTATGAAATATATTTTAATCAAATTATGATTACTTATAGTATAATTTGGACACAGCGATAGGATACGGAAGGAAAAATATTTAGTTTATACCTACATGTGATTGTATTCAGTGGTTTGGTGTTCTTTATTGTTATTTAAATATTTTTATTAGTGATATAGTGTTCTAAAATGGATTACACAAAAGATAGAAAGTTACAGTACGTTGTTTTCTTTGCAGGTAAGGTTTTTTTTGAAAATTATGTGTTTTCATGGCGACACAGTTTTGCATTGAAAATTTTCTAGTTGATTTAAAAGAAGCTTTCACATTTCTTGTCCTGATGAGAAGAATACAAAAAATAGAAATAAGTGCAGCACCAGTACTATTAATTATTCTGTGGTGCAGCCGTTTTGAAAATGATACACGATTAAATTCGGCAATTGTTTTTGCATGATTTAAAAGTTAAGGAAAACAGCTAGTTTATAAAGTAAGTTCAATTAATTATTTTTAAAACAAAGGTTTAACTTTGTTTGGTTGTCTTTGTTCCTATAATTAATTTAGTTCGCAATTTTTTATCAGTTTCATTTACAATTGTATTTACTTAGAGCTTTTTTTTTAAAAAACAATTAAAAATAGTTATTTAAATATAGTGTTTGTTATAGAAGATATATTAAACACACTACAAACTTTATTTACTAGTAGGGCTCTTAGCCCAATTTTGATTGCGGATTGCTTGAGATCTTTTCGGCTAAGCAATATCTGGCATCGTTATATTAGTAATGGATGGTCATTATTACCATAGTGGCTTTTAATTTCATAAGGGTTCCAGTGCTTTAGAATGCACATTATGTCAGGTCAGGGTTGTACTAACGTCATCGAAATTCACTACGTGTTTGTGCTCGTAAGTAAGCAGTTTTCCTCAATCAGGCCTTTTTACATAAATCATAAACTTTATTTGCGTACCTTTTTAATATGATTCCTGTGTTTTCCAAAATGATGTTGCAACACGCACTAAACACCGACGTCAAGAGATTATTGAGGTTGGTGCATTATTTCTAGCGCCTTCATTTAATGTCCCCACTGAGGGGCTCGAACCTACAGAGCTTAGTCGACCACGCTGACCAAGTGCGGGTTGGTCGACTTCACACACAACCTTAGAATTTCTTCGCGCTAGATGTAATATAGATGAAGGAAAGCATGGCTAAGGAAATCTGTTCAGGTTTCTTAACGACATTTTCCTTTACCGTAAGAGTTACGATTCATAATATTTACTTGTATTTATTTCAGTATCCCTATCATCAATGACATGTGGCGTGTGTATGTACTGGACTACACCTATGTTAACAAAGTTCCATGACAATAACACCGGCATATATATTACAGAAGTTAGTACTTATTTATCTTATTTTCCATAGTTTTTAAGTTAGACCTTTTTTATTATTTTATTAATGAAAAATTAGATTAGTCGCCTACTTCGGACGTGGCCCAGCTTTGTGGACATCAGAAGACTGTAGCTGCCTTATTTGCGTTGCATTTTTAGTCTGGTTTAACAAAACCTGGTAAACATTGACCCCTTGTCAGTCAAATCTGTCACTTGGACAGTATTCAAAATTGATTGTAAAACCTGGTTTAGTGCTAAGCCAGACTAAAAATACAACGCTAGATGTTGGATTCCCTCCATGATATCTTTCATCGTTCGACCAAGTGATACAATTTCCAAATAACAACATTGTACTTATATTTTAGTAGTAGGGTATGCACCTACTAATATATTGGTCAGTTTTCTCGCGAAAATCAGGTGTTAAGTTAACAATTTCTCACCTGCCAACAGACAATTTAAAAATAGAATCATTGTTAATTAATGATTCATGCATAAAAAGTCCATTACTCAAAATACCGATCGGCATGGAAACAACGCACACACGTGACACATAAAATATTGTGTTAGTTGTATGTATCGTCAAAACTTCATTCTTGGTTACCATCTGAAATCGAGTAGGTTGGAAAACTAACACCGTTTGTTATATGCCTGATAAACACACTAGATAAGCATAAACATAAGCATTCACTACATCATCTCATTATAGTAACTGACCCCTAACTAAGTTCGTAACTAGTATCTAGGGTGTCAGAAACTACGCACACACTCATTCACTCACACACCCAGATCGAGACAAACATTTAACAGGGTCCATGTCGTAAAGAAGTTTAAGAAACGACGTCTTTTAGAGATTTCGTTTGATCCATGGCATTTTGCCATCCATGCCACCCTATAGTTACGCCTCTATTGTATCCCATCATCATCGTCAGCCCGTGATCATTCACTGCTGGACATAAGCCTTCCCCATGCCGCGCCACCAGACTCGGTCCTCAGCTCTGCGCATCCAGCCGCTACCCATATAGAATAGGGATGTCGACTGGGTAAACAAAATTAAATTCTAATTAGTCCGTCAGATAGATTTCGAAAAAAATATTAGACACGTATTTTTTTGTTTTATCTAATTAATAAAACAGACTTAGTTATAACGCATTAAAGTTCAGGAGTGGGGGCTTGTGACGATAATTCTTGGTAAAAAATGTATGTAGCTGTGACGTCACATGAATTTTCTTTTCTTTCGTCTTATTTATTTGTTTGTAACAAAAAAGAGAAAATACGTGTCCAATATTTTTGCGAAATCTA
Organism: Timandra comae; assembly: GCA_958496195.1. NCBI lineage: Eukaryota > Metazoa > Arthropoda > Insecta > Lepidoptera > Geometridae > Timandra > Timandra comae. The sequence continues at coordinate 9,159,355 of OY292363.1, read as the reverse complement.
TCTGACGGACTAATTAGATTTTTTTAGTCAACATCCCTATTGTAATTAACCAATATGTTGTACAGAGCGAAGAATCATGGTTGACGTCGCTAGCGTCACCGGGCATCATGACAGGCAGTCTGCTGTCCAGTTTAATGGCGGACAGATTCGGTAGGCGGCCTACATTGTTGGGAAGCGTCGTACCTATGCTTGTAGCTACTGTAAGTTAAACATACTTTTTGAAATATCTTAAGGTTTATGGCTCACTAGCTGTAGGGATTCCGCGGATCCCGTGGGAATTTCTGGATAAAACATAGATTTGTCCTTCCCCGGACCAGAAGCTTCCACTGTACCAAATTTCAAGTCAATAGGTTCAGTAGTTCAGCCGTGAAAAGGTAACAGACAGACAGAGTTGCTTTCGCATTAATAATATTAAGGATTTATCCGTGGCACTACCACTCGGCTGCCAATAGTGTCAAAGGAAATTACAATTTATAAATATTTTATGAAGCAGCAGTTATAGTATCAGCTGTAATCGAATATTGTTTTCTCTCTATCTTGCGAGTGAGCCATTTACAACTTGCTTTAACATTTTTCGTAGGCGTTTTAAAAACTTGTAATACTCGTATGTGTTACTTGAAAGTATGTATTGTTTTCAGATTTTAGTAGTACTTGCAACGAAAGCTTGGATGCTTTACATAACCAGATTTCTATGGGGCTCTGGTATAGGAATACTTGTGACGGTAAGACAACAGTTATTTCATTAAAATTGACACTGCTAGGGCTATATATCTTGTTAACTTTGAATTTACAATGAATCAGTATAAATATTCGTATAATTTTGGAAAAAAATCCACTATAATACTCATAATATCTTTGACCCGTACCGATATTATTTGTTTCGAGTTTCTAATATTTCGACGCTGTTGCAAGCGCCATGATCACGGATTAACTAGGTACATACATACCTATAAAGATAAAGATAAATATCCCGTTAATCATAATAATTTGAGTGCTAATAACCATGACAACTTTAAAAACTATACTAACTGTATCGATAGACATGGGCCAGATATAAAATAAATATGTACTTTGTATTTATTAGCAACACCCTTTCATTTATTTTGTTAATACAGTTTTGTTAGATAGATTTTTTACATTTTGATGTTCATACTAGACAATGCTGTACACAACCATAATTGGTTTACATATCAGAACCCTTCTTTAAATATGTGTATTCTGTTTTAATGCTTAATATGATAAACTGTTGTTGTGTCTTTTTTCAATAAATAAATAAATTAAGATTGTAGAGTATGTAACATAACACGAATAATACATAATAAGAACTTTTTAAACTTTAAGTCTTCAACTTAGTCATAATTAAAAGCAAAAACCGGAGTCAACTTTGTAACAAGAATTTTGATGAACCTACACTAGTTAGCAACACAGTTGCGTCTATACTAGATGTAACTCGTAGTTATCCGATCGCCTTTATATCGTCTCATTATGTTTTATATCTTTTAGTTTTATGAATACGGGTTTTCTTTCAGTGCGTTGTAAAGGTCCAAATGGGGTTTGATTTACAATGTTGGGATGAAAACAATGTTTTTGTTATTTTAAAATCAGGGTATTTGCGATCTTTGCAGTTAAACCGTGTCTGCTTTGCAGGAATCTATACACCCTTATTTTGAAATTGCGATACCTTATCTCACAGCTGATGTAAACGACGGGTGACAATATAATAGTGAAGTTAGTTTTTTTCTTTTGCTTTTATTTAAAAAGTTATGATAAGTCAAAGATTTTCAAAATCCCATCGAATTTTATTGTTATTCTACACCGAACGCTGCGATACACAGCTGAGCGCGGTCATCGACCCGAGCCGTCACAGAATACTTGATAGCTAGTGTGCCGTCTGGTAATACGACATTTATTTTGTATTTTTTAAAGATAAGTAATCGACTATCATTTTTGATATTTTTATTGGATATATGGATTCAGTTACTGCTACAGATATTCTGATTTTAATAAGTCCCATATTTTCAAAATAGGGGTGTATATATAAAAGAAAGTCGTGTTAGTTACACCACTTATAACTCAAGAACGGCTGGACCGATTTGGCTGAAAATTGGTGGAGAGGTAGTTATGAACCAGGAAAAGGACATAGGATACTTTTTATCCCGAAATTCCCACGGGAACGGGAACGGGAACCACGCGAGAGAAACCGCGGGGCACAGCTAGTAGCTTTTAATCTTATGCACGGTGCCAAATAATAGCTAAGATTTGCTGAGTTAGAGATTCCTGCATATATCTGATTGCAAGCTTTTAAAAAATTTGATTAGCAGAAAGTAATTTACCATTGCGCCAAATCTGGCTAAACTAAAAACCGATGCCAAACAGATATGCCATATGTGATTCACATATTTGAGACCCAAGAAGTAAAAAAAACTTAATAAAATTGGAGTTAAGTATACTTACAAGAATTAAAAATACTTAATAAAACTAAAATTTATTTTCTACGTTTCAGATATCAGCAATATACCTAGCAGAAATAGCGGATAAAGATATCCGTGGGACTTTGACAGTCGGCAATAGATTCATGTTCAACTTCGGCAGTTTCGCCATCATGACTATAGGTCCATTTGTGTCTTATCTTGCCTTAAACTATATGATATTGTCACTGCCTATATTATATTTTGCTGTATGCTGGTGGATTCCTGAAACGCCATATTATTTATTAAAGGAAGGCAAAGTGGAAACAGCAAGGAAGGAGCTATCGAGATTGAAAGGACTGACTGATTATGAGGTGATAAAGCAAAATTATGTATATATTGTTTATCAATTTTAAAATAAGCCCTTGGTCTCGATGATTTTTTGGTCAAGTGTCTTGATATTGATATTGAAGTGATAAGAATTATTTTGTTGTTATGATTGATGATATATTGGATTGTCTTATTTAAAAATTTAATTAACATCAATTAACTATCAAGATTCAAGAAACTTGGAAAAATATGGTTTTGTTATTTTTCTTTTTCGGGGAACAAACACAAACTTTCACGTAAAACCTACTGAACCCATACAGATAAATACTGTAAATACTGTAACAGATGGGATACCTTTTAATCCCTAAATTCTCACGGGATTGAGCGAACTAAACCGCGAAGCACAGCTAGTATGATTAACGCTAGAGTTTCTGGAGATAAATATGCTGTATTGAGCAGACATTTATAACATTCTGTATTTTTTTACCTCATTTGGGATTTGAATCTAGGACCATGTTAAACCGTGCCACTGAATTGGAACAATTTTGAAAAGTTGCTATTTTAAATGTTTCAGGCTATAGACGAACAGCTCACGAAAATGCAAACAGATGTGAAGAAAGAAATGAGACGGTCTGGTACCGTTAAGGAATTGGTCACAGGGAAACAATATAGGAGAGCTATTTTAATAGCCATCGGTAAATAGAAATAATTTGATTTTTAGAACTAATATCTAACTGACGATCAAAGTGACTTCCAAGGCAAAGCTTTCGGGTACAATTAAGTGTTCGGGTATTTAAAAATGTTTAGTGTTATATATGAATGAACAAGTGTAATAATATAATCTCTGATTCTTTGGTACTAAGAACATAAAATTTTAGTAGGATTTTATGAGATGTTATGAAGAGTTGAATACTTTTGTTTTATACTCCATACAACCTTCAAGAGATCACGAATTTAATACGTAAACAAAGATCTGAAATTTTATTAAAAAATAATATTTTAAGACTTGCACATACTTATTTGTCTATAAGATTTATATTCATATTTAAATTAAGTATGTAGTTACTTATTTATACTATTTCTACATATTATAGGTCTGAAGGTAACCCAGATATTGTCCGGGTCGATGCCCATACTGCAGTACCTGGGGAGGATCATGCAGGACAGTAAGACGGACTTAGAAGTGTCCACTGCGCTTATTATATTTGGAGCTGTCAGGTTTATAGCGGGTAAGAAAGTAATGAAAGTTTAAAGTCTTATTTGTAGTTTTTTCATAGTCTTATTTATTAGACTACACACAATCAGGGCCCCGATTCTCTAAAATATTAAGCTGTGAAAATGCTACTCAAATGTATTTTAATATCACCATTATGGCCGTTTTTCTGTCATTTGTTGTCATTTTGGTATTCTCTTAGTGACAACTACTCCGCTGACTCAATGGCTCCATAAAACTTAGATAGTTGTCATGGAAACAGTATTCTGACGTTTATTTGACAAAATTAGAAAAGACCACTGAGACACCATAGCCATATGAATACATTTTAGCAGAATATCAAATTTCTGACACTCTCATTATGGTGCCTCAATATCAACATATTGTCTGATCAATAATGTCAAATTGCAGACTTAGGCCCCAGAACACAACTATGATACAATTGCAATACGACTACAACACGACCAAGATACGATTATCACACATCTAAGATACGATTACTATAATAATACGACACAATTAGGATACGATGACAATACCTTTTTGCAAATCAATGCCTTATTAGCGTTAAGGGTTTAAACCTAGTTTAACCAAATTGGTTTTAAGGCTGGTCTTGATTTAGAAGTTATTGATATTAGCGTAACAGAACCAAGTAATACCAAAACATAGATAAGATTACGGGTTTTTTGTTCAATGAACCATTCTATCTGGGCTTATACACTCTAGTTCAGCTTGAAACCAGGGAAATGTCCATCACTAATAAGGTATTCACTACCCGTAAAGATTGTCGACGATTTTGATACGACAACTGTTAACTGGGACCAAACGGTTTTCCTAAATACAAATTGATATTTTTTGTACGAATGAGATAGTTCTCGCTCTCTGTTGTAGTCAACAGAGTGTTAATAGAAATGTTAATTTCTAGTTAAAATACTAAAATAGCTTTTCTCTTTTCAGGTATATTAGCATCATATCTAGTAGAAAAAGTAGGTCGTCGACCCCTACTAATATGCTCCTATGCCGGCTCATGTATATTCCTAGCCATGGTCGGTGCATATTTCTATTACAAAGAAAATATTGGCATTGACAACGAGTCCACTAATCCTGTAAGATTTATACCTTTAAGTGGTATTATACTTTCAAATATTCTATCTACAATAGGTTTCGATTCATTAGTCTTTGTGATCCCAGCTGAAATATTCCCGATAAACGTCAAATCTATAGCCATGACGTCACTTACCATCATCGGCGGTGTTGCCAGCTTCTTCATAGTCAAATGTTACCATGAAATTAAATATGTAGCTGGATTTTATGGAGTATTCTGGTTTTATAGCTGTGCAGCCTTAATCGGTGCAGTGTTTTCATACTTCATTGTACCAGAAACCAAAGGAAAAAGTTTAAGTGAAATTCAAATTAAAATACAAGGGAAATACTACGATTGTGACGATGATACTTGTATAGGACTCAATAAGGTTAATAATTTAGAGAATAATGTTTTTAGTCAAAATAGTGAATTGAAAAATTTGAATTCTAATAGTGAAAAAGATCTGAAAGATAATACAGTTTTGAAATAAAAAGATTTGTAAATGTGATTTTGTTTTATTTTTTACCCCCGACGCAAAAAGAGGGGTGTTATAAGTTTGACGTGTCTGTGTATGTGTGTGTTTGTATCTGTCTGTCTGCGGCATCATAGCTCCCGAACAGATGAACCGATTTCAATTTAGTTTTTTTGTATTAAAGGGGACTATAACAGTTTTTCTATTCGCGCGCATCCAACACAACAATGGTGATCGGCCAAAGACTAAAAGAATATACTTATTAAAAAAAATCGAATGAATGAATGAATGGAATCGACCATCTGTATTTAAAATGTATGGACACTTTTTTTTGGTATCGAAACTTTTTTTTAAACAAAGCAATAAAAAAAAACATTTCATAACTCACTAGTGAATAAAACGTGTCTGTTTTTGCACAAATAAGAGCCCCTTTATGAGCAAGTGTGTTGAAAAAAAATAAAAATCTAACGCGTAAAAGTTATAAAACACGATAAAGTATTTATAAGTATGTACTTACTTTTAATAAATGTCATTTCTGATAGGCCAAAACCTTACACCATACTGCCTCATTTTAATAAATAAAGTTTCAACCTCGACCTCTTGTCAACAAGATATCCATCTATAGATAAGAAATCAATTGATACTTTGAATAAATTGAATAATTAAAGTTAAAAATACAACAAATTTTGAAATTATAAATAATTATGTTAATAAACTTCCAAATATAGAATGGTATTTCTATGTTTCGAGTGTAGAAAATTGTTTTTTTAATGTACTTGTTTTGTAATAAAGTACTTATTTTTAATGTATATTCAAGGTGAGGTAATGTTTATTATCTGTAGTACTTTACTTGTGGTTTGAGGTTGCTCACAATTTTCATAATTTTTAGACTAATACAAACCTGTACTAAAAATGACCGTGTGATTTATTTGTGTATGTGTGTTTTTGTGTGTGATTGTGTATGTGTATCTATACATATGTGTCTATAATTTTGTTTTTGTGAGTGTATGTGTGTATAAATATAAAGATAAGTATATAAATCGGCTTATTACATCGTGTCAATGTGGCATTAGCATTACCGATAATCGCGAATGTCACTTAGTTTCTAAGCCGATTTTTTCATAGAACGTGGTTTCAGTTATAATATTTTGGATAAGTACTTACTTTTTTTAATTGTTGATGTCGGTTTGAACCCTCAGACCATTATGTCACGGTAATGATAATAATATTACCGTGGTTATGCTATCTGCTAGGATCGTTGAACTTTCAAATGCGTCAGATGCATAGATATTAAAAATAATAATTGTAGTGTATGTCTGACTGTGTGATTCAACTGCATCAGCGAATTAAAAAACTGTTTTTAAAACCTATAGTTAATCATATGACATCCTACTTAAAGAACGTAATTGTAACATGAATTCCTGAAGGCGAAAAACTCTATTAAATACACATAAAAATGTTGGAAGAAAGAATGGACCAATTTTATTTCATATTTAAAGTATATTATTTATTTGTTATTTACACTTACCTATAACAACCGCAAAAATCAACTTTTTTCTTGAATAAGTAAGTATACAACAAGCAAATAATTTACGCCAATAAAATGCTATGTCAGTAAAACTATGAGGCACAACTATTATTCAAATAAGATCACAGAATCAAAAGTTCGATTCGTCAAACGTTGATTAGCCGTTGAAACGTGAATGTGTTTGCATCATGATAAGATAATGTGTTTACACCATAATAGATATGTTCTAGTTACCAAATAATATATTAATTTGTCTAGTGTATTGTCGAATGGGAGGGATTGAATACGTTCAAATTACGGCTTTTTTAGTCTAGTTTCTTAGTTAAATATATTACTTATAAAAGTTTAATTACTTATGAAGATATTTTTAATTTAAAACAATGAGGAAAAATAGTAGATATGTGCAATATTGGGTCGCTTTTTCAGGTAAGTCTAATTTTTGAGTTAATTTAAATATTTATTTTAATTTAAGCCCCATTCTTAGTCCCTGACGGAAAAACTAAGGTGTTATAAATTAAATGTGTGCTGAACTACTAATGCGAGTATTTTGAGTGTTCAGTTCATAACGCTCGTTCAACTGTGTGTATCGTTTCTGATACCCTTAGTAAACTTAGTTATGGTTCATTTGTTACTTAGGTTCCATTAATATAAAAGTAAAAGTACTTCGATTTCCTAAAATACCTTTTATTACATATACTTACTAGACACGGACGATAGAACTATATCTCTCTGATGTTTTTTCTAATTCGTGTTAGATAACAATTCTGGTGAGTGTATACGCTCAAACAAAATTTGGGTACTTAGTCTGAAAGGACCATATTGAATGGCCCGCGGTCCATTCAGACGTAAACGAAAATCGATTACGTTCCAAAGGACCGGTGTCAATATAGTAAATGTCAAACTATTAAGTACAGTCAAGAATGAAAGTGTAACTGTTAAAATAAAAGATCTTAATAAGTTTTATTTATTTATTTATTTATATAAACAAATCAATTTTCAAAATTATTACTTCTTAAGTATTTAAACAATTTTTAAATATGAATCAGCCTAAAGTTCAATATTAATAAATCAACAATACATAAAATCAACTACAATAGTCTTATAAATAATTTGGAAATTCTTACAATAAATATGGATATCTCGCAGGCCTTGAGCGTGGAGAACGAATCCAGAAATTCCGTAACGAAAAAACCTAACACTAGTTGATAGTCTAAATTCAAATACTTACTTAATATTATTATTTTTGAACGAACTATGTTCCGCGGTTGTACCCGCGTAGTTTTCGAATGACTTTCTATATAAAAATGTTGATTATTTTTATGACTTCCTTGTCTAAATCAGATTCTTTACGTAGTTTCATGAATTTTAAGCCTTATTTACTCGATATGACTTACAAACAAACACTTCAATTCATTAATTTACATAGATATTTATACGTTAGTATAAACGTCAAATACTTTTATCGAAAACTTTTTTTTTGTTAATTTTTATAGTAATGTAGACAAAGTTTTTATTGTATGAACTCGTACTTAGTAAAATTCAGTAAGTCTAAAGTAAAATTCTTTGTTCGACAATATTTTTGTTTGTTTTGGTAATTTAGTGCATTATTTGACAATATTTATATAATATAATACAATGCTAAAAATGTTGAATGAACTTTAAACCCTATCTTAGCGCGCAAAGTCTTAGGACTTAAGTGACATCTCGAAATTGTTCTTTATATAGGACATGCGGTAAAATTGACAATGTTAGAAAAATAATGTCAGGACTCAGTCGGCTATAAAGACGCCTAAATTATCCTCCAGAAAAGATTTTGACTTGTGGACCGCTTGAATCAAAATAAATAAATAAATAAAACTTATTATGATATTTTATTTTAACAGTTACACTTTCATTCTTGACTGTACTTAATAGTTTTAATGACATTTACTATATTGACACCGGTCCTTTCGAACGTAGTCAGTTTTCGTTTACGTCCGAATGGACCGCGGGCCATTCAAAATGGTCCTTTCAGACTAAGTACCCCAAAATTTAATCCCCTGGGGGGTGAGACCGTGGGGCACAGCAGAAATAAAAGCTTACTAGAGAAAGAACGATTAGATCAGTTGTTTAAGAGATTAGCATAATAATTTGATTATATACCTATCTCAATATTTTACATGACTAGTTTTATTAAAATACTTATTATTTATTTCAGTTTGGACTTCCGAACTTATGTTTTGATGATTTTCAGTGGCCCTTGCGGCAATGGCGTCGAGTGTCGCCTTTTCTTGGACAACTCCAGTCATACCAAAGTTTCATAGCAACGAGACCAGCATACATATGACTGATGTAAGTTTGTTTATTTATATAGTCAGTCAGTTAAGTGAAGAAAGTCGGAAAAATCTTTAGTTTGCTTATTAAAAAAATCGTAATTTTTGAACCGATTCGTTTCTGAAATGATATACTTACCGATTACTCGCAAAGATTAAACTCGTAGATAAAGTCAGATTCTTTTGATCAAAATTAAAGTGTTCTTTAATTCTTTGAATTGTTTGTGATTTGTTAAGTCAAACCACGTCAAACAAACTTTACTTTGAATCAAAAATGTACACCAAATTTCATCACTTCCATTCATCCCTTTATAAAGGCATCTCACACTACTAAAACAAATCCAAAAAATTAATCACTCTTCACCATCCCCAGAAACAAATATCGTGGGTGGTAGCAGCGCCGTCTCCGGGCGTGATGTTGGGTAGTCTCACCTCCAGGTATCAGTCGGACAAGTTCGGGAGACGGTCCACTATACTCACTAGCGCATTGCCTTTTGCTATTGGGACGGTAAGTGTTTGTTTTTAAAATTATTAAGATTAAGGGGATATTTACCATGTATATTATTATTGTTTTTAATCTAAAGTCATGTATCCACTAGGGAATATTTTGTCCCGCAACACGACGCGCAACACAAAATTTACGTGAGTTTGCAACGTTGCATATTGACCCGCAACATGCTCCGCAACCTTGTATGTGACGCGGGGCATGTTGCTTGCTCCCGCCTCGAGAGCGAAAACATGTGTCCCGCGTCAATGTTGCGCCATTTGTCAACAAGTGTAGTCGCGTTTATTAACTCTTATTTCTAGTTGTAGTAAGAAATTCCGCATCCATCACCTTCTCTTTCTCTTACGTTTTAACACACTCGATATAATTACTATGTGTGCAGCACTAATAGCCATAACCTCCTCGGGCGACATTTCTATAAACACTGACTAGTGTGGCCAACACAGTGTTCCCCGACATGTTCGGGGGCATGTTCTACGTAGTTGTTGAGGAACATGTTTCGCAACATGTTGCTCCATTTGTAGTCTAGTGGATACAAGTCTAGTGGACTTAAAGATAGATTATAGGAAGGTTTATTCCACTATGATCATTGATCACCTAGGTGATATCAAGAGGAAAGATTTGATTGTTCGTTTTTATTCTATGCCAGTATGCCCAAGGAAAAGAGAACTATACGCGGGATCTTAAAAACTTCATGTGGAGCTTGTAATTTATGAAGGTGTCCGGGTTTCGATGGCACGTTATGCCGTTTGGTCCGGTTGTATAATATCAACGACATTCGTTACGTGTAGCAAGAAGAACCCTTAAAAGTTTAAGAATCACGCACCAATGACCCAAATGAAAAAAAACTACTGCTCCTGACTGACTGACTGACTACATACATACGGATCCTGGAATTCTATGGATTAATATTTGATAAGACATATTGAAAAGTGTTTTTTAGTCTATTGTTTTGTTTTAGATTGTGATAATGTTTGCCACTGAGGCATGGATGATTTGTTTATCCAGGTTCTTGTGGGGCATTGGAGCTGGTATTATACAAACTGTGAGTAATTATTCAAATATCTAAATATACTAGTTTAGGCCATCCCTCATCAGCTTTTGACCTAATGGTGGTGATAAAAATTTAGTTAATAAGTTCTATTGAATTAGGTAAAATTACCTGTAATAATAGAATTTATGTGTTTAAATAAATAAATAAATTTCAATTTCAAAAGAATAAAGATGCATGGTTTTCAACCAAACTTCCATTTTTTGTGATTGGAAAAGCTTTGTTTATTAAACAAAAAAAAAATCTATAAAATAAGTATATTACGAGCGCTATGAAATGAATTAGTGTACTACTAATAAAATCATTTCATAATATCTCAAAATAAATCTTACGTCGTCGCTTAAAATTATAATTTGCCGACAGATTGATTACATTAAGATAAAAATAAACAGATATACGTTTAAGGTAATACACATCATTAATAATATATTCAGAGGCGAGTTATCGCGTTAAATATACGTTATCAATCAAATAAATCTACCTGATATTTAGGTCAATGCCATTCATAGATACTACAGTGTCTATATATAATATTGTCACATTTTATTATATCACTTATGATGTAACTCCAACCATATGGATAGTTCTTTAATGTATTATCAGCTTATCTGTACATCAATATTTTATAGTTAATATATTCGTCCGTGGTTTATGTTAATGAAAGCATTAACGTTATCAAAAGTTGTTTTATTTTGTTAATTATTATAATGTATGTATGTTTATTATGGCGTCAACAGATTAGAGTGCACCTACCTGTAAATCTTGAGTTAGTTCGATTCCTGGATTATTTTATTATTAGCTATAGGTCCCACAGACCACTGCAGGGCCACGGAAGGTCTCTCCTTCCCTTTTCATCGCACTCCTACTTTTTGAAGGCTGTTTCCATTCCTTATTATAAGTACTCGTATTGCTTCTACTTCATCCCTTCATCTCGGTCTGGGCCTTCCCCGGGATCTTATCCCATTAAGAACCCATTCTTTGATGGCTTTCGCATACAGATCCTCTAGCATACAACTCACGTGTCCAGGCTAGTCCCACTTCAATTAATACATCCCTTATAAACAAATAAAACTAAGCAATAATGATATCCAAATAATCTTGTAAAATCTCTAAATTTTTCTGGTTTAGGTAGCAATGGTATACATAGCAGAAATAGCGGACAAAGACATAAGAGGCAGTTTGACAGTTGGCAGTAGATTCATGTTTAACTTCGGCGGTTTCCTCGTCATCGCTGTAGGAACGTTCGTATCCTATGAAACGTTAAGCTATATGCTAATTTCGCTACCAATTGGATACTTTCTGGCCTGCTGGTGGATACCGGAGACTCCGTACTATCTGCTGAAGGAAAATAAAGTGGATGATGCAAGGAAAGTGCTTATAAAACTGAGCGGTATTAAGGATGAAAAGGTAAGTGTGATTTGCCCCGCGTTTCGTCTACGTAAAATATAGACTTCCTTAATATATAAGGCTATACAACACTAAAAAGGATTTTTCAATTCTAACCAGTAGTTCCTAAGATTAGCATGTTCAGTTCAGTCTAACCAAGATGAGAAAAAGTCAAACAATCTTTCAAAATAAAATGAACTTATATGTTGATATGTGTTCATTTGGGGTCTATTTTAGTACCTACTTTAAACAACATCCTTAGCACGCATAAATGACCCAAATTATATATTAATTGCTGAAAATTGACCATATGAGTAAAATAATTCTTTTTTTTTTAGATTTTAGAAGACAAACTATCACAAATGCGTTTCCAAGTCCGCGAAGAAACCCGACGTTCTGGAACTTTCAGAGAATTGTTCACGGGAAAACAATACAGGAGAGCCCTCATTATTTCTATAGGTTGGTTTCTTATTTTCTATTGAAATATCAATCATATTACTTTGAGCACAAGAGCTAATATGGAATGTGATGAAGGGATTGGTGAAAATAATGGTAATTCTAATTATTAATACTTTGTGTTTTGGATAAAAGCTACATTCAATATCCATAATCATCATGTTTTAAAACAAAACCTTATTTAAATTCGAAAAATAGAAATTATTAAAGCGGTTTTCGAGACACCAAAATACTCGTATTGATAATGTCAAATAAAAGACATAAAAAAATATAAATAGCCGTCATTTACATATTTGAAGAGACCAGAAAATCTTGCTCTAAATTATTTATTAAAAGGTTAAATAAAAATATTGTCTGTCTCTAGTCTGCATTATACGCTTTTTAATTTCATTTTATTTAAAAAGACCGGATAAGTGCGAGTAAAATTGGCGCACCGAGGGTTCTGTACTAAGTTTTTTTTTACATAGGTAAGTAAATAGTACAGGAATGGATTATCACACGACTTGTTTTACGAGCTTTTCCCGAAATATTGTGACGTATTTGAAATAATTACTGTAAATTCACTATATTTTCGTACTCAAAATTAAGGGTCCTAACAAACAGACGGACGAACGGACAACAAAGCGTTCCAAGTTCCTTTTTTTCTTTTGAGGTACAGAACCCTAAAAATTATTATATTCAAGACGTTAACGTATACGTAGACATTAGCCATAGGTTAGTCACATGTATAGACTAGACTTCCGATCAAACTTGTTCGTTCAACGTTCACATGTTACAAGTAACAGTTCCTGTTAAGGTGACCAAAGTTTGTTGTGCTAACGTGGCAAGTTCATTGAACGAAGTTTCTGGCTGTCTGTCACCCACTTAATAGTTATCAATATTAGACTTACTTGCTCTACTCTTTTACTCGTGTAAATCTCATTTCCGTGAGAATTTCGGTATAAAATGTATCTTAAGTGTTATTCTTGGCTTTAAAGAATATCTATTTCGTGCTAATCGGTTCATGTGAGTTTGGTTTTTAATCCCGGGAACGGATTTAATGTTGGAACTTGTTGTTGTTTTTTCCAACTGAGTCACCTGACTCTGGGAAAAAATAATAGGAATCTTGAAGGCTTTATATGGCAACTTATGTGCTCAGAGCGGGAATCTTGTATCATGGGCGAGGCGCAGCGCTCCCGGGCCACGCGAGTGTGGGAACCCCTTCGCTCATACTCGTGGCCGCGATCGAACGTTCCAATATCCAAGGAGACAAGAATTGGTAGTCTAACAACCCGGAATCCAATTTAGATTAGATAAAGTTGACTAAAAAAACACTTTCGTCTTTGAATTTTTAGGATTAAATAAATTATTCAAAGTATTGATTTATGCAAACACTACATATTGAAATATGTACACTACACTTATGACTACCTTAACAAATTTTAAAACTGCGACAAAAATAAGTTTAAGAAGATTGTTCAAAATAATAATTACACTCAATTTTACAGGTTTAAGACTAACACAAGTAATGTCCGGTGGAATTCCGATACAGCAATACTTGGGAAGAATATTACAAGAAACGAAATCTGGTATATCTGTGTCCACTGGTCTTATTCTGTTTGGAGCAATACGGTTTCTGACATGTAAGTAAATAATCGTATTGAATACGTACATTTTCGCTATTATAAACTCAATCAATTGTCGCTCTGGCAATCTTATCGAAGAGCCACAGAAGGGCCATACTTCTAAAACTAAAAATTTCGATATCGTTACCTTTCAAAGGAAAAATAGCATGCTATACCAAACTCTACTACTAACATCTTCTTTCCATCATTACAGGTATACTATCATCAACAATCGTAGACCGCGTGGGTCGTCGACCGCTCCTCATCTACTCTTACATCGGCGCCTTCATCACCCTCACCTTAGTTAGCACCACATTCTTTCTCGACGAAGTCTTCAATATCACATTTGATTACTTCGGCTACGTCATTTTCTTCGGAATTGTCAGCTTTTGCGTCATCTCTACCTTAGGCTTTGATACCTTAATATTCGTTGTTCCCGCGGAAATATTCCCTCTCAACGTCAAATCAATAGCCATGACGTCAATGAATCTTTTCGGCGCCATAATCACTTTTGTAGGCGTAAAAGGATACCAAATGGTCAAAGACTTTTCTGGACTATACGGAGTGTTTACAGTGTTCTCAGTAGCTGCTCTATCTGGGTTTATATTTACTTATATGTTGGTCCCTGAAACTAAAGGTAAGAGTTTGAGGGAGATACAAGCGGAGTTAAAAGGTGTTCTGTATGAAGAAGAGATGGTTACGTTAAATAAGGATGATTCGGTAAAAGAGAATAATGGAAGAATAATGGATGGCGTTAAAGAATGAAAGATGAATGATATGTGATGTGATATTTAAATGATGGAAATAAGGGTTTTAGTTTTAATAGATTGATGGATGCCATTTATTATTTTAATGAGCAACTGTTTGTGAAACTAGAGTAAGATTATGTTTGATATATTAAAGATCATAGGATCTGATCTTAATATTAACGTGGTATCCCAAATAATTAACGATAGACCGTCGATCAAAGGTGAAATGGTTCAGATATACTTATACGCAAAAAAAAATTGTGGGGATCGATACTGCGATCATCCCTCCATTACATGACTCCATTACATAATTTAAGAAACAACAACACTACATAATATTTGAAAGATGTGGTTTTAGTAAATATAATATATTTACTAAAACCACTTAAAAACACAAATTAATTTAAAATATTAAAGATAAAGGTATTTTATTAGTACCGTTTACTGTTCAAAATTTCCTTGTTTATTTATCAGCAGTTGAACAAATCGTAATGTAAATAAGATAAGTAGTTACATTTATTTAGTTAGCAATTAGTATTAACTATGTTAAGTGTGTAACAACAAATAAATAAGTTTTAAATTAATTAGTTGATGATATGTTTATATTACAATGAAATACTGTATAAATTTCTGATAATAGTAAAATTTTGAAATAACATTTGGTACTTGAAATTATTGGGAAAACACTCAGTTATACGACATTAAAACAAAATTGAAAATATTGTTGGCGAATTTGTATTCAATAAAGAATTAAAAGGCTACGTTTGTTGAAGAATCAGATCAAAATATCCCACATTGTAATATACAAAATTTTCTTTATACGAGTAAAAATTTAAAAGTCTGCTGTACGTATCCTAGCCATGGATATACCACGTGCTAAATTCCTTTACCCACACCTATCCAATTCCATAATCTATCATTTGGAATGTAGCACAAACGTCGCCAAGGGTAAATACTAAAAAAAACGGCTGAATACTAAGAGAGTTAACAAACTCGCTTTACTTAGGTCTCGAGAGAATTACGATTAGAGATCTAATTATCTTGTGTTTTAATAATTGAGTCAACATTACATAACGTCAATATACTTAATTATATAACTCAAGTTTCAACAACAGTTATTACATTAAAGTGATAACCTAGATTTTAGAACCAGTCTAGTTTTAACTTTATTTACTTGGTCTAAATTAAGATAAGAGCCGCGCATAATAGCGATTTATTGCCTAGGTCCGGAGCCTAAACCACCGCCTTTTTTTCTTATATCTTTCCATGGAAAAAGATCAGAATTCAGTCAAAGTAATATTAAATGATTTTCGCAGCTAAAATTAAGTAGTTTATTGAACTTTATTGTGTTACCAATGCATATTACGGACTATTAATAGCATAAACTCACTAATGCAGTGTATTGCACATAAGTGCAGATATCGTTATCCATGTGGATATGTGGGTCACACAAGTGTATTTAGTGTTGTGAGGAGCACGCGAAAGTGATGTGACGTAGAGTCGCAAACTCGCGTGCGCCGCACAATACAATATAAAAAAATGCGTATGTGAGCCACGAAGCACGAACCTATGTAGATTTTGGGATGAAGGATTTTAAAGAGCACAGCGTGTTCTTAATTAGATTTATGGTATTTTATTGTTTTCTGTTACATTTTACCTCATAATTTAGGTGTGTAGTTATTAAATAAGATACGTAAAATATGAATTAGGGTTAAGTGTTAATATTAAGGTGTCTAAAAAGGTTCTGCAGTCGAAATTTTCTACCCGCTTTTTTTTGTAAATATTTTTTTATTTAATTACGTCTGTTGATTGTTGTATCATTATTTTAAATAAAAAATATAAGAGTTAACTTGTAGTTGTTTCATTTAAAAATTTTTAAGAAATAAAATGGGTGCCCACACACTATTATTCTTTATTTTTATAACTTGAATAATAATATTTTAGGATGAAATAGATTAATATTATTCTTTTAATTTGGATAAATACGCAGAGCATACTTCACTAAAACTATTAAAGGTCTGTGTTACATTTATAGAAAAAATGAAGTAAGTACTTATTTGATAATTGACCCTCTACTACCATCTATAAGGGCCAAGGTAAGGTACCTAAATGTCTGCAATTATAATTTTGTAACAACAATTTAGATTATTATCTAATATTAGAGGCTATTAAATTTAATAACATTTGCTTTTATATATAAAATCCAATCAAAATTGTATAAGTATCGACATCGAGATAACATAAATAGTTGACCTATTATGTTACTAGCAGCGCCCCGCGGTTTCACCCGCGTAGTTTTGATTCTCGTGAGAGAAAATGCAAGGATAAAATTAATACAAACCTTCCTCTTGAATCTCTCTCATTAAAGAAAACCGTATCAAAATCCGTTGTCTAATTTTAATGATCTAAGGATACATATGGACAGACAGCGGGAAGCAACTTTGTTTTATACTACACTAGCCCCGCGGATTCACCCACGTAGTTCCCATTCCCGTGGGAATACCTAAAATATGTCACGCACTGATAAATTAGCTTTCCATGAGTGAAAGAATTTTTGAAATTCGTTCAGTAGATCCGGAGATTACCCCTTACATTTTTTTTTAATATATAAATATAGATATAGACCGTGATATAGATTTGTAGTGAAGTATCAAAAATGAAGCACACCAAGGTATTTATCTCTCACATTCTTCAATCCTAATTAGTCTTTAGAGAAAATTGTGACCTTATAACACGAAATTTAGGATTATTAATTACAAATAACAATACAAATATTTGTGTTTTATAATAATTAATTTATGCGACACTCCAACAGAATACATATTGTAGCATTCAATTAAGTTTAGGTACTATTATTAGGTTCAGTTCTGACGTGTTTTTTATGATCTGTAGTTCTGATAACTTAATTTGTTAATATACTCAAAGTACTCTTTATTTGTAGGTGTGTTTTGTACAGTATTCACAAACCCTAACTATAGTCGAAAAGATGTTAATTATTACTTATCTATAACATAAAAATAGAATTAAACTCATACATACTATTATTTCTAAAATCGCATGTTATTTCCGTTCATAAAACACTAATGCCATCTAGTAAATTTATATAGAACCATATTAGTTTTACGTCACAACTCGCAAACGAAGGTTTGAATATGGAACACGAGATTCTCTCTGGAAGGTTCACAGGAGTTTTGAAACCGCTACTAAATAAAAGTAGAGTAAAAAGTAATGACGTTATTTCCTAGAAGATGACGTTAAAGTTATTGCTTTTACTCGTAAAATGCAATTGCTTTAGCGCTTTACCAATTAGGGGTAAAGTGAACTTTTAAAGTAATTTGGGAATTTGCAATCCGAGAAATCTTGAAGTGGCGAAACATTTCTGTTGACTTGTTTATCTACTTTATAATAAGTTTATTTATTACGTATTGTTTATTTTATGTATTGTTTATATTATATTTATCATAACCAAGCTGTACGATTTAATCTGCGTTGATAGGTATATGTTTATTCTATAGTCCTCCTCCTTCCTCTTTATATAAGTCAATACTTTATCAACTTTACAGCCGTCTGAAGACTACGACAGTGAAGTATCCGCCTGTAAGGTTCCACTGCAGGGCAAGCGTCTCTCTTTCACTGACGGTATTACTGTGTGGAAGAAACTTTGTCTTTGAGATCACCAACACGCTTGGGCAAGTGTGGTCATTTTTATGACAATTCCTCTTACAGTAGGTACCTACCTTTTTTTTTTTTTTTTTTTTTTTTTAACGTTGGGAAAATGCGTTGAATCGCATACCACCGGAGCCGAGAACGGGAGGTGACTCCGGATGGTTATGTGGGGCTCTCCCCGCCTGAAGGGCGAGGCCTACCCACTAAAAACCCAACGAATTCCGTCCGCGTCTTGGATGGAGCGCCGCAGGATCCCTAGGGATTTCGACTGCAGGCGCCCCGACGCAGGACCCACACCGTGGCGCGGGCCCCAGACCGTACCGCTGGCGGACGAGGATCCCCCCAGACCCCCGCCCACGGTATTGGGGCATAGCCCCCAACCAAGGCCCCCCTCGCAAGAGGGAGGGCCGCGCGTGGCGCACGCGCATTCGGGCGATCCCCGAGGAGGGTGCCGTTCGCCGCCATGTCCTAACTTCCCCGTCTATCCCTGTGTTCCCCGTCTTTCGGGCCGTTCCCTGCGTCGCCCGCTGCCCGGGAGGAAGGCTGCGGGGAGCGAGTACTAGGCCGTACTAAACCGGGTACTGGGAGGAACAGACGGGTACTGGGCGGAACGACGGGTACTGGTGGCCCCACTCCCGTGCAATGGGGATCGTCGGCCGCAGCCGCAACCCACGGGCTTTCGCCCCGTCCTTACGGACCAACGCCCGCCCGTCACTGCCGTCATCCCGAATACGTCGGGGACGCCAGCCGGGCCCGCCCCGCCTAGCAGTTGCCCGGATTCTCCGGGACCCCTAGCCGAGGCCTCTCCTCCGCTGACTTTTAGCCGTCGGCGAGCTAGTCTCAGTGACATAGCCCGCCGCCGTTGCCCAGGACGCACCACGAGGAGGTAGTCAGCATAGCGCCCCAGTAGGTACCTACCTAGCAAAATATTATTGACACACTTAGATATTTATTTATTTTTGTAAATCCAAGGCTCGAGCCCCTCGGTGGGGACATATAATATGAGCTGCAGCGGTATCCTCGTAACAAATCGCAGTTCAAACATTCGTTGAACTGTCATTTTACATGTCAAATGACTGAGCGGATGAAATGCGTTTGGAACGAATTTTTGGTATTCTCATAATTATTTCTTCCAGACGCTTTCCATTCATTTTACGTTCATTATACGAATTACCAACGCCCAAGGCCGGCGTTTCAGTATTGCCATTACATTTTAAGTTGCTCAAATTAAGGCAAAAAATAATCGTGTAATTTTACAAACACAATCTATGAAATAATCTTCTATGCCTATTACTATATTATCATCAGACAACAAAAATAAGTATGACGAAACACTTTTTGACTTTTAACCTGATGTGGGAAAGATGTTTTTATATGACTGATATATTAGGTACATCTTATACAGAAGACTCGTCCGAAGCCTTCCTATACCTACACTTACAAGGCCAGTTGTACTGTGCGCCGTGCAATAGGTCCTTCAAGACGGATACGTCAAGGAGGACGATATATAAACTAGAGATAAACTTATATTATTTACTAACCCGTCTCACTGCACCGTCTAACTCGTAGTTCATTTAAGTATTTTCATGTCACAATAATCGAATACCCAGCATCCACGTCTCTGCTCCTCTGCATAGAAAAATAACCTGAAAAAAGAAGAAGTTTACGTAAAGTTTGACAAATTGTTGTTATCCCAATAATAAATATACGGGTTGTTATTGATTATATTTTCATGAACTTTGTTTAGTTGTGTAAATCATCCCAAACGGTATTAAATTGTATCATTACTTGTTTATCATTATTTTTTTCTTAACAAATAAATATATATGATAATAAAAAAATATGTAGAGTATTTAAATGAGACCTGGCAACACTAACCTGTAACGGTCGAAATCCCTATGCGTATTTAATTATATAAGGAAACAGGCCGGGAAGTGCCCTGCTGCTTAGTTTCTTCTATAATCCATTAGTCATCCTTTAGAATAATATGTAGGGCATCACTTTTACACGCTTTTGGATTATTTAATCTTTACAATAAAGAATTAAAACACGGAGCACTTGACACTAGAAACATTGAAAATAAAAAATGTCATTGTGACATTGCGTAAAACTAATTGTGACCCGCGGTTTTGCTCGCGATATTCTTGATAACATAAGAATTTCTGGATGAAAATTTTTGGCTATATACTTTCGTATTTAAATCCAATTCTGTTAACAATTTATGGATTTTAGATATAAAAAGGTCCAGTTTTTTAATCAAGACACAGAAATAAACCCGAACCAATAAAAAAAAATAAAAATACTTTTTTATACTTATTATTATTAAACTTATTGTACATATTATACTTATTATTCTGACGACCTCAATGGCAGAGTGGTCACCATACCGGACTGACATCCGTAAGGTTGCGGGTTCCATTCCCGTGCGGGGTGAATTTGTGTGAACCATAAATGTTTGTCTCGATCTGGGTGTGTGTGTGAATGAGTGTGTACGTAGTTTCTGATACCTTAGATACAAGCTTCGAGCTTAGTTAGGGGTCAGTTACTATAATGAGATGATGTAGTGAATGATTATGATGTAATGAATGATTATATCTTCAGTGCGATTTCGTAAACCTTTATTAAAAAAATGTTTTTTTAGATATTACAAACAAACACTGCACCAGATTAGTTTGTATCGATTTATCAATAAACCGAAAGAATTAACAACCTCTTTGCTTTGTATCTATTTAGTAATGTCATTCATACCAGCCAGTTTGACAATCAGCGATTGTAATCCGTTGTATTACCGGAATACGAAACTTCCAATCGTCGGTCGCAAGGTTTCCATTTTATAAACGCTACTCGTTCCATTTCAAATCCGGTGAAAAATTATGAGAATACCAAATTTTGACAGTTCAAACGCATCGCTAGCGGTCCACTAACGGAACATTTTTGAGAATCGCGCTGCTGATGATGATGAGACATCCGAGACAGAACTATTTTTCTGGAAGAGGTCGCCTTAAATACTTACATATCTTACAAACAACACTTACTAACACGTTTCAATGAACTTCAATAACCAATTTCATTCTGTATTCTAGGAAATTAATAAACGAAAGTAAAATGAAACCAATAACCGACTCTAATTTAATTATTCAATTAACAAATCAAATTAAATCTGATTGTGATTGCAGGTAGGTTTACTTAATTAAAATTCAGGATCGGTATTTTTTTAAATTGATTCTATTTATTGAGGGGACAGTGCGTGACAGGATTCTCATTAAAAAAACCGTATCGTAAAACAGGCTGCCGGTGACAAATTGAAATGGGGTCCGCACGCTCAAATGTTGGTCCTGTATTGATTTCTTTTAAATAGACTATTTATTAAATCCTAATCTTTTTACATATTTTTTCATTTATTAAGAAAAGGGTATAATGCTTTTTAAAAGTTGACTTTTCGGAAATATAAGACTTTTGCAATGAATCTAAGCCATTTTTGATACATAGCAAATTCTTTGAGTATGAACGAAATCTAGAAAGCCTGCTAAGCAATATTTGCCTGTTTTTGGACTAGATTTATAGATATTAAGCTAAGCTACTGCTCCATTTTTACCTTTATTTCATTTCGTTTTTAAACAAAATTCGGTACCTACAAAAACTCCCAAAAAACTCAAACGTAACTAATAAAAAAGTTCGCGCTAAAGCGACAAAAATAACGTGTCCGGAGTAAACTTACAGAACTAAACTTGGTAATGTACTATAAGTAGGATACTAAAATAGCTCATAGTTCGTGTTTAAAATCCTGTACAGTTTCGATACTGAAAGTTACGGGTTTACTTCGTTCGGTCATATAAAGTTTCAGTACATTGAGTTTGGAGTTAACGTGATCCGTGAAGGCTGAAACAACTCGTTCAGCTAGAAAATCATTTGTGACGCTATTAATGTTTTGTTGGCCAGTCTTGGATAAGTTTAGAAACAGTTTTTATATTATTTGTTAGTTATTTAGCTGAGTTATTTGTTTAAAGATAATAATATACAGGCTAATAATAAAAAAAGATAATACGACAGATAGAGCCTTAATAATAGTTGGGTTTGGCCAAAATAGCCCAGCACCCACAATAGATGAGGAAGAGGTGACCTCTCTCAGAGGCTTAATTGCGGAAAAACTGCAACAGTATTTATCCTAGTTCTTCTAGGTTTTTCCCACGGCACAGATAAATATAAAACAGAATTAAATAGAATTGGTAAATTTTCTGACGACCTCGATGGCAGAGTGGTCACCATGCCGGACTGCCATCCGTAAGGTTGCGGGTTCGATTCCCGTGCGGGGTGAATATTTGTGTGAACCAGAAATGTTTGTCTCGGTCTGGGTGTGTGTGTGAATGAGTGTATGCGTAGTTTCTGATACCCTAGATACAAGTTTCGAACTTAGTTATGGGTCAGTTACTATAATGAGATGATGTAGTAAATGATTATGTTATGTTATGTTAAATTGATCTCCTCTTCTTTAAAAGAACAAACCAACCCATAACAAAATTAGCGTCAATTTATTAGAAAATCTAGAACTGTATATCATATACCGATTTGATTTTATGTCGTAAAAGACGAAACCAGTTTAGGTATCAATATCGAACTTATTCAGTGTTTATTTTGTCTGATATGTAATAATACCTGTCTAGACTTTCACGACGTGATATCTATTGAGTTCAATTCATACTCCTAAGTATACCTAGTAGTTAAATATCAAGGCTAAGATATTGGTATGTTTTTAAAGAAACAAAATACAGTATAATAAACTATCAAAAAAATCAATTAAAATTAACGAGTGTGAATGTATAGGACAAAGATTTTCTCACTGGATGATATATAGTAGTCACAGTGAAAAAAGAAAATGCGTAAACGTTGTCAGGGAGACACAAAAAAAGGCTGACTTAAATGTAGTTTTATCTATAAGAGTCTTTGTTGTTTTGCATCATTGCAATGAAAACCATTGCTGTTTTATTAAACACTAGCTGTGCCCCGCGATTTCACCCGCGTAGTTCCCGATCCCGTGGGAATTTCAGGATAAAACGCCTATGTTCTTTCCCGGACCATAAGCTACCCAAATTTCAAGTCAATCGGTTCAGTAGTTTCAAGTCAGATTCTAATATACTAACTCTGTTCAGAGTTTTTTCATGCACTTCTCCACATTCACTGAATGATACCAACAATTCTTGCAATTTGTTGCACTTTTCTTCCAGTTCAGTGTATTTGTTACTTAATTCAGCTAGTTCAGTCTTCAGTTGTGAGTTTTTCTTGATGATGCATATAAACTCCTCCTCGTTGTCATCCCTTTCCTTGAGTAGTTGCTCGTTGAGCGTTTTACAGGACTGAAGTTCTTGAAGTGTAGCTTTCAGTTTGTCCTCAGTGTTACGGGCAGCATTTCTGCGTGTAGTCATAGCCATCGCTTATTCTGAAAGTGTTATAAATTTACAGTACAGTAAGTAATAATTAAAGGATGTCAATTTAGTTTCAGCTAGGTATTAACTGTGTTTTTTTGTTTAAATAGTAGTGTATATTGTTATTATGTGTACTGTTGTCTGAGGCTAGATAGCGTTTGTCGTCTGTTTTACTTCCACTTATTGTCAAGTAAACAGAGACTTGCCGGTGCCTAATGTGTGAATATGGACGGAGCTCGTTTAGACGAGCAATGTTAAAGTTGTGTGGTGAATTGTAATTTAAAATAGTAATGTATGTTGTAGTGTATTGTTGTCTGAGGCTAGATAGCGTTAGTCGTCTGTTTTACTTCCACTTGTTGTCAAGTAAACAGAGACTTGCCGGTGCCTAGTGTGTGAATATGGACGGGGCTCGTTTAGACGAGCAGAGTTATAGTTATGTGATGATTGAGTGTGATGAATTGTTTACAATAATGAGAAGAAGGAACACAATACTCCCCGGGTTTATCCAATACGTGCAGCATTCAATCCAAAATTTCAAATCCAATACGTGAATACTCAATACAGTATGACCGTTACAAGTGAGTCACACTTTGTCGCTTGAAATTCCCAAGAAAATACAAGTTTTTGGTCTTGAATTCACAATTTATATCACTGCACTTATTGTAGTTATTAAATTATGAAAAAATACTACTAATTCACGGTTTAATTACAACAAAAATAATAAAATATAATTTAAAATAAGGAGCTACAAATTTTGAGTTTAGCCGTGAAAAGGTAACAGACAGAGTTACTTTCGCATTTATAATATTAGTTAGGATTAGGATTTTTATAATCGTTTTCTCTATATTATTTGTGAACAAATTATTTTGTTAAACGGAAGAGATTGTCTTTGGTCTTTTTTTACCAGGGATTCATTTGAATATCGCTTTTCCCACGTACTGTTCTATATACGACGAGTATGCAGCCATTTCCGCTTTGTTAAACTTGATAGATATAGTTTTGTGATAAAGGTATTAAAGATTTTATTTAATACTTTATCTAACTAAATATAACAGTATGTGTAGATACTGTTTGTCACGCCATTCCCGGTTTTTCTCCTGTTTGAATTTGGGGATAATTATGCGTTGTTCCTAGCTATAAACTAAAACTGTACCGAATTTGTATCAGCATAGTAGTTTTTGCGTGATACGTGCAAATATAGGGATTTTGATGCGGTTGTTTTAACAGATAGAGTGATTAAGTGGGTAGGTTTTTAGCATAATTTTATCCCTATATTCCTACGGGAACGGGAACTACGCGGGTGAAACCGCGGGGCGCCGCTAGTATAGCATAAACATAAACCTGCTATAA
The DNA here is from genome assembly GCA_958496195.1 of Timandra comae. Taxonomy (NCBI): domain Eukaryota; kingdom Metazoa; phylum Arthropoda; class Insecta; order Lepidoptera; family Geometridae; genus Timandra; species Timandra comae. Next base: position 9,133,821 of record OY292363.1, on the reverse strand, counting down.
TCCCATTATTATAGAGTTGTAACTTAAAACAATAATATGAAATATTATTATCATTTCCTTTCTAAGGGCAGTGGGACGGGCGGGCGTCGCAAATATTTGTTAATAACAGAACGTGCCTCAGCGAAGTCGAGAGACACGTACCGAGTACCGACCACCATTGGTAATAGAGATGACTATAGGACTGTGTTACTGTTATTGTCATTAGTCTATTATTGTTACATATTGTGATGGATGTGTTTTATTGATTGAGACAGTGAAGGATTGTTTGAGGTCTTTTTTGGAATAGGTCGTTGATCTATTCGATTAAGTTCATGGTTACTTGTTCTTATACTTTCGTACCTTTATTCCTTGTTTGATTGGGGGCGGTTTTAAGTTTTAACCAGATTTGGTGGAATGTTAGTATTTTGCGTGAAACGGCCGCCACCAGACCTCGACATAGGAGGACACCGAAATTCAGAACTAAAACATACACTTTTGAGAGCTCATGTTACTGATTACTTTTTAAATTCACAATTTAAGTATCTTCTAAACTTTACGTAACAAAATATTTTTTCTTAAATAGGAAAGCGTTATGAAAAACATATATTTCAACGAAAACAAACAAAAAAAGTAAAAATAGTAAATGATTACTACCGAAACATCTTAAAACAATAAAAATACGGGCCTAAATTTATTGAAAATAGGAAGTACGCAATACTCCATACATATTCATTATTCGCGGCACCGAAATCATAAAAAATGTGATAGATAACCGAATTTCCGGACCAGATGTTAAGTAACAACGCACTTGATATTTTATTTTATTCTCGAGAACATTGAGGACACCAATATTCCTCCCGCGTATTAATATCGAAACCAATTATCTTCAACCGGTACGAGTAAACGGAATACCGAAAAAATATGGGACGTTTATGTTTCTATTTAATTAATAAATTATTGAATTGTTCTGATTAGATAACCTTTTATATTATGTCCTACTTCCTATTTAATAATGCTTTATTTTTAACCCTCGACGCAAAAAGAGGGGTGTTATAAGTTTGACGTGTCTGTGTGTGTGTGTGTATCTGTCTGTCTGTGGCATCATAGCTCCCAAACGGATGAACCGATTTCGATTTAGTTTTTTTGTATTAAAGGGGACTTACATGCGAGTGTTCTTAGACAGTTTTGATGAAAATCGGTTAACCCGTTTAAAAGTTATGGGGGTTTGAAAGTAATTGTGTTGGGGGTGTTTTAATTTTTTAATTTAATGTTATTTATTAATAATGCAAATGTTTATCGCCTACTATGATTTATGCGAACACTACACATTGAAATAAACAAAATTAAAACTGTGACAAAAACGTAGTTAAATTAGTTTTATTGCAAAATGAAAGTTTGTGAGAATGGATGGCTGTTTGTTCCTCTTTAACTGAACCGATTTAGTTGAAATTTAATACAAATATTCCTTATAACCAGGAATAACGCAAACAATACATTTTATCCCGTAATTTCCACGGGATAGGGATTTGCGTTGGTGAATCCTCGGGGTGCACTTAGTCTATACTAATTTCATAAAGAGGTGGAGTGAGTTTGCACTAATCTCAGAAACTACTAATTCTAACTAAACTTTCCTATAGTATTACACTCCCTTATATACTAACTTTATAAGGAGTTTGTTTGTTTGAAAGCACTAATCTCGGGAACAACTACTAATCCGATTTGAAATAGCTAAATCTATTGCATTAAGGCTATATTAACGCAGGTGAGGTGAAGCTGTGAGACACAGCTAGTAGTAAGTAATTGTTATGAATGTGAAAGTTTTTGTGGATGGATATAGAGTTAAGTATATTTTTTTCCACGAAAAACCTATCAGCTAGGCTAGCATGACTTCGAAAATGTGATAGATACAGCGATTTATTGACATCCAACTGTCAAAATTTGATAAAAATACCCGCGTGATAAAATATATACTTAAGTAGACTGGTTCGTTTTAAGTTTTATTTATCATGTTGATCCCTTAGGAATTTTGTTTTAATAGGTTTAAAAAAAATCTGTTTCCAAAATGTTATAGGCTATAGGCGCTATAGTTCGTTTTTGATTAAGTATTAGATAAGCATAACTGGATTTATATTAGTTGATTCATAAAATTGTAGGGCATTTTTTAACAGCAACTTCCTTCTCCCTCTCTTTGGATAGAAAGTCTATCCAGAGCAGCTTCTTTCACTTCCTTAAACGACATGACCTTTTATTTGATCCATGAAGCTCAGCGATCTGATCTTTTATTTTGTCTTTGTAGCTCATTCCTCTTCTTCCTTTTAACTTTTATTTATTTACTCAGAAAAACAAAACAGGAGCAAAATTCGTATGCGACATAAAATGTGATAGCGTAATTAATATTGTGCCAATAGCCCCATTCGTCATAACCATTGCTCACTGGCACACGTAATAAATGTATTTCTTGAGATCGTTGACAGGACTTATTACGTGTGACGAATAATATAGTTGATCGAACGTACTAAGGAAATCTATACTAATATTTTGTTTGGCTGAACACGTTAATCTTTGGAACTACTGAGAAATATGTGTCTGATTTGAAAAAGTATTTTAATGGCGGATAGCCCATTTATAGTGAAGAGCTTTAAGCTAATAACATCCCTCTTTCACTTATAGGAGCGGAACTATCGCGGGTTATCTCGCGAGGCACAGCTATCGTTTGATCCGACTCATGTTTTTAATCAGGGTCCATATTGACTCACCTAAAGTTCTTTACCCGAAAATGTTTTTCCTAACTATTTGTAGTCCGAATGATCATTCTTCCTAAAATTTTTCATCCTAAAGTTTTAATTCATACTATTTGTAGTGCTACCGACGATGCTCATAACACTCATTTTTCCGAAAATTTTAATTCATAACATCTTTAATGTAAATATATTTAAACTCCTACTGTTTTTTATCATGCAACGCTTTTATCCCTAAACATACTTACCATAATATTTTTACTCATGCTCAGAAAGAAACATTTACCAAGTGTAATAAAAAATATATGTGGGTAGAAGATGATATTTATAGTTTTAATGATTATTATACGACTCGTTTACGGTTATGCTTATGGCCTGGGAGTTTACCATAACCATAACTAAAGGACCAATTCGGTTCTGGCACTTCGCCGGCCGCTGCCGCGGCACGCTCGCTACGCTCGCTCGGCTCGTGCGTTGGGGTCACAGTTCTAACATAACCTAAGCCAATAATTAGGAAAAGGACCGATTCGCTACTGGAACTTGACTGAATGATTGGAGCAGGACTCTGGTTTTGCTCGCTCGGCTCGTGCGTTATATGTTATACCTACATGTTATGTAAAAACAAAGTTACGAAAAATTTATGTATATAATATTGATTATAATAAATAAAAATAAATCTAAACAAAAAAGATATGACTTTGAATAATAGTATGAACGATGGTTATGTTGAGAAAATATAGGAAAACAAATGTTTCGGAATTAAAACATTAGTGACAAAAATTTTAGGAGTTGCGATTGTTAGGATAAAAAATGTTAGGAAGAAAATTTTCGGATTTCCAATTATCGGAGTTGAAATTTTAGGTGAACTTTGGCGCACCCTTTTAATCATCCTATTTCAACCCAGTGCAGTGCTCGGTAAAGGTCTTCTCCAATTTTCTCTATTTTTCACTGTCAGCAATCAGTTCTCAAGAAACCAGGATGTACCTACCTTGTCCATGGAATTAATCACGACATCATGCTTTAATATAATCATACAAATAATTTGTCCATCAACAGGATTAAAGCTGATGGGGAATCAAGCGTCAAGCTCACCTAACAGACAGGCAGGTAATACTGATTTCAATATTAATCAATCACGGAACACATTACGATTGAGTCAACACGGCACAGGACAGCCTCGGACGGTGTTTGTTCAAAACAGTGATTAGCTGTCTATCAGGGGTGATTTATTGATAATAATCTATATATTTTAGTTTAATCTATATATTTAATCTACCTTATTTCTATTAGTAAAGATTAGATCGTTAGCTACCACAAACATAATTTTTGAGAAATGAAATGTTGGGCGTCTCATCAAAATGAAGCTTTTTTTGTCAACCTATAGTGTCCCACTGCTGGGCAAAGGTCTCCCCCAAACATCTCCAGCCATCCCTATCCTTCGCAGTGTCCCACCAGCTACTGTCGAAGGTGGTAAGATCGTCCCGCCAACGCTTTCAAAATGAAGCTATTCACGGGAAATTCGCTTGACAGTAGTCTATTAAAAACTACGCGAACCGGACTATAAGTGCTTGCTAATTTCGAAATATGGCTGGGGATTAAGATCCCACGTAATAGCAAATAAGGTATGTTGATTACGCCTTTTCCTTCTCTCAATATTAATATTTTAATCAAGATAGAGGGCTTTATTTTGCAGTATGATCTTACAATTTAGAGTTTTAATGTCAACGAAAACCAAATTCTAAGAATTTCTACCAAAATCTAGTAATATGTAACCGACTTCAAAAAATAATGAGATTATCAATTCATCATTTTTTTTTATCCTACTAATATTATAAATACGAAAGTTTGTATGTTTGTTAGTTTGGTTGTTTGTTACTCTTTCACGCAAAAACTACTGTATCGATTTAGATTAAATTTGGTACAGATGTTCCTTATAAATAGGAATAACACAGGATACTTTTATCCCAAAATTCCCATGGGATTGGGATTCACGCGGGTTAAACCACGGGAAGAGTAAAACACTTACCGCTACCGTAAATGATTTCAAACTAATCAAACACATTACACATCCTGTTACAACCCACAGCGTGTTCGTTCACACAAATGTCACCTTATGAGATTGTCATACAACTCGTGTATCTATCATAAGCTTTATTGCCACTAATGGGTTTCTCAGATAATTCGTTTAACCCTAATCGAATCAAATTAATTCATCTGTTTGTGTTTTGTGTTATATTAGCAACTTTGATAGTTAACTTCTGTTATATATTTTACTAGTTGTATCGCGCGAATACACTTGCGTTAAAAAATATCTGCTTATGTCTTCGTTAAAACAGATCCTATTTAAACTTTTGTTTGAAAACTCGCAAATAAATAACTGGCCACTAAATATGATTAAATTTTATACAAAATTAAAAAATAGTAACAAGAAAGAAAGTGACATCTAGTGCTAAAATCAAGTTGAATTAAAATCGAAGGACATTACTCATACATAAGTTCGACTATTTTCTCCCAATATTTGCATTTTACACAAAAATAAAAGATTTTCAATGTAGTTTTAAGTTTTACGTAACATACATTGGTAGCAGCAATACCTTAGCGATTCGACAGTGGCTCTATGCTGAGTAACCACTTACCAACATCCCGGGACCTCTTTGAGAATAGATTATGAAAGTGAACCTTTCTTTTTAAAGAAAAATGTAAATTGCTTCGTTACTCTTTAACTCGGGCTATTCCCAAACGGTACCGAAATACTTGCGCTATTCAGTCTGTGGTGAAAGTTGAAACTTATTTCGTTTTGGATTTTTATTTATTTATTACTAGCTGTGCCCCGCAGTTTTACCCGCGTAGTTCCCGATCCCGTGGGAATGTGGGGATAAAATTATGCTAATCATCAAAATCCGTTGCGTAGTTTTAAAGATTTAAGCATACATAGGGACATAGGGACAGTCTGCGTATGAAATTTCAAGGCGTGTCCATCCCAAATCATTATTTTCTTGATTACTTAATTCTCTATTCTTTTAACTTAATGCAGAAAATTGCTGCACGCCCAAAAGATCCACGAAGTGCAAACATCATTATCAACGCAACCAAAAACTTGTCGAAGCTAAGTTATTGTAAAAAATATTGAAGAATTATAACATGCCAAAGGCGCGGATTCTATCAAAACAAGATCGTATTACGAAACCAATCAAAACGAACAGATTACCGAAATCCTTTTTTCAATACACTTATAAATTTTTAAAAGTCTATAAAAGTTTCAAAGTGTCAGTCCATACGGAACAGCGACTCGGATAAATCAAATGTTTTATTCAGTAGAAGTTAAAATGCTTATCTCACCTTTCAAAGCGGTTTACTACACAACTTTTTAATGATATTTTAAAATTTTATCAATAAATTTTCGGTCAAATTTTATGTTCTGGAACTGTGAGATTGTGTAAAAGTAATATTTAAAGTTGTAAGTGTAGTATTTGATACGGGTCATTGTATTAATTCACGATTATAGCCATAGTTTCGTTATGGAAGGTGAAACTTTGTTGTATCGGAGCTACATTAAGCCGCGATGAAAGCACTGAAAGTTGGTGCTCCATTTTAAACGATACACTTTAAATTTCAACAACTACAAAATCTGTGTGATTTGCAAAAAATTCAACATTATTTTTAATGCACGAATATCTAAAAATTGCATAAATAAGTAGGTACAGTCACGGAATGAAAAGGTTCGTCAATTTTCAAATTGATTCTATGTTACAGAATAGACTCGAGTTAGGGAAAATAATGTTCAACTACTCGTTAATAAAGTTCAAAATTGTACATCTAAAAGATTTGAGTCATAATATTTGTTCTTCAAAAATATCAAGCTGATTTTATTAGTTAGAGAGTTAACGAACCAAATCCGATCTAAAAAATAGCGGAACTTGAATAAAGGACCTCAAGGCTCATTTTAATTAAACTAAAACTGCAAAGGCAAAAGAGGCAAAAAATTGAAAATAAATACAGACATTTATAATTATTAATAATTACTTATTAACCAAAAGTGATGCTAACTAGGAATAAGTATTTTCTGGGAAGTAAAACCGTATGGAAATTTTTAAAAAAATCGCCCTGAATATCCCAGTCATTCCTTTTTTTGTAAAAATTGATAAAAGTTATACTGAATTTAGTTTATACAACCAAAAGCGAGATTTAAATTCCGTTTGGCGTTCACTGAGCACACAGCTTTAGATATTTGAAAGTCTTTTTTAAACTCGTTAAATTCGGCTCAGAGAGTAAACTAATTTTTTAGTTGAACGGTTAACTATAACTCAGGAGATAGTCTGCTCTACATTACTCTGTCCCAATTTTGAGTAGAAAACAAGATTTTAGTGAAATCCTCTTTCTATCAGACCTTCTTTGAACTATCACTGATTGGAAAATGAACGAAACAAGGTAATACGGTTTTTCTTCAATCTCTTTACGTATGATTTTGCAGGTTTACAACCTTAGAGGATGTTATATTTTAGTATTTTTTGTACTAGTTGTGTACCTCGCCTTTACTTGCAAAACATGACCTTGTGGCTTTGAAGCAACAGTAATTTATGTGTTAGGAAATAAAATATCTGTGTGCTCATTTTTATATTATTTCGTCCTTTACCATTTAACATACCAATGTTGACGACCTCGATGGCAGAGTGGTCACCATGCCGGACGGCCATCCGTAAGGTTGCGGGTTCAATTCCCGTGCGGGGTGAATATTTGTGTAAACCACAAATGTTTGTCTCGGTCTGGGTGTGTGTGTGAATAAGTGTATGCGTAGTTTCTGATAGCCTAGATACAAGTTTCGAGTAGGGGTCAGTTACTATAATGAGATGATGTAGTGAATGATTATGTTATGTTATGTCATACCAACGTATTCGAGAGATAAATCAATTTTTCACAAACTTACAATCATTTTACCATGTATTTTGATGACTAGTAAAGATTTGTACATCAAAACTTCATGAAGCAATAGACGAATTATCGCAAGTTAAACAATGCATCGTGCAAACTCGACGAATTCTAAAACGCGGCGCCATCATAGTTTTATTTGTATTTTGACCCTTAAAGTTAAAGTACTTCATCCTAATTTGGGATGAACAAGGATTTGGTTTTAAGTAACATGTCCAAACTGTCATGGACAAATTAAAACTTTGCATTACACATGCTTCAAGTTGAGACCAATCTAAATTCTAAATACTTAATGATAAAATCAAGTTTAAAATTGAAAGACTATGTTTCAGAGTTTATTAAATTTAAGACGGGCAAAGGTTAACGATTGACTAAGTCTAGTATTTACACAAAATTCTAGTCTAATTTACGATCATTATTGACGTTTAAAATTAGAATTATTTATCTTTAGTTACTACAAACGAGTCTTCAAGTTTTGAAGGCATATAGTACGGTTGCGATCGTGCCAAGTTCACGTTTAGCAGACACTTTGGCGAGAAAGAAATAAAGATACATGTAAAAATCGGTATAAAGACGTGCGAAGCCTTAAACAACATGCGAAACAACTTTTTCGTAGTTTTTTGGCGAATATAGATCAACGTTTATAATTTTGAAGTGCCGAAATACATGTTAATATCATAAACATTATGTACTGCATACCTACAAATAATTGAGAATATAATATGTCAACTTCCTGACCTCACACACCAGATCTAACCATCCAGTTTTATTCGAAACAAAAGAACCGTGTCCACTATATTTCAAAACAACGAAGTACTTAGATAAAACTTCTATGTTGTTATGCGAAAAGTTGGTCTTCACAGAAGAAACTTACTTTTTGAGCGTGGAGAATATTCATGATATTATTTGAAGAATGAGGTAATTAAATGTCATCATATTTTACTCGGAACACGTTGTTTTCTTGTTATCTATGATCTTGCGACTATTCATGTTGAAGCGCCATATGCGTTGGGGCCTTTTCGGCCCTGTTTTATGGAGATACGGTTACCCATGGGTTGGCAAGTAAATTTACGGGTACACGAGTCACATTGTCTTACCGCATTAGACGGGGATGGTTGGAGTATTCGTATGGAGATTCTGAGATGCTCTCCATGAGTGCAATTTAATTAAAGAAGGATAGTTTGTGTGGGTTGTGTGCTAGTTAAAAATGATTGTATTAATCTAGTTACTTATCATTTTGGGTGTTATAAAACTGAAAGGTAGGTTTAATTTACAAAGTTCACACGAGAATATTTGTGGCTCGTAATAGTTATTTATGGTACAAGCGAGGTAAGTTGGTGATTACTTCCGAGGCGCTATTGAGGCCCGAGCCATCAGGCGAGGGTCAGAAGATAGCCGAGGACAGTAATCATCAATACACGCGTGTACCATACAACGTTTTTCAACACATTTGCGAAGAAATTATCATTTTTTGCTAATAAATAAACAGTTTTTCTATTGGCGCGCATCCAACACAACAATGGTGATCGGCCAAAGACTAAAAGAATATACTTATTAAAAAAAAATCGAATGAATGAATGAATGGAATCGACCATAGACCTACCAAAAGTAAGGCAACATAGTTGAAGTTTGTTTTTAAAACGTATGGACACGATTTTTTTTGGTATCGAAACTTTTTTAAAACCAAACAATTTAAAAAAAAATCTATGACTCACTAGTGAATCAAGCGTGTCATTATTCAACTGTTTTTGCACAAATAAGAACCCCTTTATGAGCAAGTGTGTTGAAAAAATATATAAATCATATGGGAATCGAACCAACAACCTATTATTTGACAGTCCAGCATGGCGACTATCCTGCTATTTGGATTAATTTGTGATTAACCTACTTTTGATGCCGACATATCAAAACTTCCCTAATGTTTATTCAGCAATCGACGCCAACTTTGTTCGAGAACGATTACATTAACGAACTTGAGTCAGTAACACGTCAAACAGTCTAAATAGACCTTTTCAATCATTAATAATAGTCACATAATTAATCAGGTGCCTAAATAATTAGTAGCTACGCGCCTACAGAGTATAACGTATTTAATCAGGATTATCGATTGGTAACCGTGGAATAAGGAAAATCAAGGTCCCGCTATATTGGAACTAACTTGTTTATTTATTCCAAGAGAGTGCCGCCGGAAATAAGTCTGGATGAAGTCACCGTTGGTGTTCGTACATAGATCAAATGCTTTGGGAATGGGAAACAAGAATTTTTGCCTATTTTTTGGTGTAGTTAAAATTTGCCTATGCTTTTTTTAGTTTTACTTAAGACAAGCTAGTTAGCTATACCCGTGATGACACCTGTGGCGTCTTCTTTCTTGTGGGTTTGGAATAAAAAGTATCCCATATGCTATTTATAGTTATAGGAAATGGGTTTGGTACGCAAAATCAACATTCATTAGTTCAACATCACGAGGTCAAAAGCTTAAACCAGTATGAGAACCGAAGCCGAGGAAAAGGGGAAGAAAGGGGAGGTTTGTTCATTCCTTCCCCTTTTCCCTTTTCTCCTAACATCCACTTAATGTCTCTGACTCTTCTGAGTATATTTCCATAGGCAACGGTGATTACTGAGCATTAACATCTGTTCGTTCGGCACAATGTCATAAAAATCATATAAGAACCTATAATTAGAGCATCAAATCTGTAGACTCCATAATCTATGTGCCGAGTGGCGACGAATATTAGTGTTAGCGAATACCCGAGAGGTTCAGATTAAGATGACCACCAGTTACGTAATTAACTACGTAAACCAATTTGATTTTTCACTTTCATTGCGTCGTTATTTCACCGTCAGCTGTGGGTGTTTACGTCTTTAGTTCTCTATGGCCGTGCCTTGTTATTTGGGACCTTATTTAATTAGTACTAAACACAGGCTAAGACTGGGAGTTAAGTGACTATTTTCTCTTCATTTGTTTTAGGAATTTTCCTGAGTGTCTTTCAGTATAAGCTGTGCTATGGATGTGGGTATAAGTAGGTGTACTTTTTTGTTTATTTTTTTCTTGTTGCATTTTGTTGTGTGTTTTCTCATTGTTTCCAATTTTGACGTGATTTTTTCTCAGATATATACCGAATATTATAATTTCAATTCAATAAAAATGCCGACGAATATTGATATGTAATTCAATCGCAACAAATATTGTTATCGAGTAAGTAATATAATATTAAACGAAACCATGTTCTCTTTAAAAACGTTTACCCAACCTTTGATCCAGGTTTGTTTTGATTTATTTTTAAATTACTCTTAAAGAAAACATCAAAGTAAATATAACAATATTCAGGCTTCATTTCTAAATGTTATTCACCTTTCGGTTGCTCGTGACGGGAGAGGTCGGTGACTTATTCGCAAATATTGACATAAGTTTCATTTGATAAGATTTTCAGGTCGATGATATCAATTTCAAATTTTACTGATAAATTGTATTGAAGTGTCTTTTTGTAATGAAAAAATAACTGCTTTTTAAAAAGTGTAAGATGAGGTGTGTAGATATGGTACTTGTAACAAATAATTTGTTTGTTTTTAATATTGGCTAGAATAATTTTCCAAGGAATCAACTAGCAACGAAAATTAACGATGTCTGTAGCAAGCTAGATATAAATAATATGATTTGTGTTGTAGCTACATATTGAAGAAAAAAATCGGGTAGGGCTGTGCCGGGGCACACGGCCTTTGGTTTTAACGTGAAACGTCTATGTTAGCGAATCGCTTTTAAAGTAAAAGATTGAAATGAAAACAAGAAAATTCAATGTCATCACAGCGAGCTGACTATATAAGTGAAATATTCACATAACATTTTTGTTTCTAAGACTAATAGTTTTTTAATTATTAAGGTACGATGATATAGACCTTTTCGTTACGGTCCACTTTTTAAACCTGGTACCCGTATGTTTCAGCGCGATTTTAAAGACGTTTCACGTCAAAAGTAAAGCAACACCTATGTTACCCCCTTTAAATGATCCCTGCCTATCTAATTTTCTTAAAAGTTTGTAATTTGTACTTTCTAATATCTATATACTAATATATAAAGCGGAAGAGTTTGTTTGTTTGAAAATTTATTTCGGTGTTGGATAGCCCATTTATCGAGAAAGACTATACTAGGCTTTATCCCCGTATTCCCACGGGAACGAGAACTAGGGGGGTGAAACCGTGGGGCGCTGGTTATTCTTTATATGCATTAATGCAAGTCAAGACAGATTATATGCATTTTACTATTGAACATTAAACAGAGATACCGTGGTAAGACGCAATGAAACTGTATCTAGAAGTAATAAACAGACAGACCAATAAAACATGTCTGGGATATGACATTAGAGTAACTAACATAGATTAGATTTTAATGGTGTTTTGAAAGATATTATACAAACTTCGTTAAAAGATTGCTAGAATGCTATTATAATTAGACTAGCAACGACCTGCGGTTTCACCCGCGTGGTTCCCGTTCCCGTAGGAATATGGGGATAAAATTATGCTGAAAACCTTTCCACTGAATCACTCTATCTATTAAAACAAACCACATCCAAATCCGTTGCGTAGTTTTAAAGATCTAACCATACAAAGGGACATAGGGACAGAGAAGGCGACTTTGTTTTATACTCGTACTATATAGTGATGATGAATGAAATATATACTACTTTTGAAGATTTGATTCAATGGATTATAAGAGTTTAAAGTACATACTTCTCTAAAATTATTAGAATAAAACTATCGACTCATTAGATCTATACCCTCGTAGCAACAGTCACGGGTTTCGTAGCATCAGTCAAGGCACTCGTAGCGTTAGTTAAGGGATTCGTAGCAACAGTTATGATACTCGTAGCGTCAATTACGGGGCTCGAAGTATCAGTCACAAGACTTGATGCATCAGTCGAGGGACTCGTAGCATCAGTCCTATCTCTCCTAGCATCAGCTACGGGATCGTAACATTAAAAGTGGTAAAAACAGTCATAGCTATTCCTAAAAAGTTGAAACCTATTTCTTTCAAATTATAAATAAAAATATATGTTTATAAATATCCAACTGTCTCTCACAAATGTAATATTAAAAGAACGTTGATGCCACGTCATATTTAATTTTGCTAAGTATTTTTTTTCAAATATGGTAGAAAATATGAGTAACATTTTCAATATTAAATGTATTCGGTATTTCCCAGCGGAATGACTTCGACATTTCTTGTCAATATGTATCCCACCAAAAACATTCTGTAAAAAACTAGCCAAGTCTCGATGGAGCTGCTTGTTTATCTCTAAAAAGTAATGAAATCTAGACAAAGTGGTGCCAAGTGTAAGGTTCCTTACTGCGATTTCTTTATTATTATAGTTAATGTTGTGTGACTTGGCCGTTGAAAATTGTTTAAAACGTTAGTAGTGGGTACAAGTCAATTTTGTTTACACGTAATGTTGTAACATTATTAAAATACGCAGTTTTATCAAGCCTACAATTGACTGGATATTGAATCAACGTTTTTCAAGTGGCAATTTTCTATCGTCAATGGGTAGTGGTTCTGGCGACAGATTGGTGCAATAGTGTCATGGAGCACCTAGTTTTGTACCCTCGTGTACAGTTGTGTACTTGTGTACAGTGTATCCTTCAACGGCCAAGTCACACACCATTAACTATAATAATAAAGAAATCGCAGTAAGGAACCTTACACTTGGCACCACTTTGTCTAGATTTCATTACTTTTTAGAGATAAACAAGCAGCTCCATCGAGACTTGGCTAGTTTTTTACAGAATGTTTTTGGTGGGATTTCATTTCTTTTTGTTGAAACGTGTTTATATTGATTTATTTTATTAGATTTTCTTATTTGACACATTTTTTTTCTTTTTAGGAGTAGTATTTTATTATTTAGCGCCCCGCGGTTTCACCCGCGTAGTTCCTGTTTGCGTTTCTGTGGGAATTTCGGGATAAAAAGTATCCTATGTGCTTCTCCTGGTTCTAAGTTACCTCCCCACAAATTGTCAGCCAAATCAGTTCAGCTGTTCTATAATTATACTTCCCGTTCCCATTCCCGTAGAAATTTCGGGATTAAAAATATTCTATGTGCTTTTCCTGTTTCTAAGCTACCTCCCCACCAATTTTCAGCCAAATCTATTCAGCCGTTCTTGAGTTATAAATTCCCGTTCCCAATCCCGTGGGAATTTCGGGATTAAAGTATTCTATGTTCTTCTCCTGGTTTTAAGCTACCTCCCCACCAATTTTCAACCAAATCAGTTCAGCCGTTCTTGAGTTATAAATTCCCGTTCCTAATCCCGTGGGAATTTCGGGATTAAAGTATTCTATGTTCTTCTCCTGGTTTTAAGCTACCTTTCCACCAATTTTCAACCAAATCAGTTCAGCCGTTCTTGAGTTATAAATTCCCGTTCCCATTCCCGTGGGAATTTCGGGATTAGAAGTATTCTATGTTCTTTTCCTGGTTCTAATCTACCTCCCCACTAATTTTCAGCCAAATCAATTCAGCCGTTCTTGATTTTTAAATTCCCGTTCCCAATCCCGTGGGAATTTCGGGATTAAAAGTTTCCTATGTCCTTTTCCTGGTTCTAAGCTACCTGACCACCAATTTTCAGCCAAATCAGTTCAGCCGTTCTTGTGTTACAATTCCCGTTCCCGTTCCCTTATAATTCCCGTTCCCGTTCGATTATCCTAGTTTTTATAGTTTTCCCTTTATGTGGCCATTAAACCCTAACTCTGTACCAAATTTCAGCTCTCTAGGTATATGGGAAGTACTAGTTCTATTTTGATGATCATGAGTGAGTGAGTGAGTGAGTGAGTGAGTGAGTGAGTGAGTGAGTGTCTGTCATAAATACGAAACTTTGCTTTCGCTTAACTTCGGAACTAAATGACCTACAGACTTGAAATTTTATTTTAAGTATGTGGTTGTATAGCTTACTGGATGACGAAAATTTCAGCATTCTAGTCTTATCCAGAGGTTCTCAAATAGGGGCCTGAAAATGCGACGAAAGGGTTCCTGTAAAGGATGGTACGGCAGTGTTTGCTTCGCGCTCGACTTGGCGGGGGGCACTGCCGTGCCCCCAGATAATTGAAGAAACAGTCGAGTAAAAATAAACCTTCAGGTTTGATATGAATTGAATTTATTTATTTAAGTATTGAATCTCTCTCTGTTTTCCAAACCTTTATCCCACGTCTATTTGGGGTTGGTTTTCAGTTTAACCAGATTTGGCGGAATGTCAGTATTTTACGTGAAGCGACTGCCATCAGACCTTCACAACCCAAACATTATTTGGTTAAACCAAATGTTAGACTTTTGAGGGCTCTAACTACCCGTAACGACTGTCGATGATGTTAGTACGACAGCCGGGACCGACGGCTTTACGTACCCTCCGAAGTCTAAATAGTCGTGTTTTTGTGATATCTCTAGAATTGCATCTCCGACATATTATTATATTAGATTGTTATGCTTTAACAATTTCGATGAAATTGCAATTTAAGGATTTTTACCTTGTAAATTTTAAACAAACTTTCAAAATCTGTGCCATATTTATTTAAAATTTAAGTTTGTTTTGTAGCTAAGTGTAAAACTTGTACTGAGCAGTCGGTTCACTGTGATATATTTATCTGGCAGTGCGGCCAACTTTCAGATTATGAGACGTTTAGTAAAACACATTACTACCTAGTTTTGAAGTAGGTTACTTGACCTCAGCGGGACCTAAGTTTTTTGTATTTTTATTTTTGAAGTTTTTTTGGATGATGTATAGTGTAGAGCAGCGGTTCTCAATCTTTTTTGGTAACGGAACCCTTTTGGAAAGCGTTATACTTGATGGAACCCTATTTGAAGCATACACACTGGCAAAATTAGAGGAATGTTAGTTCATTTGTTAAATTTCGGATTTTTTGGTATAATGTTGTTTTATTTTTATGATGAAGTATTTTATATTCTATGAAAGAAATTTTTTAATAATAAACTTGTTTAATGGAAAATTATTAAATTAAAAATTTAAAAATCCCCCATAACTTTTAAACGGGTCAACCGATTTTCCCGAAGTCCCCTTTAATACAAAAAAAACTTAACTGAAATCGGTTCATCCGTTCGGGAGCTATGATGCCACAGACAGACAGACACACACACACAGACACGTCAAACTTATAACACCCCTCTTTTTGCGTCGGGGGTTAAAAAATAAGATTGATATTTTAATAGAATTTTACAAAATTAACGAATATTTTAAGGTCAAAAGCTAGTATCGCCTCCATGTGTGTCTGTTTCCGCTTACTCATGCTTCCAATGATGCCATGCATGGGGTAAATTCTGCCACTCTTCAATCAAAGTCAATTTCAGTTCGGAAACATTACTGGGTAATCGTATCCTTCTTCCAATAAGGTCAACGTTACCGACAGACGGGTTTTTACCTGCGGAGGCGAGGATGACCGTTTTATAAAGATACAAACACAAAAAAAATCATTGTCAAATTGCTGTTCAGCCCCGAAATCGCCTGGAAGAAGTGCGGAACGTCCATGTAAATGAAAGAACAATGAGAAGGAGATTAAATGAAGTTGCCTTGAGGTCGTACATACCCGCCAAATCTCCAAAACTCGAAATGAGCCACCGAGAAGCTCGATTAGAATTTGCTCGTTAAATCAAGGAGCATCGTCGTCGGAAGCAAACGCCTGACAAATTGACGTTTTACGGATGACATCGTCCTTTTAGCCCCAACAGCACATGAACTGCAAGGCATGCTCCAAGAACTGAACACTGCAAGTCTTGAGGTTGGACTTCGAATGAATCGGTCAAAGACTCATGTCTAATGGTACGAAACGTAGGGTAGTGGTAGATGGGCAAGAAATACAGTATGTCGATGAATACATCTACTTGGGCCAGTTAGTGAGCTTTGAAAACAGGCAAGACAAAGAAATCGATCGCCACATCGATACGCCTGGAAGAGCTACTGGTCCATGAAAGAGCATAATTATGGAAGGTGATTTACCGATAACCTCAAAACAGTGAGTAATCGACATGTGTATCCTGCCCGTCCTAACCTACGGTGCACAGACGTGGTCCCTGACCGAGGCCCAGAAGTCCAGGCTCAAGATATGCCAAAGGGCAATGGAACGCAGCATACTCGGATTCAAACGAATCGACAGAGTGCGTAACATCTGCTGCGTTTCCCTCACCGGTATCACCGATGTCGGTAACAAAACTGCCAGACTAAAGTGGGAATGGGCGGGTCATGTGAGTCGGATAGCACCTGAGAGGTGCACATAACATAACAACAATGGGAATGATAAAATATCATACGCTAGGAACTAGGACGCTGCTACCCGCGCCTTGTCAGTACGGTCGACCAGAGAGGGGTGTTTGTTTTTTTTTTTTTTTCGAAATTCTTGCAGAACCCTTACAGGAGCATCGCGGAACCCTGGGGTTCCGCGGAGCACACTTTGAGAAACGCGGGTGTAGAGTGATTACCACGTCGGACCTGATTTGTGGGTTCGATTCCCATGTGAAGCAAGTTTGCAAAATAGCAAACGTATATCTCTTAAACCAGGAATCGATCCATCTGACTTGCCAGCTAAATATCCTACTAATATTATAAATTCGAAAGTTTGTATGTTTGTGAGTTTGGAAGTTTTTTTTTAAATTTGCTACAGATGTTCCTTATAACTAGGAATAACACATAGGATACTTTTTATCCCGAAATTATCATGGGCTTGCGATTCACGCGGGTAAAACCACGGGGCGTAGCTAGTAAAAGATAAATGCATTACTCGAACCAGGAATCAAACCCAGGATATCCAGCTCGTTAGAAAATCCACATACCACTTAACCCTCGAGGTGTAAATAAATATAATTATAATTACTAAATAATGTAAAGAGAATACTTTATGAAGTTTTATCTCGTTAGCTGAACATCTTAATGAGAATTTAAATAATTCATTGTTTCCACCGCCCACGTAAAAATCCATTATAACTAATCCAGTGTGAGATATCCCGTTTTATTTTGGGGCTACTTAAGTGTGGAGCTGCGGGTAACATGGGATTTAGGGGAATAATTCAGCCATTGTTTGTGATGGTAACTAAAAGTATCAAGAAATGTATATAGTTTTTAAAAATTTTATTGATACTAATACACGCTAGAGGCGGGTCTTAAACATGTTTGATAAATGTTGGAGAAAGAGAGCTAGCTCACAATAGAGAGAGATGGAGGGATTTGGGGGAGACCTTTGTCCAGTAGTGGGATGAGACAGGTTTATTAAAAAAAAGATAGTAGCGTAAAATTACCTTTCACATACGTTTCCATAGAAAATTACTCAGTAGTATTGTCTTAGTAGAAATTCTATTTTTGAGTTTGATAACAAATAAAAAACTAATTATTTAAGTACCCATTTTATCAGCGAGAGAGAGAAAGATTGCGAGAACTTTTCCTTGTAGTGGGATCTCACAGGTTGATATCTTTACACTTTTACATAATTATCTGGATTGTTAAGTATGTAAAACGCTATTATATAATGTTTTTACGTATAGAGACCGACAATTTCACATAGAATAAAAAAGATAACCTAACACATAAACACTAAAGTCTAAATTCACATAAAAAACGCAATCATTTACAACACTTTCATTATAAGTTTTGTTATTGTAATGTATCGACGTAATTTTTCTGTAAGTGAAGCTAAGTCTCGAAACCGCGAGGAAATAAAGATTTATAAAGGAAAGTGTCTACTTTCTGCACTGAAAATATTAAATAAAAAATTGTATGTTCAGCTCAGCTTTTGAAAGGTATTGGTTTCTGTCACAAGGTTCATTTTGCATGATATAAAAGTAATTTGAAAAGATCTATAATACGAGAATTATAATATACTAGCTGTTCCCCGCGGTTTTACCCGCGTGGAACCTTATCTCGTGGGAATTTTGGGATAAAAATATCTATATCCTATGTGTTATTCCTAGTTATGAGGAACATCTGTACCAAATTTCATTAAAATCTATTCAGTAGTTTTTGCGTGAAAGAGGAACAAGCATCTCACAAACATTCGGCTTTATAATATTAGTAGGAAGCTTTTCAAAGTCTCAAAGATATTTCTAAATGTTGTTTTGTCTATTGTCTGCAGATTGCAGACTATTTGAACCTGAAACAATTTTTATCGAATATACTATTTTTAGACCTGGAATTTTTGTATTGAATATAATGAAAGTACAATAACCTTATTACATGTTTATGTAGTTTATAATATATTTTTTCTCAAAAAGAGTATATTGCTAATAACAAGTAAACTCGAAAACGATTATGAAACATAACATAACATAATCATTCACTACATCATCTCATTATATGTAGTAACTGACCCCTAACTAAGTTCGAAACTTGTATCTAAGGTATCAGAAACTACGGGCACACTCATTCACACTCACACCCAGGCCGAGACAAACATTTTTGGTTCACACAAATATTCACCCCGCACGAATCGAACCCGCAACCTTACGGATGGCAGTCTGGCATGGTGACCACTGTGCCAACGAGGTCGTCAAACTACTTTACCTGTATTATTTTACTGAGTACTTATAGAAAAACTATATTTCACTGGACCCAAGTAAGAGCAGTCAAAAGTTAAACCTAACAAGCCAAATTACAAAGAATAAAACAGTTATAAGTCGCGAGTAGCAAAGAGTAAACACCTACAACTGTAATGTCTGTTATAAGTGTGCCATTTTTAAGGATTCCCTGAACATTTAGCGGTTCTAAAGTCCCAAGAGAAAATGATAGCTATTTAAAGTCGCTCAGACAATTCGCATAGAAGATAAGTCCGTAATTGCCAAAAAAAGATCTCCAAGTGATGTTGGGAACGGAAAAATCTTAAGAATGAAATCGACCATCTCTTCTTTGCCTTAATTGTAGGCGTATTCAAATCCGCTAGACCGTTTTGTGATGGGTGAGAAATTATATGGTTTTTGCAATGATATTAATATAGGATAGGATCAATTAATGCATTATCTTCAGTATAACTGATGTTTAAGATTATACACACTAGCTGTGCCCCGCGGTTTCACCCGCGTAGTTCCTGATCCCGTGGGAATTTCGGGATAAAACGTAGCCTATGTTCTTTCCCGGACCATAAGCTACCCCTGTACCAAATTTCAAGTCAATCGGTTCAGTAGTTTAGCCGTGAGAAGGTAACAGACAGACAGAGTTACTTTCGCATTTATAATATTAGGATAGGACTAGTTAGGATATGTAGAGTAACAGAAACGAAACTAATAACATACCTTACTCATTCATTCACATGCCTAAACCGAGATAAAGTTATGAGGATAAAGTAGATTTTTACTTCGCACAGACATCGAACCAGCAACCTTTTATATAGAAGTCTGACACATTGGCCACTCAGTTATTTAGGTCTTTAATCAAGTCATATTTCAAACAGGACTCAGGTTTAGATCTACAATGCACATTAGACAAGCGTCGTGATTACGTATATACCTTCTCACTGTACTAAT
This sequence comes from Timandra comae, assembly GCA_958496195.1. Classification (NCBI taxonomy): domain Eukaryota; kingdom Metazoa; phylum Arthropoda; class Insecta; order Lepidoptera; family Geometridae; genus Timandra; species Timandra comae. The sequence goes on along the minus strand of OY292363.1, from coordinate 9,113,684 downwards.
ATCATCAGTGAGAGATACTTTACAATAGAATCTTACCAGACAATACTTTATTTTACTTTATTAAGTACTCTCCTGTACCGGGTTGTGGGTCGTAGCCCAACATAAACATCGAAGATCCGAGGATAAACATTTGTCTTTGCAGAAGTGATTCAGGTGTATCGATTGAATTGAACCTGGGACATCTTGTACCTAAAGGTAGGTTTCAAAGTAGGTAAGGAGGCATACGTACTCTAGATTATAAACACAAATAAATCAAGTGGAAAACATTTAGTATTTACCTAGTCATCGTACCTAGTCACTGCCAGTGCCATCATATCATCTGCAGAGTATTGCAACTAAAATCTTCATTTACTATGATTATTTAATTAGCTTCAGTAATAGAAAAATTGGAATGGGCGGGTCATGTAAGTCGGATGGTACCTGAGAGATGGGCCCACTTAACAACTCAGTGGGTTCCCGCGTCGTCGGGGTCGGCCGAGAAAGCGCTGGCGGGATGATCTTACTATCTTCGACAGTAGCTGGTGGGACACTGCGAAGGATAGGGATGGTTGGAAATGTTTGGGGGAGACCTTTGCCCAGCAGTGGGACACTATAGGTTGACAAAAAAAAAAAATAGAAAAATTAACAAAATTAATACTAGAACCTCGTAAAATCACAATATTTATAAAGAATTAAAGATTTATTAATAAAACAATGAAAACCAATTCAAAATCACGTATCAAACCATCAAATCGAATCCTCTTAGTTGTAAATGTCATCAAACATTATACCACGAGAGCCCACGACCTGTCTCCACGTGTCATCAAATTTGTCCGGTTTTGACAACCAATTAGGAGTATGTCACCGACACATGTACTAATTAGCGAATACCTATTAATTGTCCGGACCGCAGAACGATTTGTCTCCACCGACGGCTTAATAAGACCGCGGTGATTTGCGGGATACTCGGACCGTGCGTTCCTTTTGTCTCCTTTATTACGTCTATTCGGGAATTCAATTCATTTATTGAATATCTATGATCAATGAACTTAATTATTTCTCTTTTTTTATTAGATTTTGCGGGCAATGTCTTAGGTTGTGGTTCAATTGGGGGAGCTTTCAGACGAGTATAATCATATTCTTATTTTTATTTAGACCGTATGAATGATATTGTATGAATGTAAAGTATCAATATTATAGTTCAAAAGGGAATACTTGTTTCACCATCGTCTCTCAGTCTACATATCTATATTATATGAACAATCTTATTTATATGAAGAGAAATAAAATTAACAGAATTTATGTACTTAGTTATTACTGTAATTGCCTAAAATTCTTTACAATAGAAGTTTTGTGCGTTCATAAAAACTGAACACGGATGAGCCCAGCCGATTTACTAGGCTATTTATGTCTCTTTTGGCTCTACTTATATAACATTTTCACAAAGGTATTTTAAAATAGAAATATGTAGGTCAATAATGGCGTTTTTATTTAACTATACTTTGCCTTTCTAAAATACACTTGCTTTTATTTTGTTTTCCTACTTTGTTATCGATAAATTGCTTCTATGTGTTGCGTTTAATTTGAGAGGTCTGCTCTTGTGAAGTTGATGCATACTCGTGAAAACACTACAGACGATATTTTCGTGTAGTTTACTAGATATTCTGAAGTGATACTGAAACTATGTACTGAAATAACTAACATAAAAAGGTGGTTCTCAATTTAAACCTCTTTCTTTTCGATTGTCTCGGTAAAGGTATACCGCAGACTTAATGAACTATCTGTCTCTCTTATAATTCATGCTAGTGAAAATCATCATCACTTATATATATATGTATATATATATATATATATATATATATATATATATATATACTCTATTATATATATAACTCAAAGGTGACTGACTGACTGACTGACTGGCTGACTGGCTGACTGACTGGCTGACTGGCTGACTGACTGACATAGTGATCTATCAACACACAACCCAAACCACTGGACGGATCGGGCTGAAATTTGGCATGCAGGTACATGTTATGACGTAGGCATCCGCTAGGAAAGGATTCCCACGGGATTGTAATATACGCGGGTAAAACCGCGGGGCACAGCTAGTTACTGATAAAGTCGCCTATTGCACATATTTTTTGACAAATCTTTCTATTTTATATATAAGTATTGGTAACCGACCGTAAGACGACTTCACTTGTACAAAAATACCCAAATATTCCCCACGAGGCTATAACTTAAAAATACAAAAGGAATATTACTTTGTAACCGCGACCATCACCTTACCTAATTCAAGTGACATCGTAGAAAGTGTATTACACCAATTCTCCCACTCAAAAGGTATTAGGTATTAACGAAGATAAAAGTTTATTAGGTGGGTGTTCTGGAGATCGTGTCGATGTCATTTTGGATGTTAAGGAAGTAAGTATTATTATGACTGTGAAACGCAACCAGCCACCGGTATAAGAACACGTAATAGGAAATATTCCTTTTTATTTCCATATAATTCTAAAGATTACAACCAAGACCCCACTATTATGAAGCCATTTTGTTTTATTACAATTTAATGATAAGATATACAAAGAAATATATGTATAAAACGGTTTTTCGACGATCGTTTTGCAAGAAAATCTTTAAAGAGAATTTTATTGAAAAAGTTCAAAACGCTGGCGTGAAAATTCTGACCATTTCGAACGGTTTTCTAGATTGAACCGGTTTGATCAAGATATTTAACTTATTTTCAAAGGTTGCGAGCTAAGGTTCGGGATTAAATGGGATGGTTTTATGATAGAATTGCCAAATAAGATGGTATACAAAGTATTATAATCTGATATTTAATCTTTCGTTATATTATTAGTTTAATTAAGGACTATAAATAGGTAATTTACCTTAGAAGATAAAGAGATATTTAGAAGATATTTGAAGGAGACTTTATCCATCATTGTGACGAAGTAGTTTATAAGATATTAACTTCAAACAATAATCCCAAAGTAGGTGATTGTAATATCGTTTAAAGATCAAGATAAAATTAACATTTCTTCTTTTTTTTACACTTGCGTACTATTTCTCCATTTTGTATTCCATTAATACTTATCTCGTATTCAATTTTTTTTAACTGTGGATCTTGGTAGCAGCTTTGGTAAGGTCATAACGGTTAAGAAAATTAGTTGATAATATACCAAAATTATACTCGAGAAATATTGTAACAAATAAGTTTAAGTATTAAAACATACCATTTGTCAAATTACAGTAAAAAATTGAACATTTCAAGAAAAGACTAGTACTTACTCTTACATTGAAGTTTTTATCCGATCTAACCCTGTAAACGTGCTTAATCCAATCGATACCCAGAGCCTCATTTCTGTTTATTTACCCACATCCCTTTCCAATTCCTATAACCTATAATATATCGGTTCAGATCGCGCTAACCGTGTTGACGACCGACGCAAGAGCCTCTCAAATGCGTCCAAACAAATAGAGGACGCTTCAAATAGCGTCGAGTGACATACGAGTACTTGATCTGATGGACTGGCGAGGGCTTTTTAACCTATGTCAAAGTTTGATATGTTGGTAGGGTTAAGTTACCTATATGTTTTGAGCTCTGAAGGTGATTGGCCTTCGATGAAAATTGGCTGTGTGCGAAAATGTTTTGTGTTGTATCAGTGTTTGTGTTAGGGCCAATTTTTCCATCGCCAGATAACTTTTATTCGACGAATAAAATTGACGTTTGACAGTTTTTGTATGAAGCAACTGTCAAATTTTCAAAATTATTCGCCGAATAAAGTTATCTGGCGATGGAAAAATCGCCCCTAAGTGTAATGTCTATCTACGAATGTCTCTCTATAAGTAGTATCATGCACATGTGGGGCTACAGCTCTGATAGTGCATGTCTTTGTGGCATTTCTCCCCAAACAATGGCCCATCTTCTAACTTGCCGTGCGTGTCCCTACACCTGCACACGCGAGGACCTTTACAAGGCCACTGATGGTGCCATATCGGTGGCCGAGTTCTGGTCCTCTAAAATATGAGTCGACACGCAAAGAAGAAGAAGAAGTAGTATCGCCTCAAACAACGCCATCGATTTTGAAAAGAAATAATTATGATCTATAGTGTTCTTAGGTAGAGGTCTTTATCACATTGATGTTTCAGGTCAAATGCGAGTTAAAACTACGTTGAAAATAATTAGTTATGTGATTAAGAATAATGATATAATCATAAATCGCATCAATTCATACACAAAACCAGATTAAAATATACATTAATGCCCACATTATTTAACACTAGCGGCGCCCCGCGGTTTCACTCGCGTAGTTTCCGTTCCCGTGGGAATTTCGGGATAAAAAGTATCCTATATTTTTTCCCGGACCATAAGCTACCCCTGTACCAAATTTCAAGTCAGTCAGTTCAGTAGTATAGCCGTGAAAAGGTAACAGACAGACAGACAGAGTTACTTTCGCATTTATAATATTAGTTAGGATGAGGAACTCAAACCCACAACCGTGTACCTACATACCTATATATCAGTAACCAAGGTGACCAACACCACTACCGTTACTATATACCCTCCAATACAGTTGACAGATGCTTATTTTCAATTCAAATTAAGCTTCCTAATCCTGTATCACAACGGTTTATCCCGTACAATCCCTTCCCTACTTCCATTAATAATAATACATAGTTGTGTTAAAGGCATAAATTATATATAACTGAGGGGTTCCCAAACACCTGTACTGGGAGATTAATATAATTAGCCACTTAATTATTAAGGGAAACTAGCGATAATTAGTGTTGCTCTATTATTTATGTATGCACCTAAATGGCACAGTGGTCATCATGCCGGACTGCTAATTACAGGGTTGTAGAGTTAGTTTCAGTGTCAGGGAAATTATTTGTATGATTTTGTTGAAGTGACCACCATGTCTTTTTTGATTAATTGAGTTGCGGATTCGAATCCCGTACAAAAAATGTATTATGTTAAAAAATAGAAATAGGCTAAAAGTGTTGTGGTTCCGATACCCGTGCCAAATATGAAGAAAAAAATAGAATTAAAATACCCATAAACAACAAAACACATGTTCTATAAATAGCAACTACGTACCTCTATGTGTACATAGGACTGATTTTCTGGTCTCAATATCACAATGTTTCCTTGTTTCGTCCAAATGTTTGTTTTGGTAACGCTACACGCATCACGATAGTGCTGAAGACCCGTAATAAACGGCCCTAAACCAACACTAAGTTTGTAAGCAACTGACACCGTCCGACCTAGAAACGTGTCAGCTCATCCTATTTTATTATTATGACATCTTGTACAACCCTAGCTTTATAGACGTGTTTTAGAAAAGCAAAATATGCGGGAATATACGGCTGACTACTATAAATCTGTTTGGGTACATATATATATAGTGTATACAACATACATAAAGTGGATGTGTAATGTGTGTCTGTAATGATACGTCCAGTTTGATTTTTTTGTCAGTTCTTAGTATAACGCGAATTGAAGTGACCTACAATTATAATTTTATAAATCTGACGATGATTATAACATTACTTAGTATTAATAAAACCGCGTTCATTAAAATAAAAATAAATAAATACATTGTGATTCAATTAACAACAATATTTTATATTTTATATAGTCGCTTCACGTAAAATACTGACATTCCGCCAAATCTGGTTAAACTGAAAACCGACCCCAAATAGACATGGGATAAAGGTTCGGAAAAGAAAAGATTTTATATCAAAATTTTGTATAAGATTTACCCGAGACAAACCGCGGTTTTATTCTAGTTTCGTACAAAATTAAGTACACAGGTTTTATTACATTCGGATTTGAAGCGAGTTTAGTTTTATACAGTCTAAGTAGTTAGCGCTTTATAAATATTTAATGGAGGTACATAGACCAGTGTCCCTGTTTCATGTTATGTGAGTTTAGGTTCTGCTGACCGACAAGAAATGTTTATTTAGTCTGCATTTTAAAGTTTAGTATTTGAACCAAAGTTTTGTAAAATATGTTATACTCACGCATGTTTTTTCAGTTGAAATTATATTTCTATGTATTTCTGCTGTACTGTAGAATAGTATTTTTTGGTATTACTAAGTTTATTTTTAAAAATAGTAAGTAACTAATTAATTACCTAAATCCAATCTTAATTATTTATTTATTTATTTACTGAGGTGACACAACAAGTTACAATATAATTATTACACACAGAAGATACTTAATTTAGGGATACAGTCTGGATCATAACTCTAAAACTATAACTATATATTTAAAACTCTAAATTATCCAAATATCACCTAAAACAATGGAAAATGTGTGGTTATTTTCCAACTGAAACCCGCACAACTGTCAAATGTCATTTATGACAGATTCAAAAATGTTAACCTGACAGCGCGGGTAGAGCGAAATTAATTTCCTGCCGTCATTTCGAAAACTGTATACCGTTAAAATGATAATTATTTTTAGGTACCCTATATTTTTAATTTTGAGTTCGATTCGTCATTTTCACGATGCGTAATTGCTGTTTTTTAAACATGACTTGAGTTTGAGGTCACCAACACGCACAAATTGCAAATTACAAAATGTAACAAATTTTTTTTAATGAATTGATCAAATTATGTAATGACAAAATCTTCCTGTTATTTAATGGAAACCTAGTTAAGTAGCAATAAATATTTTTTTATAACACAGTATACATATATATCCTTTTACAGTCACCGAAATAAAAGGTTCGCGTAAAGTTAGTCACACTTGAACTACACACTATCTTTGCGATGATCAGTCAGTTGAAAACTTCAAACAATAGAAGTTACTCGCTCGATCATGTGGGAATATTCATACACTTACCTGAGTAGGTCACATTAAAGGAACCGGCGCGTAGGAAGTGAGGGAGATATCAAATTTGAAATGAGAATGTAGGTTATATAGTGAAGGAGTTATCAAATTCGAAGATATGAGTAGTTTTGTAGGAAGTTTATAGAGCCTTAACTATCTGTTTGAGTGATATGATGGTGTAAATGTAGGGGTGGTTGTTGATGTCAATATAGTTTGTTAAAGTAGGCGGAAGGGTGACCGTGACCGTTGGCATGCATTATAGATCGTTAGTGTTAAGATATTTATAAGATACCAAATTTAAGAAACAAATCAAAAAGGTATATCGGTCTGGGTGTGTGTGTGAATGAATGTGTGCGTAGTTTCTGATACCCTAGATACAAGTTTCGAACTTAGTTACGGGTCAGTTACTATAATGAGATGACGTGAATGATTATGTTATTATGTTATGTAGGTAATGTTATTACAAAAAAGTAATCAACAAAGAGACTAAACATATTTTCTACTTAAATGTGAGTAGTGTAATTAACTTTTTCAAGAGAGCCAAAAATGTTGTTAATACGACAACGTAGCTTACCCTTTATCCATCTTTAAGAGATAGAACTTTAAAATAGAACATTTTTTGGTTATGAGTTGACAAAGGTAAGCTCACAACCACTAATAACAATCATCATACTCGTACCTGTAAACATTTGAAACTAGGTAATATCAGTAGGTACATAATGATATAAAACTCCTTGAATTGCAGTTTCAGCGATTCAGAAATTCATAGTTAAACTCAATGATATTCTAACGGTGAACTATTTCAGTGTTCAACAACTGAACAAATTTCAGAAGAGGAATGTTTAATCTATTTCAGTTTAATTGTAGACAAAGCCATCTTGATTTTGTAGCAATGAATTATTTTAATCTGTATTTGGTCGTGTGTGTTTCTCTATTTGCTCTTTAATGCAGTTTGGTCAGCGTTATTTTAGCTTTTACCATAGACTCTAAGCAAAAGCTTAAGCGAAGTAAATACTTCCCAAATATTTTTTAGAGAGAGATTTTGTTTTTACATTTTTGAATAAAGAATTTGGTACATTTGAACTAGAATTTTATGTTTTGAATTTGAAATAAACAATTTTTTTAAGGATAGTGTGATGGCCATAGAGATATACTATTAATTAGTATTTCTCTTACCAAGGTATCCAAGTTGTATTTATTTATCGATTCCGTGGTCTTAACCACTAATGAGACCAAATAAGTAATCATACAGACTACACTCTCGTATTGAAATACAATAAATTATAAATCAATCTTCACAAACAGTGCTATTAGGTACAACAATAGTTCATTTATGTTGTAAAATGATCAACTAATAAACACAATTGGATTAATCCGAATGTTTTACTGACTTCCTGGCTATCGGTTGCGTATCATGCCTTTTCATTGTATGTATGTACTAATTAGTATTATGTGTAATTAATTTGGTAGTAAGGTTTGTATGAAATAATTTGTTTATAGAGGAATGTTTTTGATGATCAAGTAATTGGTGACTTGCCTGGTATTCCAAAATATCTTTTATTTTCTTACTTCTTCTTCTTCTATCGTGTCAATGTCCACAAAATTATATATTTAAGTGAGGAAAATTAAATAAGTAATAAATACTAAATGATAATAAATTTTCCCGGACCAAAACTTAGCTACATCTACACCAGCGCCTTTTGCCTTCATCAGGCATCATCATCATCCTTTTATTTACTTATATTTTAGTAGGCTTTCTTTAAATGTTAAAGCTTAACTTAGTTGCGCCACGAGGAATCAAATTTTATTATTTTCTGTTGCTATCTGGAGCGCACGAAAAGGATGCTCTTCGAGGAATAGTTTAGGTGCGCTTCATTCGGTGCGCCTCGAGGAATACCTCGTTTTACCAACACGATTTTTATAAAATCCAAGGGAAAATTTCTCGTGTGCAAAGCTATGGTAGGTCGCTAGTTTAGGTTCTATTATGGTTTAATCAATACGTTACAAATAGACATCTTAATTTAGTAACGATGCCAGACATAATATTTGGAGTATAACCGCAGTAATTAAATGTCAATCAATCAATGGTTTCAAACGAAAATAGTAATTAGGTAGGTTTTGAATATGGAATATATTATGTATGTTCAGTAATGTCAGTTCGTTAAGGTTTAAAAGACTTACGAACGACAAAGTTCTTACATTTAAATTTATTTGACAAATATGTCACTTATTTAATTACATAACGCTATTCTACATATAGGTGTAATTAAATATCTACTTATAATATTTAAAAATCGACAAACTTTACAGCACTTTTTCAATATTTGATCACGATATAATGACTTGATATGTCTGGTAAGTATTGACATATTACTCACCTTTGTATACTTATATGTCTGGCAGATACATTCATGTAAACATAGCCATAAAAATTAAACAACCCAATACAATACAAAACATCATTAAGTCAACGTACAAGAGCGGAGTGTCAAGTAATTTGCATTTGATTAACACAGAGCACTTGAATGAGATTTTATAATTTATCGAAGGTAAGTGATCCTTTTGAAAGCTTTATGAATAATAAATGTGGGCCCAGAAATGGAGTGATATTAATATTTTATATTTTGTTTATGTTATGTTTGTCATTTGTTGTGCGTACATAAATTGGGGTCAGTGGTATGCAAATGTGTTCAGGCAATTGGGCACGCAATCGGAGTTGGAAGTGTTTGCCTTCTCTAAATTAGGTGAAGTTAAGCTATTTGTATGCGGTAACTTGGACGGTGACGTGACACTGTGTTACAGTTATTTTGATATTAAATAAAGTAAGCGTTGTGGTGTCACTGTTAATTTAGAATTAGGTCTTCTCTTAAACTTTGTAAAGTATACGTTTTTGTCTAAATAATATTTATTATTTTTAATGCTTTATGTACACAATTACAATTAATATAGGCATTATTAGAGGTAATACATAGTATAATACTATAAGTTAGCACTATTTATTATACTGTGGTATTAGGTATTAGGACATAATCTTTGTTTTTCTTTGGACAAACATCCGGAAAACGATACAAGAATATTTTTTTGTCAATTATTTAAACAATTCGTGTTTTTATTCTGTTTTTTGGACGCATTATCTTCTAAGGGCGATTGTTTTATAATTTTATGTTCACCCACTTCCTCTGTTGAATATATCGATAAACAAAACTCAGGTTACGACTATTTTACTTACCTCTCAAACTCCCTTAAAAAAGTCGCTCCAAGGAAAATTCATCATTAAAAAACACGTAGCTACTTAAGAATAACAGTTAAAAACGTATTCCACCGGTGTTAATGCCTGAATACATTCTCATAGCAAAAACTTGTAAAGTATTCAAGGAGAGACGGTGACAAATTACGCCATGTTTTACAGACACCCAGATGAGATTTATTGCTTCACCCACATTACAGTTTTAGCCATAAATTCTTTAATACATACTTACGACGTCGATGTAGGTGACACTCGAGATATTTACTTAATCTTTGTTTTTAAAGGAAGCTTTTATGGGACTGTTTCTGGGGTTTTATAAAGTTAATAACAGTTTTGGTAAGCTAACGGTCTAAATTCGACTAAGTATTTGAGGTATTACATGGATAAAGTTATTTTAAATTTTTTTTTTTTTTTTTGTCCTTGATGCACCACTTTGTGTACTTCAAAATATTGCAATCTAGCCATATTAAGGCTAATAAGCAATTTAACTTTAACTTAAACTAATAAAATGTTTCTGTTAAGAATGTGCCCATCGGCACTTTTCTTATTGTTTTTGTTAAGGCGAAGACACTTTGTTCATGTGTTCTTTACCATAGTACATACACTGCACTTTAACACTATTTACTATCACTACAATAATTCAAAAGGTTTTGTCCTTTTTAAACGTCTTATAATGTCCGTGTTGTCGAGGAGCTGGATAGCCTCAACGTTCACGTGATGATGAAGTCTTTTCTCATGAGCTTCGGCATGTTTTTTAACAATAATGGCAACAGGTTCCACACTGAGGTCCCGGTGGAGGTCGTCATTTCTAACGTACCAGGGAGCATTTACGATACCTCTAAGTACTTTATTCTGGAAACGTTGGATCATCTGTACGTTACTTGATTTGGTACAGCCCCACAGCTGTATACCATAAGTCCATACAGGCATTAGGACTTGTTTGTATAATAGTAATTTATTGTGTACTGATAACGGTGAGTGCTTACCAAGCAGCCAGTACATCTTCTTATAGCGAATTTCTAGCTCATCGCGTTTCTTTTTGACATGTGCTTTCCAGCGCAGCTTGGTGTCTAGTGTCATGCCTAAGTATTTGGCCGTGTTTTCATAGGGTATTGCATGGGTGTTAATGTATACCGGATGATAATTCGTCATTTTATTTGTAAAATCAATGTGAACCGATTTTGATTCATTAAGTTTAATGCGCCACTGTTCAGTCCAATCATATATTTTGGTTACGGCTCTTTGTACGTTTTCCACAGCGACTTCATGAGTGACACCAGTAGCCAGTATGGCTGTGTCGTCTGCAAAAGTTGCAATGGTGCAGTTTTCTATCTGTGGAATGTCACTAGTGTATAATAGGTACAGGACCGGGCCTAATACACTTCCTTGCGGCACTCCTGCTTTTATTTCTTTTAGTTCAGAGTAGGTGTCTTCTTGTTTTATTCTGAACATCCTGTTTGTTATGTATGACTCCAATATGTCAGTAAATTGCTTTGGTAGCATTTTTTTCAGTTTGTACATAAGGCCTTGATGCCACACTTTATCAAATGCCTGTGCTACATCCAGGAAAATTGTAGAGCAAACTTTTTTTTCTTCTAGAGTTGATTCAATAATATTGGTTATTCGATGGACCTGTTCTATTGTAGAGTGCTTTTCTCTAAAACCAAACTGATGCTCAGGGATAAGTCTATTTTCTTCTATAATAGTTTTTAACCGTTTCAAAAATAGTTTTTCAAACAATTTTGACATAACTGGAAGAAGAGAGATTGGCCTGTAAGATGTTACTTCATGAGGTGGTTTACCTGGTTTCGGTATCATAATAACTTCAGCCACTTTCCACACATCCGGTACATGTTTTAGTCTGAATGTAGCATTGATAAGGTTGGTAAGTTTGACCACTGCTTTTTTAGGTAAATGTTTAAGGACTTCTCCGGTAATGAGGTCATAGCCCGGAGCTTTATTTTTATTTATAAATTTAATTTCATAATAAACCTCTCTTGGAGTTACAAGTTTTATTTCTGACTCATCCTGTGGCGATACATGTTCTATAAGTTCAGTGTTATTTTCGTTTGGCTGAAATATTTTTTCTAGGTGGTGCGCAAATCGTACAGCTTTTTGCTCATTGTTGATGGCCCATGTACCATCAATTTCTTTAATAGGAGGTATTTGTCTGGTTGGGTGTTTAATACTTTTAGTGGCTTTCCATAGAGAATAGTCGGTTGTACGGTCACTAGTAAGTTGACTTAGCGATGAAGACATTGTATCCTCTTTGAATTTTTTAATCTCTCTACTAAGTCTCTTTGAAAGGTTATTTAATAAAGTTTTGTCGAGTGGGAATCTAGTTTCCTGCCATATTTTTCTTTGTTTTCTTTTTTTTGCTATAAGCTGTGGAATTTCTATTGGGTACATGGTTGTTATATTTTTTCTTTTTATATCCGGAGTATTATTCCAAGCACATTGTTGGATATCCGCTATAAACGTTTCAAGTTCCAAATTTAGATCTGCTGGAGTCTTCAGTGGTACTTTTAGATTTATTTTAGAGTCTAAGTCATGTTTAAAGCTATCCCAGTCCGTTTTTTTATTAACAAGCGAAGGGATTTCTTTTTTATTTAAGATTTCATCACTGAGAATCAAAATTATTGGGGAGTGGTCTGAACTCATATCAAAACCTTCCTCAATGTGAAGAAAGTTAGGAGAGAGATTTTTATATATAAAAAAGTCTATCAAATCAGGTATTTTGTGAGGATCTGTGGGCCAGTATGTTGGTTTACCTGTAGATAACACATCATTTAGTTTCTTTAATTGCATTTAACAACTCTTTACCTTTAGTTGTTGTGAGTCTAGATCCCCAGTAGGTATTTTTGGAATTGAAGTCGCCGCCAAGGATAAACCTATTGCCAAGTTGTTTAAGGAAATTTACATATTGATCGGTCTTTAACGTATACCTCGGTGGACAGTATATTGCTGAAATAGTAACCGGGTAACGTTTGGTTTTAATGGATATCCCAACTGCTTGTATTTCAGGTTCTTCACATTTAAAGACCTCGCAATGTTGGATATTTTCTTTTATTATGACGGCACTGCCTCCTCTAGCTTTATTAGTTGGATGCAGTGCGTGATAGATTTTATATCCTTTAATATCTAGGTATGTTTCTCTGGTGAAATGTGTTTCTGATATGAGACATAAGTCAATATTTTCTATGTTTAGGACAGCTTGTAGTTCATTTTGGTGCCGGAGAAGTCCATTGGCATTCCATGCAAATATCTTTACTGACTTAGACATCATTTTTGATACCCAAACGTTTCTCAATATTTTTGAATCTTTCATCATAAGATGAAATGAAATTTAAAATGGTGTTAAGTTTGTCCTCCATGTTTAATGTAGGCTGTTTTTTTGGTTGGGTTTGCGGTTTGAAACCCTTTGTAATTTGTGCAAAAGACACATTCTTCGTCACTTGCTGACTGGGTATAGCTTTTTTTGTAATATCGGGCTTTTGTGCCTGGGTGGTCGAAATTTGATTTTTGTGGCTTATTTTATTTTTCAACTTTTGGAGTTCTTTAGCTACAGTGCAACCTCTGTAGCTAGCTGGATGCTGTTCACCACAGTGAACACATTTTGGTTTGGCTTCTGCGGGTTTCTTGCAGTCTTTCGTTAAGTGTTTTCCAGTGCATTTAACACACCTGGGTTCTTTGGAGCAGTATTTGTGGGTGTGACCATATGCCTGGCACCTTTTACATTGTGGGATTAATTTTGACGTTTTTAGGGGTTGAATGTCTACTTTACAACCCAAAATAGACTGGATTTTGTAGATTTTGTTGACATCTTCATTTTTGTTGAAAGATATCATGAACATGTTTAAAGGTTCCTTTGTCCTCCAACTTAGTTTGTTCACTGCATCTTCAACATTGTATCCTTTAGATACTAAATCTTTTAAATAGCGTCGAAATATTAGAAACTCAAAATAATGGTATGTATCCTGTAACTATTCATTACAATTAATTTCACAAATATCGGTCTGGGTGTGTGTGTGACTGAGTGTGTGCGAAGTTTCTGATACCCTAGATACAAGTTTCGAACTTAGTTAGGGGTCAGTTACTATAATGAGATGATGTAGTGAATAATTATGTTATGTTATGTTATTGATATGACAATATTATCATGATTCCTTTCATCCCATCACACTCTTAATCCTACATCAACCATCCATCGTTTAAGAATCTACAAACCCGAATCTCAAAAACAATTTAAAAACAAAAATATTCCCCCCAAAGAATGTCATCAAAATTATATTTTAATAACATCATTATGCACAAAAAATGTCATAAAACACTCGAGCCTCTTTTGTTTAGAACGTTTTTCTTAATAAATTATTCAGTTACGTCCGGGTGTCGAAACGGCTTTTTGTTTTAAGAATATTTTTCTGCGGAACATAAAACTAGGAAGTTAACTATTCACGGGCACATAAAGGGTTTAGTGGGGAAGTAAAGCCAGGTTTATACGAAGACAGTGGCACTGGCGTTAGTGCTAAAACAAGCCACCGTTTTTCTGACTCGTGATTTTTAGACGATGCGTCTACATGCTGCCTCACGAAGGCGTTACGGGGCATGCAAGTCACCACTCTCTTGTTTCAATAATAGGCAATTTTACGAGCACGCAAGCAGAGATCACTGGTTTGGAAACCTAATAGGCCAGGCGCTCTATTCCCTCCAGCAAGCGCCGGCAACTGGCACCAAACACTGACCAGTGTTCGTTTGTCTTAAAAACCGTTTATATAAGGCTAATAATAAAGCAGCGTTAGCCAGTATTGGTTAGCTGGGTTTCTGTATTCCTAATCTTCCTACCTGTGCCGGCTTGTCTTGAAAAACTGTTGTGTAGGAGTGTTTAGGAGACCAATAATAAGTCAGCAAAGGCCAGTGTTACCTACCAGTGCCAGTGCTGTCTTCGTAAAATCATAAAATCTTACATTCAATAATACCCTACATTATTAACTTTCAAATGAGACATCTTTCATCTTCCTAGGACGTTTATATGGATAGCAATGACTAAATCAGTACAAGCACCCGCGTGTCGAGTTGAAAAAAACAAAATGGCTGCCATTTTGTAATGGAGGTAGCTAGAGAAAATTGGAATCGTGATTTGTCAATGAAAAATACCATATTTTACCCCCTTAAAGTATTCGACATTGATGCCCGGACACCCTGTATCTCTTAGTGTAGGAACCAGACTAATATATAGTCAGCACAGGCCAGTGTTGTTGCCTTCGTTTAAACTTCGTACAAACCCACTCTAAGTGTAGGCACTGTTGACGAATGATCTGTGGCCGCCACAACCACCGCACCGCAATTTGTTTCCCTATTTTGTTAACCCGAATGTGTGGAATGAGAAAAATTGGTTCTAAACCCTTTTAGAAATATTTCTAACTCATTATCTTTGTTGCGGGAAAGTTTTAATCATTAATTTTGGTGTGTTAGTTGGTTTAGTGTGATGTTTTAGTTGAAAGTAAAGTTGCGAGGCTTCGCTAGGCGTATTTATCAGCTTTGACACATACCTATATGCAAGAACCTAACAAACAGAAGATTATGTGTGACTAAGCATGTATGTATATCTATGTAATATTACTACTAGTGCAAAAACGAGGCCTAATAAGAACTGCTGAAGTGAAAATTCATAAAACAATGGAATAAGTCAGTAATTTTAACGACATAAAATTGACACACATCTTTGAAGTTTTATACTAATTGCTTTAAGTAGATTTAATTACAACCGAAAATAATTAACTTACACGATAATTATCATTAAATATGACTAATGAAGTAGAAGACGGGTGTGCATTATGGTAATGAGTCAGACAGGTATGTAGAATTTAATATCAGAAGATACGGAACACACATTTAAATACAAATTAATAAATTACAAGAGGTTTGAAGTGATCTTTGAGGTCTTATAATGAGATCAGAGGGGACTTTAGGTTTTTGTCCACGTTCTCGTCCCGTTTACGTCCCGTCCACGACCTGTTTCAGTTTCGTCCACGACTCCCTTCAAACGGGCTCTGAGCGCTTCAAAAGAAAATATACCAATAAAATTGCACTGTACTAAACAAATTTTATTTTTCCAGACCTTATCAGTATTCACTACCTCTACTTTTACTAATTCACAGCTTACATGCTATAATGGAAGTTGCTTAAATTGGCTTGTTTTACCGATATATCGTGAAAAATTTGGCCGACACTTTGGAATACGACTCATTTTGAATGTTCTCCTTATAAAGTTATGCGTGCACTTACTTAGGACATTTTAGCAATTTATTTTTATTTAAGTCTATAATGGATGTCAAATATTGTACGACTTTTGCCACAAATGTAAACAGACAACCCTAAAAATGCGAATGAAATATTGAGCAATATTTTACAATGCGTATAGGCTTACAATAATTTGGCAACTTTCCGGTTTCTTGAGATGGCAGTGACCTCTCATTGAAGGGCTATAACCACCCAAACCAATTAGGAATAAATGGGCTATGCTACTTACTTTTGATCTTTGTTCTGTGGTTATTACAATTATTTATTGTCCATTTCGTTATATTTTATTTAATTGTCTGTCTATTTGGGTAAATATTACCTAATTAGGGTAAATATTGCCGATATGCTTGACGTTGACAGTTGCAGTTTATGGAAATTAACAAGGAAACGAAAATGGTGGAAAGTCATTTCATTGTACTCCTTATTATAAGCAAACAAAGTGTTTGTTTGTTTTCCCTTTTACATCAAAAACGAAGTGGGAAATTGTTGTATATTTTTACATTGAGATAGTCTTACGGTTGAAGAATCACCTAATGGTATGTTTTTTTCTTGAAATTCACTAAAATATGAGCGACGCGAATGAGTTAAAGCGAAAAACCTAGTAAACTAATATTTTAAATTAAAGAATATTCATTAATCAAAATAAGAATTTTTCATTTTAGTATTACAATTAATTACTAGTTCCACTAAAACCTAGACTAAAATTCCTGCCACACAGGACAACAACCTCAAGCAATAACCATCCTTAAAATTGGGTTCATTAAAACTCAAATCCCTCTGATACTGTAGCTGACAATTAATCTTGCAAATGAGTCTCTGTTTTAAAATTTTTATCACTAATTCTGCGAGAACTTTGCTTAGGGAGTGAATTTGGCGACGGCTAATCATGATAATGAGATAAGAGTTTAATGAACTCGTGTTATCCGGGAGCCGGGACAATGGTTACGTAAATTGACCCCGTTAATAGGTCAGACCAGCTGCTACGGATTAATAAATTACTCCGCTTGATTACTTTCGACCTTGAATTTTGAAGGTTCAAGAGTTAATTGAAGTTTTTAGTGAACTTCTCAAGTCTTAGATAGTTTAATGTCTCGGAGAGATCATTCGTTAACTGAATATCGATTTTAGTTTGTAATTGCTAATGAAAGGATTTGATTTTATCTTAGTTTTTCTTGGAGAAATGGTCTTTAATTTTAGAGCACAGTTTAATTATATGACTCCGAAGCATAGATTATAATGTGCAGTTTATTTCTTCAAAGAAGGAGGTAATTTTGACCCATTATCGTAGCACATAGTTATAGGAGCGATTCCAAATTCCAGTAGAGAAATCTAGTTGACCTACAACTTTTGGAGTGACGCACAGTTTTATGTCTGGACTGATCAGTTCAACTGACTCGTCGATGGCCACCTTTATGACCAAGCTTGCCAATGCGTGTTTATCCTCAATATGTATTACTAAATCCAGAAATCGAACCGAGTACCTCAAGCTCCACAACCGCTCCGTAACCATCCCTCAGATGTTCGTTTCTCCACTAATTATTACTCGCTCGAAGGCGCGCCAAATGGCTGTAATAAGATCTTTTGTAATCTCATTTATTAATTTTCGTCTCTCATTATTCTCGTTCCCTTTACAACTCCTCTACTGTAAAACCTAAACAAGACAGTGTCGGACGGACGTAATTATGTTTTAGTATTGTTTGCTATTGATATATTTTTGTTGAAGCTATTTTGTATTAAAATTTCAAACAATGAACATTTTCATCTCAGGTGTGACTTGAACGTTGGAATTTACAACTATACATTTGTACTATTTATAAAAGGACTGACTGACTGATCATCTATTGATACAAAATGTACTTAAAATTGAATTGAATAGTTTATTATCTGTTTCTAGAGTACCATAAACTACGCACACACTCATTCATACGGACAAAACATAATGATTCTTTTTATCCCGAAATTCCCACAGAATTGGGGTTAACGTGGGAAAAATGGCGGGGTGCTGTAAGTGCGTTTTAATTTGGGGTCTAAATATAACAAAATTACGACATACTCTTATGTAAGTGCTGAGTATATTAATATCTCATCCTATTGTTCATTTTGTAACAATAAAAGCAACATCATAACCACTTGAGAGCTAATTTATTCATGTCTGTAGAATTTGAAATGTGTTGTCTGAAAACCGAGACGAATTATATATAGGTAGTAAATAATAGATAGATAAAATCTATACTATTCATATTATAAAATTAGGACTTCTATCTTGTCATTATCCGCATCATAAAATAATCTAGCTTCCATCCCAATATATTTGCACACGGTATCTATCTATGTACAGTCTCGGAATGAAAAGGTTCGTCAATTTTCAAATTGATTCGTATAATGTGTCGCGAAAACATATTACCTTTTGAAACTATGGTAAAGAATAGACTCGGGTTAAGAAAAATAATGTTCTACTGCTCGATAATAAAGTTCAAAATTATTCAGATCAGTGTTGTTTGACAGGATAAATATCTTGTCAACAAGATTTTTGATTAACTAAAACCTTCTTGTTGGTTCAACCTGCCATTATTATTTCTGTTAAAACTATTGTCAATCGGTCAATATCGTCATTGCTAAATATCAAAGAGGTTTTTATATGCCGCGCGCACAAGGCAGTGTTTAAAAAGGATACAAAAATCAAGCAAAACCTTATTCGATAGCAAACGTCATTCTATTTATTCAAATGTTAGCATCACTGTTTCTTACACTTGTATGTTGGCATAATTGTTTCTTGCAATACTAGTGCAAGTGAAAACCAACTCTAAGGTGACGAACCTTTTCATTCCGAGACTGTACGTACTCACTCGTATATTATAAAATTTCTAAATAGAAAAAAAAAGAATTCTCAACAAAGAGGAATCAAACCTTCTTAATAATTTTATAAAAAACGGCCTGATTCTTTTTAGGTTAATTAATAATTTTATGAATTTTCGTATTTGGAACGTTATTGGAGGGCCGTTGGTTACAGACGGCGCGCCGCGTTCCGTTCTACACAGAATCTACGATGATGGCTTTGTGTTAAACAACGGACATTACCGCACAAATTAATTAATTAATTAAATTTAAATATACTTAATGACTATGGTATTAATTAGAAAATTGTTCCACCACAAAATTGTAAAGCTGGGTAGTTTTGGTGTAGAAAAATGTGATAATTTTAACGGACGATAATTCATTTTTAAATAAAGAATAGAAAAGAAAAGAGAATAGAAAACAGTATACGAGTAACTATGAATTCTTTTTTTAAACTACAGATCGAATCCGCACTTTTTGTACTAGACTAGACTAACAAAACAGACAGACATAGACTTTTCACATTAGTAGACATCAAGAAAAGGTCAAAACACGTACCTAGTACGAAAATAGGCAAACTTACAATGTAACTCGAAACTATTGATCTTTAGGTACAAGTTGCGTTGGTAGATAAACAGTCCTCAGGGAGTCTAGGGGAATAAAGTTTTACCAAAACCTGTCTCGCAGACTTACCAAATGAATATAAATTCGAAATTCTAGATCTCCCATCAAATGTTGGTTTTAAAGTTACAAATAATTTATTTTGAAGACGACCAAAATTTTAAACAGTTTTTTAAGATTGAACTAAGTACTATAAGTAACTAGCTGTGCCCCGCGGTTTCACCCGCGTAGTTCCCGATCCCGTGGGAATTGTGGGATAAAATAAGCCTATGTTGTTTCCCGGACCATAAACTACCCCTGTGCCAAATTTCAAGTCAACCGGTTCAGTAGTTTAGCCGTGAAAAGGTAACAGACAGACAGACTTACTTTCGCATTTATAATATTAGTTAGGATGGAAAACGGCTGTATCGATTTGGATGGTTAGTACGGTTGTTACGATATAACCAAGAATAACAAGAAAACCACGAAATCTGTAAACCGAGCACAGCTAGAGTGACGTAATATTACATTTACTCGTAATAATACATCAATCACTCTACTATCTCCATAACGAATTAATTTTATAACTACATTATATATCAAAGGTTCTAAAAATACAAACTACGCTCACCATTATTCATATCATACCCAGTAGGGAATAAATATTTGTGGATTACACATAATAATATATACTTAGATTAGTTTCGCATACCTAGTTGCTATGTGAATTCTGAGTTAGTGGATTCAAATCTGAGGTTGTACGAGTAATTAATTAATATAAGTAATTTTTAAATTAATTACTCGTCTTGTCTTGGCGTGAAAATTTATTTTGCTTTGTATTAGTAAAACACAGGATATGAATTTGAATAGTCTATTAAACATGAATAATACGACTATATTTTCGAGAGAAACTAATGGTGTTCTAAATTTAAAATAAAAAACATCATCACTACGCGAAATGTTTAAGAATTCCAATTTTGAAATTACCAACAAACCTATCAAAGTCAAGATTGTCGTTCTCTTTTCAAATTAAGAAAAAGAAAATGGCCGAAACTGTTCATAACAATAATCGAGTTGAAATTCAGTGGTGATACGGTGAACGTTTGAAAGTAATCTAATGGTGAGTGCACACAGCGTGTAACGTGCCACCGGCCGGCAATTGGGTTTCAAACGGGCGCTCGGTATGCAGATGGGCCCTCGTTAGCTTGCCGTCCGCTCTTATGTACCAACCTTTACATCGTATGCCTAATAGATTTGCCAAGTCGATCAATCCAACCGTTGAAATTCTTAAATCATAATTCTTAGTTTGAACTAGAATTCTAACATTTACTTTGACGCCTTCAGCCTTGATTGTCAGTCTCTGTGTATTTTGTAACATTCTAAATGTTTATTCAAATAATGAAAACGAATTGTTGAAAAATGGAATCTATTTATCTGCTGTGCCCTGCTATTTCACCTGGGTCTTTCCTTTTTTCTTTCTTAGCGGATGTCTAGGTCGCAAGTCACAATAGCTATCTGCATGCCAAAATTCAGCGCAATCCCTTCGGGGGTTTGAGCTGTGTTGTTAGATCAGTCAGTCGATCGATAACTGCTGGCTTTTACATAAATAAGTATAAATTCTATACCAAATATCAATTGATATTTTATTCGAATTAAAATGAAAGAGAACTAGTTTAATAGTTCCAATTCCAATTTTAAAGAAAGGCTTTGTATTTTGATTTATTCGTAATTCAAACAAAACAATTTAAACAATTAAGTTATTCTATTTTCAAATTGTTTTCAAACTGTTATTGTAGCTATAAAATTCTTAATTTGAAATTTTCGATTTAAGTGTAATGTTATTGTATTAATTGAAAAATAATGAAAGTTACTGTTATCATATTCTATTTTTTTTTCAAGATTTTCTCTTTTTAAAGTTTAACATAGGTCTTACCTATTTTTTATTTAGTATATTTTACTTATAAAATGGTTATGTGTAGGAAAAATACATCTTATAAAATATAAACACAAGTAAATATCACTTACAAAACAACTATGATAAGCTGTGGCCAGTAACGACGGATATAAATTTATTGTTTCCCTCGTAAACGGAAGATTGAATGAAAAAATGATCGTAAAATAAGAATGCCAATCAAAATAATAAATATTTTTCGGACATTGATCCAGTTTTATAGTTTTTAGGGTCCCATAAGTAATGGGATAGGGAAAGGACCTTCAAAAGGACACGAGGGCCTATGTCACCGTAATCTTACGAATTCCACGGGGATAACGTAGTTGATAGGCAGGTAATTTTTTTCAGGGATTTTGTTTTAAAAATTCAAAATAAACAAAATTTGCTGAGATTGTTGTATGACTAATGACTGTTTGAATGTGGAACTGAGAATTAGTTCGAATATTTGGTTTATATTTTTTCAACACACTTGCTCATAAAGGGTCTCTTATTTGTACAAAAAACAGTTGGATAATGACACGTTTTATTCACTAGTGAGTTATAGATTGCTTTTTTTTAAATTGCTTTGTTTTTAAAAAAGTTTCGATACCAAAAAAATGTGTTCGTACATTTTAATAACAAACTTCAACTATGTTGCCTTACTTTTGGTAGGTCTATGGTCGATTCCATTCATTCATTCATTCGATTTTTTTGTAATAAGTAAGTATATTCTTTTAGTCTTTGGCCGATCACCATTGTTGTGTTGGATGCGCGTGAATAGGAAAACTGTTTATTTATTAGAGAAAAATGATATTTTGTTATGAATTTCTTCGCAAGTCTGTTGAAAAACGTTGTATGGTACACGCGTGTATTGATGATTATTATCCTCGGCTATCTTCTGACCCTCGCCTGACGGCTCGGGCCTCAATAGTGCCTCGGAAGTATTCATCAACTTTACTCGCTTGTATAATAACTATTAAACGTTTGCTCATTCAATTTTTAAAATATCATGGCTATTCAAATATTATTGGATTTTTAAAAACATCTCCAAACCTTTGAATGCATTCTGAGAAGATACGTGTATTTATTAAGCCTCTTTTGACAGTCATTTAAAATATAGAAAGGTTTTTTTTAGGTTTTTTTGATAAAAAGAAAGAACATTGCGGCTATTTTGGTTGGTAATAAGCAAAATTCGAACACAATGTGGCTAATAAAAAACAAACTATTAAAGACCGTAAAATGATGATCAATTTTAATTAAGCTATAGTAAACATTGTTTCAATTGTAACACAGTATATTTAACGTTAAACAGTTTAATAAAACAACGTTATAATTACGAAGTTTAATATCCGGCATGTATTGTCATGAGACGTACGTTTGGCGGTTAACGTTGTCTGACACAGAGGTGTCGTTTGCAAATTTTGCAATACAATGTAGGAAAAAATGTTTGCAATATGACAATTGTTAATTTGAAACTGCAGTTTATGCGTTAGAATGTTTTATTACACTGGATATATACAACCACTATTTTTATGATATAATTAAAATACTTAAAAACTTTTTTTTTTTATTTAAGTATAATTATATATTTTCTAAGGTTCAAGGCTCGAGCCTACTCTGAATTAGAGTGATCAGGCCTTAGCCACTCACACTGGCCGAATGTGGGTTAGTCGACTTCACATACAACCCTGGATTTTCTTTTCTTTGCAGGTTTCCTCGCAAAATTTTCCTTCATTGTTAGAGCGTCGAATAAAATGCACCTAAATATATTCGAATACACGTGGAGAGGAACGAACCAGCACCCATCGAATAGAAGTCAAATGCCTTAATCACTACGCCATGGACACTATTGATTTTTATCTTTACTTAAAATTAAGATTATAAACACTTTCATGTTCCACACTATTTATTTTTATATAAAATAATCTTTCATTCTTATTCCCACCATTTTCTAAAAAAACTCTCCCCTGTCAATACGTTAATAATTAAACCGTCAAACACCAGATGGCGCTGATCAGTTCATTCGACTCCCGCTTCATATCCTTTTGATATTAGTTTCCAATTTGTTAAATGTCGGAAGTTATTAAATTTTAAACTTTTATTAAGTAAAATTAATAAACGTTGCAGACTCGTTCGTTTACTTCGTTTTTAACGGATGACGTAAGAGGAGAATGGTTATAAGGTTTAACATATTTTTCAACACACTTGCACATAAAGTGGCTCTTATTTCACCGCAATTAGGCATATAAAAACGCTTGTTACCAAACTGATCCTTTTTAAATTACTATTATTCACAAGTGAGATAGTATTTCGTAATCACTTAAAATTAAAACAAAGGTTTAGAAACTACATACACATTAAGTAATAGTACAAGCAATTTCAAAACATATCAATTAAATTAAATAATTAATTGTGTTACAAATGACACGTACATTAATCCCTAAAATTGGTGTATTTAATTACCGTTTGTCCAATAACTCAGTTTACGTGGACATTACAAACCAAATCCGCTTTGTCACATGATTGGAACTAATATTCAAACGTTGCATTTATTGTTCGATGCACAAATTACGTAATTTTAAATTTAAGTAAAAGCAACGGGCTAATCACCAACTAGATCTGAACGAGATCCTAATCTATAACTCCTAGTATTACGGATTAACGTTATAGTAAGAAGCGGATATTTTAAAGCCATAAAAATCTTGATGCAATTTTAAGTTGTTAAAAACATTGGGAAATAAATTATAAAAAACAATATTCATAATTTACTCTACTTTGACATAACTTTAACATCAATCAAAATGGCGGGCGCGGCGCGTACTGGCAGCTTCGAATAATGAAACGGACGTGAAAATGAAGAAAATTATAACCTTTATTGTATTCGATATTTAAACTGTTGTATTGTATTCGACGTAATAGCAAGCCTAGAAATTAAAACTGATAATTGTATTTGGCATTTTGGATCCAATTACCTTAGACTTAAGGTTGTTATTATTGTAACGTCACTTCGTATTTGTACCAATTATGAAGTTTATTTTAATTATTGTATTCGATTATTTTATAAGTAACAATGAATTTAGAGATAAAGGCTGCCGGGCCACGTCGTATAAGTCGGTAGCCGTTTTTTTTTGGAAGAGATAGTACGAACTTATTACAACATCAACAGCGCAACGTACAAGTCCTTCAAAAAGTAGGTCATCTTATAATCGAAAAAAAATATGGCCCGATTAACGGTCCTATAAAAAAGGTTTTAAACTAAAAACAGTGTTTTGTAGCTTAAAAACACAACGTCACTTCAAGTATGTCAAAACAATGTAACTTGAAATATATTCAGTTAAAAATAAATTATTCGGTAAAGTTAACTGTTTAATTTCATCCGTTGCGTCCACACAGTGAATGCTTGGAAATAGGTAAAAGTTTCAATAAGGTACTTTGATATATCGCCAAACCCATCTCACTGGGCCAAGTTTCTCAATATAACTGGACTCGTTTCCCTATGCTGACAGGGCAACACCCTTCCTCTAAATTGGTAATGAAACGCCAAACTTTTCCAGAAGTAATTCATCGTATACACATATTTTTTTATTAAACTTTTAGTTACGTAAGCAAAAAATACAAAAAGTTTTTTACCATTCTTCGTTCATTCATTCATTGGTCGATGGTATGACGCGGTTCTCTGTTAAAAATTGAATTTATTTTTGTTCTATTTTTGAATAGAGAATATGAAAGTTTTTTTTAAAACACATTCTTTTGCAGTGGTATGCATTTGAAAAAGTTTGCCATGAAATTAAATGGCATAGCCTTTGGCACCTTTTTTACATTTTTTTATTATAAGTCCAAAATGTTTGTACATCCTCCGCGCCTCTTGCCACTATGTTTTGAGAAAAATCAACGTAAATTTATCAATTTCATTAATTCTTTTCAGCTTTTATGACATTTTTCCGGTAAAATTCCTTTGCGCATTTTTCCTTTGGCGGCACTGCATGTAAAAATACACAGCAAAAACAGAGATAGTAATCCATTTTAAACTTGTTTTATTTTATTTCAAACTACTCTAAAGATTTCAAAAAATAATTAAGTAGTTTGCACCCTAAAATTGTACGTAAGTATGTACTATATCATAAACTAAGTAGCAAGTTGGTCCATAACTCGTGAAAGTAGTTTAGTAGAGCTGAATTTACAACAGTACCAAGATTGCTAGTCTGTTCCGTGTTTCGTATAAAGGACTTCATTCAAATTGTTCAAAACTTGTTACTTAATATTTAATTTAGTTGCTCTCCCATTTAGTTTTCGTGATTATTGTATTAGTGTTTCAAGTTTGGGATAATATAATCGTATGTCTTAATACAGGTAATAAGTAGTGTGATAATTAATAAAATTTAGTCTAACGTTGTTATTTGGTTTAACATATAAAAAGTTAGTTTAGTGACCTGACGTCATTCTCAATCCAATATGGTGGCCTCCAAAAGATGGCGGACAAATTAATTTTTAGGCACCGTAAATGTATTTTTTTTTATTTCAACGTGCTGATTGAAACTAGATAGTTTTGACTTCTTACCTATAATTATTTATTACTAACCTTTTTGGCCCAAGCTCCACTTGAATTCGCAAAAAAAAACACACACATACTTATAGATCTCCAAGTCCAATCGCCTTTAGACCCCATTAATTCGTCTCTGTCACAAAATCCTTTCGCATGTGGCTGACGTTTGCTTCCCATAAACCACATACATGACAATTTCAGCTTCACCCCTATGGTTTCAACATTTTATGGCGTAATGTTTTTTCTTAATTCTGTGGTTGTATCTGCGTGATTAAGCTTTTTAGTACTGTTTTTACATTACTCATAACAATTTTCATATTTCAAGGAATAAAACATTTGCACTAAATCTTAATATTTAAATAAAAAAATACCCAAGTATTCTCTACTGTCGTACTTTTTTATCTCTCGTTCATAATAAAAGTAGTTTGAAGTAAAATTCACCAAAACAAAAGACAAAACGTTTGAAAAGGCTTAACCGCATCATCTTCAACTTGTCATAATATTGTTTCGTCTGTCTGTATATTTAGGTCGGCAAGGATTATTCTTTTAGCAAAAAAACTCACAGAAATAAAGTTGGAAATAATATAAAAGTAGAAACAAGGAGAGTTTACTCCGTTCTCTTTATCAGAGTAGCTTTAATCTTTATTTCTAGATGCACAAAAGAATACGGCTTATTTTACTTAACAAAGCTTAAATAAAACATTTATTTTGTAAGATTTTATACCATACGATCTTTTTTCTATAATAACAATTTTTTAAATAAAAGTATCTATGAGATAACGACATTTTCATTAGACATGTCACAGATACCACGCCTAGAAAACTTGCTTCCAAATAAAAAAGAGCATCCAAATCGGTTTAAGAGCTACGGTGCCACAGATAACATAAAACACCCCCCTTTTTGCGTCTGCAGTTAAAAGCTTTCTTAAACATACAAGATAAGTTGTAAAGAAAAATAATAATTAGGTATAATGAAAAGCAACACACCTAACATTTTTAAATTATGCACGTCCTGTCTTTTAAAAATATAAAAGCAGCCAAGGACACGTCAGACCTTACCCAATGTAGGGTTCCGTTAGTCAAAAGTTTATATGAAAAAAAACCATCCTTACAAACTTTCCAATAGTAATATTCGTATCGCACAGATTCGCACAGACAGCGTTTTTTCGCAATTTGTTTTATATCAACCTTTTTTTTATAAATGTAATATGGCGGACTTTTAAAGATGGCCGGTCGTCTAGCTTTTTAAGCATCCACATGATATTGGTATGCAGTAGGAGGATTTACTGGGAATAATATGTAAAACATCCTGTTTTAAAAACGTATATTAATGCCTTTGAAATGACACAAAAATATGTTTAAAAGCTTTTTATTAATTAGACACAGAACTGTAAAAAACTACTTGTTATTAACACAATTTGTATATTTTTGCGTTTCTCTGATGTGATTTACATCTCATTCCATATTTTACCTTTATGAATATTCATAAAAATTATACTTCCTCTGTAAAGTAAGAATAAAATTGAAAAATCACATTTGTTACCAAGATAAACCAGAATTTGTGTTGGAGACATTCCAACTTAATTTATTAGGATCTGGTCTTTCAGTATGCATTATTCGAGTGTGTGGCCTCTGAACTCTGAGATCGAATAACTGAGATTAGGTTGTACTATACAGTACTTGTAACTGGGCAGGTTTCCTCAAACTTCCGAAAACTCTTCAGTTTGAAATGTTTTGGCTCAATTGTTAGATTTTGAAAGCTCTTACTATCCGTCACACCCCTGCAGTGATGGTGTTTTAAGAAATGAACCATGCTTTCAAATATCAAAACAAAAAAATATTCTAATAAGGAATACATTCCTTACCAATAGAATTGATAGGAATTAAGAAAAAAAGATGAGTACTAACCTGTAGTTTTGGTACTTCAATTCAATTAGTCGTACGTTTCGTTTTAAAATAAAATAGTTTTAGTACTTACCTTTTTATTTTTCTTACAGTATGAGGTGCTCTAGCTTTTCAATCTCTTGATGTGACAATATTTACCGTACGTGGCTGAAACTAGTCAAGAGATTCGTCTAAAATCGGCTCCTCTACAAAACAATTAAAACGTTACGTACCATTGTACGGCCCTATAGTCAAATAGTACAGATTCATTGCGTAGTTTCTGTATAGAAATTGGACTCAGCATCTCGGACGGCAACGGTAGAAGTCAATATCTCGTTACATTCAGAATATCAGATAGCGAGTGAAGTCAGCACAAGGAATGCCAAATGGCAAAGGAATACTGTTGAAATGGGTGTATTTGTAAGGTGTTAGGAATCTCTTAATGGTATGTAGTTAAAATAAGTATATAGATCTTTACACGACTATTTGACGATGGTAGAAAAACGGGGTCCATATTGGCTGACCTAAAGTTCTTTACCCGAAAATGTTTTTCCTAACTATTTGTAGTCCGAATGATCATTCTTCCTAAAAATTTTAATCCTAAAGTTTTAATTCATACTATTTGTAGTGCTACCGACGATGCTCATAACACTCATTTTTCCGAAAATTTTAATTCATAACATCTTTAATGTAAATATATTTAAACTCCTACTGTTTTTTTATCATAACGCTTTTATCCCTAAACATACTTACCATAATATTTTCACTCATGCTCAGAAAGAAACATTTACCAAGTGTAATAAAAAATATATGTGGGTAGAAGATGATATTTATAGTTTTAATGATTATTATACGACTCGTTTACGGTTATGCTTATGGCCTGGGAGTTTACCATAACCATAACTAAAGGACCAATTCGGTTCTGGCACTTCGCCGGCCGCTGCCGCGGCACGCTCGCTACGCTCGCTCGGCTCGTGCGTTGGGGTCACAGTTCTAACATAACCTAAACCAATAATTAGGAATAGGACCGATTCGTTACTGGAACTTGACTGAATGATTGGAGCAGGACTCTGGTTTTGCTCGCTCGGCTCGTGCGTTATATGTTATACCTACATGTTATGTAAAAACAAAGTTACGAAAAATTTATGTATATAATATTGATTATAATATATAAAAATAAATCTAAACAAAAAAGATATGACTTTGAATAAAAGTATGAACGATGGTTATGTTGAGAAAATATAGGAAAACAAATGTTTCGGAATTAAAACATTAGTGACAAAGATTTTAGGAGTTGCGATTGTTAGGATAAAAAATGTTAGGAAGAAAATTTTCGGATTTCCAATTATCGGAGTTGAAATTTTAGGTGAACTTTGGCGCACCCAGAAAAACGATTAGGATCGTATGTTATTGATAAGTATTTAACCAAAGTTTGTTTTTGGTGATTACAAGCTTTTATTTAGTTTTACTTGTCCCGTTGTCTGTAATCAAATCTTGCAAGCCATATTTCGACCACTTCTGGTTATCCAATTGAGCTGAAATTTGGCATATAAGTATGTAAAGCTTGTTTTTATAATGTTTTTTTTAAATTTAATCTTGTTTATCTGTTCAATTATTACACAAAACTTTTAACACTTTTATTATAACTCATCTTTTCATAGAAACTAGTATACAAAAGTGAATTTACCGCGTAGAAACGCAAATGCGATATCTTTTTACCCGACCGATTGTTATAATAATATACTTATCATCAAATAAACAACGAATATTCTCTGATTTATTATAATATTATAATGTATTATATAAAGGAAAATTAATTGTAATACTTCCGTTTCTTCTATGTAGGTGAATGTACGCATATTTTTATATGTAACAAATATAACCTAGTTTCATATATTGTCATATAAAATATGTATGAAGTATAATATATAATGCCGACGTATGGAAAATTCAATTCGTCTCATCGGAACGGAGTCAATAAAATATTGTTCACCAAGACGTTCTATTTCCATATTCAATCAATCTTTCTTCAATTAGGTGACATAAAAATACGGTGGCGTCATTTTTTTCACGTATGTTTTCATGTAAGAAGAATAAATAAATGTTTTGTGTGAAATTGATTTGTTTAATACTTTGTCTTACGAATTTGCGTTGTCAAATTGAAATAAATTTTATTACTCTTACGGAGAAAAAAACGTGAAAAAACCTGCACCTGCGAAGAAATTCTTAGGTTGTGTGTGAAGTCGACGATGGTGGATGGATGAAGTTGTAGGTAAAAATGGAGCCCACACTTGGAACAACAGCTTGAGTCAAATACCTACGTCTCTGTGGGCCGATCTCTCTTTTTAGTCAGACTCTCTGTTTCTAGAGGTTACCTTAGTTAGAAAGAGAGAGCCTGCCCACAGAGAGCGCGATAGTGATACATATAGGTTTGCTTCAAGTAGGTATTCGAAGTGTAGACTCTATTTTTACCTTTAACTTCATGAAGTCGACCAACCCGCACTTGCTTATGGTCCGCATGGTGGACTTATGCCACTTATCGCCTTAATTTAGGATGATATTGAATATGCGCTATACTTTCAATCAATGCGTCAAATATATTATTATTCGATCAAGTTGAAAAAATAAATTCAATAAATAACATGTCTAAATTCCTTAAGTTACGAAAAACCTTATTATTAGCATTTTATGACTTTAAAGTGAATTGAAAAAGGCAATCTTGTGGGAATATCATTTGAGTAAATGATGGACTGTGATTGGTAAGATACTTATAGAGATTTCAAAATGAGGCTGCGAAATTATTGAGTGATTTACTGTTGTGCGGTTTTATTTAGACCGTCAACTCGAAATGGAGCAAATTATATTTAAATAACTCTTACATACGGTTATTCTTCTACTACAGATTTTATATATTTATAGTTTCTGTAGTTTATATTTATTATTTATATATTTTTTATATTCATAGCTTCTGTAGTTTTGTCAACATCATTATTATCTCATTTACTTTTATAAAGACAATTAAAAATACGTTAAATTTAAAGACAGAAAATTAAGTCATACACTAAAAAGTATAATCCCAAACAGCATCAACCAACCACTTCATTCATCTCAATTATATTCAGCTTCAATTTTTCAAACTTAAGAAAATTGGAACATCCGATATTTCTCGCCCTCAGCGCAAATATACCAAAGAAAGTTGTAAATGTGTAAAAATAACGGACGCGTGGTAAATATAGGAAGCGATTTGTCTCCGTCTAGAGGCGATGAAACTTTTTGTTCAGGGGCCTAACTCCGCTACTTGACATTATTTGATCAGACAATGTAAAGACACCGTAACGAGTGTCAAAAATTTGGTATTCTGTTAAACTTTATTAATTTTGCTATGGTGTTTTAGTGGTCTTTGTTGCTTGTCAAAATTTAAAACATTGTCAAATAAACGTCAGAATACTGTATCCATGACAACCATCAAATTATGAGCCATTGTCAGAGGTGTATTGAGCCACAATTCGCGTCGCTGTAATCGCATCTTTTGGTTGTTAGTTTATTGAAAATGTATACAAATGACATTAGAATCAAAATGACAATAGTAGCTTACAATTTTGGCCGCCGGCACAGAATAGATTGTGACTTAATAGTTGTCACTAAGAGAATACCAAAATGACAACAAATGGCCATAATGTGATATTAAAATACATTTGAGTAGCATTATCACAAAATTATAGTTAAGAGAATCGAGCCCCTGGATTTGGAGTTGTAGGAAACCAACGGCGACGGATTATGAAGATTCTAGTCGAGGAAAACGTCGTACAGAATTTTCCGAATAAGTTTCTCCTATTGTTTGTTTTAGTTGTAATTATAGGTGGTTTATCTGCGGTGGACAAACCTTTTTGTGTTAAAACTATTTTGGAGATTAGCGGCTAGTTTGACCTACGGCCTAATGGGTATAAACTAAACTAAATATAGTCTGTGCCTGTTATTTGCATTAAGTTTTAGTAAATATATTTCTGTAACTGAATTTATCTAATGTGTATTTTCGGATGGTTAGACAAAGGTTTATGTCTCCATAGATAACACTAATGGCTGACGTAAAAGCCGCCTGCCATTTAAGGTTTTCAACTGTTAACAATCGTACTTACCTATATTTTTAATCGAGATTTAATAGTTCTTTTTTGTTTTGAATTAAGAACTTGATTTGTTTCCATTTTCAATCAGTATTTTATAAAGTTATAATTAACGTAATTTTCGAGAGATTCCCGTGCCAGTCAAAAACTGTATTACAGCAATGGATTTTCCCCAATTTTCTATGTTCAAACCTTTGTTAGAATAAACAAAGCAAAAATAAGTAATTTGTTTTCATACTATTCAACTTTTACCTTCAATTTAAAATCATCAAAAAATATGTCATTAAATCCCCATCGTTAATAACTCCACAAAGATTCAAAGAACACAATTAAAAACAAAAATATTACCAAAGAACAACATAAATGTTCAAACATTTAGATTTCTTTGCAAAAACATTTACTTAAAACAAAAATTCGACACTAAAACAACAAAGAATTTTTTGTTCAAAGTCAATTTTATTGCCAATGTAGCCTTCAATTCTTAAATTATTTCACGTTGAAAGAAAAAATATACCCTTTTCAACACGAAAAGGCGTTTGTATAATTTGTTGTGACAAATCGGGAGGCTATTCAAAACAAGCGAACGTCGAGGTTGATTTACGTTACGAAGGGGAGAGAGACGCGAGATACAGTTTAGTTACCTACCTATTTATATAGATACTTTTTGTAAAAATGTAGATGTTTCTGAATATAAACCTTTATTTATGTGTAACTATCTGAGTAGCGGTTTAAGCAGCGAGATTTTCGTTTAGGCTGTTAGTGCTATAATTGTATTTTCAAAATAATATTTCAAGGCAGAAATTGTCAATTTTTCATTTAAAAAAAATGGTGAACAAAGCTGACTAGAGAATACTATAATAATTATGGACAACCTCGATGGCAGAGTGGTCACCATGCCGGACTGCCATCCGTAAGGTTGCGGGTTTGATTCCCGTGCGGGGTGAATATTTGTGTGAACCACAAATGTTTGTCTCGGTCTGGGTGTGTGTGTGAATGTGTGTGTGCGTAGTTTCTGATACCCCAGATATAAGCTCCATGTTTAGTTAGGGGTCAGTTACTATAATGAGATGATGTAGTGAACGATTATGTTATGTTTTGTTAATTTTTCGCCGTCAAGTCCGAAACGAATTCCTTACAGTAACGATTTACCTACGAGTAGGTAGGTGTGTCTTACCATCATGTGAATGGCAAGTAGGTAACTACAGTCGCTCATCCCATCTGCCCGATTGTCACCTATAACATAATTTAAAAAACCCACACTTTCTTGCAAAATGTATAACTAAAAGCAAGAAATAAGGTAGTAGTTTATAAGATACTTTAATCACGGAATTCTCACGGGAACCAAGATATAATTACGCGGGGAAACAGCCGGTAACTACCTACATTTCTAAGATCCGATAGTTAATCCGCTCATTATTAGTTTGAAGCGATATCAATATGAATGTTTGCTAAGTTTCTTAGAGATACAGCTAGTTCTAAAGGAATAACAAGTTCTTAAACACAACTTGTTTAATACCGATCCAACATCACTCGATCTGTGCACTGCACAATCTGAGAACTCATAAACCGACGCAGGTTAGTTGAAATATTCAGACGGATTAGTGAAGGTGTCACTATCAAACCATTTTCACATCTATATATACTAGCTGAGCTGTGCCCCGCGGTTTCACCCGCGTAGTTTTCAATCTCGTGGGAATTTCGGGACAAAACGTAGCCGTGTCTGTTACTTTTTCACGGCTAAACTACTGAACCGATTGACTTGAAATTTGGTACAGGGGTAGCTTATGGTCCGGGAAAGAACATAGGATACTTTTTATCCCAAAATTCCCACGGAGATAAAATTATGCTAAAAACCTTTCCACTGAATCACTCTATCTATTAAAACAAACCGCATTAAAAACCAAAAAACATAGGGACAGAGAAAGCGACTTTGTTTTATACTATGTTGTAGTGATATGTTACTTGACATCTAAATCATGAATGTTTCGTCTACAACTTTACATTAGTCTGCTACTTGTACCTAGTAGTTGTTAAAAGTTTATGTTCTTCGTACTTCACGGTTATAACATTTGAAGCGTTGAAGGAACTTTCGAATCGTGTATAAGATTACATATAAAAATATTTCTATTTCTCTGTAAATCTTGCGACTTTACAAAGTTTTCTACAACAATAGTTTAGGAGCAAATTGGTTCTTATTATTTGTACGTTTGAGTTTTATTTTAATTAACAGCATTTATGTATTGGAGGTGTAGTTGCGAAATATTTTTTCTAACAGAGCCAACAATTTTTCATTGTAAGTGGAAATTATGAAAACATAACTTTTCTTTTTATCAATAAAACTTTAATAAGATATTTGAAATATTTTGAAGAAACGAATCGGTAAGTTGCGACATTACAATACTAAAAAGAATAGGTAGTAAGTTATTTTTTTATAGACTGAAGTTGATATTATGCGATGCGAGATACACACTTAAAATCATAGACTACCTACCCAGAATAGGTAGTCTATGCTTAAAATAGATTGCACAAAACCATTATTCGAAATTCAAAAACTGCACGAATCGGTAATTTCCAACATAAAAAGTTTGCTGTCAACCGAACACAAACTTCACATTTGGTCTGGGTGTGTGTGTGAATGTGTGTGTGCGTAGTTTCTGATACCCCAGATATAAGCTCCATGTTTAGTTAGGGGTCAGTTACTATAATGAGATGATGTAGTGAACGATTATGTTATGTTTTGTTAATTTTTCGCCGTCAAGTCCGAAACGAATTCCTTACAGTAACGATTTACCTACGAGTAGGTAGGTGTGTCTTACCATCATGTGAATGGCAAGTAGGTAACTACAGTCGCTCATCCCATCTGCCCGATTGTCACCTATAACATAATTTAAAAAACCCACACTTTCTTGCAAAATGTATAACTAAAAGCAAGAAATAAGGTAGTAGTTTATAAGATACTTTAATCACGGAATTCTCACGGGAACCAAGATATAATTACGCGGGGAAACAGCCGGTAACTACCTACATTTCTAAGATCCGATAGTTAATCCGCTCATTATTAGTTTGAAGCGATATCAATATGAATGTTTGCTAAGTTTCTTAGAGATACAGCTAGTTCTAAAGGAATAACAAGTTCTTAAACACAACTTGTTTAATACCGATCCAACATCACTCGATCTGTGCACTGCACAATCTGAGAACTCATAAACCGACGCAGGTTAGTTGAAATATTCAGACGGATTAGTGAAGGTGTCACTATCAAACCATTTTCACATCTATATATACTAGCTGAGCTGTGCCCCGCGGTTTCACCCGCGTAGTTTTCAATCTCGTGGGAATTTCGGGACAAAACGTAGCCGTGTCTGTTACTTTTTCACGGCTAAACTACTGAACCGATTGACTTGAAATTTGGTACAGGGGTAGCTTATGGTCCGGGAAAGAACATAGGATACTTTTTATCCCAAAATTCCCACGGAGATAAAATTATGCTAAAAACCTTTCCACTGAATCACTCTATCTATTAAAACAAACCGCATTAAAAACCAAAAAACATAGGGACAGAGAAAGCGACTTTGTTTTATACTATGTTGTAGTGATATGTTACTTGACATCTAAATCATGAATGTTTCGTCTACAACTTTACATTAGCCTGCTACTTGTACCTAGTAGTTGTTAAAAGTTTATGTTCTTCGTACTTCACGGTTATAACATTTGAAGCGTTGAAGGAACTTTCGAATCGTGTATAAGATTACATATAAAAATATTTCTATTTCTCTGTAAATCTTGCGACTTTACAAAGTTTTCTACAACAATAGTTTAGGAGCAAATTGGTTCTTATTATTTGTACGTTTGAGTTTTATTTTAATTAACAGCATTTATGTATTGGAGGTGTAGTTGCGAAATATTTTTTCTAACAGAGCCAACAATTTTTCATTGTAAGTGGAAATTATGAAAACATAACTTTTCTTTTTATCAATAAAACTTTAATAAGATATTTGAAATATTTTGAAGAAACGAATCGGTAAGTTGCGACATTACAATACTAAAAAGAATAGGTAGTAAGTTATTTTTTTATAGACTGAAGTTGATATTATGCGATGCGAGATACACACTTAAAATCATAGACTACCTACCCAGAATAGGTAGTCTATGCTTAAAATAGATTGCACAAAACCATTATTCGAAATTCAAAAACTGCACGAATCGGTAATTTCCAACATAAAAAGTTTGCTGTCAACCGAACACAAACTTCACATTTGGGGGACTAATGAAGTACTGTATTATTTAAATGTTGTTAAAACAGTATTTCCAAAATTATTTAATTATACATTTTGATGTTTATAAAGTTGAATGCTCCTAATGATGTACCAGGCTCTCGGTGTGAATAATTAAATTACGGGAGCACCGGTTTACGATGCAACTTTTAACACAAGAGATTTAACGTCCTAAATGTCACTTTACCTATATATTTTACATGTTTATAATATGATTTATTTCGTTATAGAAATACATAGTTCTTGTAAGGACAGTGTATTTTGGGACAAGTGTATTCACTTTTGTAAATGTTGATTGGTCGTTGAAAGTTCCGGAATTTTCCGATTTTTATAATAACTGTGTACTTAAATATTTGTTTTTAATATTCGTTTTTATTGATTTCTGTGAAGTATTTATTAAAAAAAATTGTTGCTATAGTATATTTTATATAAAGATTTCGTGGAATATAGTAAAAAAATCATTCGATTCTACATAGTAAAAATAAAATAACAATAGGTTTATTGGTTTTAATAATTAAATATACTAGAAATGTTTGAAGAACATACATAACATACACATCATTAAATACTTTCAGATATACTAGTACTTGTATGTTGCAATTCTTTCGTTTAGTTAAGGCCCTTATTTATGGTATAGGGTAGTTTCTTGGGTAAAAAAATAATGAAATTCTAATTATTCCGTCACATAGATTTCGAAAAAATATTAGACATGTATTTTTTGTTTCATCAAATTAATAAACTTAACTAATTTTGAAAAATCATTCTCTAGCATCTATTTAAACATTATGCTAGGCTGTGTAACTCACTCAAAATATCATACAATATGTTTTAAATCAACAAATATCAACCCAAGCAAAGTCACAGAACAAATCTCATGTATAATATTTCATATTTAAAGTGTACACGAACATAGCGGACACATCGTTACAAGTTTTATAACATGCATTGAATGCGTTGCTCTCGGAGTGTTCGGATTAATAACGTACCACGTTTGTCCCCCGTTGGGGAGCAAGCCGATTATATATTAACACAGTGTTTTGCACTCAACCTCCGAGTGAAATATTATAAAAATAACAATTTGGAACTTTTTAGAATTATTTATGTTTTTTGTAATAATATTATAAGTGAGAGAGAGATGGGACAAGGCCAGGCAGTGGGATCTTAAAGAATGATAATTTAAGTTACGTAGAATGTTTTGTGATGCCGATTCTTAACTTATTTAACGTTTTGTCATAGAGGAGTATATCTATATACACCCCTATTTTGAAAATATGGGACTTATTAAAATCAGAATATCTGTAGCAGTAACTGAATCCATATATCCAATAAAAATATCAAAAATGATAGTCGATTACTTATCTTTAAAAAATACAAAATAAATGTCGTATTACCAGACGGCACACTAGCTATCAAGTAGTCTGTGACGGCTCGGGTCGATGACCGCGCTCAGCTGTGTATCGCAGCGTTCGTGTAGAATAACAATAAAATTCGGCGGGATTTTGAAAATCTTTGACTTATCATAACTTTTTAAATAAAAGCAAAAGAAAAAAACTAACTTCACTATTATATTGTCACCCGTCGTTTACATTAGCTGTGAGATAAGGTATCGCAATTTCAAAATAAGGGTGTATATCCTACACTGCTCACATTTTACAAGCGATTATTTTACTGCCAATGTTCAATTTAAATAACTGACTTGAGTAAAAATTGTGAAAACGAATTTGACTGGAAAATAAGATTCATTTAGATTTTTTGTATTTCACAATATTAATCCTGTCAGAGAATGTATTTAATAAATTCCTATGTATTGAATACAGTAATATACATTTTCATCTGAGGAATAATTCTAAGAACCGAAACAGTTCTATTATCAGAGATTATACCAACTTTTTATGAAATTTAATCCAAAGCTGCAAAGGACAGATTTTAATAAGAATTCAAAGAAGGAACACAAACACAACTGAATTATATTCACAACAAAAACATTGCATAAAGTCTAATTAAATCCAACGCAAATTGATTCTTAACAAACTTTCATTAGAGTCTAAATTCATTATATCTGAAAGTTTGTGTAAAGTAATATTTCGCAAAACAAGGTTGCATAAAATAAATGCAAACATTATTAGGTACCGCCTACGACTACGACACAGCAATTTGTAAATTGCTCTAGAGTCAATTACCTAATGGTTTTTGCGAACACACCTTTTGTAGCCATATTAAGTGCACAGCTATTCTAGACCTGTCTAGTCTAAGAGATTGCGCATAATAATACAGTTTTATACTAGTATGAATTTTGTAGTTATTATTTAATTTTTATTTACTATCGCAGTCATAATTAGCGGTAGGACTCCGTAGGACTACACCTCATTGCTTTATGTGCTTCGAAAAAATATACTTACTGAAAAACTGTTGAAAAGTTTTGTTTGGTAGATAATTCTCTTCCTTGTTATTATATTATTCTATCTCATGGGAATGTGGGTAAAGTTGTAACATATAACTTTTTTTAATGTCAATATGTTTGAATTAATTAAAACAAGAAGTCTACCCGAAAGCTCAAGCAGCAAAGTTCAGCATGGTTCCAAGTTCAAGTCCTGGCTGTCGAGAAAATTTTGAATGCATTTTTCAAAATTCTACCCGAAAGTATATTGATTAAAATGTATTACCTATATACATACATACTTTAACAATGCCTTGTAACTGTCAAATTTAAACTTGTATTCTATACTCTTTCTTTTTTCAAATCCAGCCAAAAGTACACCAGCTCTTACCCTCTAAAGAACTCTTGCTGCACCTTCCAACTTCATGACCAACGTGTTTGAGTTCGTTAAGTCGCCGTGTAACATACTGCTTCTAGTAACTTGGGTTTTAACAGACCTCGGTCACGAAATGAACCCGCAAACAAGGTTTGTTGATTGAAATTGTTACTTACTACTAGATTAGGTAATGTTTGAAATCTGATTTAAGTGCTAATAAAGTTTCAATTGAGATTTATCTCTTGTTTTTAAATTAGTACTAGTTGTTAAACGTAAAATTAAAAATTTAAAAAACCCCCAACACAATTACTTTCAAACACTTTTATAACTTTTAAACGGGTCAACCGATTTTCATCAAACTTGTCTAAGAACACTCGCACGCAAGTCCCCTTTAATACAAAAAAACTAAATTGAAATCGGTTCATCCGTTCGGGAGCTATGATGCCACAGACAGACAGATACACACACACACAGACACGTCAAACTTATAACACCCCTCTTTTTGCGTCGGGGGTTAAAAATGGGTTTATGTTACCAGCTGTGTGCGAATTTGTCCGCGCGTATACGTTCTGGAATGCCTATGACACAATACTATTTGCATGCCATGGAGTACGATCCTTTCAGTGGCCTGAGCTGTGTGTTGATACATCTGTACAGTAACGGTAAACTTTGTGTATGTATACAGATTGATTTTTTTTAAAGTGTTTGGTTATCGATACTCCAGTAAATGCCGATTTGCACGACCAGTAACAAACGTCCATACATACATCCTGATATACTTAATCCTTTGTATGACTATATCTGGAGAGAACTAAGCATTCAAAGATAAAGCTTTCTAGTTAAAATTAATTACGTTTCCATATAATTAATTATCATTTTACATAGCCCTGAATAGGTTAAGCCTAATTCACTAAAAGCGGATTTCGGAATTAAGTATTACTTTAAATTATAATATTCTAATCCTTTTGGCGTTCTAATAATCTCAATAGCGTCCTATTTATTGAAACAAGCCTACGTAATTTTGGATGTAGGATTTGTTTTAACTTTGAATGAATTAAATTACTGCCTCCCGCAGTTAACAGGTGTTCAGAGTCGAAAGGGGTATGAAAGGGAGGGGGGTTGAAGAAGTTTATTTAGTCGTAATTTGCTAGCGGAAGGTAGACAGTGGTAAAATAATCATATTTTCAGGTATCTAAGGCTTTGTTTTGTTAATTATTCCACCTTTTGTCGTGGTGTCGTAAATCAATGTTGAGGTGAGATCTCGGGATTTATTAACTTTTCAATGCTGATTATTTTCGACTGATGTAATTTCCGGTGGTAGATTCATAGAGTTCTTGGAAAGACGGCACATTATTGGTATAAAGTTTCTTTAATTTCCTTTTAATTTATTAAAAGTTTTCTAGATTAATTTTCAGACTTTTTCCTAAGTTCTTTGACCTTCATAAATGCTGTTGGAAGTTTTTGAACCAATGATTTTAAATTTAAAACCGATACAAGTCAAAAAATAAAATAGTATTTTTAACTTTTAACTGAATAAAATTTCTATGCGACCAAACTGGAATTAAATAGAAAAAGAATCTCCAAATTCCGTTTCAGACCAAATAGAGATGTCTGTGTTGCTCTTTTAATTAAGTGCCAAGTGATATTGATGAGTGGAATTTGTTGTTCGGTAGATAGAAATGTAAAGTGTAAGGAGTTTACTTGAATATTAATTAGGTGGAGTGCGGTGATACTGGGGCACGTTGTGACGTCACTTGAGGTGTTTTAATGGGTTCTTGATAGAGATATTTGGGATGAAATTTGTTAATATATGTTTAAATAAAAGGTAATTGTTACTAGCTGATTGATATTTATTCTAACATGGTCATTGTATTTATTCTAACATGGTGATTCATTGTCTAGTTGCAGCTCACGCAGACCGAACGACGGACTGATCCTTTGAAACACATAAAAATTAAGCTGTGTTTATGTCCTTCTATACTTTTAATGTTTATATTTTTCATTTATCTTTTTTTTAAGTCACCGAGAAGGAGTCAACCTTAAAAAAGTAGCTGCCAAAATTCAAAACTTATTTTGAAGAAAATTCAACAAAAGTCAATTTAAATGTGACCTGTCCGGTTGCGGGGCGAGAGCCAACTGTCCATGAACATTTCCTATTGTACCGACCTACTGGATACTTGTACCAAGTGAATGGTGAAATTTTATGAATGCACAGCAATTTCCGGAATGGTACCGACGACGCAAATATCAAATAGACATTTTTGTCGACTTGCGGAATTTGAAGTTAAATTATAGAGTATTTTGTTTAAAAATGTTTGATTGTGACTGTTTGGTTTGTTGATCAACTTTTGTATGGTCAACGTATCATTTTAAAACATGAATAGCAGATGGCAGTCCGGTATAGTGACCACTCTGCCATCGAGGTCGTCATAAACATTAACATTTATATTGAATTATACTTGAATCGTAATTAAGTTTATTACCTGGGGTATTTGAAGAATACTACGAATAAACGGCGGGAAAGACTACGCAAACATTTTCTCACACGATCAAGCTGAAATAAACATTTGGGCATCACACAACTACTAAGAAAA
This sequence comes from Timandra comae, assembly GCA_958496195.1. Taxonomy (NCBI): domain Eukaryota; kingdom Metazoa; phylum Arthropoda; class Insecta; order Lepidoptera; family Geometridae; genus Timandra; species Timandra comae. The sequence continues at coordinate 9,071,780 of OY292363.1, read as the reverse complement.
TAAACTTCGATCACTATGTTCGCACGTTGGCGTGGTGGTCTATTAAAGTGTCAAAAAAGATTTTTACTCTATAAATTTAAATAAGTATACATTATTAACAGTGTATATTGTATGCAAGTCTAAAAGACACAAACAGAACATTACAATTCAATTATACATCATTACAACGAAACAAACTTATTTATTAACGTTAACTGTGACATTCCTAAAATAACCCGTATTAACTTTAAAGCCCCACTTTGAGGAGGTACTGTTTCGGCAATAAACAGAAAGTTCTCTTCACACGAGTTCACGGGGTTCAACATAAGGCTTAGGGCACATTCACATTGGGTCGCAAACAGTGCGGCGGCGCGACAAGAGTGGATGCCTTCTCATTACACTGCCAATTCATTGTGCAATTATTTATTTATTTATTCATACAGAATTTTATGTAATGTAAATTAAAAATAAAACTTAAAATTATGTGTCGAACGTGCGTTTGCAACACTTTGGCTTGAAAACTGATCGCACGCGGTTGCCACGCTGCCTCGCTGTTCGATTTAATATAGAAGTTTGCCGCTTGAGAACAGCGCGACTGTCACTCTGCTACAATTGCGCTCCTGCAGCACTTTTTACCCGGAATAGGCTTGCACTTGACTGTAACTCGCCTGATGGAAAGCGACGATACAGCCTAAAATGGAGCGTGCTCGCCTAGAAGGTACTCACTCGTGACTCAAAAAGATCCCTATATGTTTCAGGGAACAGAGAAGCTGGCAGGGACTACTTGCGACCTAATGTAAATGCGCTCTTACGTACTCGTACGTAGGTGGCGCACACAGCTAAAACAAATGAGAATCCTCAGTGTGTATCACCAGTAAATTGGCAGCAAAGTTTGTGTTTTGACAGCTGTTCTGTTAGCGGTAACAACTCACCAGATAGGAGTATTGTGTTAACTGTTGGCCGAGCGTGCGCCAACATAATTTTAGTTTCTTAAAGCTGCTGGTGTTTTCTGTCTTTGTTGATAGGTTTGAAGTAACTTTTTGAGATGGTTTAGCTGATTGTTGGCTACTTTCATCTCTATTTTTTGGTTTACTCGAGAGTTATTAAAAAGTTTTATAAAGATGCTGTCTGGGTAAAGAAAATGAAATTTTATTTAGTCTGTGGATGATTTGTTCCGATATGGACAGAGGAACCAAAAATAGGACACATTCCTATTTAGATTTTATTTATTAGAAGACCGCTATAGATAGAAGAAGCTCAGATAATTTAAACATCTTAAAATAGGGTTTAAAATTTGTAATACATTTCCGACTTTTTGATAGCTGAAAAACAGGGTCACAGCAGACTGAGATGAGAATGAGATGTCTCAACAATGTAATATAAAAAGTTTTGAATCTACATATCTTGGATATTATGATTTTTGTTTTTATTATGTAGTCTTTACGTAAAACAAGAAGATTATTATAAAATTCCCAGAGGAAAAACAAATTCTTTTTGTTTAATTAAATAATAAAATTTCTAACCATTTAATCCTTGTTTCCTTATTTAAATTTATGTCGAATTAAATCAAAATAAGATACAAGAACTCGGTCAAAACACTTTCCTTTTTAGATTAGCCAGTGTCTTTTCCTTCCCATTTAATCTATAGTAATCTTCACAGGAAATTACTTGATCCCTTAAGATCCCGAGGACCGCAAAACTTGTTTGCCTCTAAATCGTTTTGAGGAATAAAAGTTTGGTTAAGACAAACTTTCGCTTTGATATAATTACTATTCGACACTATTCACGGGTGTGGTGTAATAGGATCTTAAGTTTCTCTTTTATGTACCTTTTTGTAGGTGAAACTTTTACTTAAGAGTAAGTCCTAGAAAATGATGACGTGACTATTTGTACTAGTTTAATGTGTAGTAGTGCAATGTTTAAATAATAGAACATATTTGTTTATCTCGGTCTGGATTTGTGTCTTTGGGTTCGTAGTTCCCATTGTCATATTATGATAATGATCGTAAACTAACATTAAGACTTATATCTACATTATTAAATATTTAAAGTATCTTTGGTTGTTGATTCTTCCAATATTATAATAAACACGATTATCTATGATGAATGATTATATGGACGATTAGATGGATATTATAGACAAAAACAGGATTCAAGTTAAAAATACACAATTATCTAGGCAGAATAAAATCAATAAATACAGGCATAGCAATCTATACAATTACTCTCTTTTTCCAAACCTTTATCCCATGTCTATTTGGGGTCGGTTTTCAGTTTAACCAGATTTGGTGGAATGTCAGTATTTTACGTGAAGCGACTGCCATCAGACCTTCACAACCCAGAGGGCTATACGACATTTTTTGGTTAAACCAAATGTCAGACTTTTGAGGGCTCTAACTACCCGTAACAATTGTCGATGATGTTAGTACGACAACCGGGACCGACGGCTTTACGTGCCCTCCGAAGCACGGAAACGCTCATGAAATTAAAAGTCATTTTTAATATCGACCCATCACTGTGATGACGGTGCCAGACGTTGCTTAACCGCACAGATCTCAAGTGATCCATGGGTAGCACTGGGCCATGAGCGCTTCGTTATTACTTATTCATTTATTACTTTTAAAGAAGAATCTAAAAGTACATTTTAATGAATGTAAAAGCACATTATCCGATTCCTTAAACAAGTCTTTTGATTTCCACAAATCCTTCGCTACCGAAATAATTCACAATGAATTCCCCACAGAATTTGAACGTTCATCCATAATTATCTAAATTCCTGAAACGCATTCCACACAAGACTCCATTTTCCGGGGATTCTTATCACAAATTAGATTTTTAATGTAAATAATTATCTGCAATTTCAATTTCTTATTTTTATTTTTTTATACAGGAGGCATATCTAATGTTTTACTAAAGCTATGATATAAATGACTACAATCTTAACAACATCTTCTAATCGACGTTTTTGCAAATTTTCAATAAATTAAAAAAAAAATATAAAATATTAATGCCATGGGAGTTTTGGGATATTTTTCGTTTTATAAAAAACAGTTTGGGTTAAATTTTTATGGCAAATGACGTGCCTATATTTACTTTCTAGTAAATCAATCAAATATAACTTTTTAGAGATTATTAAGTAGATACTTATAGTATACCGTTTGTAGTATACCGGTTTCACCCGCGTAGTTCCCGTTCCCGAGGGAGTTTCGGGATAAAAAGTATCCTATGGTCTTTCCCGGACCATAAGCTACCCCTGTACCAAATTTCAAGTCAATCGGTTCAGTAGTTTAGCCGTGAAAAGGTAACAGATAGACAGATAGAGTTACTTTCGCATTTATAATATTAAGTCAGGATTAGTTAGGATCTATGACATTATGAGTATATGTAATGTAGATCAAAACAATATGCCATACATTTTCTTTGTTCTTGTGATAAACGTTCGTCCGAATCGTAACTATTGCTTTCACGGCATTAAATACAAACGTAACGATTGTTTTATTCCATTATTACGATCCGATAATATCAATAAAAATACTACAAACATGACCATTGATGAGGAAAATTAACAAACATTGACGGTAATGTTTACGACACAATAAATATTTTATTGACACGACAATATATTATACTTATAATAATTTATAAGTACATATATTACAACTGTATTGTGTTATAAGATTTGTAAGCGAGCAGTTTTCTGCAACTATTTTTATTTATTTATTTTCTGTATCCACAATTGTTTGTCTCGGTCTGGGTGTGTGTGAATGAGTGTGTGCGTAGTTTCTGATACCTTAGAAACAGGTTTCGAACTTGGTTAGGGGTCAGTTACTATAATGAGATGATGTAGTGAATGATTATATTATGTTATGTGTCTCGCAGTTTTACGCGTGATTCCCTTTATACGAACCTGGAGGAATTTTGAAATAAAAAGTCCACAATCAGTTTATACTATACGCTATTCCTGACTTTAAGGAACATCTGTACCAAATTTCACTTGAATAAGACCAGCCGTTCTTGAGTTACAATAGTGTGATATCTACCTAATACAAAGCTGTATTATTCTTAGTTACTATCAATTATAAACTGATTAATTTTCCACCTTTGTTATAAACTTAAGTTAAAAAAAACAAAATGTTGAGTACACACAACCCTTCTTCAGCAATCGGGTAAACATTTTGGGATTAAAACAAAACAGATGAAACGTTAAACTATGAAAGGATTAAATATTAACGGGATGATAGAATTAAATGGAAGGTAAATACTTATCTTTTGATAAAACCTTACAAATATTAATACACAAATATTATTTCTATAAAATCTAACGGATCCTTTCAGTTATTCCGTTTTGATGTTACCGGAAAACCGTAATAAGCGGATTTAGTTGAAATCTTCAAAATATTTAAGGGGAACACCCGAATGTGTTGGTTAAATCCTACGTAAGCGTTCCTTGGTGAAAGCTGACCTTAAACTCGTAGCTCTACGGACAGTCGGCAACATAAGTCCAAAAAATTTATAATAATAGTAATGTAATAAAATAAGTTATTTTTTTGTGTCCAAAAATACTTTACATTACCTATGTTGCTCACAAATGTACGAGCTGGAAAACAAGACTCATTGTTTACAAGAACTAGGCCCAATCTTTGTCTTGAATACCAATTTTCTCTTTTCTAACACATTCACATACTCCTATATAAACCTCGATAGAAACATTTTTAAGGGACTACTAGTACTTACTACTTTCTCAAATTAAAATAGTTTTTTCAACACACTTGCTCATAAAGGGGCTCTTATTTGTGCAAAAATAGTTGAATAATGACACGCTTGATTCACTAGTGAGTTATAGATTTTTTTTTTAAATTGTTTAGTTTTAAAAAAGTTTCGATACCAAAAATAATCGTGTCCATACATTTTAAAAACAAACTTCAACTATGTTGCCTTACTTTTGGTAAGTCTATGGTCGATTCCATTCATTCATTCATTCGTTTTTGTTTAATAAGTATATTCTTTTTATCTATGGCAGATAACCATTGTTGTGTTGGATGCGCGCGAATAGAAAAACTGTTTATTTATTAGCGAAAAATGATAATTTCTTCGCAAATGTGTTGAAAAACGTTGTATGGTACACGCGTGTATTGATGATTACTATCCTCGGCTATCTTCTGACCCTCGCCTGACGGCTCGGGCCTCAATAGCGCCTCGGGAGTAATCACCAACTTACCTCGCTTGTACCATAAGTAACTATTTTTTTCAATAATGACAAGTTAGAATAGTTTCAAAAATTACAGATTAGATCCCGATTTATTGCTCGTAATTTAACATTGACAGTCGATATGGGAAATTAAAGCTGTTATAAGTATAATAAAAAATATTGCAACACACACAAAGGAAAATTTTGTGTGGTCTAACTGTAGAAAATTACCCACTTATTTTTTTTTATCAACCTTGTCCCACTGCTTGGCTAAGGTCTTACTTCCACTTATGAGTACATAATACTAATCTTCTTCCGAACCTTTTATCTCATTTCTATTCGGGGTCAGTTTTCAGTTAAACCAGATTTTGGCGGAATGTCAGTATTTTATGTGAAGCGACTGCCATCACACCTTCACAACCCAGAGGGCTATACGTTATTTTTTGGGGTTAAAATTAATGTTAGACTTTTGATGGCTCTAACTGCCCGTAACGACTGTCGATGATGTTAGTACGACAACCGGGATCGACGGCTTTACGTGACCTCCGATGAGAATCAAGTCATATAGAGATATAATAAAAAATATACCTATGTATTTTGTTTTTGACTATTTTAATATATTGACTTTTGATACTGACTGTACAGAAAAATGTTTGCTCGAACAACACAGCTACCTTTTTAGTACAAGGCCTCTAAATAGTGAGGTTATTTAACTATGAAAGTGTGACCACAAGCTCAATAAAAGGACCCGTTTTAAATTTAAATTCCCTTCTTTATACTCGTATCGATATTTAATTTAGCAATTGTAATAAAGTCCTTTGTTACCGTTTTATATGAATTATTGAAAAGATTTATTTGAATGCTTTGTTTTATGAAGTTTGTGTTATTCTACTACTAATATTTAATATGTGAATGTTGTGAAGTTTTGATAAGGTCATGGTGGGGTTATTTTTAACAAATATCAATCACATAAAATGGCATGAATTGACGACCTCGTGGCAGAGTGGTCACCGTGTAGTTTATTTAATTTGTTATACATATTGTAATATTAGTACGTTACAATTACGGGTAATAAGTAGGTAGTTATGTATAACCGGAATGATAAAATGTCATACGCTAGGAACTAAAGACGCTGCTGCTACCCACGCCTTGTCAGTACGGTCGACTAGAGACGGGTGTTCTGTTTTTTTTAATTCTTGCGGAACCCTAACGGGAGCATCGCGGAACCCTGGGGTTCCTCGAAGCACACTTTGAGAATCGCTGCCCTAGATAAAAGTTACGAACTTAGTTAGGGGTCAGTTACGATAATGAAATGATGTAGTGAATGATTATGTTATGTTATGAATATGTGGTACACAGATACTTTAGAATATGTATTAACAATGAAGCTTCAACGGACATCTTAAGAGGCTTTCGCTTAAAGATCTGCATCAAGGTCACTGCTAGGAGGTTCCTGTCTCTGCTGCCCTAACCTCCTTTAGCTAGGCCCTATTCCGGAATAGGTAGACAAACTTCATTAGTGTTCTTTATTATTTTTGTATTAGATAACTCATTATTGAAGAATGCTATAATATCAATGCCGGTAAAGGCTCAGCTCGTAATATGAATAGTTGCGCCCCATAATTTTATCTTGTAAATCCAGATACCATGGTAATTTTAAACCAGCTTCATAAACCACAGAATAAATATCAGTTAGTTTACCATGCAATTTCCTTTAACACCGTCATACATATTCAAAATTATAAACATTATAAAATAATAAAGGAAAAGAGGCCTCTGTTTCAAAACTTAGATAAGAAACAATATTAATAAGGGTATGTTTGTTTGTACATTAGAATATACGGAGTCAGAAACTACTTGTCCTAAGTAAACTTGAGTTGACTACATACAAATATTTTATGTAAGTTCAGCAACGTCATGGTAAAGGTATACTTTACACGTGAAGTTTTTATTTACTTGTTCAGGTATACGTTTTATAGTAAACTAGCAGCGCCCCGCGGTTTCACCCGCGTAGTTCCCGTTCCCGTGGGAATTTCGGGATAAAGGTATCCTATGTTCTTTCCCGGACCATAAGCTACCCCTGCTGTACCAAATTTCAAGTCAATCGGTTCAGTAGTTTAGCCGTGAAAAGGTAACAGGCAGACAGACAGACAGACAGACAGAGTTACTTTCGCATTTATAATATTAGTTAGGAAGTTAGGATTAGGATAGGATAAGGATTAAATGTAATGTTCTATTGACATAGGTACCTACTTTAAATCCATGCACAGATGGAGCAAATGATTTTGAAATTGATCTGTCATATTCTTATAGTAGCTGACCTAGGTTTACTAGGCTACTAGGTTTATGCCTTGTTCGTTGTAGTAGCTTGGGAGGGCTCTCACTCTCAAAAAGTGTGGTCTGGGGACATCCTTACATTCGGGGACGTCTTGGCAGGGAGAGGCACAAGCTGTCTTCAGGGTCACCCGGGCCGGTTGTGGGGGGAGTGGTAGAAATCCTACGAAATCCTGCGGCACCCCAACGTAATGCGGTCGGAAGTCGTTGGGTTTTTAATGGGTAGGCGATTAAAGACCTCATAGGTAACCACCGGGGTATTATAAAGACCTTAAGACTCCCGTTTCCATACGTTAAAAAAGGGTAGCAGAAACTACGCACACATGTAATAATGTACATTAAGATTAAAGTAAAATAAAAATGTTTATTTTTTCTGGAACCACTGAATATTACAGTGTAGTATTTCCCTCTATTTATATGTTAATGACTCTTAGAAAAACCTAAAAGGGTTGATTTGAAGACCTTTCGTAAATATACGACAAAAATGGCCGACTAAAACATTTTTGAAGAACTTGCCTCATAATTTAGCTTTTTGAAGTATATTTCTTATCGCGAGGTTTTCTGACTCAAGGTTGCTTAGCAAAATTTAATGTTTACATGCCTGCTAAGCCAAAGTTCAATCCCTTGGTCTAGCGATACATGTCTTTTATATTTCAAACATGGGTTTAAGATCATCAACATGCATGAAACCTTGTATTATCATCATCAATGAGAGATAGAGACATTTAAAACACTACACCAATATCGAAAATTTAGCAATGCGCATACAAAGCGCGCTTTTTTTTTTTGCTTCCACTGTCGCTGTGTAAAAAGCTTACGGCAAAAAAATATAATAACGATATACATATTAGCATCAAAGGGGGAAATATAGGAGAAATTTTCCTCAAAAGTTCACAGATCATTTGTCTCTCATGCCAACATCTTGATTGATGTTTTGGAGGCAAAAACATGGAAGTTTTTTCCGGTTGCCATATTGCAATGTCAGGTATGTTCTGACGCTACCCCCGTTTAGGCACGTTTAGGGGTAGGTCGAGTGTGAACGAGATTATCCGCTAGATCAGAGATGATAAATCAAGTTTGTTAACTGTTAAAAAGTTTTGAAATTGGAATTGATGATAACTTTTTTTTTGTAATAAGCGTGTTTTAGACACAGATCATGGAAGGTTAGCCGCGCGGGTGGACAAGGCAAATTGTAAAAACGAGTAAAAAATGTTTGATGTGTTTTTCACAATAGTAAACATAACATTATCAAACTTGAAACCTCTCGACGTAGCAACAACTACGCAACAAAAGTCACCAAATACTAATAACTACAACACACTATAATTCCTACACGTGTGTACAAAATATATCCTAACTGACCCACATATGCGGTTGACCGACATTTTGTTAAAATAAAGAGATAGTTAACACAATTTAAGGTAAATAGGTTAGCGTGACAAACAGGAGTAAAATGGCTGTTAACCTTTTAATGCGGAAATAAAACTATTATTATACTTTACTTAAGCTAACTAAATACCTCGTATTTTACTCGGTTAAGGTCGGTTTACAGGTAAGAAGTGAGTTTGTGATAGAGTGAATTAGAGTAATAGTGTGAGTGGATAATGTTTTTTAATTTAATAATGTCGGACTAATCAAGGGTTGGGGGTTTGACAGCCGTGCGCAGTAAATATTTTTCTGGTTATTGTATTTGATATAATCCTAACTATCCTAACTAATATTATAAATGCGAAAGTAACTCTGTCTGATTGTCTGTTACCTTTTCACGGCTAAATTACTGAACCGATTGACTTGAAATTTGGTACAGAGGTAGCTTATGGTCCGGGAAAGAACATAGGATACTTTTTATCCCAAAATTCCCACGGGATCGGGAACTACGCAGGTGAAACCGTGGGGCACAGCTAGTAATAAGATTATTTATTTTTTGTTACCTATGTTATTTCTGTTAGGTACTAATGCTCGTGATAGGGAAAGAAAAGGATTTGTAGGTACTTTGCCCAGTGTAGTAGGGCTTGTAATAACATAATATAATCGTTCACTACATTATCACATTAACTGACCCCTAACTAAGTTGGAAACTTGTATCAGAAACTACACCCACACTCATTCACACATACACTCAGTCCGAGACAAACAGAAAAAATAAAAACAAAAGTACTTATCGCATCTTGTAAGACCTTACTGTCACAAAAAACACTTACAGCCGCACTCAGAGACGTTTAACGAATACTTAAACTAATGTGCTACAATATTTCTGTGCCAAATTGGAAGCTACTATTGTCATTTAGACTTTAATGTCATTTGGATACATTGGATACATAAACTACTGAACCGATTGACTTGCAATTTGGTACAGGGGTAGATAGATAGATAGAAAATACTTAGGGGTAGCTTATGTTCCGGGGAAGAACATCTATGTTTATCCCGAAATTCTTGCGGGTACGGGAATTACGCGGGTGAAACCGCGGGGCACAGCTAGTTAACATAAAGCGACTGCCATCAAAGAAAGCGATACGACACTTTAAGCAATGATACCAAAAAACCAACATATTTTTTCAATAACCCACATCACATTCAACCAAAAAGACGCCAATATCCATAGTATTACCTTTCAAATTCCCCTTTAATCAATATTGTATTCGTTTATTACATTTAAACGTATTTATTTAGGACCGGACCACGTTAGTTATACCTTTTACGTATTCGCCAAACTGGGAACGAATAAAAAGTATGGTACAATAATAATGGAATTCTACTGATTTATTTTGTTATCATATCCTATTTTTTATTGATATTGTATTTTATATTGACACTAGCAGCAACCCGTCGTTTCACCCGCTCTCTTTAGAGGTAAAATGTAGCCTATGACATACCGTGAATGTAAAATAGTAGTAAAAAATAATTAAAATATCTACATCGGCCGTTTGGTGAATTAATAGTTATTTATGGTACAAGCGAGGTAAGTTGGTGATTACTTCCGAGGCGCTATTGGGGCCCGAGCCGTCAGGCGAGGGTCAGAAGATAGCCGAGGATAGTAATCATCAATACACGCGTGTACCATACAACGTTTTTCAACACATTTGCGAAGAAATTATCATATTTCGCTTATAAATAAACAGTTTTTCTTTTCGCGCGCATCCAACACAACAATCATGATCGGCCAAAGACTAAAAGAATATACTTATTAAAAAAAAAATCGAATGAACGAATGAATGGAATCGACCATAGACCTACCAAAAGTAAGGAAACATAGTTGAATTTTGTTTTTAAAATGTATGGACACAATATTTTTGGTATCGAAACTTTTTTAAAATGAAGCAATTTAAAAAAACAATCTATAACTCACTAGTGAATAAAACATGTCATTATTCAACTGTTTTTGCACAAATAAGAGCCCCTTTATGAGCAAGTGTGTTGAAATAGTTATTTATGGTACAAGCGAGGTAAGTTGGTGATTACTTCCGAGGCGCTATTGAGGCCCGAGCCGTCAGGCGAGGGTCTGAAGATAGCCAAGGATAGTAATCATCAATACAACGTTTTTCAACACATTTGCGAAGAAATTATCATATTTCGCTAATAAATAAACAGTTTTTCTATTCGCGCGCATCCAACACAACAATGGTGATCGGCCAAAGACTAAAAGAATATACTTATTAAAAAAAATCGAATGAATGAATGAATGGAATCGACCATAGACCTACCAAAAGTAAGGAAACATATTTGAAGTTTGTTTTTAAAATGTATGGATACTATTTTTTTGGTATCGAAACTTTTTTCAAAATTAAAGTAATTTAAAAAAACAATCATTAACTCACTAGTGAATAAAACGTGTCATTATTCAACTGTTTTTGCACAAATAAGAGCCCCTTTATGAGCAAGTGTGTTGGAAAATAATTTATCAAATTAATCTGAACTTATTTACACACATTCTTATTAATAAAGATAAATTCTTATTATAAGTACCTGATTTCTCTATAGGACCTGATGCTTGGAGTTCCTAGAGTTTTCCTTAAACGTAGAATAGATATAATATTACTAACAATATAACCTTAGCGATATTTGTATTATGTAAACCGCAGAGCATGAACGTTCGTGGGAGGTACCCGTCCGAGATTCCCTGCTCGGTAATGTGAACCAATATATTTCTATAAATACACCTTGACATTTAGTACCGCAAATTGCGGTGAGTACCAAAATATTTGAACTATATTATTTCTTCTAAAATCTATATTTATAGTATCGAAATCTATAAGCATAGAATTAAATTTCTAAGAAACCTTAATTTGATATGAAATATTTTCGCCTGTATACAAAATTAAAATTTGATAACTATATCTTCTTTATTTTATAAATATTGAAAAATAGAGGGACATGGCTATAGTAGGTCCACACCTTATTATTGCTCGATAGGCATTATGCAGGGAGGAAACACGGGAATACATTTGTATGGAATCCTGCTGTTCGACACCCCTCTTAATCTATACTAATATAATACAATTTGAAGAGTATATTTGTTTGGTTGAACGCGCGACGCTCAGGAACCAGTGATTCGAATTGAAAAAATCTTTTAGGGTTGGATAACCCATTTATCGAGGACGCCTAAAGGCACAAAGTAAGCAATACTTTAGGCTATAGGTTCGGAGATCATGGCTGTCAATAATGCTATTATTTTCCTATCTGTTGCCAAGCAAAATAGACGCTCTGCTCTGGCGATACCACTCTTTGATGTACCTAGCTAAAAAAAAGTAAAGCTAGATTCATATTTGTCTGAGTGTGTTGTGACGTTTTCTTTCCAAACATTGCAAATGTCTTACCTAATCGCACCGAGAGCCAAAACGAGAATGATTTAAAAATGCATCATAATGCGTCATCAAACGTCATACGAGTATAGATCTATTATAGACGTGAACCATAGAATAAGGATCACGACCAATATTCTCATTATCAAAGACGTGAACAGTAGCCACTAGTAGCCATCACAACAGAAAGCATCATGACAAAACACGTCAGACAAATGTGAATCTAGCTTTAATGTTATATTGTTACCCCTCTAAATACCTTTACAACTAAAAATACCTCATACTACCCTTACCCTTTCGGGATTTGTCGGTTAACCCCGGGACGATATCCTTCGCCGAGCCAACGACAAATGTGCACGCAAGTCATTTCATTAGATTCATTGGTGTACATCCTGATTCTAACCCTCCGGATGGTACGATGGATCGCCTGTTTCATGCTTGTTTATTACATATATATTTTGTATAAATATGTATAATAATGGAGAAATTATTACGTACATTTTGTAGCTATAAATAGCGAACGTTGGTTTTATATTTAAGTGTTGTTAATAGCATTACCAAGCAATGATGTTAAAAGTCATATTTATTAGGGCTAACATAGGTAAATAAATCACAAAAATCCGTTTAGAATAGTGAAACAGTAAGTAAAAAAATATTTAGAAGAAAAGTTGTATAAAATGAAGTCTACGTTTGTAGGATCCTCAAGTCCATGTACCGCTTCCATTTCACAGAGTCGGCCATTGGGGCCGAAAAAGCAGGCTTTTTTCGAAATATTTTGATATTAGGATATCTAAGGTGTTCTTAATTTAGGATGTTCCCATCATAATTTAATATTATGTTTTACAATACATACCTACATTTCAAATCTTTAAAACCTACTGGAACAAAAATGATACCTTTTAAAAGGTCACGTCAAACGTTAAAAACTCAGATGGCTAACAGCAACCACAATATATTTCACAGAAAAACCATTACGTAAACTTAGAAGTTCCTCGTATTTACGTAGAAACCCGTTTAGTTATCCCGGAGGAACTTGCCAATACCGTACGTATCGCATGTCGCCACAATACACGAGCAATTTCAAATTCTTGAAATGTGCAAGAATCTCGGACACGATTCGACTAGTTTACACATTCAATAACCATGTTGAATTTCTCCTTATAATATGTCAAGATTTCTCCAAAATTGAATCCAATAAAGTTCCGGTTTGGTACCGAAATGTATTGTAAAGTCGAAGTTTGTGTGTTGTTTGGCGAGATTTGTTGTGAAAATATTGGGTACGTGAGGTTTTTGAAGGTTTTAAATATTTTGTTTGAAGTGCGAATGATAAGGGGAGCTACATTTAGAAGCACAATCGTGCGACTGAGCGTCTCTTCTGCTCGCTCGTGGCAGCAGAGCGGGCGATCGCGCGCCGTTTGTCGTCAACGTCGTCGCTGCATCTAGCCCAACCGCAACGTGATCATGTGACGTTTATGATTGTAGACTCAAATTAGTTTGTAACCTAAGTTCTATTAATGTTTTCCCAGGTTTGCCTATTGATGTCCTTCTAATGAATCTCTCTAATTGATCTCTATAATTACTTGGTAAAGATACACGTATTTGTAAATTTTTCAACTCAAAAGCGCTTGCGGAAATCAGTTAACTATGGCTATCACATACCAGTTTACCCACAATTTAAAAGCTACACCACCTACAATATTAATACCTCACCGCAAACCCAAAAAAAAGATAAATGGACCAATATTCGTATTAATAAATATAGGATAATAAAACAGGTAAATCATAAATTGTTCGTACCTTGTTGGCTTCATAATCGTAAGTTACCCCGACGCATGTCCGAGCAAGCAATAACGTCAAATAGTAAACGGCCATGTAACTAATGGGGGACGTAATGTCGCATTAAATTATATTAAATAATGGATTTTTTGTGCTACCAAGGCGTTGGTTCGCGTGTCTCGTTCGGGGTATGTGTGTCGGTATTTTTAGTTTACGTTCTAGTGTTGTTTAGTTGTAGATTGTAGTAGGGTAGGGTGAGGTATTGATTACACGAGGTATTCATGTAATATTATTACTGGGAGACAGGTCTTTACAGTGGCAAACCGTCTCTTTTTATTTACTACTTCAGCAGTGACATAAACAAACTTACTTAGAAGAATCAAAGATTATTTTTTATTAAGTTTTCGTTGAAAATTGATATATCAATTCAATATAAAGACCCAGCCATCAAATCAGAACGCTATCCAATAAATAACTCGTAAACATAAACCAAACTAAAAAAGCAAACAAGACTCTTCTAAAAATATTATGAAAATAAATTGCTTTCATAGAGAGCGTCGCGATAGTCACATGTCTTTGACACATCATATTTTACCTGAGTAAAAGGCAGTGGTCCCATCGCCGGCGATTAGCGAGTACAAGTGGAGTACAACAAAAATCTATAAACGAGTTGGCGATTAGCGAGAAGCAAGTTTGTAGTTTTAGTCGCCGGGCTATAAGCGAAAATACTCGCGCCGCTCTGTTTCGAAATAAAAAATCGTTCATCTTGAATCACTCTATCTATAATTAGATAAACCGCATCAAATTTTGTTGCGTTGTTTTAGAGATCTAAGCATACATAGGCACAGACAGCGGGAAGCGACTTTGTTTTATGTAATGATGTATATTCACTGTACGTTTCTTGAGAGAGAAATTCGCCGATAGTTCATCGTTTACTCGCTAGCAGTAAGACCAGTTCCTAAAGGCGCGAACCCGAACGTTTTTTCGCTTTGTTAGACCAATCATAAGTCCCGATATCCGGATGAGAGTGTTGTCTCAGCGGAAATTGCTTGACGACATTTGCAAACATATTTTTAAGTGTACAGCTTTCGCAGACATACTAATGTTTGTGTTGCGATTTAAAGGGGGAAATTGGGGTGACGGTAAAGATGTGACTGATTTTTTTGGTTGTTAGTTTGATTTAAGTAAAGCTAGACAGTTGTTTTTATATATACTCGTATGTCGTACTAGCTGTACCTCGCAGTTTGACTTGCGTTTACCCCGCTCCTATTGGTCACAGCATGATGTTTTTAGCCTATAGTCTTCTTCGATAAATGGGCTAAGGAATTTTCGTTTCAGACCTTTGAATTCAATTCAGACTAGTTGTTTTTAGGATAAGCGCGTTAAATCTTACCAGCCTTTCAGCTCTATAATATAAAAGATTACCATAATTGAGTAACAACAAAATTTAACACCCAATTTGGCACAAATTCTCGATTTTTAACCCTGCCCTCCAGGATTTATTCTTAAAACTTTTTACAGAAATATCAATTGAATATAAAATGGTCAGATCTCTAGAGATGCTTCAAAATCTTCCACTAATGATCGTCAAGATAAAGTTTGAATTTTTTCGGAGAATTCAAAAACGTGATTAGGTTTTTGAACAGGTATTAAAAACAACTATACAACTTTTATTTTGTCTTAGAATAGATAGAAACATAGAATCTCTATATATAAAAATGAATCCCTATTTCCCTTGGTCACGGCATCACGCGTGAACTACTGGACCGATTGACTTGAAATTTGGCACAGGGGTAGCTTATGGTCCAGGGAAGGACATAGGCTTTATCCCAAAATTCCCACGGGATCGGGAAAAACCGCGGGACACAGCTAGTATATAAAACTCCAAGACTAGAAAAATACACATACAAAAATACATTCGACCAGTTTGTCTTAAGCGGGAATCGAACCCGTTACCTTGGGCATAGCAGGATCAGTAGTAGCTGGGAATATTGGAATATTGGCTATTTGGAAGTATACACTATTTGGCCGTCTTTCTGCACTAGACGCTAGTAATTGATTATATTGAACTCCCTAAAGAAATCTTTTAAAATATCTTAAGTTTCTCTATGAAGGTTAGCTTCTGTATAAGAATCCCTATTCTCTTGATACAATCTGTTAACTTGTCAAATATCGTTGAAATCTATTCCCATTCTGGGTTCGTTTCCAAGGTCAAGTTATTTTTATGATAGAAGCATAGGAGTAAATTGTTGGTGGTGGTATCTGATAGTAAGTAATTTCCTTTGCCTATAGACACCTGTATCTTAGAGGGTTGAAGGTCTTCAAGGGATTGGTCATTAGGAGGAGGGGGGGAGTGGTGGGCTCCTAACCTTCTACTACTGATATTTTGCTACTCAAGCTGATATTCTGTGAGTGTGGTACTTCCTTGGTCGAGCTTGCGTGTGTTCGAACCATGATAACCTCAGTTTTTGAGATCACCATTATTAAAAAAGATTTGTTAGCTATTCCTCTTCCTGATTTTTTGAATATATGTATGTATGTCCTCGTAAGTGATAAGTTTTCTGCAATCAAGCCTCATTAATTTGGGTCTTTCACAAATATAACTTTAGACATTCTTTTAGGGGCACTAACTTTAATTAATGTCAATATTCTTACTACGATAATAGAAACCGCTGGATGACCCATCATTTCCTCCGAAGCAAGCAAATGTCCATGATAAAAACAGAAATAATATCATCATTGAAAAGGAGACTTCGGCTGCACTGGGACTTTACAATCCAATGCATTACTTTTTAAGTAACTGCGTGACTACCCCAACATAGTTACTTGAGCAGCTGAAACTAAATAAACCTCTATTGATTAAAGGAAAAGTACTTTGTTCTTTAACTACTGCCCAAGGAGGAGCGCAACAGAAACTCAGACCAATTGTTTTATCTCGTACTTTGTTATGTAATTCGCCAATAGTGTTAAGACAGCCATTGACGAGTCAGTTGAACTGATCAGTCCAGACAGAAAACTGTGCCGTCACTCCAAAAGTTTTAGGCCAACTAGATTTCCCCACTGGAATCGCTCCAATGATTGACGACCAGTTTGAATGGACGCCAGTTCAACTGATCAGTTAGACTGACACGTCAATGGCCGCCATTATAGTGTTCAACTTAATTGGAATGTAGTTTATATTAGAGCATTCGTTATTTTGAATTTTAAAAGTCCACGTTTAAAACTGTTTTATTGGTGAACGTGTTATTGCGTTTCGTATTAAAATTGAGGACAATTATAAATTTTGTTTTAATGACTATGTAATGCTATTGAAAGTTTGGATTTTTTTTTGAGTTTTTGAAAATTTAATATTCTTTTTATTAGGGACTCTTCTCACGGACGAAATTTCCACCCGCACTCCGTTCCATGCTCTATAGCTGTACCGGACATAACATAGGACAACCTCAACCTGCCAGTTCAAAAAAACAAATTCACCCTCAAAATCTGTGTCAAGTACACGAAAATCATTGGCAGTATCATCGAGAAGTAAAGTGACATTAAGTACATTCGCAATAAAAACTCGTTCAACGTTTATCTCGTGTCAGAGAGCGTACATTGGCTGCCAATTCTCACTCAATAACAGCGTACACAGTTAACTTCGCCCACAAATAAGTTTTTGGGTGTATTTCGTAGGAAATACCTTTAAACTCGTTGCGGGATCTCTTTCCAATCCTTTGATATCTGATGTGATTTTAGGAATGCGACTTATTTTGTATGTTTGTGGAGGTAGTGATCCCTAGGCATTAGATTTATTTAGTTTGTGTAATGTGCTTTACGTTGTACGTTTTTCTTTTGAAACTATACCTGTATGTGACCTTTTGCGTAAGTAAAAAACTTTTTTTTTGTATTGTCATGCATTTAAGTAACTATAAATTTATTGACTTTGCATGCTGTTAAGTAAAACATAACTTTTACTTATTTTAATTATAACCACCATCTAACAATGTAAACCTATGTTTAAGCAAATAAATGATTTCATCAGATCATTTATTTGGTTACATTGTTACATGTCTATTTTTTAAACACAAGTTCAATCTTATTTAATGAAGTTATTTTGATAGTTAAATTCATTCGGAAGATCAAGTCCTTTCCATCTTTTTTATTAAAAAGCTTTTATGCTGAGTATGATAGCTAGACAGCTTCATCATATCTAACTCAAACATAACATCAACCTAACAATTCGGACATAATCTATATTGTTTTATAAAGAAGTGGGTTAAACAGACTGCAAAAATCTATAAACAGTTCCAAAAATAAAACAAAAGCATGTCAGTTATTATTCAAAGTGAACATAATGGAAATGATACGATAAACTAGAAATTCACTTTACCGTATCATTTCCATTATATTATTTTGTTGAATTGAGATGTCTGTATAATGTCAGTGTCACTGTTTTTGCACGTCTGCCCCGAGAGGCTGATCAATCCATTCGGTAATGTTGTTTTAGAGCTATCCCCCGGGCGATAGGCAGCAAAAAACACAAAACATTTTGTTTGCACAAAATTAAAATGTCAAGATAACGACTTAGGGAAACGAGAGCTATATTTTGTACATAAATTAACGTGAATATTTTTAATTAGTGCCTTTTATCGCCGGTAATTATAACGTTAATTAATTCTCGTTTGTAATTTGTAACACAATTGGTCTTAATAGAATATTATGGATTCTTATTGAATGTTTTAATTTGTTTTCACGCAAAACTTAGACAAAAAGTTACGCTTAATTAATTAAAAATTACATGTCTATTTTTGTAAGATATTTTATAGATGTTGTAACATAAAATTAAATAAGTAAAATTATATTAAGCAACAAAAATGAATGCCGACAATAATACTAGTAATAAAATGTTCCCTTTCTTTATGAAAGTAATACCGCACTTAATTCCAGAACATCTCTCTGTTATTCATTACTCGGGACGTTTCATCAGAGAGCTTATCAAGTTACCCAAGAGACCTAAAAATAAAAATTTGCATTTCGGAAAGCATTAAAGTTTGTATCATCAAACTTAAATTAAGACCGCTAGTAATCGATACACGTTTTTTAATTATAACAGGGCAGGGGCACCCTAATTTCTCTCTTGGGGAAAGAAGGAAGGGTTCGTTTTAACGTCACGCGAAATAGATGGGCTCGCCGTGAGCCGTGACCAATAGTCGGGGAGCGGTTGTATCGTGAGCCCGCGCCAGTTGGTCGGCTGTACTCGGAGTGGGCACACGTTCGGAACCCGCGGACACGGCGAGCCACGCGGCCGCGCCACGTGACACCACGCCACGTGACATTGTTTACATTGCTCGCCAGAGGCAGACATTTAGCGCGTAATACAGTCCGCGTATTTATTGCATCGCGATAACATGTGTGCCAGATGGACCGCCCTGATCGCCGGGTTCCTGGCGCTCGTCGGCCCTTCCTGCACCAACTCAGATAACTTAGGTCGGTGTAGATTTATTACTAACATAATTACAAAGGGTCTCACAGTTTCGCTAATGGATTTAACTTAATAACAGTTTGTTGACAGTGTGCGTTTCAACGTTAAAGATCTGTTTCGGTATTAATTAGTGAAACCTGTTCTTGTTTGTTAACTGACTGATGAGAATGATAAATTAACGCAAAACATTTTGTCGCTATTGTGTTTACTGTAGACCTTAATGCTGCGGTTTAAGGTCTAATGTGTGAAGTAATTTTGTGGGAAAACTTTTCCAACATTATTTTAACCATGTGTTAAAAGCTTGGAATGTACGTTTATGAGAAAAAGTGATGAGAAAACTTTTATATTACGAGTATTACTCAACCGAACTTGTATATTATTCTGGAATGCAAGTTTTGTACGTACTGTTTCTAGCTGAAATTTTTGACAAACAAAATAAAACTTAAATAATATTTAACAAAATAACTGGTAGGAAACATAAAATTTTCACGATATTGTTCACTCCATTTCCTCGTTTTATGACGTCGTAACTTTAAGTTTCAATTTATTTTAGTGTAGAGTACCGGTAACAGTACCTTGATACCGGTAAAATGTTTACTTGCTATCTCTCAGGTATCTTGTTGCTTACCCATTGAGCTGTCTCTACGAATAGCACAATGCATTCGCTACATCCGATGCTACGAGCGGCAACACTGCTACGAGCGCTACGAGTGCTACGATCCGTTATCTTTGCTTGCAAAACCGACTCTTGCATAACGGTTGCTTCCATTTAAGTGGGATTATATCCAAGTTTGGAAACCAATTAAAAGTTTTCTTCTATTATGGTAATGGGATATAATTACAAATTGATAAATATAGCGAACTGTGATGCTCTTCATTGAATGTAAATAAATAATTTCAGATGTTTTGTATTGATAGTTGATATAAATATTTTTTATATAAATATTTTTTAGGTTTTTTTACTTTTCAGGGATGAATTTACGACGGTTTTTTAATAATTTTTTTTAAAAGGTATTTTTTTACTGTTCTCATTAGTTTAAAACAGGATATTACAGTTTTTTCCATCCTAATTAATTTTATTTTTAAGCTAGTTATTCCTTTTTTATTTAATAAATAAATTTTCCTTCCCAATATTTTATTTCTGGAACAAACTTTTATTGATAGTAATTATGAAGACATTAAATAGCTACAACGTGAAGAAGGCTTACAAAGTTTAAATAATTTGACTTTGAAAGTCGAATTAAATTTTATAGTCTTGATTTAGGTGACTTTGACATTGACTTTGATGGATAAAACGGACATACTTCTGATTGTTAGAAACCTACTTAATTGTAAAAGATACTTTGAGTAATTTTAAGTAAAATATTTAATGATGAATTAATTTTAGTTTACTAGCAGCGCCCCGCGGAGTTCCCGTTCCCGTAGGAATTTCGGGATAAAACATACCTTATGTTCTTTCCTAGATCATAAACTACCCCTGTTCCAAATTTAAAGTCAATCGGTTCAGTAGTTTAGCCGTGAAAAGGTAACAGACAGACAGACAGAGTTACTTTCGCATTTATAATATTAGTAAGGATTATCAAACATCTTATAAATATAAAATTTAGTACTTATTTACATCAAACTGTTAATAGTTGTGCAACATACGTCAAACTATCGAAAGCTTGGCAACACTAACCAAATTCACTCTAACATCTGACAGTATTTACCTAACTACAATTAAAAATATTATTGTCATATTTTTTATGGAACATTGATTATTTATCTTGACACACATCCGGACAGACAGACACTGCAGCGATGATATCTGTTATTAGTCATGGTTTTTTTTATTCTATTTAGAAACAGATATTATTTTGCCTTGATAGATAACAAAGCGATCACAACTATAGAAAATATATTACCGACTTTCATAACATTTTTTTGTCGTATGGTCTTAAAAATTATAACAATATACAACATAATTTTGATACTTTTTAAATAAATGGTTTATTAAATAAAACACAGGCTTTTATCATGCACCGAGCCGAGGGGGGCAGTCCACTCATTAACTCGGTCAGTGTAACCTGATAGGCCAATGTAAAAATAAGTAAATTAAAAAAAAAACATAATTGTTAATGTTTTATGTGCCATAAAGACTCGTTTTAACAAACTATAAACATAATATTTTACCTGACGCACAACCTTAATTAACATTTACGTACCCTCATTTATCTCCGTAATCCTAACACCCTAATTTACGAAAAAACCTAAAAAAAGGATACTTGAACCCTCAACACAATACTACAGTTCATTGTCTACGATTTACAAACGTACGAGTAAATGATTAACATTTTAAAACAAAATGGCCGCGTTTTTGCGTCCGACTATTTTTCCTATTGTTCCTAGGCATGACACAAAAAGGGCCAAAATACAGTGATGTCACGTTTTTAATTAATATACGAGGGGTGGGGCCTGTATCACGCACGACCTCTTTCTACCCGAGCTTATGTGAAATTCATCAATTAAGTAGTCTTACTCTAGAGCGCATTTCCACTGAGCTGAGCGAAGCGAGCGGAGCGGATTGTGAGTTGGCCAATTTTGGCCAAATATAGTGCTCCAAATCTCCACTCTACATGGAAAAAACACTCGGCAAGAGAGTAAGCGGAGGTAAACTGAAAGAACTTTAAAATAAAATATAATATGAACACGCGGCTCCGAGTGAGATTGAGTGATGAGCAGGCTGTGGGTGTCAAGCGAAGTACACAGTACACACATTTACTCTCTCCATATATTAAGACAAGATAAAAATCTTACTTCACTCGCTTTGCTCGGCACATCTTCAGTAGAAACACTCGCAATTCTTCCCCGCTCTACAGTATAGCTTAGGGTTAGTGGAAACGCACCCTAACTATACCTCTACTGGCCACTTTTTATAACATTTATTTACGTTCCAAGTTTAAATTTTGTTTTAGTAAAAGAGGTTATGTTTGTCAAAAGATTTTGTTTATTTTTTGTTTTGAGAGTATGTACATTTCAAAATGAACTCTTTAATGATAATTTAAGAAAGTGATTATTTTATTATTTAAACTTTAAAACTGCGAAAGAGTACATTAAAAATATCTATGTTTATTTACATATATAATATTAAAGTATAAGTACTAAAATGTAAATGACTGTCAAGAAAACAAAAGAATAAAGTATAATATAACTTTCTTTTAAACTAATTTATTTTTTCTATCGTGTTACGCTATATATCGTGTTACATTGTTGTGTGATCATACATCTATGCGCAAGCGCATACGTGGAACCTTAACTAGTACTAATGGCTAAGGCTTTTAATTCTTGCTAGCACGGTTCTGAACCGTTGGAGAGACCTAAAAAAATCTTTTGGAAATTGATCGGCGGTTTCAATACGGCAATTTTTAAAGAATCGTTGAAATTGGTATATAGCAGATATTAAAGAAGTGAAAGTAATATAGGGATTGTTTAGCCTTTCCAAATTCAAATCACGATATCGCAGTTTAACACGCGAGTAAAGCCAAAAGCAGAAACCTAGTCTACGAATACATGAATAAACTTGAATATAAAATTTAAAACAATCCAAATTAAAGTCGAAGTGAAATGTTAAGTGAATATTAAATATTAAATTGGAGAAATTTAAATTTTATCGTTATGCAAATTGGAACGGACTGTAGTGAGAAGACACCTTAAAGATAGTCCATTATCTTTAAATAAAACAATATTTATTAGACGCTTCCATTTCTTGAATACAGAAATCTTTGGAAATAGAGAAATTTTCTTTACTTATTCAAAAGCCTTCAATATTATGAAGGTTTTTTCAAAGGGTTTTGTCGTCATTGTTTTAGGCCTTTTGTATTAGTGTTGTTTTAATTATGAGTTATGAATTGTTCAGATGGCCTAAATGTTCAAATAAAAGGCGGTCGCTTGTTTTAGCGATCTGAGTTCGTAATATTGTGTTCAGTATGAAATATTCACAAAGGTGTCTTGTTTTGTCCGCACCAGTCTTCTACTGACAAGTTTTGCAAGACACGGGCACGAAAGGACGCGTTACCGCAAACGAGGAACGTGAAAACGCAAGAACGCGCGTATCCACGACTTTCAAAAAACATCATAGGAATAAAAAAAAATGGATAAAGATTCCAAAAACGTATAAAAATTGATCTTTAAGATCATTTATTAAACCGTTACAACCAAATAACATATTTAATCTTCCCAATAATAAGTTATTCGTGCCAAGCAAAACACAACCTTATACGTTACACGTGTTTTGTCACGTGCGAAGGGAAACTTCCAAAGAGGTGGAATTAACGTATCTCCTTACTACCTTTTGGTGCGGCATTAACTTCAAAGTAATTATTAGGTAGATTTAATCTATAGTTTAGGAATTATATTTATTTTTATTTTATTTTATCTTTATTTAGGCACAAACAGTATACAAACAATGTTATAAAAATATACAGATAGTAAAAACATAAACCAATCAAGTTGCCACAGTTAGAATTGAAATGAAAAACTAGAACAAAAAAAGAGAAGAGGTACAGGTATACACATGAAACATAGAATAGAAACACAATTAAAATGGTTTTTAAACAAAAATAAAAAAAGTACATCATGGAATTAAACTAACAAAATCACACAAACTAATTAAATTAAACTCAAATTAAGGCCATAGACAAGCTTTTTGTATGAATTTGGGTTATTAAAAAATATATCGAAAGCAGCAAATTGTTCATTATGCTTTCTAGAAGATCTAATGATAAAGGAGTTACTACCATAATTAGTTTTACATAAAGGCAAATAAAACAACTTAGTATTATTGTGACGAAATATAACGCATTATGTACTAATCCACTAGTTTATTATACAATGAATTATTTATTGGTTTCCTATGTATGTTTATTTTACTTAATATATATTTATATGTATTTGCGGGAGGCCTAGAGCCTAGGTGTAGCCTTTTTATTTTAGATTTAGTTATTTATTGTAAGCGAAAATGTAATTTTCACATATGTCCTAAATAAATAAATAGATACAATAGGTCAAGTAAAAATATAGTAAAAATGACCTAATACCATCACTGAATGACATCACTAAACCATATACCTAATGTATATCTAAGTATATTTCTTCTACATACTTACAAATCATAAAGGTCTTTGCTCAGCAATGGGGCATGCCGGACAGTGCAGGTGACAGTGTATGCCCGATCTCGCTTTTAAACTATCATAACTCAATCCTGTTAAATAACACATGCACGTAACTTTACTATCATAAAAATGAAGGATCGCCTTGTAATATCATGTAGGATACTTTACTCTAGAGGCCTGTCTTTCTCTGATGAGGATGGATAGCTTTTATCAGTACTAGTTTAAGATATTGTAGTGTATTAAGACTTGAAATCAAGCATTCATTCATTCATCGTGTCCGGTTCACATCTCCTCATATTTTTTCTCTCTAAAAAGTAGCCACCACCACCGCACTACTAGAGGCCTCCATCAATTCCTTCATAGTGCAGAAGAAAAAATGGAAATATGAAATCAAGCAAGCATAACATTGCTCCATCGTTATTATTTGTATACAATGTATATAGTCCGGTCGTAATTCACATGAAATTTCGTACGTTGAACTGTAGCTATCTATCTCTGTCGCACCTGCGTAAATTATAACGCGTCCCGCTCGCACAATCGGTCTGTTAAAATCCCGCTGGAAAACAAAAGCTTCTCTCTCATTGATGGTAGTTCAGGAATAATGGAAGCCACTACACTTTACCATATATCGTGTTGGTGATTCCAAACTCAAGCCATGTCTAGAATTTATATTAAAAAACATTTCAGGTCATTTTTATTTCTATAAAAATTCCACAACACTAATGGAATTCATAATAAATTAAACAAAAATACTTTCAAGGAAAATATCTTAAAGAAACATCTCTTTTTAATTATTTTATACATTAAAATGAAAAGTGTTGCCAGACTAAAATGAAGTCCTAGTTATGGTCCCTGGGTGACATCTAGCTGGCAACATTGCATTACATGTGAGTTAAGCTCGCTCTTACTCACATAAGTTTATGTACTTTAGAATTTAGTTGAGATTATATTGTACACTGAGGGACTTATATGTTATATGTTAGTCTAACAAATAGGTAGACTCACAATGACCAAGAGTAATAAAGCGAAAGAAATTTTTTGGATTTGTTTTTTTAAGAAATAATTCGAATTTATTTTCTTTTATTTTAAGTGCGTTTTGATACAATATTAAATCAGTTTTACAGAAATAATTCCATTTTATAAGTATAAGTAAAAAAACTATTTCCAATATTATATTTCACTAGCGGCGCCCCGTGGTTTCACCCGCATAGTTACCGCTCCCGTGAGAATGCGGGAATAAAATTATTGCAAAAAAAATCCCCTTGAATCACTCTATCTATTCAAGAAAACTGCATCAAAATGTGTTGCCTGGTTTCAAAGATAAAAGGGACAAACAGCGAGAAGCGACTCTGTTTTATACTATGTAATTAGTGACTACAGAATTTCGTATACAGTAGGTCAGTATTTACGATATGATACAGCAATTCGTATCACGACACCACCTTTCGCGAATATCTAAATAAAAAACCTCTCCAGTTTTATTTGAGTAAGATAATAATTATTGTTAAGTGAAAACCTCCTCATGATCCAATCTTGAAATATCACCGAGTGAATTAAATTCTGACGATCACTGTTCGTGCTATTTCTATCCCCGTTTGAAAGGAAATCTGTACAAGATTGTGAGATTTTCCTATTTATTGGAACTATATCCTGAAGGCAGCGTCTTTGTGCCAGCTTCAAACAGAATTAGAGGATAACGTATCTGATTTGTGTTTGTTTTTGTCTTCCAATTCAATTACATTTATATAGGTACTTGAAAAGATTAAATATAACGATAAATAACCATAAGCTTTAAGATAAATTATAATATTGTAAACATCAAATTTAACGGTAAATCTACTAATATTATCAAGCTTACGTTTATTTGTTTGGTAGAACGCGCTTATCTTAAGAATTACTGGTCCGATTTGAAAAATTCTTTCAGTGTTAGATAGCCCAATTATCGAGGAAGGCTATAGGCTATATAACCTCACGCTGAGATCAACCATCACAGGAGATAACGCGGATTGAACCGCGGGGTACTAGTACAGATATATACTTGCTTTAAGATTAAATTGACGATTATTATAACTACAAGTATATCGTTTAGATGTCAGTCAAACGAGGCTCAGTTAATTCATTAATTTTAAAGATGAAAAGGTTTTATATCTCTTGGGATTACCGAATATGGTTTAAGTAATAATTTCTTTAATGAAAAGGGTTAAATAATCCATAGATATGTTAAATATGTACCTTTTTAAGGATTCTAACATGTCAACTGTTGACAAATGAAAGCTCTTACGTTTTCAAGGTGAGAAAACATAGACGAGATTAGTAGGTCTATCGTTATTTATAAATATGTATTGCCTGCGTTGTTGTTATTAGAAACCAGTATGACATATTCGATATTTAAATATGGAGCTGATTCTTTTTTTTTTTTCTTTAAAGTTAAGTAAATAGCCGGGTCCACACCAGATGATCCACCGCGCCCGCGCCCGCACTCCGATCGCGCGAGGCAGCATCGCTAATAGAAACTGCTGTATACGAATTTCGTTCTGTAAAGAATGCATATGCCCATCTGAAACCAATCTGTAGTTGTGTGGAATAAGACGTACCTTCAATTTTATTACTAAAGCTGTATCTAGTAACTATGGGCTGCTCCATCTTTATTTTATACAGTTTTTTTCTTTACTCAACATATTTAAGTCTCCACTTAAATAAAACAAAAAGCGCCAACTGACTTTTGGTTTAAACATAAGTATTCATTTTATCTCCGTATCGTGTTGCAGACATTCCGAATTTCCCTCTGTTACACCGGACCACATATGTGAAAAATAATTTTCCGGGAAAATGATATCCCATAGGGTTGCGGTTAGACAAGTGTGTCGGGTCTATTGAGCAAATTCATTTATTTTTCATATCAATTCCATAACTCCTGATTACTTAACTTTTTGTGTAATACGAACGGGGTAACGAATATTATTTTTTGCCCTTTCTCATGTATATTAAAACAAAATATGTTATTTCTAGATACTTTTTTAATATAATGTTCCTCTTATTTAGAAATGTACTTGTTTTTGTTATCAGATATGATATATTGTTTAGTTATAATTGTGTATTTTGGTAACTTCTATTTATTTTATTTGAAACTCTGAATCAAAAACATAATACTCAATTCTGGTAAGCTAATGTATTTGTTTTCTCTGATTGAATACTAATATATAAATAAAGTTACTTTAAACGTTACTTTAACTGGCTTTTAATTTTTTGTGTTACGGAGGCAAGTTGTGCCGTCGACAATGTTAAAGAGAAATAAAGTCTAGTCGGTTAAATAATTGGTTTAACCAGAAATAACGTAACACGTACACAAAGTTGAAGAAGCCGAGTTGTGGATAACTTGTACTAACCGGGCAGTTTTCCGTAATATATAAATATAAGAGTATGTTCTTGTGTAATATAGTTTTTATACTTATCATGGTTATTAGCACTCAAATTATTATGATTAACGGGATATTGCGCAAGCGTCATGATCACGGATGAACTGTTCCGTGATCATGGCGCTTGCAACAGCGTCGAAATATCGGAAACTTGAAATAAATAATATCCCGTTAATCATAATAATTTGTATGTTACTATATCATACAACGGGATGTTTGTATGTACTTATTTAAGTCGATTTCCTCGACTAGTTCGTCGACGACGACGCCGTCGGCGCGGGCGTATCGCACTCATCCTCCTGATGATGGCCACCAGACGTGGCTGAAACTAGTCGAGGGAATCGACTTAAATAAGTACTTACAAACATCCCGTTGTATTATATAGTTATATATAATGACGTACGTTTCGTTTAATAATAAAATTTGTATGTTCTTGTGAGTAGAAATACTTGTAAAATAATATGTAAAATTAATTGTTATATAATGTGTCTTTTAATCTAAGTTATCTGCAGCATTATAAATAGGTGATAGGTCAACTATACAGGGTTAGTGTAATCAATTGCGACACAGTTTACTCGTGTGTAAAACGTAATATTTTTAGCGAAAATATATTATAATATTATGTAGATAAGGTTTATAATTAATTAGCTACTCATCATGTTGTAGTATACGTATTTTAGTTATTGTGTGTAAGTAAATAAATAAGCAGAAATTATTTATTCAATCATAAACTATAAATCAGGACAAATATTGACAGACCACACATGAAAAACGAATATCGACCTTCAACAAATTGAAATATAAAATTACTTTCTCAACCCTATTCACATTACATCACAATATTAAAAATAGGTTGTCCAAACCGTACAATTCTATTGTTACACAAACTCTTTTGACAAAAAAATGTTGTCAATACCCCGAAACGCGTAAGCAAAAGCCATCGGGAAAATGACCTTTAAAAATATCGCGTAAACCCTTTCATTTCTTCTCGTATTATACCGCCAAATCCTTTTACTATCTACTCCGTGTACATATCTCTTGGGGACGAACAAACACATTTTACACGCATTATCCGTCCGACTATTGTTTCACACGATTTCCCCGATGGCGTCATTTGTATTGGGACTGACGGCCGTCAGTCTTTTGTTTTATTTTATCTGGCAAAGATGAAGTTGTTACGAGGTCTAGATAGAGTAAATTTTATTGGCTGTTACACTGATCTTTGAGGATTTCGGTTTTTAATGTTGGTATTATTTTGTTCGGCAATAAAGTTGTATGTAATATTATAAATGAGTTCGTGACCCAATATATTTTTAACCTTCCATGTTCACAATTTTCTTTTATGTAATTATTGTTTTTAACTAGTCATTTATATTTGTTTACACATACACCCAAATACTACAAACTTAACCTAAACGTCTGCTAAGGAAACTAAGAGAGAAATGGTTACATATAGAAAACACTTCGACTAAGACAAATAGACACGTTAATTAACAACCATGTTTGCTGGGCGAAAAATAAAACCGCAATTATGCAGCTTTGAGTGAACAGGAAGTGTCTAACAACATGGCCGTTGGTCAAATGTATCTGTAATTATTGAATGAAGTTGTTTAAGTAAAATAACATAACATAGTCATTCACTACATCATCTCTTTATGGTAACTGACTCCTAACTAAGTTCAAAACTACGCACACACTCATTCACACACACATTTGTGGTTCACACAAATAATCTTCTCGCAGCACGGGAATCGAACCTGCAACCATAAGGATGGCAGTCCGGCATGGTAACCATCCTACCATCGAGGTCGTCAAATTCTCCAAAATCCAGGAGAAAACTCCTAAACGAAGAGGTTCTCTGTCTCTATTTTTTAACAAAATATTTTCTCTTGTTACAGTCCTACTCCTAGACACGTTAAGGCCGATCCACAGATCGGTGTGTGACGAAGATATGGTGTCCCTGGCGTGTCCGCGCGGCACATCTATAAGTATACAAGTAGCACAGTATGGTGGGGATCCACCAAAAGACCTGCCCTGTGCAACTGTGGCGAATAATACTTGTAAGCTGTCTAATAAAGTACAGGTTAGTATTTTTTTTTATACTATTACCTTGCATAGCAATTATTGAACAATCTGGTAATACCGATTCGGCGCCGCGTCATTATATGGTAAGCAACACGCCTGCCCATTACAGACACAGTGTACGACTATGTACTGCGCTCATCACCCCGATACATCAGTTGGTCAGTCTCATGTACCCAGTAATTTCGCGACTACATTGCCCTTCAAACTGAAACACAGTAATGTAAATTCACTACTGTTTGGCTGCAGAATATCTGACAATGAACCACTCTGGCGAAATCCTACAAGATTTAGTTCCGATTGTCATACTAACAACAGCAACAGTCTTATTAGTAGAAATAGCTCTTAAAAGCATAACAAAAGAGCAAAGGATCCCAATTAAAGAGGTCTGATTGCGGAAAACTACCCTTATATGTAACCTATATGTGCCCTCATAAGTGGGCAGTTTTCCTCCGTTATTAAAGGTGAATTGTAAGCATCAGTTCAATAAAATCGTAGTATAAAACAAAGTCGCTTCCTCGTCTATCTGTCCCTATGTATGCTTATATCTTCAAAACTACGCAACGGATTTTGATGGCTTATTCCAATCTGTCCGGCAAGTAGTTCGATCATCTAACTACTTGGACGAAAATATATTATTTCTTTTAATAGAAAGAGTGATTCAAGATCAAGGTTTTTAGTATAATTGTATTCATGCATTTCCCCGGGATCGGGAACTATGCGGGCAAAACCGCGGGGCGCTGGTAGTAAAAATAAAAATGCTTTGTTAACAGTACCTCCTTCTTCAACGAGTAGTCGAAGAATGTCAGAAGAAACCAAGTTGTGTGTTCAGTACGAATCCTGGTGAAGACGACCCCTGCCCCAGATCCAGAAAATACGTGGAGGTCTCCTATAAATGTCGTCCCTGTAAGTATGTTTTATGTTTTAACTCTTAAGTAACTAAATGGAAACACCTCTGGGATCCTCTCTCTGTGAGTGGTGATTCCCGTGATATATTGAATGTTTTAAACGTAACCCCGTTTCTGCACTTTTAGTTAAACAAATATTTATATAAATAACACTTTTTGTATGTAAATATGTGCTTTAAGCAATTTCAGAGCTGTTAAGCGTAAATATGTTAAAAAATACAGCGTGATTAAAAAATATATTTTCTGTTAACTTGTGAATTTTGTGTTAATTTAATTAAAAGTACTTACAATTATTGTTAAACCGATTCTGTCTGCGAGAAATATTCTTTGTTAAATAAATATTCAGCCCTACAATAATTTAAGTGAAAACGTTACGGCATTTAATAACAAAACCGACAATAAACGTCTGTTTTAATAAACTATTTTGAACTTTATTACAACAGACCAAGGTCGTAATATTGAAACAAAAACTTAAAAACAAAAGGAAACTATTGAAATTGGTGCTTAAACAGACAATGTAGACAATACGTTTATACAGCCCGGCCCTTACACAGCAGTTTCCAAGGATCGAAAACATTAAAATTGAATAACGGTGTGTTATTTTCCATTCGAGCAAAGCTTGGTGGTCGCAGATAGTCGTAAGTTAAAGCGCCCTTTGTTTGAAATACTCATTTAGAAATCTATGACTCTGTTGATAATATTTATTGGGTTTCTTTGTCGTTTATAGGTGTAATACGTTTTGTTGGTAAATGTTTTAGGAAATATCAATGGTTTACTTATTTGATATTGTAATGTGCTATCTGCGAAGTTAATTTTATAGGTAATTGCTACGAATTAAAATAGTCTGGTGCTTGCTTTAAGCAGGCGAAATTATATCAGATAAATATTCAATCAGTATGCCTTAGCTATATATATATATATATATATGTATATAATTTTCTTTAAATTATATTGAGATATGGCAAAAGTATTTTTGACCAACTTTTTCGTCATAATTCTACCAATTATAATGTTTATTAGGTATTGAAATGTTGTCGGGAGTATAAAAAAAGTTTTAAAATAAAAATTTAATCCGGTTCCAAGAAATCTGGTTTAATTATATTTAAACAATATAGATTAACATTTATTTACGTTTACTGAATATGAAGCAAATTCATTAATACTGGCATTATTATTGTTTGCTTCATAAATTCCATGAAAGGAATTTCATACATACGTAAGGACTTTTATATTATGTTATCTGTATAATGTATTTAAACAGCCTTTGTTTCTGCTAACCCTTGTGCAATTGAATTTAAGAGTGCTGTATTAAAAACGTCTTCAAATACAACTGGTTAACATTTTATATTTCCATTGAACACGCCAATGTTAGCAAGTAACGACGTAGAAGCACATTATAAAATCAAATAAGTGCCATACTGAACATAAAACACGGTGTTTATTCGTACACAGACGCCCACAAAAGTCATCTTAAATTCCTAACCAAATCCAGTCCTCATATTTTCCGCGACACCGCTTTTCACATCTTACCTTTCCAACCAAAATTCCCACTTGAAAAATTCCATATTTCAAAAAGCGTTGATGTCCTCAAATAAAAAGGTTCACCGAATTCCCGAAGGCGGATGGCGCGTTTATTAAAAAAAAAAGTTGACATCCAATCCGGCAATTCCATTTTCGAATAGATATTACGAATAATGGCCAGTAATATTTCTCGTCAATGAAACAAAGGGGGGAGTGGGTGCAGGGGATGCGAACAGATTTTGTAATCGCGTGACGAAGCGGTTTTATGAGGGTTTCCTGTAAGTGTATCGATGTGATTTATGTTGTGTTAATAAATTCCTGGATGAGGTCATCGCCCTGGGAGCGGCTAGGACATGCGGGAGCGCCGTAATGTACAGGTGTGGCTCGTTCGTACGATTGTAGTAACAATACAATGCAAACAACCCATTATGACGTTGAATGTTGTTTATTAATTTTTAATCGTAACTTTTATTTTGTGATGTTAATTAGCAGTTGAAATAGACTTGGAGACTGAATTAAATGTAGTTTTAATAATAAAAGTGCATTTATCTTATAGTAGTGATTGAAAGTAACATGTTCCGTAGTGTGTACGTATACATCGTCTATTCCGGAGGGATTTAAACATAAAATTTCATAAATAAAAAAAGCATAACAAATATTCTAATTAGCCTAGCAAAAACTTTTTGCGAATTTAAAAGAAAAACCTTCCCCTTTCTAAACAACTTCCACACTTACAATTTGAGTAAGATTAATGATATTTTAACCATGACTGGCGTTTGAGATCACCAACACACGGTAGAGAAACGTGGTGTTTAAAGCCTTAGCCTCTACGATAAATACGTAGGTTAGGTACTATACATTTCAAGAATAAAAACCTTGCTATAAAAAAAACATAAACTAAAATCTAACTGCAATTTCACTGATCAATTAATCAAAAAACGCAAGCAAATATAGCTCATATGCACACATATTAGTGGTACATTTCGCTTGCACAACTACAACAATTCATTAGTAAATATAAAACGATGTCACTCCGCTAATTGACGGCCACTCCACGTATTGTCTGCGGTGTCCAATTACAAACTAATGGATGAGAAGGGTTAGAAAGGTTTCCTGTTGTGGGAACAAAGTTTTTTTGTTATTCTTTCACGAAAATGATTTGTTGCGGGCTCGGGCCGGGATGAATGGAGATTCAGATAAGGAGGTTAATTGTTAGATTTTATTTAAGCCTGCATTAAGTTAAGTAAGTTGTATTGGGTTATGTTGTACTTAGTTTTGATTAGTTTTTTTCTAATACCATCGTTTTCTTTGCAGTTTGATGTTACTGAATTTTATTTTCCAATCACCGGGTTTGAGTCCTGGGTTTGAGCTGTTGATGCTTATAAGAGTGTTGAACTATTGACTTCAACTTTTTCTATTCATTAAATATCTGTGAGACAGAACCTTTGCCTTTGCCCGAAATATTAATTGACAATTTGTATTGTAAGTATACAATACAACGGGATGTTGGTACGTACTTATTTCAGTCGATTCCGTTGTATTATATACTTATATATGATGACGTAAGCTTCGTTTAATAATAAAATTTGTATTGTATCTTATACTTAAAAAAATATTGATTGCTGTAAGATCTGGGTAAATATAACGTAATAATAAGCGAACAATTTACTGTACTTACATTCCGAGTCAAAAGATTCCATATAAGCATTTATGTATTACGTTAAAATATCCTAACCAAAGTCAACTTTCCAGATGAGTTCCGAAGTATAAACGGGTGCGACGACCAAGTAGTGAAGGTGAGCTGCAATCCTCACACGAGGATCGCGATCCTGAACGTCCAGTACGGCCGGACGCAGTACGAGTCGGTCACCTGTCCGCAACCAGCGGGCGTGCCTGATGAGAGTAAGTTAAATTCCTTTCGAAGGAGGATTGTGAAGTTATTAGTTTAATTTTTTTTTTTTATTATCTTTGCACTTTTAGACGCCGAGTCTACAATTTTCATTCCGGGAAACGAATATTGAGGTACTAATGAGCGCTTGGCCATCATAAGCCTTTTTGTGATGGTCATTTATATACTTACAGACTAACAGCGACTGTCAGTTTTATCCAATAAAGTATAATCCCGTGCAAATTTTGGGGTAAAAAGTATCCCATGTGTAACCTGGTTCGAAGGAATATCCAGTAGTTATGGCGCCCAATTCATTCTCATTTTTCTCAATACTATTTTTGAACCGCCAATGTAAGTCCTTTCGGGTACGAAAATATGTCAGTTCATAAATGACAAACATACACAAGTATCTAAAAAACAAATAATATCAAACAAATTGATAACATCCATCCTCCTTCGTGGGTCAAACATTATAATAACAACACAATTTCAAAAAATTATCCCATCCTTAGTGACAACGAGAGACAATAACAAACACTAAAAAATGTAAAGCGTGCCACGATATTGTCACGCCAACCATTTCTAGTAACACTAGTGTCACTCCTCTTAATGGGAATCGTGACGTGTACAATGTCGTTTTTGCGGAATTTGTGATAATAACGTGACCGACTCACCCATTTTTATGTTTTGGATGTAGTTGTTATTTGGCTAGGAGTGTTTGTGGTTCTGTGGTTAAGGCTTCCAAATGGAAGACGCTGGTTCGATCCCCGGCAAGTACACGTGTTTTGAAATTTTGTATTCCTGTGTATATTTTGATTTTCTTATACTTTTTTTTTATTATTTGTACTACAATCTGTCTCCTTTTGGGACATTAATTAGTAGGTTGGTCAGGGTATCAGGTCAGGTTTTTTCGTCACATACTACTTTATCCTTTTGAATTTCATTAATTTATCATAATATGTATTAAAGTATGTCTTGTGGCGTTTTTCTTTTTAGTCTGCGAGGGGTCAGTTGTTTTTCCATCAAGGATCTTGCTAGTGGATTTGGATGAGAAGTTATCCTTTCTTTGTACGTTTTTGTTTGGTGAATGATTTCTTTTCTAACTGTATTTATCTGTAGGTCGTGGTGAAGTTGTTCATTCGTGACACCATGGGGCATTTTTTTATAATGAAAGAAAAACATCATTAGATAACTCTCTAGTTCCTCTTTATAATAATAATATCATTTTTCCTTATTTTTCCAGTATTTTACAGGCCAATACTTTACAGTAAAGCGCTTACAGCCCAGTGTTAAACTTCGGATTACTTTTGTGATCTATTTGGTCAAGCCACAGCTGACATCGTCATAGTCATGATGAGTTAATGACGTGGCATTTCATTTGTCTTGCCTTTATCTACAACATTCTGCAAATGAAAAATAATTTTCGCGGTGTCCCTCAATCCTACTAATATTATAAAGCCGAAAGTTTGTGAGTGTGGATGTGTGGATGTTTGTTCCTCTTTCACGCAAAAACTACTGAATGGATTTTAATTAAATTTAGTACAGATGTTCCTCATACCTAGAAATAGCACATAAGATACGTTTTACCCCAAAATTCCCTTGGGATAAAGTTCCACGCGGGTAAAACCGCGGGGCACAGCTAGTATAAATATATGTATGAAACAAAACCGGCTAAAGCCAATATTGTCTATTAAATTTCTAAATAATTGAGAGATAATAATAACAAAGGAATAAGTCCTTCATTTGGATTATTTTTTCAAGACATCCGAGCAAAAATTACAACATCAAATCTATTATTATTGCGCCCTTACGTAAATATTTAGATCATAAAAATTCATTTTATTCTCGTATCGACATCGCGATGTTAGTGAAACTCCTTATATAAACGCGATTCAGTTTAATATAAATAAATTGTATTGTTGTTTGAACAACCATCCTTTATGGCTCAAATAAAAACAATAATCGTTTCATTTTTTTATCATTTTGCTGAAAACATACTGCGAAATTAAAGGAAAAAACTGGTTGGTTAACATGTTTAAAAATGTTGTGTTTACTTTTTCGCAAATCACATTTATAACACTAATCTACTGTATTAAAAAAAAAATATGATCTTAGCAGGGGCTTGAACCCAAGACCATACCTACTGAACACAATACAATGAGCTCATTTCATTTCAACTGTTTGATTTTTCTTCTTCCAAATCCTTGTCCTATGTCTAATTGGGGTTGTCTTTTTAAGTTTAACCAGGGTTACTGACAGTAACGATAGTCGGTGATGTTAGTACATGGTTACTACTATGACGTGCCACGCGTAGCTTACACGTACCTATAGATCACAAATAATCTGCGGTTAGCAGTTGAGGTAGCTGGAAATTATTGCATGTGCATTGTACTATTAGTAATGGGGGAGTTGTATGTTCAGACGTACACAGATTAAGATGACGATGAAACATATTTAGATGTATGGCAGGTCACAGATGAAACTACTCTATATTATTATGTAAAATCTACCTAATTACCTATGTATCACAATTTGATTTGAAGTCATTATCATTATCATTATCCTAATCCTAACTAATCCTAATCCTAGCTTCCTAACTAGTATTCTCTAATAACTCTGTCTGTCTGTCTGTTAACTTTTCACGGCTAAACTACTGAACCGATTGACTTGAAATTTGGTAGGGGTAGCTTATGGTCCGGGAAAGAACATAGACGTTTTATCTCGAAATTCCCACGGGAACGGGAACTACGCGGGTGAATCCGCGGGGCGCTGCTATTTAACTTATATATGTCCCCACCGAGGGGCCCGAACCTACTCTGAATTAGGGTGATTAGGCCTTAGTCAACCACGCTGGCCAAGTGCGGGTTAGTCGACTTCATACATACCTTAGAATTTCTTAGCTGAAGTAAGGTGAATTCTGATTTGAAGTAAGTAATAAAATTGTATGAGAATAAATTGTTTTGTTACCAGCATGTTCAACGCCGTACGCCGCCGAGACTGTAATGAGGATATGTCAAGGAAAAAGAAGATGTCAGTTCACAGCAAACAGAAAAACATTTCAAACTTCGTGTCAACCATTCTCACGGCCTTATGTGAAGGTCATCTATGCTTGCGGTGAGTGTTCTCTATGTTCTAATATCATATCAAGTAAAACTGGCAGTTCCAGTTGTCGTATAATATTAAATGTTTTATTTTATTTAAATTTATTTGATACAATCATTACTAATATTACAAATGCGAAAGTAACTCTGTCTGTCAGTTTATCTGTTACCTTTTCACGGCTAAACTACTGAACCGATTGACTTAAAAATTTGGTGCAGGGGGTAGCCTGTGGTCCGGGGAAGGACATAGATACATAGATTTTTCCCGAAATTCCCACGGGATCAGGAACAATGCGGGTAAAACCGCGGGGTACGGCTAGTAAATAATACATATTTGATGCAATATTTATCGTCAGTCGTTATGAGTAGTACAAATATGTAATATTGCATCACACACAAATGACACAAATTAGATTGGTCCAATTGCGGAAACCCCACTTACAAGTACTTGCCAGCTTAAACTACCGATTCCTGAGTCGTATAGTTTGAAGAGTACATATGCAAAATTGATAATTATACCTAACTATCTGTGCCCGGCGGTTTTACCCGCATAGTTCCCGATACCGTGGGTATTTCGGGATAAAGCTTAGCTTATGTCCTTTCCCGAACCATAAACTACCCCTGTACCAGATTTCAACTTAATCGGTCCAGAAGTTCACGCGTGATGCCGTGACCAAGGGAAATAGGGATTCATTTTTATACAAGTACCTATATAGAGATTACTCACGCTTCTGAAAAAATCATTGAGAGAGGCTTTTTAGGGAAACCTTTGAACCTATCTAAAAAAAGCCTAAAGCCTTTAGGTACTACTATAACAGTATTTGTCTCAAAACAAATCTCTCTCAGACATTATTTACAACATTTCGTAAAGCTCTTGAAACAAACCATGTAATTAATATTCGAGACGTTCAAAATTTACTGTCAAAGTAAGATGGGAACAGAGGAATAAATAATAAGTGAAAGGCATCAGTTTTCAATTTTGTCATCAGATATTATTTAATAGGTCCTCTCCGTCAAATTTTGGGATCTCATTTGAAACGATACTTGAATATACCTACTATAAATTTGAGTAATTTGTTTTAGCAACCATTAATATAAGACGATTTTTCACGAAAATACTCGTACTTCCATTAAAAGTCAAGTTAAATCTTCATAAAAAGGTCAATTTCTATTTAGGAATTTTATTATGGAAATGATGTCGAAATGTGTTTGGTTTATAAATAATACGTGGAACGCAAAAGGTATTCTACAATTGGTATTTTTCATTTGCTTTATTAGGTTAAAATAATATAGTTATGTTACGTTATGTAAATATATTTGATAAATTTATCAATATATATTTCTTTATACTAAACAGTTTTTTTATGACTATCATGGTTATTAACAAAAACATTAGATAGATAAACACTTAAAACTAACTTACACTTAAACTAAAGGACAGTTCTAGACAGCATTTGGATGGAGAGATATATTTTAGGATATTTACTGCCTGTATGTACAGTCACGGAATGAAAAGGTTCGTCACCTTAGAGTCGGTTTTCACTTGCACTTGTATTGCAAGAAACAATTATACCAACATACAAGTCTAAGAAACAGTGATGCTAACATTTAAATAAATAGAATGACTTTTGCTATAGAATAAGGTGTTGCTTGATTTTTCTATCTTTTTTTAAACACTACCTTGTGCGCGCGGCATATAAAAACCTCTTTGATATTTTGCAATGATGACATTGACCGGTTGACAATAGTTTTAACAGAAATAATGGCAATAATGGCAGTTTGAACCCACAAGAACATTTTAGTTTATCAAAAATCTTGTTGACAAGATATTTATCCTGTCAAACAACACTGATCTGAATAATTTTGAACTTTATTATCGAGCAGTAGAACATTATTTTCCCTAACTCGAGTCTATTCTTTACCATAGTTTCAAAAGGTAATATGTTTTCGCGACACATTCATTATACGAATCAATTTGAAAATTGACGAACCTTTTCATTCCGAGACTGTACCTAAAGACAATATACGGATCAACTCTTTCATCCGGATGTCACAGATAAGAAATAATTATATCGGGTTTATGACACGAGATCGAAAGCCATTTAAGCGAATGCCATTTGACCGACGCCAAATGATCGAAGATCCCATTAATATTTTATTTTATTAAAATTATAATCTTCCATCGAAACTATAGTTGGTTTCGATATCCATCTAATCAGAATCGTATGAATTTTAATACTCTATAAAATCCATATAAAAATCTTCTTCTTTCTTTCTTTCTTCCATATAAAATTAGCAATAAACATACTGATATCAATCTAAAATACTATAATAAAAGTTGGCGCATCAAAATATCTTTTGAAACTCGATTATAATGAGTGGCAGAGCATTTGAAAATGGTATTCTCATAGAATTTATTTTTCATTCAAGTATCGCATTACGGATACGGAAAATGTTTAATCAAATTTAACAACGAATTATTATTTTATTGTTCGCTTCTATATTTATTCATTTTGATGTTCAATTTCGAAATGGTGATATTATTATAGAAATTGTATTTTCGGCTTTTCCATTGTGCTAGTTTTAATTAGGGAAATAATATTGATGAGACACAAAGGGGAGCCGGGTTTGGATTTCGAATTAATTTTTGACAAAAGAATTTTAAGCTTTATGTCATAAATAACTACATAACACATTCATTCATCACTTCTCATATAGTAACTGACCTCTTACTAAGTTCGTAACTTGAAGCAAGCTAAGAAAAACGGCATGCTTGTCGCTACAATGAGCCATAAAACACTAATACAGAGGTATATGAAATAATAAAATGTTGACGGTAACTCATTGATTCCTTACAACTAGGTTATCAGAGACTACGCAAACACTCATTCACACACACATAAAAATCCCTCATACTTTTGGATATTTACAAAAAAATAACTGTATAAACACTATCCTTGTATGGTATATTACTAATTTACCAATATTTGGACGCTGTTACAAGCGCCATGATCACGGTTGAACTCATCATACGACATAATTGAACGTAAACACATAACAGTGACGTTGTGAATCCACACTTTGCAACTTTAATACCTTTAAAATAAGTATTTTTAATTAATTTAATTTTACGTAACGTAACATTCACTACATCATTTAACAGAAATACTTGTTTAATACCGATTTCTTTGATTTCACTACATGGTATAAAACAATGTCGCTTTCTCTGTCCGTATGTCCCTATGTATGCTTAGATCTTTAAAACTACGCAACGGATTTTGATGCGGTTTGTTTTAATAGATAGAGTGATTCAGTGGGAAGGTTCTTAGCATAATTATATCCCCATATTCTTACGGGAACGGGAACTTCGCGGGTGAAACCGCGGGGCGCAGCTAGTAAATAATAAAGATAAACAAAATAAAAACCGCGGCAACAATTCGTTAGTTTATTTCAACGTGTCTTATATTTATAGGTACTTTACCAGACTAACATACAAAAAATATTTATTTTTCTTTATACAATAGAATTCATTTTTCTTTATCGTATAAAAGAATGATCCATTACCGCCGGAGTAAATATAATTAGATCAGTGATAGTGTTTAATTACCAGGATTACAACCAAAAGTGGGTAACCGCAACGTTTTAGGCGCGTTTCCAAAGCGGTGTTAATTCCATTTAGTTCCAATTATGGTCAGTTATCGAGACTTATTTGATTATTAACTACTTACTAGTAGCGTCCCGCGGTTTCAATCGCGTAGTTCTCTTTCTCGTGGGTATACTGGGTTGAAATATGTTTTCCCTCAAAGTTTTTTTCAAAAAACCACTGAGCTACCAAGATCGTATCTAAGCTGTTAGACATTTTTAATGCTAGATTTTTTTATTTTAATTGGCTTTGCAGCAGCCATCAGCGTGGTTTCGTGTTCAAATCCCAGTTAAGGTAATAATTTTGAATGTTTACATAATCTTTTTATGTCTTGTTCAACAGTTCCATTAGGTGTGCTGACGGAACGTTACGAAAGTGCAGCCGATAATGATGAAGACGGATTGTCTATTACAGAAGACACTGTTGATGAAACAGGTAATGTTTTAAAAATATTTCAAACCCATATTTGACGACCCAAGTGGCAAAGTGGCCGGACTACCAAGCAGGGTTCGATTCCCGTGCGGGGTAAATATTTGTGTGATCCACATGTTTGTCTCGGTCTGGGTGTGTATATGTGCGTAGTTTCTGATACCCTAAATTCAGGCAATGAACTACTAGTTAGGGGTCAGTTACTATATGAATGATATGAAAATAGAAACCCCAGAAAAAAATGAATGATAAATAGAAATAAGTATAAATCATGTAATCTTTATACAGTTAACAGAGGAGAGAAATTCCGGGAACCAAACCCGATACCTCCAATAGCGGATCCCGCTTTACAACCGCCTACAGAAAGCACAAGAACCACTACAGAACGGGATGTTAGTCTACATACGAGAAATAATGAAGTTAAAACAGGTAAAAACACCAAAAAATAGAGGTAATGCTGACCAATTTCGATTTAAATACAAACCCTTATTAAAATTTTGAAAAAATATAGGTACGTTTTTTATTACACTATTATAACTATCACGATATGAAAACATTGTTCTAATAACTATTTGTCGGACTTATATAATCTAAACACATTTTTCCGACGCACAAAAACTAAAACATTTTCAAAAAATGTACTTATTGTAATTTTTAGAAGAAACCGCGAGAAACAGAAAGAATTTTACAATCGCTTTCGAATTAAACTAGTTCCGTTTACACAGAGATTTTAGTTTATTACGCAAAATAAATCATTCTCACAATCCTATCAATACAGTTTAACAAACCCTTGTCCAATTAATACCAGTTCTGATGCATAGATTTCCAAAATTGCTTGCCAGCCACCATAATATGTCAATATCAATCATGAACTAACTACTGTAATTATGTGCTGGACTGCGTTGTTTATCAGTTTAGTGTTTAGTTTACCAGAGGCAAAACGTGTTTGCCGAAATTTGCTTTGAATTATGCTGTTATCATGCGTTTATGTTCACATGAATTCATCTTTTCCATTACAGAACGTTTAGTAGCAATTACCAAAAAAGCTACGTTGTAGTACAAGCTGTAGTTAGTTTAATGTTGGGCTATGGAAAATTATTTATTGGATGAACTGGAATTTGGAACGATTCTGATAAAAGTTACCACAACATATTGTTTTAATGTGATTAAAATCTTGATATCTTTGATTTACACGAACACTACACATCGAAATAAAACACTTAAACGACGGACTTACAGATGTCTTCCATCTTAGTCTTCTGTGATCACGGGTTCTGTAAAGAATCCGAAACGTCAGAAAATGTAAAACAAAATACACCCAGGACAAAAATCCGTTTAGTGTTTTATTTCAAGGATTAAAATCTGTTCTAGTTTTGTATAGTATAACATGTTTTAAGCTGTTTTGTAATATTTTCTTGATCCCTTAATCTTATCCTAGTTTTAGGTCTATTAACGTACAAACTGATATTAATAAATACACATTCATAGCATGTTTTGTTAACATCAGTCAGTAAGATATAGAACTAATCATTACTTTGAGTATAATATTTTAATTAAAAGCTAGTTAAAGTGATGAATAAATAAAAAATTTTTGTTTATATCCGTAGATTCTTAAACTATTTCTCCTATTTTTTCCAGAATCATCGATAAATTTCTATGTCTACATCGGAGCAGGGATCATTCTCCTCATTATAGTCATAGCTACAGCCACTGCCATATACTGCTACAACACACAACAAGCAAAAGAGAAAGCCAAAAACGGCAACATGTTCACCACAGAAGCTCCAAACGTGTTCAGTGATACTATATCTGATATGGACAATGACGTTGACATAAGTCATATATCTGGAACATTCTATGATCCAGTACATCCAGATATGATACTATATAGAGACGCAGATGGTACTAGGAATACACTGAGAGCAATGAGGCCGTTGTCAACAGTGTATCCGTGTGCGTCAGCTAATATGTATGGAAATGCTGACTATGTCCCTCAGCCAAGGGAGTTGGGAAGGTTTACAAGAAGTAAAAGTAATGAGGAAGAGGTGGAACCAGATATGATGACCAGTCCAAAGAGTATTGGAGCATATTCA
The DNA here is from genome assembly GCA_958496195.1 of Timandra comae. NCBI lineage: Eukaryota > Metazoa > Arthropoda > Insecta > Lepidoptera > Geometridae > Timandra > Timandra comae. The sequence continues at coordinate 9,028,012 of OY292363.1, read as the reverse complement.
ACATCTAGGTTCTATTATGGCTGACAAGAAATGACAGGAGATGACTCCAGAAATTTCTGTTCTTAATGACGCTCAAATAAAGAATTTGATAAGTGCTTTTGCTAAGCACTAATGCTTTGCATTTCATTCCATTTGTATGATATATTTTTTATGGTTTTCGGGATATAAAATAACCTGTTTTACTCATTGACTCTTTAAATACACTACTCGATAAAGTCTAGGGAACAGAAACAGTACTGTAACTTTATATTAGTAAAAAGTACTGGCCACTTACATTTTTAAAGGTAGAATGGAAAAAAAAGGTCGGAATAAAAAAAAAAAACAAAAAGAATGTATTCCAAAAAAGTTTGATTAAAAATAAACACTGTTACTTCCTTAAAATTCCCTACACTTTTTTTAGTAGTTATACCATTTAAATAATTATGTTGCTCTAAAAAGAAGAACCAAAAACGTAATTAGGAGTATATATATGTTTAAATTAAACTTAATATTGTAAATAAACGTGATTTTTGTCTATAATCAACTCTACACGATAACCTTTTGCCCCGTTCATCTTTGAATTGTAAATAACCCGAACTACCGACACTAAAATAAGATTTTATTCATGCACAATAAACTGTTTAAACTACAATTTATACATATCATTGTAATCGCACTTACGAGTACATATTATCATCTGTGATTTAAAAATGTATTTTAAGCATAAACAAGCTTAATTGTTTTATTTATTACATTTAAAAGGAATAAATATTTGAAATTATTTGCGTTTTAATCTTAATTTTAGTTGTGAATTATGGAGGAATCATTATACGGAAATGTGATGCTCTTTTTTTAGGGTTCCGTACCCAAAGGGTATAAACAGGACTCTATTACTGAGACTTCGCTGTCCGTCCGTCACCAAACTGTATCTCAAGAACGGTGATAGCTAGACAGTTGAAATTTTCACAGATGATGTATTTCTATTGCAGCTATAACATCAAATACTAAAAACAAAATAAAATAAATATTTAAAAGGGGCAACTAACGTGTTTTTTTGGCGTTTTTGGTACGGAACCTTTTGTGCGCGAGGCTGAGTCGCATTTGGCCGGTTTTTTAAACTTTGATATACAAGTCTGCGGTTAAAGCCGTTTGTCATTTAAATTGGGCAGAAATGAAATCTTGGGACCTTGAAGTAAGGGAAAAATGTTGATGGTTGTGTAACAAATTAACATTATTTAAAACATGAATGGTCCTTTTTGACTTGTAAAAAATGCTTCACAATTTAGTTTAATTATATAGGTAAGTACTTAGATAATAAAAAGCAAAGCACATTAATGATATTTTTATATTTTGGATGACCTGGATGATCAATAATTTATAACGTGTATACGATGGGAACGTAGTTTCGGATGGAAAGAAACCATATGCAAGTATGTATAAATAAATTGGAGTCTAAATTGTTGCGTATGGATTAAATTAAAACTATTAAGTAAGTATGTGTTATATTTCTAAGGTTTTGTCTCTAAAAAGTCACTTTTGCTTAAGCATTTAATTCCCTTTTAAATGTCATAAGTACAGGGTGGCGCAATAGAACGTGGATTTTTAAAATAATTATTAAAAAATAAATACAAAAGGTATAGTTAAAATAAAACTAAGCAATTATTAAGTGATAACTGAAGTTTATTTTTTAAAAATAACATCATCTAAATGATGACCCTCTCTACGTTGGCACTCCTCTAACCGCAAACGGAAATTACCGAAAACTTTCTTAAGTAGTGCTGGTGTGATTGCTGCCATTTCACCACGAATATTCTCCTTGAGCTGACTGATGTTTCTCGGATTATTGGTGTAGACTTTGTGTTTGAGGTATCCCCACAAAAAAAAGTCAGGAGGCGTCAAGTCTGGACTGCGCGGAGGCCATGGGATATCACCTCTTTTCGAAATCAGTTTGCCAGGGAACATCTGCTTCACAACCGCCATGGAGTCATTTGATGTGTGACTGGTAGCTCCGTCTTGTTGGAACCAAGTCCTAGAGTTCTTTATTCTTGAATTTTCAAGTTCTGGGCCCAAAAAACCTTCCAACATCGCAACATAGCGTTCGGTATTAACAGTGATGTTTTGCCCCCGTGCGTTTTCAAAAAAATAAGGACCAATTATTCCTTTGGCAGATATTGCGGCCCAAACTGTCACTTTAGGGCTATGTAACGGTTTTTGATGTTTGAGTCTGGGATTTTCACTATTCCAATAACGACAATTTTGGCGGTTTACGAACCCATTCATATGAAAATGTGCCTCATCAGAGAAAAGGATGTTTTCAAAATTTGAAAGCCGATTGAGCATTTCATTAGCAAATGTGAGCCGTGCTATGAAGTCAGAGTCTTTCAATTCTTGAGTTAATTGCAGCTTGTATGGATGCAATTTAAGATCCAAGTTTAAAATTCGTTGCAAACTTCGTCGCGATATGTTTAGGACAGACGATCTCTTGCGAGTAGACATTTGTGGATCTTCTCGTACCGACTGCTTAACACTCTCAATATTGTCTTCGGTCCTAGATGTGCGTGGACGACCTTTCGCGTGTGGTTTAAACGTCGATCCAGTCTCTTCAAAACGCTTTATCCAGATTTTAATTAAATTAGCACTCGGAGCCTCCCTAATTTGCCGTACACCATACTCAGAACAAAATAGTCGCCTGACAACTACGTACGAACGAGAGTTTTCGTAAAATGCGCGCACGCAAAATGCGCGACGCTTCCCGTCGAAGTGACTCATAGTGACTAAAACTTTATGAACCGCGCTACCCAACGATATCGGTCTCCCCCCGCCCACGCCCCTTCTACCACGCAAAAAAAGATGATGCAATATGCACGTTCTATTGCGCCACCCTGTAGAATCCTAAAACCAAATGAATCGTATGAATAAACACTTCATACCGAACTGGCACATATCAATCTCAAACCTCTTAACCAATACTCGAAGTCATCACATGTTGAGAACCTCTTTGAGAACCAAAGAAATCCATCGGATTAGTACAAAATCGGAGTATTATCATCTCAAGAGTGTGAGGGTGATGTGGTGTACCTTATTGTGTGAAGCTGTCATATAAAGTACTGGCTGTGCGGTTATTTAACGGATTTAAAAAAGGAAGAGGTTTATGATTCGTCAGATTTTTTTATTATTTCTGATACCCTAGATACAAGTTTCGAACTTAGTTATGGGTCAGTTACTACGAGCCCCGATGCCAAATAGTTCGTCTAATCTGAAATTTTCTCTGTGAGATTTTTTATAATTTGGTTATTTTGTCCATTTAAATAAAACATTAAGCTGTTCTACTATCGTTTGTCGCGTTACTTATGCCCTCATTTAAATATGATCCAATAAACTATTTTAGCTTTTAAAATTTAAATATATCCTGTTTTAAATTCGAAGGAATTATAAGCAAAACAGTTCGTCTATGTTAATCGATGCAAAAAAGTTCGTCTATCGTTGAGATGATAATGAGATGATGTAGTGAATTAATGATTTCTATGAATGCCGCAAGAATCTAAGTGTACTAATATTATACAGCTGAAATGTTTCTTTAGTTGAACGCCTTAATCTCAGGAATTACTGGATCGATTCTTATTGAGTTGGATAATCCAAATTGATATAGGGAAAGGTTGGTTGTTAAATATAACGTTGCACTACAGCAATAATAGTAGAGAAGTAGTAAATAACAGCTAGTTAGAAGTTAATAAAGTCTGTTACTTGCTGAGTTATAGTTAAAAGAACAGTCGCTTACAAATAACTTCGGTCACCCATAGATTTGCACTCAACAACATCACTTAACCAAATCACACGACAAATTCTGAAAGTTAACCAGTAATAGTAAGTTACTATAACGTATTCCATTCAATATACAGTTTATTATTCCGGACTATCTTATTCGGATCTATCGATACATAATATAAAAACAAAATGGAAACTATACCATAAATCAGTAACCCTTAACGACATGGATGGAGGCCAAATGGACCGGATTTTTGAATCGATTACTACAAAGGGAAAACGAATAGTTTCCTTTACATAAATATTCTACTTTTTGTTTTTATTGCTGTCTGATTTTTAACCTTCTTTTGTTTTTAGATTAAAATCTGATTGGGTATGCTTTTGTTTTAATGTAAAAGAAATATTTTATCGAATGTTAAATTAATTCGAAATACAAAAATTGAATTCTGATAGATAAGATTTTATTTTTGTAAATTCGTAATTCAAACTTAAATTTCGAAGGTACGATAAGGTTGAATATAAATTTAAAAGTTATTTGTATTTTAAAATTGAATTAAGAATACTTTTTTGAACTGGCCACTAATTACAATATTTTATAATTGGAACCGTTTGGTTTTATAATTATTTTTCTGAGAACTTTGTCATTTATAACTTGAGCTCTAAAACGGATGCGAGCAACGGAGATTTTCTCAGTAATGTTAATAAGTATGTATTGGATATGAGGAAAATATAATAGTAAGTATTTATTATTGGATAAAACTATGATTTTTAAATTAATTTTCAACGTTTTAATAGTGAAACAAAAGAAATGAAAATAACGGGGGTGAGGTTCTAAATAGGGATATAATTTGGAAGTTGGCGAATAGATGTTACTCAGCTTGATTCTAACTATTGGTGTTTTTAGTGGTAAGTCATATTATATTCTAAAAAAAACCAAAAGCATAAGAAGTGTACCCTTATAACTCTCCTTGTGTTTAATCACTACATAGTATCTATAAAACAAAATCGCTTTCTCTGTCCCTATGTCCCTATGTATGCTAAGATCTTTAAAATTACGCAACGGATTTTGATGCGGTTTGTTTTAATAGATAGAGTGATTCAGTGGGAAAGTTTTTAGCATATTTTTTATCCTCATATTTCTAATTTCGAACTACGCGGGTGAAACCGCGGGGCGCCGCTAGTAATAATAGAAACAGATCATTAAAGTCTTAAAATATCTACTATTGTCACTAAAACAGCAAATGAAACAACGCACGTATTATTTCTAACTTTCTTTCCTCGTACCTAGTGTTAGGTAAAATGTTTGTTTTCCCACTCACTTATTTATATTCAGTGAACGTGAGAGTGTTAATTCTCACCACGCAAAGCGCACCGCACTTCACCTCAAACTCATAAGCCTTTCTCAAACCTTGTAAAACTTCACCAACAATGTTTGACAATCTCAGACTGCGACGCGACCGTGACGGACTTAAAAAATAATATCCCTTTAAAAAGTTTTCTTAATGTTTTTTCTAGAAAAAATAGGTCCAGAATACATTATTTTGTTACAAAATTGTAGGTGGTATGTAAAGTTGTATTCATATATATTTCAAAAGAAAATTATACTCACCTTACGGAAGTCTAAGTTAGATGTTTGCTAGCTTATAAATTAGCATAGATTTAGATGTCCAGTTAATTATACTACCGGAGATTTATCAACCTAACTATACATAATAGGTGTTGGTGATATCAAAGCGTAGCTATGTTTGAAAAATAAAACTGCATTGCTCGACTTAGGATTCGATCTTTTAGGAAGAAAAGGAATGACAAAGGGGATAATGGCTTTCTGGGTTCTGGATTTCTCACTCATCGTGCGAAACGCAGTAACTATTATTTTTCGCCGATATGTTCTCTTCTTTGTTTCAATGGCCAATAATTAGTGACCACCTCGATGGATGTTTATTCTTTGGGAGTGTAGTACTTCCTCGGCCGAGACATCCTATCTTCAAAGCAAGATAACCACAGTAAAGCGACACTACACTTTTTGTACTAGGATATATATTATTTTGTGACTATGATCCTTATTTTAGATAAGCTAAAGGACAAACGGAACTGTGGGCGTTACACAAACATAAAGAGTGTTAGAATTGAACTAACAATATAAAGTAGGTTTCTGAAAGAAATATGAGATTATAAGCAAATGCCAGTTCTTATTTTGCATAATGTATTCAGGGATCCAATATTCTGAGCAAATAGTTATAATATAACAATAAAGTTGGTTCGGGTTAGCGCGAAATCTCAGTAAAAACGCTTTTACTTTTTGAAAAGTAAAATAGTGTTTTATTTTGACGTGTTTTAGCTTTGGTTTAAAACGTGATAATACTTATAGATAGAGTTTTAACAGAAATCACATTAATATACACGTAAATATTTTGTAAAACTACATTATTCTAAATATCAGACAACAAACTATTTACACTGTAAACATTAAATACTTTTTCGAATTTTGAATATCATTAATCTTTTTTTTATGTCTGACGAATAGAAACATGTTTTTGAATTTAGAATTTCAACGAGTCGAATACTTTTTTGTGGTAACCTTTCTCTTGTCGAGCTATTTAATCTATGAATTGGTTTAGTTCGGCGATTTCTCGCCAGGGGCGCTGTTCGGGAAACCTTACGAATACTTTGAAACTTAACTTTTCCGAGTACTTAAGTCTTTAATAGGTAATTCCTTTGTTTTATAGATGTCAAAAAATCTTTTAGAGTGATTATAGTTTAGTTGTAGTTTTGAACATGAATGTGAGTGTATAGTATAGTTTCTGATACCCTAAACATGGAAACTTGGTAGAGTTAATTCAAGACGGCCGATGACGAAAAGCTGTGACATGTTATTATTCCAACTAGTTCACCATTTGAAGGATATTTGCAGTCATATGCTTAATAAGTGTTTTGTTTTGGAGTAAATTAAAGAAATACGCAACGGATTTCAACGTTACATTATTAGATAGAGCAATTCATGACGAAGGTTTATCTCTATAATAACATTGAACACTGGTAAAACTACGAGGCACAACTAGTAGTTTTTAGTACAAAACAGACCCGTCAAGCACAGATAGAGAACAAAGTTCTAATTCAAATCAATAGTGACCCATTTCTGCGTTTGAAGTGCAACTCCAACAAATACATTTAGTTCAATGATACGATATTATAGTTTCATAGTTTTCAAATAAGTTCTGCTTTTTAAAAGTTTTGAACGAAAATATGTTTTCGAAAACGTGCTTTGCGTTATTTATTACATTCGTTTAGGTTCTAGTTTTAAATATTAAATATTTCTGACCTCAGCGGTCTTATTTGCGTTGCATTATTAGTCTGGTTTAGCACTAACTAAACCAGGTTTTACAATCTGATCTAAGTACAATTTTGAATACTGTCAAAGTTTCAAATGCTTACCAGGTTTTGTTAAACTAGGTTTAAAATTCAACGCAAATAAGACGAGAGCAGTCTAGTATCATATCTGCTTTCCAAATAGAAGTTCTGGGTTTGATACCAATGAACTCCCTATTAACACCTACTTACTACGACCTCTTTAGGTCAAATCACGTCAAATTAAGTGCTTCATAAAGTACTAAAAGCCGTCGCAAAAAACATAAACACAAAATAAAATTAAGGTATTTTCTAGGAACAAGCACTTTCAATTTTCCTAGTAATCCATTTAAATTTATTTGGGCTATAAATGTCTGAAGTGATTCTATGAACTAGCACTTTCACCGATTTTATTAAAGTATAGTTATATTGTCGTTGCCACCTTGTATATAAATTTGGCCATTGACGAGTCAGTTGAACTGATCAGTTCAGACTATAACAGACAGGATACATTTTATCCACGTAAAATCTACACTGATTTAGATGATAATTGGTGCAGATCTTTTCAGCAGATTTCATGTCAAAATTCCTACGGGATTTGTCAAAGGATACATTTTATCCTAAAAATTCCACGGGATCACAAAGATAATTGAAGTAATTTCTAACTAGGAAATACAAATCATGTAATTAGAGGCTGGTTACCAAACGTTGCGAACATTAGCTTCCGAAATCACTAAAGGCCATTATTACCGAATTTTCACTTCATTTATCTAATAAAGTGTTCAGTTTTCAGGTCAATGTGTTTGAATCTAACCACGGATAGGTTTTTGGTTGTATTATATGTTTGTAAGTTTGAGTATTGTGTGTATGTACCAGATATGTTTACAGGGTGGCCCAAATATATCATTTTTTTTTTTAAAATCGATGACATGGTTCCTAAGAACAGATCTTTGTATCTCTTCCCTCCACTGACCGTTCTATTTGGACCACCCTGTATATACTTGTTACATTTATTTTACCTTATAAATACACATTATATTTTGTTATAACTTAATGTTTTCCCACGAAAGAGCATTTCCAGTCATTTCCTTTATAGTTACACAGTCAACTACCCTTTAGTGTAAACAAAAGTTTTTCAAGGTCATTTTAAACTACAAATATTTATACTGAACTATATAGTTGAAGCTATTAAAAGTCCCATAGCCGTTGATAGGACACCGACCGCGAAGCGTTCACGAGAGAATCATTAAGGCCACGCATAGTGTGGGTAGTTTTAAAATTGTCTCTAGAAAGTTTTGAAATGACGCGCTCATTGTTATTTCTGAATAGATTATTGTTATGGTTGATGTTTAGGCTTTTGTTGTTTGGAGAGTTATCAAAATTATTTTTTAGAATTTTATATGTATTTTGTATCATGTAGAGAAGACTAAGAAACAAAAATAAGAAATAAAGTTAACATTTTTGCTTCCTATATTCGTTATTTTTTTCTTAAATATCAGTACCTGTGTGATAAAAAAGACTATAATAATTAACTAGCCCTTTATTTATGTGTTTACTTATTTCATCAACTAACGTTTAATTTATAAGTCTACAACATATCCAGATAAGATAAGTAAGTATCAATATTTCAACCCAACCGGTTATTCGTAACAGAATTACGCATAATGGAGAAGTTAGAACTCACAATTATTCTGTAAGTAAATGGTCACAGTAGGCCGAAGGCCAAGCGAGGCGTCCGGTCGTGTCAAATACGGACACCTTCCGACTTCTCACGAGGTTAGTGCACCGACGCATTTCGCATGCGGCAACGAATTCTTTTTTTGCCATCGATTGACAGGACAAGCGTAGTGGTTACCGGATGGTAAGAAACACGCTTGCCTGTTACAGAAATAATATATAATACTGTACTGCGTCTGTCACCACAAGACATAAGTGAATCTTTGCAATCTTCGAGTCTAGATTATGCACATGTTACAGAACATCCTTAGTAATATTATAAATACGAACTTTGTCTATTACATTTTTACGGATAAAGTACTGAACCGATTAACTTGAAATTTGGTACAGGGGTAGCTCACAAAATTCCCACGGGATCGGGAACTATGCGAGCAAAACCGCGGGGCACAGTTAGTATGTTATTTAACATGTTTTGTTACATAAATGTAGACGTACTTTAAAGACTAAAACTCTGCCATACTATTTACTTTTTTTTCCTAATGCGTCGGTGTACTATCAGCATCGAAGACGCATTGGTTTGCGAAGCTATGCGATTAATAACGTCTGACTGATTGCTTAGACATCTTGTATAACAAGATACTCCTTATTGCTTAACTTTAAAGTTCAATTTTGAATAAAATAAACGAAGAAGTTTGCATTAAACAAAAACAAACTTCGACAAAATTTTTACTTGGATTGTTACCTTATTAGGGTTATTTTTAGCATGTTTTAACTAAATTAATGCTTTAATGTGTATTAATCAGGTTTAATTTAATGTCAAAATCCGTTTCAAAAAAACATTTTGCACAGATATTCCTAAATATGAACTATAAAGACATTTCAATTCATACCTCTAAAGAAGATTAAAAGTCAATAAAACTTGATACGCAATAAAGCCACACATAGTTTGCTCCCACAAATAAAACACAAAAGACTTTCAAAAACCAACCTTATTTCAATTCAAAGAGCGTCGTTACTCCACATTGTGGACCGGACGAGAAAGTCCTTTAAAATTGTAAAATATAGACACCGTACAACTGTCAAACGTTAATAGTAGAAAATGGTGTGCACTGGAAAAGCTTTCACTAAGCTTTCACTGATATTCAGTGGGTACGTGTGATCGGGGCTTTACAATAGTTCGCTACGTGAGGATGATGTGAAGTGATATTTTTAAAGTTAAGAACAAATGAAGGATTAGATTCTGTTTAAATGATGCAATAGCGAATCGCTGCACGCGATTTTATCCGATATTTTGCGGCATTATGTAAACATCAGCTTACCTTTTAAACTTTGATATTTTTACAAATCGATGTACATTGCATTATACAAAATGTTTTACAGAACTATAAATCTATATAAAAGTAGGTACAAATACGAGTATGTACAGTCTCGGAATGAAAAGGTTCGTCAATTTTCAAATTGATTCGTATAATGTGTCGTGAAAACATATTACCTTTTGAAACTATGGTACAGAATAGACTCGGGTTAGGGAAAATAATGTTCTACTGCTCGATAATAAAGTTCAAAATTATTCAGATCAGTGTTGTTTGACAGGATAAATATCTTGTCAACAAGATTTTTGATAAACTAAAACCTTCTTGTTGGTTCAACCTGCCATTATTATTTCTGTTAAAACTATTGTCAATTGGTCAATGTCATCATGGCAAAATATCAAAAAGGTTTTTATATTCCGCGCGCACAAGGCAATGTTAAAAAAAGGATAGATAAATCAAGCAAAACCTTATTCGAAAGAAAACGTCATTCTATTTATTTAAATGATAGTATCACTGTTTCTTACACTTGTATGTTGGCATAATTGTTTCTTGCAATACTAGTGTAAGTGAAAACCGACGATAAGGTGACGAACCTTTTCATTCCGAGACTGTACATTGCATATAACTGTTGAAAATATGAACAAGTTTTTTATTCTATAATTTAATGTTAATATATTATATATCGTTTATATTTATATGTAAGTTATTATACAGGTATAATATCCTCGTAGTGTGACGTATATTTCCTACATATCTATCCATTCTGCTTGGCTGGTTTTACAGCGATGAGGTGTGAGAATTAGCGATGCAATCGTGTAGTCATTCTTAATGCTATCTGTCTATTTCAGCTGTGTTGAAATTAGCTATGCAGCAATCTTGTAAATTTAAAATAGTCGGCTGATATCTTCAGCTTCTATATTGTATAATTGTGTATAATAGTCGGCTGTATATTCCTAGCTTTGAAATTTATAAACTTAAAACGTTCTTCGTGATTTTTTACACATTTCGTGGTTTAAGACAATTTTTTTTCGTAGAATTTTATTACGATGAGATTGGAGTTGTAAGATTGAGGTATGATCCCAAATCTTGAATTCTTAGTAGTTTTATCAATTTATATTTTATTCCAACAATATGACGAGGCGGTTGCTTTTTATTTCTTACATTTGAACTTTAGTTTTTATGAATCAATTTCGGGAATTCTTCACAAAATCTGGATAACCTTCAGAAGAGTAAAATCCGTTTAAAGAAGTAATATTTCAATTATCAAATGTCCGCATAAATGTAAGAAATCAATACTTATTTTCTGATAAAGTTTTAAGAACTACGAATACCGAAAAACTTGAACCGTAGCCGTAGACGTTTTCAATACTGTAGTTTACTCTTGAGAACTGCTTCAAGCGAAAATCTCGGAGATTCCATTAGACGATAGAACCTCTTGATAGTCACATACCTAATCAAGAAATTGGGATGAAAACGAACAAAAGTAATATAACTTTCCTTATTGAGAAGATACTTATATTAAGTAAAATCGGAATCGATCATTCGTGTAATTGAGGTAGGTATTATTATCGGAAACCGTCAGAGATTCCTTGATTAAAAATGTGGTGATGCATAAGTGTAGGTAAGTTTGTGAATGAACGAAAATGTAGGAAGTTAAATAGTATTTATGTAGATATAGGTTGGTTTAGGGATAATGGACACATGTAAAAACATTGGTTTATAAAGTTCAAAATTGAAAATGAAAGTAATACCAGTTTTATATAGAAGAAATAATGAGTTCTTATTTATTTTTTTGTCAAAAATTTACTATAAACTAGGTACTTATTTAAAATTTATTTTGTCAATTTATGATCTTTTCATGATTGATTATCGCCAAAATTTTACTGTCAATTTCTCACTGACGATACTATTAAGGTGACTGTTGACGAGTCACTTAAACTGTTCAGTTGAACTGGCGTCCATCCAAAAATGGTCGTCAAACACCGGAGCAATTCCAAATTCCAGTAGGAACGTGTGACGCCACAGTTTTATGTCTGGACTGATCAGTTCAATTGAGTCGTCAATGGCCAACTTTACAGTAAGAAAGAATAGAAGTAATCACTATATCCAAGATGCGTGTCAATAAACCAAGAATTTTTGATTAAACTTTCAAGACAGTGTAGTCATAATATTCGGCTGCATTAGCGCAAAATTCACAAATTACTCACAAAGTTTGTATGTTAAGTGCCTAATGAACCGTTAATATATAAAGCACCTACGTTTTAAGTCGTAAACTTTACGTGAACGTAACTACAATTTTACGGGAACATCTCCTTCATTTCGTACATGAGGTTTACGAGTGAACATTTGTCATCTCTTGAATTTTGCAGCTCCGACCTTGTAAATGACATTTACGGCGGCAAATAGTGTTTTTAGTTTTAAAGTAAGTTATGGTTTATCTTCTTTTATGTGTGTAGTTTTATTTCTTTAAAGATGTTTTACGGATGTGAAACAAAATATTGGGGTTAAAGAAATCAACCATTTTTATCCCTACTTAATATTATAAATGCGAAAGTAACTCTGTCTGTCTGTTACCTTTTCACGGCCAAACTACTGAACCGATTGACTTGAAATTTGGTACAGGGGTAGCTTATGGTCCGGGAAAGAACATAGGCTACTTTTATCCCGAAATTCTCACGGGATCGGGAACTACGCGGGTAAAACCGCGGGGCACAGCTAGTATTTTATAAATAAAGAAGTAGATTTTGAAAAATCTACGGGAAAATAATAATAATTGTACCCGTGCGAACCTGGGATGGGTCAGTAATTTAAATTCATCATAACGCAAAACGTAGACACTAAATAATTCTTTAAACAATTTTTATAAAACAGTTAAATAAAATTTACAACTTTAACTATGCAATAAAAACAATTTCAGCAGGACTATTACTTAAATATTAAATTTTTATTCATATAATGTCTGAGTACCTATTTGGTACGCGAATCCGTATTCACATTGCGCGCATCAAAAATTCAAAAGGTGAATTTTCACGAGTTATTTTCACTGCAAATGGAACTGATTCAAACAAATTAAGTACAGAGAATAAAATAAAAGTGATTTAATATTCCTGACTTTGATTTTAACGTGTCCTTCAAATGCTTTTAGACGAGGCCTTAGGGTGACAAATCTACATCGAGCTGTGCTGCGCTGTACTGGGTTTTGGTTAATTTTTACTCCAGACAGAGCGCAGCTTCACCCAGCGCAGCACAGCATGCTTTGATTGTATCCTCATTCAAATATATGGCGAGCGAGTTAACCAAACATAGCACAGCTCGACCCAGCGCAGCACTTTTTGTCACCCTTAAGGCCTTAAGTCTGCTAACATTAAAGCTGTGATAATGCTAGGCAATGGTTCTCACCATTATAGCCGTTGTTTTGACATTTGTTGTTATTTTGTTATTCTCGTGGGGCTCGATTCTCTTAACTATAATACTGTGATAATGCTGCACAAATGTATTTTAATATCAACATTATGGCCGTTTTTTTACATTTGTTGTAATTTTGGTATCCTCCTGCAACATCAACACCACTGACTCAATAGCTCTTTAAACGTAGCTTGATAGTTGTCAAAGCTGTATTCTGACGCTTATTTGATAAATATTGTATTTGAATTTTGACAAGCAACAGAGACCACACAGACACTATAGCCATATTAATAAATAGCAGAATACCAAATTTCTGACTCACTCGTTGGTGTCCCTATAATTAACACATTGTCAGATCAAAATTATGTCAAATAGCAGATTTGACACCCTGTTCATCCATACTGTGTCGATTATTTGGTATCCCTTTGTACCACCGCAATTGGCTTCAAAATTCTCTAGTGACCTCACATTATTTGCCTTTACCGATACTGTTTCTATTCTCAAACGTAAATTGGTTGAAATATTTTGTGTAAATGAGATATCCTAAATATTTGATTAGATTCTTGGAATACGAGTAGCTAAGGTTGAAGGTTGATACTGAGAATAACGTCTGTTTTAAATGTTATTTATAGGTTGTTGGTTTGTCTCAGAAGTCAAGTGTGTAAGAGGTATTTTGAAACAATAATAACTACGAGTACCAATTGAAAAATAAACGTCTTAAAAACAATAAAATAGCTTGGAAAAGTATTAAAAATTTAAGTTTTCATATATAGGCTTTAATTAAAATTGAAACTTTGAACTCTGGTGTTCATATTGAACAAAACGTCTAGTTTGACACGTGATTTTTGGATGTATCATGTTATTCCGGCGCATTACATTAAAAAAAATTGTTATATATAAGTTACTGCAAAAAAAATGTTAAAAAATCTTAACAATAAAAATGGAGTAAGAAATTAAAACAAACAACTTAAAAAAGCATTGAAATTCGTATCTAGGTTTTGTTGAAAATATTTTCTTGTCTTAGTTATGCAAATATTAAACCTCATAACTCACCGGTGTAAGTTGGGCCTCTATTGAAGCAGTACTAAAGAAAACTTAGCACGGTATTGTGTTCCTGTATAAGTAGTTGGTATTTTGACCTAGTTAATTTAAATAATAATACAGAGGCAACCAATACCTCTTGAAGTTACTTAATACTTTAAACACTTGGTCTAGTGCTTCTTTTTACAAGCTATTATTTAGTTTCACCTGTCCCGTTGTCTGTAATCAAATCATGCAAGCCATTTTTCGACCACTTCTGGTTATCCGTTTGAGCTGAAGTTTGACATACTTATGTAAGTCCCATGACAATGCAATAAAAAGCTTGTTTTTATAAATGTTTTTTTTTTTTATTTATTCTTGTTTTAAACTTTTATCTTATATCTCAATATGGTTGGTTTTTAATTTAACCAGATTTGGCGAAATCATAATTCAGATGACAATAATATACTACATTCTTTGGACTTTTGAGGGTTCTAACTATCCGTGACGACTGTAGATGACGTTAGTACCACAACGGGGACTTGGTTAATTTTCTTAAATCTTTTTTTAAGTAAAATTTTAAACTTTACAACTGCTACTAACATCATTTTTGTCTTATTTTTACTGTTTTTCAGTAAACGTCCAAAAATACTTTCGCAACGGTCGGTTGACTAAATCCAATAATAGAATATAAGTAATATTTTCTGAGACATACCATAAAATAACATACACAACGAATCAACGCCAATTGAATATTGGTTCATTGAATATCGATATTATTGGTAGTGATATCAATATTATACGGAATTCATATCAATATCTCATGTCCATCTCGAAATGTACGGCGGCCATCTTGTGCGTTTATACGTCGGTATTTATTGATACCGTCTTATTTTCTTATTCATATGAATATAATAATATTGCTCTTCTTTACTGCAAAATCGAACATTTAATAGGTATTGACGACTGAGTCGTGTAGTTTATATTGTATCCATGCCAGCTACTACCGAAGGTTATGGAGGATTGATTCCCGCTCAAGACAAAATTAAAGAAAATTGGTCTTTGTTTTTTGGTTTTGGTCTTTTGTATGTTTTATAAGTATGGGGATCAGGGATCAGTTATCAGTGATCAATGCTCAGGGACCAGGATCCGGGGGTTTAATAATTGGGATCAGGGATTAGGGAACAGGAATCGGGGTTTAGTGATCAGAGATCTGGTTTCCTGGTCGGTGATTGGAGATCGGGATTCGGTGTTCAGAGATTGGGGACCGGGGATCAAGGATCATGAATTGCGGATCAGTGACCAGGGTTCGGGATCATGGATTAGGGTTCGAGGAACAGTGATCACGATCACGGATCAACGATCAACGATCAACGATCAACGATCAACGATCAACGATCAACGATCAACGATCAACGATCAACGATCAACGATCAACGATCAACGATCAACGATCAACGATCAACGATCAACGATCAACGATCAACGATCAACGATCAACGATCAACGATCAACGATCAACGATCAACGATCAACGATCAACGATCAACGATCAACGATCAACGATCAACGATCAACGATCAACGATCAACGATCAACGATCAACGATCAACGATCAACGATCAACGATCAACGATCAACGATCAACGATCAACGATCAACGATCAACGATCAACGATCAACGATCAACGATCAACGATCAACGATCAACGATCAACGATCAACGATCAACGATCAACGATCAACGATCAACGATCAACGATCAACGATCAACGATCAACGATCAACGATCAACGATCAACGATCAACGATCAACGATCAACGATCAACGATCAACGATCAACGATCAACGATCAACGATCAACGATCAACGATCAACGATCAACGATCAACGATCAACGATCAACGATCAACGATCAACGATCAACGATCAACGATCAACGATCAACGATCAACGATCAACGATCAACGATCAACGATCAACGATCAACGATCAACGATCAACGATCAACGATCAACGATCAACGATCAACGATCAACGATCAACGATCAACGATCAACGATCAACGATCAACGATCAACGATCAACGATCAACGATCAACGATCAACGATCAACGATCAACGATCAACGATCAACGATCAACGATCAACGATCAACGATCAACGATCAACGATCAACGATCAACGATCAACGATCAACGATCAACGATCAACGATCAACGATCAACGATCAACGATCAACGATCAACGATCAACGATCAACGATCAACGATCAACGATCAACGATCAACGATCAACGATCAACGATCAACGATCAACGATCAACGATCAACGATCAACGATCAACGATCAACGATCAACGATCAACGATCAACGATCAACGATCAACGATCAACGATCAACGATCAACGATCAACGATCAACGATCAACGATCAACGATCAACGATCAACGATCAACGATCAACGATCAACGATCAACGATCAACGATCAACGATCAACGATCAACGATCAACGATCAACGATCAACGATCAACGATCAACGATCAACGATCAACGATCAACGATCAACGATCAACGATCAACGATCAACGATCAACGATCAACGATCAACGATCAGGGATCAGGGATCAACGATCAACGATCAACGATCAGGGATCAGGGATCAGGGATCTACGATCAAGGATCAGGGATCAAGGATCAGGAATCTACGATCAGGGATCGGGATCTTGGATTAGGGATCGAGGAACAGTGATTGGGGATCAGGGATCTACGATCAAGGATCAGGGATCAAGGATCAGGAATCTACGATCAGGGATCGGGATCTTGGATTAGGGATCGAGGAACAGTGATTGGGGATCAGGGATCAGGAATCTGGGATTAGGAATAAGGGTTCAGGTAGGACATAGGGTTTAGGACTTACGACTTAGGACATAGGGCTTTAGAGGAACTCCTACTTCTAAAGGGTGAACGCACTTGTGAATCAGTTACCATCAGGTGACCCATCGATTCGTTTATTATACCATAAAATAGTATAGGTACAATGCTTACCTACCACCATCTATAGACAACCAAAAATCCACCATCTCGTAGTCACAAAATACTCAATCTAATAATAGTCATTATTAGTTATGAGTCGGAAATGTCATATTTATAATTATGGTACAAACAACACAATTACCAATCTAAACATATCACACGTGCCAGACGAGTGTTAATAGGATATCGTTAGTATTCCTCAGGTGGGCGTTGGACGCGACAATGAAACTTAATTAGGGACCAAAAGAGACTTATCCATGTTCTTTGTAGTACAGACGGACATTAATTGAAGTTTTTATATGTAACTATCAAACAAATTAATACTTGTACGATGACTGAAGAGTAGGAATAATTAATTCTTGTATAATTTTACGCAATCTAATTTCATGAACAATAAGCTTCTATGGATGTTCCTTAAAACTGAACCGTTCTAGATGACATTTTGACATTTGATTATCAAACCAGGAATAACACAAAGGATACATTTTATCCGAAAAATTTAACGGTATTTTATATTTTCTTTCATAAATACTTTGTTAAGTTGATTATTCTATTTATATACTTAATAAAAATAGGCTTTTCAATTCATTAATTCTACTACCAAACCCAAAACACATTCATTAATACATACACTCAGACCGAAATAGACATTCAATTTTGTAGCACTCAAATATTTATCAGCCATAGCACAAAATTATAACTCAATATAATATTCTACGAATATTCCAGAACCTACAGAAATTGACTTGTACACATTTCTGACTGAAATTAATTCCCAAATAGATTTTAAATCTTATTAAGAAGTGAAATAAACATCAAAATAAACCAAAGTGACGTCACAACGTCTAATGAAATCAACCCAATTATATTGGGAAGAGACTAAGTTCATTAGGAATGAGAAAAGGAGTCTGTCTCTATATAAATTTTGTGATGAAATTAAATTATTTTCGCGTCTACCGGTCTCATATTGTAAACACTTTTAGGATTATTTATTAACTTGTTTTTCGGGGTTTAATTCGTATTTTTTGTTTTAAATAAGTAAGTACTTACTTACTTAAGTATCTGTTTAATGGCTTTACCTAGCTGTGCCATTAAAATTCTTTTACTATCGTAATATTTTGAAATAAAATGCAAATGTCGCAGTTTCATTTTTTTTTCACATTTTTGACAGCACAGGCGGTCGAAGCATAGAATCTCAAAGTATTGTAGGTAAAAAGTTTTAAGGTTATTTTTTAAATGTTATTACTTATGCTGTTTTAAAACACATTATTTTTTAAGTGTACACAAGAATCCCGGCCGTTACTTTAATTAATTAAACATAATGTCGTAAGTTTTGTTTAATAATATACTCAAAAAATAGTCTCACAAAAACTCGGATATGCAACGTAACTTCACTATGAACATACTATTCCTTATTTACACCATATAATTCAGTCTATAAAATATGTCTGATCATATATTTGAACGTATACCGTAGGCTGTAAGGAAATACGTCTAGTTGCGGATTCCAGAGGCCAAATGATTGATGCCCTATTGGTTTAATTAATCTTGCTCAAGGTTTTGGCTCAGTTCGCGTTGATTATACTCAGGATCTAGGGCTGCGGTTTAATAGATTTTTTAGAATATATATTACACTAGCTGTGCCCCGCGGTTAAACCCGCGTAGTTCCCGATCCCGTGGGAATTTCGGGATAAAACGTAGCCAATGTTCTTTCCCGGACCATAAGCTACCCCTGTACCAAATTTCAAGTCAATCGGTTCAGTAGTTTAGCCGTGAGAAGGTGACAGGCAGACAGAGTTGCTTTCGCATTTATAATATTAGTTAGGACTAGTTAGGATAAGCAAAGCTGTAAGCATGAATGACAACGGATTATTATTAACTTATATATTTTTTTGTAAATACAGATTAGATAAAAACACCCAAAACAAGACAAATATCCACGATCAGACCAGAAGATAGTGATCCTTGGGCCACCTCTGAGTGGTAAATATGTATGTATAATATGTTTTAAGTTAGCCAAATCAGTGCCACTTTAAAAGTTTACCTTATAAAACCAAACTTTTGCAAATGCCAAGAGAATCTTGGTCACCTTCTAGGTATATATGTACTTATTAGTTATCTACTAAACAAACATAGTCAAACTTACTTATGTATTGCTTGCCAACAATTTGTACGAGTATTGGCTGATCAGTAAGGTTGAAAGTGGTTGTCGATGTCTCGGTTCCACATGACGAGAGTCTAGTGAGAGGCAACAGACAAAGAAAGTACTTAGACTTGGCACGTGAACTTACTGCGTATTGGGATGTGGAAAAAGTTTTCCAGCGGAAAAATATATTTTATAACTTAAACACTATGCATATGCTTGCTAAATGCGTATTGGTGATCCTAAACCGTTTTGAAGTTATGATATTTTATGTTTGAAAAATATTGTTTGTTTCCTTAGACTCAAGAATCGATCGTAGGTCTTCCAACTCGGCCGACAGATACGAATTCCAATACAAAATCGATGTGAAATAAATAAATAATTGGTTGAAACATTTTTTTTACAATATTTATCGATCATATAAAAACTGTAAAAGTTGCATTTACAAATAGAGATTTAATTACGAAATCGAAGTTTTTCTTATCTATTTACTTTTATATATAAAAAAAGAATCATCTGCCAACCCTACCCCAACCTGAAGAGTGTGTCACCGGAGCCTAAAGAACTGAGCGAGTCAACGGATGGCGGCATTCAATAACGACACGGAATATGCCACCGCTGTTTGACCTGTAACATTACATTAACACAGTTAATAAGTACATTTGTGTATTAGGTGACATACTTTTTGAGTTTCGAACGTGCAATTAGATATTAGACACATTAAGATTTACCATGACCAATGACCATGTACAATAATAAGAAAATGTTCATATTATAATTTTTTATTGGTGTGTAAAGTTGAAAGTACGAAATCTAAATAAAAGACGCAAAAAGTTGAAAGTACGAAATCTAAATAAAAGACGCAAGGTACTTACCACCAGGTGAACTGCCAGTCCCATATCATAAAAATACCTTTTTTTTCCGCTGTGAAAATGGATAGAACTGCATACCACCGTGAGCGAGATTGGGAGGACCCCCGGTGGTTATGTGGGGCTCTCCTAGCCAGAAGGGCTGGGCCTACCCACTAAAAACTCAGCGACTTCCCTCCGCGTTACATTTGGGTACCGTAGGATCCCGAGGGTGATTACTACCACGGCACTCCAACGCCGTGCCTGCACTAAAGGCGGCGCCCCCCTCTCCTGAAAGGACGTCTCCGGAAGTGAAGTCGTCCCTACGACCAGTACCGAGGGCGAGCGAAAAAAAAAATACCTACTAAAGATAATCTCAGGAACTTCTAGTTCGAATTCAAAAAATAATTTAGTTTTAGATAGCGCATTTATCGAGACTATAAAAACGTCACGCAATAAGAGCGAAGCTAACGCGGGGCCAAACCCTAGTTAAACTACGAGATAAAAATAGCTAGTCAAAAATATCTGCTCGATTTCGTTCTAAAAAAATAATTTAACCCCTCTAAATCCAGCGTTCCCTAGACACTAGAAAGTCACGGCTATTCTAGAAACGTATCAGGCTATTTTTATGGTGACCTTAACAGTTACTGACCGTAATTTTCTTTTCCAATCCATTCAAATGGGCCCCTTAGGTCGGCACGCACCTGTGACTCGGTTCAACCAAAATCATATGTGATTCCATTACCAAACCAACTTTCGATGTAGACGGATAATGGTCTATGTACCACATTCTATGCTATTATAACGTATGGGCTATATACCTATTGGTATGTCTGTGACCTTTGATATTTTCATCTGTCTGGATATTTGCTGTTAGATGTTTTTTGTATTATTCAAGTGTTTATTAAAAATATTTTGCAATCTAACGGGTTTCGGTCTGCTATTGGATATTATTCGACGATATTACACGAAAGTATTTCCATAAATGTTATATTTTACAGTTCATATTAAGTCCCTATATAAGTGTGTAATGAAATTCCCAATAGAAATAAATTATTTCAATAAACATTAATGTCATTCTTAAAACAATTACTCGACAGCAAAACACAGCAAAGAAGAAAAACCAATATTATAAATTAATGCCTGCATTTCCAGTTTCATATCAAATTAAACTTGCATAATAGAACAGATATGTTTTACAAAACATCGGAATAATAACAAAAAAAAAAAAACAATAGCCTGGCAACACAACGGGAGATAAAAGACCAGTGTGTATGGTAATTTGGCAACACTGTTTTACTGGTGCATTACCCACAATGTAGGAAAATGATACATACTTTTGTAAAATTGCAGTTAGATAAAAATATGTTCTTAAATTGAATGTATGTTGTGTTTTTCAAAACATGTCTAGAGCAGTGGTTCTCAATCTTTTTTGGTAACGGAACCCTTTTGGAAAGCGATATACTTGATGAAACCCTATTTGAAGTACACACCGGAAAAATTAGAGGAACGTTAGTTCAATTGTGAAATTTTTCGGATTTTTGTTATAATGTTGTTTTATTTCTATGATTGAGTATGAATATTCTGCACATATTATGTATGTTTTTTTTTTTAATAATAAACTGGTTTAATGGAAAAAGATAAGATTGATATTTTACGGCGTGTCGTCGTCAGAAGCAAACGCCTGACAAATTGACACAAAACAGCACATGAACTGCAAGGAATGCTCCAAAAACTGAACACTGCAAGTCTTGAGGTTGGCCTTCGAATGAATCGGTCAAAGACACAAAGTCGGTCAAATAAAGAAGTCGATCAGACGGGAAAAATGGTCAGATTGGAAAGTTGATCAGTTGGGGAAGTTGGTCAGTTGGGGAAGTTGGTCAGAGGGGGAAGTTGGTCAGATTGGGAAGTTGGACAGACAGGGAAGTCGGTCAGAAGTTGGTCAGTTCGGGAAGTTGGTCAAAAAAACAAGTTGGTCAGACGGGGAAGTCGGTCAGACGGGGAAGTTGGTCAGACGGGGAAGTCGGTCAGACGGGGAAGTTGGTCAGTTCGGGAAGTTGGTCAAAAGAGGAAGTTGGTCAGTTGGGGAAGTCGGTCTGTTTAGGAAGTCGGGTCAGTCGGGTCAGTCGGGTCAGTCGGGTCAGTCGGGTCAGTCGGGTCAGTCGGGTCAGTCGGGTCAGTCGGGTCAGTCGGGTCAGTCGGGTCAGTCGGGTCAGTCGGGTCAGTCGGGTCAGTCGGGTCAGTCGGGTCAGTCGGGTCAGTCGGGTTAGTCGGGTCAG
Organism: Timandra comae; assembly: GCA_958496195.1. Classification (NCBI taxonomy): domain Eukaryota; kingdom Metazoa; phylum Arthropoda; class Insecta; order Lepidoptera; family Geometridae; genus Timandra; species Timandra comae. Next base: position 9,005,199 of record OY292363.1, on the reverse strand, counting down.
TCGGGTCAGTCGGGTCAGTCGGGTCAGTCGGGTCAGTCGGGTCAGTCGGGTCAGTCGGGTCAGTCGGGTCAGTCGGGTCAGTCGGGTCAGTCGGGTCAGACGGGTCAGTCGGGTCAGTCGGGTCAGTCGGGTCAGTCGGGTCAGTCGGGTCAGTCGGGTCAGTCGGGTCAGTCGGGTCAGTCGGGTCAGTCGGGTCAGTCGGGTCAGTCAGGTCAGTCGGTTCAAACGGGTCAGTCAAGTCAGTCAGTCAGGTCAGTCATTCAGGTCAATCGGGTCAGTCGGGTCAGTCGGGTCAATCGGGTCAGGGGTCAGACTAAGGTTAGAGCCAGAGGTCAGACTAAGGTCAGAGCCAGAGGTCAGCATAAGGTCAGATTAAAATGGAACCCTGAGGTCAACCCAATTTAAGTCTAAGCTCAGAGCCAGAGCTCAGACTCAAGTCTGATTAAAATGGAACCTTGACCGCACAGCGATTCATAACCGATGTTTTGGAACCCCATGAAATGCCTTTTGCCCCATTTATAGGCAACGGTTTTGTTTTAGGCATATGATAACAGATTCAGCTAAAGTGGTACGTAAGTACTTAAAAAAGTGGAAATTACCCAAATCGACTGACCAGCAAGATCACCAACATGAGGCCACACTTTTGACCTTAAAAAATCTTTAGTTTTGTAAAATTCATATAAGAAGTACTTTTTACTTAAAATTTCAATCTATTTTTTTCCATTAAACAAGTTTATTATTAAAAATTTTCATTTATAAAATATTTAAATAATCATAAAAATAAAACAAAATTATAACAAAAAATCTGAAATTGCCACAAATGAACTAACGTTCCTCTAATTTTGCCGATGTGTGTAGTTTATTAAATTTGTTATACATATTGTTATCTTAGTACGTTACAATTACGGGTAAGAAGTGGGTAGTTATGTATAACCGGAATGATAAAATGTCATACGCTCGAACGTAGAACTAAATATGCTGCTGCTACCTGCGCCTTGTCAGTACGGTCGACCAGAGAGGGGTGTTGTTTTTTTAATTCTTGCGGAACCTTTACAGGAGCATCGCGGAACCCTAGGGTTCCGCGGAGCACACTTTGAGAATCGCTGGTCTAGAGTTATGGAACGCGCAATGTTTAAAAATCTACTTCGTTATTTTACGAGTATAAAAAAATTAATTCAATTTGTCAATTTAGCTCGGATTCCATTGGATGCGAAACTTGGAGACGAAAGTTGACATAAAATATTAAAAAAATATAAAACAGTAAACTCGTTTCAGCCATTCATAATACTATGTAAGCTACGATACCAAAAAGTCGTGGTTTAAAAATCATATTTTTTATCTGTATCTTTTGCTTGAACAATCTCGATCAGTAACGCGTCATTTTTACCAAAAAATAAGCCCATAAAACCACAGAACATACAAAAAACACCTATACACAAACACATTTAAAAAACAAATAAAATTCAGAATACGAACACATTTCCTCTCATGTTTTCCATGACACGAGTTAACCGCACCCTGTCATAATTGTTACGTTATCCTGGTTAATTACCGCGTAATACATGACGTAATGTTAACTTGGTACAAGGGTTTACGTGCAACGCTCTGCACTTTGGACATGTCACAATCGTATTAATATAATCTCTGTTTTTACACGGATATAGGTTTGCTGGATATGCCTTATTAATTGGGCTGGAAATACGTTGACGTTCTGCCATATTTGGTTAAACTAAGAACCGATTTTAATTAGAGTGCGTATTGTTATAAAAATGTACTAAAAAGTGACTTAGAGTAGAGTTAGGGCGAATTTCAGTACGTTGAAAAGTGATTAAGGGCACTAAGTTAAAAAGTGATTCTGCCAAATTAATTAAATACTTATATGAAACTAATTAAATACACACATCAAAAGTGTCTAGGGATCAAGCATTTTTATGCGGATTTCTTGAGATTGAGATGTGGCTTTGTAATAAATTTATGATTTTATAAATTTATATGGATCCTTTTTGGTGCATTTCATAATTTGAATCAGGAACTGTGAATCAAATTCGAGTAAAAGATGAAAATCAGCTGTCAATATTTTCCCTATAAAAACATACAACGCATTGAAGACATTATTAGTGCTACTGTTTCCCTACTACTGATTAAAACCAACGTTATTATGGAGCGGCGACGTCATTTAAGCAGGGAAGAAATGCTCAGAGCCGTGGGAATGATAGAAGCTGGTTCCCGGCAACGTACTGTGGCTTTAGCTCTGAATACAAGTCAGAGTGTTATCAGTCGACTTTGGACACGTTACCGAAGCACTGGTACCGTGGCTGAGCGCCATGGAGGACGGTATCGCTGCACCACACGGAGACAAGACCGATACATTCAAATCTTAACTCGAAGAGCTCCAACAATAACCGCCATGATGTTAGCCGTGCGGCTTCATCACTCTTCAGGGAACTTAATTAGCGACCAAACAGTCAGAAACCGCTTGCATGAAGTGAACCTTCATTCCCGAAGACCGCTACGGGTACCACCTATAGCAATGCACAATCGTAGGATTCGATATCAATGGGCTCTTGAACACAGAAATTGGGCAGAAGAACAATGGCGTTTCGTGTGCTTTTCTGATGAGTCTCGTTTTGGTATGAGACCGGATACAAGACGTATACGACACTGGAGAACCCCTGGACGCCAACAGCGATTAAAATCCTGCCAGGAAGTCCATCCTTATAGTGGTGGAACCATCATGGTATGGGCGGGTATTTGGATCGGCGGAAGAACTGAGTTGATTTGGATCAGAGGCAACCTCAACGCTCAAATTTATGCTGAGACGATTGTATCAGACGTCATCGTTCCTCTACAAGTGCAAATCGGTCCCTTATTTCAGTTAATGCATGATAATGCACGACCGCACACCGCAAGAGTTGTAAGACAGACTCTCGCCGCAGCTAACATCAATGTCCTGCCCTGGCCTGCTCAGTCGCCAGACTTGAACCCGATTGAGCATGCATGGGATATGCTACAGAGAAGAGCTCTGCCGAATATGGAGGGTATCCAGTCGCAAGAAGACCTTTTTTTGTTGTTGCAACGAACATGGGCGGCCATTCCACAGCGTGATTTGGATGAACTCATTTTGAGTATGCCAAACCGATGTTCTTGTGTTGTTAGTGTTCGCGGTAGAAACACGGATTATTAATTGTTTAAGTTACCCAATAAATTTTTAAAGAAAACTGTTATTTCAGTCTTTTTTTCGAACTTTAATGTTAGTGGTTCAAATGTCAAAAATCCCTTTATTAGGAAAATGGCAAATTTCTTTATTAATGCAAAGGTGACTTGGTTTATCGTTACTGTGACAAACGAAAACACTTTATTTGATGAATCCTTAAAGAAAATTTTAATTAATATCAATCAGGAGAAAAGTTATTGCAAAAATATATGTTGATCCCTAGACACTTTTGATGTGTGTACTTATATATTGATCATTCAGGTGATTTGAAGTGACTTTAGAACATCAAAATAATGTGGAATTTCATCACCCATGTAATTTAGGCTTAAGTCATCGCAGATCATACAGCTGCGGAATTTGATCACCCAGGTAATCAATAGAGGAATAAACCTTGACATATTAAACACACACACACACACACTTAAGTACTTACATTAAACTATTTTTCATTTTCCATAATAAACTAAGTAGTTTTATATCCTGCACCTGGCCCCATCCAGCGACCATAACTCTACAATTAGTTTCAGTTTGATTGATGATGTGGCGTATCAAGTCGAGTGACGTCAGATCATCGCGCTGGTGATTGATTATGGCTCGAACCTTCTAGATCTTCTGGACTTTACCTTCGTGTAACATTCTGCACTCTATTTGCAATGAAATGTGGAAATGGGAGATTGAGATACAAAAGTCCCAATGTTTTGGGTAATATTTATTTTTCAACACACTTGCTCATAAAGGGGCTCTTATTTGTGCAAAAACAGTTGAATAATGACATGCTTGATTCACTAGTGAGTTATAGATTGTTTTTTTAAATTGCTTTGTTTTTAAATAAATTAAATACGAAAAAAATTGTGTCCATGCAACTATGTTGCCTTACTTTCGGTAGGTCTATGGTCGATTCCATTCGATTTTTTTTAATAAGTATATTCTTTTAGTCTTTGGCCGATCACCATTGTTGTGTTGGATGCGCGCGAATAGAAAACCTGTTTATTTATTAGCGAAAAATGATAATTTCTTCGCAAGTGTGTTGAAAAACGTTGTATGGTACACGCGTGTATTGATGATTACTATCCTCGGCTATCTTCTGACCCTCGCCTGATGGCTCGGGCCTCAATAGCGCCTCGGAAGTAATCACCAACTTACCTCGCTTGTACCATAAATAACTATTAATTGCAATGCTGTGTTTATTGTTGTTTTTTCTTGATTATGTTTGAAGGGGTGTATGATTTCTGGAATTTATCATTTTTATTTAAATATATTATATATGAAAACAAGATACAAATAAGATTGTTACCTGATAACTTTATTTATCAGGTATAAATTGTTATATGAAAATAATGGTCTATAAGCGTTTATTTTTCAATTGAAATTGGATCTGGGATTTTAAATAGGTTCCAAGATGGCGTGATTATCATTCTACGATCGAAGTGCATTAAAAAAGCTTATTAACATTAAATAAAAAATATAAAAACAAACATAATTAACATTATCTCCAAAGAAATATCAACGTTTGTAAAATCTCATCTATTTACTGGTTATTACAGCCTTCAAAATCAGATAGGAAAGTTAGCGAGCTTCTCAAAAGAAAACATAAGAAAATTTCAAAGTAAAATTTTGTGAATTAATTAAATAATTCCACTCGTTCGCAGATAAGCACTTCCTATGATAATCACCTTTCGAGCTCCGTGTCTAGAGAAATTCAATTGGAGGTACATTGCGGGATCATCTAGAAATATAATTCAACCGATATTTACTTAACGAGTAATGGTTGCTAAAATTAGAAGGAAATTTGTTGGTAATGAGAATTTATGAAAATTGTTTTGGTAGGCGTTAAATTGTATAATGAAAGGTTAATTAATGTAATAAGTATGGTAGTTTTCCACGATTAGATATCTAGACTCACAAAAGACTCGAATTTGTGCGTGTTGAATGATATTTTAAGTTAGTATAAGGGCCTATTTCACGACCTTCAAGTAAAGTTTGTTTGGTCTCTTTCTTACTTTATGTCAAGTGACAAAGACAAAACATGTGAGTAGCTACTCGGAAATTTACTTGAAGATCGTGAAATAGGCCCTAAGTATAAGTAAATATTATTAATGTAATTTATTTATTTAAAAAGTATAAGAAGCGCTCATGGCCCAGTGCTACCCACGGATCACTTGTGATCTGTGCGGTTAAGCAACGTCTGGCACCGTCATGACTATGATGGGTCATTACTAAAAATGACTTTTAATTTCATGAGCGTTTCCGTGCTTCGGAGGGCACGTAAAGCCGTCGGTCTCGGTTGTCGTACTAACATCATCGACAGTCGTTACGGGTAGTTAGAGCCCTCAAAAGTCTAACATTTGGTCGGCCAAAAAATGTCGTATAGCCCTCTGGGTTGTGAAGGTCTGATGGCAGTCGCTTCACGTAAAATACTGACATTCCGCCAAATCTGGTAACTGAAAACCGACCCCAAATTGACATGGGATAAAGGTTCGGTAAAAGAAGATTTATTTAAAAAAGTGTCATCATACAGTGTATGATGATACTTTTTTAAATGTATGACATACACTTCCTTACAAAGAGACTAAAGTCTACCCAGAGTTATTAGGGCTTAGTCACCATATAGTAGACTTATTATTCTCGGTATTTAAACACTGGTTAATTTTACATTATTAGTTAGAAAAAAAAGAAGTTTTTTTGAAAGGAAATCTCAAAGGTAGTTAAAAGGAGACTGCATGAAAATGCGCGAATGACATTTAAGAGTAAGTAGATAATAACATATTCACTACATCATCTCATTACAGTAACTGACCCCTATTTAAGTTCGTGATTTGTATCTAAAGTATCAGAAACTACGCACACACTCATTCACTCACACCCAGATCGAGACAAACATAACATATTAAAACATTTGTTTTTTTTTATTCCCTTGGTATGGTCCCTGTCTACTGTGTTTGAATGTGTGTGTGCGTAGTTTCTGATATCCTAGATACAAGTTTCGAACTTAGTTAGGGGTCAGTTACTATAATGAGATGATGTAGTGAATGATTATGTTATGTTAAAAAATAATCTACTAAGATGCAAGTGAAATCGCGCTCAAAAACCTAGTAGAACATAATCCAATTCTTAATTTTCCAATTTTACGCACGCAAATTGGACGTACATTTGCTACTTAACGGTCGATTAACACTTGATTACGCCCTCGTGGGTACAATTAGGATAAGTTTGTGTATCACTACACTAACTGTTACAGAAATTAACTAATAATTGTGTTAATTTTATGTTATTGTGAGTTTGTAGTGAACAGTGTTTTAGTTTACGTTATGAGTGAATTTTGTTACTTAGTTGGTGATGGTTTATGGATGTTTGTTAATCATTTATTATCCACTAGCTGTACCCGCGGTTTTACCCGCGTTGTTCCCGACCCCTTGTAATATTGGGATAAAATTGCTAAAAACCTTCCTACTCAATCACTCTATCTATTAAAACAAACCGCATCAAAATTCGTTGCGTGGTTTTAAAGATCTAAGCATACATAGGGACAGATAAAGCGACTTTGTTTTATACTATGTAGTGATAATTTATTTATTAGGAATCACAATGGAATGAACGCTTTATTTTTCTTTAAGAAAAATCACATAGAGCGATCAGGGTCACCTTGGTCGATGGTCGTCTATGCTAGCCGGGTCGACTTTACACACAACCCTTTTAGATTTTTTTCGTAGGCGTGTGCTTTTGCCTCCCGTTTTTTTTCTTCATCCCGTAAGAGCCATAAACGTACATATTCATTAAACAATCAAAAAGATTTTATTATTAAACGAAACGTACGACATAATATATATTTATAAAATAACGGGATGTACATACATATTTAAGTCGAAGTCGAAAATAATAAGGGATTCGACTTAAAGAAAAGATGTTGATATGTGATGGCCATCCAACTTGCCTCTTCCGAATCAAAATCAAAGGCTTCAACCACTACACCATCAACGTTCTTATATAAATAAGTTGATAATCTATTAATAAATTATGAAATAACAATTCCCACATAACTAAATCCACAATAAAGCGTGTAATAATTAATTACATAGAATATGTAAGGTACCAAATTATAGCCACTTTTACAACACGAAGCCATGTTTCAATTTACTGTGGATTAACAATGAGAGATTAACCTAACACCACTTTATATTGATCCCGATGCCGTATCAAATTAAGTACTTCACTTCTATCTTGAAAGATCAGAATATATTAGTCGTGTTGTAGTAAGTATTCGTTGTTTTGTGTCTTTGAGAAGTGTCTACAAACACATTTTCTTTTTATATTTATAGATACTTTTTGATACCTATGGGGTATATTAATATTACTTTAAGTTTTTTTTTCATTTATTTAACCCAAAAGAAATTATACATAGAAAACCTTAACCTATTGGCACTGCCAAACTGATAAACAGTTTGTTGGCAGTTACATAAACTCTTATTAGTAACAAGAAATATATACTTAACTAATTATTGATATTAATACATCTAAAACCTGTTTGTACAAATCTTTCAGTGAATAAAGACATTATATATTTATTTATTAAATACAATTTTCGTGGACATCTCTGTTTTTTTATTTGTATACAATTATTGATAAAATTAGTATAATATTTTTTGTGTCTGTCCGTTACAACAATACACAGCAATTGAAAACTTTTCTATTTATAATATTGGCGTAGTTATATAAGCAAGTACGTATATTAAAACATGTTCTATTTATAAAATATCTAATTGAAATTCCCGATAAACTACCTGTGAAATGAAAGTTTAGTATGAAACTATTTAAACCACTTTACTGAGGGTCTCGCCAACAGACATTCTATTATCGGTATTAGTTCACTTACACTATGTTTGAGATCGCTTTTTCTATTTGATTTTTGTTTGCTATCAATTTTACATGTTGTATAAAAATTTTGACCCGTTTTTCTACTACAGATACAAAATGTAATGGTACCTACTATACTTATGGTCAACATTCTGTATTATCTGACTATAGTTCTGAAAATAATAAAGATTTTTTTAAACAAAAAATATTATTAATATTTAAATGATACTTACTTAAATGTAAAAAAAAATAATGCATAGATTTTGATAATATAGGTAGTAATTTTTTTAGAAATAAAATCAATAACAGTTATACTTCTGAGGATGCTAACTACTCAAAATGACTGTCGATAATGATAGTACAACTACCGGGACTAACGTACTTTCCAACCACACAAAATTTTCTTTCTTTCTTTCCTACCAAACCTGGCCATTACTCAAAACGACTAATTTTGAAAACTATTAGTAACACATGTATGTCGGTATGGCTTTTAAACACAATCTGTTTTAGGTAACAAATCCATGTACCTACGTGACTGCGTGAATCAAGAGGAAAAGGTTTATTTATCGTCTTACCCGGTGTTAGATACTTAACATGCCTATCTTCGGTTAGAGATGGATTATTGTAATGTGTTTCTGTTATATTAGATTTTGATACTGGTGGTATATAACTTGTATATTGTTTATGTGTAGTTATGTAATAATCTGACTAATGAATGTAAGGAAGGTAGTAATTGTACTTGAAATTGATGTATAAAATTGTTTGGAAATGGCTGTGATCAAACGCTCTTTTGATTGAGATCAAACTTTGTATATATGGTTTTGTTTTAGATTATTTGTAAGTTAGGGTTTCAGTAATTTTAGTTAAAAAATGAGAATTAAAAAATAATCTGTTTCTTGACTTAATTTGTATTGATTTCTAAACGTAGATAGGCTATGATATCAACAACACATTTTAGACAAGAAAGATGGTTTACGGCTATTCGTCTTCGCTGTACTAATATGAAATCAGCAAAAAACAAAGCCGTACAGAGAGATTTTACAAGACGACACTTTACTAAAGAACAATTATTATATACATTAAACATTATTACCAAAACATCGCCAAACCCCTTTGATCTAAAGTAGGCAAACTTTTGTCTGTCATCAATGTAAACCACAGCGATCGCTTGTCGACCGTCATCCGCTCATCCTTTTATTATAAAACAGTATTCAAAATGTGTTTTAAACTTTTCTAATAATTTACGGAGCGGTTCGTTTAAATTTCAGGTAAGTCTCAATCAAACTTCGTCGCTTCAAAGTGTTAAGTTGTCCAAACAACGCGGTAATTTGTGCAAAGATGACGTCTTCGTTGAGTAAGAGGTGATTATGCGATAGTGCAAGTCGTTCTGAAACTTCGAACGGGAATATATTGAGGGTTTTGTGTATAAAATCAATATATTACGCGAACTATGGATTTGAAAGCAATATGAAATTAATTTCCTATTAAATTATATTTTTTATAAATTACGATTACCTAAACGATGGTTATTTGGGTCGTTCTCATTTTAGCTCAAAATCCTCGGTCACACGGCTATATTTCATAAACGGTATATGTTACTAACTTAATTCTTGCATAGGTTAATAAAACATTGATTTAGCTACAAAATAAACAAAGCTTGTTCCAATAGAAGCACAAATAACATTAAAAAAAATAACACTAACGGTCAAAAACGGGGCCATTTTTAGCGTCGGCCATTTTTAGCATCGTGTCACACTGCCCGTTGCAGTAAAACATTTGGATGCTGTGTCAACAAATTTCAGTGTATATTTATATATTATATACCAAAATAATCGTAATTACCTATACTTTATCCTCAATAGTCTAAAAAAATCATTTCATGGTTGTTTTGAATTCAGAACACAATATGCATCGGTCACACGATTTTGGGTAATTTAGATTTGCGTAGTAACAAGGGCTTGCTGTTTAAGACAACAGCGGCAATCAATTACAGTGATCGATTTGAGCAAAAGTCAATTGTGTTCCTTCATCGTAGAGGATCATCATCATCATCATCGTTGCGGTGACGAAAATACGTAAGTTTTTATATTATTGGATACTTGTACTGATCACTTTCTTGAACAACAATTTACTGTATTTTATTTAAGCAATTGACATCAAACTTAGCTCATCAAACCAGAAAATGTACGAGATATTTATGTGGTATATGATTTAAATCGTTGCGGCTAAATGTTGCTAGAATTTACAAAAATCCGAAAATTTCGTCACTTTCGTGGCATCACCTTCGTGGGATTTTATCCACGAAGGTGATTTTATGACACGGAAGTGATATTTTCATAGTTTTGTTTAGAAAGATACGATAGTTGTTGAGTATCTTTTCACAAAATCAGCTGGTTCGAAGTTGTATAACAGTGTTTTTAGTGACTCAGAGTTGATTTTGTGAGGTTTTGAATATTATATTTCAAAATTCTAAATTCTTATAGCCTTGCTAATAATATAAAATATATCCCGTTGTCCGTCTGTACGTTTGTGAAATCTGCGCCTTCGTAAATACAGAAAAACTTATACCTGTTTAAATATAATGTTATGTTGTACTACTTATAATATATACATATATCCTACTAATATTATAAAGGCGAAAGTTTGTATGTATGGATGTTTGTTACTCTTTCACGCAAAAACTACTGAATGGATTTTAATGAAACTTTACAATAATCTTGCTTATACATCAGAATAACACATAGGATACTTTTTATCCCAAAATTCCCACGGGAACGGGAACTACGCGGGTGAAGCCGCGGGGCGCTGCTAGTAACTAATATAATACACATATATTGATTATTTAACAGTAAAAGTATTATTATATTTATATCATATACTTAATATCATAGTAAAATCGCGGACGCCGCTCTTTATGTAATTTATATAAAACAGTTCATAGGCATTCCTTTATATAAATGAAAATTTAAGTATATAGTTTTTTTTCTTTTTAACCTAAAGGGGAAGGGGGTTTGAATGCAGTAAACTGCCGAGAAACGTCGAGAAACAAAAAAAATATACAGAAAAAAGAGAAAATATAAGGAATCAATGGTGGACACAATCATAAAACAAGCAAGACATACCAAACATACCATTCATACAGACGGTAAAATGACAGATAGAGTTTTGTAACTGCCGATAAGCAAGATCGTAGATATATCGAATATTGGAAACGGCCGTTAGACTAAAAACTATTCGACTATTTTAATCTCACAGTTAATTCCTATATGACTAGTAATGTTAATAATAATAAAACATTTTAACTAATATTGTGTGGTTTTCATTTACATAGAGACTATTCAGTACACTTTAAAATAATGACTATTGAACCTACTAGGACTTTGATCATGGAAATAAGTTTGAAGTTGTTATTTCACGTACATTTAGTCTCATTAACAGTAGTTAATTGAGAAAAAATATGACAGAGTCACCTTTCGTGGCCCATCGCGTCACTTTCGTGGGATCAAAAACTTTAAAACGGTAAATCATCTCAACGAGAAGTACGATTTGGCTGATTTACATATTAATTTACTCGTCTTATTAAGCCCTATATATTATAATTACAAAAAGTTTAAATAAGCAAGAAATAAAATTTGCCACGAAGGTGACGATGAGTATCGAAAAAATGAGAACGACCCATTTAGTTTTTCATAGCATTTTGCTGTTTACTTTTAACAACGTGAATCCTGTTTATTTAATAGTGTAACCATATGTTTCGAAAAAATCGGGTGGGGCTGTGCCGGGGCACACGGCCGTTGGTTTTAACGTGAAACGTCTATGTTAGCGAATCGCTTTTAAAGTAAAAGATTGAAATGAAAACAAGAAAATTCAATGTCATAACAGTGAGCTGACTATATAAGTGAAATATTCACACCACATTTTTGTTTCTAAGGCTAATAGTTTTTTTTATTATTAAGGTACGATGATATAGACCTTTTCGTTACGGTCCACTTTTTAAACCTGGTACCCGTATGTTTCGGCGCGACTTTAAAGTCGTTTCACGTCAAAAAGGACCACATTATGATATACCTGACTCTCAGATACATTCACCTTTGAATCAGTCCAGTAGTTTTTGCATGATAGTACACTAGAGTTGTATAACAAACTTCCACACTCATAGCTACGCGATTATAACTTTGACACATAGATTTCCCGTTTCGGTTGTATTCATAAGTTAGGAGAGCTTTAATCTCGGCATACCGAGGGATCTATAACATACGTGTCTTCATTTAAACGTAGGATTTGAAGATGTACGTAGTTTTGGAACATGTCTTATCGAACTAACGTAGTATGGATCAAGGGGTCTCTAGAAAGCCTTTACCCCAATAACGGTTCATTGAGTTACTGTTTTGATGAATTTTGAAATTTGAATTTGTTGAATTTGGTATATTAAGATGATGTAGTTTAGATATGGAAGTTCTTGGGGTAGGATAGTCACTGTATTGTACTTGTTTACTGAGTTCTGGTAAACCATTTGTTTTGAAGTTTGTATGGACATACCAATGAAAGGTTTTTATTTTTGTATTCATATTTTTACCGGGAGTTATGAAAAGATGTTTGAATAAATATCATTAACCATAAAAATCAGCTCATAGAATCTTTAACAGCGCAAAAACCGCTTAATCAAAAGAAAAAGGCGCAACCATCTCACCTAATGCTTGTTAGTTATATCAAACACAACCAATCTCAAGAATAAACTTGGAAACTGCAGTTTGGCTGCCATACCCATACCACTAACAAAGCCTAATCGCATAAGGATGCCTAAATTATTTAGCAAACTTGAAGCACACAGAACTATTGCTCGCAATCTCGATCAGGCGTTTCCAAAAACTTCTTCACCTAACTATGCTTGGTAATGGCTCAGTTTGAAATGGTCATATAACTTGAGAAATTGAACCATAAATTACGTTTGGGGGTTCTTGACAGAAGTAGTTGGCGTAGATTGATATAGAGCGATATCTACGAAATAACGACCGACATTTGAATTTATAGCTAGGATAAACAGATGTGTTTAGGAACAGAAATGATATGAAAAAGGAAAAAGTAATGGATTGGTTATCTATATATCTTTTTGAACATACTCCCATGGTTGGTCTTCTCTGAGGTACAACATTATAAAAAGCTGATCTTATTTGTTCGAAGCCTTAACTAACCTTAGGAACTATTCTTATTTATGTGCATTAGACAGTTCTAACACCCAGTATTCTTCTCTTTTTCTTCCATCTAATAGAAGTACCTTATGTATTTTTTAATATATTTAATTTGTACCTTGTACATTACAAGGAATTAGATAGTCTTTATCCTACAGCATATTAATCATCCCACAACATTTTGAGCATTACAAAGTACAAAAATGTAATTAAAAATATTTTCAAAAATACATAATGTCACCTTGTATCTGAGGGTATTAGGAGGGGTCAAAAAGATCGGCTTAATGCGTCCCCTGTCCAATAAAGATGCGAAACTTTTGTTGGATTATCCCTCTTTACTGTTTGAGTCACGCATAATTTAGGATGGCAGTTTATTTTTTTGTTGATTCTGGAAAATAAAAAAGTTTTTGTGACAACATGTTTGGCGTAAGTCTTTTTAAGTAATACCACATGTAATACTAGGTATACTGTACAGTCAGTGTCAGATGCACACTTCTTCTTTGCGTGTCGACTCATATTTTTGAAGATCAGAACTCGGCCACCGATATGGCACTATCAGTGGCCTTGTAAAGGTCCTCGCGTGTGCAGGTGTAGGGACACGCACGGCAAGTTATTTGCCGTTGAGTCGTGGTGGAAGGATCGGCTAGTCTGCGTTACCGACTTGCCGTCCGCAGACCATTGCCCAGGGTGCGCCGGGTGCATGCTTGTTATATGCGCTACTCGGGGAGGCTCCTTCCGTGCACACCCAATGCACACTTAGGACCACTCACAAGATGATATACTTAGGTACAAAATAAGATTGTAAAGTATACGTAAACTTACTCCACTGCAGGTCGCTTCACATACACAACAGCGGTGACATTCTGCATTTTTACACGCAAATATCGTGACCGCATCTCTTGTATTGAAGAATTCAATTTGCCACATACATGGACAAGAAAAGTAAAGCTTAGAACACACACTGTTTTTCTTTAGTTATAACTTTTATCGTGGCTCCGTTTAATGCAACCTATACATGTTGGCCGAGTGAACGCCAATACTAACGTATGGACAGTATATTTGCATCCTCTCTTGCCATCACTCGGCTCGTGTATAGACTTGTATTAATTTGCCTTCGCTCGCGTTGGTCTTAGCTCGGCCAACGTGTATAGGCTGCATAAGCTTATGCCCAGTACGGTCAAGACCAAAGAAAAGGTACCTCCCTTGGTTGGCAATACCAAAGTGAGAATTACCAAGGAGGGGTACCTTTATCTGACGCTGACTGTACTTATTACAATATCTTCTAATATATAAAATTCTCGTGTCACAGTTTTCGTTGCCATACTCCTCCGAAACGGCTTGACCGATTCCCATGAAATTTTGTGAGCATATTCAGTAGGTCTGAGAATCGGCCAACATCTATTTTTCATCCCGAAATTCCCACGGGAACGAGAACGGGAACTATACGTGTGAAACCGCGCGGCGCAGCTAGTTTTTCTATATGCTTGTTAATTTTATTTGCTTATTGAAAAGTCTGTCAGCTATTCAAATACTACGATAGTCATTAGAATTTCAATTTAAAAATATTTTTTACTTTTAAATGTCACTCAACTACGAATGTACATTTTAAAGATGCTTTTTCTAATAATTTTAAATACCGCTTTCTATTTTCACGATATCAAAAAGCAATGGAATGAAAAAAATGAAATGGTTATTGCAAATAACATTATGGAATACAGAAAAATCTTTTCAAAACTTATAATTGGAATTCTAGTAGTTAGGTACTTCATTGTAATGTAAGGATTTCTATCTAAATAAGAAAAGTTTCAAAATCAATGATATTGGAATACGTAAAAGACTATATCCCTATCAAAATCGTCAATCGTTAGAAGTTTAAGCTTTAGAGCTACTTACAAATAACGTGTTTATAATAATCTACACTAATATTATAAGGAGGAAAGATTTGATTGTTTGTAACGAATAGGCTCCTAAACTACTGACCAATTTCAAAAATTCTTTCACTAATGGAAAGCTAATTTATCAGCGCGTGTCATAGGCATATACATATATCCAATGCCACGGAAACTACGCGGGTGAAACCGTAGGGCGCTGCTAGTTTGGCTATAAATAACAGTCAATGGGCCAAATCTTCTAGGTGGCTTAGGAACTTCAATGGACTATCTACGTTTAAAAATAGTCTAGAGTTCCGTACAATGAACTTTTTTCAGTTTCGTGTTCAATCACATTTTTTTAAAATGTCGCTAAGGGCACGAACCCACCGCCACGCGGGGCGCCTGCCATACAATTGAACATTATCTTTATGGCAGCGCCGCGTAGCCGTGTGCAACGTGCGTAGCCGTGTGCAGCGTGCGTAGCGTGCGTGGCGGTGGGTTCGCGCCCTAAGGGTGACAAATCTACATCGAGCTGTGCTGCGCTGTACTGGGTTGAGCTGTGCTATGTTTCTGAAGCTAGGTTATTTTTACTCCAGACAGAGCGCAGCTTCACCCAGCGCAGCACAGCATGCTTTGATTGTATCCTCATTCAAATATATGACGAGCGAGTTAACCAAACATAGCACAGCTCGACCCAGCGCAGCACAGCTCGATGTAGATTTGTCACCCTAACACTCAATGACTCAAGATATCATAAATATTCTATGAATTATTGTTAAAATAAGCATTTCTAGATGTATTTTCTAAAAAACGTGAACTGAACATGTTTATTTCTTGTACATACGGCTTAAAAATATTCACAAGATTTTTATTCCACAATCCTGCAACTCCTTTGTGGCAAGTTGCGTCTTTTGTGTGAATTTTCGAAATATCACATTACTTTAGAATTGGAACTGTGAATTTGTAAATCTGGATTTTGAAGAATTGATCTTTTACAAAGAATTAATCGCATCAAACTTCTAAACTTTAATGCTTCATTAATTTATTATATTGTTAGCAGACTACCGCCATCTTGGAGCGAAAACGTATATAAGCTGACGCAAGACCGACGATAGCGCATTATCGTTCGAGACTTCGTGCGGAACGGACGTACCGACGGACGTAGTCCCTATATCAGTTGATTTTAGTGTGAAGTTTATGTTTAATTCTTATTATTCTACTTTTGTGAAATAAATTTATATTCCTCGCATGTATAATTTAGTTCTCTCATTAAATCCGCTTCTGATACCTAATATCAGAAGTGGGATTTGAATCTTTCGCTCACAACTCTTTTTTTAATTTTTTTATTGAGAATTCTTTTGGTTTAAATTCTCCTTCTTTGATTTTTGTGTCCGTAAAGTACGAAGTCACGAGTGATTAACATTTCTAAACTCTTTGTGTTTTGTTGTTTTTCCACTTTTTGTGTTTAGGGAATAAGAGCAGAATGGATCGCTTATCCCGATCTAGATCGCGTGACAGCCGGTACCGTAGTTCCCGCAGTCGGCGTTCACGCAGCAGGCAGTCGGAAAACCGTAGATCGCTCAGTTTGTCACGAGGATATACTCCTACACCCAAATCAAGATAGAGGACGTATGTTCGAATCAACGGGTTTCACTTCTTGGATGCAACTGCTGGGAGTACAGCTCCATTACATCACTCCTGAAATGCATCAAGAAAATGTACAAGTAGAACGCTATATCCGCACTCTCCTCAACATGCTTCGCATTGCCGTCAATTATCGGAGGAGCGAATGGGTCGACGAACTATGGCTATTGCAACTTATTTTGAACCTGACGAAACAGAGAACCACACAGACTTCTGCCCTGAATCTCTTGATCGGTCATGAGAGTGCAACTCCGGTAATTCGAACCTTGGTGCGAGATGTTGCATTGGACTCGGGAATGTCTAGTGGACATGGAAGACGAGAGATGCTTCGACAGAAGACGGCCGAACGATTGAAGAACAATCAAATCAACCAGGACGCTATTGTTAATGAGGGTCGTAGACCCCCTCGTAAATTTCAGAAGGATAATCTGGTCTTTGTGATCAAGTACGCGCAATCTCAGGGTAAATTGGATCCTGGTATGCGGGGGCCCTACAGAGTTGTAAATGCCCTTCGCAATGACCGTTATGAACTAAAACTGCTGGCTGGGTCTTATGGAAAGACGACGTATGCAGCCGCCCAGTACATGGTCCCCTGGAAAGGCGAATGGACCCCTGAGACATGTGCAACCTTTTTTGAAGGTTAATGTCTATCCTTATGTACTCGCTTTGAAAGAAGAGTAGACTCTGTGTCTAGCTGCTTCTGGAAAAGGCAGTACCCTGTATGTGCCTGTTTTCGGAGAAAGGGGCACTTTGTGTGTGCTTGCTTTCAAAGAGAAAGGTACCTTGTGAAGTCTTTCCGCTTAGCGGCGAGCCGTTGGGGAAGTACACATTCCTTTTTCCCCAACGTGGAACGCTTTTCATTTCGTGAAAAGTCACTGGAGGAGTACATGGCCCTTTGCCTCCAGTGTAGGTAGGGAGCTCTTCAGTATGGGGCCCGTACTGAAGAGCCTCACCGAGTGGCTTAGTTGGTTCCTAACCGTAACTAAGCCGTGTAAGTGCTCGGTGTTCTTTTTAATTTTACTTGTCCTAAGTACTCGCATGTCGGCCTGAAATTTCAACTTGTGACCAACGCGACGGCCACAAGTTGCATATTTCAGAACCATTTTTTCTATATTTGATTGACTAATGAAATTACAAACATGGCTCGTCTTTGATAATGGATTCTGTGGAGATTGTGTTTTCCTTTCAGGCGCCACTTACAGCGCTGATGAGTACTTGAATTCTAATTCAGAAATCACGGGGGTAGGACCCTCTTCAACACCTCGACCGTCTTCAGCTACCGCACCAACCAGGTCGTCGCCAAGAGAGACTTCTCGGTTTTCAGACGATGATTGACCTGGTGAGGACACCAGGGTGTCAGGAGAGGCCGTGTTAGCAGACTACCGCCATCTTGGAGCGAAAACGTATATAAGCTGACGCAAGACCGACGATAGCGCATTATCGTTCGAGACTTCGTGCGGAACGGACGTACCGACGGACGTAGTCCCTATATCAGTTGATTTTAGTGTGAAGTTTATGTTTAATTCTTATTATTCTACTTTTGTGAAATAAATTTATATTCCTCGCATGTATAATTTAGTTCTCTCATTAAATCCGCTTCTGATACCTAATAATATAAATTCGAATTCTTTATAAATTAACCAATCACGCAAGTATATTGGTCTACGGTGAAAATAGTTGAAAGAAAATTATGTAGCTCTACATTAATAGTCAATATGTACCGTAGTATTATTTTATTTTTAACCCCCGACCCAAAAAGAGGGGTGTTATAAGTTTGACGTGTCTGTATGTGTGTGTGTGTATCTGTCTGTCTGTGGCATCATAGCTCCCAAACAGATGAACCGATTTCAATTTTGTATTAAAGGACTTACGTGCGAGTGTTCTTAGACATGTTTGATGAAAATCGGTAGAAACGTTTAAAAGTTATGGGGGTTTGAAAGTAATTGTGTTGGGTTTTTTTTTAATTTATTTAATATGAAAGTTCATAAGGATAAATGAAAGTATAGATGATTGTTTGGTACTCTTGAACATAAAAACTACTTGTTGAGAATAAGTACAAATGTTTCAAACCAGGTATTGAACTAACGAGACGTTTTTCTTAGAATTCCCATAAGAACCTCGCCCAAGGTACATATGTTTGCGCTTGATAGTGGTCGAAGCCAGCACTGTTTTTGGTTTTTGATTAATTTAATGCATGTGGCGAATTTACTTTCAATGTATGGAGTTAAAAAATGTGACGAATTTAACTTTGTGACAAAAGTACAATAAGCTGGAAAAAGGCTTGTGTGATATACAGGGCGAATATTTAAAGTGTAAACCTACAATGGTGTGGTAATACAGCTTGTGTTATTTTTTGCAAATGTAATTGCTTCGGTTCTTTTAGCTTGTAGTTTTGTATTTGGCCTACAATGTCCACATAAAAAAAATACCCTGTATATTATTTACTTATAAACAAACAAACAGTTCCAACCTAGCAATAATCAGAGCATTACCGTTAAAATAACAAAAACACTGTGAAACTGTAACGTTAGTTAAATGTTACCGTGAACGTGTGTTTATAAACGTTTTACCACGTTTTACTCCCGTCTAAGTGCCGGGGGGCGCTGGTGAAAATTTCATTTTCAAAGTGCGTCCATTACCAGTCATTTAACTTGTGCCGTTAAAGTACGAAGTAAAATTAGGGTACCGCGGTTTCGTCTTACGAGTTTCCGTCGGTCCGCTAAGTCACCTTTTGTTCGTAACGAACGGACGATTTATTTGAATGTCCTACCAACTTTATCGGTTGATCTGTTTCCAGATTTATTTGTGATACTGTTATGATTCCGGTTGGTAACGGTTTTTGATTAGTTTTTATTGGGTTTGGTGGCTATGGATATAAAAACAATGTTTATTTTTTACTATAATATTATATAAGTACTTATTATAATAGTAACAATTATGTAAGGATTTTTTTAAGCGTAGAATCATGTGTGTGTCAGAAGATTCAGGAATTCGGGGTATCAAAGTTAATTTATTGCATTTTAATCCATGCTTCAGTTTATCTAATCACTAGCGGCGCCCCGCGGTTTCACCCGCGTAGTTCCCGTTCCCGTAGGAATATGGGGATAAAATTATATATATAGCTAAAAACCTTCCCACTGAATCACTCTATTTATTAAAACAATCCGCATCAAAATCCGTTGCGTAGTTTTAAAGATCTAAGCATACATAGGGACTTGGGGACAGAGAAAGCGACTTTGTTTTATACTTTGTAGTGATTTGGATCCCGTGGTATTTTTAGGTTGAACCTAATGTTTCAATAATGGACTATAATCCATTAATGTACATGCTAATTTAATACCTAAAATTCTAAACACAGAACGTTGTAAGTGGGAAAGTTTTCGTAATTGAACTTCTTGAGTTAGAGTAAAGTCTAAATATGGAACATAATTCAATAATGTCGGAATATTCTATCTAGTGTGGGTGTGATGGATATTCATAATCGGACAAACACAAATGATAGAACACAATGTTAGATTTGGTAAGGGATCATATATAGATTGATTTTGATTAACTTTTTGTATCAAAACCATTGAATAAGGATCACGACCAAGTTTCTCTCGTAGATCAATTATCAAAATTGACATGTTTTAGCTATGATTCAAAAACCAATTTATAAGAAGTATTTAAATGTTGTTTTGATACTTAAAAATGAGAAGGTGTATGTAGCACATAATAAAAATGACTAGTATTAGGTACTAAATATTTCGAAATAAGAACATGAATAAATCTTTAAAGTAGTTAGTAATATACATTTTTAAGTTGTCTACGTAAGCTTGCCAACCAAACTACGAGTCTATACGATATGAAAATTCTTCCGCATAATATGGAACGATGGCATACAGCCAATGTGTCTTAGTACTTAACAATGAATCACAGTAACACTGGTGGTAACACCCAATTTTATTTAAATAAGACTAATTTTATAGTTGTTGAGTAAAACTGTGTTAATCACAGTCACAATATGGGCTGGTTCGACTGAGGAGGTACCACAATCTTTTAGAATATCGTTTCTATGTTATAGTGTGAGCTACTACTAATTATTTTTTAAGTCTTTTTTGTAAGGTCCGGAGACAAATCTTCTCCCTCCTTATACTTCTAATATTCTTTTGTCTCTTAACGCCCGAAAACGCACTTGCGACTCTTATGAGTTGAAGGTCAATAGGCGTCGGAAGTTACTTACCGTCGGGTGACTCGTCTGCTAGTTTGCGATTGATAAGATAGTGTAAAACACCACATAGTGTTAAAATACACCGAAAGAATAAAATTAAAGTAAAGTTATTCATACTCAAACAATAAAATGAAAGTTAAATCCAAGTTATCCAACCAAAAAGCACCTCACAATCAGTTATCTTCCCGAAAAAGACAAACAAAATTTAACATCTCAAAAGGGATCCGGAACGATAATAAATTATAGTTTAACAACCGCTAAAATGATTTATTCCCTTAAAAGGTATACCTCAACGTGATAATCCACGAAGTTGTCCAAGTCATTAGACAGTTTCTTGAAAAAATGTGACTTAATGTCGGCCTGTCGGAGCGCGTCGTGTCAGTCAATGCCAAGTGTTTTATTACAGCTTGCTTCGTCTCTCATCTTAATTATTTCTTTTCATTCTCCAAGAAAAAAATGTCTCGAACGCGTTTAAGCATCAGATTTTGTGATAAATATAGCTTCCCCTTAAAATACTTTATTTTTTCTCTCACTGGTATATAATTAACTGATTCGTCTTTATTTTTGTAGAATGCATTTCTTTAGTGTAATCGGAGTAAGGGTGGGTGTTATTTTTGTTCGGTTGTCAGTAAAAATGTTTCGGCTGAATTGGATTTAACACCGCATTTATCAATATAAGTAGATTCTTTGATATATTTCACTGTTGAATTTTTTGTGTTGACTTTTCTTAAGCTTTTTTGGGTTGGGAAGACTAATTTTGTAATGGCTTTGGAATTAATTTTGTTTGGAAAACTTTTGGGTTTTAAAAGAGATTTTTTGGAAGCAATTGGAGTATTAAGGATTATAAGATTTTTTTTTGGTTAAAAATTGCTGTTTAATTTATGGTACTATTACAATATTGCTGAAATTTGTATTTCGAATAGATTTTTAAAAGATAGAATATAACAAAAGACTGAATATTCTCCAAGAAGAATGCATACTTTATTGGAAGTGAATGGATATGAATAAGTGCGCATAGTTTCTGATGCTCTAGATACATAAGCTTAAACTTTAAACCTATGTATCCAAGTAACCTTTAAAGTTAATGATTATGATGATATTATGTTATTTTCACATTAAGGGCCTGTTCACGACCTTCAATTAAAGTTCCTCACCAAGTAAAGTATTTTTGTCTCTTTTTTAATTTATATCAAGTGACAAAGACAAAACATGTGAGTTGAGTAGCTACTCGGAACGTTATTTGAAGATGGTGAAATAGGCCTTTAGTTTATCTTGAAATGTCTACCCATCCAAAACACTATTCCTAGAAACACTACCTTAAACCGAACCACATTCCTCCTGTTTCTCTTTATAAGAAAATCTTGCCTACACAAAATTGTGGCAAACTTAGTCCGAGTTGTATGATCTACCTAATATTTCAAAGTGACCACGGTAAAACCCACCTGGTCGAACCAATAAAAGGTATTTCGTATCGTTTTGCTTGGCCAAACGTTTGGTTATTATACCCACTGAGTTATTGGTTTAGGATTTATCCCGATTTTTGTACGTGAGGAAATTTACTCAGTATTTCTGGTTAGAAACTTAACCGAGACATATTTTGGTTACTGAGTTACTTAACTGAGTCATAATTTATTAAGTACTAGATTGTTCTTGTATGGAATGTTTGTTTTTAAGGGTTTTGTAAAGGTTTATATTTATTTTTGTTTGGTTACGCTGTGATTGAAGTATTGAAGTAGTATAACGTTATTTCATTTGTTTAGGTGTTACCTAATCTAATAGTACTTCAGTATATGAATTCAGACCGTGCTTAAATTATAAGGCCAAATAGTTTCTATTTTTGGAGTCACGGGGGTCCTCTAAGTGGCTAATCTGATTATAACTTGATTAAAAAAATCGCGTAAATTCATGAAAAAGAAATCAGAAACAAATATCTGCCAGAGATAATATATTCCTGGGTTCAAATCCTAACTAAGGTTAAAATTTTGAATGTAAACATTTCCATCGTCAATAAACTTAGTTAATTATAAAATTGTTATTTCCTTATCACAGTTGACCTAATGTTATTTTAACGGTACAAAACATAAAAAAGTTTAATTAAATCCATGATTCCTATAAACTTGTTTTAATGTTCATATTTCTCGCATTATTCCTAATCTATGCAAATAAAGTCACATTTTGTATACATCAATTCATGTGACTCGTAAACTCACATGAAACATTATTTACGGATGGAAATTAAATTATTTTTGTTGAATTTGAACTGTTTACTAAAAACTTTTCAAACTTTTCTGATTCAAAGTTTTCTGTGACAGATTTTATCTGGATTTACGTAAAAATAAGGTGTTTGGGAACACATTTTGAGCTTCAAACTCTTTTGTTACGATGTTTTTTTATTTAATTTAATTTAGTATGAGAAACATTTAAGGTGGCCATTGACGAGTCAGTTGAACTGATCAGTCCGGACATAAAACTGTGCCGTCCAAAAGTTTTAGGCCAACTAGATTTCTCCACTGGAATCTGGAATCGCTCTGGTGATTGACGACTATTATTGGATGGACGCCAGTTCAAATGAACTGATTCGACAATGGCTACCTTTACAATTCAATTTGACAAAACGTCACTGTAATTCAAAAATTAAGACAACCACTAAATCCGTTTGAGTAGTTTTACTTCAATGAGTGGTTTCGCGTATTATGATTCATTTTATTTATATTAATGGTTTTCATTCATGCAATTAATGTTACAATATAATTTATTATGAACTAAAACTAGTTTCATTTGATAGGACAATCAAACGATGCTAAAGATAAAAGTCGTAACATTAAACATTACCCTAATTAATAAACTTATTATGGAATCGTAAACTGACCTCAAGTATATTTAGGTCAAACTGTATGAGACTTGTAGCGCCACGCGGTTTCACCCACATAGTTCTCGTTCCCGTGGCAATACGGGGATATAATACCCTATGTTACTCAGAGTGAATGTAGCTTTCTAATGGTGAAAGATTTTTTGAAATCAGTTCTATAGTTTTGAAGACTAATTGTTACAAACAAACAAATCTTTTCTCTTTATAATATTACTAGTAGCTCCCCGCGGTTTCACCCGCGTAGTTCCCGTTCCCGTGGGAATAAGGAGATAAAATATAGCCTATGTTACTTAGGGTGAATGTAGCTTACTAATGGAGAAAGAATTTTTGAAATCGGTTCAATACTTTTTGAGTTTATTCGTTACATACAAAAATACAAATCTTTCCTCTTTATAATATTAGTGTAGATTAGTGTATATATGTGTATGTTTTGGGTCAACTTCATATGTTATGGGTAAAAATATTAAATCGCGAACCGATAAAAGTGCATACCATGTACATGTTATCTTACTTAGACGTTTAGTGCAGTACCTTTTGAAGAAAATTTTACTTCAAGCATTCGACACAAAAAGCATAATTAGAATAATCACAAGAGAATTATGATGATGATAAATGAAATTGTGTGGCTCATAAACTTAATACTGTCATGGAAACGATTTTCTATTAGATAATTTTTGCTTAATAAGATTTTTTATTTCTGTAAAAAAAAACCGAAGCAAAAATCAGTCTTCAGATCCTTCATCCGAGAACCACAAAAAAGCTTTTGATAATTTGATTAAATCGAACACCTATAAAATTAATTATGGCTATAGAAATAATAATAATTCAGGCGGTGGCATGACCGGAAATAATATCTGAGAAGCATAAAACAAAGGAAAATAATGGAAGCCCATTCTTTGAGCAATATTGGGGGGTTTTCACCAAGGTGTGGCTTTGAGGTGTTCTCAATGATTTAGAGGACGCGAAGAGTGTTGTATTTTGATTTTTACTAGCTGAGACACGCGGTTTTATATGTAGTATTTCCATTTATACAGATGTTTTGGAAAATTCTGGTTAATGTTAATGGTAATATGTTAACGTTTGTTAATTACAATTATGAAACCAATCCTAACTAATATTATAAATGCGAAAGTAACTCTGTCTGTCTGTTACCTTTTCACGGCTAAACTACTGAACCGATTGACTTGAAATTTGGTACAGAGGTAGCTTATGGTCCGGGAAAGAACATAAAATACTTTTTATCCCAAAATTCCCACGGGATGGGGAACTACGCGGGTGAAATCGCGGAGCGCTGCTAGTTATGAATAAAACTCCCGTGAATATTGGCTTTGTCATTGTGAAGTTTAGGAGGAACAAACAGACTGACAGACAAAAAAAAGAACAAAATTTGACATAATTTGGAAAGTGTTTCAATCCATGTTCCCTCTCTTTAACATTTTGGGCTGGATGATACGCGTATGCATGCACGTACGCGTATCACTTCAAATCGTTGCCGAAGAAAATTCTGGAAAGCCTTTTTTCATCTAGTCGTGGGGAAGATTCTGTTATAATATAAAAAAGGATTTCTACATTCAAAAATTTTAAAAAATCCTTAGAGAACAGAATTCAAATAAAAGAAAGAAATAATGAATAAAAATCGTAAATAAATAACAAGCTGTATTAACTTGGACACAATTCAAATCAGACATTTTAAATCAAATTGTTCTCAAGAGACCCGAAAGGACATTTCGTTGGCAGTCTATTACGACAATGTTTTTATTTACGTTTGGAACTAATTATTATTTCAATGTTTCTTAGTTAATCTTAATAGATGTAGTGTAGTGTTCGTGTAAATCGAAGATATCAATCTTAATAGAGCTGCTATTTTTTAATTCTAATGAAATTCCTATGGTGATAGAATTATTTTTTCGATTTACTCAATCGTGTAGTCAATGGTGACATTGCTATACCAAAAGATGACAGTTTTTTAAATTTAAGATTATAGTTAATAAAACAAAGATTATTAAGTTCGATTCCCGTTTAAGACACATATTTGTAAACATGATTATGTCTTGTTGTCTATTCTTAGGAGATTATGCTTAGGCGAAGACACTGCCATTAGACTTTCACAATCCAGATGGCAATACGACATAGTTTGACTATGTGTGTAATATAATAATGATGCATAATAAATTCCCGTTTAATATAGCATTATAATTCAAGTATTATATAGTATACACTTACAAATATAATATTCAAAACACAGCCAAAAGTTGAACGTTTCTCAATAAATTTCAAAGGTTAAGCTTCTAAATCCTTTCCGTCTTTGAGCGTAATTGAAATCAATCAGCGGTATCCATTGTGGAGAATATTAATGGAATATTATGATAATAGGGAATTAATATAAATTACTGCTTATATTAACCTTTTCGTTAATTACTTGAATAATTAGATTTAAATTCTGTTTTAAAACGTCTTGGTTATTGATGGAAGTTAATGTTTTCTTAGATTTTCTGAAGATTTTTTTTGTTTTAAATAGTTTTCTAATAAACATAATCATTCACTACATCATCTCATTATAATAACCGACCCCTAAATAAGTTCGAAACTTGTATCTAGGGTATCAAAAACTACGCACACACTCATTCACTAACACACAGACCGATAAAAAATAAAAATAAAACACTAGTTTTAAGTTTAATACCTAGAAGGTCTAGAATAGATATTTTAATTTTGAATTTTTTTTAAAGACTCGTCGAATATCGAATATTATCGATTCAAACAAAAAACAATTTCAAAGACAATTTAGTGCTATTGTACTCAACAGGAAGTAAATTGGAAACTGCCCTAAAAACCGTCTTTTTGGGCCAAAAAACAAAATTATAAACAAACACAATTACTCATACCGAAAAAAACATTTGTTCAACAATCAAAAGATCACACCAAAACGAAATGGGGACGAACCTAAATTCGTTTATTCCCACAAACAGCGAAGCTTCATTTCGTCTCCATACATATTCTTTATTCATCAATTGAGATATATTGTGTAGTTGTACGCGTATACCTTTATTTTATTACGCAGCTGTGATCTTCGTTCGTTCATGAATCGAAATGTTCGTTTCCATTATTGGAAATGTTACCTTTCACAATACCTGGTTGTGGTTAAACCTCGCCCTTCGTATTACCGAAATACTGCTTAAATAAAAAAGAGTATCAATGTTTTTTTGTTTCCTTTTTCCTTCTTTAAATATTGGAGGTAAAAAAGGAGGATTATTCCGTAATGTGTTGAGAAATGTTTTCATTATTATTTTAATATGGAACTCGTTATGTTGAGTTAAAAAATGGCGTGGCTTTTGCACAGATAATTATTCATTTTTGTTCCAGATTTTTGGTGTTGCTGTTTTGGTTGAGATTGTTGCAATTTTTAAAGAAGCAGTAGATTTTTATTTAGAGGTTTTAAAAGTAAAGGGGTAAAGTAAATTGAGAAAGAAAGCTCTATTGATAGTAAAGAGAGGAGGAGCCATAATGAAAAATATTTGGTATTGTCGAAGATCGCATGAAAATTCAAAATCCATTGTGTACTTTAAGACCTACGAAGTAAAGTTATAAAAACTTATTATGTTACCTAGAATAACGATAGCAAACTAAGTACATCACTACATAGTATAAAACAAAGTCGTTTTCTCTGTCCCTATGTATGCTTAGATCTTTAAAACTACGCAACGGATTTTGATGCGCTTTGTTTTAATAGATAGAGTGATTCAGTGGGAAGGTTTTTAGCATGATTTTATCCCCATATTCCTACGGGAACGGGAACTACGTGGGGCGCCGCTAGTATAGTATAATATATAGATACATGTATACTAGTAAAACGAGGTAAGTGTTTATTTAACGATGCATTGAAGCGTCGCACGGTGTATTCGTAGCAGCTATAAATAATAATTTGTATCAGATATGATGCTTGCATTCGACACGATACAGGGAAACAAAGCAAGCTAAATTACTCCACGAATTTGTGTTAAGATTTATTGTTTAAGATAGAGTCACGTAAATTTAATGAAAACTAGTGGTACCTGCGGTTTTATCTCTGAAATTTCGCTTTCTTAGGAAGTACAGAACAAATAGTAAACTATGTGTTTATATGCATTAAAAAAAATACACCAAGTCATATCGACTTTTCACTCACAGACAGCATCTGCCTTATTTGCGTAGCATTTTTAGTCTGCTTTAACAAAACCTGGTAAGCATTTGACACCTTGTCGTTTTTTCTTCAATAATTGGATTATTTATTGCTGTGAAAATCTTTGTGTGTGTTTCTACAATAAATAAGTATTAGTAAACTGCTCTTTGCACTAAATGTACGAGACCATTAAGTGCAAGCGGAAAATGCTTGATATATTTTCGTATTCTTAAGGTACTCCAGATAGATGCTCTTAAAACTCTTATTTTGGAAGTTTTGTAATAGTTTCACGTATAAATTATGGTTCTTAGGTAACAGTAATTCTTCAGTCAGTATGAAACATATTAAAATCCAAAACTTTCTAAAAACGAAATCTTTGTTTGAATTTTTGAAGTGAAAACTTCTTTAGCGGCGCTGAGCACTTTTTTTGTATGGGCAAAAACTTTCAAACTCGCGTCAGGGTCACGTGATGCTGATCGAAAAAGCGTAAGATCCATATATAAATAAAGATATAATATTATAAATAACAACATATAAATTGTCATATTTGTGTACGATAGCGCAATAAATAAACATTGTATTCTACCTCATAAATGATAGTACTTTTATACTTATAATTAAACACAACGTTAATATTGAAGTTTTCACTTCTGCCGGCACTCCCGGAGTGCTACCTTTTTTTTATCCTTATTACTTATTCTCTGTCAATGTTTTTTAACCCCCGACGCAAAAAGAGGGGTGTTATAAGTTTGACGTGTCTGTGTGTGTGTGTGTGTGTATCTGTCTGTCTGTGGCATCATAGCTTCCAAACGGATGAACCGAATTCAATTTTTTTTTTGTAATAAAGGGGACTTACGCGCGAGTGTTCTTAGACATTTTTGATGAAAATCAGTTAACCTGTTTAAAAGTTATGGGGGAAAAACTCCAATGAGTTTATGAGGCATCTTACTGGTGATCTTTATAATTTGTAATATTTGTTAATAAATAAATAAAATTTTATCGAAACCAACCGAATTGAGAACCTCCTACTTTTTGAAGTCAATTAAAAAATGCTTCGTCGTAAGAATATCTTATAATCATAACCTAAATTTACCATTTAATTTTCCTACATTTTACCATCCCGAATCGAATCTAGTCTTTTAACAAATTAACCATAAGTCTCCACAAGAAAATGCTCAATAACAATACCTTTTATACTATTGAGGGTAATGACAAAGAAAATGCATAACGGAAATAAACACAAGTCAGATTTATACCTTCCTAATTCAATTAGCCAGGAAGTCCATTCTAGTATATTAAGTGGAAGAAAAATTGCTTTGTTTCACGCTTCACGCCACTAAAGTGTTATAGATAGTAATTCTTGAAGAAAATGTAGCAAAACTTATATTTATTATCGTAATAAACAGATATTTGATGTGGTGTATTGTTTTTACTTTAGTGTATTGTTTTGTAAGTAATTATGTAATGTGTTATTTGATGATTGACAAAGGCCTAATCACCCTGATTCAGGGTAGGCTCGAGCCCCTCGGTGGGGACATTATTTGAGCTGATGATGATGATTATTTGATTTTGTTACTATATTATGTAAATGTGGACTGAAATAAATTATCTTTTCAACACACTTGCTCATAAAGGGGCTCTTATTTGTGCAAAAACAGTTGAATAATGACACGCTTGATTCACTAGTGAGTCATAGATATTTTTAAAAATGTTTAGTTTTAAAAAAGTTTCGATACCAAAAAAAAATCGTGTCCATACATTTTAAAAACAAACTTCAACTATGTTGCCTTACTTTTGGTAGGTCTATGGTCGATTCCATTCATTTATTCAACCGTTTTTTTTTAATAAGTATATTCTTTTAGTCTTTGGCTGATCACCATTGTTGTGTTGGATGCGCGCGAATAGAAAAACTTACCTCGCTTGTACCATAAATAACTATTAATTTTAGTATTGATACTCGGTAAATAATTATGATATCTGTATACTTAATTTTATAGTTATCATGATTATTAAAAGTTTTATCATAGTTCGCGGAATATTTACCATTGAATATTTACGATGTATGTACACACGCGTATTATGATTTCAGTTATTAATTTTATTATTCAGATCATGGCGCATACAACAGCGTTGAAATATCCCTTAATTAAAATAACTTTAATATTATCTATGCCACGTGGTTTCTCTTGCAGTTTTTCGATCTCGTAGCTAGAGTGGTCACAATGCCGGACTGCCATCCGTAAGGTTGCGGGTTCGATTCCCGTACGGGGTGAATATTTGTGTGAACCACAAATGTTTGTCTCGGTCTGGGTGTGCGTAGTTTCTGATACCCTAGATACAAGCTCCAAAGTGTGTGAATGAGTGTGCGTAGTTTCTGATACAATAGATACAAGATACGGGCTTAGTTAGGGGTCAGTTACTGTAATGGGATGACGTAGTGAATGATTATTATCATCGCAATAATTGAATTTTATTGACTGTTATTGACTAATTTTCAGAAAAATCATAAATTAAAAATTTTAATACCCCCAACACAATTTCTTTCAAACCCCCATAACTTTTAAACGGGTCAACCGATTTTCATCAAACATGTCTAAGAACACTCGCACGTAAGTTCCCTTTAGTACAAAGAAAAACTGAATTGAAATCGATTCATACGTTCGGGAGCTATGATGCCACAGACAGATACACACACACACAGACACGTCAAACTTATAATACCCTTATTTTTGCGTCGGGGGTTAAAAAGAGATATAATAAAAGAAATACTAAACTTAACTTGTACAACCCAGGTGGGTTGTATTTTTGTTGTCATCTTCATTTCTTTGTTTCTATTGTCAATAAGCGAAGAAAACTGCATTCATTTTAAGTTATTCCATTCAAAGATTTCCTTTGATCTGAGTTAGATGACGTAGCTCCAATATCAGATACATAGAAGCAATATGTATTTTGTATTATTCATCATAGTCGATTGGAGCCATCTGCTGTTTATTATATATTGAGGAGATTACATTGACTGAGCGATTTGAGATATAGGATGGGGATGGGATATGAAACTATATTATTGGAAGACTTAGTATTTTAGCATATTGGTGGGGAAAAATCTACACTTCTACACTAATATTATAGAGGAAAGATTTGTTTGTTTGTTCGTAACGAATAGACTCCGAAATTAATGAACTGATTTAAAAAAAAACTCTCACTAATGGAAAGCTAATTTATCAGCGATTCACATAGGCTATATTTTATCCGTGTACTCCCACGGGGACGAGAACTACGCGGGTGAAACCGCGGGACGCTGCTAGTTGTTTATAAATACGACCGTCACTGTTAGTTGAGGGGGACTTCTTGTTCGAACCCGGTTACCAAATATGCAGAACGTGAAAGGAACCCAAATTATAGAAATCAGGTTGCTGAAAACTGTAGGTAGTAGTAGCTTAAACTACTGTTTTCGCGCGGTGAATGAGAGGTCCGGAGCCCAGGTTTTTTCTTTTTTACGGAGAAGTATATAGGACTTAATTTTCTGTTGTAACTAAGGTCAAGACCGGATACCTATTTGTAACTCTTGGTACTCGAAGGCATCCATGAGCAACAGTAGCCATACTTACCATCAGGTGCCCGTTTGATACCTATGTACATATCTATTAAAAGTTTTCATTTTTATTGAACTCATTAAACTATCTACCAAACAAACTCCAATCCAATGAAAAACTTCTTTATTAAGCGAATAACTCAAACTAATAATTGTATTCAGAACTCTATGTTCTACATTACAAAGTTCAATATTATCAAAACACTAATGACTTGAAATTGCTTTCTGGTACGAGTTGTTCAAAAATACCTTTTTATTCGAACATTTATCGTAACTTTTCGTGGTACAAATGGAACTAGGTGGAAGTTTCCAGTTCCCTCTCAACACTAGACTTTACTTTAGGGAAATTAAGCCACATAACCATGTGGGAATACATATGTTCAGTATACATGCCGCGTTTTTTCAATAGAAAATAAGTTAACTTTGAGTAAAACAGGCATTTACTTCAATGACATTGTTAGAAGAATATCTTTATTGATCTATATGTATGTTACTCTTCATAAAATAAATTATAGTTGTAGTTACGATTTTGATAAATGATTAGCTAAACGATATCCAGACAATCTTGTATGCTGACTGTCAGTTCAATACTAAGTCAATTTAAACTTAATATTAGTCTGAAATCAATCAATTACATCACAAGTGTGGTAATTACACCTAAGTATTCCTCCTCATTATATCTCAGTCACTTCGTTATATCTCAGTCACTTTGTTAAAAGTCATGCTGCGTACTACTTGTGCATATTTCGTAATTATTGTACTGCAACTAAGCTATAGCTGATCGAGACCAAAGATGGCGTTAACAGCTAAAATACTTCCAAAAATCTCAAGAAATTATGAGGTGTTCTTTAGAAATTACATTCACAAATGAGCCATTCATTATTTTCAATATCTATTACACCAAAGATTTTTTATCGATATCCTTTATCAAACTTACTTTATTGTCCGCCATTGATCGTCGATTAAAGATGATTTTTTATTACTTTTCATTCAACACAACCCTAAGAGAGAATAAAGTTTCCGGGATGAATTGTAACTTGGAGGAAAAGGGGGAAATTCAGGCAACCATGGAGAAATGAACAGGAATGATGGATGATCCTCAATGAGGCTCAAGTAGTGAATATTAAGAATTATTTATCAAACTGGTTCCGATAAGGAAAACACTCTTACCCTTTTCAATATTAATATAAAGAAGCTATGACACTGTCTTATTATTTATGGCTGCAGTGAAATGCAAGACTCTGGATCGCGCAAGAGTATTTATCTTGTTGTTCAGTTCAATGGTTTTTGTTTTTATTCTTACTTAAGATTTTAAATGGCGTCATGTGATTTAACAGTTTAATATGTTAATTTATAAATTATAGCTGTGCCCCGCGGTTTCACCCTCGTAGTTCCCAATCCCGTGGGAATTTCGGGATAAAACATAGCCTATGTCCTTTTCCAGACCATAAGCTACCCCTGTACCAAATTTCAAGACAATTGGTTCAGTGGTTAAGCCGTGAAAAGGTAACAGACAGACAGACAGACAGACAGAGTTACTTTCGCATTTATTTATTTTCCTATGATAAGTAAACTTCGGTGGGCAACGCCATCTTTCGGTTGTCGTACTAATAATATCATGACTATAATTATGGCTTTCAATAATAAAATAAGGCCATTAGACATAAAGTATCGTATCGCGCTGTATGCTGTGAAGTCAAAGTCAAAAATCATTTAATCAGTTAAGGTCTCAATGAGGCACTTATGAACGTCAAAATTGATTCTACCACCGATTCGGAAATTACATCAGCCGAGAAGAATTGGCAAGAAACTCTTGAATTGGCTCGGAAGGTCTGATAGTAGTCCATGTAAAATACACCACAAGTCTGGTTATAAAGAAAACCCGACTCCAATCAGTCATAGAAGAAATATGTATGAAAAAAGAAGAAGTAGACGCGAAGAAGGCCTTACCTAAATTAGGCCTTTGTCAACCACAGGCTCAGGTTAGATAAAATAAAACACTGTTATATATTGATAATATCTTTGATTTACACGAACACTACACATTGAAATAAAACACTTAAACGGATTTTTATCGTGGTTGTATTTTGTTTTACATTTTCTGACGTTTCGGATTCTTTACAGAACCCGTGATCACAGAAGACTAAGATGGATGAAACGTCAGAAAATGTAAAACAAAATACAACCACGACAAAAATCCGTTTAAGTGTTTTATTTCAACACTGTTATAATTCACAATATAGATCTTAACACTGGCATAGCATTCTTATCAACAAAGCCTTGGCCAGAAAGAGCTCTTCCTATCTGCCATTCCCTCAATGTCTTCACTGTAGTACCTGGTACTATATTTTCATTTATGTACTTAGCATCGTACAGCTCACTTCTGTACGTTGACAGTTGGTCTTTTATATAAGATATTGGTACTTTAGATACTGCAAGAAGTAAAGGTTTGAATTTTTGGAATTCTGGAACATTTTTCGATTCGTATAACTCGTAATATAGGTATTGGTCGTGTGGTTTTGGTACTTTGATGTAGACTGTGTATTCGTTGCCAACATGGAGGAAGCCAGTCAGGCCATGTTCAGATGTGTACCCGTCTATGAATGAAAATAGTTTTTGGAGACGGACTGCGTTTGTTTTTATGACGCATATTGATAAAAGAAGGAGCAGGTTCTGAAACATATTAAAAATATAGTAAATTTTTTTTTTGCATTTCTACTTATCATTACAGCTTAAGGTTGTCTGGCCATAGGCCATAGGTCTCTCTTAATTGGTGCCAGCGGGGAAAGTTTTGTATGGCCTGCAACCAACAGTTTCCAGCAACTTTTAAACAACCTTTTCTAGATCTTTCAGATTGCCTGTATATGGATGACATCAGATAACCATTTATGGGGATAAAAATACTTTAATTTTTTTTATATCTTTTGGGTTTGGCCTTGAACCGATGACTGATGATTGCGCTTTTCTGTACTGATGAATCTCGGACTTCACCATGTATTACAACTGAGATGATGATGATGATGATGATGATTTCTTAACCGATTTCGGCCTCAGCGACTGTTTGTTGGTTTTTTCGATATTAATTATATAGTAAACTCGAGCTTTGCTGTTCAGCTCGTCGCAGATGTGCTCGATGGTGACTTGCATATCCAATTTTGGATGTAAATGTTCTGCCACATATCGGACACGTCAACACACTGTTCATAACATTATAGCACAACTGAGATATTAAAAATATAAGTACGATATTTATAAGTAAAAATAACTATGAAAAATCCTGGTAATAAAATTATGAAAACAAATACTTACAAAATTCATTCAGATTATATAAATAATTATAAATTTTCAATGTTGATTCACATAAATTACATTTAAAATAAAATATTACAACTGCTTCCAAGTAATGTACGAACGATTTTACATCAAAGATTAAAATAAATACGTTATAAGCTTTATAGGAAATAAAAAAGTAGTAAATTTATACTAATATTATAAAGAAGTAAAGTTTGTGTGTTTGTTAAATTGTAAGGAGTAATCTCGGGATATACTGAACCGATTTCAAAAATTCTTTCACTAATGTGAAGCTATATTGTCAGCGAGTGACATAGGCTATTCATCCCTGTATTCCCTGGGGATTGGGAACTACGCGAGTGAAACCGCGGGGCGCTGCTAGTCACTACATAGTATAAAACAAAGTCGCTTTCTCTGTCCCTAGGTCCCTATGTATGCTTAGATCTTTCAAACTACGCAACGGATTTTGATGCGGTTTGTTTTAATAGATAGAGTGATTTAGTGGGAAGGTTTTTAGCATTTTATCCCCATATTCCTACGGGAACGGTAACTACGCGAGTGAAACCGCGGGGCCCTGCTAGTATTATGAAATGTTATTTTCAGATAATGGTATTTATGAAGTTGAAAATAAAATGTAAAAACACATAAATTTCGAGTATAACCATTATTTTAAATCTTTTCAGGGAACTGAGATAAAACTTAAATTGATTTATTGTACTTGGGAATAATTTTTAACATAATTTCAATTACAGTTAGGGCCTATTTTACCATCTTCAAGTACCGTTCCGAGTAGCTACTCACATGTTTTGTCTTTGTCACTTGATATAAAGTAAGAAAGAGACAAGACTAACTGTACTTGGTGAGTAACTTTACTTGAATTTCGTGAAATAGGGCCTAAGCGAAAAAATCTAATTTATAAGACGAAATAAAAGTGTCCAGATAGTAGTAATAAATTTGAAATATCATTATACAAAAAGTACGAGTATGTCGACTTCGATGTGATTTACTTATAAATTAAAAATTTAAAAACCCCGACACAATTACTTTCAAACCCCCATAACTTAAAACGGGTCAACCGATGTTCATCAAACATGTCTAAGAACACTCGCACGTAAGTCTCCTTTAATACAAAATAAACTAAATTGAAATCGGTTCTTCCGTTCGGGAGCTATGATGCCACAGACAGACAGATACACACACACACACACACAGACACGTCAAACTTATAACACCCCTCTTTTTGCGTCGGGGGTTGACAAAAATATACAGAACAAGTACCAAAACCTTTTAAAAAAACTACAAACTATGTCACGAATTCGATTGCAACTTCGCAAAAATGTGAGAACGAAGTCTCTATTGAACTCAACTACGAGTCACAGGAGTCCTCTATCGAAAACCTATCGGCGTATTTCAAGAGGTACCAAATACCTGACCCTGTTTCCATTTGTCTCTATAACACGATCTATGTCAAACCTCATATACAGGGAACGGCAAACATCGTAAGCGAAAAATCAGTTTCACAATACATCTTATTTTTAAGGTACCGTTTCACAAAATACATCTCAAATTTAGGGTTTTGTACTCTAAGAGTTAAATCAGACTATAACAAACTCCGCTGACTGTGCCAGGCTGTATCTCATGAACTGACATGTACTAGTTAGACATAACATAACATAATCATTCACTACATCCTCTCATTATAGTAACAGAATATAGACAGTTATTATACACTAGTAGCCCCGCGGTTTCACCCGCGTAGTTCCCGTTCCCGTGGGTTTACGGGGATAAAATATAGCCTATGTCACGCACTGATAAATTAGCTTTCCATTAGTGAAAGAATTTTTGAAATCGGTCCAGTAGTTTCGGTGCCTATTCATTACAAACAAACAAACAAATCTTTCCTCTTTATAATATTAGTATAGATAAGTACTATATTATAGACTGTTCGAATGTTTTACAAATTGTTATATTTTTTGTTCCTAATTAAAAGCAGAATAAATTAAATATTATGTTTGACTTCATTTGATAGCAGGGGGCATCCGAAAACCAGCGCTGTACTGAACCTTCAGTACAGCAACAGCTGAGATGCCTCCTTTTGCTACATTTGTTTAGTTTTTAAGTTTAATTGTGTGTTTGTTATTTTTATGTAGCAATAAATGATTTTTTACTTTACTTTACTCTAATCGAATTTGACAAAATATTCCAAGTAGTTAGACCGAGAAGTTTATGTGGAGTTCTCATACGAAAGACGTGTTTTTTTGCCTTTTTGTTACAGAACCATTAGTGCGTGATTCCGACTCACACTTGACTTTTTCCTTGTTGATTTCATTTGATAACTTCACTTCTGTTTGGGTGCCAAATTAAGATTGTCACAGCTAAGACTGTTGTTCAAAAGGATAACGAAGTTTAGAAATTGTGTTCGAAACCGTGACTGCGTCTAATAAATTTATTTAGTTGATTATTTTGAGGACTTTCGCGTTTGTGTTTCAGTACAAATAGTGGGTGATTTGGTTTGTTTTTCGAATTCATTTGGGGGATATATTTTTCTTAATGATTAATTATTTCATTTAAAATAATTAAATATTCAAATAATCGAGGAATTCGACTTAAATAAGTATGTACGACCATCCCGTTACTTTCATTTAATTAAACATAATGTCGTACGTTTCGTTTAATAATAAAATTATTCAAATGTTTAAAAATAGCGAGCTTTTAACTATTAAAGAATTATATGTAAAGAAATTTCATGAAAGAGTGAACTAGGAAAGAAATATAAAATATTTAATGTTGGCATTTTTAGAAAATTAAAGTGTTTAAAAAATGTTACTGCAAGCATTTTTAGTTTTTACTAGCTTTTGCCTGCGACTTTGTCTACGTGGAATAATGAATTTGGATTTTCCCCCTTTGATCCCCTTGGGGGTAGAATTAATCAAAATCCTTGCGGATGCCTACGTCATAACATCTACCTGCATGCCAAATTTCAGCCCGATTCGTCCAGTGGCTTGGGCTGTGCTAGATAGCTAGATCACTATGTCAGTCAGTCAGTCACCTTTGAGTAATATAATATTTAGATAAACTTCACTAAGTAACTCTGCAATAAAAACGATTTTAAACCAACCTTTGTATAACCCAAGAAGTTGCACTTACAGCTACACACAGGCGATCGAGCAGACGTAATTCATGGGGGTGTTTGATTAAAGTTCGCTTTTGAAGTGAACGAAAGCATGAGACGTGTTGAACTCAACACACAATACATGACAAAAGGACCTCTTGTTTGTATAGTTGTATGTTTGTAGATACTTGAATATGTGATTTTAACTTTATCAGGATTTTGGTATTAGACTTCCTTTTATGACACAAACATTTTTAATTTAGGTACCATAAAAGCTAGACCAAGAAATTTTACTAGTAGAAACAAAGAGACCGCGGAAAAACGCGAATGCTGAAAATAAATGCACGGAAAAACGATTTCGCGGAAACCTTCTCATCATCAGCTTATATATGTCCCCACCGAGGGGCTCGAGCCTACCCTGAATTAGGGAGATTTGGCCTTAGTCAACCACGCTGGCCAGTGCGGGTTGGTCGACTTTACACACAACCTTAGAATTTCTTCCCAGGTGTGTGCAGGTTTCCTCACGATGTTTTCCTTCACCGTAAGAGCGTCGAAATTAACGTACTTATGAATTCGTAAATTGAAAACACATTGGTACATGGTGGGAATGGTGGGGTTCGAACCAGGCACCTTCCGATCGGAAGTCAACGGCCTTAACCCCTGCGCCACCGACGCTCTTAGGCGCTCGCGGAAACCCTCTAACAAATCTAATATTATACACTAGTATAATTATTAGTCATCTACCAGAACATGCTGGTTATGTTTTACAAGAAA
Source organism: Timandra comae (assembly GCA_958496195.1). Taxonomy (NCBI): domain Eukaryota; kingdom Metazoa; phylum Arthropoda; class Insecta; order Lepidoptera; family Geometridae; genus Timandra; species Timandra comae. Next base: position 8,966,423 of record OY292363.1, on the reverse strand, counting down.
AAGTTATCAAAACAACAAATTTACCTTAAAAAATACGATTAAAAAGCCAAATAGCAAAGCTCAATTCAGATATCCATTCAATCATCAATTAACAGAAACGAATTAAAAACAGTTTCATTGGACAACCGGATATTAATTTTTACTTTCCCAATCATTGTAATGAGTTCATTAAACGGAATCCATTGTTTAATCAGCAGTATTACATTAGCGGGATAACCTATATCGGTTACTCGATTTCATTCCATTATTTGTGACGCAAGAGCTATTTTTTAACGCTTCTATTGGTTTTTAGAAAAGAGATTATTGGATTACAAGCTATTAGTTAATTATTACGTAAATATTTGCCACTACTACTACCTAGTAATTGGACTTCAATGCTACTACGAGTATACTGTGCCAATACCATGACACATGCCACCTTATTTGCGTTGCATTTTTAGTCTGGTTTAGCACTTAACCAGGTTTTTTAATCTGATCTAAGTACAATTTTGAATACTGTCAAAAGACTAAAGTGACAGATTTGACTGACAAGTGTCAAATGCCAGGTTTTGTTAAACTAAGTTTAAAATGTAACGCAAATAAGACCGATGGTGGATGATGTTAGGGAAATATAATTGTACTAGTAAGTGGATAGTTTTCCTTAATGTCTTCTTTGAGTTGAGTGCATTCAATATTGCGACAGCAAAAGGGTCCAAATGAAGGTAAATTAAATAATAAATAAAATAATCTTTATTGCTTTTTTCGCCAAAAACTACAAGAAGAAAAAAATACAGAGAAAATCATTGCGTATAGCATAGAAAATATTATATTGCATTGTACATCACTACATAGTATAAAACAAAGTCGCTTTCTCTGTCCCTATGTATGCTTAGATCTTTAAAACTACGCAACGGATTTTGATGCGGTTTATTTTAATAGATAGAGTGATTCAGTGGGAAAGTTTTTAGCATAATTTTATCCCTATATTCCTACGGGAACGGGAACTATGCGGGTGAAACTAGTCGCCGCTAATATGTTATATTGTGTAAATAAACTAAATTTCTACTGCAAATGCCCCCGGTCAACTTCCCCACATTACATATTGTAAGCACGTAAATCTTTAGGATTTAACCCGTAAACTGATACGTAACATCAATATAAACTGCTTCAATCAATCGCTGTCTCTTCTAACGTGTGTTCGTCATTTACAAAATTTGCCCTCCCATGATAAGGCTGAGGTCAGAAATTGAGGTTGTTCAACCGGAAGGTTAGATGATAACGTAATTTCAACTCTCATCTCATAGATTTGACGTGATGAAACTAAGTGTGTACCAGACCTTTAGTTGGATTGTGGATGATTCAAATACTAGAGTTATCGTAGTGGGGGCTGTTTGTAAAGTTGAATTGATTGAATGTGGCTTGATATGTTAATTTTCTTTTCATATTTTTTGATCCTTTTTATTTCTACTTATATTTTTTTAATAATTCTGATATTAAAGTTATCGTAGTAAGGTCTGGTTGTAAAGTTGAAATTATGTGAGTTGATATGTTAATTTTCTTTTCATATTTTGATCCTCTTTATTTCTACTTATATTTTTTAAGTTACTACTTTTTAATAACTATCGGTAAACTTGGGTAGTTAGAGCATAATAATTAAGTAATAGAAAAGTTTGCAAAATACAAAAATTTGACCATAATAATCACATTACAAAATAACCAAATTATCCTACTAATATTATAAAGGCGAAAGTTTGTATGTATGGATGTTTGTTACTCTTTCAAACTCAAACTCAAACTCAAATTATCTTTATTATCAAGGATTGATACAATCACTTATAATCGTCAAAAATTAAACTAAATTGATTTGATTGTTAGTTCACTACGCGCCCACTACTGAGAAGAACTAACAAGAAACTCAGTGGGGTTGTCTTTTTTATTGTGATTGTATTCACAAAATAAAAATATGTGTACATAATGAAAATAATAAGAGATATAAAAAGAGCAATTCATTTCCAGACGATTTTATCATTTAAATAATCTACTATAGTGTAATAAGCTTTTTCGCACAAATTACGTTTCACTACATTTTTAAATTTACCAATAGACAAATTAACTATTTCGTTTGGAAGTTTATTGTAGAAGCGTATACAGTGACCTTTATAAGAGTTAGAAATTTTATGGAGCCTAGTAGTGAGCACAGAGAGTTTATCTTTATTCCTAAGGTTGAGATTGTGGAGATCACTATTTTTCTTAAAATTTACATAATTTTTGTGAACATACAAAAGATTTTCATAGATATATTGTGAATGTACGGTCATTATTTTAATTTCTTTAAATTTATTTCTTAGTGACTCCCTGGGGCCCATCTTATAGATAGCGCGAACAGCTCGTTTCTGCAAGACAAAGATAGAATCTATATCCGCGGCATTACCCCACAACAGTATTCCATACGACATGATACTGTGAAAATAACTAAAGTAAACTAATCGCGCGGTGTCAACGTCGGTCAGCTGACGAATTTTTTTTACAGCAAATGCAGCAGAGCTCAGTCTGCCCGCTAACTTTTCTATATGTGGACCCCATTGTAACTTAGCATCTAACGTTATACCTAGAAAGACAGCTTCATTGACCATTTCTAATTCCTCATTATCGATTAGTACACTGGTTTTTACCTGTTTAACATTTTTTGTGGCGAATTTAATACATTTAGTTTTATTACTATTCAATAACAAATTATTGGCATTAAACCAGTTAACTATTTTTGAGAGAGCACTATTTACATCGTCAATCACTGCTTGCTGTCTATTAACGCAAAAACTACTGAATGGATTTTAATGAAACTTTACAATAATCTTGCTTATACATCAGAATAACACATAGGATACTTTTTACCCCAAAATTCCCACGGGAACGGGAACTACGCGGGTGAAGCCGCGGGGCGCTGCTAGTAATTCTATAATGATAGATATACCTAGGTCGAATTACTTATAGAAAATTAACAACTTATAAAATTACAATACCTATGTACAGTCTCGGAATGAAAAGGTTCGTCAATTTTCAAATTGATTCGTATAATGTGTCGCGAAAACATATTACCTTTTGAAACTATGGTACAGAATAGACTCAGGTTAGGGAAAATAATGTTCTACTGCTCGATAATAAAGTTCAAAATTATTCAGATCAGTGTTGTTTGACAGGATTAATATCTTGTCAAAAAGATTTTTGATAAACTAAAACCTTCTTGTTGGTTCAACCTACCATTATTATTTCTGTTAAAACTATTGTCAATCGGTCAATGTCATCATTGCAAGCAAAATATCAAAGAGGTTTTTATATGCCGCGCGCACAAGGCAGTGTTTAAAAAAAGGATAGAAAAATCAAACAAAACCTTATTCGATAGCAAACGTCATTCTATTTATTTAAATGTTAGCATCACTGTTTCTTACACTGGTATGTTGGTATAATTGTTTCTTGCAATACTAGTGCAAGTGAAAACCGACTCTAAGATGACGAACCTTTTCATTCCGTGACTGTACATATAGAAACATAGTTTTAAATTATTCTGTGATCTGTTTACTGAATTTATAGTTCATTCATACACTCATATAGTAATTGAATTATTACGATAAACGGTAATACATCAGAGTACTGTTGATTTATCAGGTGAATGAGAACTGATCACAACGCGGAGTATTTTTTAATTATTTTGATGAAATAATAAAAGTTCTGCATTTAAATGAAAAAAAAATAATAATAATAATAATTGATACAACCTGTGCTTCATCATTAGGAATACATTAGTGTATGAGTATACAGGGTGTCCCGTTAGTAGTGGACCAACGGGATGTGGGGGATAGGGGAGACCGTTACCTACCAGAATCACCAAAATGTATTGTCCTAGGCCTCATAGTTTTGAAGTTATAACGTTTTTTAGTAAGTAGGTGAAATTATCGTACTATGTGCACATTTTTCTTAATTCTACAAATTCTATTACTTATTTTGATGTTATTTTTATTCAAGGGCGTTAAGAATACATATGTTTTTCTAATTTAAATCATTTTTTAGTGTAGTTATCATTAACATTAAAATTAATCAACAAAACAAGTGCAATTGTTAAATTTCAAAATACTCTAAGTGGTATTTGAGCTGAGCTGGTGTAAATAAAATGTATTGTAGCCTTGTGGCACTTTATTTTAAAAACATCTACATATCATAAGGATTACAAAAACGTATAACACTGTGGTTTCAAATGAGTAGTTTTTTATTTTAACTAATATCAACGTAAAAGGGAATTTTTGAGAGAAAAAAAAAATTCATTGCTAATTATGGAAATTCGTTTATTACTCAATTTATTTTTACATTAAGGGTTCAAAATGCTTTTCTTTAGCTCTTGTGCATTAAAACATCTTCGTACAAAGTCTTTTTGTAAACTTTTTTGGGCTCTTTAATGTTTTTTTATCAATCCAGCAACATGATTGTAATTTTGTGATAACTCTCTTTTTATCAGAAATATTTGTCTCATAAACTGCTTCTTTGAGGAAACCCCATAGAAAATAATCCAAAGGATTCAAGTCGGGAGATCGTGGCCTATTTCATGGCCGATCACTGGCCATGAAATAGTACCTTCGCGTCCAAACCATCGATTTGGGAACGTCTCATTCAAAAATTCAGTCACTTACCGTGAATAGTGGGCAGGTTCACCTTCGTACTGCAACCACATTCTCTCCCGCGCAGTTTCAGGCCTTATGCATAACCAACATCTTCGAATAAAGTTAAGAAGTACGCGAGAGTATGTGGTTCCGCGCAGTTTCAGGCCTTGTGCATAACCAACATCTTCGTTAAGTTAAGAAGCACGTACGAATGTTGTAGTACGACGGTGAACCTGCCCACTATTCACGGTAAGTGACTGAATTTTTGAATGAGACGTTCCCAAATTTTTGGTTTGGACGCGAAGGTACTATTTCATGGCCAGTGATCGGCCATGAAATAGGCCACGATCTCCCGACTTGAATCCTTTGGATTATTTTCTATGGGGTTTCCTCAAAGAAGCAGTTTATGAGACAAATATTTCTGATGAAAAGAGAGTTATCACAAAATTTCAATCATGTTGCTGAATTGATAAAAAAACATTAAAGAGCCCAAAAAAGTTTACAAAAAGACTTTGTACGAAGATGTTTTAATGCACAAGAGCTAAAGGAAAGCATTTTGAACCCTTAATGTAAAAATTAATTGAGTAATAAACGAGTTTCCACAATTAGCAATGAATTTTTGTTTTCTCTCAAAAGTTCCCTTTTACGTTGATATTAGTTAAAATAAAAAACTACTCATTTGAAACCACAGTGTTATACGTTTTTGTAATCCTTATAATATGTAGATGTTTTTAAAATAAAGTGCCATAAGGCTACAATACATTTTTTTTACACCAGCTCAGCTCAAATACCACTTAGAGTATTTTGAAATTTAACAATTGCACTTGTTTTGTTGATTAATTTTAATGTTAATGATAACTACACTAAAAAATGATTTAAATTAGAAAAACCTATGTATTCTTAACGCCCTTGAATAAAAATAACATCAAAATAAGTAATAGAATTTGTAGAATTAAGAAAAATGTGCTCATAGTATGATAATTTCACCTACTTACTAAAAAACGTTATAACTTCAAAACTATGAGGCCTAGGACAATATATTTTGGTGATTCTGGTAGGTAATGGTCTCCCCTATCCTCCACATCCAGTTAGTCCACTACTTACGGGACACCCTGTATATGTATTTCTATCCTAACCAAAGACAAGAGGTTCCTTCTATCATTGATGTAAAGCGTTTTTAACTGACTTCAAAAAAGGAAGGGTTCTCAATTCGTCGAAAACTTCTTTTTAAGCTATTGCATAGATTCTATTGAGGGCCTTGAGCGCGGGGACCGAATCCAGAAATTCCGTAACGAAAAAAAACTCACGTTTTTATTATTTTTTTATCGAAAACTTTTTTTTGTAAATTTTCCAAAAAGTTTTTATAGTACTGTAGACAAAGTTTGTATTGTATGAAGTTCCAAGTACGACATCAAAATTTCTAAGGTAAGGATTGCAATACAAAAATAAAAAAAAACAATTAGTTGATAAAATTGCTATGCAATAGCTTTACCGCGGCAGTCTCCGAGTGCCATACGTTTTTTTTATTTTACTTTACTACGTAACTACGAAATTTTCTTCAAGTTAAAACTTTGTAAAATCATTGCAGCTCGTGACCTAAACTAGTGTGACCCCCGTGACTATTTTGTCACTGAAGTGGCCATATTTAATTGTGCCTTGGGCGTGATAAAAAGCCTACATCATTCTCTCGGGTTCATACTATAAACCTTTTCATATAAAGTTAAGCAATTAGAACGTGAAAACTTAGTTGTTTTTGTATTTATTTTAGATGCCATATGTTTTTCCGTGAAATTTTCCAGGCATTTATATATAACTGGCTGCGACCCGCGGTTTCACACGCGTAGTTCCCGTTTCCGTGGGAATTTCGGGATGAAAAATAGAAGTTGACCGATTCTCAGACCTACTGAATAAGCTCACAAAATTTCATGAGAATCGGTCAAGCCGTTTCAGAGGAGTATGGCAACGAAAACTGTGACACGAGAATTTTATATATTAGATATAAGTAATAAATAAATCTAGCTGGTTTCCAAACTCTAGCACTAGCATACAAACTTTCACATCTGGAATGACTTGTACTTTCTTATTTTCAAGATACATGTTCATTACATCTATCTTAATATAAATAGCTATTGTAATCATCGCTATAAACTAAGCTTATACTAACGCTACGTATGAAATTTAAACAGTTAGTATGAATAAAAAATTAAAAGCCCGTCAACGCGTCATTATTTATTTACAAATAGAAAATATCAACAAATTTCCAATGCTAATAAAAAGTGCATTTAAATAATTAATTGCAAAACCAACTGCATGATTTTACAGTTCAGTGACGATGGAATCAGATACATCTGTTAATTGTTGATATTCACTCCTTTTCACATCTGATCTCGTCTAAATAAATATGGGAATTACACGAACGCATTTTCCTGCAAAATAAACTCCAATAAAAAGTGGTGTGCTAGGAAGAAAAAGTATCACACTTCAAGATCTTTTCTAGAACAAGTGCCTATCTCTAACATTGATGATATTAAAAGTTTGCTTAAAGCATAAAAGCAGTCTTCAAAATCTTTCAGAACAAAAGCGTCCTTCACTGTGATGACATTAATAAATTGTGAAACAATAGAAATAAACAACCTTTTCTTAGACGTATCGATAATTTGTAACTGAGGATTCCAAGATCCTGTGGCGTGTTGGTGATCTCAATCTAATAATTTTCTTGTTATTTATTCGTAAGAACTATGTATGTTGAATTTACTTTATTTGTTATTATATTACATTTATAACATAAGTAATCAGTCACTTTATCGTCTTATCTTATTTAATAGTAATTGAAACCTAACTAAATCTATATTTCAAAGGAATCAGTAACCAGATTATAGATCAAATATTTATCGATACCAATATTAGATTAGTTATAGATACGAAAATAACTCTTTACAATGAAACATTTCTGATTAAATAGCTGAACGAATTTAATTAAAATTGGTGAAACAGATTTGTTTTTCGGAGTATATTTCTAAACTTAAGGAATAATGATGGCTGCCAAAAACTTATCTAGTAATCAAAATTTTTAACAGCTTAAATATTTAAATAACACTGAGTAGGAGAACTACGCATTGGGTTAAAATCTGGACATAGGAATACAAGCCCCCCTAGACAAGTGGTAAACGCTCCCAGTCTATTCGTTTTCTCCACAAACGAACGTCGTCTCTAAAACAGCGCTAACTTCTTTGATATCGTTGGTGCACGTCATTTTTTACAATTGTCAAACAGTACAAAACGTTCCAACTGACATAGCAAGTCAGTAAATGAAATGAGTTTGACATTCGCTTGTGAATAGAAATTACAAATTGGCAGCCAAGTGGCAGTTTGACAAACGTTTTCGCGCCGCGAGCGTATGAATTTTAGCGCATGCTAGGACCATGCAGAAAACTTAAGAAGAGAGAAACGCTAAAACCGCGACGATACTTTATTTGCAAATTTTGTAGTGATGTTTGCATGAATCTTGATATTAACTAATAAATAATATAATTTCGATTAAAAGAATGTTATGTGTTCGTATTTTGACCTTCTAGTTTTTGATAAATATTAAAAATAAACAAACAAAGTAATTTAATTCTTTATTATGATAAAAACTGTGTACATTATCTTTAAAAATTTAGGCTGCCAACGTTTTTTTTCTGCAACTATCTACTTAATGCCTTAATTATTATGTATTTATATTTACTCTAAGTATTTAAGTAAGTGTATATAATATTCTTTAAGTTCTAAAGTTGTAAAACATAATTTATTTCATTGAAGTTTCGTTTCCTTATGGCTTTTGCTGGCGTCAAATCCCTAATATAATACAATGTATTATACCTCTATGGTCAAATCACACCATCCTTTTATTACAACGCCATCTTTTGGCTCTTGAAAATAATAAATTCTAATAACATGATGTCTTACCTTTGATTATATATTTGTCTGATAGAGTAATGCCAACAAACGCCTTATAATTGTCCTCAAATTGTGGAATATGTGTGAGTACGGCTCGTTTATTATTGTATTAGGTATTATGTCAATGTCAATATACCTAATTAAATAAAGTAAAATAGTAATTTGTAATAAAAAATAAATAAACTTCAATTGAACTAATTTAACATAATTTAACAGCGCAAACCGGCATAAATAATTATTTTTCGTGAGCGTTATCCATAAGTCATTCAAATAACACTGATGTAAACAAGAAGTGAGTCTACCAAATATAGTAGACTTTATTTGACCCGTTTTAGTACGGCCAATTTTGCATCTAGACAAGTATATAATCAAAGAATCTAACAATAAAACCGTTGAACAACGAATAGACTATGCGTTCATTATGTTTTTGTACACTTGGCTACCAATTGACAACCTATTGCGCCACGGCGCGAGGATTTGGCATATATTTGCAGCGTTCGCCAGTTCGCCACAGAACACATTACACAAAGTATCTCTGTGCCATGGAATAATAAACATTTTGTTCATAATTTATTTAACTTTAAAATTTATTTTTATTCTGTCAAATAATTATTCAAGTATTAATTACCATTATAATCTATTAAAAAACTAAAATTTTTGTACATTTTACAAACTTTGTGCAATTCAAATTATGAACTTTGGTTTTACTAGTATAATATTATCTGTGGTTTTACTATGAACTAAAATTTAATCTTTAATATTAATATCAATAGTAAAAAAAAAACGGAAAATAAATGTTGATAATTAATTTTTATGAAATTAAATTATTTTTTAGTATATTTATTAAAACAATATTGACACAAACGTGAACAATTTGAATCAAACAAATCATTCATTCACCATTTTGAATGAAAAATGTACTACTGTGGCATTTCCTTGAAGTTTCCTTGCGACGAAATCCGACGAATAGATAAATGACCACTTGTCTTCCAACTTCACGTTTCGTAACGCGGCAAAATTACAAATCGTAAGCATATATCAATTTCATTCATAAAAAGGAACTTTCTGTTCTATACGTCTAACGTAATTGCCATTTGTCTAGGGGGGAAGATCGGATTAAATAAAAACAAAAGAACAGCAGAAACTTTCCACTATCTTTTAAAACGTATGTTATAGGCACTCTTTTACAAAAGCCATTAAACCTAATAGGATGAAGCACAAATGTATTATAATACGGAAAAACACTTGGAAACCCTAAAACACCTACAGAAACAGGAATTACACGACCAAACCGCTTACAGGTTTACATTCAAACAAATTTGAATTCTAGAAAGGTCTTTTTAAGGTCAATAATATAATTAAAACAATAATTTACCTTTTGTCGAGCCTAATGCTGTCCCATACTCTCCTATGTTTCCAAAACGTCCCAAGAATAAAGGATAGGTATTCTATTACACCATTTTTACTGGGAATATAAATTTTAACGGACGTCGGGAACTGTCGACCCTTATCTGAAAGGTGTCTTAACGTAAAGAATAACGCACACTCACGTTAATGTTGCCATTGAATAGTCAGTTAAACTGATCAGTCTGGACATAAAACTGTGCGACATAAAAAGTTTCAAGCCTACTAGATTTCCCCACTGGAATTAGTTCCAGTAGGGAAATCTAGTTGGCCTAAAACTTTTGGAGTGACGCACAGTTTTATGTCCAGACTGATCAGTTTAACTGACCTAAGAATTGATGACCATTTTTGGATGAACGCCAGTTCAAATGATCAGTTAAAATGACACGTCAATGGCCGCCGTTATATAACTACGTACTGCTAAAGGGATGCGGATAGAGGATGGCTTACAGACTAATTTAGAGCCGCGATTATGTTGTAATTATGCTTTTAAAATAATTTATGTCTTTCCTTGATTATAAGAGGAATACTTAGGTCTTTCTTGGGACTGTTTCGGTTGGTGCAGTTTATTTTGTATTATTTTTAATTTCGTTCAATGTTTAAAATATCTTGATAGTCCAGTATTGACCTCTCAATTAAAGATCTCTCTTTCGAGAATTATATATCAAACTAGCTTTTGCCCACGACTTCGTCCGCGTGGAATAATGACTTCCGGCAGAATTCGGGTTTCCCCCCTCTTCTCCCCCTAAAGAGGGGGAATTCCCAAAAATCCTCTCTTAGTGGTAGCCTACTCCCCCCAACAAACACACGTGCCAAATTTCAGCTCTCTACGACCAGTAGTTTCGACTGTGCTTTGTCAGTCAGTCAGTCAGTACATCACTCAGTAACGGAAGAGTTTTATATATATAGGAAATAGACTCAAGGTAGATAAGACTTAAATAGAAAATAACAGCCTTACCAATAAAAAATACCCACTGTGTATATTCTTGATATAACGAATTATTAATATGCTTCACACTCGTTATATCAAGAATATACACAGTGGGTATTTTTTATTAGTAAGGCTGTAAGTGTTTATTGTCAATACAAGTTTTCTGTGAAAGAAAATATTGAAAATCAAAGGGAAAATTGGACACTGTCTAACCCAGAGCAGCACACTAGACTAAAATAATTAAAATAAAACACATTTAACTAAGATAATATCAACAATTTTCTAACACAATTGCAGCATACATTAATTATCAAACGACATTGTTGGATCATTTTCACAACACAAACTGACCTCTGATGACCTCATCTGAACATACAAGATACTAGTATTGACAATAGTTTAATCTTGGACTATAGTAATAGTTAGTATTCAGGCTACGTTAGTGCCAATACACTAGAGTTGAACCTTTGTTTTATAAGACAAATACTATTATGAAGATTGACTGTGATCGATTTAATGGTATTTGTCTTCCGTTGGTTTTTGTACTTACGATTTTTCTCACGTTTTTTGGGTAAAAATAACTAGTAATTCGATTTGTCTTTATTTAAGTTTATGTAGTGGAGTGGATTTTTTTTTGGTTTCTGATCACGGAGTCTAAAGGGTAGGGAATAAGCAAACTACTACTTGTATTGTGAAACTTTTTAAGCAAAGTACTGGTCATTAAAATTTGTAATGCAGCCTGGAAGATGACTGAAAAAAAAATCCTTTATTGTTGAACTTATTTAAGATTTCAATTTTTGTGCGCCTAGTACATACATATATTTTATTAAACAAACATGTTATTTACTTGAAAAGGATGAAATAACTTTCAATTGTTTCTTTCTTTCTCAAAAACACTCTTTTTGTAGATTTCTTGTGCTAATGCAAAACATAATTACTATCAACTAAGACCAAAATACAAACATGTGTTATGTTCAAATCTTTGATAAAGCTGGCATTCTAACCAGATTCTTCTTGCAATCAAGCCAGAGAAATGGCAGAAGTCCTAAGTAAACTTTTATTGAGTCACAATCTTTTCTGTGCCGGCGGACAAAATTTTAAACTACTATTGTCATTTTGATTCTAATGTCATTTGGATACATTTTCAATAAACTGACAACCAAAAGATGCGATTACAGCGACGATGTCACCGGCACAGAAGATTGTGGCTCAATGTGTTTTGTAGATAACTACATCTTAATAACTATCCAACAACAAAATAATTAAAAAACAAAATACACCACAAAATTATAAAAAATATTTCCAAAATTAATTAAACAAATATAAAGGAAAGCCTCAAAAGTCCTTTTTGTTCTCTTTCCGCTTTTAATCCCACAAACAAAATAAACTAATTTAACTTTCACCAATCAATTTTTCATTATTTAACTTAAATACACCCATTTTTTGCCAATCAAATCCTTTAATATAAATTTTTGAGGGAGAAAATCAACGTCTATACATAGATATACAAATATGTATGCATAATAATGTCAATTTACCTTTATATAACTTAAACACACCATTTTTTTGCCAATCAAATCCCTTAATATATTTTTTTGAGGGAGAATATGAATAACGTCTATACATAGATATGTATGCATATAAAAAAATGGCAGTAGCACAAAGGACCCATATAAGAGAGGTATAATTACATAAAACTGCTCAATCACAAGTACTTAAGAATGTCGATATATTTTTAGTTGTCTTAAATGAAAAGTTGATACCTTTCCCGTAGGAAAACAGAAACATGATTGTTTATGATTGAATAAAACGCACTTTGGCTTTATAAAATATACTGAATATAACGTAATTTAAGTACAAACAGTTACACTTTTAACTGCAAATATTTCAAATCTGCAGTTATAAGTGTAACTGTTTTATTTATAAATCAAATCTAAGTATAATATAATAATAGTCTAAAATGTAGTCCCTATTAGGACAAAAACAACAAATCTGTTACTAACAGTTATTTAGACTCGGTACAAAGTATTAACAATGCATTTATACATACAACAATCAGAAAAAACAGATTCAAAAAATGAATGTAAAAAAATCATTTGGTAAAAACCAGTAACAGATAATAAAACCGTCAAACGTACATAGTAAAAAAACGCATAATTAACAAATGATCTAATCGACCTAATATCCCGATCCCCAACATCCCGATAAGGAAATCAATCCGAAAAAAGGTCCATAAAAATCCAATAAAATTTTCATCACACCACTCATTAAATTAATAATCCATTATAATCAGTTACCAATAAACCGATATTAAAATATCATAAAGTTACGGCGGGCGGTTCGCGCGGGGCGGGCGGGATCACAGATTTGAATGGGGAGCAGACGTAGTCGCTCTCGGACCTTCGACGCGAGCGGTCGCGTCGCTCATCGCTCGTCCATAATATGCCTCGCTCCGTGTTCGAATATTTGAAAATAATTCCCGTTAAAATCTTGGAGTGAAATAAATGTGAAACTTTGTTTGGTTAAATTAATTCAGTTCGTTATGGTGCCAAGTTTGTGTGGTGTATTTTTGAGTTCCTAATTAAACATTTCAACTCAATTGTTTTACATTTGGTTTGGATATTGAGGTAATTTTGGATTTTTAATGTTGTTTAGAATTTAAATTGTTGTTGATTTGAATGTATTCTAAGACGCATTTGCAAAAAATAAAAAGCTGAATTTAGATTTGTTGTGGTAGATTTGTTATGAGGTCTTTTATACGATGAACTATGGAATCGATTTTAAAAAATGTTTTTGCAGTCATATTTATGAATTTGATTGAAGATTAATGTAGATCAGTTTGACTCGACTGAATATAATTATTCACTGAAAGATGAGACAGATAATTTATTTATCAATTGTTGAAAATCTCTTTTTAATCTCATGCCCAATATACATTTCCGATTATTGTATATGTTTAGATTATGGTGTGCATTTATGCAAGATACCATAATCTTGCTCTATGTCTTGAGTTTATGGTATCATGCATGCATATGCTCAATTCCTTTGTCAACTTTAAAATGATTTAACCTAAAATATATGAAATAAATTAAATTTTATACATAAATCATTTATCTAAAAAAAAATTATCTAATTGGTATTACAGTGAAAACGATAAAGACAAGAGTTACTTTGACATTCATTCATAATAATAAGCCCTAGAACGACCGATTTAATAGCTCATTTGCAGTAAAAACTTATATCTAAATCTTTACATAATTTTATCAAAATCGTTAGAGCCGTTTTCAAGATAGACGATATCACTACATAGTATAAAACAAAGTCGCTTTCTCTGTCCCTATGTCCTTATATCCCTATGAATGCTTAGATCTTTAAAACTACGCAACGGATTTTGATGCGGTTTGTTTTAATAGATAAAGTGATTCAGTAGGAAAGTTTTTAAGCATAATTTTACCCCATATTCTTACGTGAACGGGAACTACGCGGGTGAAACCTCGGGGTGCTGCTAGGTTAATATATAATACTAGAATTGCTCACTTGAGTTTATAGATACTCGTAGTAAGTAAAGACACAGAATCATTTTTGGAATCTTATAATTTAACTAGCAGCGCCCCGCGGTTTCACCCGCGTAGTTTCCGTTCCCGTGAGGATTTTGGGATAAAAAGTATCCTATGTTCTTTCCCGGACCATAAGCTACCCCTGTACCAAATTTCAAGTCAATCGGTTCAGTAGTTTAGCCGTGAAAAGGTAATAGACAGACAGACAGAGTTACTTTCGCGTTTATAATATTATATTAAGTTAGGATTAGGATAAGGATAAGATTTACTTTATAAATAAAATATTAATACGAATATGATACATCTTCTTGTTAACATATTCTGTTGAAAATAATGAAGAGGTTTAATTGTACTCAAATATTTAGAGTGTTATTAAATTATTTAACTCATAACTACGTCTTACTTAGTCAGAATTTATTTGTATTTTGTACATATATTTTATACACGTATAATTATGTACTTTAAAAGCAAATATGGAATACTAGCTGTACCCCGCGGTTTCAACCGCGTAGTTCCCGTGGGAATTTCGGGATAAAACATCGCCTATTTTCTTTCCCGGATCATAAGCTACCCCTGTACAAAATTTCAAGTCAATCGGTTTAGTAGTTTAGCCGTGAAAAGGTAATAGACAGACAGACAGAGTTACTTTCGCGTTTATAATATTATATTAAGTTAGGATTAGGATAAGATTTACTTTATAATTTAAATATTAATACGAATATGATACATCTTCTTGTTAACATATTATGTTGAAATTTATAGTGAGGTTTAATTATACTCAAATATTTAGAGTGTTATTTAATTATTTAACTCATAATAAGCCTTACTTAGTCAGAATTTATTTATATTGTATACCTATATATTTTACTTTAAATGCAAATAATTATTGTGTACTAGCTGTGCCCCGCGGTTTCAACCGCGTAGTTCCCGTGGGAATTTCGGGATAAAACATCGCCTATTTTCTTTCCCGGATCATAAGCTACCCCTGTACAAAATTTCAAGTCAATCGGTTTAGTAGTTTAGCCGTGAAAAGGTAATAGACAGACAGACAGACAGGGTTACTTACGCATTTATAATATTAAATAATAATATTAATAATTAGTTAGGATGACTAGCTAAAACTAAACTGTAGCCCGCGGTTTTACTAGTATTCTTTTTCTTTAACAAGCTTTTTATTATGAACTTTCCGTGGTCCACGGCTTTACTTGCATTCATTTTTGTTTCTTCTTGTCCTGTGGGAATTCTTAGCGGATATTTACGTACAAGATAAACTATCTTTGTGCCAAATTTTAACGCAAACCGTTCAGTGATATGTGTTGATAGATATGTCCGTTAATACCGGCTTTCATGTGTAAAATACTGCAAAATGATATATAATATTTGCAAAGTGCCGCGGTTTCACCCGTGTACGAGTAGATCTCAAGTCCGTGAGATATAACTCATAATCATTCACTACATCATCTCATAATAGTAACTGACCCCTAACTAAGCTCGTGACTTGTATCTAGGGTGTCAGAAACTACGCACACACCCAGACCGAGACAAACATTTGTTGTTCAAAAAATATTCGGCCCGCACGGGAATCGAACCCGCAACCTTACGGATGGCAGTCCTGCATGGTGACCACTCTGAAATCCAGGTCGTCATATTTGGGACATTTTTGTCTTACGTGTTATTCCTGGTTATTAACATCTGTATTCAATTTCATCTCAATTGAAAATCTAGTGCTCTTTATATATTTATGTAAAAGAATAACATACATTCTCATCCATACATTCGGACAAACTTTCGCGACTATAAAATTAATAGGATGTCTTTACCTAAGCCCTTAGAACGTCTGAACAACACATTCTCATTACACATACCTCGCGAAAGACTATATTTTGAACAAACAGCCATTATTTACGTTTTATGTACCGTTCAAAATAATTAAAATGTCGAGATTGTACGTTTTGTTAAATAATAAATAACGTACTCGTAGTTACAGGTATTCGTTTGTACAAAAAACAGGAAAAATTCTTGTCAAAAAATATTACAATATTAATATACTTAACACTTTCATCGCTTGTGGAAAATATACAGCAAAAATTCCTTCACTTTTCGTTTCACTTTACCGAAACTCCTTTAGCCATGACACCGACGAAAAACTAATGGCGTCTTTAAAAATTCACAACTCTCAAAAAGTCTAAGCAAATATTCTGTAGATTTTGTATTAAATAAATGGTTGGAATAACAAAGAATTTCGTTATGAAACAATGGGTAAGGAATGATTTTTTAAGTCAAGAGTCTAAATTAAACAGTGTTCTTTTATGAATGTTTTGAATAAAAGGGGTCCAAGGACCAGAGCCTTGAGGAATGGTCTAATGTCGTTCCCTTGTCTTAATTTGTCTTCGGCATTATTTGACTCACAGTTCACAACGAACTAAAGTGAGGATGTGTTATGAATACGTTATGTTTTTGCAAAAAAACGTCAAAGTCAACCAAAAACATTATCATTTTTAAAATACATTTTGAGACACGTTCTAAGTAAATACCTACTTAGAACGTGTCTCAAAATGTATTTTAAAAATGATAATGTTTTTGGTTGACTTTGACGTTTTTTTAAAAGTTTTTTTAAACGTATTTTGGTTTACTTAATTTAATGTTTTTTTTTTCTATAACATAAAATATATGATATTTAAAAAAATGTATTTTTACAGGTGTATGTTAGTTAAATACACATTCTCTGCGTGATTCTTATACCTTATTGTCACGAAGATTAAGAGTGCAGTCGTGTAAGAGTGCGTTCATCAAATTACTTTCAATAACATGCATTGTACTTATATTATGTAAGTGAATAAGTGTGTGCGTAGTTTCTGATTCCCTAGTCTCGAGCTTAGTTAGGGGTCAGTTACTATAATGAGATGATGTAGTGAATGATTATGTTTTATGTAGGAAGTTTTTCCGCAATTAAGACCTCTCTTTTAGGCTCTTTGTACCTGATCCCATATTTTATATTAGACCTTTGAAGACTCTATCTATCTGTAACGAATGTCAATGATTTTAATACGACAAACGCGTTTTTTTTTTTTTTTTTTTTTTTTTTTTTTTTTTTTTTTTTTTTTATTTTGTTTGTGTCTTTTAGTATCTTTTAATAAATACAAATAGCACTTCAACACCTATTAATACAGAATATATTTATCAACTCAAATTTTAAAACTGATGGACAGCAAATTTTATTATGATTGACAAATTGGACAGTCAAAAAAAATATTGGCGTTTTTAATATTCCCTGTGTCCATCCATATAGGTACTTTGGTGACAAAAACATAAAGTGAAAAATAAATGATGAATGACCTATTATGGATGCTCTGTGGAATATACAACGAGGACTGTCCTTGAGTAGGGTGAAGACAAGCGATCAACATAAAACATGATGGATTCTGTTTTATGCATGTTTGTTTTTATTTTTCATTAAAAATTTTGATTGGATTAGGGTCTACACAGAATTAATTATAATTTAATGAAGCTGAATCTAATATGCCAAGGATATCCTTTTGTTTTGATATGACACTTTTGTCTTTGAAATAGAACTAAAAATGGTGAAATTAACATTTATGTTAATATTTTCAATTCAATTTCTACCATAAGTGACTATTATTCTATTTGTAAGTACTAATAAGGACATTGATTCTAACATTCTTGTGGTAGTGGTAGTGGAACGTAAATATTGCACAAATGTTGTCCTAATATATCATCACTGTTTTCCTTTCTAAGTGACATATTTATATTAAATGAAAAGCATAATTCAAATGAGCTTTCAATCCCTGCGCTCTTGATTTGGTTTGTTTAATCACTACAAGGACTGTCCCTCATGGAATCGTTTGACGTAGTGATCACTGATGATGATGTTGATGATTATAATTATATAGTGTTTATCACTTCTTCAGGTATTAGAAAGACATAGTGTTATTACGATTATTATTGACTTTAACTACTCACGTATTTAATGTAATTCGTGTTAAAATTTAAAAAAATATTTCCTTTCTCTTGATTAAATTTTAACTTTGATGAAAACTTAGCTTCAAAACGGAACGTTGATGGAATTTTAATTATTTCAACTTCATAAGTGTACGTACCGAGTTTAGATGAATTCTTTAACTAGTTTATCCACATACGTCTTCATCAGCACGAGTGGGATGTGCTCGCTGACTAGGAGAGAAATTCGTCTGAACTCTATTAGGTATGTTTGTACTAGTTAGTTGTAGATGTTCCTTTATGATTGTTATTGGAGAGCTAACTTTTGATATTGTAGTCAAATTTTAAAGTTGTATGATAATTGGTATGGACAAAATAAATGTTTTTAAATATGATTATAATTCTTAATCTTCAAAAAACTTACGACTCTTCAATGTTTCTTATATCGTCAGTGAAAAAAACGCGTTTGTTGTGGTATTTTACATGCCGTACTGTCATCCTGGAGCTCCAAACTCCAGTGGGGAAATCTAGTTAGCCTAAAACTTTTGGAGTGACGCCACAGTTTATGTCTGGAATGATCACTTCAACTGACTCGTTAATGGTCACCTTTAAAACACTTAATGATGACCAACTGTTACTAGAAAAGTCAACGACCTAAACAAAAAATATACTAAGTAAACATAACATATTTGCCCGACACACATTGTTATTCGCACCGCCATTGTTTTCGTAATTCAAAAGGAAATAAACACCCCAATGGAAAGGTGTTTAAAAATATATACTAACCAAGTCTATTGTTTCCGATATTTCTATATGAGTTGAGATGAAAGCTCGCTAAGTAATGGCGCATAAAGGAGTATATTTTCCTGTTTACATTAACCACGTTGTGAGTGTGTTTAGTCAATAAATAAATGTTCTATTACAAAAGAACTGTGGCTCATGTCTTGTCATATGAAGGGACTCATAAGAGCTTTTAAAAATAGATATTCTTTCAAATGTTCACGGTAGAAATAACAGTGATATTGAGAAGGTATTTCGGTTTGTTATGCTTTTGATTATTTTGCGCATTCACCCACATGATTTGATCATCCGTTATCCAATTCCTACTAATATTAAAAATGCGAAAGTTTGTATGTTTGGATATTTGTGAGTTTGGATGTTTGTTCCACTTTCACGCAAAAACTACTATTTGTACTATTTGTATTACTATTTTGATTAAATTTGGTACAGATGTTCCTTACAACTAGAAATAACACATAGGATACTTTTTATCCCGCAATTCCCATGGAATTGTGTATAAGTAATCGTATGTTTTATTGTAACTTTTTGATGTCACAAATCCTACCAATAGATGGCGCTGTTACTTATTTTTTTAACACACGATGGTGAATTGTGCCGAGATTGTATGATACTACGAGCTACGTGTTCTCACGGGAGCGGGTACTATGCGAGTAAAACCGCGGGGCGCTGCTAGTTTATTATATAAACAGAACCACCTACACAGCTTTATTCTATTATAACTATTGATCTTCTAGACTTATTACAATACACAGTATTTCATCTTCTTTGACGTAGGCTACTTTTTGACTTTATCGTTGATTGGATACTTTTAAGTATTTTTATCACAGTAATATCATATGTATTTATTATGCTTCCGTTCCCGGGGAAATACTGGGACAAAATATAGCCTATGTTACTCAAGGTGAATGAAGCTATCTAATGGTGAAAGAATTTTTGAAATCAGTTCAGTTGTTTCGAAGCCTATTCGTTACAAACAAACAAACAAATTCTTTATAATATTATTTATTAAAGTATATATGTTTATTATTCCTTTACTCTGGACGGTTTTGGATGAAATTTGGCACATATACAGTCTATTATCTGTGTTAACACATACTGTACTTTTCACCCCGAAACTTCCACGCCATAAAGATTAATATAAATTTTTATG
The DNA here is from genome assembly GCA_958496195.1 of Timandra comae. NCBI lineage: Eukaryota > Metazoa > Arthropoda > Insecta > Lepidoptera > Geometridae > Timandra > Timandra comae. The sequence goes on along the minus strand of OY292363.1, from coordinate 8,946,056 downwards.
GCATTTATTTAAACGTCATTTGTTTTTCGCTCTTGCTTGTGTATCCTGTGTGTGTACTTTTAAACTCAAAATTTCTTGGAAACAGGATTATTAAAGCACATAATTATACAAAAAATTTGTATAACATAAATAAAAATATCTATAGATATCTCATGTTTTCAGTTTTTTCGTTCGTGTTAAAAGCATTTGAGTGGCCGGTGATTGGCGTATTCCCTTAACAAAGTCACGCTTCTTACAAGTTGATTTATTGCCTCACATTTTGGTGACAAATTTATTTTTTTATTTTTCTTTGTTTTACAACGTTATTTGTCTAAATTATTTAAAAATTATGAAGTCTGAACAGATTAGTACTTGTAGAGCACTACTCTATGTTCATACAAATATTTTTTTACAGGCGTTTCTATGGTTTCAGTTACAATAAGTAAATGTTAAGCAAACCTCTGTACATGCCTTCTTATCTTTTTTTTTATTACAATAAAAAATTTAATTAACAATTTTTTTTTAATGATAATGCACAATTATAAATAAATAAAATAAATAAAAATAAATGTTTTTGAACCTTATTATTTAACAACGTAGGTATGCAAATGCCATGACAGTCGAATATGTGAATTCGGTCGTCCAAGTCTACAATTATGTAAACTATAATTGTTAATAGTACTTTCATGGCTGTTTGTACATACAGACTGTATAATTGCCAAACTAATAACAAAACCGCAAAACTGTAAAGCTAATAATCCTACAAACTGTTTGGGTAGACGGGTCTTAAGGGAAGGCTAGGGCTGTAGTCAAGTCTAAAGGCTACATTTAATCTAGATACTTCAATCTTAGATATACCACAACACATATATAAATTAATTATTATGGGTGCTGTGTAAATAATACAATAAACTTTATATTAACTTCTGCCTGAAAATACTCGTTGTTGTCAGAATTGAACTGATAATCAGATCCTTAAATTTTTTTTTTTGTTAACCTATAGTGTCCCACTGCTGGGCAAAGGTCTCCCCCAAACACCTCCAACCATCCCTATCCTTCGAAGTCTCTAATAAATTAAAAAAAAGGAAAACATTGAATTGCCTTTGAACAAGTATGTGTATGCAAAACAAAACATAAATCTGTTCGCCCAATTCAGGGTACAAATCTAATTCTTCTTTCGTCCTGAATGACATAGTTACTAAGCCACAGATTATATGTATATTTAAAATATTATTTTGACAACCTCGATGGCAGAGTGGTCACAATGCCGGACTGCCATCCATATGGTTGCGGGTTCGATCCCTGTGCGGGGTGAATATTTGTGTGAACCACAAATGTTTGTCTCGGTCTGGGTGTGTGTGTGCGTAGTTTCTGATATTCTAGATACAAGCTTCGAGCTTAGTTAAGGTCAGTTACTGTAATGAGATGATGTAGTGAATGATTATGTTGTGTTATGTATTAACAAATGTTTATCTAGAGATAATTTGATAAAAACTACTACAAATTTTTAATTAATGAATACAAGACTCACTTTGTAATGTTGTTTAATGTAATTTATTAATCATGTGTTAGTTCTGGGTTCATTAGGATCAGTAGTCTAATCAATGAAGCATTGATTTTAATTAACTTAGTACTCTAAGCCACGGTTTAAATTAGATCTATAGATAACTATAACATTACGCATTGATATCTTTGATTTACACGAACACTACACATTGAAATAAAACACTAAAACGGATTTTTGTCGTGGTTGTGTTTTGTTTTACATTTTCTGACGATTTTTTTTACATTACTTTGTACAGACGTCTTCCATCTTAGTCTTCTGTGATCACGGGTTCGGTAAAGAATCCGAAACGTCAGAAAATGTAAAATAAAAAAAAACCACGACAAAAATCCGTTTAAGTGTTTTATTTCAATATAATATACGTGATAATATATGTAAGATAACTATGAAATGTACTTATATGTTCTAACTAGAAATATTATATAAGTATTTTTTATATCCATATACATATATGCTATCTCTCTATAATATATATATCGTTATTAGTCCATAGGTAGCTTATACAAAAGATTGTTAACTATGTTGTCAAGCGTATTGATTACGTTTACAACTCTTCTATTATATTGTAATACATAAATGTAGTTCTAATATTATTAGGAATTGGCATGCCTTAGCCTGCAGAGAGATTTTACAGATCGATTGGTACATTGATATATCTTTATATTATGTTGTCTTGGGCACCAATAGGTTTTATATCAAAATTTATTGATTTAAAATAGTAGGTATCTATCCTTGTTTTTTATGTTGGAATTGTCAAAGTAACTCTGTTATCTTCGTTGAAATGGTTAAAAGAATACATCGTTTAAGGTTAAATGATACAGCATTTATTATTTTAACGAAAACATATTCATAATTGACTTTAATTGGTATTTTACAACGTATAAACACCCTATTAAAGAACGAACAAAATCAGTAAAAATAAATTACTTTTAAGCTTTTAAATCTCATATAAACAAGTCACGTCCAATATCCACTTGACATAACACAACAAAACCCATTGAACCACAGTTTAATTACACCTAATCGTATTGTTACAGGTCAAAAAACAACTGAAAATCACCTCCAAGTTTCAAACTATCGTGATCGTTCGGCGCAAATTTCTAAGATGTTGGATCGCATTGAAATGCTTTCTGAACCCAGTGAACTGTGTATGTAGAATTGACAGTTCTGTGTAGACGTGTGTGCAGTGAAGATGGAGCGGAAAGCGGGCCTTGTCGTAGTGCTATGGGTCGCAATATTTCCCCTATACAGAGCCGATAATCTTGGTAAGTTTGAGGAATACGTCTTTGTTTCGCACAACGTTTTTGCTTTCTCATCACGCACGACTGGATTCGACAAATAGGTGCCGATGTATACATAGTGTTTTGGGAACTGTATTAAGAATTTTTTGCCTTTTCTCGTACATATTTTCTCTTGTTGGGTTATATTTTGTTTGTATTAGACAAGTTGGATATGAATTGTGTGGGATTGTGACGTGTTTACTGTCAAAGGATGTATTGTCAGTATTGTTTGTTGTTTGGATGGATTGGGACTGCGTAATAATGTACTGTGTTATAACATCATATATTTTGGGTGGGCGTTTGTAAGCGTAATTTTAGCTATGTATACAAATATGTATATTTTAGTTATTTATTACGTAAATTCAAGATTAATTTATGAGATTATGTTTGGACTAAATATTAAACAAGGTCTTCTATTTATAGTTATGTATATATTAGATATTATAAAAAAGATATTTGAAGTAAATACTACGCAGTTTTGCTACAATTCATATATTTAAATAAAATATGAACAAAACAATAAATAGAATGACCATCAAAATAAGAAATAATTGAAAAAAATATTTAATTAATAGTTACATATTACAGATTTTTCAGCTTAAGACTTTTTTTAGACTCAGGGCCTATTTTACGACCTTCAAGTAAAGTTACTCACCAAGTAAAGTTAGTTTTGTCTCTTTCTTACTTTATATCAAGTGACAAAGAAAAAACATGTGAGTAGCTACTCGGAACGTTACTTGAAGATGTTGAAATAGGCCCTCAACAGAAAATGAAACTAAGACGTCACCCTCCATTCGATTTCCTCTCAATACGACATTCTTCAATAAGCATTATTCCGCACCTTGTAAACTGACACAAATCTAAATCGGGGACATCGAAAATACGAGAACACATCTGTTTTTACAAAAGGTCTACCCGAGCCGGGTATTGAACACGATACTTCTTGTTAACCAAGCCGGCTTACTGTCGGAGCTTTCAATTATACTTGTATATTTACATATTTTTTATAAAATCACTGTCTTTTGTAGTTATTATGAAAGTATTTTAGAAATGGGGGACAATGCATATATTTTTGTTTTTCTACTTAATTATTTCGTTATTTATAAACCGATTTGTTTTTAGAAGGATATTATAGTTGCACTAGCAGCGCCCCGCGGTTTCACCCGCGTAGTTCCCGTTCCCGTGGGAATTTCGGGATAAAAAGTATCCTATGTGTTATTCTGATGTATAAGCTAAATTATTGTAAAGTTTCATTAAAATCCATTCAGTAGTTTTTGCGTGAAAGAGGAACAAACATCCATACATCCACACATGCAAACATTCGGCTTTATAATATTAGTAGGATTAGAATGAGATGGAGACCTTTGCTCCTACTTTACGAGGTTCAATCGTTTTCAAATTGGAGTCAGTACTTTTGTTTTTAATTCAAAAAATCAAAATCAATCAAATCTCATTCTTCACTGTCTCATAAATCTAAGATGCATAAATAAATCTCATATTTATGATATTTGAGAGACAGAGATTCATTTCAATAAGAATTCATACCATAAGTACTAATAAATAAAGGAAATTATAAGCAAAAGTAATAAATCTAATATTAACACGACATAATAAATATTAAGTTAAAATAATCACGACAAAACCTTTATTGCTACAGTGAGTTAGTTATTATCTGGACGCAATATTGTACCGGATTAATAAGTGATGACTGTTACAGATTAGTAACTAGTTTGTATTGACACAGTAATTTGGATATTGGTCCGGCAAAATTTAGTTTATTTAGGGCTCATTTTTCCATCCCCATATAACTTTATTCGAGGAATAACTTTGAAATTTGAACAGTTTCATACAAAAAGTATCAAATGTCAATTTTATTCCGATGAAAAAATAAAGTAGCCATTGACACGAAAGAAGAAGAAGTTTAGTGATTTGGATATTTTGTACGTGGATATTGCATAGTTTAGTCATACTTGATGATTTTAAATACCCGTAATAACTATCGATGTTGTTAGTACGACAACCAAGCCTAAGGAATTAAAATGTTTTGCGCGGAATTACTAATGAAACAAGATACCCCTCTAAAGCACGGGAAGGCTTATGAAATTGAAAGCCACTTCGAAACCCCATCACTATTAGTATGGTGCCAGACGTTGCTTAACCGATCATATGGTAAGTAATCAAATAAATTATCATATCTAAGACTTTATATAATCAAATATGTAATACGTAATATTTGAAAGAAAGAAGAATCCATTATCTTTGTACGATATTTTTAGGGTCATGCGTAGCAAGTTACGATGGACTACGCAGGCTACGTTGACTACGCAGCACATTTTGCGTAGCACTGACTACCAGCCTACCACGTTGGTAGTCTATTAAATGCTTATCCACCAATTGCATTATTTATTTATTTAATTTGTTTATTTTGAATATTAAACTATACATAAATCAGCAGTTTTGATTGTATATTTTAGTAACATTTGCAAAATTATTCAGAATTGTAAATTGGATAACAATCTGATGATTTAGCTAATGATTGTTAACTTTGTGTTAGTTTGTAATAATGAAACTGTTGTATTTGTAAGAAAATTGTTGTGTGAAATAATTCTATAATAAACGCGTGGGTTTGGGTCTTGTAATTCCTTTTAAGAATTAAGGTGTTGCTATTATAAAGATTTATTTTCACACTTTTTGAAATTTAAAACCATTTTGAATTGAAATTTAAATCTAAATAATAAAAATATTATGGATTTTGGCAAATAAATCCTAGCACAAAATTTTTTGCTCTAACAGGAATCGAAGTCACAACTTTGACATAGACCTGCCTACTCATACGGCACTAGTACGGCACTTTGACGTCAAAATGGAGTTTTAGTAAAACATATACATATGTAAATATTCAATGAATAACCCAATAAAATTGTCCCTCAATGTATGTAAAAACCTTTCAGCTTTGGACGTAAAAATCCAATAGACTGAGCTCAATCTGAGCTGTGTCAATTTTGTTGCAACAAAACTGCAACTATACCAGAATATAACGCTGAAAATGGTATTAAAGTCATTGAGTAGAAATATTTAAAGTTGATACAATTTGCGGTTGTAATTTTTGGTGAATATATTTAATAGTAGTAGTACATGAGGTTTTATCCGCGTTAAAATGTGATTAAACTTATAATTTTTTGGTTTTTAATTTATTTCGTTTACTGGAGAAAATTGCAACATAATCTGTTTTGTAGTTAAAAGGCGGCCACTGGCGAGTCAGTTGAACTGATCAGTCCAAAAGTTTTAGGCCACCTAGATTTCCTCACTGCCGTCTGGCATCGCTCCGGTGATTGACGATCATTTTTGGATGTACACCAGTCTAATTGATCAGTTAAACTGACTCTTATCTATTTAAACTTACATACGGAGGTAGAGATAGTGAAAGGTTTTTCAATGTAATAATTAAGTTCTCTACCCACGGTAAGGAAAGACAAAGCGACGATTTATTTTATTTATTTAAGAAACATAAAACAACATGTACATTGTACATATATTAAGCATTGACAGTTACAAAAAATAATGATAAAGAAAGTTTTGATTCACATGTCGATTATGGATGTCCACATAATTTATTTTTGAAGATTTTGAGAATTTATTTAGCTGATATATTAGACTTGCTATTGCGTCGTTTCCGTTCTACCTTCGCTCTCTGTGTGGAGCACTTAATCTGTTTAAAGTATTTTCTTCCAATGTATATTGTTCACGTAAATCAATTAAATGCGCAGAGCAAAGAACGGGAACTTCAACCGCACGTGCCTCTACGTTGTGTGTGATCAAATGAGTATTAATGTGGTTTAGTTAAAAAGTTTAGTTATTTTGGTTTTCATTATGATCTTTAAGAACATTAGTCATTCGATAAAAATAAATTTGCCTCTGCAGTCATACTCACCGACTTTTCAAAACCATTACAATTTTGAAAGCGATAATTAATATTTATCTATTCCGTGAATTAAAATTTTCACCTTCATACTGGGGCATAGCTTCTTTATTATATTTTTTTGTTAACTCTTTCACCATCAACAGCCTATATTAGTCCACTGTTGGACATAGGCCTGTCTCAACTCGTGCCAATGTGCCCTGTCGGCGGCACGTCGCATCCGCTCTCTCCCGGCTACCCTGCGCAGATCATCGCTCCACCTAACTTTAACTCTTTGTGCCCAATAAAGACTTAATTATTCTTTTTATTTTTATTTTATTTTATTTATTAACTTAATTATTCTCAATAAGTATAAGCATTAAATTCTCAGTAACTCCAATAGTTATTTGAAGCTATCTCAAAGTCTAAGTACTGAACGAGTCTAAACTAGTTCGCAGGAACCAGTTTAATTTGGCTGTGGATACTTATGACTCATTCACGCCTCTTTCGTGTCGAGAAGAGACTAAATTAGGATTAGTTTGAAAACTTTAAAATTAACTAGAACATTTGATGAAACTTTTTTGTATTAAAAAGAAGAATTAAAGATTTGAAAGAATTTGAAATCTATGACCAGATGGTTATCTTAATAAAATTTAGTTAATTTTTAAAATAACGTATTGAAAATTGTATCTAGATTTTTTTAATCAAGCTGCGAGCCTTTTCACGGCAGTGTTTCTGAAAGTTTCTAAAATATACCTATATAAAGAGGACTTGATGTTAAAAATTGACCAACTAAATTACATATAAAAACACATATTTAAATCCATGCCTGACTGCCATCGGTAAGGTTGCGGGTTCGATTCCCGTGCGGGATGAATATACATATGTGTGAACCACAAATGTTTGTCTCGGTCTGGGTGTGTGTGTGAATGAGTGTATGCTTAGTTTCTGATACCCGAGATACAAGTCAGTTAGTGTAATGAGATGATGTAGTGAATGATTAGGTTATGTTATGTTAAATATTAAAATGGAGATTTTTATCGCTCTGCATTAATTGAATATTTTCAGCGCCATAAACCTAGAACCGAATGTTGTTTTGTAAAGCTACCCTTAAATACGATATAATACAGTCATGATGATTAATTGTGTGGATCTTAGGAGCTTAGTTCGTTACAGCAACGTCACGGTATTGCGCAGTTCGAATCTCTGTAGGAAAATTTAGAATGTCTATCTATACTTTTAGATACTTATACTTAAATGATATAGTGATATTATAGGTTCAAGTATGTATTTATAAAATAAATAAGTACTGGTGATTGCCACCATTTATGATTTAAGAAGAGCTGGAACAATTTAAGAGAAAGGTACAGATGTTCCTTAAAACCAGGTATAGCATATTTATTTTACCTATTATCATGAAATTTCGATAGGATTGAAGTAACAACAGGAATCACGTGTCTGAAACCGGTGAGCACTTTAATAAGACCAAAATAATGTTGTTATTATTTGTTTATAGAAAAAGACATACTTTTTTCTATAAACAAATAACAACAAAAAGTCAGACTTAATTTTAGAACCAACAAAACTGTATGTATTTATTTATCTGTGTATTATTAATATATATGTAGTTTATTCTTATGCAAACTCCCACTATTTTTCTATCCATACCCATTGTCAAAGGTTGTCTGGAAGAGATCGCTTCGAGCGAAAAGGCCGCCTTTGCCCATGTACCTTTTGTTTTTATCTTTTCTTATTTTCTATATCCTTGTGTGTGCATTATGAGCAATAAAGTATTTTCTATCTATCTAACTGTGAAGATAAATTGTAACCATAACTTAAAACTAAAGCAAAATTGAATGGTTTTGTACTAGTATTGCAATTTATTCGCCAGTGACGCATAACAGAGTTTCAAGCCTTGTTTCTTTTTAAATTTTGGCACGTAGTCATTACCAGGCTTTGCTCGAAGTTGATTTGAAAAATTTAACGAAAAATTCATGGATTTGGACGTGTCCGCGCAAAGGCATTTTATCTTTTGTTTCGTAACAGTTTTTAGTGTGAACATTTATTAGGTTAGTGATTTATTTCTTGATTCTAGTTGAGTGAGATATATTAATGGATTAAGTATTACAGTACAGGGATTCTGGGTTAGTCTGCGACCCTTTGCTTTAATATGACCCTTACTGTTTGTATATAAAAGAGATTCTATTTTAAATACACGTGTTACAAATTTAGCTTATATATTATGGCTGTTGCTAGGCGTCCGCTAGAATGGACGTTTAATATAATGTCATTCGTTCGCTAGTCGGATGAATAAGATTATAATTCGGACGACTAATATAATTTTATTCGTCCGAATTACTGGACGACTAGACACTTCATATATATTTTATACTTATGAATACACACATACATGTATATAATACCTATTGATAAATTTTTTTTTGACGAAACTGCACAGTTTTCTGTAAAAAAACCTCATAATTCGGTAACTTTGTGTCGGAATTTTTTTACTGCGGCTAAACTTTTGAGGGCTCTAAGAATAACTACAACTAACGACTCTAGATGTTGATAGTACGACAAAAAGCCATGCCCTTCAAAGCAAAAAGTTTTAATACATCCTTTATTCTTAAATATTACTATATATTACAAAACAAATATTTGTAATCCAATGATGTATTTCGATAGCTAACAACGTTTCACTCGAGTCATAATGGCGATAAATTGATTTGTGATGTATAGTGTATACCGCCCGAATAGGTTTGACGAACTAACTCTGAGTGAGTTCGTGGTTTTCATAATAAAACTATTATAGGAATACTTATTTTTAAGGGTAAATCTCTATATAAAAAGCTTTTTTAAAATATACGTACAAAATACCTCAGTGAGTAAAACACTATAACAATTTCATTATAAAAGTAGCATAGTTGAATAGTTGAACACTAAATTACAATTTTTAATACAGGCGTTTAGAAGTAGCCTAAAGATATGACCGCTGTAAAAGATGATAAATGCATTAGAAAAACCAAGAATTCTTCTTGTCCCCAACACAACGTTACACCACAAATAGATATACAGAAACACATTTATAACCCTCAATTGGCAAAGTCTGCAAAATATCTGAATACAACTATGTAGCCATCTCAGCGTAAAGCTTTCGTGATAGTTGAATATGCCTATTAATTTGTTACAAGAAAATATTCAAATTGAATTACTAAAACAACGATTTTTATTGAAAATATTATGTTTTATTATCGAATACTATTTTGAAGTAACATTTAACGGTTTTGTGCCAAAATATTAATGTGTCTGTCTGTACCCACCGAACATTAAGTAAATGGCTTATTGATGACAAAAATTATTACCTAGATAACATTTTATGATCATTTATTATGTTCGTTAGCATCGCGCTTAGTTTATCTTTGGGTATTTTTTTTAATTTGTAACTATAAGTATGCCGATACGTTTTCGTGATTGAAGCACATCCTATCCTATACTTTAAACGAGCAATTCTTGTATCTATCTATGTATGTATCTTCCGGCTATCTCGAAAACGGCTCTAAAGATTTTGATGAAATTTTGCATACCGATGCAGTTTTGCATTTTAAATTCAATTGCATACTTGCAATTACTCTAAAACGCAATTTTTCTCTAAAAAAAACATTTTTAACGCCATTTATAATTTTAGTAGTGTAAATTTTAATAACTAAATACTGAGTCGTCAAAAAGGCCACCTTTAAAATTGCAGTTATTAGTAGCTTTATCTAAAGAGAATCGAAGCTTCAATATTTCGTATAACCTTTATAACCTTCCTGCTTGGTTTACCAAATATTGCGTGCCCCGCGGTTTTACCCGCTTGGAACTTTATCCCGTGGTAATTTTGGAATAAAATGTATCCTATTTGTTATTCCTAGGTATGAGGAACATCTGTACCAAATTTGATTAAAATCCATTCTGTAGTTTTTGCGTGAAAGACGAACAAACATCCACACATACAAACATTCGGCTTTATAATATTAGTGGGATAGTTATAATTGAAATATACCGTTTTATTAGTATTAAAATTACTTTTATTAAAATATAATTTGTTTAACTAGTTCGTTAATTTGTTTTTAATATCACAAAGGTTAAAGGTTTTGTAACTCTTTGTTCTGTTTAAAAGCAGTTTTATTAATTAATTTGAACACGAAATAATTGTATTAAAGTTTCCATTAAATGCCAAACTATTAAATAATTTGAGTATTACACTTTAAGTTGAATACTTTTATTTTTGTTATTTTTTCTAGAATAAGCGTAGGCATTTAGATTGAAACAAATATTATTTATTGAGTCTCAATTTTTTCTGTGCCGGCGGCCAAAATTGGAAGCTACTATTGTCATATTGACTCTAATGTCATTTGGATACATTTTCAATAAACTGACAACCAAAAGATGCAATAACAGCGACGCTGTCACCGGCACGGAAAAGATTGTGACTCAATAATACAAGTAAGAATGAATGAATGCTAGAATGAACTTAAAACAATTAACCAAAGGATGAAAACAACTAATTTTCACCTGATTGGCTTATCGTGATCCTATAAGACCATTAGTCTGGGAATAAAAGTCTACGTACCCTGATTTTGTATCAATAAAAAGTAAGTGTACACTAAAGCTTGCTTGGTACATGTGGAGGCTTGTAAATGGCTTTTACTATTTTTTGTTAATGATTTAATTCTTAAGGATAGCTGGTAAACCACCCAAATAAAATAAAAAAGACGTCTAGCAATGGGGACTGCCGCGGTAAAGCTATAGCTATTTTTATCAACTAGGTGTTTGTTTTAAATAAACATAAAAAAGTATTTCAAATGCATAATTTCAAAATAAACATAAATAGTTTTCGAAAAAAGTATTTGTCGTTTATACTAACGTAAATAAATATATATCTATGTAAATTAATTAATTGTAGTGTTTGTTTGTAAGTCATATCGAGTAAATAAGGCCGGTCCAATTTTATAGATAAAATCAACGAAATTACGTAAAGAATCTGATTTACACAGGGAAGTCATTAAAAAAAATCAACATTTTTATATGGGAAGTCATAGAGAATCGAAAATTTCGCGGGAAAAAGTTTAAAGCATTGATCATTATTCATTCAAGACACTAATGTGAGAAGCAGGACACTCGATAACTTTGTGAGTAGATTTAAATCAAATAATTAACATGGTATGGTGGAACTAGCCCTAAGTAGCGATGATAATATTAATCAATAAATATTTCAAAACGAAGTAGGTCATTCTAATTGTAACAAAATAAACCATTTTCTTTCAAAAATAAACGTTTCTATTTTGTCCAGTCACGTATTTATTGCTGAGTCTAAACGCCAGGAAGTACTGATGTTAAGACGTGATATTGAACACGCTAGTGTGAAAAACAACCGTTATTATTCATAGATGAAGATTTAAAATGTTATTTGAATTTTAGTACGCGGTAACGATCCAATATTTTACATTGTATGCGGTAGTACAGTCGGGGTATAAAGTTATTGCCGAACTGTGAATGAAGGGGCGGTTAGGGTGCAAAGTGATTGCGAAATTGGGAATGAAGGTACAGTCAGGGTACAAAGTGATTGTGAAATTGTCAATGAAAGTACAGTCAGGGTATAAAATTCCGTAATTAGACTACTCCAATTTGGATTTTGTGCATACTGATTTTTAATTACTCCTCTCTGTTATTTGAAGATGTTTGAGTGAATTGCAAAAGTATTTTTTTTACTTTGGGTCACATTAGTAAGTAAATGCAAGGACCAACAACATTTAATTGTAACAAGTTATGAAAGAACTATTGGTATTGTATCGGTTATGTTTTCATCATAAAGAAAAAAAAGAAAAGCATTCTTTTTTTGGGGTTTCTATTTTCCCCAGAAAAAAATAATTATAGCTCCCAAAAACCCTTTACTCGTCAAAAGGTCACAAACAAACCAATTCTTTTTATTTTTAAAATATAACAAAATAAATCCAAAAATATAAACTTCCGTAATTGCTACATTGTTTTACTAAATTGTTTACTTAACTTTTAAGTACTTAAACGATTCTAAGGGAAAAACAATTATAAAAATGTTAAAGAAAGAAGAATGGACATTGTCGCGGACAGATTCCTTATTGGAGCGTCGAAATGGGTTGTTTTATTTTGTACCTTATTGTACCTTCTATTCTGAGCTACCTATTACAAGTAATTTCGTTTATAGAGTAAATGACAATAGATGAAAAAATAGGGCCGTAGGATATTTTTGTAAGCTTATTTCAACTGATGCATGTCTGACCACTGTGGTTTATATACAATAGAATATGCACGCACAATACATGCGATGCGGTTCGATTTCTGCATAAAATGACAGAGAATGTTTGTTATTTACCTAATAGGCTAACATGGATGTAGCTTACGTAGTAATCCAACATTCCTCAACTAGTAGGAAATCTCTCTCCAAGTTTTTATAACCACGTGGTAATAGCCATGGCTGACCGTGCCATGCCATTCTGTCATATTCATTTAAATTAAAAAAGCCCAAGAACAAATGGTGCAGCTAATAAATAAAAGTCATTCTTACACAATCTCTTAAAAACCATTTTATTTCTAAATCTATCAACGACAAATACCTTCAATCAACCAAATGATCCATTACTTCAAACAGATACCGTCGTGCTATCGCAGTTTCGACTCTCTGACTAATAGTTTCATCTTTAAATCTGGAATTCGTTCTAGAAACTTTAATCGAAATCACGTTTCAAGTTGAATGGTTTAGCGAATGCCGTTTCAACTAAAGTCTGTTGGTATTGACGGTTTTAGAGCATTTACCTTTAAATGCGAGCGGTGTTGGATTGTAATTTACTTAGTTTAATGCAGTTTTGCATGTTTAAAGTTTTTTATCTGTTCTGTATTGTTTTTGTTTTACAAGATCCTGTTTTTGTTAAATAGGAATTTTAATTACTATAACTACTGCATTATTGTAATAAAACTAAGCTACTGCTATCAGTAGCTGTAGTCGTTCGAAGTCATGCTCGCCCGGCTGTATTGACAATAGTGTCAATACAGCCTGACTTCGAAAACGCGATAGATATAGCAATTTATCGACATACAACTGTCAAAATATGATAAAAATACCCGCCATATTTAATTTTACCACGTGATATTTATCACATTTGGTCATGCTCGCGAAATCGATATAGCTATTTATCGACATCCAACTGTCAAAATATAATAAATATAGCCGCCATATTTAATTTTATCATATCTTTTTTATTACGATCATAATAGGTAGTACTTAGAGGAATAGGTAATATGACTAAGCTTGCTCAATACGTGTTGGTGATCTCAAATTCAAGCCATGTTTCGAAAAAGAAACTAACCATGTATCGCTCGAATCTCTGGATTTATTAAAAAAAAAAAATCTTTAATGAAATTTGATACTTGTTATGAATATCTGTTAGGTTTGATCAAAGGATTCAATTTGGACTTTTTAAAAGTATCTGGAAAATTCCTTTATTAGATTCAGGTTTCATTTTGGTCGAGTTACTTCATTAGTGTTACAGGTACCTACGTATAACGAGTATACGAAGTTTATTAATTATTTAATATATGGAACACAATATTTAGTAATTAATACACATTTTACAATATTTAATTACATTAGAGAAATTATAATTATTTCGTATCCTCACAGATTTTGGTATTTCCATATTTAAAAATAGTTTTTTTATTTTGCAACTAAAACTTACCTCAACGGTCGTCATACATCATCATCTTCATCAGCTCATATATGTCCTCACCGAGGGGCTCGAGCCTACCTTGAAATAGGTCGATAAGGTCCTAGTCGACCACGCTGACCAAGTGCGGGTTGGTCGACTTCACACACAACCTTAGAATTCGGTCATACAAATTCTGAATTCAAAGCTTAGAATTTCTTGCAGGTCTTACAAATCTTTCTAAATTCCAAATTCAAAGTATGTCCCATATAATGTTCTTTCTTAAATCTACAAATGATATATCTTTCCCACCTCCATATCTAGATTTTCTTGACGACAAAAAGATTTAAAATGTTCAGTACGTCTGCTACAAGATTCAGTCATGCGATGCATTTTAATTTAACTGTCTGAACGAATATTATCTCAATTTGTGTCGTTTTTAAAGTTCTTGAAACGGTACTAAGTTCTTTGAATGAGGTTTAATATTGTGGAAATCTAGCTTTATGTATTGTACTGTATTGTATTTGTGAATTTAAGAATTATTGTTGTACCTAATTGGGCAGTTTCCGTAACTAGACCTCTTCAGTTTTTGTCCTTTGTGAGTCTAGAGATAATTTTGTTTAAGCCTACATTTATAACTTTTTATTATTTTTTAAGGATTATAAAGCTAGGGTTATATAAGTTTTATAAGAATCCAAATTTTAACTGGATATTATTTCTTTTATTAGGGGTATTATTATATAATATATACTATCCCAATATTGGCTCACGGTGGTATGCAGTTCTATGCATTTCACTGCGTTAAAAAAAAAAGGGGTGTATGTGTTTTGAAAAAATCTTTATTTAGCTGATATCTACGCCATAATAACTAAGTATCCCCATGCTAAATATTTGCGCAATCTGTTCAATAGTTTAAACAGTGTCTTTACAATTTGATTGAACTATTTTTTTATTGAGTAGTCTCAGTAACGACTGTTTTTTAAGTACATAATTATACAGAATAACGTGTGTCTGAGTCGAATACCCATTACAATAATGTGAATAGGAACATACAGTTTACGTAACAGTTCCTGTCGCCTGATTTAAAACCAGACGTCGGGTCACAGGGTTTGCAGGTCGTGATGCAGTTGCAATGAGGGCGACTGTACTGACACTGTCATTTGTAATATTGGGGGATATTTTGAGGATCTATTTCACAAATTGAGATAAAAACCTAAAATTAAAAATTTAAAAAACCCCCAACACAATTACTTTCAAACCCCCATAACCTTTAAACGGGATAACCGATTTTCATCAAACATATCTAAGAACACTCGCACGTAAGTCCCCTTTAATAAAAAAAAAACTAAATTGAAATCGGTTCATCCGTTCGGGAGCTATGATGCCACAAACAGACAGATACACACACCCACACACACATACACACACAGACACGTCAAAATTATAACACCCGTCTTTTTGCGTCGGGGGTTAAAAATGATCCTAGTATTATGTCAAGGTTTGATGATAATATTATAAATTATTACAAACATTACGTAATAGTCTATTGAAATTGTAATTTTATGGTATTTTGTAAATGTTTAAAAATACTAATTAAAATAGTACTTCCAGAAAGCAACTTCTAAGTACTATTTTAGTTAGTATTTGCTTTTGGTAGCCATTATAATGTAAATATATTGGGATATTTTGTCCTCACATATATTTCCTCAAATATAACAGAAACGTTTCTTTTACTTTTATCCTTAATAAGAACATAATTAAATGAAATCCAAAATAACCCTTATTAACACAAATTTTCCATTTATTTTAGTTTTTATAGGAAATATATATTAATGGTGACTAATAATCCATACTTTCTCCATCTTAATAGAAGTTACCTTTAGCAAAAATCGGAACTTTATGACATTAATGAAATTTGTAAGTTAACTCTTAAACTGTCTGTCTCTTTGACCTTTTCAAAAGTAATCTCCTAAACTGATCTGAATGTAATTTGACAGAGATAGGTAATTTTCCTGGAAAGGATATTAGCCATCTTTTATCTCAAAAATAACTTGAAGGTCATGCAAAGGCGGATAAGGAAAATGTGGGCGTAATAAGTATTTATTACTGTTTTTATGGGGTAAATATATGTACTCGCATACCTATTAACAACTAGCAGCGTCCCGCGGTTTCACGCGCGTAGTTCTCTTTCCCGTGGGTAAAATGGGATAAAATATAACCTATGTTACTCCTTAAAAATTAAGCTATGTAATAGTGAAAGAATATTTCAAAACGGTCTAGTATTTTCGGAGCCTATCTAATGCAAATAAATAATCAAATCTTTCCTCTTTATAATATTACTAGCAGCGCCCCGCGATTTTACACGTGTAGTTCTGGTTCTCGTGATAATGCGGGCATAAAATTTAGCAAAAAACCTTCCTCTTGAATCACTCTATCTACTAAAACAAAATCCGTTGCGTACTTTTAAAGGTCTAGGCATACATAGGGACAAACAGCGAGAAGCGACTTTGTTTTATACTATGAATAGATGAAACAAACAGTATCTCTTTCTCACACTTCTCTCACAAATGATATTAAAATACGCAAACGGAAACTTAGTTTTAAAACTATGTTTGCTTTATACTCACTAGTTGTTTAGTAGTTAAGTTATAGTGTAGGTAATATGAAAACGTTTACCGTCATTCGTATGTTGAGATACATATAATAAGAAGGAATTTAGCCAGTGTTTAGACAGAAGTAAAATATATATAAGTTACTAGCAGCGCCCCGCGGTTTCACACGCGTAGTTCCCGTTCTCGTGGGAATTTCGGGATAAAAGTATCCTATGTTCTTTCCCGGACCATAAGCTACCCCTGTACCAAATTTCAAGTCAATCGGTTCAGTAGTTTAGCTGTGAAAAGGTAACAAACAGACAGACAGTCAGATAGACAGACAGACAGAGTTACTTTCGCATTTATAATATTAGTAAGGAAGTAAGGATTACTAAAGATTTACTCGTGTATATATATTTTATGTTATATTTCTACGTACATAATTAATATAACATAAAATAATCATTCACTAATCATCTCATTATAGTAACTGACCTCTAACTAAGTTCGAGACTTGTATCTAAGGTATCAGAAATTACGCACACACTCATTCACACACACCCAGACCGAGACAAACATAAGACAATAAGGAAAATAAATATAAATGTTTTATTATGTGGTGTGTATTTTAAATTCGTGTATTTTAAAACCGTATCTAACATTATGTGCATAACCTTTTGTTAATGTTGGGTCAACTCAAAGTGAGCACAAAATTAGGATAATCAGATTATGTTAATTGTTGGTCAAGGGGTATAGAATTTGGGTTATTTTTAACGATCTTTTTTCTTAAATTTTCTATTGTTTATTCTGTAAAAAAAATTGAAAAATATATAAATTTAAGTTTTAAAAAAATGCTGAATCTTTAAATAAAGATAGCACGTGAAAAGAGGACGGTATGTCATAATTGTAGGGAACAAAAGAGACGCACATATTGAATAGACAATAAACAAAATCGTTCTAAGACACACGAAATACCTTACACAATCATTCCAACTTTCCTATCAATACAATTTATCCTTTCAAGTTGTTGGAAATCATTGCTATCTCCAAACATTTTATCCCTAAATATTTCTCAAGCAATGTCACCCTTGCTTTTAAAAAAAGAACTTCCTAATATGCCGAGATGTTTTCACAACGACGCGGACATCCGCATTTTTGAACCTTTGCCAACGTCACTTAAAATCACAGGATCTCTAACCCCTTATAATAAAGTTTAAAATCCCCTGACAACGTAAATGTATGTTCAGTAGTGCACAATACGTTTATGTTACTCTTTATATTATGTATATTTGAGTGTACATGCAAAGCTTTTGTACGTACATTTTTGCACAGGAATTTTGTATTTGAATTCACTCAAATTGTGTTGTTAAATTTTTCACAATTTAATTTATCGAAATAAAATATTGTGAAATTTTGATTGCTACTTCGAAATGAAATATTTCGAATTACTAACGAATAGAATATTTGAATTTATGCTACAAATCACAGTAATTGAAAATGGCTAACACTTTTTTGTTATATACAAAAAAGCTGCGAGACAAGTCGCGTTGATAAATTATTGTTTGTATACATTTATATACGGTTTTCATCGATCGAAATTATAAATTAAATTAACTATTCAAGTTAAAGGTTTAAGCTATTGCATAGCAGCTTCTATCGAGGGCCTTGAGCGCGGGGACCGAATCCAGAAATTCCGTAACGAAAAAAAACCTCACGTTTTTATTATTTTTTTATCAAAAACTTTTTTTTTGTAAATTTTCAAAAAAGTTTTTATAGTAATGTAGACAAAGTTTTTATTGTATGAAGTCCCAAGTACGACATCAAAATTTCTAAAGTTAGGATTGCAATACAAAAATAAAAAAAACAATTAATTAGTTAATAAAATTGCTATGCAATAGCTTTACCGCGGCAGTCCCCGAGTGCCACACGTTTTTACCATTACTATGTATAATTAAAAAGTCTTTAAATTATTAAGAAGATGTTGAAGCCTATTTATTTAAAAGTGTTCCTAGTCAATCCTACCACAACAAATATTATTTATATTTTGAACCAAATATTTCGTGGAAGTTATCACTCGTATCGTAACCACTTTTGTACACCGCCGAAGAAACCAAAATCTTGTACAAACACGTGTAATTAGCGACTGGAATTCTAATGAACTAAGAACTGGATTGAAACAAAGTTTTATTAACTTTATATGTACTCGTAAGGTAGTCTAGACTTAAGAATAATTAAGTTATGTCAAATGTTTTTTGAACAAGTATTTATCAAGATTTACTTAAGAAAACCGAAAAAATATAAGATTTGACGACCTCGATGGCAGAGTGGTCACCATGCCGGACTGCCAGGTTGCGGGTTCGATTCCCGTGCGGGGTGAATATTTGTGTAAATGTTTGTCTCGGTCTGAGTGTGTGTGTGAATGAGTGTGTGCGTAGTTTCTGATACCCTAGATACAAGTTACGAACTTAGTTAGGGGTCAGTTACTATAATGAGATAATGTAGTAAATGATTATTATGTATATGTTGGTTATAATTGTTTTATTATTTAAAACTACTATTACGAGGTACCTCTATTAAAAATCTGAGATAAATATTTACATCCTATCTGATAATAACATAAATTAATAATCATTTTAAGATGTTGTTTACCGAAAACAAACAAAAACGAACATAATTTTCAATTATTCATAAAAATCCAACAAATTTCTTCGACAAATAAACTTGAATATTCACAAAGTACACAAACTTCAATTCAACCATTATTTTTCTTAGGAATAAGAGTTATTTTGTAAAAACAAGCCTCGAGGAAAGTATTAAGAAAATGTTATGTCGCCAACAGTTATTTTCGAGAATTGATTAGTCAAACTCAGTGGGTTTGAAGACATTATTTGTTTTCATCACAGGACAGGTATTCTAGCCCCGCGGATAGGCTTCTAGCTCGTATGGTAGTGACCACGACAGAACGTCACGTGTCATAGATTTTTTATTAAATATATTTATGTTAATAATTCTGTTCTAAGTGCGCGTAGTTTGAGAGGATTTACTTTACAGTGACGTAGTTTCAAACTAACTCGGTAAGAAAAGTTTAGTTAGATAATTGCATTAAATATAATAATTTATTCTAACGAATTAATTAAATAGAAATCGAATATCTTTAAAATTTTATAGTGTATGTCAAGTCGCTCTTCCTGCATATTGTCTCTCAACTTGCAAGCCCATAATCCCTACTGGACAGTGGACAGCCTAGGCCTATAATATACCACAACAAATATTACCCGTCCATATAAAAAAATCATACAACCAAGCACGGAAAAAATAACAGCCAAGTGTATTTCAGTTGTCCATGGCTTTATGCCAAGTTGTCTAAACAGTTTCAGCTGTCATAATAGGTCAATAACGTAGTTCGATGTAATAATGTCTTTAACTGTCAAAACGGTATTCTGACGTTTATTTTACAGCTTCTTTAATTGAATTTTGTAGCAACAGAGACCACACCATAGGCATAGCCATAATAATAAATGTTGACCAAATTACTGACACTCTTGTTACGTTGTCTCTATATGAAGACACTGTCAAATCAAATAATGTCAAATATCAGACTTGTCACCCTGTTAGTTTCATGTAGTACAGTTACTTACACCATTTAAAATGCTTGTTATCGGATAGTATTCGCGTTAATGTTATACGGAAACTCGTCAAACACAGCTGCAAATCACGCAGTTCATTAGGTTTTGATATGTTGACTGTACCAAATAATAGACGGGTTTGGAGTTTAGATTTAGTAGAGTTATAATGTATAGGGACAGCTAGACATATGATTAAATATGTTTTACAGATTTTCATGAAAATGAAGTACATTTATATGTTTTTGTTGTTGATAATATCTCGTTAGTAGAATAAAATTCTTATATTTAAAAGAAAGTAAATCAGGTCGTTTTCTGGAATGTTTAAAAGTATATTTTATTAAACCTTCTTCTTTATATCTATTAATATAAGATATATTTAGCCATTGTTCTAAATTAACTACTTTATCTTCATAAAGTAAAGCTTTACTATTCGTAAAACTAGGAAAAATATAAAACAAATGATTTTGGAAACTGTGGACCATTACATTATATTACAAAAAATATGTATCATTACGTGCCGACATACATAATAAAAGAACGAAAACAATAAATAAAAACAGTAAGCACAAAAATATTGTGATGTTATTTAAAACAAAACACAAACAATATAGCATTCCGTATTTAAATTTCACTCTTTTAACAACACAAATAAATAAAAACAATTGTCATATTTAAAATTTAATAAATACATCAATGTTTGAAACAAAAAATCTCTCGTAATATCTATGTAAATATCAGTTTCACTCGTTTCATCCGTTTTACTTGTTTCACTAGCAAAAATACAAAGTATGAAACAATCAAGTTTTATAACTTGAATAAATAAATTTCAAACAACGTAGAATGTTCTAGAATGTTCCTTCGAGTTCATAAGTTGAACTATTGTAGGGATATTGAACTCTGCGTATCATCTTGCAAACAACAAAGTTTGTTTGAAAATATTATTTTAGAATCATATTTCAATAATGAAAATAATATATTTGTTATTGTTTCCTTTTGATGTTTTAAACTATATCTTGAAAATTACAGAAAAGGTTTTTTTTTTGATAGGATACCTAATAAAAAAATAGTTTGATCACCATATGAGCAATATGGACATAAATTTTATAGTATAAGTATTTTTTATAGGTTATAGCAGCGCCCCGCTGTTTCACTCGCGTAGTTCCCATTCCCGTGGGAATACAGAGATAAAATAGCCTATGTTACTCAGGGTGAATATTGCTTTCAAATGGTGAAAGTTTTTTTTTAATCTGTTCTGTAGTTTCGGAGCCTATTAATTGTTACAAACAAACAAACATTTTTTTTACTCTTTATAGTATTAGTATGTAGAAACAAACAAATATTAATAATAAAATGATTTGGAAAATTTGTTATGAGCGAGCAATATGCACAATTTAATTTCACGAAAATAAAGATGTCTGGGTAACGTCTATCAATTCTAAGTATTCACAAAAATATTATGTCTAATACCCATACAAAAGCTTTGCATAGTTTGAAACTATAAGTACGAGTATATAGCGGGCGATGTGTGATATTTGTCCAGACATTTATGCGTCTGCTTTATGTTAATTTATTTATATTATCAAGTATTATGTTATTCAAAGTTTCTCAATATGTCAGAGGTCGACGAAACTACCCCTAATATTATATTTGACCTTATTATATACATTAGATGTTCTGGGTTCGATTCAAGGTTAGAATTAATCTCAATAATGTTGTTATTTTCTTTGATTGGTGACTCTTTGAATGGCTGTGTCCTATATTTATTTATTATATACTTCTGTACCTAAATATACATGAAGGGCTTAATACTATCTGTATTCTCTACCAGCCAATACAATATTAATAAAAAAAGTCAAACATTTATATAGAAACGTATAACCCTATATGTATGGTAATGGGAAATAGACGTACTTACTACGTCGTAGTCACCAGACGTAATTCCGTGTTGGTGATTTCAAATCCAACCCATGTTTTTAAACTAACAAATATACACCACTTGAACCAGGCATTGAACCAGCCTATGTCCTTTAACATTAGGTTTAAAAGCAATAATACAAGCGAAGTAAAATATCCACCAAAAAGACCCAAAATAAGAGTGGTCTAATTGCGCAACCTCCCTACGTTTAAGTACCTACATACAAACAATAATACTTATTCAACTTTCCACAAACTTCAAAAGAATACCTATAAAAACACACTCAAAAAACAAGAAGAAAAAAGGTTACCTAAAAATAAAATTACGCTCTTCACATGAGCAATGAATGTAAAGGTTTACAGAAACATATGCCTAAACGGTCGGTCTGGTGAGCCCCGAACGCTTCAACTTGGCAAGATTAGGTCCAAAATTTATGATCGACCTCTCCCCACATCAATATTCATTTGAGTAATGCTCCGAGGCTGGTTTCGGAGCCCAAAACTGTATGTCAGCCACAACTTTTGTGGTAACTGTTAATCCTGAACAGGGTAACACTGGTTTTATGTAAGACTGTGTGAATTGTCTTCTGTGGTTGGGCTTACATCTGTACGTCTGTTGTAGGTAATAGAATGAAGTTATATTGTTTTGTTTTAACGTTAGTCCTTCTTGGTAGAGTGTTTATGTTATAGACAGGAAGACAGTTATTGAGACATTATTTTGATCTTTTTGCAAGGGCTCGTATAGAGCAAAGTATAGCTGGGATAGTTAAATAATATTGACGACCAAGCGATGTCAGTGGAGTAGTCATTCTGAAACAAAAGCATTGAAACTGTTCCTGCTCAAAACAAATATCTATGTGCGTGAACATGACTGTTTGTCTTGTTCTGGGTGTTTTTTATCTATACTGAGCATAGACAACTAGGTTAGGTTAGACAACTAGGTTGTCTATGATACTGAGTATGTGCATTCACAAAAAAAAATTGTTTTAAATAAGTATAAGTAAGAAAAATACATAACCCTTCTCATACACCCAAACAATTCTCTCCCCATTACATATTACTCGTAATTACCCACAAACATTAACAAAATAAACAAAAAATGTATAACATTTTTTATGACCCAAAACATTAAAATCTAATAGGCCCCCAGTCAAGAACATGATACGTTTCAGCCATCATTAAATTGGAAACAAGCTATTAACCGCTAAATATGTCTGCAGCTGTATACTTTATGTATTTCAACAGAACCATCTTAAATCAGTCGTTGGTATTGACCATGTTTGTCGTAAAACTGTTTTGATGACGCGCATGGAACGTGCATTTCGGTGACGTTTATGGCGATAGTTTCATTTGGGATTCCGTCTATGATAACAACTTTGGTTGTGAGATTCTTTCGTATTTTTATTTTAGTAGTCGCTGTTGCGCGTGGTTTTTGTGTAAAATCGCGATCACAGGGAAAGTAATTTTTTTTTTGTCTTTTATGGTTTGTCAAGCAAGGTCAGTAATAAACAAAAAACTCTTTATTATATCTATAATACAGCATAAAAAATGAAATAAGAGAAATAGACATTCATTTATAAAGAAGTACCTAGTTAAATAGATTCTATAATACAGCAATAATAATCACTAGTGGCGTAATAGTTCTTAACCTTACCTATCCTCTAAACGTTCACAGTCGAATCGGATCTTCCTACCCATTAAAAAGAATAATAAAAGTCAGTAAACAATTTATAATACTCGCATTATTCAAAACAAATAAAAGACTACGCCATACCCAAGCCCCTAGCACTTTATAAATAAAATTCCAATGATAACTTCGGTGCGTATAAAAATAAATATACTACGGAACCATAGACCGAAGTGCATTCATCCTGTTTTTCGAACACGACTTTAACGATCTCTTTGAGTGATTTCTAAGAAAATAATCTACAATTTGACATCAAAAGAAATATATAATTGTTTGAAATAGGATTTTAAATTGCTAATATGTTGCTTTGATCTGATTTCGAAGTATTCTGTTACATAGAGAGTGATTGTGAATGAGCTTTTTGTTTTGAAATTGATTTAAGATTTTTCTTTGAACACTTTTTGAACTTAACGTGAATTTAAAGTACAGTATGTATATGCACATTTATCGTGTTAAATTATTTTCTTTTATAATATCTTTCATTGCTTTGTATACGCGTATAAGTTCTGTTAAGAACTGAATAAGAATTTTTGTTAACATACGAATTTTTATATTTATAAGTCTTTTTTTCCGAACCTTTATCCCATGTCTATTTGGAGTCGGTTTTCAGTTTTTAACCAGATTTGGCGGAAAGTCAGTATTTTACGTAAAGCGACTGCCATCAGACCTTCACAACCCAGAGGGCTATACGACATTCTTGGTTAAACTGAATGTTAGACTTTTGAGGGCTCTAACTACCCGTAACGACTGTCGATGATGTTAGTACGACAACCGGGACCGACGGTTTTACGTGCCCTCCGAAGCACGGAAACGCTCATGAAATTAAAAGTCATTTTTAGTAATGACCCATCACAGTCATGACGGTGCCAGACGTTGCTTAACCGCACGGATCACAAGTGATCCGCGGGTAGCACTGGGCCATGAGCGCTTCATTTTTATATTTATAAGTACAACATAAATATAAATATTATGAACAACTAGCTTTTGCCCTCGACTTTGTCCGCATGGAATAATGACTTCCGGCAGAATTAGTGTTTTCATCCGTTTCTCCACCTTGGGTATTTCTAAAAATCCTCTCTTAGTGGTAGCCTACTGCCCCCAACAAACACACGTGCCAAATTTCAGCTCTCTACGACCAGTAGTTTCGGCAGTGCGTTGTCTGTCAGTCAGTCAGTAAGTAGATCACTCAGTAACGGAAGAGTTATAGATAGATAGAAAATATTTTTCAATAAAACTATACGCGAAGTCTCTAATAAAAATAACTGGAATACACAAGTGAAAGTAAATACGGTCAAATACGGGTAACGCATTCAAAGAATTAACGATGTAAATTGAATGTAAGCTAAAAAACGAAATTGATGTTCCTTTCAGCGGTTTTGTTCGTAAATAAACAAACGTTATCTTTGGGTTCAATTTATTTATTTTGTGAAGCTATTTACGTTTTTAAGGATAGACTTAGAACAAATTAACATTAAATCTATTTTGGTTAAATATTTCAACAGATTTTAAGTGCTAAAAAGAGGTTTTATGATAATAATGGTACTATTTGATTTGATTTACAGTTATTACTAGCCTTAATACAGTTTTGTTTACGTTTAGAGATAAAATAATATCTATTTTATTAGTGATACATAGTATAGTACTGCATGTTGCGATTGTACAAATTATTTATCCGTATCCTCTAAGCGTCATAATTGATTTAGAGGGATTTAATATTACAATGTCACATACAAAGCTATTTTAAAAATACATATGTAAACATTCGCAGGTGTCACGTTTCAACTCATTATGTGGTTCAAACCCAGGAAGAAGCTAAGCTGTGGCAATCCTCTTACCAACTGAGTTTATACTTCAGTTATTAAAGATCTGGAATGCGAAAATTTAACATTACCATAATTAAGCAACGTTCTTGTACATACGAGTAACATTACAAGACATTCCACCTAATTTCATTATTTATACGTTAGTCCAAAAAGCTACAAAAACAGAATATTAAGAGAAGCCTAAACGAGGCAGGCATACTAAACAAATTCATAAAAATATACGACGGAAAAATTCAGACTAACAACATTAAAATTATATAGGTACTTAATATAAAGGAAGATCATAATAATAATATGAAAACAATTAGGAGAATGTAGTCCAAATAAAAAGACGAAAACGTTTAAAGATCTCTTTGAATTGAAAGCAATACCATTGGGCTTGAGTACAGGCTTACATTGTTCGGGATAAAAATACCACAACGAAAACGTTTGACTAGGGAGAGTAAAAATAAAACCGCTTAACGTTCGGACGGGAGTAAGTGGTGCGGTGGTACCTGGGTGTTCGTATATGTATAATGGGAAGATAAGATCTTAGGTCTGTTTGTTTCTTTCAATTTCTTTCGTAATTGAACGTAAATTATGTTTTTAATAGAAAGGCATAGTATTAAATGAATGAAACGTGCGATGGAGTGTTTTTAATTAGGTATTCTAATATGGGTTAGGTGAATAAGAAAGATTGACCGAATTTAGTCGAATCTTTCGACTACTTTCAGTCACATAGGGTGGCCACAATGTTTGTTACTAAGTGCATTACTTAAAACCTTTTTATATTATTTAATGTTTGAGGAAGTTTTCTGGAAATAAAATAAGAAAAGTTTTTCCGAAAAGTAAAATTTTGTTGAAATTGTAAGTGTTTATATGGGAATTTTCGTTAAATCATGTTTTCAACTGTTTTTTAAATCGGACATATGAAAAAAATATCCAACATCTTCAGCATACTCTAAATTACTTTATTTGAAGAAAAATGAATCAAAATTCTTCCTTCTTCGTTCCTTATAATCCTTGGACTAACCTAACCACAGCTAATTAACCATACTATTAAGATTAACAGATGTATTAACTTTGACTAGCAACAACGCTCAGTAGAGTTATCCATCAAACATTAACATTCACCTTAGCCCAGCATTCTATGTGTCCACACTCCAGTAATGCCTAAAGCCATTGTTCACTAAGTGACAATGATTGATCGGTTGCTAACCGCATCTTTATTCAGTCGCCTCTCATTATCCACGCCTTAAATACAGTCATCCCTCTCTTGAGTACCAAAAATAAACAGGACAGATATACTATATAGCTGTCGCTTATAGAATAGAAACAGATGTTCCGAGCACGCTTCATAATTATGTACTCATCAAGATATTTTTGGAGTGTTCAAGTTTTAATGTATTTTTTGAGTGGAGTTAGTCATGATGGTCCTTTCAAGTGTATTGTCCTTTGTTCTATGTCATCATAAAACATTATAAGCTGCCATGTTTGCTATATGTCAAACATGGGACAGATTGAACATTATCAACATGCTTTGGGTAAGCGTGTTAATAACGTCTATTCCTAGTCAATTTACTAATATCATCAGTGAGAGAAAGGCCTTTGATATGCAGCGGATTTTTACAGACTATATTTTTATTGTGTTACTATCTTTTTGCCGCGACTCCGTCTGCGCGGAGTAATGACTTTCGGCAGAATTTGGGATTTTCTCCCTTTTCTCCTCCTAGGGGGGGAATTTCCAAAAATCCTCTCTTAATGGTAGCCTACTCCTCCCAACAAACACACGTGCCAAATTTCAGCTCTCTACGAACAATAGTTTCGGCTGTGTGTCAGTCAGTTCATCACTCAGTAACGGAAGAGTTTTATATTATATAGATAGGAAATTCGCTGCTTGGCGACAAAATATATGCAAATTCGTCACCACATTTCGCGCTGAGCAGGGGTTTAATTAATGTCACCTTTACACTTACCCAGAATGTCCTCATTCTAGGATAATCCAACCACAGTTATGAGCACAAAAAACTAAAGCTTATACCAGTCTGGTACGTAAGGTATTGTAAATTCACCGTGAAAATAATATGAATTCCGGAGCAAACTTCGAAGCATCATTATTCTAAGTCCGTGAACGATTTACTGTGTTATTGTAAGAAAATTGTCGCTCAAAAGGAATACAATTCATCCAATTTAGTATACAAAAGTAATGATTTATTTAATCTCAAAACATAATATCTGAATATTGTTTTGCTTTATTCAAGATTCTTTTGTGATTCATAAAAACAATTTAAATTTTTGGTGATTGAAATTCTTTTATAATTAGCTTGTATTGTATAATATAATATGGAACGTTTTCATTTTGGATGATAAAATTAATTTGAATCCGTTTGTTCTATATTTTTCATATATTCTATACACTGGAATTTGAACTAATATGAATTATTTGCTTTTTATAATAGGCATCTCCTTTAATATTAATATTGAATCAGCATGGATTTTTATTAGGTTATATCTCTAGCTCTAATCTCTTATACCTAGGTTGTTACACGTTGTAACAACTCGTATCCTCGTTTATACACATACTCATGTTGATCACAGCATCCTTCAAATAGAATTCAAACACGACTGTACGTTTGTCAGTTCACTGTATCATTTGTTCATCAGATCAACTTATTATATATAACCCATAAGATATTACATATCAAATGACAAAATGCAACTTGGTTCTATATGTGTGACAATTTTATTAAAACTTTACACTATCAAAAACCATTATTGACAAAATATTGAATGTGAACGAAACGCGACGAGGCCTGTCCATCCACCGCGTGCGGCTTATTACACCTCCTTTCAAGTATGAAATACGAGCTCATTCAGCCTCTATTTATAGACGACATCATAACGACCCCTTGTTAAATGACCGGAGATTACCCTGCGATAAATTGAACAGGAATATGTATTGGATATATTTTGTATTCCATCAGGTTTAATAATTGATAACCCAAATTGTACTAGGAAAAGTTATAATAATAATAATGCGAGATGGTGTTTCTGGAATCTGCGCATATCACGCATCGATATCTAGTCACAAACTCTAGGCAAAATAAAAAATCCAGGCATGTCAATGTCACATATTTGTAACTCCGAAATGAATGCCGCATTTATGTCTGCACAATCTTATAAAGATTATTTCTGGGGTGAGGATAGTATTATCATTTCTGTTTGATACTTAGGTAGGTAAAAAAATACTAAGAAAGTATCATTGTTTTTACTTTAAATTACGTATTTTAGTACTCTAAATTTAAACTATAAAACATATAACAAACTAAGCACACATGTATAAAATTATTTTCACATAAAGTCCGTTCTTAGTACTTTTAATTTAAACTACAAACCATGTAAAGTAAGTACACTATCATGTTGCCATCTGACCGGTTATAAAACCACTTCTAACAGTATAAACATCGAGTGTGTGGTCCGGCGATATCCCTTCAATAATGGATGTAAACAATTCGCTTTAAATTTATAACGGTGTATAATAAAATTTGATAGTGTGTCGCTTATATATTATTTATTGGCCATAAAATATCTTATATCGCCGATTGGTTTGATGCTTTTATTTAAGTGAGAATTTGGTTTGTTTTTTGTTTTGTTTCGTAGATCTAAAGATTTACATAAGTCTGTGTAAAATGTTATTGTTATAGGACTTTGTAGAGGTAAAGTCTTAAGAATTGTTCTAAAATAAAAAGTTTAAATCTAAAAGTTAAAAGGTCTTAAAAAAAGGTCTAAAGGTCATAAAATTTTAATTCACGATTCAGAAATATCTAGTTCGTTGCTTAAAGATTTTAATATTATAACTATAAGTACATCGTCCCACTGTTGGTTGAAAAAAAAAAGGTAGCACTCCGGGAGTGCCGGCAGAAGTGAAAACTTCAATATTAACGTTGTGTTTAATTATAAGTATAAAAGTACTATCATTTATGAGGTAGAATACAATGTTTGTTTCTTACTTCAGTTATCATAAACGTCACGTGATGCTGATCTTACGCTTTTTCGATCAGCATCACGTGACCCTGACGCGAGTTTTAAAGTTTTTACCCATACAAAAAAAGTGCTCAGCGCCGCTAAAGAAGTTTTCACTTCAAAAACTATACGTACATTCTCTAGAAAAGTAATACGAATTTTAAAAATAATGATCCTCATTCCACATGCGCACTATTAAAATATCTTAAAGTTGTTATTTAGAGAAATTTTAAACAAAAACATGATTATCAATTGCTTCTACTTTCTACGATCTTCATCTTCCTATTACCCTCATTATCTATCCATAGGTGATGCAATAAATGATGTTCTACCACTTTTCCGACACTATACACTCAATCGATAAGGCCTACACAGTCCTAATTGAACTTGGTTCATTAGCTCCTGAATTCGACTATGCCAATTATTAAACGCAATGTCGTGTTTCATATTCCGTCGATTCGCACACAAAATGCATTGGATATTCCGTATTCTGCGAACACACTTTGGTATTGTCAGTTATTAAATGAATCATACGGGATTTCCTACCGGCAGTACTCATCATCTCTTAAGTTTTCTCAGGGGATGGATTTTTAAATTGTATTTATTTAGTAATTTAAATAAATCGCAAAATTTAATATATTCTTTCTACTTTTTGTCTATTCATACTCAACATACAGGTTCGTTACATTAGATGTAGAAATAAAGAAGTTAAAAAACAAGTTCAAATAACTCCCTTTATAAAATATATCCTACTACAGGGTAAACAACTTTAAACGGATGGAAAAAATGCAGAAAAAACCTCAAATACCTTAGTAAACTAATTAGCGATGATATTAACACTAAGAGAACCTCCCTTAGTACAAAAATCTAATAAAATTATGGGTAAATTCCACGAAATTCTCACCATTAATTAATTTTCAATTTAACTCCTTGGTTTCGCATTCAAAGGGAGATCCTTATCTCTCCAGGCACCGCGGCTTTGTCGTTAAATAAGAACAAGGGAAAAACATTGAAAAGACTTTTATCTTGCGGAGTAATTTACTAATAAAGTTTTAGTATTAATTTATTAGGTACAGCTTTTTTATGTACTGCGGTTTTCTGTATTTGCTGATTTGGCTAAGGCAAAGGATAAACTTGGAACAATCTATAGCACGGTCGTAATTCACTGAAAAATTACGTTGACCTGTAGCTATCGCTTGCCATTGCATCCGTGCGAGCGGGACGCATTATAATTTACGCAGGTGCGACAGAGATAGATAGCTACAGGTCAACGAACGAGATTCTCGGTGAAGTAAGTATCTCTTAATTGAAGTATAGTAGCCAACGATATACGAATACACAAGCAAGTCAGTTCGGAATGGACTTGAGTTCATATTCCACGAAATATGAATATTTTAATCGTATATTTTTTGTGATCACAAACACACATTCGGCAAGCGTTTACTTCTATAACGTTTATTCCACGCCACTGTCCTAATATAATCATCATCATCATGGGCCATTAACATCTACGTGAGATGTGTTGTTTTGTCTGTCCCGCATTGGACTAATATAATAGCAAGTGAAAAAGAAAATCAGAAAGATCTAACGGGTCGATTCTGTGTGAAACACCATCCTAATCCTAACTAATATTATAAATGCGAAAGTAACTGTCTGTCTGTCTGTCTTTCTGTCTGTCTGTCTGTCTGTCTGTTACCTTTTCACGGCTAAACTACTGAACCGATTGACTTAAAATTTGGTACAGGGGTAGCGTATGGTCCGGGAAAAAACATAGGATACTTTTTATCCCGAAATTCCCACGGGAACGGGATCTACGCGGGTAAAACCGCGGGGCACAGCTAGTAAAAAATAATCCCAGAATACTTACAGAGATAAGCACTTCGAAGATTAAGACTAGTTCTTTATTAAGATAAATGATTGTCTTATCTTTTATTTCATACAGACAAATACAACCTACAGCTACAAACTAAGTACTATCATCGAGATAATAACCAAAATTAACCTCATAACATTGTAATTAAATGTTAAAATATTTTGATTGGTTCACGTTTAAACCAATTAAGTGTAATTTACATATTTTCATAATTATACTGTAATTACCTCATTAATTTGCCTTCATTCACACCCGAAATTGTTATTAACATTATTAGGCTTATACTAAAGCCTAAGTGGTATTAGGGTGCTAAGTGTTATGGTCTCTGTTACGCTTACAAGACGGAATCTTAGTAGAAATTGTATCGTAATATACTTGGGTACCTACTAAAAGTGTAGAGTTTTACTTTTATTTCCTTTTAATGGTTAAATATAGGATCTGTGCTAAGAACTATTATTAATGCCTCCCATCATCATCATCAGCTCATAATTAAACATATGTCCCCACCGAGGCTCGAGTCTGCCCTGAAGTAGGGTGATTACGCCTATAGTCAACCACGCTGGCCAAGTGCGGGTTGGTCGACTTCGCACACACCTTTGAATTTCTTCGCAGTTGTGTGCAGGTTTCCTCACGATTTTTTCCTTCACCATAAGTGCGCCGAATACCTCTACTACCGAAGTGTAATTATTCTAATAGCATCCCGAAGTTATAAAGCATAAAAATATTCTTGTTTCTAAAATGGGTACATTTCATTCACATTGTTTCTCGATAGTATCGTGAGCGTAGTTTAAAATAAAAAAAAATCTAATCGTAATATCTCAACGACAAAAAAAATGTTAGAAACGTATTTCATTCTTTTTTTAAGTGCAAATTAAAAGTTTGATGAATGAATGAATGAATCTCAAAGAACTGGCAACTCAATGATAAAATTAAATTGAAAAAAGGAACTAAAGAACTGGCGACAATTAATACGAAACGATTTTCAAATCCACATCGCTCAAGCTATCATTCGGCTTCAGATTGTTAGTCAAATCCTCTTAATCCCACAATTGATTGATCAAGCGTTACTCCAGAGAAATCCATTACAATATTAAAATTAAACCATAATATTAATATTTAGTTTAATTTTGGGGTTGTTATTAATTTGAATAAGTTAACGACTTATTGGAGTTTATTTTAATTACTGTATTTATCATGAACACGCGTTGGGCTAACACGCGCGTGGATCAGGCTTGTTACTTCTCAGTGTATTAGTATTAGTAAGAGAGTCTCTGTAGTGAGACTTAGGGTGAGGCCAAACAAGCGTAATTTTGTGAGTTGTGAGTCGCGTAAAATGAGTCGCGAAATTTACGTTCAACTGAAATTCGGTTAGACTGCCACACGGACGGACGTATTTTCAGTTGTAATCTGAAACATTTGTACGGATCCTTGTATCGTGCAAGCTCCCCACCTCACCCCGACTGAAATTCAGTTGATATTATGCGTGTGAGTCGGCAGACAACTCATTTTGCGACGCTGTGTGAATCAAATAGGACTTTTCTATGAAACTGAATGCAGTAGAATTTCTGCGAACGAAATTCTGCGATTCACGACTCACAAAATTACGCTCGTTTGGTCTCACCCTTATAGGTTGAAACTTAACCTTTTATACATTTTATGAAATGTATTTATGTAGGTAAGTAGTGTTTCCTGCAAAACACCCTTATTGAATCTCACAGATATGTTCTTAAGCATTGATGCTTTCCACGAAAGCGGCCTTTGGTAGCAAACAGGTCCTTTTCTTCGTCTAAAGTCTTCTTCTGAAGCATAAACATGCATATTAGAAATATTTAATGTATTGAACTATGTACCGCTTGGTCAACAATATGATCATAATTCACAAGGGAATCTTTCATCCGGTTATCTCGTCCGCATAGTAACCACGACCAAACATTCCTTGCTTTGTCTCATCGCTATTTGTTCCCTGTATTTAAAATACTAATATTACATTTAATCCCAATACTAAACAAATATCCTCCTTGTTACAGAACTCCTTCTTGGAACGTTAAGAACTCACCAGAAAGCAGCTTGTGATGAAGAGATGGTGACGTTAATATGCCCTAGAGGAACAACCATCAGCATACAAGTAGCGCAGTACGGAGCGGCGGCAGTACAAGGCTCTTGTGCTTCGGAACTGGCAGAATACCAGCCAGTGGCTGTTGAAGTAGTTGGAGATACGTCTTGTATATGGCCTAGTACTTTACAGGTTAGATGAAATATGATAATTTATATGAATAGTGTTGAGGAATATTGTCGCACTGTGAGTGACTCTATTGGCTTTGTCTTTGTCTCTCTCTTACCTTAGCGATAGTGTTAAGCTGCGTCTACGCTAGGAGAGCCGAGCACGAGTGGAGCACGAGCCGAACACATTTCGTCTAATGTGGACCGACTTCAACCATCGAACAGGCGCGCTTGTGAATGAATTTGTGCTCGGCTCGAGCTCGACTCATGTTCGGCTTGCTTCGTCTAGCGTAGACGCACTTTAATATTTGGCACGAAGCGACCATATTCCTCAACAAATATAAATAATAGTTAAATAAGGATGTATTTTAATGTATTGAACTAGAATTTGGGCATTCCGCAATTAGACGTCTCAAATTTGGGAGATTAATAAATAGTTTTGTATCTTATTGTATATTAAACTGACTGTAACAATGAACGTACAAATCTAAGAAACATATGCAAACCGTTCACGTATGTATGTAACGCAGTCATATCGAGATGAACTAACACACAACTAAGTCTATGTACACTTAATCAATCACTCTATAATCTTCATATAGTAACTGACGATTAACTAGATTAATTAACTATATTATGTACAGTACTAGAATATGTGCTCATTCAAATACCCAGAGATAGTTAAACAGTCTTGAGTTCACATAAATAGTTCTCACGGGAATCGAACTCGGAACTCTAGGTTTAGCATGGTGACCATTTTTCCATTATGGTTATCTTCGGTGTATCAATGATATCGGAAAATACGCACACATTTATATAACATCGGAAACCTTCATCATGTAAAATCATTAATTTAACACCATATCATTTTTGATAATAATCATATTGCTTTCCTATTTTGGCATCAATGACTATAAAATCCAGTAACCATTAACCAACGACTAATAAAATATGTTCTAACATTTCCATATAAATAAGTAAAGAAGCAATTTAGGTATCTCACAGTAAATTATCTCAAATAAAACGAAAACCAAACAAATATTGAAGTAATATTCTCAAATAAATTTCACATCAAGTTAAAAAATATATTTTTTTGGCGTCAGTACTGTTTACGGAGATACTCGAAGCAATTTATCTCATCTTACGAATCGTTTAATGAATTCAAACATTTGATCAAGGAAATCTTACTTAGATTACGTAAAAATCTCGTGGAAAAGGTTCCGATGAAAAATATTGAAGAAAATAATGTACATAATCTTTTTTAATTGGTTATTTTCTATCCTTACTTGGGTGGTTGAGAATTAGATCGACAACATTCGATTAACTTATAAAAATATAGTCTAGGCAAAACTGGGAAACACTATTCACAGTTTTGCATACTTAAATTCTGATGTTGTAAGAATTTAGTAACAATAAATTAAAAATTAAAAAAAACCCCAACACAATTACTTTAAAACCCCCATAACTTTTAAACGTGTCAACCGATTTTCATCAAACATGTCTAAGAACACTCGCACGTTAGCCCCTTTTAATACATACAAAAACTAAATTGAAATCGGTCCATCCGTTCGGGAGCTATGATGCCACAGACAGACAGATACACACACACAGACACGTCAAACTTATAACACCCCTCTTTTTGCGTCGGGGGTTAAAAAGTAGTTTTTATGATGTTTAATAAAAACACCATTTGTGCATTTCCTATTAAGCAATTTTCCTTTTAAGGTTTTGAGTGATTGAATAATTAAGATCTATAATTCTTTCAATATTATAGAGAGAGAGAGTGTGTTTGTATGAACCTAATCTCAGGCTAGTTAAAACATATTTTATTGCTATAAATAACATGGCTGGATTAACCTGCATGACTCAGCTAAAAGTTTACTTCAAATATCTTCCGAAGTACACATTTCCTAACCACTTTAAAAATATAACTTCCTAATTTAAATTTAAAACCAATCAGTTAAAAATAAACCAAAGATTTAGACAAACTAAGATAACTAATCCTGATTTACGTTTATGTTCCGAAAGATTTTTTTGGTTTTCCTAAAACAAGTAGAGAGAAGCTTTTTGCGGTATTATTATCCAATCTTTGGCCATAAAACTGTCCTATTCAGTGAACATGAGAATGAACCTATCCAAACACTGAGATAATGGGTAATAGATTAACTTTGGTAAATATTTTGATTGGCCTTAACGCAGATATGGTTAGACTCGTAGTAAGAAAGACGTAATAAGCGCTTTTGTTTATGTAGCTTGAGTATAATAAGTAGCTTATAAGTTACTTGTATAATTATGTAGTTACAAATTTAGTTCCAATGGGTGTCTAGCCTGAAGCTACTACTCATTATAATGTGCCTAAAGTCCCAGGTATAATTCTTGGGTCCAGCAAAGCGCACAATGCATTCAAAAGTGCAAAAAGGATGTAGCGGGTTCGATTCCTGTCTAAGAATATGAGCACCTTTTTCAAAATTATAGATTTTTTAATCAAAATATAAACAAACTTTAAACATAAAAAAATATTTCATATCCAGAAATTCCAAAAAATATTTCATATCTACGTGAGTTTAAGAATTAGGTATTCTGTAAGCAAAATCACGGGAAACAGCGAGTATTATAATAATTAAGATAATTTCCTAACGTCAAACTCGGTGTTATAATGGAAATAAACAATTTAGGGTATTTCAAGCACGTAGAATAATTTGAATTGTTTGCAACAATCTTCATTGTAATCTTACTGTTATAGAAACTTTCCTTAAATTTCCTAAACCACTCTGTTTTATTAACTAAAATAATTACACACTTAAACGTAACCTCGGAACTTTACAGTTAAAAATTAATATCATTTCTACCATAATTTATGCTAATTAAATTATGAATTTCTGTCGAAATGTTACATTGCTGTAAGATTGTAACGTTGCTACTTAGTGGTTACTTATGTATATTTATCATCCACGTATTTTCTTCTTACAAATCTTTATGTCATGTCAATTTGGGGTAGTTTTTAGATTAACCAGATTTGGTAGAACGAAAGTATTTTACATGCTATTAGACCCCAACGAAGCAAAAGAAGATACGCCATTTCTTGTTTGAACCAAATGTAGAATGTTTTGGTTGTAGACTTTTGTGGGCCATTCATCGCCCACGTAATATCATTATACGAGTAGATACATAATTAATAAAACTAACATAACATAACATAATCATTTACTCCATCATCTCATTATAGTAACTGACCCCTAACTAAGTTCGAAACTTGTATCTAGGGTATCAGAAACTACGCACACACTCATTCACACACACACCCAGACTGAGATAAAAAGTTGTGGTTCACACTAGAACAGGCATACTAACTAATTTTTGTAGTATTCTTTATTGCAGACCGTGGTTGAGGCGTGCCAGAAAAAGAGGCAGTGTAAGTTCCATACGAGCCCTAAGGCGTTTGGCGTCGACCCCTGCCCTGGGTCTCGAAGATTCGTCGAAGTAGCCTATAAATGCCGCCCGTGTAAGTCACCCTTCCATAATAACCAAAAATTATGTATAAAATTAAAAAAATTGAAGAGAAAATTTACTCAATCTCCAGATAATGGCGCAAGGAAGGTAGACATGCTGAATTTTTTCCTTAAATTTAGGGAAAAAAATACGCTATATTCTTTAGAGAATTTCATACTTTCCTGTTTCATTTTTAACAGGGTCTGGAGTTATGTTTTTGTACTTGTTTATTATTAAGAATAATGTTTCTTCAATTTTGGGATTGTATGTAACAATATGCTTACTCTTTCTCATTATATTAACAACATTAACTATAACCATAACTGTATTAGAAGCCTTAACATATTTGTGAAAACAAAAACGTATTAGTTCATGTTTTTTTGTGTAATAAGTGTATAAAATTTTTAACTTATTTAAAGCTAATTTCTGTCTTATCCAGAATCAGGACATAGAAGTATTCCGATTTCTCAATGAAACGGAATATCAATACAAAACAAAACAAAAGATACACAGCATTAATGATAAAGTTAGTACATTAAATTACAACGCAGATAAATAAACTACAACAGATAAAAAGAAACAAAGTGAAAGAGAAGCAATAAGTCTACTTAAATTGGAGCCAAATATTAGCCAAAAACCAATAAAGCTTCAAAGCAAACGATTTAAAATAAAGAATAAGTTTGATTAAAAGTTATTGAGTGGCAGTGAAGTTTTGAAACTGTGTCGATTTGGCTATCGTCCAATTACTGATGTACCCTTTGGCTCCGGATTTAATGAACTAGATAAATTATTACATGGTAACGATATTTAGCATTATCAAGTCAATAAACTGTAAATGATTAGAGGACTCTCTTCATTACACAAGCGAAGTTGTGTCGTTAATTTTATTTACTTGATTTAGTTTACTGAGTATCGATTTTACTTCATTGCAGTGGTTTTGGTTGGGAATTACTTTTTATTTAATTATTATGGAACTTTTCTTTCCCTCGTTAAGGAGATTGGCATAACATGTTTTCATCTTCCACTGATTCTTATTAACCGTCAACTCTGCATTGACTAGCTTCGTACTCATGTCTTCTTTCACAAAATTCATCACTCTGTTTTTAAGTCGGTTCTCCTAACCAGGAATCAATAAATTTATAAGTAGTAATAGAGTCTAACCACAGTATAATAATGAGAACTAGTGTAACCTTACTGTGATCATTAGAGTTTTAAAATGTATATTTTAATTAGTCTTAAAATGTCAAATCTTAAAACTCTAGTCTTATGAAACTTATCATCAACTTTTTTTTGGGTTGGAGGACTACTAGCACTAATATAATTCTGTTCTCAACAGATGAGTTCCGAAGTAAAGTTGGCTGTGAGAATGATGTACTGCATCTGAGCTGTAACCCTCACTCTCGAGTGGCGATATACTCAGCCCAATATGGAAGAACAGAATACGACTCCATACAATGTCCTCAGCCAAGAGGAATGAAGGAGGAAAGTAAGTAATACGACTACTTATAATATATTTCTTAACTTTGATTCACAAAAGGCAATTATTTTTTTCAATATCTGGTCTGTGCGCACGTTTTAGGAATATGGGCTGATATGACGCATCCCACGAACTTGGCAATTGATCAATTCTATACTCCTTATGTTCAAAGTGGTATCGTGAACCTGACTGGCAAGCCTGAATTTCTGGGTTCAATTCCTGGTCCCATTGGACCCAAGTATGAAAAAAAAGTCACTACAAATATTTCATATTTTCCAAGACTTGGCTCACGCTTAAGATATTACCTACGGCCATAGAAATCAAATAAAATCCTCACCACCCAGATTCGCCTAATATCGATTTGCGGTGTCGTGTTTTGGCCATTAACAAGAGTTTTGACAGTTTGATATCTGTCATTTGGCTGTCAGTATTTTAGAAAGCTGGCATTAGAGGGTTAAATATTATTGACTTAGCTTCAGCTGTTCGGGATTATCTGTGAGCTGAGGATTACGTCAACATATCAAAAGTAAAAGATGGATATGAGATAGGTTATGAAATATTTTGTTCACTATTTAGTACATTTCCCCGCCAAAATTTTGGGCAATATATATATTACTAGCTGTGCCCCGCGGTTTCACCCGCGTATATCACAATCCCGTGGGAATAATTTCTTACCGGATGCCTACGTCATAACATCTACCTGCATGCCAAATTTCAGCCCGATCCGACCCCAGTGGTTTGGGCTGTGCGTTGATAGATCACTATGTCAGTCAGTCACCTTTGAGTTATATATATGTATTTAGATTAATATTTTACCGAAAAATTTGTGCTGAAATTATATAATTATTATCTAAAAATACCGTTGTTTTTATCTTGTATTTGTAGGTAAAACCACGGGTTAAACTAGTTATTCTATTATACTAAAATTAACAACTAATGAAGTTACAAAAACCTATCTCTAATACATTGCAAATATCAATTTAAGTTTTAATCGATCCTAAAATTCAATTTAATATTCAAAGAAACATTTTGGCAAAGTTTAACTTTTCAAATATGATAAAATATTCTATTAAAATATTAGCAAACATATTTTGAACGAATTTATTTGAACTCAAAACTTTAAGTTGGTGGAAAACACACAGAACTCGATATATCATAGGAAAGTGAACTAGGAAAAATATCCATATTCCGAACAAACTTCAGACCTACTACAGTTTTAAAATAAAAAAAAAACTTAGTTCAGTTATCTCGATAGTTCACAATCTCAGTAATGAAGCAACGTCATATTTTCAAGTGATATTTTTTTTATTCCCTACGTTCGATTTTTATTTTTTTGCAAAGCCAAATCTTCGTTTTTACTAATATTATGTATGATCAGTATGTCACTCTGTCACAAACTCAAAACACTTCTTAGTAACAACTCAACTACGAGTATAACCTTTCTATTTTCAAAGTCACCATCGAGCAAAAATAACAACGTTTTAATCTTATAAAAAAGCAAGTTGAAAACACAGTGTAATGGTTCCCCGTCATCGATTAAGGCTTTTTTTCTTCTCATCCTTCTTAGAGAGGTCGTTAGAAAAAAAAGTTGGGGCTGTCCAAGAGTTTGAAATAATTTATTCACAGAGAATGATTTTCAGAATTACACCTAAGTTGTTTACGTCTGACGAAATAGATAAGAAACAATGGTTGCTTTTGGATTTTAGCTTTTATAAACATAGATATATTTAACTGGTTTTTTGGTTTGGTCGCGTTTTTGCCGACTTTTTTCGTATGGGAATTATGGGTTAAAAGTGTTTCTATGTGCTATTCCTAGTTATAAAGAAGGTGTAAATGAAATGTTCGGAAGATGTACGTAATGCATGTACAAACGTACAGACACACAGATAAGATATATAAGTTATACAAAAAAAGATAAGTTATTATATTACCATTAAAAACGAAAAACTGCCTTAATGTTAAGATTTTGAAAAGAAAAAGGTACCTCTACAAGCAGCTAAGTTAAAATTTAACGAATTTAATCTTGTAAAGAATACCTAACTACTTTATCAACTCAAAATTGATGTTAGAGTGTCCATACCTCTCGAAAAGCCCACCTCACTCGACTTAAAAGCTGTTGTACAATTTTTAATTTGCAAAAAATTGGACCAAACTTGCCTACTTGACATTTTTATTGAAAGCTAAAAAGGTACGTTCATTTTGACGGACATTTCTAATTATATTCCATTGAATTACAAAGTAGATTATTATGTGTTAGAGAAGTAACAGTAATAGAGAGTTAATTTAAAATTAATATAGCAGACTTTAATTTAGACGTTGATTTTGATCATCAATTATTAAAACAAAAATATTGTAAAACTTTTAAGTAAGTATTAATTAATATCCCACTGCAGGGAAGAAAATACTAATATAATAATGAAAGGCATGAAAAATAAAATGAAAATAATAATAAAATGGAACCATACTGTCGCATTTTAAACGATACCCAAGAGAATCTAAAACCAATTTAATTTGTTTTTTTTTTGTTAACAGCTTGCCTAGAACCGTACGCAACAGAAACAGCGATGCGAGAATGTCACGGGAAAAGAAGATGCGTGCTGTCAGCTGACAGCAACATGTTCGGGAAACCGTGCAGAACTGGCAGTCGGACTTATTTGAAAGTGGTTTATACTTGTGGTAAGTTTCATACTTATTTTATTAAATCATTAGTAGCGCCCCGCGGTTTCACCCACGTAGTTCCCGTCCCCGTGGGAATACGGTGATAGCCTATGTCACGCACTAATAAATTAGCTTTCCATTGGTAAAATAATTTTTGAAATTGGTTCAGTGGTTTCGGAGCTTCGTTACAATCAAAGAATAAAATCTTTCCTCTTTATACTCGTAGTGTAAATTAGTAATAAGATTTTTTCGATATTGGTATGATAAATATTCTTTTTACGAAAACAATCTTTTGTTATGCCATTTTTTTAGTTTCAATTTGGTAAAGGTTGGGCAAGCGGACAGGTTTCCCCAAATATGTATCAAGTAAGATCTATTAAGACTTATAACATAACATAACATAATCATTCACTACATCATCTCATTATAGTAACTGACCCCTAACTAAGCTCAAAGCTTGTGTCTAGGGTATCAGAAACTACGCACACACTTATGTCATTGATCTGTCCGTTTTGGGTTCATTATTGTCGTAAAATGAAAAAACCTAAGGTTTTCTCAAAACGTAAGGTGTTAATAAGACTATTTTTTCTTCCCAAAATTATATTTTATGCAAGTATCGAAATGATCTTCTACATTTAAATCATAAGTATGGCAGTAAAATAGTTGGGTCATAAAAAAATAAAATATGCCATATTAAACCAATGTGATTCTAGCTATAAAAATCTCAGAATAATCAGAAAATCGAAACATCGGAAATTCGGAACATCGGAAATCGGAAAATCGGAAAATTGGAAAATTAGAAAATCGGAAAATCAGAAAATCGGAAAATCGGAAAATCGGAAAATCGGACAATTGGAAAATCGGAAGATCGGATAATCGGACAGTTGGAAAATTGGAAAATTGGAAAATCGGAAAGTCGGAAGATCGGAAGATCGGAAGATCGGAAGATCGGAAGATCGGAAGATCGGAAGATCGGAAGATCGGAAGATCGGAAGATCGGAAGATCGGTACATCGGTACATCGGTACATCGGTACATCGGTACATCGGTACATCGGTACATCGGTACATCGGTACATCGGTACATCGGTACATCGGTACATCGGTACATCGGTACATCGGTACATCGGTACATCGGTACATCGGTACATCGGTACATCGGTACATCGGTACATCGGTACATCGGTACATCGGTACATCGGTACATCGGTACATCGGTACATCGGTACATCGGTACATCGGTACATCGGTACATCGGTACATCGGTACATCGGTACATCGGTACATCGGTACATCGGTACATCGGTACATCGGTACATCGGTACATCGGTACATCGGTACATCGGTACATCGGTACATCGGTACATCGGTACATCGGTACATCGGTACATCGGTACATCGGTACATCGGTACATCGGTACATCGGTACATCGGTACATCGGTACATCGGAAAATCGGAAAATCGGAAAATCGGAAAATCGGAAAATCGGAAAATCGGAAAATCGGAAAATCGGAAAATCGGAAAATCGGAAAATCGGAAAATCGGAAAATCGGAAAATCGGAAAATCGGAAAATCGGAAAATCGGAAAATCGGAAAATCGGAAAATCGGAAAATCGGAAAATCGGAAAATCGGAAAATCGGAAAATCGGAAAATCGGAAAATCGGAAAATCGGAAAATCGGAAAATCGGAAAATCGGAAAATCGGAAAATCGGAAAATCGGAAAATCGGAAAATCGGAAAATCGGAAAATCGGAAAATCGGAAAATCGGAAAATCGGAAAATCGGAAAATCGGAAAATCGGAAAATCGGAAAATCGGAAAATCGGAAAATCGGAAAATCGGAAAGTCGGAAAGTCGGAAGGTCGGAAGGTCGGAAGGTCGGAAGGTCGGAAGGTCGGAAGGTCGGAAGGTCGGAAGGTCGGAAGGTCGGAAGGTCGGAAGGTCGGAAGGTCGGAAGGTCGGAAGGTCGGAAGGTCGGAAGGTCGGAAGGTCGGAAGGTCGGAAGGTCGGAAGGTCGGAAGGTCGGAAGGTCGGAAGGTCGGAAGGTCGGAAGGTCGGAAGGTCGGAAGGTCGGAAGGTCGGAAGGTCGGAAGGTCGGAAGGTCGGAAGGTCGGAAGGTCGGAAGGTCGGAAGGTCGGAAGGTCGGAAGGTCGGAAGGTCGGAAGGTCGGAAGGTCGGAAGGTCGGAAGGTCGGAAGGTCGGAAGGTCGGAAGGTCGGAAGGTCGGAAGGTCGGAAGGTCGGAAGGTCGGAAGGTCGGAAGGTCGGAAGGTCGGAAGGTCGGAAGGTCGGAAGGTCGGAAGGTCGGAAGGTCGGAAGGTCGGAAGGTCGGAAGGTCGGAAGGTCGGAAGGTCGGAAGGTCGGAAGGTCGGAAGGTCGGAAGGTCGGAAAGTCTTGGTTGTATTTGTTGTGTCGAAGCTGGTCCCAAGTTTGTCGTAAAAGGAAAAACCTAAGGTTTTCTCAAATTGTAAGGTGTTAACAAGACTATTTTTACTTCCCAAAATTATGTTTTATACAAGTATCGAAATAATCTTCTAAATTTAAATCATAAATATGCCAGTAAAAGCAGTTGAGTCGTAAAATATGAAAATAAAATATGTCATTAAAACAGAGAGAGATTCCAGCTATAAAATCTCAGAATAGTGTTAAAACTTTAAAATAAGTTATGGATATCTAGATTTGACTTCGGAAATCTGAACACCCACTTCGCTTTACTTCTCCTGACTTATCCGAAATGAGATCCTCGCACGAGTGGTCTAAGAAAGTCGGTCTCATTCACGATTTGCCAAAACCACATGTCCATGTGAACCGAATAAATCCTAACGTCATTTGTCGTGAGGGATTTGCCTGGAGTAAGGTGACTGTTTTACGTCTTAAGACCGAATGTAACGCGTCTTAAATGAAGCGTTTGTAAGGTGTGATTTATACTTTACATTTTTAGTTAATTTCAGGTTTTGAAGAATCTCTTATAAACGATTTAGCATTAATCTCTAATGGAATGGATTACATATATTTTATTATTCGTTGCTCACAAAAACGTCTCAATACTTAAGTAATGTAAGCTTTTCATAAATACCAGCAACTAGTTTCATCATCATCATCATCGTCAATCCGTAGCCATCCACTGCTAGACATGAGCCTTCCACATGCCGCGCCAGTTAGTTTTCGCAACCAGTTTATCAGT
This sequence comes from Timandra comae, assembly GCA_958496195.1. NCBI lineage: Eukaryota > Metazoa > Arthropoda > Insecta > Lepidoptera > Geometridae > Timandra > Timandra comae. The sequence continues at coordinate 8,901,077 of OY292363.1, read as the reverse complement.
GAATAATACAACGAATTAGTATATGTATACGTAACACATTTCACTTCTTATATCACCTACTACAAATTTTAGTTCAGTAAAAAAACCACTTCAATATCCAATAATTTATCTTCTCAAAATCTGGTAGTGACATCCCGAAGTAGACTGCAGTGGATAATCCACAAGGCACTCCCGTAATCCACACGAGTTAAGTCCGGATTATAGGATGTCAGATTTAGTTAGGTCAAATCTAATTTTGCAGTGACGTCATAACTTTTTTCTAAAATTTGAAGGTATTGAAAATCTTCGTGAAATGCGGTTTTAAAGGAAAAGTTATTAAAAGCAATGCTTTTTTGTGAATTATGGAATACTAGCGGTGCTTTTTACCCGCGTTTTCTCTTTCCCATGAGCAAACCGGTATATAACAGCATATGTTTCTCAGGATGAATGTAACTTTCTAATGGTGAAAGAATTTTTGAAATCGGTACAGTAGTTTTTGAGTTTATTTATTTATTTTTTAGTTTGTTTATAAACACACACACAAAAATACAAATCAGCCTCGTTATACTGGTCATAAGCGTGTTGGTGATCTCAAACTCGTGACAAACTATCAAATGCTACATATTCTTATTAACCTAATTCTGTCACAAAAATATTGAACAAAATTTCTTTAATTAATTACACTCTTTAAGCCCCTATAATCACCAAAAATAACCATTTAAATACGTGATAAACATACCGTGCGTGAGATAATTTTACTTCTCACACTACCTATAAAAAATCAAAATAAACTTTAGCACAAACATAATAAAGTCTACATTTAGAAATCATAATTTTGTTTATTTACTCAAAAGTGATCGTTATATTTTATGCCGTAGTAAAACGTTGATGAATTGTATGAAGGTGTTTATTTTGAGCTAAAACACGTTGCTTTTATTTATTACCTACTTATTATTCAAAGTATTGGTTTTCAATAAATCAGACGGACAAGGGTTTGATGTTAAATCTGTAATTTTGATTTACGTAAGTATTGTATTTGCAGAATATTATTAAAGAATGTGTTGTGATGGCTGCAATGGCTCATACAACCTTTGAATAAGGATCACGATAGGAGATTCTCTCTGGTCTCTGATACGTCCATGCATACAACTGATGGCTTAAATCAAGTATCATTGGCTACGCTGTGTTCTCATTTAAGCTAATATTAAATTTCTGGATGTATCTTAAGTATTCTTAAATCTGTAATCTATCAAACATTTTGTGGTGAAAAGTATTTAAATGCAATCAAATGGTGGTACAGTTCTTAATAATTTTCCAAAATAATTTTGTATTTGAATTGAAATAAGTAAGAATTGAGAGTCTGCTGCATTCATCTTTTTTTAATGTTTACAGTACGCATATTGATTACATAAACAATCACTTAAAAAGTAAAACATAAATAAATCATAGTCAACAAACTCCAACTAATATTAATTAAAAACTATCAAGAAGAAACAAGTAAAGCGATTTAAAATTGTAAAATGTCAAGATTTTAGAATAAAAAATATTTTCTTCAGAGTTTGCTAACGATCTAATATCTTTAACAAGCTTGGAATTGTTACCGGGAACTTAGTTCGGAGAACAGAGAAAATATAATAAATATTTATGTTTGTGAATTCAGCATTTCTTTGCGATATCTGTTCAATAACATAACATAATCATTCACTACATCATCTCATTATAGTAACTGACCCCTAAGTGACTTGTATCTAGGGTATCAGAAACTAAGCACACACTCATTCACACACATTGTGTTCTTTTTTGAGAATTAGAATTGTGTAAGCAAAAGTAACACAAAATTTGTGATCACGGAATTTCATTTCTATTAAAAGAAAACTAATGATGGATAAACATATTTACATATATTTGGAATATACAAAAGCCTATATACTTACCTATATACACATGTAGAACTAACTTATTTGGTGGTCAACTTTGAGAGAGAAAGATAGTACCTAACCTACCTATGTACTTAAAACTCAGTTCATACAATTAAACATTCAATTCGAGCAGTTTGTTACCAGTTACCACATTAATTTCCCAAAAGTTTATTTACGAATCCCGTCTGTTTTCTAAAGTTTACGCGGCGTACCGGTCGATAGTCGATACTAGTTGAATCGACAATAAATAATTTGCGGGAACTAAACTGGGACATTGAGTTGTATTAAAAAAGTTATTTCAACGCGAATCAGTCAGGAGTTTGTATTTTTTGTCATGTTTCATTCCTGTGTACGATGTATCACTTTGTACACTGTTTTTCCTTGTCAAATATTTATTTATTGAACGAACCTCACGTTTACTTAAGCATTTTTTTTTCTACTTCGATTTATGTTGTTTACATCCGATAAGTTATATTACTTATTTATTAACGTTTGTTCAAGGATGGTTTTGTTATTTTTCTTGTATAAATTAGAAGATGCGAAGTACTGTTGAACCAGGAAGTTATATTACCCAATTTAGAATGTTGTTGTTATATGCCCAAGAAATATGTTTTCGTTTTGGTTGTAAAAATTTAGTAGGTTTTTTCTTTTACGGTGCAATTTCCTTCTTTACAAGATAGCATTGGCTCGAAGGATGCAATGATGGTAAAAATACAATGGAAATAAACAAGGTATAGAAAAGTTTTCGAAGACAATGAAAAGTTTGAAATAGTCAGTAAAATGTTGTACGTAGTTCCAAGATTATCTGCCGTGGTGGGAAGAGGAAATTGTTAAGTTTTCTGAACTGGTTTTAAAGTTGGTATTTTCAGTTTACTGAATTTGACTTTGTGTGAAAAATCTATTCCATAGTAACAATTGAATTCAAAATATCGAAATGCATCTCAATAGTTAAAGTATTAAAATACAGATTTCGATCGGGAATAAAAAATACAGGAATTTATTTATTTCAAATAATAAATCGGATTATACTGATCGTAGATCACTCATGAAATTATAATTTTCTGTACTTAATTAATTTGTTCTATTTATATCACCATCCGTCTAATGATAGAGTTCTATTTGTGGCATAACTAAAGTAAAATATAACTTATATCTATGCTACTAAAGTACATTTTTGATTAATACAAAGAGATCAATCTATAAAATATGAAAACGAAAACAAACTTTAATTAACTCATCAACGATCAATTTTAATCAGAAGGAAACAAGTTACCGTTAAACTGACAACAATACTTTATACTTCAAAGTAAAACGTCGATGAAATGCCTATAATTAAAATTGATAACCTCTGACATACAAAATAATCTTTACAGTCAAAAGACTTCCAAAATGACTTATTTTGAAAGTGATTTTAATCATGGCGGTAAGGAGATTATATTTATTTATAGAAATTTAACTGTTTAAGTCACTCATAGTTAAATTATTGTATGTACGAATGTTTGAGGCTTTGATTATTTATGTCTAGATATAGTAATGCCAACAAACGACGCGTTAGAACTGTCCTCAAATTGCGTGATATGTGTGAGTTACGGCTCGTGTCATATCATATAGTCAAACTGTCAATGTGTGAGTGTTTGGTGAATGAAACAAGAAGCGAGTCCACCAAATATATCTAGACATATACACCCCTATTTTGAAAATATGGGACTTATTAAAATCAGAATATCTGTAGCAGTAACTGAATCCATATATCCAATAAAAATATCAAAAATGATAGTCGATTACTTATCTTTAAAAAATACAAAATAAATGTCGTATTACCAGACGGCATACTAGCTATCAAGTATTCTGTGACGGCTCGGGTCGATGACCGCGCTCAGCTGTGTATCGCAGCGTTCGGTGTAGAATAACAATAAAATTCGGCGGGATTTTGAAAATCTTTGACTTATCATAACTTTTTAAATAAAAGCAAAAGAAAAAAACTAACTTCACTATTATATTGTCACCCGTCGTTTACATTAGTTGTGAGATAAGGTATCGCAATTTCAAAATAAGGGTGTATAATCAAAAATTTGATGCTTATTTATTGTATATCTGAATTTCATAATCTATGATGTGAAATTGAGGCTTATAAGTTCACGATATCTTCCACTTTTAGACTATAAATAGATACCTACTTAACCTTTAGTATTTAGACTTTAAAATTACAGACTAAAATTTGTTTTTAAGACACACTTAGAGATTTCTCTTTTGATTTTCAGAATTAGATTTAAAGGCTTCTAAATCTTTAAGATACAGACACAGACACACTTGACTTTGAAACATCTTTAAGATTCAATCTTTGCGACTTAGAGATAAAACTTAATCATAGAATAAGAATCACGACCAAGATCTCTTAGTAGAGCAATGAACTTAATACTCAACACGACGTTTATATGTAAAAAAATAATTTGCATTACATTCACCCTATGTTATTCAAATATAACCTTTATATTAACTAGCATACGTTACACTATCCAACATCATTACGTATACCATTGCATTGCGAGACGTCCTATTCTAATTCCAAAACTAGTCAGGCCGGCGTCTGCGATAAATTCGTTGTATAAAAAAGGACAGCATAAAGCCTTCGCACTTTATTATCCTACAAAATTGTGTATGACAATACGTATAAGAAAATCAGATGCTGTTTCGTAATAACACTAACTTGTGGTATAATACGGAGTACAGTTTTCATGATGGTATATTCCTCTGAGACGGGAATTGTAAGACCTTTATAGTTTGTTGTATGGTCCCCCGTAGTGATAAAGGTTTTTCTGTTTTTTAGTTCTCAAAGATAAGGATGAGTAGTTAAATAAATTTTACGTAGAATTTTTTGCAGTAAACTCATATTTTTATATCATTTAAGGTCTAAGGACGTTTATGAGCACTTTATATTAGTTCGTCGAAATGTGTATGTAATAAAATGTTGAATATAAATTTTTTTAACGATGAGAAATTAAATATGTAAATTGAATTGTATAATTTTATAGATGGCTCATATTTTTAAAGGCCTGAAAGAATGTTTGTGAGCACTTATAATTAGTTCTTCGAAATGTGTTTAGTAAATGTATATACTATTTTTTAATAGGAACTGAACATTTATTTAACTTTAAAAAAAAAAATTGTATACTCCAAAAGCCCGAAGAGTGAGGAGCGATTTATCTGTGGGTTTCAAATCTCCTAACAAGTGAAACAATTGAATTAAATATTATAATATCAGAAGTAGGGTAATGTGACATTTTGGTTCAGTATTGAATAATATACTTACTTACTTAGACCCATTTTCAAAAGGTTTGTTTATTGAAAATGTTTGTGATATATTGCATCAGGTCCAATGAAGTAACAACAACGTTTGACGGACATCCTCTTAGATTTTTTGTTCATCTGGCTTTTACCCTCTTCAATTGCACCGTAAACTGTCAACCCATGTCTGCAAAACTCAATAAACTTCAAAATAAAACCTCCGCGCTCTAAAACTAGGGATCCCGAAAAAAACCACGTTTAAAATTCCAACACTGTCGGAACATAAAAATACTTTAAAACGCGCCCTTAAATTCTAAAATTACATCCACTTAACGCTCCACTTGAGGTTGAGAGCTTAAAGTATTTTGTTCCTTAATTATATTGTAATAGAGTTTATTTTTTGTTGCAGTACCCAGGACTGTCCTTAAGGAGAGATATGAAAGTGCCCCTGAAGAGGATGAGGCAGCACATGACGTATCCAGTGTTGAACACGACGATGTTGGTAAGTGTTTTTTTCTAATTTACTAACAAAAACTTGGCTGGAAACGGCACGAGTTTATTTTCAATCAAAAATGAGCTATACTTATATTAAGATACAGTATGATATTGAATGTGTAAAGAGCATAATTTTATATGTCAATCTTTTCCATAAAAGTTAACGATACATAGAACTATGTTTTGTATGAGAATAGCATACAAAAAGGGTATTCAATATTGACGGAGTATTGAGATGAACAGCAATGAATGTAGCGTATTATGTTCATGATATGTGATTATTGAATCAAGAAAAACATTGATAGAGTTACGTGCAGTGTATCCACTTTATGCCCGATCATTTTCTTGCTTTCATCGATATTAAGTTTATACATCATTAAATTTTATATGATTAATTTCTTTGGACTTATTGAAACTTTTTAATTATTAAAAGATTATTGAAATAAAAGTGAATCGAAGAATGATCTTTTTTTTCAAAACAAAATTTGATTCGACAAAATTTTCAATTTTTTTGCAAAGTCTCTTAACCTATAACCCGTTAAAGATATTCTCAATAATATAAGATATTAATTTAACAACATTTCCTCATAAAAATTGTAACACTTTCTAACCTTAAACCTAAAAATAAACCACACAATAACACGAAAAACTAAAACTTTCTTCGCACAAGTATAATCGAAACTAAAACCAACAAAATCCGAAGTACAGTCTGAAACAAAACTCCAACTAGACCCACCTGGCTAACATTTATCGTGCTCCATCAACAACTTCCAAGATCAAGTCAGCACCTTAGCAAACATCTCAATAAAACCTGTAACTCGTTACGATTCACTACATTGAAACATTGTGCTAACTTCTCGATTGTAAGTTGTTATGTTATATCGAGTTTTGTAGTTAACTGTACAAATGATTATTGTTATCGCTCTGTTTTGTTTTTATGTTCCACTTTATTTGATGCTTGTTGTGGGGTTTCGTAATTTTTCTTTTCGATTTTCTTAATTTCTTTTTTTAATCAGTATAGGGGTGAATTAAACAAAATAAATATTGTAATCAATTGACTAATTTTCGATATTTTATTACGGTGTATAAAAAATTGTGCTCGTATTTACAGATATAGCTGTATAAAAATCATTAATTTGTTTGTATTAGATTATATTTATAAATGAAGGCGATAGAATAGACTGTTTCATTTTGTTTCCAAAAAGCTCTTCAATTCTTTGATGTCCGACATTGTTTACAAACTATAAAACTGTAGAGTTTATACGCTACAACTAAACATTAAGATAATTTGGCAATGCGGTCGTATTTGCCAACTAAATCTAGAGATAATTTAGCAAAAAATTTGGTTAAAATGTTTTTATTTAATTTAGTTTAGCTTACGTAACATCTAACCCAAAAAGTACTACTAAATCGCCACTAAAAAACTTCCAAAAAGCATTCTCAAAAAGCAGACGCTACTAAATTCCATCCTTATCACACAGCTTTAAATAAAGAGGGACAAAAAATATTACTGTGGTCTAGCAACTCAGTCCCTTGTCTTCGCAGATCTTGAGTTTAAATTAACGTGTTCCTGACAATGTCCTCATTCTATGGCTGAACTAACTTGCGCCTCTGACAAATATAATACCCTGTTCTGTTTTGTGCTGTAATCATTTGCATTAGTCCGTATTTTAGCCTCCTTAGGGCCGACGCAAAAGTCTTGGTCAGTGTCGTCTTTTGTGATTGGGCAAAATATTTATAAATTAATAACGCGTTTTGACGATGGCAAAAATATTTTTACATCAAATTTAACTTTTTTATTAAAAACTGGGGTTTTATTTAAAGTAATAAATGTAAGGGTTCATAGTTTAAAGCTACTGTTAAAATTTACTAATAAAAAAGCGAGATATTTTCGATTTTATATTTTTACTGTACAAGTTACCTTCCATGAAAGAGCATGAACGCGAAAACAAAATAAAAATCACATGAACAACTGTGCATCGATCAATCAAAGGTTTTGTAGTTGAACTAAGAAAAAAGTTACACAACATTTTGCACTTTATTCTATTGTTACAACGACTTAATTTTTAGAAATAGTTTTTTATTATTGTACTAATGAACGCGGAAATTTTGTGTTCGTGCGAAAATGCGTGTGTGTTAGTGTTTTTTGTGTAGTGTTTGCTTTTTGATGCTTCAACGATTGAAGAGGTTGGTACACATATCATCATTATCATCAGCCTGTATTTGTCCACTGCTGGATATATGCCTCTCCAAACTCGCGTCAATATGCCCTGTCGGCGGCACGTCGCATCCACTCTCTCTATATAACTACGTACACTTTTTCTTCCGTAACGTACACACATACACAAACGAGCTTATTTTTCCTAAAAACAATTTGTCAATAAGAAGTAGAACACCCATGTTCTTCGTGTTGATATACGTTTAACCAAGAACAAGGGACATCTATTTTCGCGCTTTTTCAAACTGTTGTGTTGCAGTTGAACTACTTTTTTGTTTCTTCACGATTGTTCCGAACAGTTTTACAGTAAAAACTGTTGGTAACTTATTTTTCATTTTAACGTCTTTGTAGAGTGTGAGGCTCTGCGGCTAGTCTTGTTAGCACATTATTTGTTTTACGTGAGCAAAATTTAACACAGTTTTGACGTTTTTCTCATATATTTTTGTACTAAGAAAAACTTATATTTTGCTTTGTAAGGTAGCTTAAAATTTTACGTAAAGGTGCTCCTTCACCAGGAGCATTCGCGTGTAATGTAACGTTACAGATTTGACATTACATCAGTGAAGGAGGAGAACCGAGCATTACAATGCGCACCTTGTAATTTATTAATTGTTATTAATACACGCGAATGCTCGTTAGTCAGGGAGGTATTATTGTAATGTAATGCTCAAAGACGAATCTGTAACGTTACATTACATACGAATGCTTCCTGTGAAGGAGCACCTTTAGGTAGTATACCTTGATTTTATAATCCCACAGTGATTGGCAGGGGAGAGCCGATGATCGGTCTCAGTGTAGGTATAGAAATGTGGACTGAGCTAGACGGATGAGACCCTGACTTTTCGAGAAAAGGGCTCTCAAAAACATCAAGGTATCATCCGACAATAACCCTTGGCAAAGAAATTAAGTCAACTACAGTATATTGTTGTGTGTGTGTGTGAATGAGTGTGTGCGTAGTTTCTGATACTCTAGATACAAGTTTCGAACTTAGTTAAGGGTCAGTTACTAAAATGAGATGATGTTGTGAATGATTATATTATGTTATGTTACACTAGTTATTTCGCTTTTTATTTAAACATAGCAGTCACTTAACCTTTATAATACACTAAAACCTCAAATCAAAATTAATAGCTCCAAAACTGTAACATTTTAAGCGAGACTTCCGTGTAAGCTCGGGCCCCTTAAGTAAATGTATTACATAATCTATTTAATGTAAATAGAGACACAAGCGAAGAAATTTGCTTAATCCCAACTTAATTTGGAGTCGCAATTTACTGGATTTGTTTGTGTCAGTATTCTCCTTTGCTTTGTCAGTATTAAGAGTTGGATTATTGGATGAAACGGTTTTTAGTCAGGATTCGCTCGTGACTGTTCATATTCTTACTCTATTAGCAATTTCATTAGATACGTAATTCAATTTTGAACGTTATATGTTGTACGTTAGAGTTGATTTTTAATCATGCTAATGTTGATTCAATTTGTGTGAAGTGCTTCCTTTTTATTGTTAATCCGATAATTGTTTGTTTATTGTTATTAATTGAAATGTATTTTTCACTTTTAAGTACATTTAAAATTTAAAAAAATCAAAATGTTTACGCCAGTTAGAATTTGACTCAAAATCGTGCTCAATGACCTATCAAAGCTCTAACTGTTGTTTTTTAATTCGAATTTGACTTTACGGCTTTAAATCACAGCTAGATTGAACATGTTTAACATATGACGACCTCGATGGCAGAGTGGTCACCATGCCGGACTGCCATCCATAGGGTTGCGGTTTCGATCAACATGCGGGGTGAATATTTGTGTGAACCACAAATGTTTGTCTCGGTCTGAGTGTGTGTGTGTGAATGAGTGTGTGCGTAGTTTCTGATACCCTAGATACAAGTTTCGAACTTAGTTAGGGGTCAGTTACTATAATGAGATGATGTAGTGAATGATTATGTTATGTTATATTGATAAAATATCACAAATGCCATTACAATAAATAGTTCTATTATATTATTTATGATCACACTATCACGTATCAATTTTCAAATTAATCAAATTCAATACATAAATGTTAGTTTGGACATAGTTTGTGTTTTAATTACTGAACAAGCGAATTTGTTTTAGTATATTCGTATGTTACGTAAATTTTCTATTTTTTCTAGTATTATCATAAACATTAGGTTGTAGATCTTTCACTAATCTAAACGCAATATCTTCAGTTAACTACTATTATATTACTTTACGTCAGTATTCTATAAGCGACCGGTACTTAAAGCCTTTCGTTTGAAAAATTCAACAAAATTTTGAGTTAATATTGTAATAGGCAATAGGCATCTCTCCCTGCGGACAGGTACCTAGTCCGCGCAGAAAACTATTAATTTCCATGCTCTGGGAATAGGTAGATCACCTACCTATTCTAAAACTCAATTTGGAGAACCTAACACTGACCTTGACAAAACTTTCCGCTACCTTCACGTAAAAAATACCGCGATAAGAAACCTTAAAAAATAAAGGTCGAAAGACCTTTCGAACAAAAGATAACAACAAAACGTGGCATAATCTCGTTATTTTATTGATTACTAGCTGTGCCCTGCGGTGTTACCCGCATAGTTGCCGAACTCGTGGGATTTTTTGGATAAAACATAGTCTATGTCCCTCCCCGGACAATAAGCTACTCCTGTACCAAATTTCAAGTCAATCGGTGCAGTTATTTAGCCGTGAAAAGGTAACAGACAGACAGACAGAGTTACTTTCGCATGTATAACATGGCTTAGGTGGCTCCTGAACCACTAAAATCTTACCCATTGGGTGAGTAGCCACCTTGTGATATGCTTTGTGGTCATCTCACCCAGTAATTTAACCGATTGTGGGTGAGACAACTACGAGTACTTCAAATTTTGGACGTTCGTCCTCTCACCCACTTATTATTAAACTTAACCTAAGAGACCATACTAAGTATTAGTAAGGATACGAATTTTATTCATGACTAGCTGTGCCCCGCAGTATAACTCTTCTCTTATTAGTTGTAGCTATGTTTTAAGCGACATCAGTCCATGTTTTCTTGCAAAGCGAAATAGCTTACGTTACATCCGAATTAAAAATAGGTAAGTACAGGAAAAAATATTTAAGTCTCATCAACCTTTTTATCTATAGAAGGCAAATAGCATTATTTCCGGGTTATTGATGTAAAAGTAAGGTTCATAGACCGTTCCTAAACAAAAACACGAAACTAATGTCGTATCACACACAGCCAATCGAAAACGAGCCCTAAAATGACATTGTTTCAAGCGCCAAAAAAATGCTAATATTTAAACTTAACCGGGCTCAAACGACGCAGAAAAAAACGCTGATTCCGAATATGTATATAAGTCAATATCTCAAAAAATGTCGCTTAAAGCAAATAGCCTTTCACCTCCCGATATAATTATAGCCTTCCTCGATAAATGGGCTATCTAAAATTGAAAAAAAAAAAAACAATTCAGATCATTCGTTCCTGTGATTAGCGCGTGAAACAAACAAACTGCAGCATTACAATATTAGTATAGTTACGAAATTTATCCAGCATTTGAAAGATAAATGTATAATAGAATTCATTTTTCAACGAACCCGGATCAATCTTGCTGTTTTCCAATATCGAAACCGTCTTACGTCTATTTCGTATCAAAGGATTTTTCCTTAGAAACACCAACAATACTTATTTAATCTCACTACGATTTATCTTAGAAATGATATATTTTTATGGTTTGTTTGGTAATCCAAACATATGATCCGAACCCTCATAATAATACACATAATATTCGTTATAGGAAATATCAGATGATTATTGTGTAATTAGCTGTATACTGTGTTGTCACACGTTTTGTCAATTCCTGATTATAAGGAACATGTGTTATGATATAATTTCTAACACACAACATAATCGGTCAGTTATGTAGCAACCCCTAACTAGATTTCTTACTTGTACATAGGGTATCAGAAACTACGCACGCATTTGAGACCCTTTATTTGGTCTGACAAGATCACTCTGCCATTTGGATCTATAAAAACCTAGTAACCCTGTTCATCATCAACTCATATAATGTCTACACCGAGGATCTCAAGCCTGCGCTAAATTAGGGCGATCAAGCCATAGTCAACCACGCTGCCCAAAGCGGATTAGCCAACTTTACCTTTTATAGAAACCTAACAAAGACTCTCTTCCACAGATGAAACTAATGACAGATGGTGGAGTGAGTCAGCGGTACCACCAGCCCCGGCTGTCGCAGCGGTCCCGCCTCAACGACCTTCGATCACCACCACCCTGAACATCACCAGTATCGGACGCGATGAACCATCAGCTTCACCGCCGAGACATCATTTGTCTAATGATGGTGAGAATTAATATAACTATTTAGTTTTTAGTACAGTTACAATTTTGAGAGTAAACTGTTAGGTAGGCTAATGAAACACCTGTTTTAACAACGTAAGTTCATAAAGTATGAAGTATCGGATTACACTGAAATGAAAAGACATTTGTACAGTGAGAAAGAAAAGGATAACGGAGTGTTGTTTGAAAAATAGCAAACATCGCTTGACTCAGCAAACATCAGGTCTGGCAGACATATTATTATAACACATTCATGTTTTATTTTAATGAGTATTAAATAGTGAAAATTAAAAAGTAAACCTCTTTATGTAAACGTATTACATTTTGCTTTTAGTAATTCATAAGTAAGTACACACATCAAAAGTGTCTAGGGATCAACATATATTTTTACAATAACTTTTCTCCTGATTGATATTAATTAAAATTTTCTTTAAGGATTCATCAAATAAAGTGTTTTCGTTTGTCACAGTAACGATAAACCAAGTCACCTTTGCATTAATAAAGAAATTTGCCATTTTCCTAATAAAGGGATTTTTGACATTTGAACCACTAACATTAAAGTTCGAAAAAAAGACTGAAATAACAGTTTTCTTTAAAATTTTATTGGGTAACTTAAACAATTAATAATCCGTGTTTCTACCGCGAACACTAACAACACAAGAACATCGGTTTGGCATACTCAAAATGAGTTCATCCAAATCACGCTGTGGAATGGCCGCCCATGTTCGTTGCAACAACAAAAAAAGGTCTTCTTGCGACTGGATACCCTCCATATTCGGCAGAGCTCTTCTCTGTAGCATATCCCATGCATGCTCAATCGGGTTCAAGTCTGGCGACTGAGCAGGCCAGGGCAGGACATTGATGTTAGCTGCGGCGAGAGTCTGTCTTACAACTCTTGCGGTGTGCGGTCGTGCATTATCATGCATTAACTGAAATAAGGGACCGATTTGCACTTGTAGAGGAACGATGACGTCTGATACAATCGTCTCAGCATAAATTTGAGCGTTGAGGTTGCCTCTGATCCAAATCAACTCAGTTCTTCCGCCGATCCAAATACCCGCCCATACCATGATGGTTCCACCACTATAAGGATGGACTTCCTGGCAGGATTTTAATCGCTGTTGGCGTCCAGGGGTTCTCCAGTGTCGTATACGTCTTGTATCCGGTCTCATACCAAAACGAGACTCATCAGAAAAGCACACGAAACGCCATTGTTCTTCTGCCCAATTTCTGTGTTCAAGAGCCCATTGATATCGAATCCTACGATTGTGCATTGCTATAGGTGGTACCCGTAGCGGTCTTCGGGAATGAAGGTTCACTTCATGCAAGCGGTTTCTGACTGTTTGGTCGCTAATTAAGTTCCCTGAAGAGTGATGAAGCCGCACGGCTAACATCATGGGGGTTATTGTTGGAGCTCTTCGAGTTAAGATTTGAATGTATCGGTCTTGTCTCCGTGTGGTGCAGCGATACCGTCCTCCATGGCGCTCAGCCACGGTACCAGTGCTTCGGTAACGTGTCCAAAGTCGACTGATAACACTCTGACTTGTATTCAGAGCTAAAGCCACAGTACGTTGCCGGGAACCAGCTTCTATCATTCCCACGGCTCTGAGCATTTCTTCCCTGCTTAAATGACGTTGCCGCTCCATAATAACGTTGGTTTTAATCAGTAGTAGGGAAACAGTAGCACTAATAATGTCTTCAATGCGTTGTATGTTTTTATAGGGAAAATATTGACAGCTGATTTTCATCTTTTACTCGAATTTGATTCACAGTTCCTGATTCAAATTATGAAATGCACCAAAAAGGATCCATATAAATTTATAAAATCATAAATTTATTACAAAGCCACATCTCAATCTCAAGAAATCCGCATAACAATGCTTGATCCCTAGACACTTTTGATGTGTGTATATAGGTTTGATTCACTAATATTGCTATCAGTATTATCTGATAGGATTCCATAATTGAAACATACCAGGCTCTAAAGGAGGCAAATTCCACTTGTTTAATAACGTTTAAAACGCACTTAGAACAACATTTTAGAGATTGATATTACAAGAATCGAAGTGTCTAGTCGTCCAGTAATTCGGACGAAAAAAAATCTTATTCATCCGACTAGCGAACGAATGACATTATATAAAACGTCCATCCTAGCGGACGGCTAGCAACAGCCTTACAAGAATATGGAACCAAATAACGTATGACCGAATTTGAATTGAAACGTTATATTGACGAAACCAAATCCCAGCTGTTTAATTTAGTAGAATCGATCTACTGGTCAAAGGCTTTAATTTACTGATGATTTTAGTACAGTAAGAACATATGTATTTTGAAATTACTGTTTAGATTGAAAATGTACCTGGAAATCTATTTCACAATTTTAGATCCCAATAATAATTAACGATGTAAAGCGATTGGATGTTTGTTACGCTTTAACGTACATATTATTGAACTAATTAAGATAACATTACACATGTTCCCTATAACTTTTGGAATAAATATCAAGCGGATGAAAGCGCGGGGTGCTACTAGTATTTTCATAACTATTTAAATTAGATCAATCTAGAATACCTGTTGATAATGTAATCAAATTACTGTACAAAGTAAATGTACCATAAACCCATTATATACTATCTAATATATCACCAAATAACTTAGTAAATGGTTAAGTACGAACCTCGTAATTTATGGCTCTCTATACGATTAGTTCAAGGGCTTGTACTGAGACGCTTAATTGGCGTAATGTTTTACAATTCTAACTAATTACTAGGTTTAATTTACAAAGAGATGTACTAATCAATTTGATTATTACACGAAACACGATGTAGGCGTTTTAATTGTTTTGTTAGAGTTATGCGTATAGATCGAATTTAGTCGAATGTCTCGACTAGTTTCGATCACTTATGATAGTTTCATCAGGAAGAGTAAGATGCGCTCGCGACAGTGTTTCACCCCGATCTGTCAGACAGGCGCTGCGGCAATGGTCGACCATGTTGATATTAATAGGTGCAAGTTCGAATCCAGTTGCACTAACAAAGCGTATGCATTACCCGCACAAAGTAATAAAAAAACTTATGTGTGTTATTAATGAAAGTTTCTCTCAACAGATTCCCTGGACATCATGTACATATACATAATCGGCGGAGTCACGGTGGCAATACTACTATGCATCATCTTCACTATAATCCGCTGCGTTATCACCAAAAACGCGGACCAACCTAAAGGGCCTGACGTCTCAGCAACAACCGAAATACCAAACGGCTTCAACGACAGCATATCTGAAGTCGACAATGATATAAACATTACCAGTTTAACCGTGCCAGTCGATACTGTTGATTCGTCTGTCAAACCCGAGATGCAGTACCCGAACGTCGCATTAAGTCCTAAAATAAACAGATACGTTGGAAGACCAGTGCCTAACACGTACCCACATGTGAGCACTAACATGTACGGACAAGTCGCCGAGTACCCAATAGAAATGCCTTTAAGAACTATGCCTCACGGGACGCTAGGACGCGGTGTTGTCAAAACGTTACCCCGAGTTCAAGTGCAAATGCAACCTGAAACAGACCCTAACACAAGGAGTTTGTATCGGTATTCGAACGCTCAATATTACTTTGGGTGACAAGATGACGTGGATTGTGCGGATGTGTCGAGGACTTACTGTTTCTAATTGGTGTAGTGTAGATGTTAATCCTATTTTAAAATGAGAACTGTGATATTAATTGAGATCTTTCCTATAGTAAGGTTTTCAGGCTGTAGACACAGAAACTAGAATAGTTAATAAAGGATTGTATAGTTCTATTATGTATGATTTTGGTAATAGTTTTTGTTTAAACTTGTATTACATTTTTTGTATAAATCCATATGTATGTGCTTTTGTTTAAAACATGTATTTAAATCTATTTAAAACATGTATCTTTTTGAATAGATCATGATGTACTTATTTGCTTTTATTAATAGTCTTTGTGAAAACATGTATCAGAATAATGTTTGTATTATAGTTTTCAGTCATAATTTTTAGTTAGTTTAATTTCTTTTTAATGGATTTTTAGTATTTTTGTATTTATTTTTAAGTATAAAAAATAATGTAATTATTTGTTATGTAAAGTTATGTTTAACGCAAACTTTATGGATTTATCATACTTTTATGTTATGCCTAGACAATATAATTATGTATTATAAGATTTATAAGGCATTTTTATTAAACTTGCGTTAAAAAAAGTTGTATAAAAAGTGTTACATAAAACAATTTCTTATGACTTCTAAATTATATAAAGTTAGCAATTTTAATTATATTCCTGTTATTTATATATTGCTCTTTCATTCTATGACCATTGATTTGTAAACTAAAAGAAAGAGACAAAACATATTTTAGTGTTTTTAATTAAATTAATAGTTGATAAGTTTTTGTGTCTAAAAGTATGAAATATTATAAAAAGTTAAAATGTTGTGAAAATTATTTATAAATTGGTTAAAACTTAATGTTATAGCTAAAACTTAGTTTAAATGAAACTCGACTATTTTGAATAGGCTTTGAATATTTGAATATAATAATAAATGGCTGTTAATTAATTGGCTATTATAAATATAGAAATCAAATAAATTTATTGTTTTGAAAATTTAATTAATATTTTCCTGGAAATGTAAACAAACACAACTTTATATTTACCTCCAAACCAAATTATTAATTTAATTACCAAATTAAATCTATAAATTCAAAAACATTTATTATAAAAATGTATTTATAATTTAATTTTAAGTGTAAAAAAAATAATTTTAAATACATTTTTAAAATAAATGTTTTTGAATTTTAAAAACTTTGCTACGGCCTACGGATCCCAAGCGTAGGCCATTACAACCTCAAATTATGAAACTACGCCGTAGGTGCTACAACTACGTAGGCAGCTAAATAAATAAGTCCTTGTTAAAAACTAAGTAATAAAAACGTTTTATATAATTTTACTTTAAATTATTATCAAACATAACCCGAATTATGTTTTTTTTAACAAGTTTATGTAAATGTTTTTAAAAAGAGTTTTTATGTTGTAATTTTTACATAAAAAAGTTTGCTATATTCTAATGTACATAAAATTACTATGTTTATGTAGTGCCTGAAGCCTAAGTTAATTTGGTCGAGTTAAAATATTAATTTTAAAATGACTGACTAAAAGCCTACCCGAATCATGTTAGTTATTAATTGTAGATAAAAAACTGTGTACAGAATGATTTTTTATGTCGTAACCATCGATTTAATAATAAATTAATTGCACAGTGTTTTTTTGTTTTTATTAAATTTCTCCAAATGTCATAACATAATCAATCACTCTAACAGCCGCACTCAGAGACGTTTAATGAATACTTAAACTAATGTGCCAAAATATTTTTGTGCCGGTGACAGCGTCGCTGTAATCGCATCTTTTGGTTGTCAGTGTATTAAAAAGTATCCAAATGACATTAAAGTCTAAATGACAATAGTAGCTTCCAATTTGGCCCGCTGGCACAAAAATATTGTGGCACATTAGTATAAGTATTCGTTAAACGTCTCTGAGTGCGGCTGTAAGATCTATCCCACCAAAAACATTCTGTAAAAAACTAGCCAAGTCTCGATGGAGCTGCTTGTTTATCTCTAAAAAGTAATGAAATCTAGACAAACTCGTGCCAAGTGTAAGGTTCCTTACTGCGATTTCTTTATTATTATAGTTAATGTTGTGTGACCTGGCCGTTGAAGGGTACACATGTATACAAAGGTACAAAACTAGGTGCTCCATGACACCATTGCACCAATCTGTCGCCAGAACCGCTACCCATTGACGATAGAAAATTACCACTTGAAAAACGTTGATTCAATATCCAGTCAATTGTAGGCTTGATGAAGCTGCGTATTTTAATAATGTAATAACATTACGTGTAAACAAAATTGACTTGTACCCACTACTAACGTTTTAAACAATGTTCAACGGCCAAGTCACACAACATTAACTATAATAATAAAGAAATCGCAGTAAGGAACCTTAGACTTGGCACGAGTTTGTCTAGATTTCATTACTTTTTAGAGATAAACAAGCAGCTCCATCGAGACTTGGCTAGTTTTTTACAGAATGTTTTTGGTGGGATTTCATTTATTTTTGTTGAAACGTATATTGATTTATTTTATTAGATTTTCTTATTTGACACTTTTTTTTTCTTTTTAGGAGTAGTATTTTATTATTAAACGCCCGGCGGTTTCAACCGCGTAGTTCCCGTTCGCGTTTCCGTGGGAATTTCGGGATGAAAAGTATTCTATGTGCTTCTCCTGGTTCTAAGCTACCTCTCCACCAATTTTCAGCCAAATCAATTCAGCCGTTCTTGAGTTATAAATTCCCGTTCCCAATCCCGTGGGAATTTCGGGATTAAAAGTATTCTATGTTCTTTTCCTGGTTTTAAGCTACCTCTTCACCAATTTTCAGCCAAATCAGTTCAGTCGTTCTTGAGTTATAAATTCCCGTTCCCATTCCCGTGGGAATTTCGGGATTAAAAGTATTCTATGTTCTTCTAATAGTTTTAAGCTACCTCCCCACCAATTTTCAGCCAAATCAATTCAGCCGTTCTTGATTTTAAAATTCCCGATCCCAATCCCGTGGGAATTTCGGGATCAAAGGTATCCTATATCCTTTTCCTAGTTCTAAGCTACGTCCTCACCAATTTTCAGAGAAATCAGTTCAGCCGTTCTTGAGTTACAATTCCCACTCCCGTTCCCGTATAATTCCCGTTCCCGTTCGATTATCCTAGTTTTTATAGTTTTCCCTTTATGTGGCCATTAAACCCTAACTCTGTACCAAATTTCAGCTCTCTAGGTTTATGGGAAGTACTAGTTCTATTTTGATGATCATGAGTGAGTGAGTGAGTGAGTGAGTGAGTGTCTGTCTAAAATGCGAAACTTTGCTTTCGCTTAACTTCGGAACTAAATGACCTACAGACTTGAAATTTTATTTTAAGTATGTGATTGTATAGCTTACTGGATGACGAAAATTTCAGCGTTCTGGGCTTATCCAGAGGTTGTCAAATAGGGGCCTGAAAATGCGGCGAAAGGGTTCCTGTAAAGGATGGTACGGCAGTGTTTGCTTCGCGCTCGACTTGGCGGGGGGCACTGCCGTGCCCCCAGATAACATATATTAAATAGCATTAAACGTCTCTGAGTGCGGCTGTAAGATCTATAACATATATTAAATAGCAACTGACTGACCCTTTTTTAAGTTTAATACATTTATTTAAAGCATCAAAACCCGCATTCTCAAATATATCTCAAACGCACACCCATATCGATAGATATACACATTTGCGACAACACATAATATATATTTACCTCGCTCAACAATCGATCTCGCTACCCACTGTTTAGCAGTCCGGTATGGTAAGCACTATTCCTATTGGGTTATTAAGGAAAATATTTTTCTATAAGTTCGTTGAATTTAAAATTCAATTTAATAAATGAATTCTATAATAAAGTTTAAAAAAAACTACTTTCATTCTAATTTTTATTTAAAAAGCAAATCAATAAAAGAATCCATTTGCTAATTAGAAACCGAGTCAAAACCAACGTCCTATGGATTATGGGTTCAACTCCCGCTAAAGATAAAATATATGTATGATTTATAATTGTTTATCTCGACTGTGAATGTGTGAGTGCAAAATTTATGATACTCTAGATAAACGTTATAAATCTAGATAGAAGTCAACTCCTATAATAATTTAAGCATAATCATTCACTACATTATCTTATTATAGTAACTGACCCATAACTAAGTTTGTAACTTGTATCTAGCTAGGGTATTAGAAACTACGCACATACTCATTCACACACACACCCAGACCGAGACAAACATTTGTGGTTCATACAAATATCCACCCCGCACGGGAATCGAATAACAACCTTACGGATGGTAGTCCGGCATGGTGACTACTCTGCCATCGAGGTCGTCATTGATAGATTATAAAACTAATTCAATAATCTTATCTCTACATATTTAACTTTTAAGTACCGATGTGTGGTCTGACAGACACTTCGCGCGTTCACAAATTCTCGTTACCTATGTTAGCGTGGTTCTATCAACTCGTGCGTCTGTCTGCCCCTCGGTTGGTCACAAAATCTACATTTGATAGCCACGTATATCTTGTTTTTGATTAGGAGACAAAAATCATGGTTAACCATTTGTGAAGCCGTAGGATCCAGTTAGTTGTATTCAGTAACTAAGTTCTGTGATAACATCAAACAAAACAAATCGCCATTCTAGGTCCTATATAGGACTTTAAAATAATCATATAGGTCATGTTTTGCTCATATATTTAAAGGAGAAATCTAGCAAAACTATATAACACACAGTTAGTTTACCACATCAAGGAAGATAAAAGTAAAAATAATAAACCAAAAATGATATACAAACCGCGGCACATATTACAAAGAACGTTCTAGATACGAAAGAGAATGAATAACAAACATTTTAAAGTAACCACTCATAAATCAGATTTAAAAAAAGAGGCCTCTATCTCTAATTCTTTGTAAAAACACGGAAATTTTTGTACAATGAACTTGCAAATTGTGACTCCTTTTTTGCTTTGTTACAAAATATATGACACAGAATGTGGGCTGCATTTATTCTTGTATTTTACTTTAAATAATGAATTAGGTTTGTTATTTTAAAAATAACAGTTTAAATGTTTTAGTGCAGTTGCGAATGTCAAGATGGATTTGTTGAGTAACTATGTAGAGGGGATAGATTTTTAAAGATTCAAAGATTCAAAAATCATTTATTCTATTAAGGTCTCAATGAGGCACTTATGAAAGTCAATGAATCTACCACCGACTTATAAATGAGTATGTAAGATGAAGCCTAAAAGTAACAACAGTGACTAAAAAGTTAAGGAGTAATTGATTGAAATTGTATGAGCAAATTAGCATACAACGAGGTGAGATGAACATCATATTAATAGTAGTAATAATTAAGGTTGGAAAGTATGGGCAAATGGGCAAGTAATGCGGAGGGATAAACATCATACTAATATTAAAGAATTTGAATACCATCACTAAATTATTTACGATATATATTTAGCATGCATAGAAATAGTCGAATTTGTGCAAAAGGCGATCAGTTTGTAATTAGCATTAGTGCTAATATAATTTTCTGCTCCCGAAAATAACATTTTTATAGAGAGGTGAAAATAAAAAGGTTGAGAATTTCAGTATCACTTTAGATATAATGTGTGAGTATGATTGTAAACCGTTAAAAATTGTGATCATTGGCCACAAAACAATAACATAAAACAACAGAAAATTGTTTATTAAAATGAAAATGTTAATAAGCAAACATTGAAACAGAGGTTATTAACAGTCTGTCACGATCGTATGTAAAATAAAACAAGTAAAAACAACTGGTTTTTACTGATATTCAACAAAAAACATTGTTTGTATTTCATTAAGCCGATGTCCCCCTTGTGGTTGGTAACAAAATTTAATTTATGTTGATTCGGGGTCAGTGTTCGGTCTCTAGACATTTTAAAAGGTACGTTTTTGTTTTATCTCCACCTCTTGCCTCATTTGCACGTTGGTGGAGCCTCTCCGTGTATCCGCTTTTTGAACGCTAGCTTATAAGGCTTGTAGCTTATAAAGACAGTTTTAACAAAAGACAAGCATAAACTTTATCGACACAGGTCTATCAAAGTTTCATTGCCGTCATTAAGAAAAAAGTTGTCTCTTAGTATACAGCAAGTTTGTATATAAGTCCCTACTTTTTGTCATATAACAATAACTAGAATATCACCGCAGAATACAGATTACATGACTTGTTTACTTATAATTATATCTGTGTATTTAACACATAAAATTAACAAACAATAAATTAACACCCACAACCACAACCGTTAAACAAATTTTTATTTAATGCAAATTGAATTTTGAATTCTATTTTCAAATTGTATTTTACAAAAGTACAAACAAAATATTCGAACAATTTGAATAAACAGTATGTAAACATGGATATATGGGATTAAAATTTATGGAAGTGCCCTCTAAAGCGTCGAGTATACTTTTGTAGAACGAGAGTCCGTGATTATTCCAGTTCACGTAATTTCCGCGTATTCAAGGATTCTGAAGCTCTTGTCATTATCGAATTAGCTAACGGTTACGCCCGTCGATTAGGTTAGCTAAGCAACGGGATTGTGTGCTATTGAGGACGCGTTTACATACTTAATCTGATTATAATTTGAATGTTGAATTATGAAGTATTACTTATGTATTTTGTCTGTATTGTAAGCACAATTTTTATGTGTTTTAAACTGACTTTGTATGTGTAAATGGGGTGCGTTTTTCTGATGAGTGCGTTACATGGTGTATACTTATATTATGAATGTTTATATTAGATTGGTTTAGAACAAATCTAAACAAATGTTTATTAAATAAATTGAAATTGAAATTGAAACCAATGTGGATACGGTTTTGATTACTCTACATAGGTTGCGGGTTCGATTCCCGTGCGGGGTGAATATTTGTGTGAACCACACATGTTTGTCTCGGTATGGGTGTGTGTGTGAATGAGTTTGTGCGTAGTTTCTGATACCCTAGATACAAGCTTCGAACTTAGTTAGGGATCAGTTACTACAGTTACACAATTTTAATTTTAATTTCATTTTTGTTAATCATCATTTTTTCCAGGTTTTGTGTTTGTTCATTCAATGTGATATAATTTGTAAACTAATGATCAGATTTAAAAAATAAAAACACCATTTTAAAGCTGAAAAAACAGGCTTTTAGGAAATATATACTTTTACATACTTAATTTAAGCCATTCATGAAGAATAGGATTCTTTGTGCATTTTGTACGCTTGAGTCGATTTAGTTGCTCGCGAGTGTATAATGAGATGATGAATGAATGATTATATTATGTTATTTCTGGCAACGCACTTTTCACTCCTCTGAGCTGCAGGTGCATGACCACCTAGAGTTCTTCTCCCTCCTTAACTCCGGGGATAAATACTTATTTCAGGGGATTTTCTCAGCCATAGCGAAAAAATCGCTATGGCTGAGAACACACATGTTACAAAATTTTCTTACCATGTGCTCCGTCTGTTTGGTGAGTACCAAACAGAATCTTAGGAAGATCGACAAAACGGTGACGTCAGGTAGGGTACCTACGTCACAAGAAAACAAAAGAATCTGAATCACTTCTCACTCTCTACTAATAAACCAAAACAATATTATACTACTTAATGTAACATAAACAAAGCTTAATTGAACGTAATAAGATATTTATTAGCTTGCGTTAATTATGGAAAATTACCGCAAATGTGGCATGATTTTCCTTGTGGAGATATTCGCGCACTTAATGTGGAATAATTTCTACACTATTCATATCTGTGTTCCTTGAGGATGAAACTTCTTTTAGTTAAAATGTTGTGAAATTAATTTATAAATTGGTTAAAACTTAATGTTATAGCTAAAACTTAGTTTAATTGAAACTCGACTATTTTGAATAGGCTTTGAATATTTGAAAATGGCTGTTAATTAATTGGCTATTATAAATATAGAAATAAAATAAATTTATTGTTTTGAAAACTTAATTAATATTTTCCTGGAAATGTAAACAAACACAACTTTATATTTACCTCCAAACCAAATTATTAATTTAATTACCAAATTAAATCTATAAATTCTAAAAACATTTATTTTAAAAATGTATTTATAATTTAATTTTAAGTGTATAAAATTTAATTTTAAATACATTTTTAAAATAAATGTTTTTGAATTTTAAAAACTTTGCTACGGCCTACGGATCCCAAGCGTAGGCCATTACAACCTCAAATTATGAAACTACGCCGTAGGTGCTACAACTACGTAGGCAGCTAAATAAATAAGTCCTTGTTAAAGAACTAAGTAATAAAAACGTTTTATATAATTTTACTTTAAATTATTATCAAACATAACCCGAGTTATGTTTTTTTAACAAGTTTATGTAAATGTTTTTAAAAAGAGTTTTTATGTTGTAATTTTTACATAAAAAGTTTGCTATTTTCTAATGTACATAAAATGAGTATGTTTATTGTAGTGCCTGAAGCCTAAGTTAATTGAGTCGAGTTAAAATATTAATTTTAAAATGACTGACTATAAGCCTACCCGAATCATGTTAGTTATTAATTGTAGATAAAAAACTGTGTACAGAATGATTTTTTATGTCGTAACCATCGATTTAATAATAAATTAATTGCACAGTGTTTGTTTGTTTTTATTATATTTCTACATATGTCATAACAATCTAATATATAAAATTCTCGTGTCACAGTTTTCGTTGCCATTCTCCTCCGAAACGGCTTGACCGATTCTCATGAAATTTTGTGAGCATATTCAGTAGGTCTGAGAATCGGCCAACATCTATTTTTCATCCCGAAATTTCCACGGGAATGGGAACTACGCGTGTGAAACCGCGGGGCACAGCTAGTATATATATAACATAATCAATCACTCTTACATCTATAAAATATATTAAATAGCAACTGACTGACCCTTTTTAGGTTAAATACATTTATTTAAAGCATCACAACTACCCGCATTCTCAAATATATCTCGAACACACACCCAAATCAATAGAGATACACATTTGCGAAAACACATAATATATATTTACCTCGCATAACAATCGAACTCACAACTCACTGTTTACCAGTCCGGTATGGTAAACACTATTTTTATTGAGTCATTAAGGAAAATAATTCTCTATAAGTTCTTTGAATTTTAAATTGAATTTAATAAATGAATTATATAATAAAACTAGAAAAAACTACTTTCATTCTAATTTTCATTAATAACGCGAATCAATAAAAACCCATTTGCTAATTAGAAACCGAGTCAAAACCAACGTCCTATGGATTATGGGTTCAACTCCCGCTAAAGATAAAATATATGTATGATTTATAATTGTTTATCTCGACTGGGAATGTGTGAGTACAAAATTTATGATAGCCTAGATAAACGTCATAAATCTAGTTATAAGTCAACTTCTATAATAATTTGATAGACTAATTAAATGATGGATTATTAAACTTATTCAATAATCTTATCTTTACATATAATAAACACATAGGGTTTGTTCGTTTGAACGCGCTTACTCTTAGGAAACCCCTACTTATTATAACATTAAATTAAAAATTTAAAAAACCCCAACACAATTAGTTTCAAACCTCCATAACTTTTAAACGAGTCAACCTATTTTCATCAAACATTTCTAAGAACACTCGCACGTAAGTCCTCATTAATACAAAACAAACTAAATTGAAATCGGTTCGGGAGCTATGATGCCACAGACAGACAGATACACACACACACATATACACACACACAGACACGTTAAACTTATACACCCCTCTTTTTGCGTCGGGGGATAATTACTTGAAAAAAAAAATAATTTGATAGCGGTAACGTATAATATCATGCTTTTGACTAAATGGATAAAAACTTTGGTTAACCATGGAGAAACCGCAGGTTTTTGTGATTTATTAAATCACTTCTATAATAACATCAAACAAAACAAACGACCAAACTAGGTCCTATTTTTTTGTTCTTCTCAGATATTTAAAGGAGAAATCTAGCAAAACTATAACACACAGTTAGTTTACCACATGAAGGAAGATAAAAGTAAAAATAATAAACCAAAAATGATATACAAACCGCGGCACATATTACAAAGAACGTTCTAGATCCGAAAGAGAATGAATAACAAACATTTTAAAGTAACCACTCATAAATCAGATTTAAAAAAAGAGGCCTGTATCTCTAATTCTTTGTAAAAACACGGAAATTTTTGTACAATGAACTTGCAAATTGTGACTCCTTTTTTGCTTTGTTACAAAATATATGACACAGAATGTGGGCTGCATTTATTCTTGTATTTTACTTTAAATAATGAATTAGGTTTGTTATTTTAACAGTTTAAATGTTTTTAGTGCAGTTGCGAATGTCGAGATGGTTGTGTGGAGTGACCAGAAGGGATAGACTTTTAAAGATTCAAAAATCATTTAATGAGGCACTTATGAAAGTCAATGAATCTACCACCGACTTATAAATGAATATGATGATGATGAAGCCTAAAAGTAACAACAGTGACTAAAAAGTTAAGGACTAATTGATTGAAATTGTACGAGCAAATTAGCCTACAACGAGGTGAGATGAACATCATATTAATAGTAGTAATAATTAAGGTTGGAAAGTATGGGCAAATGGGCAAGTAATGAGGAGGTATAAACATCATACTAATATTAAAGAGTTTTGAATACCACCACTAAACTATTTACGATGTATATTTAGTGCATAGAAATAGTCGAATTTGTGCAAAAGGCGATCAGTTTGTAATTAGCATTAGTGCTAATATAATTTTCTGCTCCCGAAAATAACATTTTTATAGAGAGGTGAAAATAAAAAGGTTGAGAATTTCAGTATCACTTTAGATATAATGTGAGTATGATTGTAAACCGTTAAAAATCGTGATCATTGGCCACAAAACAATAACATAAAACAACAGAAAATTGTTTATTAAAATGAAAATGTTAATAAGCAAACATTGAAACAGAGGTTATTAACAGTCTGTCACGATCGTATGTAAAATAAAACAAGTAAAAACAACTGGTTTTTACTGATATTCAACAAAAAACATTGTTTGTATTTCATTAAGCCGATGTCCCCCTTGTGGTTGGTAACAAAATTTAATTTATGTTGATTCGGGGTCAGTGTTCGGTCTCTAGACATTTTAAAAGGTACGTTTTTGTTTTATCTCCACCTCTTGCCTCATTTGCACGTTGGTGGAGCCTCTGCGTGTATCCATAGCCTTTTGAACGCTAGCTTATAAGACTTGTAGCTTATAAAGACAGTTTTAACAAAAGACAAGCATAAACTTTATCGACACAGGTCTATCAAAGTTTCATTGCCGTCATTAAGAAAAAAGTTGTCTCTTAGTATATAGCAAGTTTGTATATAAGTCCCTACTTTTTGTCATATAACAATAACTAGAATATCACCGCAGAATACAGATTACATGACTTGTTTACTTATAATTATATCTGTGTATTCAACATATAAAATTAACAAACAATAAAATTAACACCCACAACCACAACCGTTAAACAAATTTTTATTTAATGCAAATTGAATTTTGAATTCTATTTTCAAATTGTATTTTACAAAAGTACAAACAAAATATTCGAACAATTTGAATAAACAGTATGTAAACATGGATATATGGGATTAAAATTTATGGAAGTGCCCTCTAAAGCGTCGAGTATACTTTTGTAGAACGAGAGTCCGTGATTATTCCAGTTCACGTAATTTCCGCGTATTCAAGGATTCTGAAGCTCTTGTCATTATCGAATTAGCTAACGGTTACGCCCGTCGATTAGGTTAGCTAAGCAACGGGATTGTGTGCTATTGAGGACGCGTTTACATACTTAATCTGATTATAATTTGAATGTTGAATTATGAAGTATTACTTATGTATTTTGTCTGTATTGTAAGCACAATTTTTATGTGTTTTAAACTGACTTTGTATGTGTAAATGGGGTGCGTTTTTCTGATGAGTGCGTTACATGGTGTATACTTATATTATGAATGTTTATATTAGATTGGTTTAGAACAAATCTAAACAAATGTTTATTAAATAAATTGAAATTGAAATTGAAACCAATGTGGATACGGTTTTGATTACTCTACATAGGTTGCGGGTTCGATTCCCGTGCGGGGTGAATATTTGTGTGAACCACACATGTTTGTCTCGGTATGGGTGTGTGTGTGAATGAGTTTGTGCGTAGTTTCTGATACCCTAGATACAAGCTTCGAACTTAGTTAGGGATCAGTTACTACAGTTACACAATTTTAATTTTAATTTCATTTTTGTTAATCATCATTTTTTCCAGGTTTTGTGTTTGTTCATTCAATGTGATATAATTTGTAAACTAATGATCAGATTTAAAAAATAAAAACACCATTTTAAAGCTGAAAAAACAGGCTTTTAGGAAATATATACTTTTACATACTTAATTTAAGCCATTCATGAAGAATAGGATTCTTTGTGCATTTTGTACGCTTGAGTCGATTTAGTTGCTCGCGAGTGTATAATGAGATGATGAATGAATGATTATATTATGTTATTTCTGGCAACGCACTTTTCACTCCTCTGAGCTGCAGGTGCATGACCACCTAGAGTTCTTCTCCCTCCTTAACTCCGGGGATAAATACTTATTTCAGGGGATTTTCTCAGCCATAGCGAAAAAATCGCTATGGCTGAGAACACACATGTTACAAAATTTTCTTACCATGTGCTCCGTCTGTTTGGTGAGTACCAAACAGAATCTTAGGAAGATCGACAAAACGGTGACGTCAGGTAGGGTACCTACGTCACAAGAAAACAAAAGAATCTGAATCACTTCTCACTCTCTACTAATAAACCAAAACAATATTATACTACTTAATGTAACATAAACAAAGCTTAATTGAACGTAATAAGATATTTATTAGCTTGCGTTAATTATGGAAAATTACCGCAAATGTGGCATGATTTTCCTTGTGGAGATATTCGCGCACTTAATGTGGAATAATTTCTACACTATTCATATCTGTGTTCCTTGAGGATGAAACTTCTTTTGTATAAGAAAAAACTGTTACTGACTGACTGACTGATCTATCAACAGCACACATCATTTAGCATGCAAATAGTTATATTGATTAACATACAACTACTGTTCTGGTTTAATTTTTTTTAGTTATAATGATTCGGTCATCCTCAAAAAATAAGATAAAAATCACTGGATAAACTGCGGTGCACACCTAGTTCTTCGTAAGAATCTTTATATATAATATAACTTTAACTTCACACTTCACACAGCCCGTTATAAGCTTCAAAAAGGACCCAACGTTTAACTCTCGTATTAATATTTTTCCAGTATGGAGTGTAACCCAACAAAATTAAAAGGTCGCACACACAATAACTTCCAATGTGACCTAATATGCGTTCAATAATGTTATTGTACCCACTTTCTATGGTCAGGTAAACTTTCCTGACCCATCTTACAGGAAGGGACCACCAATAAAAATTATTAAATTGCGGACGGCGCTTCACCGAATAAAACGCCCTTACTATTGGAAACAATTTTAAGACAATTCGAGTATTTTAAAGTTTTGTGAAAAGGACAAGAAAAAAAAGATGTCCTTTGGTAACTATTAATTATGCTATTATTTTAATCAACTTCTATACGAGTACATGGAGACAAAGGTATATGTGCCGACGGACTTTATTTTAAAAGTAACAAAGTAATTACTAAAATATAAAATAAGGCTATAGGGAATTTATATTTTGGTACTAAAAACACTAATAACGTATCGATAACAGTCTTTTGAACTTTAACAATCCTGAATAAAATCTATTTTTTAAATGTATAAAAAAATTACACCTAATGAGTCAGAGTTAGTTACTATGTAATTTCTTATATCAATTATTCTTTAAAATATTTGGCGATTTTATTTAACCTTCCAATTTCTAGTTCTTCATACAATCACTAATTTAAGCTAGAATTAAGTAATTAAATTCTTATGACTGCGAA
Organism: Timandra comae; assembly: GCA_958496195.1. Classification (NCBI taxonomy): domain Eukaryota; kingdom Metazoa; phylum Arthropoda; class Insecta; order Lepidoptera; family Geometridae; genus Timandra; species Timandra comae. The sequence continues at coordinate 8,871,217 of OY292363.1, read as the reverse complement.
TATACATATAATCATAATGTGTTTTCCACGTCGCAATCGTCACAACAAATTCCCAATTTTCGAAATCGTTTCCAATGGTAATGCATGCAGGTACAATTTGCCTGAGGATAGGTCGGCACCATAATGTTAATATCACACAGTAGGCAGGACATTTTTCTCTTGTTATGAGCATCTTTTAATGGAAATAACTGGCTTTTACGTAATGCGGATTACGAACCTTTTTTAAATCTATCTCTTTAGATTATTTAAACATAAAGTTTATTTTTAAAATTGAAAATTGTTTTAGGCTGCACTTAACGTTTGATGTTAAACTTTATGGAGGGTAAATTGGTCTTTATGTACTTGTATTAAGCTTTTTATTTTACAGATGACTTATAATCTGTACGTAACTTCCATCGCCCATAGACAACTGCAATTCAAAAGTCACAAGTGCGCTCTCAGCCTTTAGGGGATAATAAAACATAAGAAAAGCGCGGTGCCAGGCAAAAAAAAACTGATGAAAAAGAGAGCGTTATACTCCGGAACTTTCACTCACTGTTCGAAACCAGTACTTTGAGCTACTATACTTTAGGCCTATGTTCTGAGAGAGATGGTTCTTCCACCGTTGATCCTGCCTGTCATTCAACTATGATAATCGTAGTTTTGTTACCACTAGAAGTTTAATTTTATTGATCGCCGAAACTGTGACAAATTAAATGGTAAGTAGTTAAGAGTTAATAGTTGAACATCGTTGCATAATTTACAGGTCTTAATCGCGTAAAACATAATTATTATTTAACTCGACGTATCGACCGGGTGACACCGATCGTGGTCACGAGAAGAAGGTTTTCTCGTGACCACGATCGCGAAAGTTTAAAACGTGTAATAGTTGAACATGTCAAAAAAGTCAAAATCATAAAACCCATCTTTTAACTTCGCCGTAGTCTGCTAAAAGTCTTCTACACTTTATTGTCCTAAATAAACGCTACAAACTAGAAAATTGACGCTTGTATTAGTTACCTATCTCAACGGTCAACAGATCAATTTATAATACCCTACCGTTGTACACCCTCTACTTTGGTATCATAGCCAACGTATGTAGGTTTAGGTATACCTAGCTTAAAACACAGACCCTTTACGTGACTACAATTTGAAACTTAAGTACAAATGTTTAGCAATTCGGGTTGTTAAGTACTTACTAACAAAAAGGGTCGCTTCGAACGTATCCAAAAGAATTTGGGTAGCAAACAGATAAACTAATTTGAATTAGGATTTAAAATTGTCTAGAAAGTTTGTGTTTTGTAAATTGATATTGTTAATACTTTTAGGGATATGTTTTTGAAATAATTTTTGGGAGAACGTGTTTAATTTATTACGATAATGTGTGTAGATGTGATGGAATAATTTAAAAATTACAAATAAGTAATAGTTTATTCTTAAAAAATATTATCAAACATAAGTTATGGCGAAGGAAAACATCGTGAGGAAACCTGCACGTACACACCTGCAAAGAATTCTAAGGATGTGTGTGAAGTCGACAAATCCGCACTCGACTTTGTGCTTGACTACGGTCTGATAGCCCTAATTAAAGGTGGGCTCGAGCCACGTGGGGACATAATATACGAGCCGATAAAATATATGCGAAAGAATGCATTCAAATTCAATACGATATTTTTTTAAAAACGATCAAGTGAGCTATCACATTATGTTATCATATTAATAGATTGATTATTTACTATTCTATTTCATTCAAACAAATACCTCATTCTATATCTACGAAATCTAACCAAAACAGAACCCCTACATTAAAAGTCATAACCCCAAAACTAAAACTAATAAATCTGTGAGATAAAAAAACGCGTCTTTGTAACATAATCTTAAATAACGTTGGAGATATCTTCAGAATCACGTGGACGTCATAAAGTGACTCAGAAAATTGGGTAAACCCAGCACATGTCACGTATTGCCCGCGTAGTTTGACATTCACAAACACAGTTCCCGAAGGACCGTTTGTTTAAGGACTATTGACAAAACTGAAGGCTTGGGCAAGTTTTTGGTGCCGTTAGAGGAAATTAAAATATTCTTTGTCTGGACATCCTTGTAAAAACTAAAAATATACAAATATAAATGAAATACTAAATCGTTAAGATTATTGATATCTTTGATTTACACGAACACTACACATTGAAATAAAACACTTAAACGGATTTTTGTCGTGGTTGTATTTTGTTTTACATTTTCTGACGTTTCGGATTCTTTACAGAACCCGTTATCACAGAAGACTAAGATGGAAGACGTCTGTACAAAGTAATGTAAAAGTTTACTACCTTCAATATTTTGAATATAATTTTAAATACATTGTGAATTTACCACAGATTCGGAAATACATCAGCCGAGAAGAATCTGCAAGATACTCGGTCTGGAATTATTTTTTATATCATTTTTTAAATAAAATAAATTACAATGCACTTTAAAATAAATACATTTTTTTTTCTTCAATTTGAAACGTTCCTATTCACGCATACAGAACGGACAGTATCTTGCGGTCTTGCAGTTGTTAAGATTAGTTTTATTTTGTGTTTTTAAAAAAGTGCTTTCGTAAATATCTATGAATGTATTTCCACTGCATAGGGTTAAAACCAGTCAAAAAAATTATTTAAAATCTATATGCTGCAAATCCGGTGTTGGATATAATAATAATTGGCAAAGAACCCCCATGATCCCGTTTTCACAAATATGACTTTAAAAACTATGATCATACGGTTCAATTCAAATTATTCCCCATACCATGCGTTTCAAAGCATCCAGTTTGGTGAGACTCGTCCTTTAGCTTTTATTGACCGAGAATACAGAGCATCGCTTAGATGTTTGAATCAATACATTTTGTATTGAAACAGTGTCCCCTGTGGTTCTGGAGCCATTATTAATAATTTAACAGGAATACATTACGAATAGGGAAATCACAGTATCAATGGTGTTGTAGTGGGGTTTGAGGAAGTCTCCAGTAACTTAGTTATAGTCAAAAGTTTTATGTTTTGCGCGAAGAATTATAAGGAAAGGATAGAGATTTTCAGCCCGATCCATCCAGTAGTTTGACTGTGCGTTGCTAGATCACTATGTCAGTCAGTCACCTTTGACTTATATTACATTTAATTATTGCTAAAAACGTTAACAAGTCACATTGGCGCGAATTGGCAGAGGTCTATGTCCAACAGTGGACTAATACAGGCTGTTGATGATGAAAACGTTTCTTTTTAGAATGTTTATTACAACAACCTGATTCCGATAGGATCAGATATCATCAGAAAATACTGATAAATGACAGAATACTGACATGACCACATTGTCATTCATCAGACCCTATTCCATGCAGTAAACAAATGCTTCTCTGTTCCCAGTGGAATATCACAGATTCACAGCTGTATGGCGCCGCAAGTTGACTGAATAACTAGTCTGCAATGGTCTCATCCATGCAGAATTAATGCCATAAGGTAAACGAAATGATTATGATGATGGTAGCTTATACATAAAGCTAAGTTAAAAGATACTGACTGTCTGAGCAATTTACAGATAAATTAAAAATTTAAAAATCCCCCAACACAATTACTTTCAAACCCCCATAACTTTTAAACGGGTTAACCAATTTTCATCAAACATGTCTAAGAACACTCCCACGTAAGTCCCCTTTAATACAAAAAAACTAAATTGAAATCGGTTCATCCGTTCGGGAGCTATGATGCCACAGACAGACAAATACACACACACACACACACACACACACAAACACACACACACACTCACACACACTCACACACACTCACACACACACACACACACACACACACACACACACACACACACACACACACACACACACACACACACACACACACACACAAACTTATAACACCCCTATTTTTGCGTCGGGGGTTAAAAAAGGTCTCCTGTCTATATAAATAAAGCTCAAAAAAGCTACAAAACTAGCTTAAATATTAAGACTCTATATCAAGGGACCATGCCTAGAAAAAAAATCTTATTCCAAAAAATAAAGCTAGTAAGCAAATAAAAATATAAACCCGCTATATTGAAAATGTTCAAACTGATACATAACTCGCTAGTTTGTACACGTTTTATCAATCTCTATCGGTTTTACGTGAATATCAATGCGTTATTTTGTCCCAAAAGTTACTTTACTGCGATTTACTAATGCTATATTGTTTTCTGATAACATTACATTATTACAGCTGCGTTTTATAGTTTTAAGTTCTTAAATTTTACTATGAATTGTAGCAATCGGCCTTAGTCAACCACGCTGTCAAAGTGCGGGTTGGTCGACTTTACATACAACCTAGATTTCTTCGCAGATATGTGCGGGTTTCCTCCTGGTGTTGTCTATCACCATATACCAAATAAACGTACATATGAATTTTTGAATTGACATCACATTAGGTACCTGTCAGGATCGAGCCATCGCCTTCTGAAAGTCGACGACCTTAACCAATATGCCACCAACATTCGTTTACAGATAAAACAAATCTTGTATATAGAATTTTGTAGCTTTCCATTAATGAAGAAATTTCGCGATTCATAACACTAATTCCAGAAAATAATGCTTACAAACAATGTTACTTCCATAATCCTTGGTGTGGATTTATAGGTAAACGTATTAATAGGACACATCAAATGTTAACACCCACTCTAGGAACTTGTAAACGTAGGTGGTAGCAAAATTTGACTATTATATACATCACAATTACTGTTCAGGATTTAGGGACAAATTAAATACAAGCATGGATTGGAATAGAACTTGGTACCTTCAGTTAGGTAATGTTAATTGTTGTTGAATGTTAGTGTAATCATATCCATTGTTCATGATTTACCGTTATATTGCATTTTTTAATGACGAAGCATAGGATAATATTTAAAGTCATTAATAACTATTTTTATAGATCAAAGTAGTTACTTATATAAATCAAGACAAAAAATAATAGTTACTAATAGTTTTTTTTTAATAGTATTACCTATAATTTCTTTCTTTCTTTCTTATACATCAATGCTTCCAAAAAACAGTTCAAAGTCAAATCTTCACCATCAAAAACAAAAAAGGGCAAAAAAATGTGCACATTCGGCAAAATACTTGTCATTTTCTGTATACCCACTTATTCAGCGAGCCAGCGCTAAATCAGCATTTTTAGAAACTGAATTTTATAACAAACTTATATGTTCGTGTTAGTAAAAACTTCGCCGTCCGTAGACAAAGCAAAGTGACTTACCGGACGTAGTTTTACGAGTGGTTCCGCTGATATTTGGCGGGATGCCATAGACAGGAACGGGAAGATTATTGAATCTGTGACGTAATAATGAACTCTATTGATTGCGGTTGATTTTAGGGATCAATCATGCTGTTTGACACGTCATAGGAGTCATGATGGCGACTGGGAAAAAAGGACGGTTTTTAAAGTTTTATTTTGAAAAATGTTATCGACGTAAATGGGTTAGATTGCGATTATATAGACCTAATAAATGTTTGAAAATCGACTGAAAGAGTAATATCGTATATCAAAATACATTTTATTTTTGGAGAGTTAAGTAGGTAATATTTACCACCATTTTTAGCAATACCTTCAATTACTTATTACTAAGTATTCAATTATGTTATCAAAGAAAATAATATAAACAAGAGGCATTTCTTCATATAATATTATAGTTTACTTTTCAATATGAGTTTGGGGGACAAGTGGCCCTAATAATTTCTGGGCCGCGAGCCAATTATCCACTCATTAATTTCGTAATAGTATTTAGTAAACGGGTCGAAATGAGTGGGTCAGTTGTCACACTTAATATAAATAGGGGTGAATTCATTTCAGTACTTGCGTTTAAATGTACTAATGTTTAAATGAATCCTTTATACATACATATAATGGATTCATAAATAATATCTTTTTACGGGATATTTACACGTACCTATAAGTCGTATCGCACTCATCCTCCTGATGATGGCCACCGGACGTGGCTGAAACTAATCGAGGGATTCGACTTATAGGTACGTGTAAATATCCCGTAAAAAATCTGTCTTATTCATAAAAAATATAATGGGGCTTAAAATACATTTTAAACGTGTTATAAATATTTTTTCAAAAAGTATGATTCATAAACGTTCGGTAACGCTAAAATACGTTTATAGTCTATTTTAGCGACTCCGTAAGTTATAGAAGGTCGAACCCTTCTATAAACCTCTAATAGAGGAAAACATGGCCGACTCTACGACAGCCAGCTGATTTTGATTCATGTCAGTTTGTGCAGAAATTGGAAACTCGGTGACAATGTCAAAATGGCATTTATTTATTGTCAGTGTCTTTAGTATCAAGTGCTCCGTGTTTTAAATCTTTATTTATAAATTGAAAATATTAAATAATCTAAAAGCATGTAAAAGTGATGCCCCACATACTATTCTAAAGGATGACTAATGGATTATAGAAAAAAGTAAGCAGCAGGCCACTTTTTTCCTTAAAATTAAATACACTTATGGATTTTGACTGTTACAGGTTTGTGTTGTCAGTTCTTTAAGTTAATGATAAAAATTAATACCGTTTGTAATGATTTACATAACTTATCGAAGTTCGTGAAATACCAAATAACAATTCTTGATCGACGACCGAGTCAAAGACTATACAGTGTGGTGTTTTTCGTGGTGAACCTGCCTGTTATGCCGAAGGTTACGAGTTCAATTCCCGCCCCAGATAAACATTTACTTATATTTGATTAACATAAAAGGATTATTTGGGGGGGGGGGGGGGGGGAACCTACATCTTGTCAAACTTTACATAAGTAAGTAAACATAACTTCTTTTTTTTTTCAGATTATTTTTAATTGTGAGACGGGTTAGCAAAGGGTGTACAGTCTGGACCGAAATAATACTGCGTGTGCACTATACAAATCTATGACTTATTTATTTCACTATATGTATTTAATAATAAATTTATAAAATACCATTTTTGTGTTTTTATTTATTTACATAAGTATGGTACTGAGAGCACTATAATCTATCTTTGTTAGTGTGTAATATTTTGAAACAATATAGGTAATTAGGTTTCTAACGGTATAATAAAACATTGAATATTATTTCATAGATTGTGTTAGTCAAATTAAACGATTATTTTTTGATGAGAAAGAGATGCCTAGTTCTCTGTTTCATGGAAACGAACGGTGGCGGTCCCCGTTGTTTCACGACAGGCTTGGCTTGTCTATAATTATGAAAAAAAAAAAAAATAATACCGCCCGCTGTATCATGTCTTGTCAGTTGGACGTGAAATCTCAAAAAAATGTCACCGACTTTGACAATCGCAGCGAAAATCTTTTTAACCTGTGGTCACCGACACTTTTTTTTGACGAATGTTTGACGGATTGCTCACAACGACAACCTAACAACAGTAAAGTGTATTATAAACCTAACTTAGTTAAAGTAGGTTTATCGAACGTTTATGAATCATGAATTTTACAATATGTCTAATAGGCCTAATGAACGTTATAACTAAATAGCGCTATAAACCTATTTTAAGGATTTTTTATGAATAAGGCAGTATGTATAATGGATTCGTTTTTGGCAGACTTCATCTATACCTGTAGATTTTTCTAGAAGTTTTTTTTGTTATTTTGCGAATATTTTTACTCAGTATTGAGGTTTACTCGAGTGATTCCTATTCAATTCTAATAACGAGTGGTGTTCTTGTCAGTGTAATAGGCGCAACTTCCTTCACCTGCTTCTATCCAAAGCATCTTCCCTTCCTTATACGACACAACAGCATTTTATCATTTATTTGGCTCATATAGATAGTTATAGAATGATTCAGAAAAAAAAATCCCTAGACTAGAAAATACGATAGAATGGTCCATATACATATACAATTACAAGCGGTCCTTCATATTGTACGAGAAAAATACAGCAAACTCTGTCACTAACACCATTTGATTGTACATTGTACATAATTATCTGCGAAGATGTTCCTATCGAACGTAATATGATGGTGATATGACATGGAACACAAAGCGACGGTTCCCAACGCTTTGACGTGTACAGTTGTACTCGACGCATCTGGTAACATGAATAAGTATCTATAAATAAGGGTTTTTTTTTCGAAGCTACAAGATATGTGACTTTGTGAAATATTTTATGGATTTGTGGTTGTTTGTGGTGAGATATGTTTATTGTTTACGCATATATTTGATTTAATTACTGAGTTATAATAATGTTGGGTTTTGAATAATATAATGGGAGAGAGGATTGAAGACCCGTACCTCTAATTCACCACCCGTGCCAAGCGCAGCAATTTTTACGCCGATATTCTACAATGCGTCTGTATAAATTGCATCTAATAACTACTTCTTTTTACTCATCTCTGGCTAGCATAGCATCAAGGTATCTAAAACAGACTCCTAAATAAAGCTTGACGAAAGTGGTTTCCCCAATAACAAAAACCAACGAACCTTTGTCTTAAATTAAAATTTACATTACCATAATTTACATACCACCGCATAAGTTAAAAGAAATACATTGTAACGACTTTTTAACTTTATATTTGATTAAGTACTATAATTTATTACTTAATGTTGAAGTATGAGAGAAGCAAAACCCGTTCCGTTTAATAAAAAATCCACATTAGACCAACTTTCTGACGAAAGTTTTCTCGTAACATTACTTTTTTACACCTCTCTCAGAAAAATGTACACAATACATTGTTCGGATGGGCCTATATTATAAAGTTTGAGGTACACAGGACTCGGTTTATTGAATGTTTATTTAATTGATATTTTTTTGTATTTAATATCCAATGACACTCCTCATTTTCTGGTTGAAATAAATCTATGTCTATAGTGTTTTATTTTTATTATAAACCTAGTTCTGACCAACTAAATAGTTTTATTCTAGATAGATAGGTAGAGCCGTGATGATGATGATGACGTGACAACTTTGGGCATTGACAACCGCCAAAATGGGAACCAAGGAACTTTGATGTTAGAAAATTCCTTTGTATAAAAGCTTAAGTAAAGGTTATTGGTTTGATCTAGACAATAGAAAAGCACTTCCAAAGCTAGTTACTACGTCTTATTTGCCACCATTAAATTAATGATCATAAATAAGAATTTCATTAGCAAAATAGAGGTTTTTGCCCTGCAGTGAGATCGCAAATGCCAATACTTTGCACATTAATGATAATTTACTGTCAACTGTTGTCTATTCAAGTATATGTATCACTTACAATATTAATTGTAATGTATCATGTATTATTGCTTACAGAAGTTTAAGGTAGTTGGTCAGGTCGACGGGAAAAGACCGCGAGGTCGCTCACCTACCCGTTGGTCGGACCAGATAAAGACGCTCACTGGCTTGCCAATCCCTAAGGCTATTAAGACCGCCGAGGACAGAAGTGTATGGAAGAGCATTGTACATCAAGTGAGCAAAACGACACATTAGACACGACCTTCAGCAATGAAGTTACCGATTAAGAAGAAGATCATGTCATAATACATGATCTTGCTACACATGTGGTTATAGCAAGCTGCACATCGCATATTGATTGCACTTTTATGTCTAAGTTGCTTAATTTATTACCAATTTCCAACCACCAAAAAGGAAGATACACCCAGTACAACGACAACTTAACCTGTAACGCAGCATTTGAGTTAATGGATTTTTTCTACCTCCACGGGTCCGATATAAAATTAGAAAAAACCGTTTTCATGGTAAAGGGTTCCGTTCAGATTTGATTACCTTCACGGTTGGTAGTACCAAGGGTAAGTGGACTTCACGGAGAGCAATTACGTAAGCAGTTCCCTTGGTACTTGGCATAAAGACGTTTTAGAATTGCTAACCTTGGTTTGTTTATTAAAGGTAAAGTCAAAATGTTGAGGTTTTTCTTTTATTGATGTCGTTTTAGGTAGGTATTATTGCTTTTGCTAATGTATAACTATATAATACAACGGAAGTTTGTACGTACTTATTTAAGTCGATTCCCTCGACTAGTTTCAGCCACGTCTGGTGGCCATCATCAGGAAGATGAGTGCGATACGCCCGCGCCGACGGCGTCTCGCTCTGCACTGGCTTTGCTTATGTGTTTGAAAGTTTTCTTACGGTATATCCCAGGAACTAATGAGATAGTTCTTTTTTCCATGGTATACCCTATAGAGTAGATCTGCAGAGTAGTGTGTTTATTACGTTAAATAAACTTGAGTTATATCACGGCTTAAAATCTAGTATTGGACTTAAAAAAACCTTTTCGATTTTTACTTTGTATTGCTATATTACTAAACTAACTATGGAATAACAAACAAAATAAAGGCAAAATTCAAAACTTTTGCTTTTAACTTAGAATTAAAACTAAACAGAAAATGGATAAACGAAACTTTTTGCTTTTATAATTCTAGGTTTTCTTTAGAAAAAGCTTAGTAAAAAACAGTGAAATTTTACCAATATTTAGTATCGATCGACTTACTTACAAACAATTATTGGACATTAACATTGTGTAGATGCCTTGCACCTTAGTCTTCTATGATTATAAAAGAAATTAAAGAGTGGGTCCACGCTAGATGAACCATGCACGAACAAATTTACAAAAGCGTGTCCGTTCGAGACTTGTAAGTAAGTCCAAGCTACACGAATTTAAACTCATCTCAGCTGGCCTAGACCCACTTTATAACAAAAAAATTAAAACTTGAACTTAGACGGTTTAGGTTGGTTTATTTCAACAAGTATGCTTTGTAAAAAAATTAGAGAACTTGAACCGCTACGCAGTGCGCGATCAAGAAGCCTAGATTCCCTGTTCCAAGAAAAAATGCCTTTACTACAATCTTGACTAAAGAAATGTATAAAATGACGAACCCCAAATACGTAAATAAGTACGTACGTCTAACAAAAAAGTTATACGAAAGATAAAGTCAATGGGACGCTTTTATACATCGCGAGAGCATTTTGCTTCATTAAATGAGGGCAGTTTGGAGCTATCCTTTTTGGATTTTATGGCTCCATTCGATCGTAAAACGTCCAATGATGCCCTTTCAGTGCATATACCGCAATACTAACTTTAATTCTCGAATGGCCAAATGTTTGTCTCTCCTTTCTTACTTTTGTATTTTTAGCTGCGTTTCGATATATTGTTTTGAACTAGATTGTTGGTTTGGGCGTTCGTTTGATATTTTTTGATGCTGAAATATTTCAAGGCATTGTAACTACATTGAATTTCTTGTTTAAAGGTACAATATTTCATATTACATTCCAGTTGGTTCGGTTACAATATTTTTTGGGATGTCTCTCTAAAAAAACACTCGCAAGTAGTAACAAAGTGCATAAATCATACCACATTTTTTCCCTGTCAGCCATTTTACTTGATTCATCAAAATAATGCACCATCCATCACATGAGTGGTGAAAAATTCACATGAACGTGTAGCAAGGATGTATTTAATAGTTAAAACGTCATGAAAGTTCATATGGCAACGTAAATATTTGGTGAGCCAAAGGTTTTGACGCCAAAAGTCGTAAAAATGTGACGCTATTGTCCTTTTCACTTTTAACCACCTCTGGCAACAAAAATTGGAATAGAAAACTCAAATTCATTCAAACGTTTATACCAATTCAACAATATAGGTATTTTTTTAAACAAACACTGGTTTCATTCACAAAATGAAAATGCGGTTCGAATTTCGAAAAGAAATTCTAGTTATATTTTTAAGCAATTAAAGATTTATGTTTTTGAGTCCGTGTAAAACTATTAATCAAATTTTATAGCAGTTTGAGCTAGATACTATTTCAAACTATTTTCTAAAAACAAAATCTGAATAAAGCGAAGCTCTTTGAAGGTGTGAAAGGTGTTCAAACCTCAGTTTACATCCATATTTCTCGTGCAGTAAAAAATAGACAGAAAGAACCATTGCGCATTGTTTTCGTTTCGTCAAATCAATGCAGAGACAGATTCCTTTTCGATATCTCTAATATTTTACATTTAGAATAAAAGGTAGCTTTGTTGTGCTTTTGAACTGTGTTAAAATGTAAGGTACATATTTGTATTGTTAAGATTTTAATTGTAATTTGGAAATATATGTAGATTTGAAAATATCTTTTTATACAATGTTTTTCAATTTTGATTAAAACCATCTAATTGCCAAAAAAATATCGAAATCGTCAAACAAAACAAGAAATACTTTAGTTTGCTTACTCTGAACTGGAATCTAAAGTCTAAATCTAAACTTCTAAATTACGATTTAAAAGTATCACAAACCATTAATTTAATTGACTTAAAATACTAATCAAATTAAATAATAAATTAATATCAAAATTACTGTTTCATTAACAAAATTGAACCAAAATTGTGTCATGTTTGATGTAATTTGAGAGTAAAGTGGGTTCAATACTTGAATTTAAGAAATGTCAGACGAAGTGTAAAATTCCGTTCCATTTGCGCTTCCCTCATTTTACTGTCCCCGATTTTATTCTTATATCCTTTTTGGATTAATCTTCATGCTTTGAGGTTCTACGTTAATCCGGGACTAGCGTGTATTGGGGACTCTCGTATGATGTTTATCCCCTATGAGAGTTATGGGTAAGTATTGAAAATATCTTTGCAATAAATATGCGTTTTAAAGCAATTTTCAATTTGATTTCTTGTAGAATTTGAAATTTATTTTTATTTAAAAACTAACAATAAATCAATAAATGTAAATATTAGATAAATGACAGATGGACGGATGGACGGACGGACAGCGAAGTCTCAGTGATAGGGTCCCGTTTTTACCCTTTGGGCACGGAACCCTAAAAGTGTGTAATAAACGGTCATTCTCAAGCCTTCAAATGTAAAACTGTTTTTTAAGTGTTTAATATATACTTATGCTCTTTAAATAAAATATTATTAAAGAAAAATCAGTAACGGGTAATTTGTATAGTCTTATATGCATGAATTATTGCACGATATTGTGCCAAGATAAATATTTTATCTCGGATCATGAATACTTGATGTTGAAGGTAATCTCAGAAACTATTGGATAAGCTTCAAACTTGTAATTTAAAATATCGGATTTCCTGATATTACTGAGATATTAGCGCTCTTCAAACAAACAAATTCGTAAAACTGCTACTCTAAAATATTAGCAGATAAATCTACAGTTTAAAGATAGTCATAATATGGCTGGATAGATGAGTAGATGATTTTTAGCCTGTAACGCAATTTTGGCTACAACTTCAAATTTTGGCTACAACTTCAAATTTTGGCTACAACTTCAAATTTTGGCTACAAACTAAAATTTTGGCTACAACTTCCAATTTGGCTACAACTTCCAATTTGGCTACAACTTCCAATTTGACTACAACTTTTCTTTTGCGTCACAGGTTAGATCCGATGTAGGTAAAATTTGGAACAGATTATCTAGTTAATACTGCGCAATACAAGTCTGGTATAAAAGAATTAAAACTAAACCCAAGCCAATCTCATAAATTACGTTTTACAACGCATTGCCAAAACAAAACAATGGCTGCAATGAAACATCCGATGTTTATTTACCCAAAAAAATATTCAAAGATCGAACGTAAAACACACATCGAAATACACGAGCAAACATCAAATAAAACAAAATATATTTTTGTTAGACTCTGTCACAATAGGCCATTTTCTTATATCAACAATAAATTATGAAATTATATTACTTGGATAGTTTTCATCACGGAAAATGCAAATATAAAGTTATTTTCCCATGAAAACCTAAGGTTAATTTTATTTTTCAAAATTAAAATTGAGGTTTCATTATCTGTATGTCACGTGATTGAAAACGCCGACCGCCATGATGTGACGTCAATTTCACTAAAGCTCGTCGTCCGTCACTCGTTTTACAAACAACAAACTACTTACCTACCATAACCTAAATAACTTTTCTGGAGTCTTCAACGTAGAATTTTTACAATTCAACGCTACACACCAACGATATGGGCTATAAAAACTCATTTTTACTTGAAATTAAATTATATTAAATCACTACAAGAGTACAAGACAAACTGGCATTTTGACATTTCTTCATTTTAGTTTATATGACGTCAGTCGCCGCCACCATCATGGCGGTCGGTGTTTTGGCGCGTATATTTTAAGTCAAATTTTTGATATATTTTTTTTAACATTTAGCAGGTATATTTTGCAGAAATAAAAATAATCCTTGATTATCTGATATATATGAGCATTTTAAAAAATATTTGAAAAAATAGGAGAATAGCCTATTTATTTTTAGAACACTGATACATTGTCATCGATGATTCGATTGCACAAGTTTAACAAACACTGGCTTTCCATGCCCAGCATTTTAACTTTCGTTTCTGGCGGTTTATAAAATACTAGCGGCACCCCGCGGTTTCACCCGCGTAGTTGCCGTTCCCCTTAGGAATATGGGGATAAAATTTAAGCTAAAAACCTTTCCACTGAATCACTCTATCTAATAAAACAAATCGCATCAAAATCCGTTGCGTAGTTTTAAAGATCTAAGCATACATAGAGATAGAGATAGTGACTTTGTTTTATGCTATGTAGTGATTAGGTATGTCAATATTCATCAGGCAAAAATAGTAGCTTGGTCTTTTCGGTAAATCTGGTGCATTTTTTTTCTAGCTGTTTCTGTTCAAAGCAGTCTCTTTAAAATAACTATCGGGTCGATCGAAAGTATGTACAATTGTACACGTTATATCCTGTAAGGAAAAACTGTATTAAGTGACTTTTCCTTTCTTCAAAAACTTCTCCTCGACGTGTTTTTATTGCAACGCATTGTAAATCGACATGTTGACGACATGCTACTGCAATGTTACGTTACAACGAAACACTGTTCAGAACTTCCTTTTTTTGGAAGTCAGTTGAAAACAAGATTTATATCGTGCAGTACAGTAATCGTATAGTACTGTTGTATGAGTCTACTGAGAAACACATAAATTAACAAACGCGAGACAAATATTTCAAGTATACAGTCATCTAGATGTCTTGGGAAGTGTTTAGCTGAAATATTTTTCATTTAACTCTAAAATTACATTCAACGAAATTGTGTTAAAACACATTTTGCATAGGAGAAATATACAGAATTAACCTACAAATATACAGATCTTCTAACCTGCCGTGCGTGTCCCTACACCTGCACAGGCGAGGACCTTTACAAGGCCATTGATAGTGCCATATTGGTGGCCGAGTTCTGGTCTGAAAAAATATGAGTCGACACGCTAAAAAGAAGAATGCAAAGAGAATAAATTGGCCTGGAAGATAGCTATACTACAAGATAAAGGCTTATCTAATACTCCTAGTATCAGTACTTTGAGGATGTATCTGCGAACTTTGATTAGTTTTTATTATTAAACGAAACGTACGTCATTGTTTATAATTATTATCTTTTTACGGGATATTACTAGTTTTATATAAGTACTTGTTTAAACTAGTCGAGGGATTCGACTTATAGGTACGTGTAAATATCTCGTAAAAAGATATTTGATGTAGTTAGCGTTTAACGTAAATAAATGAAAAAATAATAATTACATTCACAGGTAAATAATTAAGGAACTGCACAAAACAATCTCCAACTTTTCGCACAAAAAATTTAACACATTTAGGAACAAAAATATAAAAAACTCCGCATAAAATTAGTTGCGAACATTTACATTACAATTGTCATTGTTAAATCGAGTTATTATGATAATTGTGTGATGTTTATTCTTTTTAATCTCAACAAGCGAGACAAAGGGACGGTTTCATGGAACTTTTACGTGCAAAATAATGAGAGGAAAGGTCCCAAGCTAATAAAATTCCCTACGTGTTGTTGTTCAGAATAGTTTGTTCAGAAATTCTGAGCGGGTGGGTTTCTTATGGTTAATGTACATAAAGCTACACCGACACACAGTTTTGTAAATTGACAGTATTATATTTATCATACTGCCTCTTTATTTATCATACTAATATGCACGGAAGACCGTATTTCTATCTCTCTCTCTTGCTAATATGAGATAAGAGTACTAAGTTAGATGCTTGTTACTCTTTTACGTGAAAAAGCGAGCAAGGATCCCTCGCTGTACATTCAGGGAATAAAAACGTAGTGACTCACATCGCACCACTCGATGTATAGGGACTTGACGTAAAGGGAACAACAATTCAAAATTACAGCACATTCGGGGTTAGAAATATGCGTGAGTTTTCTTATGATAAGTATAGGGGCAATCACTTCACAAAGGAACATGTCACATATCATATGAAACGCAGTAGCTTGAGCTAATACTTCACACCGATGTTCTGTGAGAGTGTATTAAATAATCGAGCCAGTTTATTTTCAAATAGCTGTGCCCCGCGGGTTCACCCGCGTAGTTCCCGATCCCGTGGGAATTTCGGGATAAAACGTAGCCTATGTCCTTTCCCGGACCATAAGCTACCCCTATACCAAATTTTAAGTCAATCGGTTCAGTAGTTTAGCCGTGAAAAGGTAACAGACAGACAGACAGAGTTACTTTCGCATTTATAATATTAGTTAGGATTGTGATCAAATTTGTTAATTTCTACGACTCATATACTCGTAGTTCGATTTTCTCCACACCGTACGAAATGCAATAACTTAATTCACGTCGATATTTTACTTTAAATGGTCACAGTCAGATAAAAGCTATTACATACTACCCTTGGTTGGCAATACATACTATTTATCTAACGCTGACTGTACTAAGTCCAGCCAATTCATTTAAAACTGTAATATTTTGAACTCTACCACGATTATAGCTTGTATAAAAATCCCCAAATACTTCCAGACGATGTTAGCAAGACGGAATGTTACCAGAGCATTATACCCGTATGTAACCAAAGCACGTAACTCAAATGTAACTACAATGCGTTATGTATATGAAAGTAGTTGGGTTACTTACATTAAGATCTAAATTCTGAGTTCTTACAATCCGCTCGGCTTATCTTAACTGGGTAGGACGGTTTTAAAGACTTATATACTCACTGTTTTTGTACTATGTTATATGTTTATGTATGCCCCGCATTTTCACCCACGTAGTTCCCGTTCCCATGGGAATTTTGAGATAAAAGTATCCTTTGTCCTCCTGGTTCTTAGCTACCTCCTCACCAATTTACAGCCAAATCAGTTCAGCCGTTCTTGAGTTATAAATAATGTAAATAACACGACTTTCTTTTATACAGGGTTATTGGTTAAGTCGACCTATTCCCGTCAAGGGCGTGTAGTTTACATCGTTTCCGACTGATTTCACCATGAAACACCCTACCCTAAACCTAACCGTTTAAGAGATATTTCAATTTATTTGTTTTTATAAAAATCACCGGATCTTCGGCTATAAGCTTAGATATTTTCAAATGCGTATGTCTTATTATTACTATTACTTGATTTTTACGTTGATAATAAGGTGCTTTGTGACCCCAATAACCAATATTGTACCTAAAATAAATAAATAAGTAGTTGTAGACGATTAAAACTTTTAAAAAATAATAACAATCGGAAAGTTTATTTTTCTTTCAAGGATATCTAGAAAAAAAGATATGGCACCTGTTCGGCAGATATGCCTAAAAATATCTACGTTTCATCGGCTATCCAACGAGCTATAACAACCTAGGGTTTTATCGAAATTTTGTACAAAACATGTAGTTTTATAGGCTACAGGGGAGGTTAAATAAAACAATAGGTCAGCATACAGAACAAGATACTAAACTTATTAAACTTTTAAGTACTACACACACCATTTTTTAGTCTAAATTTCATGTTCGACATGTCGGCCCCTGCATTGCACACATCTTCGCATTATTTTGCGAAGACCAGTTTTCACTACACCAGTAGTTAATTTTGTTCTTATTTCATTGGCCGCATTAATGATTCTGTCTCTCAGTACTTCAATTGATGAAATTGGGTTGGGCTCACTGTACACGAGACTCTTTATGTCCCCCACGCATAAAAATTCCATGAGGGTTAAGTCCAGACTTCTGGCTGACCAGGATATGGGCCCACTTCGTCCAATCGATTTGCCTGAATGTGTGGATGGGCATTATTTCCAATCATTCAATTGGGCCTTACTTTCTCCCCGACAATTTAAATGGGAAAAACTATGAAAATTTCCTGCGTGAAGACTTAAATGACCTATTTGATGATTTGCCACTCAATCTTATTCAAGACATGTGGTTTCAGCATGATGGCTGCCCTGCCCATTTCAGGAGAAGTTTTATCCAAACAAATGGATTGGACGAAGTGGGCCTATACCCTGGCCAGCCAGAAGTCCGGACTTAACCCCCATGGATTTTTATGCGTGGGGGTAAATAAAGAGTCTCGTGTACAGTGAGCTCAACCCAATTTCATCAATTGAAGTACTGAGAGACAGAATCATTAATGCGGCCAATGAAATAAGAACAAAATTACTACTGGTGTAGTGAAAACTGGTCTTCGCAAAATAATGCGAAGATGTGTGCAATGCAGGGGCCGACATGTCGAACATGAAATTTAGACTCAAAATTGGTGTGTGTAGTACTTAAAAGTTTAGTAACTTTTTCTGTATGCTGACCTATTGTTTTATTTAACCTCCCCGGTAGCCTATAAAACTACATGTTTTGTACAAAATTTCGATAAAACCCTAGGTTGTTATAGCTCGTTGGATAGCCGATGAAACGTAGATATTTTTAGGTATATCTGCCAAACAGGTGCCATATCTTTTTTTCTAGATATCCTTGAAAGAAAAATAAACTTTCCGATTGTTATTATTTTTTAAAAGTTTTAATCGTCTACAACTACTTATTTATTTATTTTAGGTACAATATTGGTTATTGGGGTCACAAAGCACCTTATTATAAACGTAAAAATCAAGTAATAGTAATAATAAGACATACGCATTTGAAAATATCTAAGCTTATAGCCGAAGATCCGGTGATTTTTATAAAAACAAATAAATTGAAATATCTCTTAAACGGTTAGGTTTAGGGTAGGGTGTTTCATGGTGAAATCAGTCGGAAACGATGTAAACTACACGCCCTTGACGGGAATAGGTCGACTTAACCAATAACCCTGTATATACTTAGATATGGCTCCGCGGTTTCACCCCGTTCTCATAAGAATATGGGAATAAAATTATATAAAAC
Source organism: Timandra comae (assembly GCA_958496195.1). Taxonomy (NCBI): domain Eukaryota; kingdom Metazoa; phylum Arthropoda; class Insecta; order Lepidoptera; family Geometridae; genus Timandra; species Timandra comae. Next base: position 8,852,115 of record OY292363.1, on the reverse strand, counting down.
CTTACTCTTGAATCACTCTATCCACTGAAAAAAACCATCAAAATCCGTGGCGAAGTTTTAAAGCATTAAGCAGAAATGGAAGTGAAGTAAGTCTATACTTTACTTTGCAGGCCAATGCCTGTAATTATAATCTTAAGATTGTAATGCAGGCAAAGGTCTCATTGATGATATTAGTACAGTGAGAAGGAATAGTTGTAGTCACCACGCTTGAGAAATGCGTGTTGGTGATTTCAAACCCGAGCCAGCTATAAGTTGTAATTTGATCTCTGCACGAAAGACCAATTTATTTAGATATTTTAGATGTATGTGTATGTATGTACGTGTGTGTGTGTGTGTGTGTGGCTGTTCGCCCTCATACGTTTCCTGAATGTTCTCTAGTGGGAATTAAATGTTTTCTTTCAGTTGTTACTCATTCATTCATCATAATTATTTTATCAAATTATTTTCCTTATTCTACCTAGTAACCGACATGTATAATTACGCAAACAAAACCATTATAAGAGACTGCTTTTTAAAAACAACCCTTGTTAGTTAGAAAATACAGTTGATATTACAAAGTTACATGTTAAAAACGCCAGTATGTTCATATAATTACATCTAAATAGACACAAAAAGAACTCTTGCGAAGGGTTGAAACATGTAGCAACATTATTTCAAGTACATTAACTGTTCATTGTTAAATGGACCACCCACAGATTTTATTACACGTGATTACACATTACGATTTATGTGATACTAGCAGCGCCCCGCGGCTTCACCCGCGTAGTTCCCGTTCCCGTGGGAATTTTGGGATAAAAAGTATCTTATGTGTTATTCTGATGTATAAGCAAGATTATTGTAAAGTTTCATTAAAATCCATTCAGTAGTTTTTGCGTGAAAGAATAACAAACATCCATACATACAAACTTTCGCCTTACTAATATTAGTAGGATTTAAAAAATAATGTTTAAGACTTTTGTTGGAATTTGTTAAGTAGATACTTACGGAAAAATAGCGGCAAGTTTGGATATTTGTCCGGATTTATTAAAAACTAATAGCGTCTCGCGGTTTTAATTACTTAATTAAAACCTAGTAGTGTCCCGCGGTTTCACTCGCATAGTTCCCGTTCCCGTGGGAATACATGTTTAAAATATCCCCTATGTCACGCACTGATATATTAGCTTTCCATTAGTGAAAGATTTTTTTAAATGGGTTCAGTAGTTTCGGAGCCTATTACAAACAAACAGACCAATCTTTCCTCTTTATAAAATAAGTGTAAATTAGATATTATTAGCTTTACGCTGCGATTTTACTCGATTAATATCCATTTCATTTACGTTTTAAAACACCTCTGTATTTAAACGTGCTAATAACTAGTTGAAGAAAAATTATGTGTGTTACTCTTCAAAAGCAACCGCATTGATTTAGGATAACATTAGTACAGATGTACCTTATAACCAGTCATAACAAGACACAAGACACTTTCAACTCAAAATTTTCATAAGATCAGGGTACGTGCAGATGAAACCATGAGCCACAGCTAGTAGTAATAAACTACCTATACATAACTACTTATCATTAAAACATCAGTTAGCGTTCCATCACAAACCTTAGCGATATAATAACATGAGTTCATGTTAGAATATTTAGTGAAATATAACTCAATTTCAAATTTGTTCACCTGTATCTACAAATTACTGAATAGTCGGTTGATTTGAATCAGTTAACATGCTATGTTTACGTAACAGACATCTTGATTAAACTAATTTCAAGTACCAACGTCCTTATTAGCGTTAAGGGCTTTAAAACCTAGCTTAACAAAATCGGTTTTAAAACTGGTCATAGTTTTCGAAGTATGTAATAAAGAAATTTCGAGTTTCCGATGTAATTTCGACGCTGCTGCAAGCGCCATGGTCACGGATGAACTGATATAAATATCCTGTTAATCATAATAATTTGAGTTCTAATCACCATGATAACTATAAAAACTATAAAGTTGTAAAGAAAGTAAATAAGAAACGTTTATTCGGAAACCCCAACAAAAAGACACATGGGTAAGTAAGTTATCGATATTACAGTTAGATCAAATCAAATCAAATCAAATCATTTATTAGTATTAACATGAGTAAGTTAGGTGGTAGGTATACATTATTTAAGTAACAACATGTTAAGCCTGTTCGGCGTATACATAAAGTATAAAATTGAAATTTTTACATTAAAAAAAACAAATTAAAGTGAAATATTAAAAACTTACAATAATAAAATAAAATAATTACAGAGACTTGCTCATTAACATTTAAACAAAATTACATAGTAAACAATAAGTACTAACTAGCAAAGTTTTTTACATATTTACCAAATTATTATGACTAATTTTAGGTAGGAACTTTGAATTATAAAATTTCACAAAAAAAAAAAAAAAACTTGCAATAATAAAATAAAATAATTAATTACAGAGACTTGCTCATTAACATTTAAACAAAATTACATAGTAAACAATAAGTACTAACTAGCAAAGTTTTTACATATTTACCAAATTATTATGACTAATTTTAGGTAGGAACTTTGAATTATAAAATTTCACAACAAAATAAACTTGCAATAATAAAATAAAATAATTAATTACAGAGACTTGCTCATTAACATTTAAACAAAATTACATAGTAAACAATAAGTACTAACTAGCAAAGTTTTTTACATATTTACCAAATTATTATGACTAATTTTAGGTAGGAACTTTGAATTATAAAATTTCACAAAAAAAATAAACTTGCAATAATAAAATAAAATAATTAATTACAGAGACTTGCTCATTAACATTTAAACAAAATTACATAGTAAACAATAAGTACTAACTAGCAAAGTTTTTTACATATTTACCAAATTATTATGACTAATTTTAGGTAGGAACTTTGAATTATAAAATTTCACAAAAAAATAAGCTTGCAATAATAAAATAAAATAATTAATTACAGAGACTTGCTCATTAACATTTAAACAAAATTACATAGTAAACAATATGTACTAACTAGCAAAGTTTTTTACATATTTACCAAATTATTATGACTAATTTTAGGTAGGAACTTTGAATTATAAAATTTCACAAAAAAAATAAACTTGCAATAATAAAATAAAATAATTAATTACAGAGACTTGCTCATTAACATTTAAACAAAATTACATAGTAAACAATAAGTACTAACTAGCAAAGTTTTTTACATATTTACCAAATTATTATGACTAATTTTAGGTAGGAACTTTGAATTATAAAATTTCACAAAAAAATAAACTTGCAATAATAAAATAAAATAATTAATTACAGAGACTTGCTCATTAACATTTAAACAAAATTACATAGAAAACAATAAGTACTAACTAGCAAAGTTTTTTACATATTTACCAAATTATTATGACTAATTTTAGGTAGGAACTTTGAATTATAAAATTTCACAACAAAATAAACTTGCAATAATAAAATAAAATAATTAATTACAGAGACTTGCTCATTAACATTTAAACAAAATTACATAGAAAACAATAAGTACTAACTAGCAAAGTTTTTTACATATTTACCAAATTATTATGACTAATTTTAGGTAGGAACTTTGAATTATAAAATTTCACAAAAAAATAAACTTGCAATAATAAAATAAAATAATTAATTACAGAGACTTGCTCATTAACATTTAAACAAAATTACATAGTAAACAATAAGTACTAACTAGCAAAGTTTTTTACATATTTACCAAATTATTATGACTAATTTTTGGTAGGTACTTTGTATTATAAAATTTTACACAAAAAAATATTAAGAAAAAATAAAATATAAAAAAAGTTAAAAACAGTTACAACAAATATATATCTATACTTAAATTAATAAATAATAAAACAATATTAGAGGCTTATTGTGTCTTGTAGGAATTCTTGGACGGAATAATAACACTTCTGTAAAAGAAGTTTTTTCAATTCTTTTTTAAGATATAAAAGTGAATTATTTTTAAAGATTTGTGGAATTTTATTAAATATTTTAATGCCCATTATATAAATGCTTTTACTGTATTTTGTAGTTCTACAATATGGTAACCGTAGTGTATTTTTATAACGTTCACTCTTAAATGTATCAAAATCAGTAATATTCTTTGCTACAAGTAATGCCGATTCTAAAATAAATAATGACGGTAAAGTAAGTATTTGTAATTCCTTAAAATATTGTTTACATGAGTCAAGTTGTCCAATACCTGTAATGGATCTAATGCATCTTTTTTGTGCAATAAAAGCTTTGTCTACTTCAGTGGAATTTCCCCAAAATAAAATTCCATAATTCAGGATTGATCCCACGTATGCATGATATGCTGTTAAAACGGTTGAGGTATTTGCAACTTTTCTCAGTAAATATAGTGCATATGAGAATTGTTTAAGTTTTTTACATACGGAGTCAACGTGAGCTTTCCAATTTAATGAGCAATCAATTTGCATTCCTAAAAATTTTGTGCTATCAATATTTTTTATTATTTTTCCATTATAATGAATATTTAGTGCTCTATTTATTTTATTAGTATTTGTAAATGTCATATTTTTAGTTTTATCTAAGTTAATTCTTAAGTTATTTAAATTTAACCAGTTAATTATAGCTTCAATAGATTTATTAATATCAATTTGGAAAGTGTTGGGATTGTTTTCTACAAATACAGCAGTACTGTCGTCTGCAAACAATATTAGTGGCTCTTCGATACAATTTGTAATATCATTTATATAAATAATAAATAATAAGGGTCCTAATATAGATCCTTGTGGGACGCCATATTTTACATATCTAGTATCAGATCGGTAGATTAATTCAGTTTTAGTTTTAATGTCAATTCGAGAGATTTCTGTGTATTGCCTTCGGTTTGTTAGGTACGATTTCAGCAAGCTATGTGTGTTATTTCTTATTCCATATTTTTCTAATTTTTTTAATAGTATTTCATGATCTACATGATCAAACGCTTTGCTTAAGTCCATATAAACAGTAGACACTCTTTTTTTGTTTTCTAAAGCACGATAAATTTTATGTAGAAAAATGTTTAGGGCCATATTTATAGATTTCCCTTTACGGAATCCAAATTGTTCTGGAACCAATATATTTTTATTTTCAAAGTAATTATATAACCGATTATAAATTATTTTTTCAAAGATTTTCGAGAATATCGGTATTAGAGCAATTGGTCTATAGAAATTCATATCTGTACGATCTTGTTTTTTGAAAAGTGGAATTACTACCGTTACTTTTAATTTAGTTGGAAATACACCTGATACTATACATTTATTAATAATATCCGAGATAAGAGGAGAAATAAATACAGAGACTCTTTTAATTATTTTGGTGTTGATTTCATCGTACCCTGTACTTTGTGAATTTTTTAAGTTTTTTATAATATGTTGCACTTCATCGGGGCTAGTTGGTTCCATAAACATTGAATGAGGGGAGCTATATTTTATAAAATTTGTATATGATGTATTAGCGGGAGTTCTATTTATTTTGACATTGTCAATAAAGAAATTATTAAACTCTTCTACAATGATTTTAGGGTTCGTAATTAGATCACCATTAGTAAGTATTTCTTTAATTTCCTCTTTTGGGGTATTATTTTTTTGTTTATTTATAATTTTCCATGTAGCTTTTGCTTTATTATTAGAGTTCAATATGAAGTTATTGTTCTGAGCTTTTTTAGTTTGTTTAATAATTGATTTGAGTCTTTTAGAATAGGTTTTAAATATAATTTTATTTTGAGTGGTTTTTGAATGCCTATAATTCCACAGTAGCTCTCTTTTTCTTTTTGAGCATAGTTTTATACCTTTGCTTATCCATTTTGGACGTGATATTATATAATTTTTTACTCTAACTAATGGAAAGCATAAATCATAAAACATTTTGAACGTATCATAAAATAGATCAAATGTTTCATTAGCATTATCGTTTATGAAACATTCATGGAAAGTATACTGTTGTAGGCAATCAACAAACTTAACAATATTTTCTTCGCTATAGTTTCTTTTAAATTTATACCAGTAGGTATATCTAAACATCTTTTTTTATTGGACAAATCATCAATTGGGCAGTGTGATCAGATAAAGAAAGTTCTAAAACTGAACTTTGTGCACCTTTTATATTATGAGCTATATTATCTAGACATGTCATACTACTTAACCTTGTAGGCTGATTAATGCTTAATTTTAAATTAAAGCAAAGAAGTAATTGTTCAAATTTTTGTGTATTTAAATCATTAATTAACCTATTAATGTTAAAATCACCACAAACAACAAGTTTCTTATTACTGTAGGATATGGTACTTAATAGCTCTTCTAACTTGGTAAGAAACAAATCTAAAATTTTTACTTTAGTATTAGGAGGTCTGTATATGCATATTATAATTAATTTTTGATCAGTTAATTCAATACCGCTACATTCGAATACATTACATACGCTATTCAAACTAGCTGCAGGTATAGATTTATAATTAATATGTTTTTTTACAAGTATACATGAACCCCCCTTTCTTTTCGGTCTTGAATAACAATCACCTAAAACCATGTTAGGAACATTTATAAACTTAGTATCATCAGTTATCATGTTATGTTCGGTAATACATAAAATATCCAATTTTTCAAATAAATTTATTGTTTCTAGTTGTGCAGTTAATTCTTCTGATTTAGAAATTAGACCGTTAATGTTTTGGTGCATTATAGATAATTTATTATAAACGAAAAAACGATTCAGAGTTATTAAGTTTACCGGGATTTATATCTATTACAGAGGAGTTGACAGTTTCCTCCTGGTATTCATTTAAAGGAAACCTCAAGAAATCATATTTAAATTTTGCCATTAAATTGGTGTAGATTGAATGTAATCCTTTACTATTTATTTTACCATTTCCTTTAGATAACATATCAAATGTAAGATACTTGTTACTATCAAAACAATACGCATACTTATTATTATCAAGCTCTAAATACAGTAAATTATTGAACATCTCGACACGATAATTATAGATTAAAGCACCTTGTATGTATGTTGGAACGCATAATATAATGTTAGTATGGATTAAGTGTTTTAAGCAGTCTCTAATATTATTTATTATTTCTACACTATTATTATTTACATTAAAATCATTTTCTCCTAATAATATCACACAATAATCATTTTTGTTATAATTTAATAATTCATTTTTTAAATTACACAGTAACCGTTTAATACTAGAGTTTGGTGAGTAGTACCTGTAGTATTCGAAGTCTTGAGAGAATACATCCTCAATCATTGCCAGATTCCCCGAGTAGGTCTTATTTGTGAAAATACTCAATTTTCTCTTACGTTTACCAGTATGAACTTGTTCTTCCCTTTTATTGTTAGGAGTATTATTGGGCTGCGATTCTTCACTGGCAGAAGGTGGAAATAGTAAGCGTTTGTCGCATAAACTCTGTTTATTACTATTATTTTTGCTTGAGATTGGAGTTGTTTGAGTGTTTACTAAGCATTCAGAATTATTTGTATTACACTGGTGGTTTGTAGAAGAGTTACCAGTGGTGAGTCTATCACGGGTTATTTTACGTTTTTTCTTCGACAATTGAGTTTTAGAAATTTTCTCAGTGTTTTCATTTTTATCGCTAAAGAGTTCTCGATATTTCTGAAGTTCTATTTTGAGATTTATAATTTCTTCGCTCATATTAGATATTTCATTATGTGCAGACTGTAGGTTCGTGGAGAGAAGAATAATTTTATCATTTAATACTTCACAGCATGAATTGGTACAGGTGCTGCCCTTTATTGGTGGCGATTTAGGACTCATTAGCGTCGATTCAAAAGACGAGTTGGATAGGTTGTGTAAAGATAATGATTTTCTGACTTTACGAAAAGTTATGTTCTCTGAATCAGATTCCATTTTGTACTTCGGTACGCCTTTTCCAATTGATCGTTGTAGACGAGGTCGAAAATTAACTACATTTGCAGCGTTCTTTGTAATATGCGACGCGCATCAGTTTGAAATTTGAAATGAAATGACGGGTAAATGTAAACAAACATTCAAACTATGTTTTCACTGATTTTTCACAGTCACACGGTTTTAATATTTTTGATTGTTCTTTTCTGTATTGCAAATACTATTTAAAGGAGTTTATGTTACGTATTTATTTGGTTTTTGATCAATTAGTCAATTATTCTGAATTCACTTCGATGTTTATTGACTTTTGGTAAACACTTTTAATTTTGTTTTATTCACTGTTTTAGTTTATGTTTGATAGAGATAACACTTGTACTAATTAATTACAACATTAGGAACTATTTTCACAACTTTTATCACAATTAACACTTAATTACTATTTTTTATTGAATAAAATATACGGAGACTATGTGACATGACGGCAAGCGCCATCTTTTTCAAGTGATTACAAAATATAAATTAGACTATGCTTTTGTTCTTTCAAATAACAATACTATCTATGCCTAAAATAAGTTTTACACTAGTCTAGCCTAGTGCTAAACCAAAGACTATCGATGTTAATAACAGCAAGGGTTTATTCCCTACAGTTTTGAATAAGAAGTTTTATTGTGCGTGAACTAGATCCAGGAATAATACGGGCGTTGATGTTTATCCCACGGGAACCTATTGATAATACAATCCGTGTTCTTCATTGAGGTTTCAGGTATTTGGGTACGAAATTTTATTGAAATCAAACCTAGTTTTGTTGAAGATGATACTTAAATAGAATCAAATAGAGATATTTTATACTAGTGTATTTTGTTCTTTCACGTTCTCGATGGAATTCTTTGTATTATGGGATAAAATATAGCTTACTAGCAGTGCCCCGCGGTTTCACCCGCCTAGTTCCCGTACCCGTGTGAATACAGGGATAAATTAGCTTTCCATGAGTGAAAGAATTTTTGAAATCGGTTCAGTAGATCCCGAGATTACCCCTTATAATTTAACAAACACACAAACTTTACTTCTTTATAATATTAGTATAGATAACCATTATTACTTATCATACTACTAGCAGCGCCCCGCGATTTCACCCGTGTTGTTCCCGCTCCCAGAGGAATGTGACGATAAAATTATACTAATAACCTTCCTCTTGAATCACTTTATAATCTTCCCCTTGAATCACTTTATCTATTAAAAGAAACTGCATCAAAATCCGTTGCGTAGTTGTAAAGATCTAAACATACAAAGGGATAGATAGACAGCGACGCCGACTTTGTTTTATACTGTGTAGTGATTTAGTATTTTATGATCTGTAGTAGTGATAACCATTCATAATTTTACCAAAATCAGTTTAATCAATAAAAAGTGAAGGCTAGTATCATCAGTGAGAAAGAGTTCTCACTGATGATACTAGTACAGTGAGAAAAATTATGGCATCATCACAAGTTCTTGAACCGATCCATAAAAACCCAAACCATGTCAACAAAATAGAAACCTAATTATGAACATAAACTAATAAAAGTTTTTAACACAAATATTATTACTTAGAGCAACATAAATATTAAAGAAAAAATACTTTGAAAGTTAAAGAAAATAGGTACCTTATAATATAAAAAGGTATCTCAATATTATTATTAAAGTTAATCCAAACTCGACGTATTTTTACTAATCCAATTACTTTTCGATATGAAAACAGACATTCCATTGGTTCTTAGGCAAGTTTCAAACCTATAAATTTTGAAACCGTGAAACTTTTCGACTCGAGCAATGCGGAATGAAAAGCCAACTTGGCAGGCAAAAATTTGATCCCCTACTCTGAATTTTAAACTATGTTAAAGTAACAAACTGGAAGTTAAGTGGATGTAATATTTAATACTGTAATGATTAGCAAAGTTTTTTGGACTTGTTAGAGATTTTTTGATTGATATGTACATCTCATCGTAATAACTGTCCCCTAACTAGTTTAGATGTATTAAGGGTATCAGAAACTACGTACACATTCATACGCAAACCCAGACTGAAAAATGTCTCTCAAATATTCAATTCGCATTGAGAATCGAACCCGCAACTCTCTGTTCGGCAGTTCGGTACTACTGACTGTTTTTATTTGAGTTGTAATTATTATTTGGTTATTTTCTGAAAAAAAAATCCGTACTTAAAGAAAATTCTCATAAAACAATTAAAACCTAATTTGGCATCCTTACAAATCCTACAGAGTAGTCCTACCAGAATCTGTTAAACAGAAGTTTTGGTTTCCATATCCATGCATAGCAAACATATTGTTTGATTTGCAAAATTGATCAATCCGGTCAACGTAAATATGGTTGAATTTTGTGTTTACCGATATCGAAGCATCTAAAGCATACAGATGCTCTGTATGTAATGAAATCTATACCTAAATATAAACACACTCCTACACTATCGAGTAACATTAAAAAAATTACTCTAATGATTTTTAAAAGTTAAAAAAAATATATGAGGGTTTTAGGGGGAAACAAATAAATCATTTTATTTCACTATAAACGATTTAGCAGAGTCTTGTTTCTGTGAAAATTCGTTTACTCTATTTCCCTTCAGCGAAACCTACTAGTTCGATTTTTTGCCCCCATTTACCCCTTTATTATACCTTTCATTGAAGTTGTTAACTTTTTTTGAGATCGAGATTCTAAAAAAACATATACCGCCTCTTATACCAATGCATTAGGTTTATCTCTCACTGATGATATTAGTACAGCAAGAAAGAATAGACATAAACTTCACGCCTGCTTAAGCCGGGACAGTAATCTCTTACTCGTGCCAAGTTTAGAAAAATATGCATCGTTCGACACACAAATTAAACCTGCAACCTCTGGCTTGGCAAGCAAGTCCACACCACTAGTCAGCCCAGGAGATAAATATTGATCTTTAATAATTTAGCATAGAAGATAACATTATACAAAATACCAACAATCACTTATAGCTAACCAAACTACTCATTCCATAGAGGAACGCTAAATTCCAATACAAATATGAACCAAACAACGTCATTTGATCGATTCCCTCCGAGAATAACGCACACATTACTATCATAACATTCGTCACAAACTTCAACGCAATTTGGCCTTTATTACTATACCAATAAAGACTACAAATCGTTTTGTATTCCAGTGCTTTGCAAAGAGTCAAGGACGCAGTTTATTTGGGAATAATTTTGCTGGTATCTCTCAAAGGCGTTGTCATTAAAATTTGGCATGGTGCCTTGGAGTTTGGAAGAGCTGTTAATTTTTCGTGTCGATGCCTCACGGCCCATAACTTTTTCTTACGTGACTTTCGTGGAAATTGTTTTCGGGATCGATGGTCTGGACTAATCACCTGTGCCCAATTGATGTTACCAACTTATTGCTTTATTACTACTCAGGGATTTATTATACGGTAGTGGGAAAACTTTGACTTACGCAGTTGTTCTGTTCGTGTTGTATTTGGACTTATTTTGGATAAGTTCTTACTTGTTCTGGTGAACTAGATCATTAATGATACATGATATCTCCGCAGACGTAAAGAAATAAAGGAACTGGAAGAAAATAAAGTGTCTCCAGTAATAAGTTTTTCTGGAAAGTTCGAAGTCTCGTGTTCCAATTTGTTTAGGGTACTAAAAGACATGTTGAAATAAAACAACTTTAGATAGATTAACTTCTCGGGTTTCATTTCTATTTAACAAATTCCCTCACTGCTTATAAGTAAAGGGGAAGGGCACAGACGTTATCCCCTCAGTTGTATAATGCGCGTTGGTGATTTCAAGCCTGAATCATGTTGTGAAAAAAACGTGAATCGCTCGTCCGAAGAATTAAATGAAACCAAAAGTGTTTGCATAAATCAAAGAAATTTACATAAAATACAAACTAAAATCTCACACTTAACATTTTCTTTAAGAGAGATATTGAGCTTAGTATTGATTTTCTTACTATTATGCAAAGAAAATATGGCTGTGGCATTCCCTTCTTCTCGTACATTTGAAAAAGGAACATAGAGAGGAATGGAACCGAAGAGTGACATACTTTTTATCTTAATTTTCCCATGAGATACAACGCCACAGCTCCATCCATTTATATTAAACATTCTATCAAAAGCTCCTCCTTTCCCTATAAGGTCAGTAAAATACCATCAATATTTCGTGTTGACCCGATTGAAGCGATACATATCAAGTTATTGACACCATAAAGATAGGGTAAGCAAAATATACTACGGGATAACTATAAAAATATATTTTTGAGGATAAAGTTTTATGTAACTACTTACTTTACTGGGGTAATTCGGCATATAATTCTGTTTTTCCATTGCGGGAATTAGGTGATTATATACACGACTAGCGGCCCGCCCCGGCTTCGCACGGGTCCAATTTTCCCGCTGATTTTCCAGATTTTTTTACATAAAAACCTCCTACAGAGTATAAGAAAACTACAAAAGAAAAAAATTGCCAAATCGGTCTAGCCGTTCTCAAGTTATAGCGTCAGGAAGGAACACCCGACTTATTTTTATATAGTAGATAAAGAATTACCTAGATTTTTAAGTACTTTTACCAAAGTGATCGCGATAACGTCATTCATAGGCACTTAAACTTCGCGAACGAATTCGTAATTTATTTAAACACAGGTCTTATCGCGTATTAAACATGTAAAATTAGGTTAAATTACACTTACCCGTAGTCACGAGCTGCCTAATTTGCGTTGCATTTTTAGTCTGGTTTAGCACTAAACCAGGTTTAACAATCAATTTTGAATACTGTCAAAGTGACAGATTTGACTGACAAAGTGTCAAATGCTTACCAGGTTTTGTTAAACCGGACTAAAAATGCAACGCAAATAAGGCAGGAGAGGACTAATTCGCTTTTTGTTTGAAAAGTCATCTTTCATTTCGTAGACGTGGCGGAGACAATATGGCGGCCTACATTAATGTTACTAATATGGCAATAATTTAAAGACTCTTATATTCACAACAGTAAAATCTTTCTTTACAAAAATACCTAAACATCAAACTTACTAAAAATTTTAAAATAACAGACAAAAATCTTTAGGGAATTAAGTAAGTCCGCTACAAGACTTCAGCTATCTCCGAGAGAGGGAAAAATAACAATACGAATATTCAGAGATCTTTACAATGTACCAAAAAGTTTTAGAGTAACAAAACTTTAACCTTCTTTTTATAAGGTTTCAAAGAACATCAACCCATTTTTCCTTTCAACCGACGATATTTTATGAGTAACATGTCACACATCACAAGAAGGGAACTATCTGTTTAGTTCGGTTTTATAGGTTTGGTCTTAGTTAAGTTAACTTATAAAGTGTTGATGAAGCGTTTTTTATGTGATTTTCCCTGTTTCCGTGGGATGAGGGATGAAAATTGGGACAGTGGAGGGTTAGCTTTAAGGCCAGTGGAGATCATAATGTTGCCAAGTTACTTTTATCTAATTTAATTTATAGGAAAGATTTAGTAGGTTTATTACTAAAATAAATAAACAAAATAAAATAATGTTTAAAAAAAGGGGTATATTTTTATTTTTCAATTTTAAAAATACGTTCGAAATCGTAGTCAAGTAATAATCACACACTTGTGATTCGTTTGAGTTTCAGCTGTCCAAAGACGAGGCTGTGGCCCGTTTGCTTAAAATGAACTTATTGTATTACCCTTTTACCCATTGGTCTACGAGTAGCAAGACCTATTTAAAGCATTTTCAATCAGTCAACTTAATACAACATCAGTGTGAGTTGGTCCTTTGACAGGCTGATGCCTATCACTTGGTTCGTGTAAAAAGATGGAAGGTTATAAGTCAAAGAATTTAATTAAAGTCAAAGTGATTAATCAGTATTACTTTACTGTTTGATTGACGAGAAAAGTTAAGTATCATTTCCAGTCGAAAAGCCGTCGAAAAATAATGAATGATCAACCAATTAACGTTTCATTTTGTGTCATTTTATCCTTAAAGTTAACCATATTAATTGTTGATGATAACTCGTCTATTCTAAGGTTGTGTATGAAGTCGACCAACCCGCACTTGGCCAGCGTGGTTGACTAAGGCCTAATCACCCTAATTCAGGGTAGGCTCGAGCCCCTCGGTGGGGACATTATATGAGCTGATGATGATGATAACTCACATGACAACGACACCGTCAAATCTTGATTTATGAGTTTTATTTCAAAAGAAAAAAATATTAAAGTAACATTCGTATTCAATTTTTTTTGCAATTTGATTCATATTTTGATTACTCTTTCAAATAGATTTTTACGATTAGCATTTTTGTTTAATACTGACTCTAGTCAGTATTAAATACTTTTGAATTTGTATTTCTCAATGTTACACATTAACCTTTAAAAAGTCGTTCACAGCATAAAATGATATCTCAAAATTTTACTTGTATTTCAAGCCATAATTTACAGCAATCACATTAAGGTTCTAACTACAATACTCAACCTCAATAATTTATTTCAATTCCGCGGTCACATTTTTGTCACGAAAGAGATTTAGAACGACGCCTGTTCCGTTTTTAGTAATTAAGAAACAGACACCTTGGCCCCTACTAATGGTTTTCGATAATCGCAAATTATTAATAAAAATAAATTAAAATCGTTTTTTTTTCTCCATCGATTCTGTTTAAATATTCTTCATAGTATTATGAGTTACCTATATTTTACTCGTACGTTATTTCTTCACATAAAAGCCCTTTTCCTTTCAAGATGTGTTAAGAACTCACGCTTATAATTGTATCCATGGGATTGAAAACTGTACATAATTAATGAAGGAGTATTAAACATAAAAGTCAAATTAAATTTAAAAAAAAGACTGGTATGTTAATAAACTATGCAAAAATTAAGCATTTTAAGCCAAAATTTATAATTCACAGCGTCAGCTTCCGAAACCAATGACCAGCAAAATAATATCATTCATGAACACGTCATGTCAAGTTAAATTTATGGCATACACCGCGTGTACAGAATGTTGGTTTGAATTCGGATCAGCTGCCAACAGGTAGTTAAGTGGGTTATGTAACATGAATACATAACAGTTTGTATATAGGGAAATGGGTCATTTACCTACCTTAATATGGAAATAAACAATAAGGTTGTCTGTAAACATTATCGAGTATGCGTAATGCGTATGTTTGCGAAGAAAAAAAATTAAGTGAACTGATTTTTTGAAGTGTAAGACAATTTTCAACGAAAAACGAATCAATAGATTTTAAACTGCTAATCATCATCTCCCTGCCCTTGTTCCACTTAAGTGGGGTCGGCACAATATGTTTTTCTCTTCCAATCGCTTCTATCACTCGTCATACTCTCATTCACTCCTTTCATATTCATATTCTTTTTCACACACTCCATCCAACCCTTATTTGACCTCCCTCTACCAATGTTTCCTTTCACACACAGATTCATAGTTCTCCTAACAGTATGGTGTTCTGGCCTCCTCATCACATGCCCATACCATCCCAATCTAGTACTCCTTATCTTTTCTACAATCGACGCAACTTTCAATTTCGACGCAGATTTTAAACTGCTAATACAACAAAATAATGTCTTTATCTTAAAATTTTAATACGATAATTTTTTTTAAAACCCTTAGTAGGGGTCAAGAAAACACAATTTTAAGTAATTACTAACGGAACTGTCACGCCTAACATGAAAACAAACCAGACATGGTTCAAACAGCTTTTGTTCAACGAAATTTTGTTGAATGCCGACAATGATATTGTTGTTTTGCAAAAATAAACTGAGTTTTAGACTAAAACAATACGGACATAAAGGATGAAGATTTCGAAATGAGTCTCTGGTTTTCATTGTTTTGATAACTTAAAACTGTTATGTACTAGCTGTGCCCCGTGGTTTCACTCGCGTAGTTCCCGTTCCCTTGAGAATTTCGGGATAAAAAGTGTCTATGTACTTCTCCTGGTTTTTAGCTACCTCCCCACCAATTTTCAGCCAAATAAGTTCAGCCGTTCTTGAGTTGTAAATAGTGTAACTAACAAGACTTTCTTTTATATACATTATATAGATAATGTTAAAAATAACCGCTTTGAAAGACATTAACTATATAAAATGAAATATAATTTTGAGGTTCTACATAATTATAAAATGCTAATAAAGTGATCTCACGATTTTAAAAATGATTCCAGCGGT
Source organism: Timandra comae (assembly GCA_958496195.1). Lineage (NCBI taxonomy): Eukaryota > Metazoa > Arthropoda > Insecta > Lepidoptera > Geometridae > Timandra > Timandra comae. The sequence continues at coordinate 8,836,033 of OY292363.1, read as the reverse complement.
GGACCGAGATAGGCTTTTCATAATGATGAATTGAATTTTGGTGGATTTTTTACCGAACATTTCTTCCTATATCACACAAAGGAGAGGAAACTTAGGATCTCAAAACCATCTTTTTTCAAAATACTTTTAATTGCCATACTAATATATCCTCTATTTATTCTGTAATAAGAGAGAAATTTCGCAAGTTCTCAAAGCGTACTGAAAAATGTAAACTGCATAACATCCAAGTGCAAACATCGTATATTACAAAGAACCTACACAAGTTGCTAGCTAGTTACACTGGCCCATATTTCCCTAGGCAGTTCTTCACATAGTTATCACCTGGTTTACGTGATTATATGCGTTATTTCTGCATTCATAGCGACTATAATAGCATACACAATTTCGGTTGCACAGAGTCGGATTAAGTATGAAAATATTTCAAGAAGGTATCCAAAGAGAATTTAATCACTAAGGTATCTTAGTATCTTTATCAAAATATGGACTTTTTGGAAATAGGGCGTAAATCACAAGGTCACAATGCCAAACTGTCAAATATAAGATTCGCAGATTTTATTCTCGTATGAAGTAAATTTTTGTGTGATCCAAAAATTGGCTTGGTGAATGTGTGTGTATAAATGCGTGTGTGTTGTTTATAATACCCTAGACACAAGTAATAAACCTAGCTACGGTACAGTCGCTACATTAAGACAATAGAGCATGGAGTACGTTAAACAATAGAAAATTATTATAAATATACATAGTATTGTCGTTTGCCTGTCGGCTACAGATTCAAGGAAATATACAATAAGAGATTTAGATCAAATTTCGCATTAGAATATCTTGAACTCAAAAGGTCAAGATATTGTTTGTGTTACTTAGATTACATTTTCATCGTCTTTTGTATAAATATTTGTTCCAAATTTAATAGATATAACTACCAGTCAAGAATTGATTTAGAATTTACGAAAAAAAGGTATCAATATAATTATTTCAATATAATTAAAAACTAGTCAATTTTTTTTTTCATTAAAATAGTAGATAACATTAGTAAATCACCAGAATCAACAATAGAATTAGTACTTATACAAAAAAAGTCGTAATTTAACGTATGTATATTAATACTTAGTCTAAAAATGATTTCGTTGACAAAGTTAGACACACTTTCACAAATGTATATGTACTTGGTCTAAAAATTATTTTATTGACAATGTTGCACACACCTGCCGCTATAAGCTGGCTAAATAACGACATTAAAATCTGATTCACTTAGGATTGATGGCATACGCAATGATGATTGACAAAGTAGTAAGTAAATAAATAGATAATGTATTGATATCTTTGATTTACACGAACACTACACATTGAAATAAAACACTTAAACGGATTTTTGTCGTGGTTGTATTTTGTTTTACATTTTCTGACGTTTCGGATTCTTTACAGAACCCGTGATCACAGAAGACAAATGTCTTCTATGTAATGATTGGGTAAAAAAGTCAAGAATTGAGTGCATATACAAAAGTCACAAGCAAAATATTAATAAGTCTACTAAATCCGTCCCTGGCAGAACGAAAATGCAACTACGCGATGATGTTTATTTTACAGGGATGGATCCGATGTCAGGGAACGTCGGAAATAATTAAAATCTTGGTGTTGCGGTGGAAAAACTAAAACCGAGAGAAAAATATTCAAATCATATTTAAACAGATTGTTTTCTTTACTGTTTCAACGAAAATAGTGAAGAATAATGTTTAAACTGATGGTAAGTGTTAAAAATTGATTTTTGTTGATGTTTTTCTACAGGAGAGAAAGTATGCTACATTTTTGGTTATAAAAGAAAAAGGGGGAATAAATAACTATTGTTTTAGGAAAATCAAATCTATACTTTAATTTTTTTCCGTTTTATAGTTTCAGATTTGGGTTCCAGACCTACATGAAACGTTCATCACTACAAAGTCGCTTTCTCTGTCCCTATGTCCCCATGTCCCTATGTATGCTTAGATCTTTAAAACTACGCAACAGATTTTGATACGGTTTGTTTTAATAGATAGAGTGATTATAGATAGAGGGAAGGTTTTTAGCATAATTTTATCCTCATATTCCTACGGGAACGAGAACTACGCGGGGCGCCGCTAGTTTAAATATATTCTTTAAAAAAAATATAAGACCTTTAAAGGTCTAACTACTTGTAATGAACACTTATACCCAAGTCCCTATTTGATATAAATTATTATAAAAAACTCAAAAGGAACATGAAGCCGCTTAACTTAGAGACTTTAAGAAAAAGAGTAGAAAAACCTTTCTTTATGAAACTCTAAAATATGTAATACTGAAAATGTTATGAAAATTCTTTAAGTAGCGTCTGCTAGTTAGAAATTTATTCTTAAATTGACGCTGAGCGAAATATCGAGGGTCTTGTTAAAAAATACCGAAAAACTTTTCTGTTTCCATTTTAGAGTTGAAGTATGGATCTCGAAAGTTATTTCATTTTTATACATTTTTATTTTTGTTAGAAGAATTCTAGTTGCGACTGCTTGCTTAGAATATCTGATTTGCGATCCTTAAGGAATTGTTTACATTTTCTGGATAACGGGGAAGTCTACGCAGCGGTAGCTCAAATTCTATCCTCCGGGTTTGTCTCTATCTCTTTGCCTCTATTCAGCCGTCTAAAGGTCAACAATAGCCAAAGAAAAACGAATTATAACTTGTACATTATGTTTATCTGTAACCATAAGCACAGTATAATACTCAATACTCAATTTTTATTGCTCACCACAATTACAAGATAGTACAAGTTATTGTGGACCCTGTTAGGGCACACGCAAATATTGAGTTAATAATGAGTGATTAATTAATAATGAGTACTAGCCATGAGTGTGTGAGTAATTTCTGATACCATACATTCATGTTTCGTACTTAGGGGTCAGTTACTGTAATGAGATGATGTAGTGAATGATTATGTTATGTTATATACTTCCAATCTGCAAGATCCATTTATTTCTCATAAACGTCCACTGTCACATTACTAGCTACAAATTGAAAAAAGAACCTTGTAAATCTCCCAGAAACCAGTGTTAATTATTGAATCGTTACTTAATTCACGAAAAAGTTCCGTAATAAGTATTTATTCTTAACAATTTCCCTTGCGGTAAAACTTTTTCGGAGTTTTCCTTCGAAAATCATTTATTTATACCATTTCAGACTTGTTCCCTGTTAAGGTACTTTTAAGGAATCTCAGTTGGGAATATTAATAAGAATTAACAATATTTAGAGAGTTTTTAATTGTTTCATAATTTTTAATGACTTTTAATTTGATGCGAAATCTTTGTAGTTTTTAAGTGGAGTGGTTAAAGTTTACTACGATATCTCTGTATAAAAATGAATCCCTATTTCTTTTGGTCACGGCATTACCTAGACCGAGTGACTTGAAATTTGGTTCAGGTACACAGGTTGTATCCCGAAATTTCCACGGGATCGGGAACTATGTGGTATTTATGGTAAAACCACGGAGTACAGCTAGTTTACTAATATTTTTTTGACAAATATTTAAAGTAACATTTAGTAATAATTTAGTATAAATCAAACATTAAAATCACACTGTACAAGTATTATGCGACTTCTCTCTAACTGACGATGTAGGTAAATACTACGACACGGTATAATAATATGAATAAGCAGTTTACCACGCTTGCCTAATGCATGTAGATGATCTCAAGCTCGAACAAAAGGGTAAAAATTGTAGATATGGTTCGGGTATGACAACAAAATGATATTTTAGATTAGTACCACATTTTCAATCAAACTCTTTACTATTAAAACATTTACATTGATACACGACTTCATGAGACTAAATTCTGGTTTATCTTATTTAGTTACACAGGTTAAGTACACTAAAATCCATACGCAATTCATAGACCAGAAAACACACATACAACATTGAAACAGAATTTAATATTACAAATGTTAAGTAGAGTTCAGAACACGCGTATTTTAAGGTAAATAAACTTCGGCTAACATTCATCATCACTACATAGTATAAAACAAAGTCGCTTCCCGCTATCTATCCCTATGTATGCTTAAATCTCGAAAACTACGCAACAGATTTTGAAGCAGTTTTCTTTAATAGATAAAGTGATTCAGGAGGTTCTTTGTATAGTTTATCCCCGCTACACACTTTCGTTTGCTAAAGTTTCGCGATCAGATTTAAACCGCTCGAACGTCGACGTAATTAATAAAATCGTCAAAACTTAAACTAAATTGATTTGATTGTTAATTATGTTATACGCGATTAAGACCTATAAATTATACAATGATTCCACGCTGTCTTACAGGAGCGGGAATTACGCGGGTAAAACTGAGGGGCGCTGCTAGTTTATTTCTAAATCCATTTTAGTTTCACCTATTTATATCGCATCGCAATATGTTGGTAACATTCCAAGTCTCGCAAATGTGCAACGACCCTAATTCTGTTCACGATTTAAACTGTGTTTAAGATTAGTCAGTTCTGTCACTTCTTATTAGCCGTGCTTTATACACGAGTATTTCTAGAAAACTTATTGTACAAAACAATCTCTTTCAGTTTGTAACACTACTTAAGACGAGCGAGCTACGCTTAGCGTTGTAATTCTTTAAAAACGACGAATAAGTTTTTGCTTTTATACGTCACTGTGATTGTGAACACTGAAGCTATATATATCTAGATAAATAAATAAATTATAAACTCATTAATTTATAAACATTACTATTTTAAAATAAAAAGAAATTTGATTTATCTTTACAATATAACATAACATAATTATTCACTACATCATCTCATTATAGTAACTGACCCCTAACTAAGCTCGAATTTATCTTAACAAGATTTTATATTATCATCATCAGTTTTAAGATGTCCCCACCGAGGGGATCGGCAGGGCTATCCTAAATTAGGGCGATTAGGTCTACATAATTAATAGTGTTTTTAGGAAATGAACGAAATAAAATCAGATTTATTTCGATCCATTTCTAAAATACCTTGATATAATTAAACCTATAAAATTTTTAAAACTCACTCTAAAGTAAATCTTCTTAGCTCTAAATCCCCAGAGTTTCGTTATTACACAATTGTAAGCTGACCACCTGCGTTTATCTCTGCATTACCCGTTTAAACCTTAATGCAATCCGAGGTAAATAGCCTACTAACTGTAAACATTAGCTACTAAAGCTTAAAAGCATATCAAAGTGGATGTAATTGGTGCATTCGCTTAACTTAACATGACTTGCAACGATATCATTGGATAAACGAATTTAAATCTTATTATAATGATAGTAGAACATATTTTTTGTTTATAATTGTCTGAAAACGAGGTCAGTTCTTATTTTGTTAGAATATTGAGATTATGTCAAGCCAGCACTTATTAACAAGATTTCTATCATTAATGAATTACTTTTAAATAAATAAAAATAAATAAAAGAATGTTTATTGTCATAATAATAATACAAAAAGAGAATTAGAACAGAAATATAAAAAAAAAAAATTATATTTTACTAACTGTGCCCCTACCCGCGTGGAATCTTATCCCGTGAGAATTTTGGAATAAAAAGTATGTGTTATTCCTAAGTATGAGGAACATCTGTACCAAATTTCATTAAAATCCATTCAGTAGTTTTTGCGTGAAAGAAGAACAAACATCCGTACATCCACACTCTCAAACATTCAGCTTTATAATCTTATATAGTAGGATATTTTTTTTGTATTGTATTTAATAAACTTTAAAAAAGACGGTATCTTGCTACTAAACCTCTAGATTGTGGATTATTTGTGTGACCTGCGATATGTTTGGTTATACAAGCTGTAATACATTCATGACTCTGCTACTGTAGCTTCTCGTAACTGCTATACCTTTCCAAGAATAAAATAAACCGAAAAACAAAGTTACCATGAGTTACGTTTACAAAAAGTACAAATGGCCGTTTGAGTTTTACAGGGCCCTGAGGTCGAATAAAAGCATTTTGTTTTAACAAATAGAAATGTTAAATATTTATGTCAAGAATGTTTACGTGCGTTCTTACTACGACAGGTCAATCATTGAACACGCAACTAATGCTTTGATTAAGTAAATTTTCAACAAAAAATGTTAGATTATCAATGAAATAATGTATATCGTTAACGTTCACTAACAATTTTTATTTTCTCTGTTTATACCTACGGCTGAAGATGGAGCTGTCTCGAAAGCAAGAAAATGATAACTTCGTAAGAGAAGCACCATATTCTGCAAGTAATTCTAAGGTTGTGTAAAGTCGCCCAACCATCGGTCTGCGTAAGGCATAATCTCCCTAATTGGGGGCCTACCCTGAATTAAACCGATCCCCTTCTTAGGCGTCACCCTTCAAGCATCGAGAGCCCCACAAAGCCGACCAGAAATCCTCCCTTCAAGATTGAAGGAAAATCCATAAAAGTGCATACTCTCAAAGAACCGAGAGCATGGGTCTGATGGATTTAATAAGAGTATGTTTTATGAATTTAGTGATGATTAAATCGATTTAAACGTCGCAAATGTAAACGACTCAAAAACAGCCGTACTAGAACATTCATCTTGAAAAATACCAAACCATAAGGGCCTATTTCACGATCTTTAAGTAAAGTTACTCACTAAGTAAAGCTATTTTTGTCTCTTTCTTACTTTATAACAAGTGACAAAGACAAAACATGTGAGTAGGTACTCGGAACGTTACTTGAAGATGATGAGTAGGCCCTCAGTCAACTAACAGTCAACTAAAAAATGGTCCACTCAAAGAGTATATCGCATCTTACACCTACTATAATTATTACGTCACCAAAAACCGCGCCATCTAAAAACTACAAACAAATATTTCTCACCCAAAAACAAATCCTGCGGATAACCTCAAAAATATATTCAAATAGCGTACTTCTAAAGCCATTTACCGAAACACCATATTTCTGTACTGAGAACATGAATATCATTTAGGACTGGACCGTACTTATATGTGACCTCGTTTTATAGGGCTTCAGTGTGACAATCTTTTTTGTTGGAGGATAACGTTTGTTATGTTGACAGCCTCTGTCGCGTAGTGGTTAGATGCGCTAGGATTACTTAGATGGAAGATGTTGTGGGTTTGATCCTTGGCTTGATTGACTGTTTTAACTATGTATATGATCGTTATGGGAAGTTTGACGCAATTAGTCCTAAAAAAAGTCAAAAAGGACGTCTGTGAGCACTCTTATATGAGTGCTGTGATATTTTTTGATCAGACTAAGTATATAAAAATACAAGTCGTGTCGTGCTACTTTATCCGCTGGAAAAATTGTGATACACGTTATACAATTAGGGATCCTTATAATATGAAAACAGGTCGAGAAATATAACAGTTCTAAGAAGATAGTTGGACATTTCGTTGCGAACTTAGTCCAGCAGTGCGGCTAAATAGAAAAAAAAAACATATAAGTATCACTTCCAGGAATTCACACATTTGATTTACAAATAACCCTTTATTACATTACTAGCTGTGCCCCGCGGTTGAAATTTCGGGATAAAACATAGCCTATGTCCTTTCCCGGATCATAAGCTACCCCTGTACCAAATTTCAAGTCAATCGGTTCAGTAGTTTAGCCGTGAAAAGGTAACAGACAAACAAACAGAGTTACTTTCGCATTTATAATATTAGTTAGGAAGATTTCCCAGTAAAAAAGTATTATTAAGTACATTAAAGCTATCAAACTTAATATGAATAGGAGGTAAACCTTCAAAGATTAGAGTAACGCAAATAAAATATTCAAAAGGCTTCGGATTCGCTGGCTATTGTTTGGTTAGGCGTACAATAGTGAATGAGAGAGGTCCGAGAGGTTTCCCGAAATCACAGACAGCCTTTTAACCCTTATCTTGATTGTGCTTAAGACTACTTAGATGTTATTAATGAATTACAAATCGGCTATTGTATAAGTAGATAGCGTAGCTGGTGATAGGAATTGATTTAGTGATCATAAAAACTATATTGGTTATCTAAGCTGGCTTGGTGTGTGCAATTTTGTTGGAAGTTGGAAGGTTCCGGGTTCGATTTAAGTAGATTCTGTTTTTAAATTCACTCAGGCTGGAGATGATTATTGCTCTTCACTTAACGTTGATAAAGTCTAATAAGTCCAACCCTTTCTTTCTTTATATTTGTTCTCTTTCACCTCCTAATCTCCAGTTATCGCTTACTTAAAGGCTCGTGACTCTGAGATGCAGTTGTCCAATGTCCATGAACGGCGACAGTTACTTACCATCCGACTGAACTGGAAAATAGCATACATATTATTTTAACTCATCTTTAATCATCATCACCAGCCTGTATTTAGTCCACTGTTGGACATAGGCCTCTCCCAACTCGTGCCAATGTGCCCTGTCGGCGGCACGTCGCATCCACTCTCTCCCGGCTACCCTGCGCAGATCATCCACTTATTTTAATTTTAAAATTGACTAGCAGCGCCCCGCGGTTTCACCTGCGTAGTTCCCATTCCCGTGGGAATACAGGGATAAGCTATAACCTATGTCACTCGCTGACAATACAGCTTCCCATTAGTGAAAGTATTCTTGAAATCGGTTCAGTATATCCCGAGATTACTCCTTACAATATATCAAATTTACAAACACACAAACTTTACTTCTTTATAATCTTCTATTAGTATAGATATAACATTAAATTAAAAATTAAAAAAACCCCCAACTCAATTACTTTCAAACCCCCATAACTTTTAATCGGGTTAACCAATTTTCATATTCCCTTTCATATATCCCATACAAAAAAACTAAATTGAAATCGGTTCATCCGTTCGGGAGCTATGATGCCACAGACAGATAGATACACACACACACACAGACACGTCAAACTTATAACACCCCTCTTTTTGCGTCGGGGGTTAAAAATCTTCCAATTCAAAACTAAACTAACATTTATTAATCTAAAAAATAAATCACATTTACTAAGAAAACTTAATGAAATTTTATTAAAACCGCTCACCATTAATTTATTTGAAAATGTAATTAAAATTCCACAAAATAAACCGAGTACGCTTTACCGACCAGTGTAATTTGTATTTAAACATGAAAGAGGAACTAAATTTGCATTTCAATTTATGCCGTTTAGTGTAGCTATGAGACTATTGGGGAAAAATCGTCCATTGTAGAAAACGTTCATGAATTTATGAATATGAAATGTTGGTCTCCAACTTGTAAGATTTGGAATGTTACGTCTTATTAGTGTTAGAGTACTGAGGTCTCAGAGTCTGAATTTTTCATCTATCCTTTAATATTTAAAGCTGAAGAGCTTGTTTGTTTGAACGTGCTAATCTCAGAAACTTTGCTTTGATTTTTTACTACCAAATAATATTTAAACCTTAAGTATTTTCAAATATATTCTTATTACTTACTTACTTCTCATCATCAACTCAAAAAACCTATAATTTCTTCGCAGGAGTGTACAGGTTTCTTCACGATGTTTTCCTTCACTGTAAGAGTACTTACTTAATCACATTAAAGAATACCTAAAAACTTCTGTTGCTTTTAGGCCTATTAGTTCTAGTTGTGAGGTATACCGTAGTATTCAACCATTGACTATAATTTTGAAAGTAGATGGAATAAAAATTCAGTATGACTCTGCTGCACTTTATTTAATCAAAAACAATAGTTATTTATTATAGAACGTATATTACAATGTATTGGTTGTTTTGAACAAATCTCCTCTCTGCTCGTCTCGTTTCCGCTGTGATGGAGTTTAAGCCTAAATGTATTTTATTAAATGTAAATCCTCCCGACTGTCAACGATTGATAAAATAACCCTATTGATGTCATGGAACTATTTATTTGTTCAAATGATGATTAATTTTAACTTACTAAAACAATAAGAGAAGAATAATTATAGTGTTTCTCCCGCTTAGTTCGCGCTCATGTGGAGATAAGTACATTCCACAAAACTTCCTCTTGAATCACTCTATCTATCAAAGAAAACCGGAGCAAAATCCATGGCGTAGTTTTAGAGATCTAAGTATACATATAGGACCAGACAGCGGGAAGCGACTTTGTTTTTCTATACTATGTAGTGATTTGACACCTGAAGTTAAGTTAAAGTCGCGATTCATAGACACCTGATAAATAACCCATGAGAAAACAAAACACAAGTTTATTAATAGTAAAACCGATTAAACATATACATTCCCAACTTTCTAACAATTTAGATTCGTTTCAGAAATTATTAAATTCACTGTGAATTAGCGACCGAGCCCTTAAACAAACAAACTTTCATTTATCTCAGAATAATTTATGTTTTCGTGATTAGGTTTTGAGTTTTCGGTTAGTTGACATACGCCTCGGGTTGTTAATGTCAACATAACCTCAAAAGAAAATGACCATAACATATTATACTCTAGAGATTATAATTCGGTTATTTCGCGATGTTTCCGTACACCATTTAATTTTATTGTTTCGCTTACTTTTAGGATACGCTGTTTTTTTTAGGGTACTCAGTTTATTAATTTTTCTTCGTAATAAACTTTGGTAAGGCTATTAAACAAAGGGTTTAAGGTGAAAAGCGTAGAGAGTAATATTTTTTAATACTTTAGTGGTGGTAATGTAATTTTCATAGACTCGTTTACAGCTCTGCTCCAAGCTAAAATTGTAAGGACTGAGTTGCGCGCTGGAGAGCCGAGCATGAGCGGAGCACGCGTGGAGCACAAATTCGTGTAGTATCGACGAAGTTACATGCATCGAACCATGAAGTTGTAGGTAAAAAATGGAGCCCACACTTGGAACAACAGCTTGAGTCAAATACCTACGTCTCTGTGGGCCGATCTCTCTTTTTAGTCAGACCTTCTCTTTCTAGAGGTTACCTTAGTTAGAAAGAGAGAGCCTGCCCACAGAGACGCGATAGTGATACATATAGGTATGCTTCAAATAGGTATTCGAAGTGTGGACTCCATTTTTACCTTTTACTTCATGCATCGAACGGACGCGCTTTCGAATGAATTTGTGCTCGGCTCGACCTCGGCTCATGTTCGGGTTGTGCTTACTTCGTCTAGCGTAGCCGCACCTTATAGACTAACCACCTTATTCATAAACATTTCATAAATCTATTTTAGTTATAAAGTGTTCTGAGTCTGTCACACCACCTATCATTTGTATAACATTAAATTAAAAATTTAAAACAGCCCCAACACAATTACTTTGAAACCCCCATAACTTTTAAACGGGTTATCAAACATGTCTAAAAACACTCGCACGTAAGTCCCCTTTAATACAAAAAAAAACTAAATTGAAATAGGTTCATCCGTTCGGGAGCTATGATGCCACAGACAGACAGATACACACACAGACACGTCAAACTTATAACACCCCTCTTTTTGCGTCGGGGGTTAAAAAGTGTGAAAGTGACAAAACATATTTTAACTAAAATAGTTTTATTATATTTTTATGAATAAGGGGGTAAGTTTTTGTTTAAACCTTTCTATTATACCTTTGAAATGCACTTAGAATTGTTACTCACAGTATAAGTGTATAGTTAGAGCTAAACTTGTCAAGAACTATGAAGCAATTCGGGATGCAATGAATACTTAATAAAGTCCTTTGTAAGTAGCTAACAATTGAAATTCAAATAACAACAGAAACTTGGCAAACTCTAAACTAGCCAACGTTTGTTTCGTCAAAAGTGGGAATATTTATGATTACCTAGTGGTAAGCAAGCAGGCTTGGTTATAAAAGATTTTGGGTTCGAATTTCAAGTGGATTATATATTCGTATTTTTTACGAATATCTTGGTTGTTTGTGTTTTCACTCAAGTCAAAGGCCCTCTCCCTCACTGATGATATGTGTGCAATAAGGAAGGATACATCCATATGTTGCAACTAATTCGACCTATTTTAATAAGAACAGCTTGAAAGTATACATACATTTAAAAATGTCACCTTAGCCGTGATAAAATAATGTGAGATGTCCAAAAATTATGAAATAACTAGCTTTTGCCCGCGACTTCGTCCGCGTGGAATAATGACTTTGAGCAGAATTTGGGCTTTTCCCCCCTTTTCTCCCCCTAGGGGAGGTAATTTCCAAAAATCCTCTGTCACTCTCACATAGGACTCTTTAGCCATGAACAGAAATGTTCTACCACAAACTGTTCAATCACCTAACGCCACCTAAATCATCTTATGTAGATGGATAGGCCAATGATGATGATGATGATCTCTTAACGGATGCCTACGTCATAGAGCCCGATCCGTCCAGAGGTTTGGGCTGTGCGTTGATAGGTCCTTTGAGTGATTATATATTTAGATTTATTTGAAACTGTTGTTATACATACCAAAGCACTATAAATATCCCCACGAGTAAAACATCAAAACAAATCCATCATGGTTAAATAAGAAAACACGAAAACTGTTCTTAAATAATCTATTTACCTTTGATATACGTGCGTAATGTAATGTAGGCACTAAAGTAAAGTAAATTTAAAAGGTATCAGTCAACTTGAATACATAACGAAAAGATATTCTCCAGGGAAAAATGTCAGTGCCTTCTTAGTGGTAGAAATAAAATGTTTTGGGCCGTCGTACTGAGAAGAAACGGTTCATATTATCAATTCATGTATGATGTCAACATACATGAAAGTAATTTCTTTTGATTTTGTTGAAATGTATCTATTAATTTGACTTGAATTATAATTCAACGGATTTTTGCGGTTTTCATTTTGTTGTACATTTCTGGTGGAGGAGATGTAAAGCTATCGTGATAATGTATTTAATGTAAATTAAAGTGTTATATATAAGTTAATTATGCCAACTAAATGCCAATTAAAAGAATATCGATAACAAATATAACATAACATAATCATTCATCTCATTATAGTAACTGACCCCTAAGTTCGAAACTTGTATCTAGGGTATCAGAAACTACGCACACACTCATTCACACACACACCTAGACCGAGACAAACATTTGAGGTTCACACAAATATTCACCCCGCACGGGAATGCGACCCGCAACCTTACGGAGGGCAGGCCGGCATGGTGGTCACTCTGCCATCGAGGTCGTCTAATATGGCAATACTATGCGACAAATCACGAGTGGTTGTTTTAGAAATCAAAGGTCATTAACAACTCAATATCCTAATATAATTAGGAATAGACCTAGACACACATTTAAATTGGAAACCACATATATTAAAAGTAGAAAAGAAAATGTCCTCTTTCATATACCTTAAACGTAGAACTGATTTCAAAACTGCTCTCAGCGCTTACTATGCCTACGCACACTCAGTTCTCTCTTATGGTATCATCCTGTGGGGAAACTCTTGCGATGCATTAAAGTTATTTATACTGCAAAAAAAATGTATAAGAATTCTAACAAATATAGACCAGTTAGAGTCTTGTAGGCCTCATTTCATAAAACACCGTATACTCACCCTTTCATCTATTTATATTCTTGAATCATGTAAATTTGTTAAAAAACACCCTCATTTCTATACACCTATAACAACTGTCAAAAGAAATGATAGATATCACAATAAACTAGTAATGCCTTTCTCAAAATTAAAACTAGTTTCTTCAAGCCCCCATCATATGTCTATAAAAATTTATAACCATATACCTAACTATATAAAAATCTTGGAAACACCTACTCAATTTCATACACAATTAAAATCATTCCTGGTAGAGAAATCTTATTATGACATGAAAGAATTTTTTGAAGACTCATTTTGACTTAAAGTTATTAGTAGCAAGTAAAGTTATTACTCTATTTAAGTTTACTAACAAACATATGTTTTTATTTTTATTTTATATAAGTACTTACCTAATTTAACTTTGCTTTGTTAAGATTAATGTTATGTTATTATTATAAGTTAATTAGTTAAAAGTATTAATTGCTTGTTAGCCCTCTCATATTGCTATGCCCTCCCAGGGCGTCACATGTATACCTACCCACTTTTATTTACCAACTTAATATTGTAATGTGACATGCAATGAATAAATAAATAAATAAATAAATATCCTTATTTGCGTTGCATTTTTAGTCTGGTTTAGCACTAAACCAGGTTTGACAATCAAATTTGAATACTGTCAAAGTGACAGATTTGACTGACAAGATGTCAAATGCTTACCAGGTTTTGTTAAACCAGACTAAAAATGTAACGCAAATAAGGCAGAATAAGTTTATTTCAAGACTACTCTCACTATAGCCACAAGTATTATAGTGGCTTAATTAACGTATAAGTAGTTTGCTATATACAGGGTTACCCAAATAGAACGGTCAGTGGGTGGAAGTCTGAAACTAAAGAGAAACAAAAATCTGTACTTAGGAACCATGTCATCGATTTTTTTGTTTTCTAAATCAAAGTAAAGTTTTTTTTCTAAATCTTTGAATGCAATTTTTATTTATACTAAAATCGATGGCATGGTTCCTTAGAACAGATCTTCACCCCCCACGGAAATTGTATCTCTTATAGTTTTATACTTCCCCCCACTGACCGTTCTATTTGGGCCACCCTGTATACTGATTAAGTTTATTATTATTTATTAATTTACATTTATGAAGATAAAGAAAAATTAAGGTAGAGCAGTATCATTAATGAATACTTCATTTTCTACTTTCATACAGAAAAATAAAATACATAGACACAATATATTAATTTATTGTCTAGACATAGTTGAGTCTAGTTAAGCTGACTCTATTTATAGAAATGAAGTTATTTTATTTGTTAACAGATGAAATTGAGCATTGATATTTATGTGGGATTACAGTTATGTATAAAACTGAATTGAAATGTTACTATTTACTTCGATAATATATTCTTAACAGTTTATAGGTACCTATAACACTAGCAGCAACTCTCGGTTTAGCCTGCGTAGTTCCTGCTCCCGTGGGAATACGGGAATGAAATTACGCTAAACCATCCCACTGAATTACTCTATCTATTAAAACAAACCGCATCACAATCCGTTGCGTAGTTTTAAAGATATAAGCATACATAGCGATAGATAGACGCGAAAGCGACTTTGCTTTATACTATCTATGTAGTGATTTAGTTATTTTAAGCTAGTCTTTATAAGGACATTCAAACTGCCGTGATAAAAATATTAATTTTTATACTGAGAAAAAATGTACAGAATATTTGACAAAGTAGATACTTAGTTATTTATTCTTAGATTTAGTAATCCTAATCCTAACTAATATTATAAATGCGAAAGTAACTCTGTCTGTCTGTTACCTTTTCACGGCTAAACTACTGGACCGATTGACTTGAAATTTGGTACAAGGGTAGCTTATGGTCCGGGAACGGACATAGGCTATGTTTTATCCTTAAATTCCCACGGGATTAGTAACTACGCGGGTGAAACCGCAAGGCGTAGCTAGTTTGTTATAATAATATTATAGAACCATACAATTTGGACGTCTTCCTCGTAAAATAGAAACGTTCTTTCATAAAGTTGGTAAAAAGCAAAAAAAATTGAAGGAAAATAATATTATCCAAGTTAAAACTGATTCTAGAGAAGAGTATCTTGGAAATTTTAAATTTCTTTCCTTTAGTGTTTCTCTGAGTCTATCTGTAGTATCTTACTCAGAGGCACTGACTAGATGATATTTGAAACCGAAGAATGCCGGTGAGTTATAAAAAATATAATTATGTACATTCTCAAAAGAATATATTTGCTTTTTCGAATTTGCTTAGCTACAAATACATGAAAATATTTTAATTGAAAAACATATTTTTTGTCGAAAAAAAAATTGTCGGAACATAATGTTTTATGAAAAGTAGGACGTAGCGAGAAATATATTTAAGTATATAAATACATACTTTTATCTAAAATCCAAAAAACATACATTACTAGCTGTACCCCCCGGTTTCATACGCGTAGTTCCCGTTCCCGTGGGAATTTCGGGATGAAAAATAGATGTTGGCCGATTCTCAGACCTACTGAATATGCTCACAAAATTTCATGAGAAACGGTCAAGCCGTTTCGGAGGAGTATGGGAACGAACATTGTGACACGAGAATTTTATATACACCCCTATTTTGAATTCGAGATACTTAATCACACAGCTAATGTAAACGACGGGTGACAATATAATAGTGAAGTTAGTTTTTTGCTTTTATTTCAAAAGTTATGATAAGTCAAAGTTTTTCAAAATCCCGCCGAATTTTATTGTTATTCTACACCGAACGCTGCGATACACAGCTGAGCGCGGTCATCGACCCGAGCCGTCACAGAATACTTGATAGCTAGTGTGCCGTCTGGTAATACGGCATTTATTTAGTATTTTTTATAGATAAGTAATCGACTATCATTTTTGATATTTTTGTTGGATATATGGATTCAGTTACTGCTACAGATATTCTGATTTTAATAAGTCCCGTACTTTCAAAATAGGGGTGTATAAGATAATAACTATAAACTAGTAGATAAGTAATTACTTACTTAAAAAAACAAAACCGCAAAAAGAATTCAAATGATTTTAAATATATTTGGAGACAGTATTTCACTGTACTTCTTATTCAAAAGCAGACGCTGTAAACCATTAGATTAAACCTGACTACTTTAATATTCCTTCTCAGGCGACCGTCAGTCAACAAGGATTTGTTTGCAACCCGCGGTATAAATAATCCTATTTCAAATATGAAAGAAATTCTCATTTACATCGTAATTTACTGAAAAGGATTTTGAAAAGTGCAAGATTTTTATTTATTTGTATTTGTATTTGATGCGAAGGGTTTCAAGTTTACCTTTTGTAAGGTCTTAGGTATAAAACCTATTTGCTGTTGTACTTTTTTGGATGTTGATTCTGGTCTATGAGTATTGTGGAAGTTCATGTTTGTGTGGTTTTAGGACTTCTATGTTGAAGTTCTTTGAATATGTGCTTAAGATTTAGTGAATATTCCCAAAGAATTGAAAGTTGGAATCACATTTTGTGAAAATCAATCAAATCAAAACCATTCATAACAAATCCAAAATGATTCTTGTATAAAAAATCTTTCAATTTTACTAAAAAAAAAGTCCTTAGTTATCTTGTTAAAAAGCAAGCTAAGAATTGGATTGCAAACTCTCCTTCAATGGAAATCAAATCGTCCATTTAATCCGACGCTTCAAACAAAAAGAGTGACAGATAAAGACTATTCCTAATACCTTTTATCGGAAAAATGGCGTTCACTTTAAATTCTTTCTTTTTAACTAAATTCTCATTCAACTTCACTTACAAAACAAATTGAATGACACTCGTTTAGATAAATAAATGTTATCAATCGGTACATATACTCGTATACATTCTACACTCCATCAGTTTTTAAGTCTGATTGTCACGTGAGAATACATATATAATCAACTAGCTGTGCCCCGCGGTTTCACACGCGTAGTTCCCGTTCCTGTACCCGTGGGAATTTCGGGATGAAAAATAGATGTTAGCCGATTCTCAGACCTACTGACTGACGGCTCACAAAATGTCATGAGAATCGGTCAAGCCGTTTCGGAGGAGTATGGCAACGAAAACTGTGACACGAGAATTTTATATATTAGATTTACCGCCCTAATAACTCTCTGAGAGCGTCGATGAGGTCGGGGTTAAGGTATTTGACTTCCAATCGAAAGATGCCTGGTTCAAACCCCGCCACATATCAATGTTTTCGATTTTCGAATTCATATGTGCGTTCATTCGACGCTCTTACGGCGAAGGAAATCATCGTGAGGAAACCTGCACATGCCTGGGAAGAAATTTTTGTGTGTGAAGTCGACCAACCCGCACTTGGCCAACATGGTCGACTAACGCCTTATCGCCCTCATGCGGGGTAGACTCAAGACCCTCGGTGGGGACATTATAATGAGCTGATGATGATGATGATAACTAAGTGCTAATCAGCGCAATCCGTTCAGTGACTTGAGCTGTGTATTAATAGATCAGTCATTGAGACAATCATCAATAGTGCCTTTTAGATTATACGAGAATATACAGCTGTACTTAGAATACCTTAACCTTAATTTGACATATAAATATTATCACAAATAACAGTATAATAATATACAGTTCCCAAATTAAACGTTAACATGTCGGTATTATTTTGAAAATAAACACACATTAATATGAGCTCGTACGTCTAAAGCTATACATTATTATTGACAAAGGGTACACCCACACCGAGCCCGCGGGTCTCATTCCCATGAATACTTACAGTTACAATAAAAGCTTGGATTTGACTAATAGTCGGACTCCGAGGAAATTGGGTTCTATGGCTCAATACCGAACCCGTACTATCATATTATAATCTGCTCACAGCCACGCCGCCGGCAAACGTTTATTACATTTGATTCGATATTTATATGTCTTTTTATATAAGTTAACTTAAATTTTATATATAGAACGTAATAGATATAAATATGAAATACTAGCAAAGTATTTTTGGTCTAAGTATATATGAAAAGTTGTGAAAGTATTTTCGGGTTTATCAAACTTTCATTACGTTATTTCTCATCTTATTTCGCTTTCGAGTTCGCTTTTTCCGTCAAGGTCCAACTTTATTTAGGTATAGCCAAAAATACCTTTTGCACGTCTAGCGGCGCCCCGCGGTTTCACCCGCGTAGTTCCCATTCCCATAGGAATATGGGGATAAAATTATGCTAAAAACCTTCCCATTGAATCACTCTATCTATAAAACAAACCGCATCAAAGTCCGTTGCGTAGTTTTAAAGATCTAAGCATACATAGGGACAGAGAAAGCGACTTTGTTTTATACTATGTAGTGATTAGTAAGGAGAAATAGGCATATTCACTACACTTACACATTACACAATCTTGGGTAATATCAAACCTTGTCATGTTTAGTAAATATCAAACTTTAAAACAATGTCTAAAGCCACTGAGCAAGCAAGATTCTAATATAATATGGATGGCTTTTCAGCTGTCTGACTGCATATTTTTCTGGAAAGATTTTAATGTTACAACAAGATGACAACGACGGAGTATTTCTATGACTAGCAGAGGTCTTTTACTTTTCATAGAAAGACCTTGCATTTTTTTTTGTCTTATCTTAAAATACTTCTATGAACTGAAGCATTGCCAATTCTTCTTTTCTTTGCGTGTCGACTCATATTTTTGAGGACCAGAACTCGGCCCTAGCAATGGCCTTGTAAAGGTCCTCGCGTATGCAGGTGTAGGGACACGCACGGCAAGTTATTTGCCGTTGAGTCGTGGTGGAAGGATCGGCTACTCTGCGTTACCGACTTGCCGTCCGCAGACCATAGCCCAGGGTGCGCCGGGCGCATGCTTGTTATATGCGCCTCTCGGGGAGGCTCCTTCCGTGCACACCTATTGCCACACCATTGTTAATGGTTTTATTTATTAAAGTCATCTAATTTTGGAAAAATATTTAGTACATTGCAAAGGCTTCAACTTTATTGTAAATCGCCTGATAGAAACCGATGATACAGCCTGAGATAGAGCGTGCTCGTCTGTAAGGTATCTTTTACAGACGAGCACGCTCTATCTCAGGCTGTATCATCGGTTTCTATTCACTATTGACTTAAATAATTATTTTTCATCGTTCCCTCATTACTGAGGATCGTGGTCACTAGAACCC
Source organism: Timandra comae (assembly GCA_958496195.1). Taxonomy (NCBI): domain Eukaryota; kingdom Metazoa; phylum Arthropoda; class Insecta; order Lepidoptera; family Geometridae; genus Timandra; species Timandra comae. The sequence continues at coordinate 8,816,473 of OY292363.1, read as the reverse complement.
CCTAAACGGACAATTTGCCTCCACCGATTTCGATTCGAAGTAGCTCTCACCGCCTGCTAGAATTTAGAACAGGATGTGACTTCTTTCACTTGGTCAGACCATCGTGTTGGCGACCGGCCTCGTGTTCTCTTGCCTTCGGTATTACCACGAATTAGAAAAAAAGAGAAAGAAATGCCTAGTTCCCTTTATAATGGGTATTACCAACAATAGCCAGCTTTACGAGATTACAAATAATTATAACAAAATAATATTATGTATATTGTATTGCACAACAGTACAATCACGTTCAAAAAATTACTATTATGTAGTTTCATGAACAAACATAATGAAAATCTTGATAACAACGAACTTGCGAAGTACTTTGTTGATATCTACGTAAGTTGTTTCTAAGTTGGTTGGTTATTGCGGAACGATATCTGGGAATATTTAAGTGACTTTCTTATTTGCCAAGGTAATAACGTAAAATTTTATTTACTTATTAATAACTAGCCTTGTTCTGAGTTTGGTATGTTGACATTGAAAATTTTTAGATAAACATTTCGATTTTGATGTTTTTTGGTATGAGAATTTGCGTATTTTCTAGTTTTTATACCTTCTCTATTTAACATAACATAATCATTCACTACATCATCTCATTATAGTAACTGACCCTTAACTAAGCTTGGAGCTTGTATCTAGGATACCAGAAACTACGCACACACTCATTCACACACACACACCCAGACCGAGACAAACATTTGTGGTTCACACAAATATTCACCCCGCACGGGAATCAAACCCGCAACCTTACGGATGGCAGTCCGGCATGGTGACCACTCTGCCATCGAGGTCGTCGATTTAGTTAAGGGGTCTCATCTTAGACCCCTTGTATCTATCTGTAAGACCTCTGACAGGCGTTAGACATAGGCATACGTTAGAGTTCTTATACCTAGGTAATGCCGGACTGCCATCCGTAAGTTTGCGGGTTCGATTGCCGTGCGGGGTAAATATTTGTGTGAACTACAAATGTTTATCTCGCTCTAGGTGTGTGTGAATGAGTGTGTACGTAGTTTCTGATACCCTAGATACAAGTTTCGAACTTAGTTAGGGGTCAGTTACTATAATGAGATGATGTTGTGAATGATTGTTATTATTATAATTACTTAGGTAAATTAATCTAGTTGGGAATCAGCTGCTGAAATAAAATCATAAAATGACTGATTTTGTTGTATGGCTAATTTGAGAGGAGTGGCGGAACTTTACCATGCCAAGGGTATGCCGTAAAGCGATACATTTTCATTTGATTTTTCAATTAAGTTACAAGTCTTCCGTCAAAAATAAATTGTCGATGTCGGTTAAAAGGGAAATTTTCCATAACAATTTATAATTATCTTTAAGTGAGTATTAAAACCAATGGAAAATTTACTCATTTAAGACCCGACATATTAAATGAAACCTTTTAAACTTCTTTCAAAATTGCGTTTTACAAGACTAGTGAATTATTTACGTTATACTTACTTTCAGACACTGATTCCTTATGAAGACCTGAATTGTATTTTGTAAGGAAAGTAAGAACTTTGGCTAAATAAATATCTGACGAAAATGGCTTTCTTTGGATGCAGGCAGTTGTCACTGGATCAATCGCGCTGGAGATTAATCGGAAAGGTATATTATCAAGTGGACAGTAAGGGTGAGGCCAAACGAGCGTAATTTTGTGAGTTGTGAGTCGCGTAAAATGAGTCGCGAAATTTACGTTCAACTGAAATTCGGTTAGACTGCCACACGGACGGACGTATTTTCAGTTGTAATCCGAAACATTTGTACGGATACTTGTATCGTACAAGCTCCCCACCTCACCCCGACCGAAATTCAGTTGATATTATGCGTGTGAGTCGGCAGACAACTCATTTCGCGTCGCCATGTGAATCAAATAGGACTTTTCTATGAAACTGAATGCAGCAGAATTTCTGAGCCTCACCCTAATGGTTAAGATTATCATAATGAATATTCTTGTCTGTTAACAGTTCAAATTCAAATTCAATTTATTAATATTTTCTAATTTAGTTACAATTTATTTGATGTAGTTATTGAGACATTACTTCCCGTGGTAGTTAGTACAGTGTTATGCGTCTTACGCTTGCGTAATTAAAACACTCTAAATGAATCATATAGGCACTTTCAGTTAAGAAGTTTAACTGAAAGTGCCTTGCAGTTTGACTCGCATTAATGAATACTACTCCGCTCCGATTCGTAGCTTCTTCTACATCCTAACCTTTATCTCAATGCATGGGCTAATCAGCACTAAAAGAAGCACAAATTAACACTTCAAATAAGCACGTTCAAAAACTGTTAAACTTAATCTATTAATCTAATAATTATATAAAAATCAATTGCTGTTCGTTAGTCTCGCTAAAACTCGAGAACGGCTGAACGGATTTATCTTATATATAGGTTCTAGGGAAGGTTTAAAAGGTGAGAAAAATTCGAATAATTGTCGGGAACGGGTACTGCGCGGGTGAAACCGCGGGGCACAGCTAGTTACTTATAAATATAAGTTAAAATAACAAGCTACTTAAGTAAATATTTCAAATAAATAGTGAAAAGTGTAATCTGTTTGTGTTACTGATTAAGTTTCATCCACTAATTGTTGACGTGAACATTTGCAGTACAATGGCATTCGTGTCTCGGAGGTAACATCTGGGTGATGTAAGCTGCTTTTGTAGTGTGGTCATGAGCTTAGATGGTGGCGGAATGCAATTAATTTTGGTTTAATTTTACAAATAAAATTTGGACGACCTCGATGGCAGAGTGGTCACCATGCCGGATTGCCATCCGTAAGGTTGCGGGTTCGATTCCCGTGCGGGGTGAATATTTGTGTGAACCACAAATGTTTGTCTCGGTCTGGGTTTGTGTGTGAATGAGTGAGTGCGTAGTTTCTGATACCCTAAATACAAGTTTCGAACTTAGGGGTCAGTTACTACAATGAGATGATGTAGTGAATGATAAAAAAGTGCAGTGATACATGCAGAAGTGATTCGGTTTTTACGCTTTCACGTATTTTTGCTCAACCCTATTACGTTCAAATATTAAAGATTGTCAGAGGAACATAAAAAGAAGTTATGTACATGAAAAGCGAAAAAAATATATTACATAAAAAATATTTGTTTTCTGAAACTATTCTTACAATGCTTTTCATAACGCAATTCCACAACTTTAGCAAAAAAGATAAAACTTGAAAACTTGGACAAAAAGTTGGGGCGCAGCTACTACATAGTATTTTTTATATACCTAATTATACGAGTATTATAACTTCTTTATTCATATCATGTATCACGAATAAATAAAGTAGTTTTTTATAAATTAGCTGAATTTTTGACGAACTTTGGTACAGGTAAGTCTTAACAATTAACCATACCACCCAAAATTTTCACGGTCTAGAAAGTTACGCCTGTCAAGTTATAAAACCCACTGAAACCCGCTTGTTTCATAGCCACACCCAAAGCAAACATAAGTAACTGTAGCGCCACACCCTTTGCTCGTATGCAACGATTTATGCCCTACTTGTGAAGCTGAAGCACTAACGGACTATTTAAAAATACACACATCAAAAGTGTCTAGGGATCAAGCATTTTTATGCGGATTTCTTGAGATTGAGATGTGGCTTTGTAATAAATTTATGATTTTATAAATTTATATGGATCCTTTTTGGTGCATTTCATAATTTGAATCAGGAACTGTGAATCAAATTCGAGTAAAAGATGAAAATCAGCTGTCAATATTTTCCCTATAAAAACATACAACGCATTGAAGACATTATTAGTGCTACTGTTTCCCTACTACTGATTAAAACCAACGTTATTATGGAGCGGCGACGTCATTTAAGCAGGGAAGAAATGCTCAGAGCCGTGGGAATGATAGAAGCTGGTTCCCGGCAACGTACTGTGGCTTTAGCTCTGAATACAAGTCAGAGTGTTATCAGTCGACTGTTACCGAAGCACTGGTACCGTGGCTGAGCGCCATGGAGGACGGTATCGCTGCACCACACGGAGACAAGACCGATACATTCAAATCTTAACTCGAAGAGCTCCAACAATAACCGCCATGATGTTAGCCGTGCGGCTTCATCACTCTTCAGGGAACTTAATTAGCGACCAAACAGTCAGAAACCGCTTGCATGAAGTGAACCTTCATTCCCGAAGACCGCTACGGGTACCACCTATAGCAATGCACAATCGTAGGATTCGATATCAATGGGCTCTTGAACACAGAAATTGGGCAGAAGAACAATGGCGTTTCGTGTGCTTTTCTGATGAGTCTCGTTTTGGTATGAGACCGGATACAAGACGTATACGACACTGGAGAACCCCTGGACGCCAACAGCGATTAAAATCCTGCCAGGAAGTCCATCCTTATAGTGGTGGAACCATCATGGTATGGGCGGGTATTTGGATCGGCGGAAGAACTGAGTTGATTTGGATCAGAGGCAACCTCAACGCTCAAATTTATGCTGAGACGATTGTATCAGACGTCATCGTTCCTCTACAAGTGCAAATCGGTCCCTTATTTCAGTTAATGCATGATAATGCACGACCGCACACCGCAAGAGTTGTAAGACAGACTCTCGCCGCAGCTAACATCAATGTCCTGCCCTGGCCTGCTCAGTCGCCAGACTTGAACCCGATTGAGCATGCATGGGATATGCTACAGAGAAGAGCTCTGCCGAATATGGAGGGTATCCAGTCGCAAGAAGACCTTTTTTTGTTGTTGCAACGAACATGGGCGGCCATTCCACAGCGTGATTTGGATAAACTCATTTTGAGTATGCCAAACCGATAATCCGTGTTCGCGGTAGAAACACGGATTATTAATTGTTTAAATACCCAATAAAATTTTAAAGAAAACTGTTATTTCAGTTTTTTTTTCGAACTTTAATGTTAGTGGTTCAAATGTCAAAAATCCCTTTATTAGGAAAATGGCAAATTTCTTTATTAATGCAAAGGTGACTTGGTTTATCGTTACTGTGACAAACGAAAACACTTTATTTGATGAATCCTTAAAGAAAATTTTAATTAATATCAATCAGGAGAAAAGTTATTGCAAAAATATATGTTGATCCCTAGACACTTTTGATGTGTGTAAGTGCAGTAACAATTAAGAGTCTAATGCTTTCTCATTTCTAATTATAGCCCAAAAAGTAAAAAAAATAAAAGTTCTCCCTTTTGAATAACAAAATCTTCTTCTTATCCCATGTCTATTTGGGGTCGGTTTTCAGTTTAACCAGATTTGGCGAAATGTCAGTATTTTACGTGAAGCGACTGCAATCAGACCTTCACAACCGAGAGGGCTATACGAAATTTTTTGGTTAAAACAAATGTTAGAATTTTGAGGGCTCTAACTACCCGTAACGACTGTCGATGATGTTAGTACGACAGCCGGGTCCGACGGCTTTACGTGCCCTGCGAAGCACGGAAACGCTCATGAAATTAAAAGTCGTTTTCAATAACGACCCATCACAGTCATGATGGTGCCAGACGTTGCTTAACCACACTGATCACAAGTGATCCGCGGGTAGCACTGGGCCATGAGCGCTTTCTTTTGAATAACAAAATGTTCTATCGATATAACCAGAGATATAATATTCGGGACCACCAAGAAATGTTGTTGGTAGTGACTGCCTGCCTGCTATCCTATTAGTTAGGGGTTCAAATCCCGCCAAGACAATTATAATTATGTCTTGGTCTGGGAGTTTTATATAAGACTAGCAGCACCCCACGGTTTCACCCGCGTAGTTCCCGTTCCCGTAGGAATTTCGGGATAAAAATCCTATGTTCTTTCCCGGACCATAAGCTACCCCTGTACCAAATTTCAAGTCAACCGGTTCAGTAGCTAAGCCGTGAAAAGGTAACAGACAGACAGACAGACATATTAGTTAGGATTAGGATAATATTCTAAGTATGTATTTAACGAATAGTAGTTTATTAAAAATCAATTTTACAACATTTATTCTACAATTTTCTTAGTATTACTATTTCACAATTGTTAAAAGCGATAATCACGACGTCTTCGATAAAGATTCAGTTCTGAACATGATTAGACATTTCTACAAAGACATTCTACTGCAGAATGACATCTGTAAAGTGGTTATGGCTGGTAACAGATGGATAGACGAGTTTAATAAAGCCTGCGCTCTCCTAGGCTTCGTTTAACTGCTGCAGAAGATAGACGTTTAATTTTGTTTGAAAATTTAATATTTAAATTCTGATTGAATTTTTTGACGACCTTGATGGCAGAGTGGTCACCATGCCGGACTGCCATCCGTAAGGTTGCCGTTTCGATTCCCGTGCAGGGTGAATATTTGTGTGAACCACAAATGTTTGTCTCGGTCTGGGTGTGTGTGAATGTGTGCGTAGTTTCTGATAAACTAGATACAAGTTTAGAACTTAGTTAGGGGTCAGTTACTATAATGAGATGATGTAGTGAATGATTATGTTATGATTATTGAAAATTGCTCTAATTCAGGGTAGGCTCGAGCTCCTTAGTGTGGATATTATATGAAATGACGATGATGATAATTAACTAAGATAGGATTATTTGATTAGAACTATAGTTATTTTTATATGAAGTATATGTTTATGAAAATCCAATTCAATTCAATTCAATTCAATTCAATTTATTTGTTCATAATCCATTTCATTATTTCTCGACTTAACTTCATTTACGAGTTTTAAGACCAAAAATAGAAATAACCTCGGTTCGTTCGTTCTCCAGTATTGGTAAGTACCTATAAATATTCACATTCATTTTTAGAGTTCCCTAATCGTAACTAGGAAACATTATAATGTACCTAGTTTTTATATGTTCTTATTTATGGCGTAGGTTAGTCATTATTGGTTACAGAAAACTGACATTTCATTAGTTAATCATATACCTACAAAGTGGAGATATCACTACATAGTATAAAACAAAGTCGCTTTCTCTGTCCCTATGTATGCTTAGATCTTTAAAACTACGCAACGGATTTTGATGCGGTTTGTTTTAATAGATAGAGTGATTCAATGGGAAGGTTTTTAGCATAATTTTATCCCCATATTCTTACGGGAACGGGAACTACGCGGGTAAAACCGCGGGGCGCCGCTAGTTAATATTATAATATGTATCGTGTTTTCTTTTTAATGTATGTTCGATAATAATAAACGGAGATTATAATCATGATTATTATTATCTCCGTTTTTCTTAATGCGAAATATAACGATGGATAAGTTTTTTAAAAACTATTTGTTAGTGTTCAGTTTCGAAAATATCAAACTAAAAGTTAAAGTTATATTATTGTTGCTTAGTAAGCTTACAAGCTCTTTTAATTTAATTGTAATAGTCGCCCAACTTACCGACCCAACTTTATAAGTACTCTGTACTTAGTGTGTGTGGGCTACAGACACACACTTGTCCTTTAACATACATTGTTTTAGGATTACAAACACGTAACCTAAATCAAGCTAGTCTGTTTTTACCTTTAGCAATTTGTAAAGCCACGCGTGAAATTCGCATAAAGTTATGATTCAAAGTTTCACTTGTAAGGCCTTTTGTAAACTTAGCTGCCGCGGCAATGTAAGCATTGTGATTTCGAATGTACGTCTGTACGTACATCTGAGACGGGTATGCTTCGTCTTACGACTCACTTTGAATGTTACAAGAAACTTTGTTAGGCATTCTTGTTTACGGCGCATCGCGAATGGTTATTTCAATGGCATCATAAATTTAAGTGCGCCAGATACGCTAAAGTTTTCACACAATATGAGTGTTAATTTTCTTGTTTTTGGTGTAAAAATGTGTTTGATTACAGTAGGGTTTTAAAAGCGTTGATACAATATATTCTTCTGTACTTAAAATATTCAATCTATCTATACATATCAACGACCTCGATGGCAGAGTGGTCACCATGCTGGACTGCCGTCCGTAAGGTTGCGGGTTCGATTCCCGTGCGAGGTGAATATTTGTGTGAACCACAAATGTTTGTCTCGGTCTGGGTGTGTGTGTGAATGAGTGTGTGCGTAGTTTCTGATACCTTAGATACAAGTTTCGAGCTTAGTTAGAGGTCAGTTACTATAATGAAATGATGTAGTGAATGATTATGTTATGTTATGCTATGTCTAATATTAAATATAACGTTCCATCTGTCCCATGGCACGAGTGTATAAGGTGTGAACTGGAAGCTCTTACCGTTCGCATATCGATTTATTTAGTCCCCAGATAGTGTTCTTCAAACGCCACAGATAGATTTTAGATTATTATTGTAACTACTACTAGTAGCGCCCCGTGGTTTCACCCGCTTAGTACCCGTACCCGCGAGAATACAGGGATAAAATATAGCCTAGTCACACACTGTTAAATAAACCGTAGGTTTTGTAGTTTCGGAGCCTATTCGTTACAAAAAAATCTTTCCTCTATATAATATGTATTAGTGTAGATTGTTAACAAAAAAGTATTTACATACTTAATGTTTTTGAAATCTATATCTTATTATAAAGAGAATAGAACTCAAAAAAATAACACAAAAGTCAATCAAGCGGAAGCTCTCTTTGAGAAAATGTATTTTATGAAATGCAATTATCTATATCGTGGTGAGGCATGACATCGCTAATAGCAAGAGAGCTATTAGATGTCCCTATAACATCATTGAGCGATTCATTTTATGTTCATCATCAATCCTTATTAAATGTAAGGAGATACATATTTTATTGGGATACTAGCTTTTGCTCGCGGCTTCGTTGGCGTGAAATAAGTCCGCACGCAGCAAAAGGTCTCATAAGGAACAAAAAAATCCCCGATTTTGAAACATTATTTATTGATACCCTGCTCTATTAGGCTTTGCGTGATGTTATATGAGCTATCCGACACTGAAAGTATTTTTCAAATCGGACCAGTAGTTCCTGAGATTTGCGCGTTTAACCAAACAAACAAACAAACTCTGTCGCTTTATAATATTAGTATAGATAATTTAAAATCTCTTATTTTTCATATATTTAAGTTGTGTATCCAAATAGTAATTCAGTTATTTCTTTTCATACAATTTTATAAATAATAATAATAATAAAAATGTTTATTTTTCAAAGTACTTAAATAACTAAAATTGAACAAAAATAATAAATACACTAGTACCTATGAAAAAGGGGACCGTGTTCAGCATACGCTGTGACCTTGACAGTCCAAGGCCACAACACTGTTCTTCCACACGGCCCGAAGCGAAGGAGTGACAGACAAAATACTATGTGATGATACGTGTGGTTTAGTAACAAAACAAAATACCGTTTTTTTAAATACATACTAATCTTACATAATCTAAAAAATAAAAATAAATAAGAAAAATTGGTTGACAAAAAAAAAAGAAACTTTGCACATTATAGCACGCCTATAAAAGCCATTATTTGTTTATTTAAACGCAATTATCAAGCAATCAAACTTTTTTTTTTTTTTCCTTTCCTTTGGCAACTCCGTGAAAAAAGACGCTTTTACTAGCGTAAATATTTCACTTACTATATTAATTACAATTTCGAAACAATGATAACAAGAAAAAACATAAAACAACGATTTACAAAGTGATACAGTTTAAGAAAAATAAAAAACATTAATATAATCCTACCTACACTACATTGAAGAAGAAAAAACACTCATTATAAAAAGAAATTTACCAGTGTGAACCAAAGTCTACAAGTAATACCTAAATCCATTTCCAAACAAAATTGTAAAGGCACTCAGATTCACGGAATATGCTTTCATCAATACCATGTCAGGGTAAGCAAGGGCACAAGTGCACAAATGAAGTTGTGTGGATGGCCGCCTTTCAGAAGAAAGCGTGGATCTTCCGAAAGCAATACGTAAACAACCAACTTGGTAAGTTATTTACATAGTAGCTGACTTTATTAGATATAATTATTATTAGATATAAGACTTTATTAACTAATTTTAACTACTTTTATTGTCTACCTCCCTCCGTCGTTTGCTGGAAAATTAGTAGCCTGGATTTAAGGGTATTTCTAAAAGAAATTAATGTGTTTAAGGTACGAATCGGCGGAGGAAGATCATTCCAACAACGGGAGGCGGCGAACCTGAAACTACCACGGAAGGCCATTGATCTGTGTTTAGGCGTTGTGAGAACATAGGTACATGTTCTCCTAGGGTTTTTTGAATGACCTTGCGCCCACTCAAGCTTGTCATACAAGTACTTTGGATATTTGTGCTTGATGACCCCAAAGAGAAGTGTTGCCAAGTGTAAGTCTCTTCGACCTTTCATTTTCAACATATTTGAGTTGTTTAAATAAGGCGTAATGTGAGACCTAGGAGGAACATGAAAGCAAAAACGTGCACATGCGTTTTGAACCCTTTGTATGACCTTGATAGTTCTACTGAGCAAACATGGACCATACACCACATCACAATAGTTGAGCTTAGAAAGAACTAAAGACTCGCATAGCTGTATTCTCAGGTCAGTATTAAGATATGGCCTGATTTTATATAGCATTCTTAATCTATAGAAACTGTTTCGTGCACATTCAGCAACATGCTCCTCAAACTTAAGGTGACTATCAAAAACCAACCCGAGATTTCTAGCCTTAACTACCTGTTCTACAGGCTTATTATCAATTAAAATATTCACATTAGTGCCATTCAGTATTTTTAAATTATTTTTTGTCCCTATTAATAAAAATTTTGATTTGTTGGGATTCAAAACAAGAGAGTTATTGTGAGACCATTGGAAAATGTTTGCTAAATCTTTATTTATTTTTGCGACAGACTCCCTCACATTTTCTGGCCTAAAAGAGAGGTACAACTGGAGGTCGTCTGCATAAAGGTGGTGCTGACAATGGGTGATAGCTTGGATTACATCAGCACTGTACAGGATATACAGAATAGGTCCTAAAATCGACCCTTGCGGAACACCACGTGTGACGTATCGTCTAGTGGACTGCACCTTTTTGCCATCATTTAAGGTGAGTTCTACATATTGCTGCCTATTAGACAGATAACTGTGGAACCATCTCACTGAATTTGAGTCAAAACCATAAAAACTAAGCTTAGAGAGAAGAAGGGAAGTGTCAATCACATCAAATGCGCGGGAATAATCCAGAAGTAACAATATGCTACACATGCCCTGATCTTGTGCATTAATAAGATTATCTACCACATCAATAAGAGCAGTTGCCGTACTGTAACCCTTACGGAAACCAGACTGTCTGCATGGCAAAATGTTATTATCTTCTATGAATTTAATCACCTGTAACTGAACTACCTTCTCCAGTACCTTAGAGATGCAGGGAAGTAAACTAATAGGACGAAGATCTCTCTCAGATGAGGGGTTATTCTTTTTTGGAATAGGTTTTACCACAGCAACCTTCCAACATTCCGGAAAAACACTGCTCGATAGTGATTTATTTATTATTGTGGTTATAGCGTTGAGTGACTGCGGCAATGACAGTGACAACATTTCCAAAGAAATACCATCTGCACCCTGTGCATTAGATTTCAGTCCCTGTATGATCTTTAGCACTGTGGTGTCACTTACAGGACAAAACGAGAAGCTCTCTGTTCCATATCTATGATGCTCGTAGAAACTGAGGGTGGATATGGAAACATCATTGCTGCCTGGTATCTCCAGAAAGTGGGTGTTAATGACATCAGGATTATCAAAATGTGAGGGCAACTGAAAATTATCTTTGCTTTTAATTGTTACTGAGGTTTTTAAGTTTTTCCACAAAGCCTTTGGATTACCAATATTTTTATTAATATGTTGAGAAAAGAAACATCGCTTTTCATATTCCATTGCCGCAATCACCATATGCTTCATACTCTTATAAGATTCTTTCGACATGTCTGTTTTAATGATCTTATGTTTCTCATGATAGCCATTTCTAATACTAATCATTTTCTTTATAGTATCTGTGATCCAGGGACATGGAGGAGTTTTAAATGTAGTCGATTTTGTAGGGGCATGTAGGTCAAATACCTGAACCAGAGTAGAAGAAAGGGTTGAAACCATGTCATTGACATCCCTGCTATCTTCAAAGAAGTTCCATCTAATTGAGTTGAGGTCATTTTCAAAGAGCTCAGGAATAATGTTTTTAAGGGGTCTATATGAAACTAACTGTGGCCTCACCCTTTCCCTCCTTATGTAGAGCTCTGCTAGTAACATAGCATGGCCGCCAAGTTCTGGGATATGTTTCACTGAAATCCCTTTCACAGTTGCATCGGTGCAGAACAGGTCAATTAAAGTCTGGCTATGTTCTGTGAAGTGAGTCGGGGTGGTGATATGTTGTTTTAAGTTTAGACTATTCAAGAATTGCTGAAGTAAAACTGTTTTATTACAAGTACTATTAAAAAGGTCGACATTAAAATCACCTAGCAAGATGATTCTGTCACCGACTGAGAAAGATGTAATGGAATCAGTTATAGCATCTATGAACACATTTAAGTCCTGCCATGGAGGCCTGTAAGCCGTACCTATTACTACCACCATTCCATTTGTAGTCAACCGTAGCCACAACTGTTCTACATTGGCAGCAGTGGGGTGGGGACACAGCCGTATGTTTAATCCCTTACGCACATAAAAGCCAATACCTCCACCCCGCCCGCCTTTAATGTATTCAGGCCGTGGACAATGACGAAGTCGCATTCCTGACACTTTTGGTGCACTCTCCTCTTCTCCATGCCTCAGCCAGGTTTCGTTAATAGCCATAATGTCTGGGGCCAACTCCTCCATGGCTACAATAAACTCCTCCTGTCCCGTGTAGAGAGATCCCGCATTATAAAGACCAACTCTTAAATGTTTTCCGGGGCTAATCATTTATATATTTTTGAAGTTGAATAAAATGTAAAGTATAAGAAAGGCATAATTTATTCAGTATAGCAATAATAAAAATGTAAATTGTAAAAATGTAAATATTAAAAATGTAAATAATAAAAATGTAAACATAAAAAATTAAAATAATAAAAATGTAGTTAATAAAAGTGTAAATAATAAGGTAATTTTGTCTTAAAAAATAAAGTTCATTATGTATTGTAAAAATAAATTTGTAAAAAAACATATAATTTAGTAAATAAAATAGTACAATTAGTGTGGTAGCAATGCTTATATAAAACCATCTGACTAGTACATATGCGGTGTATGCTCCATGGTAATGCTCAGACGTAGGAAGAAATGCGAAAATGGCATATGAATATATTATAATAGGGTCAGTAATAATGTGGAACACACTGGTAAAACTTGCAAAAGTAATTATAACAATGATGGTATATTTCACTGATAGCAATAGGGTATGGAACACAGTGAAAATAATAAACAAATAAATTATCAAATCCCTAATTGACATGTGGTGACAAAAATTTAGTAATTGTTTTATGAAAGAAATTAAAGTGCCCAAAAATATAAAAAGAAATAAAAATAAAAACAAATAAAGGAGTGTTCTAATTAAAATTACACACATTTTAAACAGGACCCAAGCCAAAAACCCGCAGGACGTCCGCTTCAGTTTTGATGAGGTGGGCAGACTTGCCGTCGCTCTGCCTCACATAGACACGGCCGCGTCGCGTCCACGAGTACCGCCATTGAAGCCTGCGGCACTCCTCCCGGGCGCGGTGGAACAGCAGTCGATTTTCGCGCGTGAGCCGCTCATTGACGAAGATACGGCCACCAGGGGCGCCATCGGCACCGGCGCGGCCGGCGTCGGCAGCGGTGAGCGTGCGGCGCACCCGAGCCGCGCGCAACAGTTCGTCGCGCACAGCGCGCCGCGCCAGCCGCACCACAAGACGCCGCGGCCGCCCTCTCACGGCGCCATCCGTCGGCGCCGGCACGGCACCCACGCGCTCAGCGAACACAATGTCTCGCTCATCCAGCTTGACGCCCAATCTCGTGGCGAGAACGGTGACTGCGTGCACCGCATTCTCTCCCCGCTCTTCAGGAAGGTGACCAATATCAAGGTCTGACAACAAAGCGTCCTGTTCCCGATCCCGCAGCTCCTCCTGAAGTCGAAGCACGGTGCGTCCCAGCTCGTTCACATCCTCCTCGGGCGCAGCCACAGTGCCTCGCGCCTCCAGCGCTGCGAGTCGCATCTCCACCCCGTCGATACGCGCGATAACGCCGGTAACGGCAGCGCGGTATTCCGCCATCTCTCTGCGAAATTCGCGCATCTCTGCCGCATATTCCGCGAGTTCCCTGCGCAGCGCACGCACTCCCTCGGCAGCGGCGGCAGCGTCCATGGCCACGGCGCCAGCGGCGTCCAGTGATGCGTCCGCCCGCGCCGGGCTGACGCCGATGGGAGACTCAAATGACTCTGGCACGTCTTGAGCGCAGGTGTCGCGAACCGGGGTGCACATTTTCGTTTGATATCATAAACAAATAATATATTTACGTTTAAATCCAGACAAAAACGTGTTCAAAGCAAGTTTTATGGACAAAGCAACAGTAGATTAGTTTTGGCGCGAATAATACAAACGCAGAGTTTAATTCTCATTGCAAACTGTGACCGAAATGGTAATACGATGTATTTCTATTTCTCGCTTAATTTAAACGCAATTTCGTAGTGGTATACACAAGTAATTTTAAGTGTGGTTCTTTTGTTGTTATTGTACTTATAGTATCAGTGACAGAGAAGTTTTTGCCTCATCATCATTACTTATCACATTTTTTATAGGTGGGAAAGTGCATTGAACTACTCCCAAAGTTTTCGAAAGGAGGAGATTGCACACAAGGCTTACCTTTAAAAAACAGCGGTTTTCTTTCCATGCCGCAGGATTAAGGTAACACTCAACTGAAATCATCATGATTACCTGGCATCATATAGGCCATATATTAATGGTTTTATTTTTTATTTTACTTTTCTGATAGATAATGGTTACCTGCCAGGCTAGCATGACTTCGAAAACGTGATAGATATTGCAATTTATCAACATCTAACTGTCAAAATATGATGAAATTATCCGTCATATTTAATTTTACCACGTAATAAATTTTATGATATTTGGTAATGCTCGCGAATAACTATTTATCGACATCCAACTGTCAAAATATAATAAATATAGCCGCCATATTTAATTTTATCAAATCGTACCACGCCATATTCATTTGGTCATGCTCGCGAAATCGATATTATTTCGTGGTGTCTATATATTTTATCACGCACAGGCAGGTTTTTATCATTCGACACAAAGTTACTTCGTCACGAAAATTTTACTCCGTCCTTTAATTATATAAATTAAAAGAAATCATCCTAATTCATTTGTTTCATTAAATGACAACCAACATAATTAGCTAACAAACAATGAAACTAATAATGCTTAATCATATCCGGCAATCGTTGTAGACTAAAAATAAAAAATACGAGAGTCTATGCCAACTTCTGTCTGGCTATATTCCATAAACTTACTATCGCTCCTTTTCACCCCACTCTAGACCCAGTAATGGTACTGCATTGTGTATCTCAAATATACAGTGTGTGTCTACGACCCGGGATTTTATAAAGACTGATGATAATATGCTTCGTTAACAATTGTTTGCACGTATTAGTAAATCATAATTATATTAATTAACGCCACAATTAAATTTTCTAAATCCGCAATTGAAATGTAGTAGACGTACTGTGTAATTGTCGTAATTCATGTCGTGTCACTTGGTATAAGGCATGTCGTGGTACGGGGGTGAAAAACTGTGATAGCTAGCGTAGAATGTATTGTCGTCCTTGTCAATGCGACTTGACTGATATTTACACATATGTATTTGTCAAATTACTGTGCTTACATTGCTGGCAATTAAAATTTTGTTAGAAAATTAACAAAGTCTGAAATTTAGTTTATAAATTAAATTAATATCATGGTTACATTATAAATATACGTTATATAAACCTCCTTTAAAAATAGCCAGGGTTGTAGACACACACTTAACGTTACCACAAGCAATCAGGAAAGACAAAGTAGATTCTAATTTGAAAATTATTTATTCATTTCGGCCTTATGGCTCGTGTTTGATGACCAATGCTATGGGCAAGCGTCGTGATTACATCTGTTCACCTTCATTATACAAATAACATAACATAATCAATCACTACATCATCTCATTATAATAACGGACCCCTAAGTTCGAAACTTGTATCTAGGGTATCAGAAACTACGCACACACTCATTCACACACACACCCAGACCGAGACAAACATTTATGGTTTACACAAATATTCACCTCGCACGGGAATCGAACCCGCATCCTTACGGATGGCAGTCCGGCATGGTGACCATTCTGCCATCGAGGTCGTCAAATAAATGTCACAAGTCTTAGAGCGGCTTTTTTGAGATATTTTGACTATAAACCTCATTTTTTATACTACATCGACAGCCATTAAGGCAAGTATTAAAGTCTAAAAGAGTGGTTTTTATTTTTGGAGAATTTTGGATCGTAGACCTCTGTTTCTGACCTCCAACATAATCGAAGCCGTTATAGAGTTCATAATTTTATTGGCTCAATGAAAAATGTTTTAGTACACTCTCAACGAACCCAAACTGGGGGTCTTCACTACATAGTATAAAACAAAGTCGCTTTCTCTGTCCCTATGTCCTTATGTCCATATGTATGCTTAGATCTTTAAAACCACGCAACGGTTGGTTTAATAGATAGAGTAATTCAGTGGGAAGGTTTTTAGCATAATTTTATCCCCATATTCCTACGGGAACGGGAACTACGCGGGTGAAACCGCCGGGCGCCGGTAGTACTAAATAAAACTGACAACTAACAAGAACTACACAACACATTTAATAAGTAATTACTTTATAATTCTCAGCAAAAACAAAACTCAGTTAAGAGCCCAGACAACAGCTTTTGTTATAAACTTGAACACATCTAAGGTACTAAGTTTTTCTCTCTTCGGAACAGAAATGCAATACTCAATACTTGTTTATTTATTGCATGTTTAATACGATTTTCCGTATAGAGATAGTTGGAAACCAGTGGTATAGGTTTGTTTTTGTACTAATACTAGCTGTGCCCAGCGGTTTTACCCAGGAAAATGTCAAAAACAAAATTGGAATAAAAAGTATCCTATGTATTAAAATAAAACTAGTTTAATGGATTTTTGTGTTGGTTATAATTCTGTGTTATTCTCGCTAGTAAAAACATCTGTATCTGTACCCAATTTCACCTAAATTGGTCCAGTAGTTTCGGAGTATATTCAAACAAACAGATAAGAAAATCTGTCCTCTTCAATATAAGTAGATTGTATTTATATTCGTTTAAGATAACAGAATAAAATATGTAGAAATATTTAAATATGGAACTCGATACGCTTTTCATAATAAGAACAAGCAACTGATGTTTTAAAAACAAAAGCAAGTTTTCGAACAGTCATGTTCTTATTCAGTATAAACTAATTTATATTTTTTCAACACACTTGCTCATAAAGAGGCTCTTATTTGTGCAAAAACAGTTGAATAATGACACGCTTGATTCACTAGTGAGTTATAGATTTTTTTTTAAATTGTTTAGTTTTAAAAAAGTTTTGATACCAAAAAAAATCGTGTCCATACATTTTAAAAACAAACTTCAACTATGTTGCCTTACTTTTGGTAGGTCTATGGTCGATTCCATTCATTCATTCATTCGATTTTTTTTTAATAAGTATATTCTTTTAATCTATGGCCGATCACCATTGTTTTGTTGGATGCGCGCGAATAGAAAAACTGTTTATTTATTAGCTAAAAATGAAAATTTCTTCGCAATTGTGTTGAAAAACGTTGTATGGTACACGCGAGTATTGATGATTACTATCCTCGGCTATCTTCAGACCCTCGCCTGACGGCTCGGGCCTCAATAGCGCCTCGGAAGTAATCACCAACTTACCTCGCTTGTACCATAAATAACTATTATCCGATACGGCTTTACCCGTTTTGTGAAATATACAAATAATCTTACTCAGGATGGTCGGTATGTCAGTCTAACCTAATATTAGAATGAGGCAGCGTTTGTTTATTAAACGCTCTTAAATCAGAAACTATTGGTACGACAAAATAATGTTAATTAAAAAAAAATAAGAAACCGACTTCAGCACTAAAAAGTAAGAAAATAATTTAAAATAAACGATATCTCGCGCTAAACGTAACGCGTCGAATAGTTTTTTTGGAAGGCGGTTAAAAAAATAGGTACTTAGTCTATTTAAAGTTCTTATCTAACAACATAAGCGCGAAGCATAGTTTGTAATATTTTCTAGTAAAAGCGAATTTGAATCTGATAGTATATTACGTTTTAACGTCTATTAAAATTTGGTACTAATATTGTCAAGGTTCGTCAGTTGGTTTGATAAGAAACTATCTCACAAACAACCCCGTGGCTGCGGAAAACTACCCGCAAATAGTGGATCCTTTCGAGAAGTAAGCTATGGAAAATTACCAGATTACAAGTAAATACAAAGTTGTTTTACTTAGAAACAAAGCTATAAAACAAAATCTTAATCCTCAAATCTTAGTAAAACAAATGGAAATTAAAAGATAATTTTCTATCAACAGAAATAGAGTTCCAAATACAAAATTATGTTACTAAACAAAATGGCCGTTTAAAACAAAATTGGTTTACAGATATTTTAACAAGAGTTGTTTTAAAATGTTGACACTGCTAATAAAAAAAAAGGTTTTTACATTTTGCCAAAGGGTTTGGGTGTTTTAAATTATTCGCCCCATTTAATACCAGTTTGTTGAAGCCATTCGCTTATGAACTTAGGGCGGTTTTTATATGTAATTTAAAAACTTAACGATGAATGTGTACACAAGAATTTGAAATCATGTTTGCTTTATGAATTGGTGTACCTTAAAGGGGCTGTAATTTAAAATATATGAGGTGTGTTCAAGTGGGCGTGTAGACCAAATTTAAAACTATTTTGGGACAACGAAAATTACTCAAAGCGGTCTCGAGGTTGAGTTTCATTCATGTTTACTTAATACAGGCTTTTAAAATCCAATAATGCAGTTTTAGAATAGCATTATTTCTGATTTATTAATCTATTAACGCATAGCTCAAACCATTGAACTCAGATCGTCATTAACACGTAGCCATCCGCTAAGAGAGAAAACGCGGGTAAAATTACGAGGTATGTTCTAGCTATGGCTAATAAAAACATAAAACATGAAATCAGTTTTGGACATAAATAAATCAAAATTACCATAATCCACTTGTCTTCAAAATAATAAAAAGCATCGAATGAAGTTGTCATTCATATTTTAAAAATACAAAACACCCAATGAAGTTATCCCCGCCATCACTCGCCATCCACCATCTTGAAGATGGTGTAGTTATTTACTACATTATGCAATCGCACGCAGACTCAAGCGCTATTTTCTCAAATGCTCCATTTCCTTTGGTTTCTCACTGAAACGTTTTAGTAGATCGAATTCAGCTGCTTTAAGCAAAGACGAAGCTATAAAAGCTCTTGTTGGGTAGGCCACTTCAAAATTTATAGAATTGCCATTCGTTCTCTTTACATTGTTTGAACTGATAGCTATGAATATTCTATGTTTTGCATAACGGCTTTATCTGTAGTCATTTTAAATTTGAATGCCTGGTTTTTGGGCGCTGTGATGCTATTTTTATAGGGCTGTATGAATAATATAATACTACTGTGTTGTTAATAATTTAAGAAGGCTGTGTTAAAAATGATTGGTAAGTATTTATTGTTGAACAAGCTGGGCTTCACTTTCCTCGCATCAAATTAATTTTACAATATGTATCTATAGCTAAATTCATCTAAATCGATCTCATAACATTTGCATGTTGCGTGCACAAACATACAGATATAAAATAACTATTGACGATACATATATATTTAAAAATCCCTAAGAAATCCAAAATATCTTTAAACAAATCTTAGTTAACCTCAAAAAAAAATTCATAGCTCAATGACCTACACACACCCACCTACTTTTTTCTAGCCTATCCTCCAGCAAGACTATAGTAAATAAATATATAAAAAATAGAAATAAAAATAATTAATTCCTTACAAGTTTTGGCAATACATAATTAGTTAGTTACTCTTTTAAGTAACAATTTACTTGTGATAGAATGTCCCGCTCTTTTACACCACCGGTGTTACATTATTATAAGGAAAATAAAATAAATTATTAAATTAAAATTTAATTATATTTAACAAATCTATTATCATTACTATCTATGACTCTAGTACACATTTTTTTTAAAGTTCCACCAAGCTATTCTAAAGAACAAAGCTAACAATATCGCCTCCCATTATGCTAAGATTTAAAGGAACATTAAAAATTCTTATTTAAGAATTATTACACTATCCTTGTTCAGTGGATGCGAAACCTAAAACAGCTACTCATCTGTTTGGCAAACTACCAATTCGCCATCAAAACGGTATAAATAATAACAAAACACTTTAAGTCTTCTGTATCGTAAAATTTCTTACTAGAATTTTTTGAACTGAATTTAATTCACTAATTCTAATTTAAGACATATATTTATTTAAGTGCTTTAGATGCGTTTTGTTGATTTATAATTTCTTCTATTTTTAATTCGATATTTGACAAATAATTTAAGTACTTTTCAATTTGTTAGCTCATCCTATCAGTGGCTAAAAACTATCCAGCCAATCAGTGGCTAAAAACTATGCTGACAGTAGTTAAACCAAGTTTTCTGTCATCCGTTACTAAAAAAAACTGTATGAAAGAGAGTAAAAATATAGGCTATATTTTATCCCCGTATTCCCACCACGCGCACGCGGGTGAAACCGCGAGACGCCGCTAGTACACAATAAAATACCTAAGTCCGTATCGTATCGTATGTCCAGTCCAACACCTAAACAATATCTTAAAGGTGTCTTGTTCTATAAACTCTGTCCTAATGTCAACTAAGAAAGTTAAAAAAAGTATTGAATTCTTATACTCCTTTATTTCAAACGTTTTATTAAATTCCAGAAAACTTATGCTAATGTTGTGAGATAAGTTTTAAAAGAATGAGATTTTCCGTAATCTTTTCTCTGATTTCTTCGGCAAACAAAGCTAGGGAAACGGAATGTCTTGCGAGTATTTATATTTGAACTAGCAGCGCCCCACGGTTTTACCCGCGTAGTACCCGCTCCCGTAAGAATGCGTAGCTCAAAGTATCATACAATCTCGGCACAATTCACAATTAAGTAACAGCGCCATCTATTGGTAGGATTTATGCCTACAAAAATTTACAATAAAACGTACGATTACTTATATACAATCCCAAGGGAATTTCGGGATAAAAAGTATCCTATGTCTTATTCCTAGTTATAAGGAAGATCTGTATGAAATTTAATCAAAATCGATAAGGTAGTTTCTGCGTGAAAGTGGAACAAACATACAAACTTTCGCATTTATAATATTAGTAGGATAAAATCTCAAATAAAGCAAACGAGATAATATGTCTCGTGGTTCAACTCGCGTGAATACCAATCCCATGAGATTAGTTCAATAGATTCTATATGTGCTAATCAAGACCACGAAGAAAGAAAGAAAGAAAGGAACAGTTTATTTAGCCATCACATACTTTTTAAACTTAAAAATACAATAAAAAACACACATAGTATTTACAGAAAAAAGTACATAAAAAACGTAATAAATAAAGTTAATTTTAAAAAATAAGAAACCGACTTCAGCACTAAAAAGTAAGAAAATAATTTAAAATAAACGATATTATTAATACATATTTACAATTTATAATTAGTAACTTTTGGAGTCAGTGCCAGCCCAGGATAGTTTTTTTTCCTTATAAGATAGTACGAGACGCGCCTATAATATTAATGAAGGCTTTGGCTGTCACCGACTTCAAAAGTAACTAATTATGAATTGTAAATATGTATTAATAATATCGTTTATTTTAAATTATTTTCTTACTTTTTAGTGCTGAAGTCGGTTTCTTATTTTTAACCGACTTCCAAAAAAACAGGAGGAGGTTCTCTATTCGACGTGTATTTTTTTTTTTTTTTGTGTGTTTGTTACGCGATTTCTTTGTAATCATGAATGGAGCATTTTAAAATTCTTGTTTCATTAGAAAGCGGATATTCGCGAAGTGGTCCCATGTCAAGGAAATCGGGATCTGATGATGGGATCCAGGAAAAATAGAGGAAAAACCCGCAACAATGTAGGCTGGGGTGTCGATTGACATTATTAAAAGTAAAACTACCTGTGACCCGTGGTTTTGCTCGCGATATTCTTGATACCATAAGAATTTCTGGATAATTTTTTTTTGGCTGTATTCTTTCGTATTTAAATCAAATGCTGTTCACAATTCATGGGTTTTAGATATAAAAAAGTCCTGTTTTTTAATTCGTTAACACACACTGAAATAAACCCGAACCTACAACATTTTTTAAAAATGTTTTTTTATACTATTATAGGTACCTATTACACATATATCTTCAGAGCGTTTTCATAAAACTTTTCGTAAAAAAATATATTTAGATATTACAAACAAACACTGCACCAGATTAGATTGTATATATTATTTTAATTAATAAATAGACAGTATAAACGTCATCCTCTATTTTCGTTTTAATTTTGACTTTGGTTAATTTTCTAAAAAGTTCTTATACCTTTGTGGTTATAAAGAAGTTTTGAAATAAAATGATGGTTTAATTGGGATGATGAAGTTAAAAAGAAGTAATAAAATGCAGGGGTGTGTTAGATTATGAATCATGAGTAACATCAGCTCATAGGACAGGATTCAAGCGGTGCCCGTTGAGGTTGAACTGCTTGACACGTATAGAGCAGCGAAAAAATCCCTGCAAGAGGCTATTGCCCTCGCAACTCTCGCGGCAATCGTGGGAAACGACCTCTCCTTCCAAATGTAGTCTCTGCTATGGTGAGCGAGGAGAGGTCTTGGATTGGAGTGTCCACCTTTTGTGAGGTCGTACTCTCGCAAAAAAAAGCTGCGGAGAGAGAGTGCGAAGCCCTCTCCACTAATACTATTCGCAGCAGAAGGTTGGGCAGACGGAAGCGGGACTACCACTTTGTCCTGCAACCGACCTGCGGCAGTGATCCCCGGGGGGAGATCCACCGCCGCCATATAGGCCTCGAGGTGGCGCGCGGTACTTTCGGAAGGGGGTAACTCAACATCTGTCGCCTAGAGCTACATTCTAACTCAGAGGAGAAACCCTTAACAGGGTAGAGGCGCTGTCCGGGATTGTAGCGTGCAGCCGCGTTTCTTCCTGTTTCGGCCATAAGCGCAGAGGTGGCACACCAAGGGGTTTTAGTCAGTAAGCGCGTCGCCGCTCTATCTTTGCGGCGCGGAGTCCGATATACCCCGTCGTTCCCCTGGACAGAGGAAAGACGTAAAGTCTTCCTCCCACAAAAAAGGATTCAAGTGATCCACGAATCAAAAGCTCTTCTGGAGGAAAATTTAAGCGTCTTTTGTAGAAGGAGACTTGCTTCCCACTAAAAAATTTAAAATAAAGTTAATTAAAAAAAATAAGAAACCGACTTCAGCACTAAAAAGTAAGAAAATAATTTAAAATAAACGATATTATTAATACATATTTACAATTTATAATTAGTTTCTTTTGAAGTCGGTGACAGCCAAAGCCTTCATTAATATTATACTCGTAGGCGCGTCTCGTGCTATCTTATAAGGAAAAAAAACTATCCTGGGCTGGCACTGACTCCAAAAGTTACTAATTATAAATTGTAAATATGTATTAATAATATCGTTTATTTTAAATTATTTTCTTACTTTTTAGTGCTGAAGTCGGTTTCTTATTTTTTTAAATTAACTTTATTTTAAATTAACTTTATTTTTAATTTTTTAGTGGGAAGCAAGTCTCCTTCTACAAAATACGCTTAAATTTTCCTCCAGAAGAGATTTTGACTCGTGGATCACTTGAATCCTTTTTTTGTGGGAGGAAGACTTTACGTCTTTCCTCTGTCCAGGGGAACGACGGGGTATGTCGGACGATAGAGCGGCGACGCGCTTACCGACTTAAACCCCTTGGTGTGCCACCTCTGCGCTTATGGCCGAAACCGAAAGAAACGCGGCTGCACCCCGGACAGTGCCTCTACCCTGTTAAGGGTTTCTCCTCTGAGCTAGTTGATTTACACGAACACTACACATTGAAATAAAACACTTAACTTAAACTTTTTACATTACATTGTACAGACGTCTTCCATCTTAGTCTTCTGTGATCACGGGTTCTGTAAAGAATCCGAAACGTCAGAAAATGTAAAACAAAATACAACCACGACAAAAATCCGTTTAAGTGTTTTATTTCAATTAATGATACCGTTTTACGCCACGTTTCTTAATAAGAGGCTATACCTACACATAAACTTTGACTACTGTCCGTCTGTAATTGGTACACAAACTCAACTACACCCACTTTGACACACACATACATATTCTGAGTGTTTTTTAGTGCTGAAGTCGGTTTCTTATTTTTTTAAATTAACTTTATTTTAAATTAACTTTATTTTTAATTTTTTAGTGGGAAGCAAGTCTCCTTCTACAAAATACGCTTAAATTTTCCTCCAGAAGAGATTTTGACTCGTGGATCACTTGAATCCTTTTTTTGTGGGAGGAAGACTTTACGTCTTTCCTCTGTCCAGGGGAACGACGGGGTATGTCGGACGATAGAGCGGCGACGCGCTTACCGACTTAAACCCCTTGGTGTGCCACCTCTGCGCTTATGGCCGAAACCGAAAGAAACGCGGCTGCACCCCGGACAGTGCCTCTACCCTGTTAAGGGTTTCTCCTCTGAGCTAGAATGTAGCTCTAGGCGACAGATGTTGAGTTACCCCCTTCCGAAAGTACCGCGCGCCACCTCGAGGCCTATATGGCGGCAGTGGATCTCCCCCCGGGGATCACTGCCGCAGGTCGGGCGTATGGTGGTTGCAGGACAAAGTGGTAGTCCCGCTTCCGTCTGCCCAACCTTCTGCTGCGAATAGTATTAGTGGAGAGGGCTTCGCACTCTCTCTCCGCAGCTTTTTTTTGCGAGAGTACGACCTCACAAAAGGTGGACACTCCAATCCAAGACCTCTCCTCGCTCACCATAGCAGAGACTACATTTGGCAAGGAGAGGTCGTTTCCCACGATTGCCGCGAGAGTTGCGAGGGCAATAGCATCTTGCAGGGATTTTTTCGCTGCTCTATAAGTGTCGAGCAGTTCAACCTTAACGGGTACCGCTTGAATCCTGTCCCATGAGCTGATGTTACTCATGATTCATAATCTAACACAACCCTGCATTTTATTACTTCTTTTTAACTTCATCATCCCAATTAAACCATCATTTTATTACAAAACTTCTTTATAACCACAAAGGTATACGAACTTTTTAGAAAATTAACCAAAGTCAAAATAAAAACGAAAACAGAGGATGACGTTTATACTGTCTATTTATTAATTAAAATAATATATACAAATAAATCTGGTGCAGTGTTTGTTTGTAATATCTAAATATATTTTTATACGAAAAGTTTTATGAAAACTCTCTGAAGATATATGTGTAATAGGTACGTATAATAGTATAAAAAAACATGTTTTAAAAATTTTGTAGGTTCGGGTTTATTTCAGTGTGTGTTAACGAATTAAAAAACAGGACATTTTTATATTTAAAACACATGAATTGTGAACAGCATTTGATTTAAATACGAAAGAATATAGCCAAAAAATTTCATCCAGAAATTCTTATGGTATCAAGAATATCGCGAGCAAAACCACCGGTCACAGGTAGTTTTACTTTTAATAATGTCAATCGATACCCCAGCCTACATTGTTGCGGGTTTTTCCTCGATTTATCCTGGATCCCATCATCAGATCCTGATTTCCTTGACATGGGACCACTTCGCGAATATCCGCTTTCTAATGGAACAAGAATTTTAAAATGCTCCATTCATGATTACAAAGAAATCGCGTAACAAACACACAAAAAAAAAATTAAAAAAAAATATACACGTCGAATAGAGAACCTCCTCCTGTGTTTTTGGAAGTCGGTTAACAAATATAATAGAAACACACACATAGTATAAACAGTGGGTGATGACTAAAAGGACCCAACTCAGCATGACGCTGTGATGCATGAAGCATCACAACACTGATTTTTCGTTGGGAGAACAGAGAATGACAACAGAGAGAGAGATATGTAGTTCTGTCCTCCATGATCAAGACAGTAAACTACGTGTACAATTTGGTACATTTTATTTAAATCTATTCATCAATTTGAACTTCAATAGGTCACAAATATACACTTTTATTATTAAACGAAACGTACGTCATTGTTTAAGATTAATTTTAGTTTGATACGGGATATTCGTACTGTTATATCCCTGGATTGCAAGGGTTCATGCTGGGACGACACAAAACTGTAATGTCAGCTTTTCTTAGTTATTAATCATTCTTTGTAGTAGAAGTCAGTCTGCATCCATCCTTCTTTCGGAACGGTTGTCCTACATAATTATATTTTATTTCAATTATAATTTGTGTATATCAAAAATAGTTTTTTTTAAAAACCAAATCCCAAAGTCCGGGATAACATTTGGTGGCAGCGGTGGGATCCGGAAATTCACAGTGCCCGTTCCGCAGACTCGCGCCGGATCTCGCAAAAATCCAAAACAAAATAACTGAAAAACTATACTCAGTGAATTCCGAAAATAATAAATCCGTGTCCAGTGAAATCCTGAAATAATTAATGTGTAACCAGTGTTCAAAAGTCAGTGTTTAAAACGAATATCCTATCGTGCCAGTGATATAAGTGATATATACTCATCCTTGGAGCATCCTTACAATCCGTGTCCTGTAAATAAAGGATACTTTTAACCTTCGAGCTACGTGTCCTGGAATCGAAGTCGCAACTTATCCTGTTAAGAAATAACAATCAAATCCATTCGCCAGACACCGTGCATCGGAATGTTCAAGATCAACGTCGTCGCGTTCTTATCGGTCGCCCACGCATTAGCGATACAGTGAGTCCTTGGTCATTGTTTTGACTACAATATTATTAGAGTTCCTTTGGGTAATAGGCAAAACCCGTTTTAAATAATTTGTTTGTACTATTTTGGTTGTAATATTATATTTAATATCCATCTTTATATTTTTAAATCGAATTAGAGTCCCGAAAATATTTAAGCGTAATATTTCGCTTTCTTGGTTGGCTCTATGTAATTATGCTAGGAGCAAAAATTGAAGAGCCCACTTTTGATAAGTCAGACGAATCTGTAGAATCCAAAGGTAAGTCATCTCGACAACCATCTCCGTCTTCTAGAAGCACTAGGTCTAAGTCTAAAAGCCTCGAAATGGATATTAACGCTCTTCTTAAATTTATAAAACCTTATGACGGAAGCAGGGAACATTTAAACGCATTTATTATTAAATGTAACAATGCGATGGATTTGGCAACCGATGTCCAGAAACCTATGCTTTTTAAGTATATTATAAATTCACTAGAAGGTAGGGCTGCAACTACTTGCGCTATTAAAGAATTTAGTGATTGGAGCCAATTAAAAGAATTCCTTAAGACTCAGTTTAGTGAACATAAACATTACACACATTTGTTAACTGAGTTACAAGAAAGTAGACAGGGGGTTAATGAAACAGTCAGTCAATTTTCACTTCGTGTCGAAACTGCCCTTTTCAATTTGTTAACTGAAATTTCGTTGGCCAATTATCCTCAAAAGGAAATTCCTGGCCGTATAGCCTCCATGGAGGACCTTGCTCTGCACCATTTTCTTATGGGGCTGTTACCAAGGATTTCAAACCTAGTTAGAGCCCGCAACCCTAAAAACCTTAACAGCGCGGTGAACCTGGCCATGTCAGAGGAGAAAATACAAAATAGCCAGTTCGCCAAACGAAACGCCAGTCAAACTAATAATGCTGCAAAGCCCTATTATAATCAACCATCAAATAACAAATCCAATTCTAAATACTCTAAGCCCTATAATAATCCACAATCAAATAATAAATTCAGTTCTGATTACCCTTCACAATCCAAACAAGTTCCGAAGGCATCAGGACCATTCTGTAGATATTGTAAAGCGACGGGACATGATATCAAAGATTGTGAGCTCCGGGTGGCTAACAATAACCGCCGCAATCAGATGAACCAGAGGTCAAACCATGATAATTTTTATCCTAATCGCGTGACCCACGTAGACGAATGTGTAGATGTCCCCGAGGATGATTCCACAGATGAAAATTTAAACTAGTAAAAGCCTCGTCCCGGTGTCACTCGAGGCTATCATCAAAAAATGACACCAACCACAAGTTCCAATCCGATAATCTCATTTACGAGATCAATATCGATACTACGAAAAGATTACTTCCCCACGTCCTGTTGGACTCTCCTGTAGCGGAAACACCGCTCTCCTTACTCGTCGATTCCGGCTCGGCGATATGTTTACTAAAATCATCCTCTTTTAGTAAACATCCAAAGATTGTTAAAGAAACAATCAAACTCAAAGGTATCGATCCAGGCGATGAGCCTACGGCTACTGAAGGCCATTTCCAATTAAAACTTAAAGTATCCAAGAATATGTCCATTCCTTTTAAATTCCATGTAGTAAAAAATATTAACCTACCTTATGATGGCATCATAGGTACAGACTTCCTTACTACATTTGGTTGTAAAATTGATTACACCTCTGATATCCTTAGTCTAGGTAAAGACAAAAAGGTGAAAATCAAACTACACTTTAGTGAGCCCACTTATGTCATTCCTCCTAGGACAGAAACTATAATCGAATGTTCTGTCTTAAATCCACAAATTAAAGAAGGCTTTTTACTTGACTATCACCATTCAGATGATTTACTATTTCCAAATTGCTTAGTAAAAGTAAAAAATAATAATCGAATAAACATCTCAGTGGTAAATGTTTCCGAAAATCATATTGAACTCTCCTCTAATCTTAAATTAAAACTAACTCCAATGTGTAAAAGTACCCCTATATCGATAAACAATATTTCTGTTGATATAAATCACAATACTAATCTAACATCTTTTGAACGCTCACAACAGGTTCTTAACCTCTTACGAACATCGCATTTAAACTCAGAAGAATTGGAAGCTCTTTGTGACCTCTGTTCAAATTACGCCGATATCTTTCATCTCCCTGATGAACAATTAACTTTCACTAACGCTTTACAACACGATATACCAACCACTTCTTCTATTCCAATTCACACTAAATCATATCGTTTCCCAGAAGTTCATAAGAAAGAAGTTAACGATCAAGTTAATAAAATGCTTAGCCAAGGGATAATAGAACCCTCTACTTCTCCATGGTCTTCACCCATTTGGGTTGTCCCAAAAAAGTTAGACGCATCTGGCCAACAAAAATGGCGGGTCGTCATCGACTACCGCAAGTTGAACGATATAACAATCGGCGACGCATATCCCATACCACAGATTTCGGAAATCCTAGATCAACTGGGATCATGTAAATATTTCTCAACCCTTGATTTATCTTCTGGCTTTCATCAAATTGAAGTTAAAGCCGAGGATAGACCGAAAACAGCATTTACAGTTCCACAAGGACATTACGAATTTGTCCGAATGCCATTCGGTTTGAAAAACGCGCCTTCTACCTTCCAAAGATTAATGAATACTGCTTTGTCTGGCTTACAGGGTATTCGCTGCTTCGTATACCTAGATGACATCGTAATCTATTCTCACCAGCTTTCCGATCACATAGATAATCTTTCTCAAGTCTTCAAAAGATTACGAAATTATAATCTTAAACTTCAGCCAGACAAATGTGAATTTTTACGTAGAGAGGTCGCTTACTTAGGACATATAATTACAGACGAAGGTGTGAAACCTAACCCTGAAAAAATCAAGGCAGTCACTGAATATCCAATCCCTAAATGTCCTAAAGACATAAAATCATTTTTAGGCCTCGTGTCATATTATCGCCGTTTCATACCTGGATTTTCCAAACTAGCTAAACCTTTAACTAATCTACTCAAAAAGGACGTGCCCTTTCTATGGGAAAACGCTCAACAATTATCATTCGAAAGCCTAAAGAACAAACTTGTTTCCGCCCCTATATTAGCTTACCCCGATTTCTCTAAACCTTTTATCCTTACCTGTGACGCTTCAAACTACGCAATATCTGCGATTTTGTCCCAGGGTCAAATAGGCCAAGATAGACCTATAGCATTTGCATCTCGCACCCTGAACAAGGCCGAATGCAATTATAGTGTTACTGAGAAAGAATGTCTCGCCATACTATTCGGCACGAAAACATTCCGCCCTTACCTATACGGTAACCATTTCTCAGTTGTCACTGACCATAAGCCCTTACAATGGCTATTTAATTGTAAAGACCCTGGTTCAAGGCTGATTCGTTGGCGACTCAAACTAGAAGAATTCGAATATGACATTAAATATAAAAAGGGCAAAATAAATTCCAATGCCGACGCCCTCTCTCGATTCCCAGTCAACCCTGTCCAACCGGAATCTATATCAAAGCCCAATCCTGAAATGGAAAGAGAACCCTCTCAGGCAGTAGATAAAGACCTCATGGATCTTTTAATATCTCCACCCTCGTTTCATCCTGAAGAGCTAAACTCACCTGTTACAGATCCTCTTGCTCTAGATGATAACGACTTACTCCCTTTGCCTGAAATAGAGCTTAATTCTAAATCTCCTGAAATCCTGGAAGAAAACACTAATAATGACTTACCTTCTACCTCTGAACGCTTGTGGACTCCGGACGATCCACCTGCAAATCCAACGATCCAGCATCCAAGCTGTGACCCTGAAAACAGTAATGACCTACCTGGTATATCCAATGATAGCTATCCCGCGTTCCTAAAAGCAACAGCGCAAAAAGATAATATGAACTTTAATACGGTAATTCAAGAACATAAAGAAGATATAACTAAATCTAAATATAAAATAATTATCTTACCTACATCTATAGATCTCGATGAGTCGAATCCATATGTCCAAAATATTTTAGATAACATGTCCAATAATTCGGAGATTATCCACAAAGAAAGATCTTTAAATTCGTTTATATCGTTTGAAAATAAGGATATAACATACTATTTCCTATTTTTCAAAGTACATCATTTTGACAAATCTAGCTATCCAGATATCTATGAGAGCCTGAAAAGAATAAGGAATGAACTAGTTATCAATTTAAATCTAGATTCAAACCCTGATATCTCTATAACAGATTTTAAAAACCCATTTGATACTCACCAATATATTAAGATTTATAATATGCTCCTCTATTTGTTCAATAACAGTAATATAAATATACATATATACAAAGGCTCAATCATATATCCATCTTTATCTGAAATTCCCAAAATACTCAAAGAAAACCATGATATTCCTATCGCCGGACACCTAGGTAGTAATAGAATGCTTAAGCGAATCCAAGAGACCTTCTATTGGAAGAACATGCGTGTTGACATTGAAAATTTCATTAAGAGATGCACGCAATGTCAGACCAATAAAGCTCTTAGACAAATAAATCGGGCTCCCATGCAAATAACGAGTACATCAACTCAACCACTCCAACGAATATCACTAGATATAGTAGGACCACTACCCGAAGCAGGGGTTGCTAAATTAAAATATATACTTACCATTCAAGATGATCTAACAAAATTCTCTTCCGCATACCCGATTCGAAGCACTACCGCAGAAGAAACCAGCGAATGCCTTCTTCACTATATATCTATTTTTGGTATCCCGAAAATGATCCTCACAGACCAAGGAACCAATTTTACATCTGAACTATTTCGCAAAACTTGCGAATTCCTTAAAATAAAGAATCTTTGGTCATCTCCATATCATCCACAGACTCAAGGAGCCCTTGAGCGCAGCCACTCCACTCTTAAAGAGTATCTGAGATCTTTTGTGGATGATGAACAATCCAATTGGCCCAGATACGTGTACACAGCCATGCTTACCTACAACACGTCTATTCACTCTACTACCAACTTCACGCCATACGAATTAATGTTTGGAAACAAACCCGTGATCCCAAATTCCTTATATGACGAAGCATCAGGAGCAACTTACCCTGACTATGTCCGTATGCTCCAGAGTAGGCTGAAATATTCTAGAGAAAAGGCTTTAGATTCCATAAGGAAATCCAAAGAGTCCTCTAAAACCTACTATGACACTCACACTCGTCCAGCTAAATACAAAATCGGGGACTATGTGTATCTGAAAAACCATCTACGAATGCGTAAAGCACTTTCACCACAGTGGAAAGGGCCTTATAAAGTAGTTAAAATCAATGGTAATAACACACTTACCTTACTTATTAATCGACGTCATGTCACCCATCACTTTGACCAGGTAAAACTGGCTGAAGTAAACTCGTAACTTAGAAAATAAATAATCACTTAAATTAGTTATATAAATTAGACTTACCATAGGTTATTTTTACAGTACAGCTCAGGGCCAACCCTATCAGAAGTTCATCGAGCCAATCAACTCTAGTTCCGGACTCTACTTCGATTATTTAGGAAAGTTAAGAATAAATAATATTAAGCTTAATATAGTTATACCTGTAGATTTATCTCACTTCAAACCTCATGTACAGAACATTAAATCAGCTCTTTTAATTACTGAAGAATTATGTAACCAAACTAGAATTATAGAAATTAATACAGATTGTTATAACCATCTAAAACCATTAACAGTGCGGTTCCAAGATATGAGCAGGGAACTGGAAGCAATCTCACATTTAATTGATAATAGAGCAAAACGTTCTGCTTGGATTAGCGGTGCAGGAACAATCTTTAAAAAGATATTTGGTATTTTAGACGAAAATGATGGTTTACGATATGATGAAGCCATTAAAACCATACAATTTAATGAAAGAAAAATAGCTTCATTAATGAAAGAAAATATTTTAGTAACTACTACAGTGTTAAATCAATATAATGTCACTCTAAATAGAATAAAAGAGAATGAAGCAAATTGTAAAGACGCTATTACTAAACTATCAGCAAATGTCAAAAACATTACAGAAATCACAAACGGTTTGCGAATACAAACATATGTTAATGAAGTAATTAATGCAATTGAAACATCTATACTTACCCTTTCTTTTCAATTAGAAGACATCATTAACGCTATTCTATTCAGTAGCCAAAATATCTTACATCCTGCTATAATAACACCCACAGAACTTCACAAAGAACTTACCAATAATTATAGATACTTACCCAGTGACCTCGAGCTGCCTGTATCTTTAGATATTAATTCTGTTCATGTAATCTTAAGTATTTCTAGGTTAGTTTGTTTCTATGCTAGTAATAAGATAGTATTTGTATTGCAAGTACCAATGGTCAAAATTCAAGAATATGTGTTATATCATAGTATTGCTCTACCAACACCACATAATGCTTCAAACCCAAATACGTTTAGTTTAATATTACCTGATAACAAGTACATAGCAATGACCAAGGACAAATCCCTCTATTGTGTTTTCAATAGTTTAGAAGTTTGTCTACTACTTACTCCCGGCAATTATATTTGTGATATCGAAAATGTATACTCCACAGACGCAAAGCCCACATGTGAGAGTGAACTTCTCTCAAAAATAGTTACTGAAAAACCTACTCAATGTCGCACAAAATCTCTTATAGGAAATATAAATATCTGGAAAGCCTTAATTAACAATAAGTGGATCTTTATACAATCGGAACCTAATAAAATATCAATAGATTGTTTAAATACCAAATTACAAGAAATTACTATTTCAGGTACAGGAATGCTCAACATTCCAAAAAATTGTATTGTCTATTGTAAAACTACCACACTCATACCTAAGTATAACACCTTCAATGTAACCTCTCCGATCAATCACTTTCCAGATTTTAACCTAATTAATGACTCTTGTTGTAACATAAATAAAATAATTAAAAATGAAATTAATGTATCACCCGTAAAATTAGATAATTAGATAATATAAATTTAGATGATTTTCATACCGATTATAATGACAAAGTGAAATCTATTCTAGATGACCTAGAACCCATCGAACATCCGCCAACCCCACACATTGTAACGTATGGGACACATTATTCAATTTTGACACTTGTAATTGTAGTTTTTATATTTCTATTTCTTGTATACTTAATTTGTAAGAGAATCTGTAAATTACGCAACCGTTCCTGTAAAATTAAAATAAATAATTGTAAAACCGCATCTCAGCCTGAACCTGTAATAGAAATGACAGACAGACAGACAGATCCCGAAGATAAACCTAATATTAGCAATGTTGCTCCACTTCGAATTACAATATAACAGAGACTTTGAATTAACCCCAAAGCCTCCTTTTAAAGGGGGAGGTGTTATATCCCTGGATTGCAAGGGTTCATGCTGGGACGACACAAAACTGTAATGTCAGCTTTTCTTAGTTATTAATCATTCTTTGTAGTAGAAGTCAGTCTGCATCCATCCTTCTTTCGGAACGGTTGTCCTACATAATTATATTTTATTTCAATTATAATTTGTGTATATCAAAAATAGTTTTTTTTAAAAACCAAATCCCAAAGTCCGGGATAACAGTACGTACCGATAGTCGAATCCATTGGCCACCGAATGTGGCTGAAACTAGTCGAGGGATTCGACTATCGGTACGTACCAATATCCTGTATCACTACTCTTAAATATACATTTATCACACTCTTCTCATCTTTAGCTTAATTTTCGTAAACCTTTCAAATAAAATAAATAAACAAACGTTCTGCCATAATTTTATTAATATTTTCGTTTCACAATGCACAATTTTACACATGGACTTGTTTAAACAAGTATATTACAATCATTAATTACCTTAATTTATTCAACGATTGTGCATTAAACGTTCATATGTCGTTTAACTTAATAGTTATTTGGACAATTCAATTCCAATGAGTTTGACCTAATTGAACTAATTAGATCTATATTTCCTTTTAAATGCTTCTTAATTTCATTTGGTATAGTAAATTAAAGTCAATCGACACTTATTTAGTTTAACGATTTTCTTAAAGCGTTTATAAAAATCAATTGCGTTTGTTTGGCTCTAGACTAAAACCAACAATACAATTTTAGGACCTATGGGATGCCAAACCCATTTCCTTTTGAAGATAGTAGTGGTTGCAAAGTAGAGGCAAATGTCGGCTTCAGTATCATTTGTCTGAAGGACTCCCATCCGTAAGGTTGCGGGTTCGATTCCCGTGCGGGGTGAATATTTGTGTGAATCACAAATGTTCTCGGTCTGGGTGTGTGTGTGTGAATGTGTGTGTGCGTAGTTTCTGATACCCTAGATACAAGTCTCGAACTTAGTTAGGGGTCAGTTACTATAATGAGATGATGTAGTGAATGATTATATTATGTTATGTTATTTATTAGGAGAGGCCTATACTAGAGATAGACTGAGGTAGGCTGATACATTCATCACATCATCAGCATACCTCAGTCCAGTGGACTTATCCAAAGTAGACAGCGTGTAAAATAGACATTAAACTCTCCAAAAACATAAACATCCCATTACAAAACCCGTTAAAAATTAGTCAAACAATCACAAATTTCATACACAAAACGACAGACTACATCAGTCACTTAGCTTACTGAAAAGAGCATCTCTTTTCCGAGACGCGAGCTCACATGAATACGGATTTAAATGCAAACACAGAAACTCGCTCCACGGGATTTTGAAGCATTCGCAACTGTCCCACAAGTCTACGGACTTGTCTCAACCGGGCATTGTTCGACGAAGCGATTATTTTATTTTCACATTTGTTGGCTGAGGAAACGAATTTTTTGACCACTTCACTTGCTTTCTTCGGAGTTGTAAGGAATCAATAAGGTTTACCTTTAACATTTTATTATTTAATATACCTCTGTCTTTGTGTTTTGATGGCTCTTTGTAACAAGCATGCCGTTTTGCTTGGATAGCAGTTTCCAAATACTCGATTTTTGTCGATTTGTACTCTCTCGCATTCATGTGTACATCTTTAGTTCTTGAGAATGAACATTAATGATACCTATTGATATCTTTGATTTACACGAACGATACACATTGAAATAAAACACTTAACTTAAACTTTTTACATTACATTGTACAGACGTCTTCCATCTTAGTCTTCTGTGATCACGGGTTCTGTAAAGAATCCGAAACGTCAGAAAATGTAAAATAAAATACAACCACGACAAAAATCCGTTTAAGTGTTTTATTTCCATTAATGATACCGTTTTACGCCACGTTTCTTAATAAGAGGGCGTATACCTACACATAAACTTTGACTACTGTCCGTCTGTAATTGGTACACAAACTCAACTACACCCACTTTGACACACACATACATATTCTGAGTGTGCGGTTAGTGAAGCCTAAATAAATAAACATAGGCACCGTATTGATCTCAATAAGGGCCGAGTCAGCGTAACGTACAGAGGTTCCCATTACATATGAATAAATAAAATAAAGTTTCCATTACAAATAAATAAGTAAAATAAACGAGAGAATCTGTGGAGTGGTGATAAAGGGCTTTGAATTTAATTCGGAAGGTGCTGGTTTGATCCTAGCCATGTAAATAAGTGTATTTCGAATTTCAAAATACTAGTCTAGAATGACAAACCCAGACGAACAACATTTGTCAACAAATGTTTACCTTGCACGGGAATCAAATGCGCAACCTATAAAAAGTTAAATACATCAAAAGGCCCTCCCGGATCAGTTACACGCACGAGGTATCAAATACAAACACAATTAAATTTATCGAAGGTTTAAACGTGAAAGACAAGGACCATTTTATTTATCACAAAATGATTACTATTCTCTTTGAATCCTTCGAAACGGGTCAATGCCTCATTTGAAATGCGGTCCACGATTAAGGAATAGTGGATCGTACCTATATTTATCACGTAAATGACAGTGCTATTGTTGTTTATAATACAAAGAGAAAAAGTATCGATAAATCACGCGGCGTACGTAATCTGAATATTGGGGAATACGGCCGTAAAAATTGGGTAACAAATTTCCATAATTTCAAAATTTATTATTGATATTCTTTATATATGATAACATGGACATAGTATTAGCAAATGGGTAAAATTATGATTTTCTATATTGAATTTAAAGTTGGAAAGTAATCTAGTGGATGGTTTTATCTACTACGTCGATAATTTGATTATAATTTAGTTTTATAATGTAGAATATTTGACGTGGGTAGCATTAAATAGATAAAAACTAATTTGATTTAACGATAACGAACTATACTAATAGATAATGTGTAAGTGTTTCACACATATTATGTTTCTTATTTAATTAAGGCGCTCGACACTTTCCTAATTCCAATTGAAGTGAAAATTTTCAGCTTTTATATTTTAAAACTAATTGGGTCCCTGAGCTTTGTGTTATTGCTACTAATATAAGAGTTTGGATTCGAGAAATATTTGAAAAAAATATATACGAATCGAAGAATACATAAATTGAACCAAAAACTAACCAACCATATGTAACGATAAATAGCCTACTCTAAAGAATAATAAATTAGGTTTTAACAAAATACTAAAATAGGGTCTGTTTTAGGTAGGCATTTCCACAAAATTATTCAGCAGTACAATGTTTATTCGGCAAACAGACCGCCAGTATACGCCTTAAGTAAACGAAACGTAAAAACTTCTGAGACGGTAACAAATACCGCAAATATATCTAAACACATCTGATTAAAGTTCGCTAAAATATTTAGAGTGATTGTGTGAAACAAATACGGAGGTTTTCGGGTTAAAAGTATTTATTTGTCAAGATACACTTTTTTAAACTTTCGCGATCGGAATCCATTCACACAATTCACAGGTCTTTGCGTATAATATACATTTGAAATTACCTCGACGTTTCTTCGATCAGGTTACACCGATCGTGGTCGCAAGAAGACTTCAGTCTTCGTCATCACTACATAGTATAAAACAAAGTCGCTTCCCGCTGTCTATCTATGTATGCTTAGATCTTTAAACCTACGCAACGGATTTTAAAGCGATTTTATTTAATAGATAGAGTGATTCAAGAGGAAGGTTTTTGGTATGATTTTATCCCCGTAGTCTTACGGGAACTAAGTGGGGCGATATTCTGTTCTAGCATCGCCCCACTTAGTTCCCGTAAATACTGACCTGTAAATTGTGTAAACAATTAGTCAAGATGTCTTTAATACGGTGTTGTGTTGCTAACTTTCCGTGATCTTGAAAAGTAGGTAATAATTACAGCAATGTACAATGTACTTGTAATTGGGCAGTTTTTCCTCAATCAGATGTCTCTAATTTGGGTCCTTTGTACATCATCATCATTAATTTAAAAGCGGTACTCGAAGCGTTCATGGCCCAGTGCTACCCGCGAATCACTTGTGATCTGTGCGGTTAAGCAACGTCTGGCACCGTCATGACTGTGATGGGTCATGAAACTGAAAACTGACCCCAAATAGACATGGGATAAAGGTTCGGAAAAGAGGACTCTTGTCGGTGTAACAGGTGCAACTCCCTCCACCTGCCCCTATCTAATGCAGCCTCCTTCACCTTCTTATACGACACTAGCGCCCCGCGGTTTCACCCGCTTCGTTTTCAATTTACCCCCCTTTTCTCCCTCTGTGGAATTTCCAAAAATCCTCTCTTAGTCTACTCCTCCAAACAAACACACGTGCCAAATTTCAGCTCTTTACGACCAGTAGTTTCGGCTGTGCGTTGTATGTCAGTCAGTCATTACATCACTCAGTAACGGAAGACTTTTATTTATATATTCAAATATATAGATGACAGCGACCTTATCCTTTTTCTGACTCATGTAAGTTATTCTTGGCCGATCCCTTCTTCTTCTTCCTTCTTCTTACTCCATATTTTACTATCTATTCCCAGTTAGGTATCTGGTTTTATTCTTGGGTCGAACATTGCATGTTTATGTCCAAATATAGCTCGAAAAGATCACAACACACACACACACACACATTTAGCAAACAACACCTTTTCTTTTCTTTCTTCTTCACCAAAACCAGAATATATTTTCAACTTAAAAATAAAAAAAAAAATTGAGAATTTAAGAACTATCTAAACCAATACTTATCATTAATTTATCCGTTCTCGTACAAAAATAACATTTCATTCAGCGCAGTCAAGTAAATATACAGATTTCCAATTATTTCCGTCCATTTTTATTTTGTATACTTTACTATACCTCTCAGTGTTGCCAAATTTCAACAATGTAGTACCAATGTTCTCGAAGGTTCTTAACATAAACCAACAGACGTTACTATCTCTAGGCTACCATAAAGAAGAGATTTTTATTATTTTTAATAACCATTTCTTTTTTCAAATAATTATTTAGTAGATGCGTGGCGCGGTTTACTTGTGTTCTCAAGGAAACATATAAAACATATTTAGTTGTTTGGCAAAGTACAAACCAAAGATTTTTATAAAATTGCCCAATTAAATGTGGGTCGGTTGTTTTATTTTAGCCATGTATTTTTTTTATGAGGAGCAACTTCCATCAGTCGGACCTCCTAAATCCAGAAGTTGATACGTTCTTAATGGGTTTAACTCAAATAAGACTTGAGGGATCTAACTTCGGAGACAGTCAGCCGGCCTAATAGTAACGTGGTCTTCGAAGGACAGTAATAGAATGTAACATAAAAAACTTATTGATATCTTTGATTTACACGAACACTACACATTGAAATAAAACACTTAAACGGATTTTGTCGTGGTTGTATTTTGTTTTACATTTTCTGACGTTTCGGATTCTTTACAGACCCCGTGATCACAGAAGACTAAGATGGAAGACGTCTGTACAAAGTAATGTTAAAGTTTACTACCTTCAATATTCTGAATATAATTTTAAATACATTGTGAATTTACCACAGATTCGAAAATACAACCGAAACGTCAGAAAATGTAAAACAAAATACAGCCACGACAAAAATCCGTTTAAGTGTTTTATTTTAATAAAAAAACTTACGAATTCAAAAGTATTAAACATAAAAACTGCAAACAAATTTTAAATTAATACAAACTGTTATTGAATCTTACTAAACACAATTACTGTTCCCGAATTCTTTATCAAAACACTCAGTTGGTTAAAACACCTTCCTTTGAATCAGTTACTCGAGTCTATCAAGCTTTCGTATCTCTATTTTGTTTCCCGTTTCCGAAAAGAAAATCCGTGTGATGCCATGCCTTTGTCCAAAATAATATTATAAAGGACGCGAGGGACGTAACGAACACACAAACAAATCAAATTCTCTAAAAATGTGTCGGATTTTCTATATATTTGAATATTTCACAGAGATTTCTTTGTTGGAAACGAAAATAGGCGGTTTAGTGTGATTGAAAATAAATTGGCAACACGTTTGTGAGACTAACTGCGTACTGTGTTGCTTAAAGCTTGCATAACACATGGTAACATTTTCTTAACATTAGCGTAGCTTTTCTTAAGTGACTTTTTTTAATATGGTGACTTTATCAACGTTTTTTTTTTTGATATATCTATTCAAAATTTTCACCGCATCTGGGACTTGAACCAGTACCATACTGAACCGTAGCACCATTCTAAACGAACTATGCTACGAAGGTCACATCTCAGCTGTTAAATATCTTGAATACTGACCCCTAACTAAGTTTAACTTGTATCTAGGGTATCAGAAACTACGCACACACTCTTCACACACACACCCAGCCCGAGACAATATTTGTGGGTGTTATCCGTGTCGCTTAAAACATTTCCTTGTAACATTTTCTAAAGAGCAGTGTAGCTTTACCTAAGTGACGAAGTTTTAAAGTCTGAATTCCAAAGAGTGTGCTTTACAAACTCTGTTACTTTCTGCGCTTTAGTTAAAAAAAACTGATATAAATATATAAGTATGTAAATACAGAAAACATTTTAAATCACAAATTCTTTGACGCAATTTTTTATTATAATTCGATTTTGGAAGCAATTTAATGTGTTCAGAAGAAAATAAGGAATGGTTTTGTACTTAATTTATAGACGTAGCATGTAACATATAATAATAAAGCGAAATGAATTTTCACAGTATAAATAATTCTTCGAGGAATCAATTACTTATTAATATTTATACCGATAATATCACCTATTTAACTTGTAATCAAATTATTGGAAACTGAAAATAAATAATGAACATGCAACGGTAAACATTTCATAGTTTTAAATATTTAAATATCATAAACTAGTACAAAGTTTGTGTTAATTTCACACTTTTGTGTGTCATAGTGTATGTTAAAATCATGTTTATTATGATACTAGCGGGGCCACACGGTTTTACCCGCATAGTTCCCGTTCCCATAGAAATATGGGTATAAAATTGCTAAAAACCTTTCCACTGAATCACTCTATTTATTAAAACAAACCGCATCAAAATCCGCTGCGTAGTTTTAAAGATCTAAGCATACATAGGGACAGAGAAAGCGACTTTGTTTTATACTATGTAGTGGTAACTTAATGAATTTCGTGTTAGTTACATACATCGAATGCATTGAATAGTCTGTGAACAGTATATTGGTTTCCAAGGACTTGCTTGGAGCGACGGCAATGTGCGAACACAGATTAAAGGTATAAGTTGGTAGCCGACTGCAAACAGTAGCAGCAGACCACACATCGCCGCGCCACTACTGGTTTGTATGTATTTCTATGAAATTACATTCGTAGTGGGCGACATGAAGCTAGCTTCGCGTCGCCGAGCAACAGACGGCGAAGTGTCATGATGACGTTAGGCGATGTGTGGTCTGCTGCTGCTGTCTGCAGTCGGCTACCAACTTATATCTTTAATCTTACATCCTGTGGTCCCGCAGTATTCCCGAGATATTATAGAGATTAGAGTTATTCTATTATTAAACTAAGTTAGGGACATAAAGTACAACTATTTTAATTAAAAATTATTGCTGAAAGTAAACTTGTCTTTTTGGTAAAATTAAATGTTGTTTATTGGCTTAATAAAATCAAATTAAATCCTTGAAGAACTTTAGTGACTATTGTGAATTAAATGGCTGCTTGTGTCTGAATCGTGTGAATGTTGATGTGTGAGTCTAATCTTTCGCAATAAAGGCTTTTGGCTTTTGCTTTGAACTCAATGAAAATGACTTCTGTGCTTTCCAAATTGTGATTTTAACATTCCGCCCTGCAGTTTCCCCGTGTTTTTCTTCTTTCTAATAATGTTATAACAAATATCCTTATGAAAAAGCATAATCCGTTCAATGCTTATAACTATTTATTGATTATTCAGTCGTTCAGTAACAGTTTATATAAACTCACGAAAGTCTATGAAAAACAATCTACGTTTATAGTCTAGGTTAGGTTAAAGGTAGTACAAATCGTTTCCCAATATCCATTTTTAACCCCGACGCAAAAAGAGGGGTGTTATAAGTTTGACGTGTCTGTGTGTGTGTGTGTATCTGTCTGTCTGTGGCATCATAGCTCCCGAACGGATGAACCGATTTCAATTTAGTTCAAGTTATGGGGGTTTGAAAGTAATTGTGTTGGGGGTTTTTTTTTATTTTGATATTAATTCATCGGTTTCTCTTGTTTAATACGTAACAAGTCACAACTATAACTTAGACAAAGGCACGGTATAATATTGAGTACTAGTATGAAATTTGAACACGCAAAACTTCGCTTTTATAGGCCTCCGAGAAGCCTATAGGTTTCAAAGGGTCTCTGACAAATGGGGCTTTAAAGACGCTTTGTATAACTTTAGGCATTTTGACACAAATAGGTCATATTAATGTCTAACTAAAATTTCGTAATAAACAGCTTTAAAGTTAATGTTTTCGAATTTTGCCAAAAACAATTGGAGTTTGATCTTTAGTTTAGATAAATTTTATTTTTACTTGGAAAACTTTAAGTAGATAACTTATCTCATAATGATACATTTACCCGAGTAGCTACAACATATTTTCGCTTTTCCTGTTACAAAGACTAAGCGCGAGCGTATGGCAAAGCAGAGCAGTCGCCTGCGTGTCAACATACGCGGTCCTTAACTTCATAATTATCCTATCCCCACTCTCTCTCTCTCCTTCTCTCTCTCTCTCTCTCTCTCTCTCTCTCTGATCATATTCGTAGTTACAGTAAAATTAGGCGCAATCACAAAGCTTACCTTATGCATGGTGATGGCCTCAAATCCATGTTGAAATTAAAAAAATAAGATTTGAAATCAGAACCTCAGATTCGTCGGACAGGTTCTCATACAACTAAACCATCAAGCCGTTCATAAATAAAAACTTAGATTAAATATCAAGTTAATTTAACTTGTATTAGAAGAACGTTCTGATCGGGACCACTAGAACTTCATTACTAGTTCTATAAAACGTGACGGGAATCGAACCCAGGAATTGAAGTCAATCTAATACTCTGGATCGAGTCAAGGACCAATGAAAACCGAAACTAATAGGTCCTTTATTTAGGAAAAGAAAACGTTATACCCAATTTCTTAATCAATTTGTTACGTAAAAATTGTGTAGTTGAGAGTCTTCTAATAGAATTTGAAAGGTTCGACGAAAATTAATAATATAAATATAAAAAATTGTTGTACAGAGTCAGTTTGTTATTCGATCAACCCTTCGGCTGAACTGAATTACTTTAAAATCACACAATCATCGATTGAGCGTAGGACAAAGAGAAATATCATAACACATATGATTTACGATTGA
This sequence comes from Timandra comae, assembly GCA_958496195.1. Taxonomy (NCBI): domain Eukaryota; kingdom Metazoa; phylum Arthropoda; class Insecta; order Lepidoptera; family Geometridae; genus Timandra; species Timandra comae. Next base: position 8,772,851 of record OY292363.1, on the reverse strand, counting down.
GAACCGCAAGGCAACGCTAGTAAATCACAAAAATCACCCACAAATCTAATTTAATAGTCAAATTCATTGTTTTCAATTAAAATAAATTGGTTTTTTGGTAAGATTTAAAAGGAAATAACCGCACGTATGTTACCTATCCGTCTCCAGTCGAAACGCAATAAGCAATGAATACGCAAAAACAGGGGCCGTAATGCTGTTAAGAATGACAAATAGCGATCTTTTATTTTTTTATTCGATTGCACAAGCGGTCGGAGAAACGTGGAATTGAAAAAAAGAAACTGTTAGGTTTTGCGGCTCTGAAAAAAATGCTATTATTCCCGCCAATGGTTTGTAAAATACTATCTCAAATGGTTCGGTTGGAAAGTAGATGCGGTTTATGGGTTAGGTTATCAATATTGAGTGGAAATCGTACATTTGGCAAATCGTAACTCGAAAGAACTTATCTGTTTTCTCTATTTAAGCTGGCAGGTTTATTTTTTGGTATTTTAATCTCCTTGAAATCGGTTCTGTGTAATCTTTGAATTGTGTTTGAATTTTATTATTAAACGAAACGTACGTCATTGTTTATAATTAATATCTTTTACTTTTTCATCCTAAGGAGGATGAGTGCGATACACCCACGCCGACGGCGTCTCGCTCTGCACTGAAAGTGATCCTCCTGATGATGGCCACCTGACGTGGCTGAAACTAGTCCAGGGTTTCGACATGGGTACGTGTAAACGTCCCGTAAAAGATATTAATTATGTGGTTGAATTTTTGTGATTTAAAAAAGACCGGTACTGAAGTTCTAATTTAAGGTGATTCATATAAAGAATATAATATGACAATCTACAACGTTGCTAACAATCTTGCTCTTGAATCACTCTATCCTTTGCTGGAAACTGAATTGAAATCCGCTGCGTAAAACAGAGTAAAGATGACGTAAAAAAATTACGTCTTACTTATAAAAATATTAAATTATTAACACAAAACATTTTAATTAACAAATAATTAATGAAAAGGTCCCTAACGTTCCAATTTGCTTTAGAAAAAAATAAATTATGAAGGGAATATTGCAAAAAGAATGTACCTATTGAGATTAGAAGCTTTCAATAATGTATAAAAAAGTACAGTATCGAAGGTTGTCCGTAAAAATTCTTGGAAAACAAAATAGGTGAAAAACAAAAAGAATCATTGTTTTTTACCGTCTATAATATTTATCAAAAGATTTCTTAATCGAAATGTCGAGATGAAAATTAATAACAGTTATTGATTTCTTTTATGTTTAACGCTTTGATTGCAGAAAGCATATAAAATATTTTGAAATTGAAGTTCATTGCAGATATTGACACTTAGGTGTACTTATAGATATTGAATAACTTTGTTCTCAACGAATCTTTATAATTATGTAGACTATACGAGTTGTTTATTGACCGAATGATTTAAATTCAATTATTATGTTATGTAAAGTCATGAAAGAATTTAAGTTATGTTAAAATAAACTTTAAAATGTTTCCCAAATTGTGGTTTTTTATTTTACCAATATTATCTTTCTATATGTTCTTTGCACTACTTTCCATACTAGACGAACTATTTTGCATCGGGACTCGTATAGTCATGCCATTACAAGACAACGATTAGACAAAGCCAGATTTTTTCCGTTTTTGTTTTTTGCTGGTTATTGTCAAGACATGGTTGATGGTTTGACAATTTCACGTAGAGAGGTAGTAAATATAATAATAATACTATTCAGTATAAAACGAAACAAAATTCTGTAACAACTAACTTATTATTCTAATAAAATACCTAAGAGTTTTTTTACTAAAAGAAATCCTTAATTATACCTTACCAATTGAAGAGAAGTCGTGCTTAATAATATTATTCAAAGGTACAGAATTACTCTGAGATTCGAATATGGTGTCAGATTATCTCAGGGACTCTCAGACGCCTGGGCGTGCCTTCTCTGGAATATGTCTGGATATCTGCTGAGGTATAACTTAATTCACTTCCTAGTATAGGATATTTAATGGTATTTTCAAACAAAGATATTTATGTAAATCAAAATTTGATCTTAGTTCTTGGAAGACCAAGTAAAATTTATAGTCAAAAGTTAAGATAATAAGACTTTTTTTCTTTTAAAACTTTGATTCCAGTTTAGATTTAGCTGTAAGTTGCACTTTTTAAGATAGCAAGTATCGAAGTGAAATCGACCATCATTTTAAGAATTAGCAAGCCTGAGTTTAAGTCAATAGCTTAAACAAAAATATATCTAACTAACGGCGCCCCGCGGTTTCACCCGCGTAGTTCCCGTTCCCGTGGGAATATGAAGATAAAATTATGCTAAAATCCTTTCCACTCAATCACTCTATCTATTTAAACATACCGCATCAAAATCTGTTGCGTAGTTTTAAAGATCTAAGCATACATAGGGACAGAGAAAGCGACTTTGTTTTATACTATGTAGTGATTATACGTACTACATTAAAACTGCCTGGCATTCTCAACATTATTAAACATTAATCAACAATGAATACCAAAAACCAGTTGCAAAATAAGCTTACAAAATATTACTATAGTAAAATGTCCAATTTCATCACAAAAATGACAAAATAATGAAGTTAAAGTGTTTCATTCACTTGTTGTTTATTGGCCGAATGATTTCAATTCATTCAATCACAGTTGTGCGAACGAGCGTTATAATCGCGGATATTGTGCGTGCGTGCGTGCGTGGTCTCATTGATAGTTCTATGATCGAACGTGTCTCGAGTGTAAAGCTGGAAGGTGTACGTTATTAGGAGTTTTTTCGAGTATTAAAAGACCGGGTATTAGCCGGTATAAGGTTTTTATAAGAAAGTTTTATTGAGTATTAAAGTGATCCCGAACGTTTAATAGTTAATTTACATTGTTAATACAAGTATATAATGGAAAGATTTGTCTTTCGTTTGTTTGTTCTCATTAGATTGTCGGATTATAAAAGAAGGTCTTGGCTATCAATTAGCTATAGCTAGTTTTTACAAATATACCGGTCAAAATGTAAGTGAAACAATATTCTACTAATATTAGTATAAATGCGAAAATTTGTGGGTGGTGAGTGATTGTGCATGTTTGTTATTTCTTCACGTTTGCTGGAGCGATTTGCGATACGGTTCTGCGCGGGTAAAACCGCGGGGCAAAGCTAGTAAAATATAACAATAACAAAAGGATTAATTAATTTAGAAACAATACCAATCATACAGAGTTTCATTCGCATTTATTTTCTTTTAATATTTTATTGTTAAATATCTTTCCCAGAATACCTGTATTCCATCTAGTTTATCTTATAGCAATAAAATACTTTTGCGATTCCACGTAGATAATAAAGAAAAGGGACACAAGTGCCCTTTGATCTTTATACCAATATAAACCTTATTATTGTTCAGTTAAATTTATTGGACAAATCATGGAAAGATACTATTATACTCAACCATTTTATCTCAATTTTTTGCTTTGATGTGTTATTTGTTTTTGCTAGTGGATAGTTTAGACTAGTTTTTATTATAATATTAATAATATCAATGAAAATGAGGTATGATTTGTATTTTTGTTTGTTATGAAAACCTTAAAAACTTGACATGTATATAATGTAGGTATACAAAAATATTTTTTTACCTTCTACTCGGTAATGTAATTTCTTATGTAGCATGACTTTTTGACACGAACGCGGGAAAATCCACGGCAAAAAGTTAGCATATATTATAATAAAAATATAAGTCAAAGCAAACATTGGCTTTACAGAAACATCTCCAACTGAGCCAATTTAGAGCGCCTACGAAAACCGCTGATGAAAAACTCTAGCAAACTTAGTAATAAAAACTAAGAAAATAAATTTATTCATTTATAACTCTTTTTAACCGACTTCCAAAAAACCAGGAGGAGGTTCTCTATTCGACGTGTATTTTTTTTTTTGTTTGTGTGTTTGTTACGCGATTTCTTTGTAATCATGAATGGAGCATTTTAAAATTCTTGTTTCATTAGAAAGCGGATATTCGCGAAGTGGTCCCATGTCAAGGAAATCAGGATCTGATGATGGGATCCAGGAAAAATCGAGGAAAAACCCGCAACAATGTAGGCTGGGGTGTCGATTGACATTATTAAAAGTAAAACTACCTGTGACCCTTGGTTTTGCTCGCGATATTCTTGATACTATAAGAATTTCTAGATGAAATTTTTTTGGCTGTATTCTTTCGTATTTAAATCAAATGCTGTTCACAATTCATGGGTTTTAGATATAAAAATGTCCTGTTTTTTAATTTGTTAACACATACGGAAAGAACCTACAACATTTCTTAAAAATGTTTTTTTATACTATTATAGGTACCTATTACACATAATATATCTTCAGAGCGTTTTCATAAAACTTTAGTAAAAAAAATATATTTAGATATTACAAACAAACACTGCACCAGATGAGATTGTATATATTATTTTAATTAATAAATAGACAGTATAAACGTCAGCCTCTATTTTCGTTTTTATTTTGACTTTGGTTAATTTTCTAAAAAGTTCTTATACCTTTGTGGTTATAAAGAAGTTTTGTAATAAAATGATTGTTTAATTGGGATGATGAAGTTAAAAATAAGTAATAAAATGCAGGGTTGTGGTAGATTATGAATCATGTGTAACATCAGCTCATGGGACTGGATTCAAGCGGTACCCGTTGAGGTTGAACTGCTCGACACTTATAGAGCAGCGAAAAAATCCCTGCAAGAGGCTATTGCCCTCGCAACTCTCGGGGCAATCGTGGAAAACGACCTCTCCTTGCCAAATGTAGTCTCTGGTATGGTGAGCGAGGAGAGGTCTTGGATTGGAGTGTCCACCTTTTGTGAGGTCGTACTCTCGCAAAAAAAGCTGCGGAGAGAGCGCGCGAAGCCCTCTCCACTAATACTATCCGCAGCAGAAGGTTGGGCAGATGGAAGCGGGACTACCACTTTGTCCTGCAACCGCCATACGCCCGACCTGCGGCAGTGATCCTCGGGGGGAGATCCACTGCCGCCATATAGGCCTCGAGGTGGCGCGCGGTACTTTCGGAAGGGGGTAACTCAACATCTATCGCCTAGAGCTACATTCTAGTTCGGAGGAGAAACCCTTAACAGGGTAGAGGCGCTGTCCGGGTTCGTAGTAGCGTGCAGCCGCGTTTCTTCCGGTTTCGGCCATAAGCACAGAGGTGGCACACCAAGGGGTTTTAGTCGGTAAGCGCGTCGCCGCTCTATCTTTGCGGCGCGGAGTCCGACATACCCCGTCGTTCCCCTGGACAGAGGCAAGACGTAAACGTCGTAAGACGTCTTACTCCCACAAAAAAGGATTCAAGTGATCCACGAGACAAAAGCTCTTCTGGAGGAAAATTTAAGCGTCTTTTGTAGAAGGAGACTTGCTTCCCACTAAAAATTTTAAAATAAAGTTAATTTAAAAAAATAAGAAACCGACTTCAGCACTAAAAAGTAAGAAAATAATTTAAAATAAACGATATTATTAATACATATTTACAATTTAAAAATAGTTACTTTTGAAGTCGGTGACAGCCCAAGCCTTCATTAATATTATAGGCGCGTCTCGTGCTATCTTATAAGGAAAAAAAACTATCCTGGGCTGGCACTGACTCCAAAAGTTACTAATTATAAATTGTAAATATTTATTAATAATATCGTTTATTTTAAATTATTTTCTTACTTTTTAGTGCTGAAGTCGGTTTCTTATTTTTTTAAATTAACTTTATTTCAAACTAACTTATTACATATTCTTCTAAGAAAAACCTTCAATTTGATTTCTATAATATACGAATGAATAAAAAGACTAATCCGCCAACTTTTGAGTCAGCCATATTGGATTTTAAATGACGTCACTTAGACTAACCTTGCACTGTAATTCAAACTATTCGAATATGCTAGATTTCAAATTTAATGGGCATAGATAGCTGCTTCAAAATTTTGTTTCAAGATTCAAAGCAAGGTATTTATATAAGATCCTATAAAAAAGGGTGACCATATTATGTCTCCAAAGTTTTTAAGGCAAAAAAGGCACAATATAAAAACGCGATACCATCGCATCATTTGCAAATTATTAAAATTGTTCCACCACAGAGCACTGGCATATTGACAAAGTTCAACATGGAAAGTTCGTCATTAATTTAAATGGCGGGATGACATCGAAATATTTTCTGTTAACAACGAGTTTCTTTGAAAATATCAGACGTAGGTATGGGATTATAAAATATTTGCATACCCACGCTTTTGGAATTTAATCATGTAACAGCGTTACAGCGAGCGGTGACGGGGTACCGGGGTTGTTACGTGGAGCGTGTAGGTGAACCTTAATTCAATAACTGCCAAAGGGATTCTTATTCGACGTAGGCTGGAAAGTAAGATGTATTGAGTAACGGAATACTCGTAATAAGGACTTCATTGATAAACTTCGTTATGGCGCTGCGATGGTGTTACATGTAAAAGTACACTTTCGTAACCAAGTGGGTACCGATTTAGCAAAAGATCTCTGCTTTGAAACTCGAACTTACATAGGTATTTTTTATCGTGATAGTGTGATTCGCAAGGTTTCACATTTTATGCACAGATTTTTCGATCCCAATTTTTCTTGAAATTGAAAAATAATTAGTGAAAACAAAATTGGAAGGAGAGATTTGAAACGAAAAAATAGTGTAAAATTTAACTTTTAATACCCAAGTTTCAAATTTAATCCTGTCTTACTGAAATCCTTACTCATTGTTCACAAACCATTAATCCACAAACAAGACACAAGAATCACAAAGTATTTCACAAACACATCAAGAAACGCGAATGGATAAACAAATGTACACACCCTAAGAATAATTTATAAGTGAGATTTATGACTCAATAAACTAACGTATAAAACACAGATCGAACAGAAATCTCGGCAAACCCCATAGATATTGGGTATCAATCGAATCAACCTATCGAACCGTGACTACAAACACAAAAAAAATAATTTGCATATCCTATTGGGAATCTCATTTTCATGAGCTCATTTGGCAACCCTACGTATGTAGATCGTAAAGTCTCAATGACAATGCTTTATACAAACAAGAGTGAATAGGGCTGCCAACAGTTATTACTACAAGTTTTTACGAAGTTTTTGAAGGGTTTTCGGCAACCTAATTAGTTATTTTTTGGACGATAATGGTAAAATAATTAATATAAAAAATGTTTATAGGATATTTATATTCTACTGAATAACGACTCCGTGAAAATGATTGTCAAATATTAATAACATTAAATTAAAAATTAAAAAAACCCCCAACACAATTACTTTCAAACCCCCATAACTTTTAAACGGGTTAACCGATTTTCATCAAACATATTTCAGAACACTTGCACGTTAGTCCCCTTTAATACAAAAAAAAAAATTGAAATCGGTTCATCCGTTCGGGAGCTATGATGCCACAGACAGACACACACAGACACGTCCAACTAATAACACCCCTCTTTTTGCGTCGGGGGTTAAACACAACTAATCATCACGAAAGAAATATTTCTTTTGTAGTTGAAATTCAAATCTCATTTATGTTTTGTCATTTTATAATAATAAAGGATACTAACATAATTCAACCATAAATTTTAATTTATAAATAGACATTACTGTCAATCAGTCAAATTGTAAAGCCTAACTAGTTAGATTACAAGGGTCCAAACCCGTTTAAAACAAATACGTTTCGTAATTAAACGTGCAGTAATTCAACATGTCGAACCAAAGGTGAAACTTCGGATCACTACTGATAAAACTAATTGTAGATCCGCGATTGAAATTCAAATGACGTTAGTCTTCAATCATGGAGACAAAGCGTCCCAACCAGTAGATTTATCTAAAACTCGATGCCTAAACTTGTTCAATTAAGGTAGTCACTCAGGCTTATGCATTGTTCGTAGCCTCCCGTATTATGGTTGATATTGTTTTAGTAAATATACTGTATGATAATGATGTGAAACATAATTTGGAAGTGGAGATTTTAGTTAATACTCGACGTGATCAAAGATATCCAAAGTATACTGATAGTTAAAGTCAGATTTTACTTAAAGCAAATCTTTAGGATATAGGAACAGACTGATCGTTTCAGTAAGTATTGTTATAGTTAAAAACAGTTTTTTTAAGAATGTTATACGAGCAATCTTTTAGGAGAAACGAATAGACGGGTGTCCAAATAGTAGCTACCAAAGCTATTCGTAAGAGGTACAAATGCATTGACGGAATTCAAGAAACAAGAAAATATTAGAAAAAGGAAAGTGAATAAGGGAAAGGAGGACTTTGGACTCCGGGACCCTCATTTACAGCAGTCAGTCAAACGAAAATCAACCTGAACTACAATTAATGGTGTCTAAAAAGAAGACGCTACGAAAAGCCCATCAATCGATGCGCTTCTATTTTTGATTACAACTTCCTAAGAAACATAATTTTTAATAAATTTTCCTTAAAAATTTCTTCCAAACATTTTTTGTTTCCGAATTCCAACCCTAAAAATACACACATCAAAAGTGTCTAGGGATCAAGCATTTTTATGCGGATTTCTTGAGATTGAGATGTGGCTTTGTAATAAATTTATGATTTTATAAATTTATATGGATCCTTTTTGGTGCATTTCATAATTTGAATCAGGAACTGTGAATCAAATTCGAGTAAAAGATGAAAATCAGCTGTCAATATTTTCCCTATAAAAACATACAACGCATTGAAGACATTATTAGTGCTACTGTTTCCCTACTACTGATTAAAACCAACGTTATTATGGAGCGGCGACGTCATTTAAGCAGGGAAGAAATGCTCAGAGCCGTGGGAATGATAGAAGCTGGTTCCCGGCAACGTACTGTGGCTTTAGCTCTGAATACAAGTCAGAGTGTTATCAGTCGACTTTGGACACGTTACCGAAGCACTGGTACCGTGGCTGAGCGCCATGGAGGACGGTATCGCTGCACCACACGGAGACAAGACCGATACATTCAAATCTTAACTCGAAGAGCTCCAACAATAACCGCCATGATGTTAGCCGTGCGGCTTCATCACTCTTCAGGGAACTTAATTAGCGACCAAACAGTCAGAAACCGCTTGCATGAAGTGAACCTTCATTCCCGAAGACCGCTACGGGTACCACCTATAGCAATGCACAATCGTAGGATTCGATATCAATGGGCTCTTGAACACAGAAATTGGGCAGAAGAACAATGGCGTTTCGTGTGCTTTTCTGATGAGTCTCGTTTTGGTATGAGACCGGATACAAGACGTATACGACACTGGAGAACCCCTGGACGCCAACAGCGATTAAAATCCTGCCAGGAAGTCCATCCTTATAGTGGTGGAACCATCATGGTATGGGCGGGTATTTGGATCGGCGGAAGAACTGAGTTGATTTGGATCAGAGGCAACCTCAACGCTCAAATTTATGCCGAGACGATTGTATCAGACGTCATCGTTCCTCTACAAGTGCAAATCGGTCCCTTATTTCAGTTAATGCATGATAATGCACGACCGCACACCGCAAGAGTTGTAAGACAGACTCTCGCCGCAGCTAACATCAATGTCCTGCCCTGGCCTGCTCAGTCGCCAGACTTGAACCCGATTGAGCATGCATGGGATATGCTACAGAGAAGAGCTCTGCCGAATATGGAGGGTATCCAGTCGCAAGAAGACCTTTTTTTGTTGTTGCAACGAACATGGGCGGCCATTCCACAGCGTGATTTGGATGAACTCATTTTGAGTATGCCAAACCGATGTTCTTGTGTTGTTAGTGTTCGCGGTAGAAACACGGATTATTAATTGTTTAAGTTACCCAATAAAATTTTAAAGAAAACTGTTATTTCAGTCTTTTTTTCGAACTTTAATGTTAGTGGTTCAAATGTCAAAAATCCCTTTATTAGGAAAATGGCAAATTTCTTTATTAATGCAAAGGTGACTTGGTTTATCGTTACTGTGACAAACGAAAACACTTTATTTGATGAATCCTTAAAGAAAATTTTAATTAATATCAATCAGGAGAAAAGTTATTGCAAAAATATATGTTGATCCCTAGACACTTTTGATGTGTGTACATTTCCGAACGCAATTTAAAGCTACAAAAGGGAATTCCATTAAAAATTAGCAAAAACAGGTTATTGGAAGTTACACAAAGGTTGTACACGAAAGGTCTCCTAATGAAAGTTTCTTGTATAAACTTTGTTTGAGTTTGATTGTTTTTGTGTAAGTTAGTGTAAGTACGAGTATAAGAACGAGGTGAAATTTATATGACGTTTATAAGAAAACTCGCGCCCCGCGGTTTCACCTGCGTAGTTCCCGTTCCCGTAGGAGTATGGGGATAAATTATGCTAAAAACCTTCCCACTGAAACACTCTATCTATTAAAATAAACCGCATCAAAATCCGTTGCGTAGTTTTAAAGATCTAAGCATACATAGGGACAGAGAAAGCGACTTTGTTTTATACTATGTAGTGATGATGTGAGATGTGAGAAATGAGGACATGTGTGATGTCATTGTCGGTTTAGCTTCAGTGAAACACGCGTTTACCAAACTCGTGAAGGGTTAACTTTGCTTTAAGAAAGTTAAAAATGTAATCTAAAATTTTAAATCAACACTAATTCATAATTATTAATAATTTATCAATATTTAGTGGATGCAACAGTAAGGTTGTTTGTTACGCATTTTTTTTTACTACGGCAGCGATCTTCATGAAAAATATCAGTCATTTATAAGGGTACGGGAAAGACATTACGTAACGACACTTTTTAACATAACATAATCATTCACTACATCATCTCATTATAGTAACTGACCTCTAACTAAGCTCGAAGCTTGTATCTAGGCTATCAGAAACTACGCACACACTCATTCACACACACCCAGACCGATACAAACATTTATCACACAAATATTCACCCCGCACGGGAATCGAACCCGCTACCTTACGGATGGCAGTCCGGCATGGTGACCACTCTGCCATCGAGGTCGTCAAAATATTTTAAAATTCCTATTTAAACCGCAAGCTACAGCTGGCCAAATACAGTTTAAGTTATTTCTATGAACTAGCACCCGCAGATTAAAATTGAAGCTGTTCTTGTGAAAATATTATTAAGAGAAACAGCTTTAATTTTAATTGGTTTATATGTTTTATGTGTTAGCTGTTCCATTTATTCTTATATATTGTCGTCACCTCCTAGGAAGTACACAGAAACTTTCACGTTCTCAACAATCCATACAAATTGAATTACTTAAATCAAAATAATATTGTACGTAACAAAAAATAACCAAACTAATACTCGTACAGAACTGCCATACAAATATTTTATACAACTTTTCCGTACAAGTTCCTCGCCTTTCAAACTAATCAGAATTCTTCGAAGGTTACACGTCTTGTAGTTACTCAATATTCCTAAACATTTTCACGAATATTTGCCCAAATATTGGTCTAAATATCTTCACAAACATTGGTCAAATAACTCCACGAATATTGGCCAAATATTTCCTTAAACATGTATTGGCTCAAACATTCGACAAAACTGCAAATTGAATAAAGTTTATGATGCTATAAAAAATAACCACGCAATTTTTTTAACAGGCTATTTACTAAATTGAAACTTTATACGGACATTTTACTTGCCCAGATTGTGTAGGAATACGTTTTTATTAAAACAATATTAACTAAAAACCCCGTTTTTATAACCGGAATAGTTATAAAAACATTGCGTTGGTCCGTTTATGTTGTAAAAATGTATATTATTTTAAGTCCAATTACGTGAACATTAATTGACCGACTTCAAAGAATGCGGTTCTTTGTTTGCTTCCTCATAATGCTTATGTATTTATGTACCTCTAGGTTAGCAATTTTCTCAAAAACGATGTATTCAGGTGGCTCGTCTGCTCGTTTGCTGCTCAAACACTAATAAAAATGAATGTCTGTAAAATTAACATATGTACTAACTTATAGCAAAACATAACATAACCATTCACTACATCATCTCATTACAGTAACTGAATCCTAACTAAGCTCGGAGCTTGTATCTAGGGTATCAGAAACTAATAATTACATTTACATTTTTTTAAAGTAATAACGTGTTTCGTTAAGGTTTATGTGAGTGAAACCGATGGATACAATAATGTTATTTGTAGTAGATGTTAATGCAATAATACAAACTCTACACCTTCTAAAAGAAACATTAAAACTCTTCTACTAAGTTTTATTTTTATTTGTTTGTTACCAAACACTTAATAAGTGTTCATTTAACTTTGAAAACAAAAATTAACTTCAATCACTTCACCCTAATTGACGGGTAAAACTTTTTGAGTAAAGAAATCTCAGACTTAGTTGGTATTTTATTATAAATATTTGCAAAAACATAAACGAGAGTAATATTTTTTACATAAAATAAAATCTACGGTCTCTTTCTCTAGAAATATGTTTGGCCAACATTGTAGCAAATGTTGGCTCAAGGCATACGTAACATTTTTGTCAAGAGTAACCGAAATATCTAAGTTCTCACAACTGAAAAAATATCATACCATAATTTGCAATATTAAAGCACTAGCTGTGCCCGGCGGTTTAACCTTCGTGAATCCCAATCCCATGGGAATTTCGGAATAAAATGTATCTTATCTGTTATTCCTAGTTATAAGAAACATCTGTACCAAATTTAATCTAAATCGATACAGTAGTTTTTGCGTGAAAGAGTAACAAACATTCAAACTCACAAACATACAAACTTTCGCATTTATAATATTAGTCGGATTTTTAAGCACAGACGCAAAAAAGGACTAGTAAAAACTACCAAGCTCCCGCAAGTAGTAGCTAGTTGCGGGCACTAAAATAAATTAATGAATAATGCCTTATAGTCATCACGGAAAGGGTAACTTTAATTCTTATAGTTTTATTAAGACATCGAAGAAAGGGTTGGAGTCAGTGACTCGGGAACCATCCCTCACACATGTACCACAACACATCAGTGTACGGTGAGTGCCACCCAATATATCGGTCTCAGTTACAACTACACGTAGACGTACTCAGGCTAGTTTTTAGGGGGACAGAACTACTGAGAATTTTTTTTATCTACACTATATTATTATTAATAATATTATAAAGAGGAAAGATTTGTTTGTTTGTAACGAATAAGCTCCGAAAATACTAAACCGATTTAAAAAAATCTTTGACCATTAGAAAGCAACATTCACGCGGGAGAAACCGCGAGATACCACTAGTCCTTATTATAAATGCGAAAGTAACTCTATCAGTCTGTTACCTTTTGGCTAAACTACTGAACCGATTGACTTGAAATTTGGTTCCGGGGTAGCTTATAGTCCAGGGAAGGACATGTGTTATGTTTTATCCCGAAATTCTTACGGGATCAGAAACTATGTAGGTAAAACCGCACAGTTAGTACCGCACAGGGCACAGCTAGTTTTAGATAAAGAAACTTACTGAGCCTGGCCCGCATTGTACAATACATGTTAATATAATATATAACTAGATAAAAGAGATCTTAGGCTGGTCTGAACCTACTATAATAATTTCTGGATTAATGTTCTTAATAAACATAATTTAATCAGAAAGCCCTAATTTGAGGGAGCTCCTAGGTGGGGACTTAATTATTACATATGATTATGATTCTTCTTATATACTTTTTAGAAATACATATCTACTTTTTATAGATAGAAAACACTCAGACCAAGACAAACAGACATGTTCGTTCATGTACACACAAATGTTTATCTTGGGCGGGAATCGAACACGTAACCACCGGTATAACAGGCAGGGTCACTACCAACTATACTCGATCGTCAATAAGAGGGTTAACCCCCCCACCGCCCACCCTAAATACGCCTCATAACGCTGTTATTGTGTGTGTATCGTAACAATGAAACATTCGTCAAAGCTGTAACATAATTGATATTGGTGTCGAACACTCAATAAAGGGGCTTGGACATTCACTTGTCCATTACAATTAACTGATGTTAGGTATGTTTGTATGAACAGCTTTTGTGTATATGACTTTATGTGTTTGTGAGATTATGAAGAGCGTTGATTGTGTAGTGGTCTTTGATTTACTTTTGGAGATGTTGGTACAGTTCTCGCTTTGTAATAACGTGTTTGAATTTTGGATTCATATTTTTATTTCGATTCGCACGATACAAAACCACCAAAGCCGAAGACCGAGCTGTCTGGAAAGTAAGTTTTTATTTTAATTACTCGTAGGTACTTTTGCCGAAAACCACATCAAAGTGTTATGTAAAGAAACATAACATGCAAACATAAGTCTACAAACTTGAGTACTACGACGCAGCAGTTGAAAACTCATTTTTAAAAACACTACATAAACAGTGCAAGTTAATAAAAATATTGCAAAAACAATGCATTGTTACCAAAAACATTCACCACGAACATTGCGCATATTAAAACTTAAAAACCACGCGAACATTCGTGTAAACGAAAACGTTTAAATATTCGTCCAATCCAAAGTTTCAGTTTTTAATGAGCGAACACAATTGCAGCTCCAACAACAGGAGAAAACGTTAATATCACAGTTGAAACTCGAATCTAGTTCATAATGGCCTTAATAACGCTGAAATCTTCCTGCCCCTATACCATTATAATTTAAAATTCGTTATATATCATATTACTCAGCCGGCAATACCGAAAGATCATTATCGTTAAGTCTTGCCGCGGCAAGTTTTAATGGTACGTATCTATTCATGAAAATGCATTGCATTACGACTGCCCATCCATTATGTCAAAACTGTTTTGCAACAGAAAAGAATATTGTTTTTGTTATGGCCGCGTTGAAATTAATATTTGTTTTGTTTTGTTATAACAATTGTGAATGAATAACCATTAATCTTGTAATGATTTTATTGTAAGGATATTGTTTTAAATGGCTTTTATATTATTAGTAAATATGAATTTAAAATGTTTTCCTTATTTAATATAGCTGTGCCCCGCGGTTTCACCCGCGTAGTCACCCGCCCGATCCCGTGAGAATTTCGGGATAAAACATAGCCTATGTTCTATCCCGGACCATTAGCTACTCGTGTACCAAATTCAAGTCAATCGGTTCAGTAGTTTGGCCGTGAAAAGGTAACAGACAGACAGAGTTACTTTTGCATTTATAATTTTAGTTTGGATATAGTAAGGACATATAATGTTTGGGACTTTTCTGAAAATTTATAAATAAAGAAACAAATCTCTAGAGCCGAGAAAAAAACCCAAGACCTCTTCACAGGCACACAATAACTAAAAAAACAGTAAATCAATATTGCAATTTGGTAGTTCAATAAACTGCGGTTGGTATCGAAACTTCTTTTTTGAAGTCAGACCAAACATAAAGCTAACGGAGAAAGATTACATCAATATGACCGATTCGATATGAAACTGACCAATATGAGTTCGTAACATACAATATCGCTTTTGTTTCCACATTTTATTATTTACTTCTCGTGGTTTTAGCAATGAAAGTTATTTTAGTTAACGAGACATATTATTATGATGACCTCAATGGCAGAGTGGTCACTATGTTGGACTGCCATCCGTAAGGTTGCGGGTTCGATTCCCGTGCGGAATATTTGTGTGAACCACAAATGTTTATCTCGGTCTGAGTGTGTGTGTAGTTTCTGATACCCTAGATAAAAGTTTCAAACTTATTTAGGGGTCAGTTGTATAGCAGAACTCTCTACTCAGTGCTGGATCAATAAACACCAACGTGTTATATTTCGTTATTTTTGAAACGCCTTCAACTAAGCTAAGTATGCGTGTCTGAGGTAGGTTCACTTCAATCTTACGTCTGGAGTGGGTTTCACGTCAATAGTACCCTGGTTAGGGTTCGAACTTACGACCTCTCGGTCGCCACGCGATTAATTGCGATACTTGAACTGAAAGAGCAATAAATAGGGCTGACCATTAGTATTCTTAATTTCTAATTAATACTTAAATTCCTCCCAAAACATGTCTAATACAAATATTTCCCCAAATATTCGTCCATCAAAACACCATCGCAACACAACCATCACATACTCACATCCTACGGAAAAAAACCAAATGACTCGAATATCCGATTACGCAAAAATGGTCACTAAAACTACTATTATGTTATCTAAAGTATCTTATCATTTAATAAGGTCCTCCCACTAAACCTTTGACCCTCTGCATACTTACCGGACTTATCTCGACTCCTTAGAATACCTATATTATACCGAATGTAACTCCCCAAGTAAAAATATATGTACTATATCTCCAACCCCTACTCTACTATCTTCTAATTGAATAGGTTAAAACTTGGATTACATGTGTCTTTTGTGACATACGGCTGAGGAAAGTTGGGAGAAAATTTTAAATTGCATATTTCGTAAGGAAGGTACATTTTCTTCATTAAAGTCAGTATTTTATCTGATTTCTAGAAATGCCCCTTTGCAATGGCGATTACTGCATGAAGTCTATATAAGTAATATTATTTCTGCATTTCATTCGAAGGTTTCTACTTAAAAATACATTTATTTATGTAATACGGTGCTCTTGCAAAATGTTGAAATCAATAATAATTTAACATGACTTCTTCATTTTCATTCTTTCTATTGGAGTGGTATTCCAATAGTGTATCGTGTATGCAGATAATATTTAAAAGAGATAAATTATATACTAAATCTGCAATTAAATTAAGCTCTAGGGAACTCATTTAGCACAAATAAAGGCATAAATTAAAAGAAATTTGCTACTAAAATAACTTTGAATTTACCTGGCAATTTAATTCATATAACGAGTAATGTATGAGCTAAAGTCGCATTTGAGTTATCGTTCTGCTTGACTGTTAGTGTTATATTTAAAACTATTTACTTTCACCAACTGACTTAATAATTTATTAAAATGCAGGTCTTTATCGGTATAAAACATTCAGTTCCCTTATTACCACTGTCAGTCTAATGGTCAGTGTAATAACGTCTGGTGACGGAACCAAAAAATTTCAAAAGGTTTCAACTGGTGTGAGTTTCGAAAGCAAAAAACTGTGACGTCAATTATTCCCATGTTGATGATGATACCAGCAATATGAATCAAATCAGGTTGTCAGTTAAAACAGTATTTTTGGTTTTTATTAATTTTCAATATAAATGTTTGAGCAGTGAGTCCCGAAAACCGTCCAAGTTGTCAGTGTGGCCGGGACCAAATCCTAAGCAGTGCTATTAAGATAACAACGGCCTCCACGCGATACGAGCAATAATGTGGTCCTAAGTGATTGTGGATACCTCATAGTGGTTCGATGTGCCCAATATTAGAGAGGTGGCTTTCAATGTTACGTTAAACTGTTATGGTGTCGAAATAAGGGCTAAAATGTTCATTTTGTTACGAAACTATGGAATAGTTTCGAGGACAACGGAAACTAATGTTTGTTTCGGTTGTTAAGCGGCTATGGTAATTATGGCCGTACAGTTTGCCTAACCATTTTCCTCCCCATGGGATTTTGTTTTTGTTTTGCATTCAAGCAAATGTGTAAGGAAAACACGCAAAATATGAATGTGTCGACGGCAGTACAATGGGTTCCGGAAGGTCGGATTTGTCGAGAAATGGATACTCGGTGAAGCGAGAATATCCAACCATGAGTATCTTGTAATTCGTACATTATAACATCTATTTCATAATTCTCATGCCATTATTGTGATACAGTTTAAACGATCGAATTATTTCTTGTATTAAGTTTCAGATGGTGTGTACTGCGTGTATACTTAGTGCTTTGAAATTACTTAAAATGTGATTTACAGTACAAAACTCCGAGTAGCTGCGATGATAATGCTACTTGAGATTTCCTGTCTTTTACAAGCTTTTATTTGACTCCGACAACGTGGTACTAATCTTGCAACTGAGCTGAGTTATATGGCATATCGATATCTTTGATTTACACTAACAATACACATTGAAATCAAACACTTAAACGGATTTTTGTCAAGGTTACAAAATACACCCACAACAAAAATCCGTTTGTTTTATTTAAACATAATGCATATCAGTTTATAGAATTTATACAGCTAAGTAACATGCTATTATTTTATTAATAAATGAATAAACCAATTAAACTAAGCTCTAGGGAAATCGAACAGAAAAGCATCATCATCGAGATATAAAATCATCATTGCGTATGGCATTAATCCTGTGAGGATCAGATTTGAATGTCCATATCGCGATATAAAATAAATAAGTTCTTATTAAAATGACTTTCACCCATCTTTGTATATGCTTTTCTTGATAATCTTATCAAGCAAATACTAAATATTTTTTATTCCCTACACTGCATCCCGAAACATCCCGCCGACATGCTAAGCCACTGAATTGAGCCGCAAACGTGAGGAATAGCCTCGCAGATAGGAGACCATAAATTATATGTATTTGCAACTGTCGAAATGCGCTATGAATTTTAATGTCACAAACTTGGTGAAGTAAACAGGAATTAGATATTTTTTTCGATATAGCAGTAGCTGCATAGCTATGAGTTACTTATTAAATGAAATATGTAGGTTATTTGTAAAGCATCTGAAAGACGCGTCCTGAAGGTGAGGCTAAATGGCTAAGCAAAGCTAAGTAATCAAGATCAAGATCAAGGATCAAGATCAAGAATCAAGATCAAGGATCAAGATCAAGGATCAAGATCAAGGATCAAGATCAAGGATCAAGATCAAGATCAAGGATCAAGATCAAGGATCAAGATCAAGGATCAAGATCAAGGATCAAGATCAAGGATCAAGATCAAGGATCAAGATCAAGGATCAAGATCAAGGATCAAGATCAAGGATCAAGATCAAGGATCAAGATCAAGGATCAAGATCAAGGATCAAGATCAAGGATCAAGGATCAAGGATCAAGATCAAGGATCAAGATCAAGGATCAAGATCAAGGATCAAGATCAAGGATCAAGATCAAGGATCAAGATCAAGGATCAAGATCAAGGATCAAGATCAAGGATCATGATCAAGGATCAAGATCAAGGATCAAGATCAAGGATCAAGATCAAGGATCAAGATCAAGGATCAAGATCAAGGATCAAGATCAAGGATCAAGATCAAGGATCAAGATCAAGGATCAAGATCAAGGATCAAGATCAAGGATCAAGATCAAGGATCAAGATCAAGGATCAAGATCAAGGATCAAGATCAAGGATCAAGATCAAGGATCAAGATCAAGGATCAAGATCAAGGATCAAGATCAAGGATCAAGATCAAGGATCAAGATCAAGGATCAAGATCAAGGATCAAGATCAAGGATCAAGATCAAGGATCAAGATCAAGGATCAAGATCAAGGATCAAGATCAAGGATCAAGATCAAGGATCAAGATCAAGGATCAAGATCAAGGATCAAGATCAAGGATCAAGATCAAGGATCAAGATCAAGGATCAAGATCAAGGATCAAGATCAAGGATCAAGATCAAGGATCAAGATCAAGGATCAAGATCAAGGATCAAGATCAAGGATCAAGATCAAGGATCAAGATCAAGGATCAAGATCAAGGATCAAGATCAAGGATCAAGATCAAGGATCAAGATCAAGGATCAAGATCAAGGATCAAGATCAAGGATCAAGATCAAGGATCAAGATCAAGGATCAAGATCAAGGATCAAGATCAAGGATCAAGATCAAGGATCAAGATCAAGGATCAAGATCAAGGATCAAGATCAAGGATCAAGATCAAGGATCAAGATCAAGGATCAAGATCAAGGATCAAGATCAAGGATCAAGATCAAGGATCAAGATCAAGGATCAAGATCAAGGATCAAGATCAAGGATCAAGATCAAGGATCAAGATCAAGGATCAAGATCAAGGATCAAGATCAAGGATCAAGATCAAGGATCAAGATCAAGGATCAAGATCAAGGATCAAGATCAAGGATCAAGATCAAGGATCAAGATCAAGGATCAAGATCAAGGATCAAGATCAAGGATCAAGATCAAGGATCAAGATCAAGGATCAAGATCAAGGATCAAGATCAAGGATCAAGATCAAGGATCAAGATCAAGGATCAAGATCAAGGATCAAGATCAAGGATCAAGATCAAGGATCAAGATCAAGGATCAAGATCAAGGATCAAGATCAAGGATCAAGATCAAGGATCAAGATCAAGGATCAAGATCAAGGATCAAGATCAAGGATCAAGATCAAGGATCAAGATCAAGGATCAAGATCAAGGATCAAGATCAAGGATCAAGATCAAGGATCAAGATCAAGGATCAAGATCAAGGATCAAGATCAAGGATCAAGATCAAGGATCAAGATCAAGGATCAAGATCAAGGATCAAGATCAAGGATCAAGATCAAGGATCAAGATCAAGGATCAAGATCAAGGATCAAGATCAAGGATCAAGATCAAGGATCAAGATCAAGGATCAAGATCAAGGATCAAGATCAAGGATCAAGATCAAGGATCAAGATCAAGGATCAAGATCAAGGATCAAGATCAAGGATCAAGATCAAGGATCAAGATCAAGGATCAAGATCAAGGATCAAGATCAAGGATCAAGATCAAGGATCAAGATCAAGGATCAAGATCAAGGATCAAGATCAAGGATCAAGATCAAGGATCAAGATCAAGGATCAAGATCAAGGATCAAGATCAAGGATCAAGATCAAGGATCAAGATCAAGGATCAAGATCAAGGATCAAGATCAAGGATCAAGATCAAGGATCAAGATCAAGGATCAAGATCAAGGATCAAGATCAAGGATCAAGATCAAGGATCAAGATCAAGGATCAAGATCAAGGATCAAGATCAAGGATCAAGATCAAGGATCAAGATCAAGGATCAAGATCAAGGATCAAGATCAAGGATCATCATACCTTAGACAGACGAGACTCTGGTACATTGGCATCCAAAAAGTATCTAAACTATACACTTGCATTTCATTGCTCGCCAATTCGTTTCTAGTTCCATAAGTACACACATCAAAAGTGTCTAGGGATCAACATATATTTTTGCAATAACTTTTCTCCTGATTGATATTAATTAAAATTTTCTTTAAGGATTCATCAAATAAAGTGTTTTCGTTTGTCACAGTAACGATAAACCAAGTCACCTTTGCATTAATAAAGAAATTTGCCATTTTCCTAATAAAGGGATTTTTGACATTTGAACCACTAACATTAAAGTTCGAAAAAAAGACTGAAATAACAGTTTTCTTTAAAATTTTATTGGGTAACTTAAACAATTAATAATCCGTGTTTCTACCGCGAACACTAACAACACAAGAACATCGGTTTGGCATACTCAAAATGAGTTCATCCAAATCACGCTGTGGAATGGCCGCCCATGTTCGTTGCAACAACAAAAAAAGGTCTTCTTGCGACTGGATACCCTCCATATTCGGCAGAGCTCTTCTCTGTAGCATATCCCATGCATGCTCAATCGGGTTCAAGTCTGGCGACTGAGCAGGCCAGGGCAGGACATTGATGTTAGCTGCGGCGAGAGTCTGTCTTACAACTCTTGCGGTGTGCGGTCGTGCATTATCATGCATTAACTGAAATAAGGGACCGATTTGCACTTGTAGAGGAACGATGACGTCTGATACAATCGTCTCAGCATAAATTTGAGCGTTGAGGTTGCCTCTGATCCAAATCAACTCAGTTCTTCCGCCGATCCAAATACCCGCCCATACCATGATGGTTCCACCACTATAAGGATGGACTTCCTGGCAGGATTTTAATCGCTGTTGGCGTCCAGGGGTTCTCCAGTGTCGTATACGTCTTGTATCCGGTCTCATACCAAAACGAGACTCATCAGAAAAGCACACGAAACGCCATTGTTCTTCTGCCCAATTTCTGTGTTCAAGAGCCCATTGATATCGAATCCTACGATTGTGCATTGCTATAGGTGGTACCCGTAGCGGTCTTCGGGAATGAAGGTTCACTTCATGCAAGCGGTTTCTGACTGTTTGGTCGCTAATTAAGTTCCCTGAAGAGTGATGAAGCCGCACGGCTAACATCATGGCGGTTATTGTTGGAGCTCTTCGAGTTAAGATTTGAATGTATCGGTCTTGTCTCCGTGTGGTGCAGCGATACCGTCCTCCATGGCGCTCAGCCACGGTACCAGTGCTTCGGTAACGTGTCCAAAGTCGACTGATAACACTCTGACTTGTATTCAGAGCTAAAGCCACAGTACGTTGCCGGGAACCAGCTTCTATCATTCCCACGGCTCTGAGCATTTCTTCCCTGCTTAAATGACGTCGCCGCTCCATAATAACGTTGGTTTTAATCAGTAGTAGGGAAACAGTAGCACTAATAATGTCTTCAATGCGTTGTATGTTTTTATAGGGAAAATATTGACAGCTGATTTTCATCTTTTACTCGAATTTGATTCACAGTTCCTGATTCAAATTATGAAATGCACCAAAAAGGATCCATATAAATTTATAAAATCATAAATTTATTACAAAGCCACATCTCAATCTCAAGAAATCCGCATAAAAATGCTTGATCCCTAGACACTTTTGATGTGTGTAGTTCTTAGTAATCGTCAGCGTTGGAACAAGTAAGTAACGGTTTCACTGAAATTCCACTAAAACTTTAATATACTAGTTCCACTTAGTTAATAGTCAGATCTATTGTATTCAGTCGCATGTCGTAATAATATATCAAACATGTAATGACTGTTTGATAACTTTATTATTGCTTAAGGAACTTCACTATCAAATTTACGGGTCGTATGCATGAATTGATAGTTAGGTGAGGAGGCACACTTTATGAGTCAAAGACCTTCATTCATATTAGAAATTACTAGCTGCGCCCCGCGGTTTCACACGCGTAGTTCCCGTTCCCGTTCCCGTAGGAATTTCGGGATGAAAAATAGATGTTGGCCGATTCTCAGACCTAGGTGTACAAAACGCTTGCTTGCATTTTGTAATGGTTGAAGGAAATTGAAGTGTCTAAGGGTAATAAAAGTTCTTTGCTAATGCATAGTCGTATTTTGGTTGATTGCGCAGTTGCATTTCAGAAATTGGTAGTGTTGTTGAACTATAATCTATGCTATGCTAAATGCTTTTATGAACCAAATTTCTAACAGAAAAATATCTGAAAGAGGTCGCTTAGACTCTTTTTCTTTTTTTGTCAATGGCCCCAAAACATTAAATTTGTAAATAAAAGTATCTGTCTGCAAGATCCCATGCGTGTGTTGGCGATGTCAAACCCGGGTCATTTATGGAAAATAGCAAACGTCTATGCTTTACCCAAGAGTGAAAGTCGGAACCTCAAGATTAGCAACCAAAAGATGTTATAATAATACAATTTGGTTTTACAATGTAAAAGAGACTGGCTAGTAGGAAAAAGTACTGACCACTCGAAAAAGAAACTCTAAATTTAAAATCACAGCATTATAATGATACTTCAAAATAACTCTCCGAATTCCCCGCAATAAAAATGAAGTTACGAGCATAACAAAAATAATTTCCTAGGAACTGGAACTCTACCACTTTAACGTGAAAGCTGACGTTGACAAACTACCGAAATGTAAGCCCCTGTAGTTAGTACTAAGCTGACCACAAAAGTCACGGGACAAAATTAAGAAAACTGCCTCATAGAGACATATTGCGGTGATCCATCTTTCTCGAGCTACGAGGGAAAATAGTTACAGTCCTGTGTATTAAGTAATTTGAGCCTGAATAACTATCCCCAAATACATTAACTTCCTTTATGGCTGTAATATGGAACGAATGAAGGTTAGGTTTACGGTCAATAAAAGTTTTTCGTTTGCTTACGATAGATGGCGTTGTTCATCAATTCAGTATTTAATAAAAGCATTTTTAATCAATGTTTTAACATGTACTTTTAAACTGGATATATTTTTTGGAATATAACTACGAATGGTTCCGATTAGAGATCAAAATTACGCAATAAAGCAAGACACATTACTTGATCCTCCTCTCTCCACCACACACAAAAAAAATGCTACTATAAAAATATGAACACGATACACTGAAAGCCGGAATGATTTGCGTATTAAGTAACAGCTAACTGGATTAATGGGAAGTGTCAAATGCACTCAGTTCTTTTAAAAAAATCGTCGGATATTAACCGACTTCTCGTTTCACTGTATTAAAACCACCTGGACATTAATATTTCGTGATTAAACCTCCCGGATCAACTGTTTAAACTGTACCACTGTAATTAAGGTCAGTAAGCGAATGCATGCTTAACGTTGCGATGCATTTTTCATAATAAGCATTTATGTTGCTTCCATTTATGTATTTTTAAGCGATTGTTCTGTTAATTTTGTGTGAAATTGATATTTTTCATGTTTTTGTGTGTATTAGTATTAACATAACATAACATAATCATTCACTACATCATCTCATCATAGTAACTGACCCCTAACTAAGCTCGAAACTTCCATCTAGGGTATCAGAAACTACGCACACACTCATTCATACACACACCCAGACCGAGAAAAACATTTGTGGTTCACACAAATGTTCACCCCGCAATCTTACGGATGGCAGTCCGGCATGGTGACCACTCTGCCATCGAGGCCGTCATATACATATAACGGGTCAATAAAATAATATCATTTAATTATGGTTGACTTTATTTATAAATAACTAGCAATTCTCGACTTTGATACAAATTTTTCGCAATTTCTTTCACAAAAACCTTGTCCTGACGGTAAAGACAAAACAGAATAATCCAATTTGGTGCACTCGTTCTGAAGTTTTAAGCATACATACGTTTGAGGAATATCCTTATTAATCAAATACAAAGCGTCAATTAAAAAATAGTTATTTATGGTACAAGCGAGGTAAGTTGGTGATTACTTTCGAGGCGCTATTGAGGCCCGAGCCGTCAGGCGAGGGTCTGAAGATAGCCGAGGATAGTAATCATCAATACACGCGTGTACCATACAACGTTTTTCAACACATTTGCGAAGAAATTATAATTTTTCGCTAATAAATAAACAGTTTTTCTATTCGCGCGCATCCAACACAGCAATGGTGATCGGCCAAAGACTAAAAGAATATACTTATTAAAAAAAAATATCGAATGAATGAATGAATGGAATCGACCATAGACCTACCAAAAGTAAGGAAACATAGTTGAAGTTTGTTTTTAAAATGTATGGACACAATTTTTTTGGTATCGAAACTTTTTTAAAATGAAAGCAATTTAAAAAAACAATCTATAACTCACTAGTGAATAAAACGTGTCATTATTCAACTGTTTTTTTGCACAAATAAGAGCCCCTTTATGAGCAAGTGTGTTGAAAATATACTTACTCATAATTCAAACAGTTTAAATCCACAGCTTTAATTTTTAAACGAAACAAACATCCCCTTATTTAACGTTGACTTTAAAACACCAAAAATTAAAACACAATTTTCACCGTCAATTTTTTTTCCTGCTCTTCGAATTCCCAGTGATCCGGTTTCATTATCAGATATACTCAATAATAATTGAATATTAATGAACTCTTTTAATAATTCGAGGCGTAAAGTAATTGGCAGTTCACAGGTCTCATCGAAATCACGTATTATTAAATTTCATTGATATAATACCAATTATTACTCGGATGTCGGTGTCAGATTGTAATAAGCTTAATTGTGCATATTTCGATTTTAAAGAGGCATAGTAAAAGATTAACAAAACTACATTGGGATCGTTACAGTACAGCTATCAATTAAAGGTGATAAAAACTATTTTTCAACACACTTGCTCATAAAGGGGCTCTTACTTGTGCAAAAACAGTTGAATAATGACACGTTTTATTCACTAGTGAGTTATAGATTGTTTTTTTAAATTGCTTTGTTTTAAAAAAAGTTTCGACACCTAAGAAATGGTGTCCATACATTTTAAAAACAAACTTCAACCATGTTGCCTTACTTTTGGTAGGTCTATGGTCGATTCCATTCATTCATTCATTCGTTTTTTTTTTTAATAAGTATATTCTTTTAGTCTTTGGCGATCACCATTATTGTGTTGGATGCGCGCGAATAGAAAACTGTTTATTTATTAGCGAAAAATGATAATTTCTTCGCAAATGTGTTGAAAAACGTTGTATGGTACACGCGAGTATTGATGATTACTATCCTCGGCTATCTTCAGACCCTCGCCTGACGGCTCGGGCCTCAATAGCGCCTCGGAAGTAATCACCAACTTACCTCGCTTGTACCATAAATAACTATTTTTTTTTATATTTTTCCTTCCGCCATGCCGATATTTTCTATAGGTCGTAAATGTCGTGTATTCATTAAAAATTGTCTTAGTTCAGCTTAAACAGTAAAAGAATAGTAAGCATATCATATGCATAGGTGATATAATGAATAAGTGAATGAGTGTGTGGGTAGTTTCTGATACCCTAGATACAAGCTTCGAGCTTAGTTAGGTGTCAGTTACTATAATAAGATGATGTAGTGAATGATTATGTTATGTTATAATAAAGTGTAAAATAAGAATTTTAATACCTAGTTATATGAATTCAAAGAAACATTCCTGCCTAAAAGAAACTCTTCAGTTCTATTCCAAGATTCAAAAGAACAACAAAAATATATTTGAAACAAATAAAAGTTCATTACAACTATAAAAATCCCTAACCTATTGAAATAGAACGTTGCAAAGTTTTGTTGTGAGGTTGTGAGTAACGAAACGTTTTTTTTCCTTGACCATAAATAAAAGGAGGTCGGTCATCGGGTGTTATAAATAAACTTGGTATCACAGGGTATCCCTTAGGTATCGTTAACCCATGGTGTAATCGTGTTACCGCTCGTAAAACGCTTTACCGGTTACCGCAAACAAATTAACCGATTTTAGTACTTATAAATGGATGTTAAGATCGTTTATTGTATTGATTTTGTGCTCAAAATTTGACTGGGAGGTAACTGATAATGGTGTCAAATAAATTTGCGATGGTGTCCAGTCAGCTGTTATTGGTAAACTCTTGGCATCTTATTAATAAAATAGCGATAACAATGGTTTAGTTAGTTCATGTCCCCGCAGAAAACCTCGAACCTTAATCAACCACACTGGCTCAGTGCATTGGTCGACTTCACTTCAGGTTTCCTTGCGATGTTTTTCTTCATTTGTTTTTACTACACTTTCTTTTTGAATACACGTTGATAAGTACTTAGTGGCGTTCGAACTAATGTTCCCCGATTGGAAGTTACAAGCCTTAACTACCACGCTACCGCTAGAACTCATTCTTATACTGTGACGCTACTGACGCTCTTTCTCTATTAAACTAACTTAAATGATCCTTTATTTACATGCCCATATTATTATATAAAACCGAATTTATAAGTCCGAATGGAAGTGAAAGACCTTAACTACCACTCTTTACTATCACTACCACTGCATAGTATAAAAAAGTCACTTCCCGCTCTCTATCCCTATGTATGCTTAGATCTTTAAATCTATACGCTACGGATTTTAATGCAGATTCTACCATCGTACTTAATAGTATAAAAACTAAAGTCACTTCCCGATGTCTGTCTCTATTTATGCTTAGATCTTTAAAACTACGTAATGGTTCTTTTTAATAGATAGAGTTATTCAATTCATAGGTTTTTAGCATAATTATTTTGCCGCATTCTTACGAAAGCGGGAACTACGTTCGAGAAATCGCGGGACACTGCTAGTACTCTACCAAACTAACTTAAATAAATCCTATTTACATGTCCATACATAGCAACAAGCTTGCATAACTTCCTGAGGCATAAATTAGTCTGTTTAAGTTAAGAGGATTACAGATATTGGTTTTGACATATTCGAAACCACAACACAAGTTTCAAACTAATTGGATTTAGTCAAAACATTTCAACGGCCCATGAAAATGGGTATTAAAGATGTACTTCTGTTTAGTGTATTTTGGGTAATTAATGATTTTGATGGACATTTTATTAAAGTAACAGCGTGTTCCTTGAAATAGCTGTTTTAACTGATGATGGTGGATAAAAATAGTCGGGATATTCAATTTTTTGTACCCTTCAAAACGTTTGCGTATTTTGTGATGATCTGTAGAGATGTGACGCGATTATTATTTCATTATTTTAAGCAAGTACTTTTATATTTTCTTATAGAATTTGAAAAAATGTCTAGTCTGTTTTTTTTTTTTCGATTCTTGAATCTCTGTTTTACATAAAAGGTATCATCAAAAAAGTTTTATTCAGGTTTTATTTCATAGACTAATATGTAAGCTTATTAAGTGAACTTCAAAGGGCTTAAAAATGACGACAAAATTAATAAAAAATAATATCTATAAAATATTAAATAAAATAAAACGACCAACTTTATAGCTTAAATTTACGTTTATTTCATCACTTTATATACATTAAATAATCCAAAAACTTTACATACACCTTAAATATGTACGATAAAAACTCAGACAGAAAAATGTACTCCAATTTGTCTAGAACTAACTTAAATATACTAATTTGACATTCAAAAATATCCATCCCTTATGCTAATCTATAATTAAATGATGTGGCGTATAATTTATACGAATGAATGAATAAAAAATGAGCAAAACTGTGTCTGTACTTTTTCAATAAATTAGCTAGAACATATTTTTTCCATTTACTTTTTATGGTATACTTTAAACCTGTTAGAGTTGGCAGCTTTCATTTACCTCGATATTGTAACAACGCAGAGAGGTAAATAATGGCATAGAGTGCGTGTATTGATGACAATCAACGCAAAGACTCTGTTGGTAAAATTATATTTAAAGTCAAATTAACTTCGGATTATTACCTTGCATCTATATAATAACTTAATGTATTATTAGTTATACATTTTTTAAATTAAAACCAGTTTAGAACGTACTTTCCGTGCTGCTGAACGCACGTAATAGGTACAAAAAGTCTCAAGAATCAAACGTTTTAGCAAAAAAATAGAAAAAGAAAAGTAGAAAGGCTCACAACAATCTTTCAAAAACTTCGTTAGAGGCAAAAATTGCAAAAGGTGGACTAAACAACATTTCAGGTAGAACATTTTCTTACTTATACCACTGTTCATCTTCATATTTATTAACTCTATACAATACTGGAATATACTCTATGTTGCCAGCTTTCATTTTGCCTCAGCATTGTTTCTCCGCGAGTAATGTTTTTTTTTATAAATTATTTATTAGATCTGTTTTCTATGATGTTTTTTCTAAACATTTCATTGACGTTTAATGTATTTCTTTGTTTACATTGTGGCTTATTCGTTCGCGTTTATTTTTTACCTCAAAGTTAGAAAAACAAAGGAATAAGTAAAGAATTATTTTTGGCGCTTGGTAGGAAGTAAACAAGTCTCTACTCTTAAAATTTCTACAGGATAAATAGTAATTTTTAAGTACTGCAGTATTCTTGGAATTCTCTCTTATTCATAATCATTCACTACATCATCTCATTATAGTAGCTGTTCCCTAACTAAGCTCGAAGCTTGTATCTAGGGTATCAGAAACTACGCACACACTCATTCACACACACCCAGAACGAGATAAATATTTGTGGTTCACACAACCCCGCAACCCCGCACGGGAATCGAACCCGCAACCTTATCTTAGTATTACTTATAACTCTTCTGTACCTACATAATGTTTTACTGAAAATTTCACAAAGGACCAAACTAGATAGATATGGCCAAGATGAAGGTCCTGGGTTCAGTTCACAAGTCCATCATCAGGAATCAAATTCATGCATCAATGTTGGCTAATTTCCAACCATGGATCATGTTTGGCATCACCATCGCATCACGCAAGCGTAATGTATACGCCAGAATGACCACTGTGACTTATAGTGAATAACGTTTATTTACAAAAAAAATATCGATAGTTTATACTCTGTGGGCACGATGTTTCATTGCCTATCACTAAGTAGGTCGATTAATCCTTTTGTTATAGCGAGAAAAAAAAATGGCGACCGGCCGCAAGTAGGTATTTCAATGACACCCAAAAATGACAGGTGACTATTATAGTAACTGTCAAAAATACTGTTGTTCTTTTTCACTCAGTGAGAGAGAGCTTTTTCCTTCTCACGGTACCAATATCAGTGAGACAGAAAGTTTACACCTGAACAGAGGTCTTAGTGCCTATTTCACCATCTTCAAGTAACCTTCCGAGTACGTACTCACAAGTGTTGTCTTTGTCACTTGATATAAAGTAAGAAATAGACAACACTAACTTTACTTGGTGAGTAACTTTTTAACAACTCAATTTAACATATCACTCTTATTTACTCACAACTGAAGACCATCATATAAGTTTATATAAAAAATACTCCTAAAGCCAATGTAATTTACTTAAGTACTAAACATTTCACGCTGAAGAGTTCTCAGCTTTCTCTAAACGTTTACCTACCTACATCGATTTCCATTCAATCAATTACGGTCTTTAACACCACATAACACGATATAGAATCGTTTAAACACCTTAACAAGCACTAATTGATCTCCGAGACCTACCTAGATAAAGGATGTAGAGCTCTCGAAATAAATGTCTCAAGGTAATTGAGTAACGCTTAATAGAATATAGGGGAGAAAGGTTTGTAACACTTTATTGTAATGAGGATAAAGTCTAGTTTTCCTTGGCAATTCTTGTTTTGGTTTAAGACTACTATTATAAAGAGGTTTCGAGAAGCTGAAATTACAGGATTTCCTGCCTTCGTTGTGGTGATATTTACATGAAAATATTAAGAGAAATAGATTTTTTTCTAGAAATTATTGCTTCTTAAGGTATAAGTTGGTGGCCGACCGCAGACCACACGAAGCCGACCACACGAAGCCGCGCCACTACTGGTTTGTATGAATCTCTATGAAATAACATTCGAAGTGGGCTTCATGAAGCTAGCTTCGCGTCGCCGAGCAGCAGACGGGAGTGTCGCCCGACCGCGGATCAGTAGTGAAGCTGGCCATAGATATATATATCCGACCATAGATTAAATCAGCGGTCCCACAGTGAGCGATGAACTATCGGCGAGTTTCTCGCCCAAGAAAAGGACAGTGAATGTCCATTCCATGTTAACGAAAGATTAAATTAAAATTAATTATGGATAAATTAAATTGAATAGAATAATTGTTAATTGAAGAAACAGTACACTAATTACTCGATATTTTCATTTTCAAGAACATTTAATCCGTAAACGAAACCTTTTTTGAATTGAATTTTGATCGAACGTTGTCTCAGTTGTCTGACAGACTCATGTCATGTCTGACTATTTTCTTCGCTCGACGTTATATTTATTTTTTTATTTTCGTACAATTTTAAATAGTAAAAACACGGATACGTAGAAAAGTAGCAATTGTTGATTTTGTACCGTTGCGTTGCGTTTGTACCAACACACAAGACGTCGTGTCGCAACAACTGCCTCAATGTTTGGCTGAATAATCACTACTATTAACAAAGGCGAGTGCGAAACGAACAGATATACCGACCCCCGTGCCAACTGCGCCCTCTTCTGCTACACGTGCCCCTTAGCAGAAGAGTTACGCGCAGGTATCCCGCCAGCCGCTCCGCAAACCAAGCAACCAACAAGCCTCATCTGGTGCGTACTATCCAGGTTAAGAGCGTAGCTGCACCTAAGAAACAGCAAGTAGCAGTAAGTGCAGCAGAGAAAGTCGACGTGGATGGCTTCACCCTGGTAGAGAGGAAACTTCGCCCGAATCCGTCCCGTAACCGACGTGGTACCGCCCCTTCTACAGTAACAGAGGTCACTCTACGTATTGTGGAGATGGCGCCCACCGTATCGGTTACTTCAAGTACCGAAGTACAGGGACATGTTACTCATATTATTATAATTATGTGCGCGTGGTTTGGAAGACTGTGTGCTTAAAACAAATAGGTTTACAGAAAGTTAACATTAAAAAATATGCTTTGTTAATAAATTATTTGTGTTAGTTGATTTAAAATTAAAAATATTTGTGTGAAAATCTTTTGCAGTTTTTATTTACTATACTTATATATTAAACACAACGAACGCTATGCTATCTATGCCTTGCTTATTATACCTATAATATTCCTTGAGAATCGATGATTTCAGAAATATCTACATACATTTTTCACCTAGATAGATGTGTATTATAAGATTTACGAGTCAAATTTCACCCGAGCGAAGCCGGGATTTAATCTTGTAATTACATAATATGTCATCTCTTTTGTTTACACGGAATGTATGTTCACTGTCTTTTTCTTGGGCGAGAAACTCGCCGATAGTTCATCGCTCACTCAACGTCAGACATCTTATTACACGAAGCACCCGGAACTTAGAGTAGAAAGCCAAACGGAGCGAAAACTGGGAGGCCTTCCCCTCTGTCAAAGGTTTAAGAATGCAGAATGCCCGTGGGCTTATGGTTTTATAAAAACTAATCGCCTCGCGTTCCGCGCATGTTCCGCGTCATTCAGCAAATGACAGTGCGCGTCGAATGATACCCAACAAAAATGCCAAATTGCTGTGTATTTTTATGTATAAAAAGCGATCAGAATCATCAAGTATACAAAAGGATAATACCACTTATCACTTGTAAGTATTATGTAATATTGTTAAATAATGCACTAAATTACAAAAACAAAAAAAAATGTTCTGTTCGGAATCTAAGTCAGTCCGCTTTTTCATAATAGGTATACGAATATATAGCTTTTTTACTTAATAGTCAAAAATCATTGACAGCAAATTTATCGTTAGTATCAAGCACTAGTGTCGCTTACTTTAAATTGACGTCATCTCTTGCACGTATAGGTACGGCCCTGTGTGAGAATGTACAAGTGTGCGTAAATTGCAACTAGTGTTTGATAATTTTGGTCGTGTACGTTCGTAGCTACGTCACCCCCAGTTGCATTGGTGTGAAATTGTCTGTGTGTGCGTTACCGCACTCTCCACGCAGAAATTGACAGACTTTTCTATTATCAAATTTGTTCTCTTATTGTCTCCGTTTGGCTTTCTACTCTAAGACTCGGAACGAACGAACTGGATGTCATCATCTGTTGCCATCTGCAGTTGTCGCCTGCAGTCGGGTTCGAAATCAAAACCGCAGCTACGTAAAGCTACGAAGTGTCATGATGACATTAGCCGGCTTCGTGTGGTCGGCTTCGTGTGGTCGGCTTCGTGTGGTCGGCTTCGTGTGGTCTGCGGTCGGCCACCAACTTATACCTTAATTCTATTTTTGCTTGTACTTATTTAAGGTGTCAAAACCATTCACATTCATAATCGCAATACTACCAAACACACTACTTAACAAAATCTAGAGAAAGTTTATTTCAAACTCATTGTGAAAATTCGTGAAAAATTACTGGCCGTTAAAATTTAAAAATGTAGCCTGGATGAGGTTTAATCATTTAGTTCGAAATTAAAAAAAAAATACAAAAAAGAATCTGTCACGTCTAGAAAACAAATAAAAATGTGTGACAGACTTCTTCTTGTTACAATATTTTGAATTTCGAACAAATTAGTTAATCCTGTTCCAGCCTACATTAAGTTTTTTAATGGCCAGTATTTTTTTTAGTACACAGTTCAAATAGTTTACTTGTTTCCTCAAACTTCGTCGAGTAGTTTATTTGCCATGCAGGAATTTAAAATGAAACGCACCTATTTAGCAGTGTAGCAGATTACTCTGCCATTAAGAGTATCTGTTTATATAGATATAAACGTATATAACACTATTCAGACTTCCAAAATCAATATCTAATCAAAACCGACATCAATTGAAGACGGGCAATGAGAAATGTAACATGTCTTTATACTCGTAAGCAGTCACATATTGATTTGCGTCTACAGATTGAATAGTGCGATGTCTTATTGCTATCTTAATTTAATAGTATACTTAAACCTTTTCCCTTCAGTTGAGCAGGTTTAATAAAAACTGTTAAAATTGTTGTGGCGTTAATTGTATGTTTTATGATGTGTACTTAGTAGAACAAAAATTTTATTGTTATATTGTATTTAATTAATAAATTTAACATATTGTTGTGTTTCACGACAATCACGTGTCTTTTTTATACAATTTTGTATTGTACTAGCTGTACCCCGCGGTTTTACCCGCGTAGTTCCCGATCCCGTGGGAATGTGGGGATAAAATTGCTAAAAACCTTCCTCTTGAAAAACTCTATCTATTATTGACAACCGCAATAAAATCCGTTGCGTAGTTTTAAAGATTTAAGCATACATAGGGACAGAGAAAGCGACTTTGTTTTATACTATGTAGTGATTGTATTAAATTAATTAATTTAACTTATTGTTGTGTTCCACGACAGTCACGGGCCTTTTTTTACATTTTTATATAGTACGACAGAAAATAATCAAAGTAGTAAAAAATATTGCTTATCAAAATGAAAACCTATGTCAAAATACTTACAGCACAATTTTCATTGTACTCTAACCACAATGATTCGTTTGAAATGTCTAATTAAAAGGTAAGATCAAAAGATTTCCCAGAAAATATTCACCAACGTTCAAAACCTAGGCCAAAACTTTCTGATTGACTTTGATGTGTTTTAAGGTTTCAAACAGGTACAAATTTTAGTTGATTAATGGGAAAACTTATTTAATCACTACACAGTATAAAACAAAGTCGGTTTCTCTGTCCCTATACACCCTTATTTTGAAATTGCGATACCTTATTTCACAGCTTATGTAAACGACGGGTGACAATATAATAGTGAAGTTAGTTTTTTTCTTTTGCTTTTATTTCAAAAGTTATGATAAGTTAAAGATTTTCAAAATCCCGCCGAATTTCATTGTTATTCTACACCGAACGCTGCGATACACAGCTGAGCGCGGTCATCGACCCGAGCCGTCACAGAATACTTGATAGCTAGTGTGCCGTTTGGTAATACGGCATTTATTTTGTATTTTTTAAAGATAAGTAATCGACTATCATTTTTGATATTTTTATTGGATATATGGATTCAGTTACTGCTACAGATATTCTGATTTTAATAAGTCCCATATTTTCAAAATAGGGGTGTATATGCTTAGATCTTTAAAACTACGCAACGGATTGTGATGCAGTTTATTTTAAGAGATAGAGTGATTCAGTGGGAAGGTTTTTAGCATAATTTTATCCCCATATTCCTACGGGAACGGGAACTAAGCGGGTGAAACCGCGGGGCGCAGCTAGTAAATGTATAAAACAGTTATTACCCAGCTTTAGGAATTTAGTAACCAGATTTCGACTTTAGGCTTAGCTTCGTAGTTACTGTACCAAGGATATGTACCTACAGTGTAGTTATTTTAACTTCACAATGATCGAATAGTTTAGTGGGTAATTAGTAACTTTACATGCTTGGCCTGAAGTTACGGATCATTTTCCACTCATGGAAGATTTCAAACATATATCTTGGTCTGGGTGGGTGTATGCGTAGTTTCTGATACCCTATTATATGCAACGTGTTAGAAGTCAGAATGATAACATGATTAATTCCTCAGGAATGTGTCATCCAACCATGGCGAGACGATGTCGTAAAACATATGATCACTTTTTCTGATACAACTTTTTAAAATTGAATAGTTTCCATTAAAATTCAGTAACAAAAATACCGTCCTATCACTACATAGTATAAAACAAAGTCGCTTTCTCTGTCCCTATGTACGCTTAGATCTTCTAAACTACGCAACGGATTTTGATGAGGTTTGTTTTAATATATAAAGTGATTCAGTGGGAAGGTTTTTAGTATAATTTTATCCCCATATTCTTACGGGAACGGGAACTACGCGGGTGAAACTGCAGGGCGCCGGTAGCTTGAATATAAACCTAAAAAACCATTACGTTCGTATACAATTTATAAATTCCATTAAAAGCATATTGTTTAGCTCCGTAATCAAATTAACAAAGAGCTTCCAGCTGTTAATACTTCGTATGACAAATTTGAATTCGTTAAAAAAGTTTCGGACAAAAAAGTTTAATTTAATAAAATAGAAATGAACCACAACGTAAACGAATCCAATTTAATATTTTTGGTTTGAGAGCAATCACAATAAAGCTGTGTTTAGACTGGTTGGGGACAAATTAAGTAAAATATTGGTTGATACATATCATGAATTATTTTTAACGAAACTGTGCAGGGAGAGCTTTTACATTTGGATAAGTAATCATTTATATATTTGGATAATAGGAGCGTCGATGGCGAAGTGGTTAAGGCCTTTAGCTTCCATTCGGAAGGTGCCTGGTTCGATCCTCACTACGTACCAATGTGTTTTCGAATTTCAAATACATATCTTATGTACGTTTATTCAAAACTAGTAGCGCTCCGCGGTTTCACCCGCGTAGTTCCCGTTCCTGTGGGAATACGGGGATAAAATATAGCCTATGGCACGCACTGATAAATTAGCTTTCCATTAGTGAAAGAATTTTTGAAATCGGTTCAGTAGTTTCGGAGCCTATTCGTTACAAACAAACAATCAAATCTTTCCTCTTTATAATATTAGTTTAGATGTTCTACATAGTTTTGCTTTTACTTTTCATACAGGCCGATACTTTACTTTTATCTCAGGCGTTAATACAAAGGAACACAGAATAAAAATACTGGCAATTTATTACAGCAAATATACAACATTATAAACGAGTCCTAAGTTTAACTGAAATTATTTATGCATTGTTCAATTCCGTTGACCTTCTAACCAATCAACCCTGAAATATAACACACAATAGTTTTGAATTTAGAAGATAAATTGTACTAATATCGAAGTTGGTAATTAAACTGCAATTCAGTTGATTGTACTTAGTTCGTATTTTCACGTGCTATAACTGAAGGCTGTTGGTTTGATAGAGCTAGTACTTGCTTTGTGATCCTGAGATAGCGTGATCAAATCGCAGATGGATTAGGTTTTTTATTTGTGTATGTAGTTTCCTTGTTCTTAGGGAATAATAAAATAAAAATCCATTTATTGCTTTTACAAACAATACAAAAGATATAGGTAAGTAAAATACAAACATGTTTTTTTTTAATAAATAAATGTATTGCAGAATGTTCTAGAAAAGGGTTTCTCAAATGGCTAGTACCTCTGCTAAAGTTTCAAAATGAAAGAACTCAGTTGTTTTAAAGTTTCTGTGTTTTGCATTGAAACTTTCTATGACTTTCTAAAAGTTAAATAAGTATAATTTTGCAATTATGGCTCACTTGAATCTTTAATATAAAATATACTTAATACTTACCATTAAAAACCACAGTTTGCTTTACTAAAGTTATATTGTACGATGTATACGAATATGTTAATGTGTTGACATTATCATACAAAATATCCTTAGCATTAAAACGTATGAAAAAATATACCACAAAAATCAAATCCCAACTTTTACACACAAGCTCCCGAAACGTACCAAAAATACATAATACAGTTCTATATACACATATACGAAACAAGGAAGTGCCATTGAAGATACTTATTTGATTTAGTAAATAGTCTCATTGGTTATGTAAACGGTGGAATGGAAGGTCAATAGTAACTCCTGTTTTGGGCGTAGATAGTAGCATTAACGTTAATGTATTCGCATTCATTACTATTCGTCGCGATAAATGTTTTATTGGTTTTCTTTTACTTCACCTTGATTAATTAAAGAAGATCAAGGTTTGTTGTACCTATTTTATTTTAACCTTTTTTAACGCTGAAAAATTGCATTTTTATATAATCCACCACTTTCTTACTCAGCCGACACCGACTATGTCATTCTTTAGGAACTCATAGATTTGTAATTTGTAATATTATGTAACGAGCAGCGCCCTGCGGTTTTACCCACGTAGTACCCGCTCCGGTCAGAATGTGGGGATAAAATTAAACTAAAAACCTTCCTTTTAGGGACTAGACACATGTATTCAGCTCCATTCCGCGTTTGTCATTTGTTTTGATTTTGTATGGAGATGATTCAGCTGAATGGGTTTGTACGTGTGCGTACGCGACAGCGATTTTATTTTATAGCATGTAGTGATATAAAACTTATGGAGCATATTCATTAGCCTTAAAAAAATGAAAATTACTAAAATCATATGACTGCTAAGGTAAATAAATATAACCTAGTTTAAAAGTAGGTTATCAAACCTACTTGTCTGTAATTATTTGTTGTTTCACGGTCAACGTTTTATTATTATTTTTTTGTTTTATAAATGAACGGCATTGAATCTTAGTTTAGTAATATCTTCACAACTTCTTTAAAAAATAGAGTTTGCTTAAATGTTTTAGTCCTACTTATTATAAAGCCGAATGTTTGTGAGTGTGAATGTTTGGATGTTTGTTCCTATATCACGCAAAAACTACTGAATGGATTATATTAAATTTGGAACAGATGTACCTTATAACTAAGAATAACACATAGAATACTTATTGATATCTTTGATTTACACGAACACTACACATAGAATACTTTTTATCCCAAAATTCCCATGGGATTGGGATTCACGCGGCTAAAACCGTGGGGCGCAGCTAGTTAAAAATAGAACGGTACACTATTTATGACTTACCTTGTGAGCAACATGTTTTCGAATTATGAATCTTATGAAATAATCTTAGGTGAAGTAGAAAAATATGAACTTGATAAACAACAACAGTTCTAGACATTATCTAGACTTATAATGGACTTGTTCACATAATTTTTATTTTTCGATGTGTCCTTGTAGATTAAATAAGCTTTTCATAACGAGTTACGCATCCGTACCGATTTTCGTCTAATGAAGTTTTTTACACGAGTTACGCGTGTGAGTTTAGTTGAATCCTTTGACTAATTTCAGTCACACCCGCCTAGCGATGCCATCGCGAGCGTATCTCACTCCTACTGATTTTAGCATGCTTTAATTGTGGCCTGGTCCACCGTATGAGGCTTAGTTGACGGTTTTTTTTTTTTACTAGAATTATCATCATTTACGAAACCATTTAGCTATATTGTTATTTTAAAGATTCCCTACTATGTTATTAAAAGTAGCATCCAATGCATTGGCATTAATAAGAATGCTTCAAGTATCTGAAAATGTCTCAGAGGCATTGTTATAGAGTCCCAGACTCAAGATTTGAAAGCAAACAATACTCAACACATTCCTTTGAAAAGTTTCGACTTCATCTCTCACAAATCAATTCAAAACATTTTATATTTGTATTCAGTTATTATGATTATGTGTTAGTAGTGATTCACAAGTATTAAGGTACAATTCTAAGTTGGGCCGCAGACCGCAAACTGCAAGCGACAATACTTTTCTATCAACATCTATGAAAGAGCGCGTCGCGACTGCAGGCAGTAGTGTACCCGCTCGGAATCAATTTCATAGACGTTCATAGAAACAAGTGTTGTCGCTTGCGGTCTGCGGTTGCAGTTTGCGGTCTGCGGCCCGTATGTGCTCATAACTACTAAACATGAAAACTAAATTAGATAATTCTTTTTTTTATTGCATTCATTTTGCAAAATCTCTTTCTTCTCATACATTTGACGAATGCCGTTAACGGACTTGATATATAAATCTAGTAGGCTGAATCCTCTCGGGAAAGACAAAATAAGATGAGCTGTAAATAATGACGATGACACAAATCAAAACTAAAAGAAAACGCTTAAATATTTGAAAAAAAAACCATCATTATAAACAAAGGTTGAAAAGGTGATCATTTTAAAACTGAACCACAATAACTTCTTCGAATATTAAAACCTTTTTCTCAACTCATTATTTCTTTCTTTACACGATGTTCTTTTGAAAAAAGATTAAGATAATACAACTCTGGTAATAGTTTTCTCAGCTGTTTCCTTTCTTTGCCGTACTAACGAGTATCTTGTCCGACTTAAAATTATGAACGTTAATGAATAACTTTGTTAGATATAATTACACCTGGTATTGTAACTGTACTGCAATTACCTGGTTGTTTAAAATTGGTATGTCTTTATGTTTTACTAGCTATGTCCTGCGGTTTTACCCACGTGGAACCTTATCCCTTGGGAATTTTGGGATAAAAAGTATCCTATGTATTATTTCTAATTATAAGGAACATCTGTACCAAATTTCATCTAAATCGGTTCAGTAGTTTTTGTGTGAAAGACTAACAAATATACACATTCACTCAAACTCTTTCGCCTTTATAATATTAGGGT
The DNA here is from genome assembly GCA_958496195.1 of Timandra comae. NCBI lineage: Eukaryota > Metazoa > Arthropoda > Insecta > Lepidoptera > Geometridae > Timandra > Timandra comae. The sequence continues at coordinate 8,732,857 of OY292363.1, read as the reverse complement.
AATGTGATATTGTAAAATAAAATAATATAGTAAGGTATCAGCCTACATGATATCCTATACAAGGTCTGTCTTTCTCTCTCCCACTGTTGATATTAGTAAACACTACATCATCTCATTATAGTAACTGACCCCTAACTAAGTTCGATCTAGGGTATCAGAAACTACGCACACACTCATTCACACACACACACCCAGACCGAGATAAACATTTGTGGTTCACACAAGTATTCACCCCGCGCGCACGGGAATCGAACCCGCAACCTTACGCATGACAGTCCGGCATGGTGATCACTCCGCTATCGAAGTCGCCGAGTATAGCGAAGAAAAATATCCGTAATCACCTAGCTTGCCTAAAGCGTGGTGGTGATCTGAAACCCGAACCATGTTTATAAAATAACATACAAATGCATCGCTCAATTTAAGACTCTCTCACTGAAAGATTACTTACTGTTAGTTTTTCCAAAATTTCCACACCCAGGCAAAACTAGTTATTATATTTAATGAAAATTAAAATGTATTTCTTATTTAGTAAACATTTTTAGCTCTTAGATTTCTGCAACAGACATCAGATATTTCATTAGCTAAAGTTCATTAATTTTCTTGACGTTGCTTTAAGATTTTGCTAAGACATTTTGTTTTTAACACAAGTAATAGTGCTAATAAAAATTGTTCAGCAAACTCCATAATATTTAATATTATTATTTTTTCCAACATAACTAGATATAATATCAAAACAACGTTCATCATAACTATAGTGGCTATTTATGTACTTTAAATACATATTTTTTCATTATATTTTCCCTAAAAACAAGTGACTCTAAAACATTAAATTTAAAAAACCCCCAACACAATGGGTCGTGGGGCTTTTGGGACCGGGACCGCGGTCCAAACTTACACCTTTTAATTTTTTATTATTTTTGAGTAGTATTTTGGGACCACAAGAAAAATGAGTTTAAAGTACAGTTAACAAAAACATAGCAAATAAATTTAATAAAAATATATCTTCTTCTACAGAGTGAACTTTTCAAGTGGGCGTGGTAGACTAAATCCGAAAAAAATGCTAAAAGAAGTCTCGAGACCTATTTTGATAAAAACAAAAACTACATCATTATATTTTTGAAAAATCTATATTCTTTGCCAGGAATCAAACCAGTTGAGTATGCCACAAAAATGTACACACCCTGTATTATCGTGTCATCTGAAAGTGTTGTTATTAAAGAAACTACTCTTTTCAGCATTTATTGATATTTCTTATAAGTAGTTTCGGATATCGTCTACCAAACCTACTTGAAAAATTCATCCTGTATAGTTATAATATAGTTTTCAACACACTTGCTCATAAAGTGGCTCTTATTTTTCCGCAATCAGGCACATAATGACACCTATTATTCACAAGTGAGTTATAGATTTTTTAAGGTGCTTTGTTTTTAAAAATGTTTCGGTACAAAAAAGATCGTGTCCATAGATTTTAAAAAGAAATTCACACCATATTGCCTTACTTTTGGTACGTCCATGGTTGAATTCTGTGTGTGAGGCAGTATCTTGACAGTATGTACTTTATGTTGACTTCAATCAATTTTTTTTATAAGTACTTCTCTATTAATTCTTCTTATAATCTATGCCCATTATAATTTCTATTGTTGTGTTGGATGTATAATAGTAGTAGTTTTGTAAAATATAATAAAAATGGCTTTATTGAATAGTCGCGTTTCGTGCGCCCAATCATTTTGGTTCACTTTGATTCGTTCGTCATTGGTATTTAACATCAAACTCACAGATTTACTAACCGAATAGACATGGCAAAGGGCTTACCTCGCAAGCCACAGATACTTGAAATTATTGAAGTATTCCAATGAAACTAAATATTATCTTAATTTAGTTTCAAACATATATTATTGTTGTAAAGACTTAATATATGTATTTAAATATACTTACTAAGAGTATAAAAATTTTTATTTAAAAAATAACGCTTTAAGGTTGTGCTGTCCTGGTACTTCTAATAATAAATTCTCCAAGACCAAGACCAATTACTTTATTTAATATTGTGAATCAATTTAACAAAGTTTTAGACCTCTTCTACATTTCTGTTCTCCTGGTAGTTAAAATAAATTATTGTAAAATTTCTTATACATAATGTTTATTTTGAACACAGCAATATGTTTTTTTTTGTTAACTGTACTTTAATCTCATTTTTCTTGTGGTCCCGAAATACTACTCAAAAATAATAAAAAATTAAAAGGTGTAAGTTTGGACCGCGGTCCCGGTCCCAAATGCCCCACGACCCAACACAATTACTTTCATACCCCCATAACTTTTAAACGGGAGAACCGATTTTCATCAAACATTTCTAAAAACACTCGCACTTAAGTCCCCTTTAATACAAAAATAACTAATTTCAAATCGGTTCATCCATTCGGGAGCTATGATGCCACAGACAGACAGATATACACACACACACACAGACACGTCAAACTTATAACACCCCTCTTTTTGCGTCGGGGGTTAAAAAGATCACACTACAGAATATAGAACTACATTTTCAAATTACTATAAACATACTCGAACAGGGTCCACACGACAGATGCTATGCCAAAAACGATAAGTTGAAGTGTCGGGAACAAATACACGAACATGACTCACAAAGGGGCTCGCGCTGGACTCAACAGTTTAACTTTTTGCTAAAAAAAACTATGTCAAAGAGAACGTTCTCGATTGTTCTTTATACGAAGCTTAGTCGAACGCGCGCAATATTTTTATTGAAACGTTTTAATCCACTCAAACTAAGCCTACATTTAAGACTAGAAACAAATGCTCGCTCTTTCCATTTCATCGTATATTTTGTATCTGTTACGTACATAGCACAACATGTTCGCCTTTTTGTCTTTGTTTTTTTATTGTAATTTATCTCTACGATAGCTTTGCCCCTTGGTTTTTATCCGTTTAACCCGATTTTGTGGGAATTTGAGCATAAAAAGAATATACAAATGCTACTTTTCCACACGTTTTTGGGCAAAAAATTATATTATATACTAAAAATAAAGTAGCTAAATTTTATATTCCACCTATATTTTCCCATAAGTTCTTTTCACCAAATCAGCACCTCTTTCTCCAATCATAATTATTGGAGCATTAGTATTACCAGTAGTTATGTTAGGTATTACACTACCGTCAATCACTCTTAGTCCACCAACTCCATACACTTTCAGTTCATTATCTACTACAGATGTTTTAGGATCAGGACCCATTTTACAAGTTCCTACAGGATGATAACCTGATATAACCAGATTTAGAGCTATACAGCTCCAATATTCTCTGCTATCCAGATCAAATTCGTCACACGCCGGCCATTTTACTCGTCCCAAAAACGAATTTATCGACCTAAAATATGTAGTGTTCACGATTTTTGTCAACAATTTAATCCCAGTCACAGTTTTATCAAGATCTCTTGAATCGAGAAAGTAATTAGGGTATATTATTGGATAGCCTCTAGGATTTTGACTTCGTAATGTTATATTTCCTCTTGACAATGGATGAACTAGGTGGAATAATATCATGTAGAGGGCATGATCAACATTTTTTTCAACCATGGAGTCAATAACAGAGTCCTTATAGTTACCAGTTAGAATTCCACTTGACTTTAAGATTGGAGAGCCTTTATTAAAAACAGCAATGGTAGCTTGATATTCCGAATGTTCATTTGTATTATTTTCAGAGAAAAATGACATAATATTACTTTGTATCTGACCTAGAGCACCAGTACGATTATAAAGATACTTGATTGTTTCAAAAAAATGTTCTGTTTGATCATTAGATTCTGGCCCATCTCCATAAATAGTTATAGGTATAATTAAGTGATCTTGAAGATTTAAGCCTACTGCTGGAGAATCAACAATGTTTCTTATTCCATTTCCTTCTAAATATTCTTTAGGTCCAATACCGGACAGCATTAGAAGTTGTGGTGTGTTTATTGCTCCTGCACTGAGTATAACTTCTTTTCTGGTATATAATGATAGTATTTGACCATTCGTTTCTACCGTGACACCTTTAGCAGTATTCATTGCAGTGATAATTACCCTTGTTACTAAAGCATTTTTGAGTATCTTTAAATTCCGTCTGTCTCTAATAGGATTTAAATAAGCTGTTGCCGTACTATGTCTTCTACCGTTAGCTGCATTACTAGTAATATATCCTGAACCATGAAGGTTTGCAGTATTTAGATCAGGCACCTTTTTATAACCCAATTCTTCGAATGAATTCAAAATGTGATCAAAAAATTCTTTATTTGTTTCATTGTTTACGTTGACTATTAGTGGACCATTAAGTCCATAATTTGCCTTCACTTCTGGAATATTCAAAAGATGTTCAGCTTGAAGACTTTCAGCCTTTTTAAAATAATCAAATACAATATCTGGATGCCAATCAACATTTCCTTGGTCGTACCAAGTTTGGAAATCAAGTGGGTGGCCTTTTACATAAAGTAAGGCATTTAAACTGCTGCATCCTCCAAGCATTTTACCTCTAGGCCATAAAGTGGTCCCATTTATACTAGCTTGGCTACTTCTACCATCATCAGCCGCTGTGTAATTCCAGCTGTACTTGGTATCGTGAATTTTTCTTTTAAGTGTTGGGATCTGAAAAATAATAAAGACAATTAATAAAATATCAACATTATGTCTAAGAAAATAAGGACTAGTTTCAAATATTCTTACAATACTTTCAACTGGTGGATCATCCCCAGCTTCTATGAGAAGTACTTTCCAATCTTTCTCTTCACTCAGTCTGTTTGCCAATACAGATCCTGCCGATCCAGCTCCTACTATAATAAAGTCGAATTCTTCGGAATCTAAAATAATTAATCAAATATTATCAATATTTTTACAACTATGTTAGGATATCAGTAATTTGTGTGCAATCATTTAAAGCCATGCCTTTAAATTTCGAGATCCAGATCTTTTTCAATAGCATTGGTTATATTATTAAAACTGTTGATTCATTCGTTCATTTGCGTAGTTTCTGATACCCTATATACAAGCTTCGAGCTTAGGTCAGTTACTATAATCAGATGATGAAGTGAATGATTATGTTATGTTATATTCTAAATTAATAACTTACCATATACGTGTGCGTTCGACGGCCAATCTTCAGTAATGAGGCATTGAGCTGCTGCAAAGAACTGAAGAGCTGATGTGAAAACCTCAGGAGCCACTCCAACGGTTGGTGATAAACAAGGCTCACTAACTATACTGAAATTTAAATTAAATGTTTTATTAAAATGAAAAATAGCTGATGCACCGTAACTAACTCTCTCTCTCTTAAACCGAAATCCAAAAATCTTTTCGCAGATACTAGTTTCTATAGGAAATTATAAAATGACTTTCGATTATTCATAATTTCTCTCATTAAAAAAAATTTACACTCATTTTGGATGAGGTGTAGAGTAATTTATGAATTAAAGACATTTTTTTTAGAAAACATACTAAACAACAGATAAGGAAACAGTTCATAAAATAGAACTAATAAACAAATACAAGACTTACCAAGACATTTTCAAAAATACTTTAAAATATCACTCATGAAAAATTACAAGTTTAAATTATTGTCACATTATCATCGTCTTTTAAATTTCCGGAAGAACACTTTGGCACGTTTAAAATACACCTGTTTAAAGTACCTGAGTAAGATTTTCAATTAAATGGATATACTCGTATAGCTTAAACTAAACTACTTATGATTCACGAAATGGTAAATTAACATAGTGACAGTGAAACAAAATTGAATTAGTAATTAATTAATTAGAATATTTATTTATGCATTCAAAAGGTTAAAGAGTTGATCTCATTGTATTTTAAAAGAAAATAAACTCGTCTAGGTATACCTAGGGAATGCTTTAGAATACTTACTATTTCTTAGAGTAAGCATCATCATCATCACCAGCCCACATTACGTCTGTACTAAGGAATGGCACATACATCCGATAAAACTTCGTTACCCAATATTATTCATATTCTCACGAATTTTCATGCTCTTCCATGAAAATTAATATCGTCACAAATATATACGTTTTATATCATGGTATTAACAAACAATCTCATTATTATTCTTTACGTACCTAATTTTTAAAAACGCCAGTTGGTTTTATTTTATTACACTTTTCACAGATTTTGGCATCCAAATTAAATTTAAAAACATATCATAGTAAAAAAACGTTATTTAATAACTATACTTTAATTCTAACATCTGATCTTTATCACTAACATGACACAATTTATTTGCCTAGCCGGTTGTACGTTTCTTTAATTAAATCAGCACCTCTTTCAGCTATCATAGTTGTTGGTCCATTTGTATTTCCACTAACATGATTTGGCATTACACTTGCATCAATAACTCTTAAATTGTCAACTCCATAAACTTTTAGTTTACTACTAACAACTGCAGTTTTAGGATCAGGACCCATTTTGGAGGTCCCTACAGGGTGATATATAGTAAAAGGTAAGTTAATACAAATACATCGCCAATACTCTCTGCTATCCAGCTTAAATTCGTCACAAGGCGGCCATGATATTCTACCCAAAAATCCTCCAATAGATTTGAAATACGATGTATTCACAATTCTGGTTAGCATTTTTATACCATCAACTGCCGACTCTAAATCTTCGGGATTGATGAAATAATTTGGGTAAATTAGAGGGGGGTCCCTAGGTTCACTTGTGTTCAAAGAAATGTTGCCTTTGCTCTCTGGATGGAGTAAAACAAACAAAAAATCGAAAAGCACATATTTCTTGTTCAATTCTACGATACCCGTAATTATAGGTTCTTTCAACCTTTGTTTTGTCATGGCTAATCTCATATTGGGGTCATTCTTGAAATTAATTATCAAGTGATTTTGAAATGTTGGATATTTGGCTGTTATGGATGATGCATAATAAGATTGTATATCTGTAATACTGTTCTGGGCTAGGAAACCTGTACGGTTATACAAATATTGTACAGCTCCAAAATATAGTGTTTGGTTGTCTACTGCATTTGGGCCATCACCATAAATTGTCACCGGTATAACACAGTGATCTAGCAAATTTTGTCCAACCATTGGTGAATCTGTTATGCATGTGATGTTTTTTGACTCTAAGTGATCCTTAGGCCCCACCCCTGATAACATAAGCAACTGTGGAGTGTTTACAGATCCAGCGCTTACTATTACTTCATATTTGGCTCTAAACTCTGTTTTATTATCTCCTACTTCAACTTGAACGCCATATGCTTTCTTCGAACTGTCTATTAATATTTTTGTAACCAGTGCATTTTTTAGTATTTTCAAATTAGGTCTGTTTTTGATCACATCTGAATTTAAATAAGCTTTGTCAGAACTTTCTCTTGTACCGTTTGCCGCTGTTGCTGTAAATATACCACATCCCATAACATTAGCTGCGTTTAGGTCGGCTACTCTTCGTATATTCAGTTCGGCCCATGAATCTAGGACATGTTCTGTGAGATCGCGATAAGTGCTGTTGAATCTGTTTAAAACTAATGGACCTTTGCGCCCATATGTGGCTCTTACAAAAGGATTTTTAAGCAATTTCATATTTTGAAAGTTTTCAGCTTTCTTAAAATACTTTTCTACAACATCAGGACTCCAATCTGGGTTCCCAGCGTCGCACCATCTTCTATAGTCTTCTCGATTACCTCGGATGTATATCATAGAGTTTATATTACTACTTCCTCCAAGCATTTTTCCTCTCGGCCATGTAATAGATCCATTAACCATAGCTTGATTAATCCTCCCATCATCAGTTGTTAGGTATCGCCAATCGAACCTACTGCCGAAGATGGGTTTATCCGTGTAAGGGATCTGAAAATTATTCAAAGAAAATATTTAAACCATTTAAAACCATTTATTTCCACATCTAATACAAAATATAATTTTACAAAAGAATGTTGGAATATAAAACAATTTAAGATGTAGTTGAGCAGGCTCAGTGTATTTATGCGTTTGGTGGTTGTGTTTTTTTAACTGTTTACAGTCTTGCGGATATTCAAAAATAGTTTGAAGTAATATTGGTTACTTTGATTTACACGAATACTACATACTGAAATAATACGACTTAAAAAGATTTTAACATAAACACACGCAAAAAATCAAAGGCAATTATTATTGTACTGGTTAATCTATTATTATGCTCGTACTAGGTTATAGCCCCTATCTTTTCTAGGTCATGACAATTGTCATATTCAACCTTCACTATATGATTTCTTAATTTGTCTTTTTTACTCACACTGCTCTCCACAGGAGGATCATCACCAGCTTCTAAGAGAAGTATTTTCCAATCTGCTTCTTCACTGAGTCTATTGGCTAGCACGCATCCGGCTGTTCCAGCACCGACTATTATAAAATCGTATTCTTTAATGCCTGTAATATCAAATTTCATTACTTGTTTAGTGTGTTCTTAAATATCTATAATTCCTTAGTTTACTTTTATTAAGTAACTCTTTAACTTTTAAAATAAAAGTAATGTCAGTTTATAGCTATCTAATTATATTGACTGCTATTAATTTTGATGTAAATCAAGTTAGATTCCTGAATTAAAACTTTTAACTTTGTAATTACAAAAGTGATACGGATACCCTCATTGCGTTCTTACATTAAATTCAATTAAGATACCCTGAACATAACTTTCTATAAGATTAAGTATCACCATATTTATAATCTACTAGCTGTGCCCCGCGGTTTTACTTGCATAGTTCCCGATTCCGTGGGTATTTCAGGTAAATACATGTGTCCTTCCCCGGACTATTAGCTTTCTCTGTACCAAATTTCAAGTCAATCGGTTCAGTAATTTAACCGTGAAAAGGCACCAGACAGAGTTACTTTCGCATTGATAATATTAGTAAGGATCACGTAAGGATTTTATTTTGTTTAACTTAAAGTTTCTTAAACAAGCAATTTCATGACAGATATTTACTTATATCACCCTGAGGTACAGATTCAGAAGAGATCAGACACTGGGCCGCCGCAAAGTACTGGAGAGCCGACGTGAATAATTGAGGAGCAAATCCCGTAGTTGGCGATAAACACGTGCTGTTGGGATAGCTGCAGAACATAATGAACCTTCTTCAGTACCAAATAGGGTTTAATGTTTAAATAAGGATAAGTGTCTTTAGATTATTGAATAAAAAGTCTCAATCATCATATAGTGTAAAACAAAGACGTTTCCCGCTGTCTGTTCCTATATATGCTTAGATCTTTAAAACTACGTAACGGTTTCATGCAGTTTCTTTAAGTACGTAGAGTGATTCAAGGGGAAGGTTTTAAGTATAATTTTATCCCCGCATTTTCACGGGAGTGGAAACTACGTAGGTGAAACCGCCGGGCGCTGCTAGTGATATAAGTAATAAGTGGCAACTATACAATATTCGTACTTAGTAAAGTAGGACGGCTTGGGTATTGGATTGTTTGTGAACCCACATCGAGATCTTCCCGAAACATCTATCCCTATGCTTAATAGCCTCCCACCAACTGCTGTCATAACAACGTTTTCTTAGTCTGACACCGCTTTCCTTCAGGAATTCGCAAATTTTGAAAGTGGTTGGATTTGAATTTTTATCTTTCAAAAACATTTAGAACTAGTAAAGATAATTAGATTATTCAGTGTGTGTGAATGATTGTATGCGTAGTTTCTGATACCCTAGTTACAAGTTACGAACTTAGTTAGGGGTCAGTTACTACAATGAGATGATGTAGTGAATGATTTTGTTATGTTATGTTATGTCATGATTTGTCAAATCAAAAAAGAAGGAAGAAAGGGAGAGACGGAACAGTCCTTAACTCTAACATGAATCTGGGGGCACGGCAGTGCCCCCCGCCAAGTCGAGCGCGAAGCAAACACTGCCGTACCATCCTTTACAGGAACCCTTTCGCCGCATTTTCAGGCCCCTATTTGAGAACCTTTGGATAAACCCAGAGCACTGAAATTTTCGTCATCCAGTAAGGTGTACAATCACATACTTAAAATTAAATTTCAAGTCTGTAGGTCATTTAGTTCCGAAGTTAAGCGAAAGCATAGTTTCGTATTTTAGACACTCACTCACTCACTCACTCACTCATGATCATCAAAATAGAACTAGTACTTCCCATAAACCTAGAGAGCTGAAATTTGGTACAGAATTAGGGTTTAATGGCCACATAAAGGGAAAACTATAAAAACTAGGATAATCGAACGGGAACGGGAATTATACGGGAACGGGAATTGTAACTCAAGTACAGCTGAACTGATTTGGCTGAAAATTGGTGGGAAGGTAGCTTAGAACCAGGAAAAGGGCATAGGATACCTTTAATCCCGTAATTCCCACGGGATTGGGAACGGGAATTTATAACTCAAGAACGGCTGAACTGATTTGGCTGAAAATTGGTGGAGAGGTAGCTTAGAACCAGGAGAAGAACATAGAATACTTTTAATCCCGAAATTCCCACGGGAATAAGAACGGGAATTTATAACTCAAGAACGGCTCAACTGATTTGGCTGAAAATTGGTAGGGAGGTAGTTTAAAACCAGGAAAAGCACATAGGATACTTTTTATCCCGAAATTCCCACGGAAACGCGAACGGGAACTACGCGGGTGAAACCGCAGGGCGCTTAGTAATCAAATACTACTCCTAAAAAGAAAAACATGTGTCAAATCAGAAAATCTAATAAAATATGTAAATAAATATTAACACGTTTCAACAAAAATAAATGAAATCCCACCAAAAACATTCTGTAAAAAACTAGCCAAGTCTCGATGGAGCTGCTTGTTTATCTCTAAAAAGTAATGAAATCTAGACAAACTCGTACCAAGTCTAAGGTTCCTTACTGCGATTTCTTTATTATTATAGTTAATGTTGTGTGACTTGGCCGTTGATCATTGTTTAAAACGTTAGTAGTGGGTACAAGTCAATTTTGTTTACAGGTAATGTTATAACATTATTAAAATACGCAGCTTTATCAAGCCTACAATTGACTGGATATTGAATCAACGTTTTTCAAGAGGCAATTTTCTATCGTCAATGGGTAGTGGTTCTGGCGACATATTGGTGCAATAGTGTCTTGGAGCACCTAGTTTTGTACCCTTGTGTACTGTACTGTACCCTTCAACGGCCAAATCACACAACATTAACTATAATAATAAAGAAATCGCAGTAAGGAACCTTAGACTTGGTACGAGTTTGTCTAGATTTCATTACTTTTTAGAGATAAACAAGCAGCTCCAATGAGACTTGGCTAGTTTTTTACAGAATGTTTTTGGTGGGTGAAACTTACCATTCCATTTTCGTAAAATAATACGAAAAATTCACAGTGAAATTGATAAAAACGTAAACTAAAACATGATTAGTGTTGGTTCAAAAGGTATTTCACATTCAATCCATTAATTTGACACTAAAACTGTCATTAATTGAAACACCGAACTAGATAGGGTAAATGTATCTATAATCGGTAATTCACTTCAATATACACGCGTTAACAAGCAGTTTTAACACTGATACGATAAGACAATGTTAGAACTTATATATGAAACACCTAACATACATATTGTTGAACAAATAAATGATCATTATCTTTTAAAACGAGGTGATTACTCCTATATCTCCCTAATAAACCAATATTATCGGAGAGATCTTTACACAGTATTGGACATACATTGTGTAGAATTTTTTAAAATTAAAAATTAAAAAAACCCCCAACACAATTACTTTCAAACCCCCATAACTTTTAAACGGGCCAACAGATTTTCATCAAACATGTCTAAGAACACTTGCACGTAAGTCCTCTTTCATACAAAAAAAAACTAAATTGAAATCGGTTCATTCGTTCGGGAGCTATGATGCCACAGACAGATAGATACACACACACACAGACACGTCAAACTTATAACACCCCTCTTTTTGCGTCGGGGGTTAAAAATAGATAATTATTAAATTATTAATTTTCAAGTTACGTAATGATATTGTTAAAGCGAATGGCTCAGGTACTGCGCACGATGTGCAAATTCTAACTGGCCGGCATTAGAATGCAACTGCACTTGAATTTGTGATGCGCACACGTCACTGTCAGGTTGGGTACATTTATATACTTAGCAAAACTAGTTTGTGTAGTGTTAGTAATAAATATTCATACTTATCTTGTCAGTAATTTTTAATGAGTATTAGCGTGATGTATCCGTTAATATATTAAATTAGATATATGTAGATAAGTTTGAACGAAAATTACATCATTCTTTGAAATGGAGCTGAAAATTAGTACATATTTTGCCGACAGGGAAGAGTCACAAAATATCTTAGTAGTTTATGCCGCGGTTTACACAATTACTGAGAACAAATCCGCTCTCCTTCGTTCCTTTACTCCAAACGTTTTGCAATCCCTTGACGCATCGTCTGAGTAGAATTATTTCATTAAGTCACTAGTTTACCTTTAAATCACCAAAATCTTCGATTGTAGAGGTACCTACCTTATTTCAATAAAACTTTTTATCCATAGTTAATTGGTTAGTCTAAATAGCGACTGATAAAAAAATTCTTATTAAAATTTAAATTACCTTCCTAATTTACATACAGGCACACCATAGCGTACTATTATTCCATTCTAGACAAAAACATGGACAATTATGTAAGACTAGCTGATCCATCGAACTTCGTACTTCCTATAGAAGTTGCGGATGAATTATTCCGATCTGTCCCACAGCTCTGTCCCACCGGGGTGACAGATCGGACAAAAACATTTGATCTGTCCCACCATCGGAAACGGTGGGACAGTTCGAACTCGATTCAATTCCATAGTGTTTTATCTGTCCCACCATCGGTATTAGGGGGACAGATCGAACTTTTTAATTCCTTTTTTTCCCGAAAACCTATATCTGCCTCATGAAGGCAACTTTTGAGGGTTTCGACTACATGCGCAAAAAAAGTGACCAAAAAAAAGGTCAACTTATGTTTTATGTGTACAGTTGACTCACTAACTGCAACAAAATACAAAAAATGTTATTCTAATATGTATACCAATATTAGGCGTATAGAGCATTTAGCTATAATAATATTTTATTCTTTCCTCGACGTTGTACTTATTATAGTTGAACAAATACTTTTGTTTAAAATTTTGGCTTGAATCAATAGTTTATTATGTACTTGTATACTTGTCTCATTAATATTCTGTTTGTAATAATTAAAAACACCTGTTACTTGTATTTGATAATATTTTATTATTTTACTTCGCATATTAAATAGGTCCGCGTACGGTACATGATAGGTATTCATTTATTTGTCTAATTTATTGTAAGTTTCTTTAATTAAATCAGCTCCTCTTTCGCCAATCATAGTTGTTGGTCCATTTGTATTTCCACTAACATGTGTTGGCATTATACTTGCATCAATTACTCTCAGATTTTCAACTCCATAAACTTTTAGTTTACTATTAACAACTGCAGTTTTAGGATCAGGGCCCATTTTTGACGTACCCACAAGATGATATACTGTAAGGGGCATATTGATACATATACATCGCCAATATTCTTTGCTATCCAGCTTAAATTCATCACAAGGAGGCCATGTCATGCGACCCAAAAATCCTCCAACAGATTTAAAATACGTTGTATTCACAATTTTGGTTAGCATTTTTATGCCATCAACTGCTAAATCTAAATCTTTAGAATTTGAAAAGTAGTTTGGGTAAATAAGAGGGGGGTCCCTGGGGTCAGTTGTGTTCAAAGAAATGTTACCTTTGCTCTCAGGATGAAGGACGTCAAACAAAAAATCGTAAAGCACATATTTTTTGTTCAATTCTACAATATTGGCTATTATGGGTTCTTTAAATCTTTGTCTTGTGAAAGCTGTTCTAATGTTGGAGTCGTTTTTGAAAAATAATACCAAGTGATTTTGAAATGTTGGGTATTTTGCAGTTTTGGAGGGAGCATAATAAGCTTGTATGTCTGCAATACTGGTTTGTGCCAGGTAGCCTGTACGGTTGTACAAATATTGTAGGGCTCCAAAATATCTTGCTTGATTGTCCGTTGCATTTGGGCCATCACCATAAATTGTCACCGGTATAACACAATGATCTTGCATATTCTGTCCCACCATTGGTGAATCTGTTATGCATGTGATGTTCTTTGACTCTAAGTGATCTTTAGGCCCCACACCTGATAACATTAGCAACTGTGGAGTATTTACAGATCCGGCGCTAACTATTACTTCATATTTGGCTCTGAACTCAGTCTTATTATCGCCATATTCTACTTGAACTCCATACGCTTTTTTCGAACTGTCTATTAAGATTTTTGTAACCAGAGCATTTTTTAATATTTTCAGATTAGTTCTGTTTTTGATCAAATCTGAATTTAAATATGCTCGGTCAGAACTTTGTCTTATACCGTCAGCTGCTGTTGCTGTAACTTTACCACAACCCAAAACTTTAGCTGCATTTAGATCGACAACTTTCTTAATATTAATTTCATCCCATGAATTAAGAATTTGTTCTGTAAGATCACGATAAGTGCTATTGAATCTATTTAAAACTAATGGGCCTTTGCGACCATACGTAGCTTTAACTGCAGAATTATTAAGCAATTTCATATTTTGAAAGTTCTCAGCTTTTCTAAAATACTTTTCTACAACTTCAGGACTCCAATCTGGATTTCCAGCGTCATACCATCTTCTATAATCTTCAGGATTACCTCTGATATATATCATAGCATTTATGTTACTACATCCTCCCAGCATTTTCCCTCTTGGCCATATAATGGATCCGTTGACCATTGCTTTATTGATCCTATCATCATTAGTGGATAAGTATCGCCAATCATATTTACTTCCAAAGATGGGTTTATCCATGTTAGGAATCTGAAAAATATACATACTTCTTGTAATATACGAAGTTTTTTATATACCTACCCTATCAAGTGGTCAGTGATACTAAATATCTATTCTATTTTTTTTTCTATACCTGCTCAGCAGAGGGATCTTAAAGGTTGATATTTAGGTATTTAGGATCCATTGGCGGTACTGTGATGGTCCATTTTGACAGATAACCTGTCCAAAAGTGTCCATAAGGAGACATCCATTGCTCTGAAGTATTTTTCTATATAAAGTTGAAGTCACAGAGTAGGGAAGTTTGCTCCGCGGACGGGTTCTTTGTCCATGAGGACCAGCTTGTTTATAAGAACTATAAACGTACAAAATATTATTAAATCAGTAAATAATCTTTATTGCTTACACTGCTCTCCACAGGAGGATCATCACCAGCTTCTAATAGAAGTATTTTCCATTCTGCCTCTTCACTGAGTCTATTGGCTAGCACACATCCTGCTGTTCCAGCACCGACTATTATAAAATCGTATTCTTCAATGCCTGTAAAATTCAATTCAATTACATTTTCGTATGGTATCTCATTGTGATTTCTGTTTGTTGCTAAGTCAGACCTGGTTTTGATTCCTAAATCGAGCAATTCATGTTTATATTTGCTACGGCTCGGGTTTTAGAATTTTGAATACTGTCATTGAGAAGTACAGTTATAGAACCAACCTGTTTCTCTCTTTTTTGCTCCCGTGGTTATCATAGTATCCAACTAATATTATAAAGCCAAATGTTTGTGTGGGTGTGGATGTATGGATGTTTGTTCCTCTTTCACGCAAAAACTACTGAATGGATTTTAATGAAATTTAGTTTTAATGAAATCTGTACCAAATTTCATAAGATACTTTTTATCCCAAAATTCTCACGGGATAAGGTTCCACACGGATAGAACCGCGGGACACAGCTAGTATAACTACGAGTAGAATAAAGTTCAGAACATTTTACTTTCTAGAAAGTTCTATTTGGTCAAGTTTATTTGCTTAAAAATACAATTGCTTGATAGATATTTACTTAAATCGCCCTGTGGTACTGAGTTAGCAGAGATGAGACACTGAGCCGCCGCAAAGTACTGGAGGGCCGACGTAAATAATTGAGGAGCAAATCCTGTAGTTGGCGATAAACACGTGCTATTGGGATAGCTGCAGAAAATAAAATGAACCTTGTAGTGTACCTTATAAGGCTTAATATTAAAACAACCAATGTAAAATGTACAAGGAAGTCCCAGGGTGATAATGATATTACCTGTGCAATATTCGATCTTCAAAAACGAGACACATTAGATCACATGTGGGAGTAAGACGGTATGATGTTATTTTGACGGTATGAGGGAGCGAAAGAGACAAGTATATATTATTTTCGTGATAATCACCATACTACTGTTTTACACTAAAATATTTTTTTATGTAGTTGACTTTTTTGTTCGACATATTAAAATCTAGTTGTTTGCAGCTTTTGAGTTTTAGCGAGACTTACTGTCTGTTTGTCAAAAATGTGTAATTATCTCAGTACACACAACACAAATTAAAGAGGAAGGAATAGGGTAGTTAACTAAAAAAAATATTAGTCCATCTTATAGATTTCAAAAAAATATTGGACACGTATTTTTTATATTTCTCATGTAAACAATTAAGACGATACAGTGCGTCAAAAACTCGTAAAACGTCACAGGTTGCTGCAATTTTCACCAACAGCTGACGTTAGCCTCCTAAACATTAAGGGGCTCTGAGATGCCAAATGCCCGTTTTCGGAAGACTGGTTATGATATTTCTACTATTAGTACAAAACTATTTTATGTATTATATGCAACTTTGGTTCTTTAACTAAACTTGACCCGCACCGAAACACGATAGCATTACATTTTCTCGATACATTTTCATTTTGAAAATTGTGCTTTTAAAATTTGTTTTTGCGGTCTACGTAAAAAGTATAAGAGCTGGTACCACGAAACTTCGAATACGCTTAGTAAAGATAAATAAATAAGTCTCACCCGAAAGATTTTTTGATCATTAAAGCTTTTCACTAATAATTATTGAATTTCATGTTTTTATCCAGTCTTATTTGAGCCGTTTCGAGGTTGTCATTGGGCTTCTCTTTCCTTTCAATGCAGTGCGACAGTGACCGCTGAGCGGTGGTGCTAGACGGACGTGTATCACTTCTCCTCGTGCTCAATGCTGTTTTTTTTACATTGCTAAACATCGGGATATGAATAAAACTAAGATTTTAATTGCCTGAACTACATTACTATAATATTTCGTGATGATCAGACAAGCGGTACTCTATATAACATTTTAATATTTCAGACAAAGATAAAAATATAAACACCGATTGCACAATCGTCAACGAATACGAATGAACTATAGATGTGGCACTTATTTTCTTTCCCTTTCGTCATGCGCCTTTGTCTCTTTCATACATATGTACAATTTACGCTATTTTTGAGAGTCGTGAATGTTGACACGGCACGTCTATAATATTTTTTTCGAGTCGTTGACAAACTTCCAGAAGATTTTTGACACTAGCTATGATAATATAAATATAGTAAAACTAAGTAGTTTGTCCAGTACAGGACAAAAAAAAACTGATGATCCATTTCCATTTTTATGTACGTGTAAATTTTATTATTCGGATCAGACTTTATGAAGTTATGATGGGTACAAAAATTGACAAAGTACCTATGAAAAATGACACGGTTTGACCAAACTGTTCAAAGTTTAGTCCAATCAACTCGTTACTGGATTGATTTAAAAATACTTACTTCAGTAATGTAAAGTTTTACTTTCAGTATTATTTTTGGATTAGGTATATAGCCTATCAGGTACTTGAAATCAGTAGTTCAATAAATTCATTTAAATAAATAAATGTAATATCCTAATAGACTTTTAACAAAAGCCTAATAGAGTAGGCTCAAGCCCCTCGGTGAGGACATAATATGATGATGAAAAATATTGAGAATGTTTGTTTCTTATTATATCATTAATTGTCTTTCGCGTATTAAATTCTTGGATACCTGGTAAATTGAACCTGAATTTTCAAATTTTATCGCATTAAAAAACAGAATGCACGTGGGTGAAACCGAAGGGCACGGCAAGTATAAATACTCAATTATACTCTGACACATGATTATTGATTAGATAACCGTACAGAGACAAAGCTTCATACAACCTCACGAATCGGTTGCCCTGCTAAACAGGCACGTAGAGTGTTTTTTTTTATTGATTTTCTTCTATATTAAAATTTATCATTATGAGTATACAGATATTAGTTATTTATAGTACAAGTTTGTAAAGTTGGTGCTTACCACCGAGGAGCTATTGAGGAGGATAGCCGAGGATAGTAATCACCAATACACACGTGTATCATACAACGTTTTTTAACACACTTGCGAACACAATAATTATAAAATACAATTTTCGCTAATAAATAAACATTTTTCCTATTCGCGCGCATCTAAAACAACAATGAGATCGGCCATAGACTAAAATAATATACTTATAAAAAAATGAACGAATGAATGATTTGGTATCGAAACTTTTTTAAATATGTACAAAGCAACTTAAAAAAATCTATAACTCACTGGTGAGTAATAGGTGTCATTCTGTGCCTGATTGCAGAGAAATAAGAGCCACTTTATGAGCAAGTGTTTTGAAAACATATATTTATTAGGGCGAGCAAAGCGGAGTCCACCTGGCGGAACAATCTATTCAGTTTTGTGGTCCATTTTACGTAAAAACTACAATACCTACTGATTTGATATTTGCCATAGTTATTAAAATTTGTGTTTTTATATAATCGTTTAAATACTCATTTCAACACACTTGCTCATAAAGGGGCTCTTATTTGTGCAAAAACAGTTAAATAATGACACGCTTGATTCACTAGTGAGTCATAGATTTTTTTTTTAATTGTTTAGATTTCAAAAAAGTTTCGATACCAAAAAATATCGTGTCCAAACATTTTAAAAACAAACTTCAACTATGTTGCCTTACTTTTGGTAGGTCTATGGTCGATTCCATTCATTTATTCATTCGATTTTTTTTAATGAGTATTATCTTTTAATCTATGGCCGATCACCATTGTCGTGTTGGATGCGCGCGAATAGAAAAACTGTTTATTTATTAGCGAAAAATGATAATTTCTTCGCAAATGTGTTGAAAAACGTTGTATGGTAAACGCGTGTATTGAACTTACCTCGCTTGTACCATAAATAACTATTATCTTGTATTGAATTTCCATATTTTACATGCCGCGGGTTAAAGGCAGTCTTGGAGTGATTAAAAACCTTGCGTGACCCCACAGAGCATAGACAAAGTCACGTTTTTAACTACCTAGTTTTAGTTTTAAGTATCGTTCATTAATTTCACATTTTTGTTTGCCAATCTCTGAAACTAAAATTGGTTTGATTGTTGTCATAGAGCACTTTCATTATTTGACAACCTTGCCAAAACAGGTAATAATTTTACACGTTCTTATGAAGCTTTGTCTCTGTACGGTTATCTGCTCTATTTTTTAGGCTTTAAGCTATTCGAAATGTTAGGCTCGCCGCTGACTGTGATTTTTTGTCACTAAGTCGAGCGCAAGAAAAATATATGTAAGCTATAAAGAGTGCGCTCATTATGGTAACGTGACAAATAGTTCCAGCGATATGAAACATGCTCACTGGTGTGACTTATTGTCATTCGGCCGGCCGAATATATCGTGTACAATTTTCCTTATTATTATCATTTGCATTATATAGGATGCACCCAGTAGCGTTTTTATTTTCGTTTCATTTTTCTTCTACGTATTTCAAGAGGACTACGTATATCAATCACGACTACCTCTTTGAACCCCATAACAAAAATTAACGCGATTTGACACCCTAGATAAGATTCAGTATAGCGCATTGTGAGTGACAGCAGGTGATAGTGATAAAAAGTCACGGCAACAAAACATCATAGTTAGCGGCGGGCCTTATAATTCAAAACATTCTGACAATAATCATTTTGAGATAAAGCAGTTTGTACAATTGCACAATCGCAGTCACGAGGCAGGGGGAAGTTAGACTAGATCTTCCGTCCGCCACCCGTCTGCTTCACCCCCTCAAAAACCGAAATTTGACTAGTAACCTCGCCTTAGTGCGTTTTATCTAAGTCAGTTTCATTAATTTCATGAAACAAAAAAATATGTATCTAATATATTTTCGAAATCTATCTGACGGACTAATTAGAATGTCAATTTGTTTACCCAGGAAACTGCCCTATTGCGGAAAACTATCCACATACAAATACAATAAT
The DNA here is from genome assembly GCA_958496195.1 of Timandra comae. Lineage (NCBI taxonomy): Eukaryota > Metazoa > Arthropoda > Insecta > Lepidoptera > Geometridae > Timandra > Timandra comae. The sequence continues at coordinate 8,712,712 of OY292363.1, read as the reverse complement.
AACTGAATAACAAAAGTAATTCAAAAATTAATTGTTAACTAAATAAAAAAGGTACTTACCACGACATATTGCCAATTTTATTACTTGCAATTAATATTTTACTTTAAAATTTATACATTATTTAGCTGAATATTAAATTAAATACAAACAATAAACCTCTTGTCCAAACACTGTTGTTTATATTTTAAAATATTACAATGAAACTAGCTGTGTCCCGCGTTTTAAGGCCGAGTGGCCACGGCAAGAAATTTGTCTTTTCTGATTTAGATAAGATAAAAAAATACTTTATATACACCCCTATTTTGAAATGATGGGACTTATTAAAATCAGAATATCTGTAGCAGTAACTGAATCCATAATATCCAATAAAAATATTAAAAATGATAGTCGATTACTAATCTTTAAAAAATACTAAATAAATGTCGTATTACCAGACGGCACACTAGCTATCAAGTATTCTGTGACGGCTCGGGTCGATGACCGCGCTCAGCTGTGTATCGCAGCGTTCGCCGGTTGTTCGGTGTAGAATAACAATACAATTCGGCGGGATTTTGAAAAACTTTGACTTATCATAACTTTTTAAATAAAAGCAAAAGAAAAAAACTAACTTCACTATTATGTTGTCACCCGTCGTTTATATTAGCTGTGTGATTAAGTATCTCGAATTCAAAATAGGGGTGTATAGGATAATTAATAGTTTTTATAGTTATCATGGAAGCGCTCATGGTCCAGTGCTACCCACGGACCACTTATGATATGTGCGGTTAAACAACGTCTGGCACCGTCATGATTATGATGGGTCATTACTAAAAATGACTTTTAATTTCATGAGCGTTTCCGTGCTTCGCAGAGCACGTAAAGCCGTCGGTCCCGGTTGTCGTAATAACATCATCGACAATCGTTACGGGTAGTTAGAGCCCTCAAAAGCCTAACATTTGGTTGTCCTAAAATGTTGTATAGCCCTCCGGGTTGTGAAGGTTTGACGGCAGTCGCTTCACGTAAAATTCTGACATTCCTAAAATACTGACATGGGATAAGGTTCGGAAAAGAAGATGGTTATTAGCACTGAAATTATTATGGTTGTGTGAGGTTTTTCTCTAATCGAGCTAGAGTTCGGAATACTGAGCGCCCGCCCTGAGACACTCAAGGAAAGGATCGCTCAGTTCCCCCGTGAAGAAAAACTATGTCCCCTAGTACTTTTAGCACTCAAATTATTATATTTACTGGATGGACTTATATTATGATATTTACCACGATTATTATTTGTTTCGAGTTTCCCATATATCGACGCTGTTGCAAGCGCACATGATCACGGATGACCTGGAAACTCGAAACAAATAATAAACATGGTAAATATCCCGTTAATTACTTATAATAATTTTAGTAAAATTTTCATGTTTGTTCCAACAAACAAACACACATTTCTGCTTAATAATACTAGTATAGATTACTTTATTTATTCATATTAGTTATTGCCACTCATATTTTGGTAGCTGTACAAATAAATACGAAAACATAGGCTGAGCTTCACTCGGTGGAAATTTTTATCAGACTTTAAGAAGAAGGAAAGATTCTTAATTTGATTGTATATTATAAGTTATCTCATTTAACTGAACCACTTTGCTTTTCTTAATATGAAAGGATAGGATATACTTTCCGATTAGTATTATGTATAGTGTTTTTATTTGTGCAATTCGGTTTCTCTTTGTTAATCTTTTTGGTAAGTATTCGCGTTTTCCCAGAGAAGCCAATTACATTAATTTAAACAGTAAACTATTCATCATTGTCAAATTTCACGACCTTCAAATAAAGTTACTCACCAAGAAAAGTTAGTTTTGTCTCTTTTTTACTTTATATCAAGTGACAAAAACAAAACATGTGAGTAGGTACTCGGAACTGTACTTGAAGATTACTCAAATACAACTTATTTGTAGGTAAATATAATAAACTAGTAGCTCCCCGCGGTTTCACCCGCGTAGTTCACGTTCCCGTGGGATTACGGGGATAAAATATAGCCTATGTCACGCACTGATAAATTAGCTTTCCATTAGTGAAAGAATTTTTGAAATCGGTCCAGTAGTTTCGGAGCCTATTCATTACAAACAAACAAACAAATCTTTCCTCTTTTTAATATTAGTATAGATATATTGCATCACAAAATAGTAAAGTGTAACATCAAAGAAAATTAATTAAAAACAGATCCCAAGTTGTTGTAGAGCGGCAAACTCAAACTGAAAGTGCAAAATAATTAATGGGTACAGAAAAAGAAAATTAGACGAGTACAAACTATGCAAAGAGAATAATAGATCTTGTCTACGGGACGGAAAAAAGGCAAATTGTTTTAAAAGACAAATATTTTAACTTTAAAGTTAGAGTTCCTTACGTCGTTTAAAGAGATAGCTTTTGAGAATCAAAGTTATTTAGTGACTAGCTGTGCCCCGCGGTTACACCCGCGTAGTGCCCGATCCCGTGGGAATTTCGGGATAAAAGCCTATGTTCTTTCCCGGACCATAAGCTACCCCTGTACCAAATTTCAAGTCAATCGGTTGAGTAGTTTAGCCGTGAAAAGGTAACAGACAGACAGAGTTACTTTCGCATTTATAATATTAGTTAAGATTAGTTAGGACTAGTTAGGATTATCTATTTTGCATCGAAATATCGTAATAAATAATGTATTAGCAATTATATTACGAGTGTTTAATAACTGCTAAAAAAACATGAGCGTCGATGGCGCAGGGGTTAAGGCCATTGACTTCCGATCGGAAGGTGCCTGGTTCGAACCCCACCAGTCCCACGACGTACCAATGTGTCGAATTCATAAGTACGTTAATTTCGACGCTGTTACGGTGAAGGAAAACATCGAGATCCTGCACACACCTCCGAAGAAATTCTAGGGTTGTGTGTGAAGTCGACTAACCCGTACTTGGCCAGCGTGGTTGATTAAGGCCTAATCACCCTAATTCAGGGTAGGCTCGAGCCCCTCGGTGGGGACATGTATGAGCTGATGATGATTGATAAAAACATTATGTAACCAATAAACAGAAACACATACATCTGTCTATAAGGCAGTCTATTCTCTGAAAAGAGTTTGCAAATGGAGAATCATAAGCGTCCACGAGTTATACCTATTTCATTTTCTACTCCCAGTTAGATATCAACTAAATCGTGTTGAGAGCCCTACAAAATTCGGAGATCTTCCCATCAATTCTCTCTCTCTCAATCTTCAACGTTAGGAAGTTAGGAAAATACATATAATATGCCATTTTTCATCATCCGCGCAGGTTTCATCCGCGTAGTTCCCGTGCCCGTAGGAATAAGGGGATAAAATTATGCTAAAAACCTTCCCACTGAATCACTCTATCTATTCAAATAAAACGCATCAAAATCCGTTGCGTAATTTTAAAGATCTAAGCATACATAGGGACAGAGAAAGCGACTTTGTTTTATACTATGTAGAGATTCTAACGTATTTCGTTTATATACAAATATAGTTGGAATTGACAAAAATATTTTGTATTTATATATACGATTTTGTATTGATAGCCCATTAATCGTAGAAATCTTTATAGGCTATAATATAAACGCGGCACGACTTATAACAGCGGAGCTAACGTATTTTAGGCTAGGCGTATGCTGAGACGCAAGCGACGCAGGCCGCGCAGGGCAGAGCAGAGCAGATTTTGTAAAGCATGGAACGTCGCGAGAAAGAGCAGGACAGACACATGTCTGCATCGCACGTGCTTGCTCTGCCTTGCGCGGCCTGCGTCGCCTGCGTGTCACCATACACCTGGCCTTACCTTGGGTCACAGCAAGTTGCATTATTATACTTTTTAATAATAAAAAGTATTTATACAAGAGGTTTATATTGTTTGTAATATAATTAATATTCAGTTGTATGTATAAATCATATTGTAAATTATTCATTGCAAGTAATACAACTCAATATGTGGTGGTAAGTACTTATTGACTACTATTTTTTATAAAGTATTAATTTATATATAAAATACGTTTAGTTAGTCTGTTAATTGTGCTTGTAAGTGGATGGTTTTGGATACTTAGACCTCTTTAATTTATGTTGTGTGTGTCGTTTTTTTGTGATGAACTTAGGATGGATTAAATCAACTTATGAGGCTATTTAAAAGCATCAGTGAGTGGGTATCAAAACCAAATCAAATACATTTATTAAAATTTGTTTGCTACAATAATAATATAAATACTTGATGTAATTATCGAGACTTTACTTAACAAGTGAGTTGTATATCAGTGAGATAAAAGTAGTCTTTATATTAATGTAGATTAACTCAAAACTCTCAATATAAACCGACGCACCTACATAACTAAACTACAGGGCACCTACAACATAACGGCTAATCAAATATTGCAAATTTTCTGGTAAATTTCCCGCCGTACCTCTATATATTCTAGATTCATACACATTCACATAAGTTTCAAAAGTTATTGCATACCTTCCTATAAAGGGCTCGTCAGCGAAAGTCCCCCATAACCTGGCTCTCATAACAGTAAAGGGAATAGTTTACCGGCAAGTAATGGCACATGTAATACGAAGTTAACTTCGTTTAAGATGACCCTTATGGTTTTTAATACAGGATAATGTCAATCGGTTTGGTATTACCATTTGTTTGCTAGGTGTGCTGTGCGTTTGTTGCGTTTGTGTTACATCTGAGACGCTTTTGGAACTTTCTTCAAGCCCACAGTTCTAATCATGTCTAGGTTGTCTTTAGCGCTTTTTTACCGATGTAAAGACTTGAGAGACTTTTTATAAAGAAAGTTTATTAACAATTTTTTGACGACCTCGATGGCAGAGTGGTCACCATGCAGGACTGCCATCCGTAAGGTTGCGGGTTCGATTCCCGTGCGGGGTGAATATTTGTGTGAACCACAAATGTTTATCTCGGTCTGGGTGTGTGTGTGAGAATGAGTGTGTGCGTAGTTTCTGATACCCTAGATACACGCTCCAAGCTTAGTTAGGGGTCTGACGGGGGAATGATTATGTTATGTTATATTAAAATTAGCTATACCTTGCAGTTCAGTACCTTGTTGGGTAGTTATCCGTATACCATTTCCTTAGGGTATTCTAATTTTCATTTTTGTCACATAGCATCGAACATTTAGCTGTGGATACTACTGCGGGCGTAGAAAGTAAGAACCCTTCTGCTTAGCGAGATTCTCTGCTCTGTTTCTTATGATGATTCCAACTATTTTACAAGTTTTGCCATATAAATTCATTCATTCATCGTGTCCGGTTCACATCTCCTCACATTTTATCTCTCCAAAAGGTAGCCACCCCCACCGCACTACTAGAGGCCATATAAATACAAATAAATGTGGTAAACAAAGAAAATCTTATCATCAATCAGGTTTTATAGTTATTTATGGTACAAGCGAGGTAAGTTGGTGATTACTTCCGAGGCGCTATTGAGGCCCGAGCCGTCAGGCGAGGGTCTGAAGATAGCCGAGGATAGTAATCATCAATACACGCGTGTACCATACAACGTTTGGGGCTGATTGTTTTTTTAAATTGCGTTCATTTTAAAAAAGTTTCGATACCAAAAAAATTGTGTCCATACATTTTAAAAACAAACTTCAACTATGTTTCCTTACTTTTGGTAGGTCTATGGTCGATACCATTCATTCATTCATTCGATTTTTTTTTAATAAGTATATTCTTGTAGTCTTTGGCTGATTACCATTGTTGTGTTGGATGCGCGCGAATAGAAAAACTGTTTATTTATTAGCGAAAAATGATAATTTCTTCGCAAATGTGTTGAAAAACGTTGTATGGTACACGCGAGTATTGATGATTACTATCCTCGGCTATCTTCAGACCCTCGCCTGACGGCTCGGGCCTCAATAGCGCCTCGGAAGTAATCACCAACTTACCTCGCTTGTACCATAAATAACTATTAATTTGTTAACATATTAACAAATAAATAATATTGACAACAAATGGCAATCATGATAATGTATACCATTTGTGCCTCATGTTTAATAGCGAAGCGTGACGAAAAGTATGTGCTATAAAAATGTTTTAAATAAACTCTTTCAAAGTAATTTTATTTTCTGTTGAACAGAGTTCATCGTCCTTTTTTACTCGATTCTTGATTGAATACAATATTTACTATTCTATAACATTTTTAGTATTCGAATACAAACTCCGAATACAAACTCTTAAAAATGTATACGATTTAACATGTATATTAAATTCGTCTTTGCACTTTTGAAGTTATAACTTCTAAAAACATTTTTTGGAGAAAGTTTACGCACGAAACTGAATTATTTAGAAATTAAAAAAGTTTAAAATAAAATTTATTTAATGTAATACACGTCTTATGCGATGCCAATACTACGAGTATACCGTATATAATAGTTACCTATTGATAAGTGTGTTCAGAATTGACGGAGAAATCGGTGTAGGTACATAAAAAACCGGCCGAATTGAAAACCTCCTCCTTTTTGGAAGTCGGTTAAAAATATAAAATTAATTTATTGTTTTGAATTTATAACTTAAATATGCTAATCTTAATACTACCTAATAAGCATTTCAAATATATATTTTTGTAACCATTTGTTCTTTGTGATTGCTTCTACGTATGTTATTTAATATTGTTCCTGAGTAAACAAATTGCAATTCTAATTAGTCCGTCAGATAGATTTCGAAATAATATTAGACACGTATTTTTTTGTTTCATCAAATTAATAAAACTGACTTCGTTGTAAGTAACGCGTTTAGGAGTGGGGGCTTGTGACGTCAACTGTTGGTGAAAATTGTAGCAATCTGTGACGTTTCACGAGTTTTCGACGCACTGTATCGTATTAATTATTTGTTTACATGAAAAATAAAAAATAAAAATTTTTTTTTTAGGCAACTACCCTATTATTACAATTAAAATGTTCAAAATCAACAGTATTCAAATCAAACAAAATCAATTTACCCACTAAAGTGGAACCGATTCCACTGATTGCCACAGAATGTCGTCTATCGGTAAACTTAATTTTCTCGATGCTACTCTAACCGAGTGCATTCGTGATTCCATGTTGCTGTGGACTTACAGTTTAATTTTCGGCTTGAAAAAACGTTTAAACTGTTTAAAATCTAACTGATTATTTGGAATTAATTTAGAAAACATATTAACAAAGTTGTTTACTTTCACCACGACTTTTTTGGTTGACTCATGGTGGAGATGACACCAGAACCCCATTAAGCTGGTTATATATTATTCAAATGATTGATTAATCAAATAAAATAATTAAATAAATCATCAATGTAGCCCTATTGTCCGAACTAGCTTGCGCTGTATGTCAGACAAAAGTTCCTTCCAGTTTACATATCACTTATTCTAGAATAACGATTACAGTAATTTATATGTAAATACTTGACTATATAATATTATACATTTTAGGTTACAATTAGGTTTACAAGTTTTTTAGTATATAAAATATAAATCAAACTGTAATTTTATGGTTTTTCCTTGATTAGATACATTTAGAATTTTCACTCCAGCTGGTATTTGAATGCAGGGCCGTACCGAAATACTATAAAAACAAATCCTAACTTCCCGTTTTGATTAAAATATATTAATCAAAACCTATGAAAACCACCAAATCAAAAACAAGTTTTCAAATAGAATATTTTCCCAGAAATATTCATTTCATTCCATACATCAAACGAAAAGTACTACAAAAGAAAAATATTTTTGGCCTTCCATTGATCAGTTAATGGAATTATAAATAGTAAGGAGGTATTATTTGTAAAATAGCCTTAAATAAAAATAGATAAAGTTCAAAATATTTAATCTAATGTTTTGTTCGACCATTTTTACTTGTTACCATTTCGGCTATACCATTTATTTATAGTACCTGTTAACTCGTATGAATATTCAAGCTGTTTAAGGGCCGCGAGTTTGGTGCAAAACTTGATGACGATGTTATTATAATATGACATTGGTTATACTTTATATGGGAAGAAAAATGATACTCGTATCAGTTTATGTCATTCATTCATTCATCGTGTCCGGTTCACATCTCCTCATATTTTATCTCTCCATAAAGTAGCCACCCCCACCGCACTACTAGAGGCCTCCATCAATTCCTCCACGGTGCAGGAGGATGGGCACGTGGGGCAGGAGAGCAGGTGCGTCATTATGTCATTGATGCTGTATATGAATGCAACCTTCGCTAAGGTAGTTCAAGTAAGGTTAGATATTTTTGGTTAAGTCGTTACGTAGCATTATTTTCGTAGAATGAAAAAATAGTTTCGTAGCATGAACCCAGTTCTTCCTACGAAACTTAACGTAGCATGATTTCGTAGGCAGCCGAAGCGGGCTGTGTTCAGATTGGAAATCTTAGAAAAGTGCGTTATATTCTTTGAATTTTATAAATTAACTCATTCAAATAGCAATAACTATGTATTAATAGAACCTTTTTTGATAACACTGAGCACAGAACGTTACCTGTAGAAACCCGCGTGTGTGAGCAACCCGTACGCGGGACGAGATTCCCTCTTATATACCTATGATATATTGACGTTCAATCACATTACGTTTTCTCATATCAATATACAAAATATGTACACAAATGTTGGCGCGAACAGCAAACAAAATGAACTCGTCAAATTAGATTAGTAAATACAAGATACATCAAGAATACTCTCGTCTGGATCTTGTTACATTTTCATCGAATTCTGAATAAAATAATTTCGTATAATCAACGATGTCTGCTTTTGACAATAGATAAAAATAAATTTATATTCTATTGGGGGCGATAAAGTGAGAAAATGTGTTATTGGAACTGCGTTTTCTTTTTGTTTATTTTTCGTACAAAGCTTCTGTTTTTGATTGGTTTGAGGTCACCAACATGTGTTAACAATGTCACGGGATACAAAGATTTTAGTTTCAGTTCTTGTTTCCAAAGATTCTGGGTCTGTCGGCAGTCTATGACTGAGTAAAGTTCATTGGATAACTATGGTCGTATACCATAGTTATCCCCTGAACTTTGAATATTATCTTAAATGTTTTATTTTTTCAATTTTCGAACCATTTTTTAATACGCGTATACTTCCTTGAACCAACACGCCGACGCATGTATATAAAATAAATAACATTGACATAGATAACGTGTGCTGCATTAAAATTGTCCTGAATTCGTTTTTAGACATTATTAACACGATAAAATTACTCCTCATACATATTAACATTTTATTTTATTGGAATAAATAAAAATAATAGAAAATTAGTGTTTTATCTATCAACCTAGAAATGTTAACCTTAAAATTACAGCTAGAATAATTTCGAGTAAAGTCTGTAAGGCCTAATTCACACTAGCGCATCATCACTACATAGTATAAAACAAAGTCGCTTTCCGCTGTCTGTCCCTATGTATGCTTAGATCTTTAAAACTACGCAACGGATTTGGATGCGATTTTCTTCAATAGATAGAGTAATTTAAAAGACACGTTTTTAGCATAATTTAATCCTCGCATTTTCCCGGCAGCGTTTAACTGCTAGTTATTAATCCGTCGCAACGCGACATTCATCTCCACTGTAGAATTATTTACCTCTATTTTTCCATAATTAACGTACAAATTCGTATTTAAATATGCAATCGAAACTCTCGCCATCGCATGTTGACACTGAAGTCGTGCCGTTTCGCACGTTCTTGCTGCGCCATGCGCTAACGTGAAGCAATTTGATGCAGCGCCCTTATTCTTATTATTGTGAAACATTCTGCATCACTTAGGTCCAGCTTATGCTAAGGATATAAAGTCAATTGTTCACTGTCGCTTCTGTTCATTCTATGCCTCACCGCTCCCCGCGTAGTAGAGCTAGAATATGTAATGTGACGAGATTGCAAGAATGGGCGACAACGAGCGTCGCCAGCGCGTTTCGGTTGATGCGCGTTGCGACTTTGCGCTAGTGTGAGTTGAGCATTAAGGATAAATTAATAAAAATAAATACTCCCAACGCAACGATACATTATTACCCATAGATATGTGAAAATATATGAAGCTGATAAAGAAAATAAAGTTTCTCTAAAATTCAGGTCATTGTTTTCATGCAGTCGTTGTATCTCAAACCCAAGTGAAGTGCTAGTGATAAAAAATACTAAAAATAAAAGAAATATTATATATAATTTATTAAATAAGTGTAATTGTGTAACAATTTAAATAAAAAAAATTGATAAATAAATAATAACAAATGGATTTACTGTAATAATATTAAAAATTGTTAGTGAAAAATTCGTTGCAATGAATTGGTTAGTCTTTTAGTCTTCTTCAAAAATATCACATCCAGTTTACAATAAAATAAAGAAAAGTGATTAAGTTAAATTGTATCTTATGATAATTGAAATAAAATGTATATTGCAGTGACCTGTCGAACTTTTGTTCTTTGCCAAACACTGGACGGGCATCGCATATATTTTCATCAGCATTTCAAGTCTTTGCGGCAACTCAATGTTTAATGACTCAAAATTGGCCACCTAACAGCAAAATTTGTAGTGAGTATCTATTTTGTTATGTTTGGGAAACTTTTCACGAGAGACCATAAATGACGAAGAACAAGTGGCATAGTAAAGTATTATATTATTGCCAAAGGTTTAGGGTTCGATTCCCGTTCAAGGCAAACATTAGTGTACAAAAATGTGTCTGCTTTGGTCTGGGTGTTTTTTAACTATTCCAACTACTTAAATATAAATATGGTTTGGGTTAAGTACCCAATTTTTAATTTCCATAACACATACTATTCATAATATAGGATATGTGGCGATGTGTCTTAGATATCCTGTTATCGGTTAATTATAAGCTTACTACAAAGTTGAGTTCATAAAGTACAAGAAATATTAATTTATATTTCAGATGACGCTATCCATGACTTCATAGTAGTTGGCGCTGGATCAGCAGGTTCTGTCCTAGCAAACAGGCTAAGTGAAGAAAACGACTGGAATGTTCTATTACTTGAAGCTGGAGGAAATCCGCCTGTTGAAAGTGTTGTAAGTTTTAATCATATAACCTTTTTTAACCCCCGACGCAAAAAGAGGGGTGTTATAAGTTCGACGTGTCTGTGTGTATATGTGTGTGTGTATCTGTCTGTCTGTGGCATCATAGCTCCCGAACGGATGAACCGATTTCAATTAATTTTTTTTTATTTAAAGGGGACTTACGTGCGAGTGTTCTTAGACATGTTAAATGAAAATCGGTTGACCCGTTTAAAAGTTATGAGGGTTTGAAAGTAATTGTGTTGGGGGATTTTAAAATTTTTAATTTAATTGTTGTTCATCTCTGAATGCACACGACACGTAAAAAATGTATAGTCATACTACTCTTTTACTAGTATTAGGTATTTATTAAATTTTATATTGAAAATAAATAAGTACATTCATAAATTCCATTCTCAAATTTCATTCACGTAAAATCTGATAAATGATATGCCGTAAAATCTGGTTATAAAAATTATGAATAAATGGTTCGGAAAAAGAAAATTATATATTACGTTATGAAAACATTTCCAGATGCCATCCCAGAGAAGGTACGTTCTCAGTACACCTTATGATTGGAACTATACTACCGCAAATGATGGCAGGGTGTGTCAAGCAAGTATTGGAGGATCAATACCCTGGCCGCGAGGAAAAATGTTAGGAGGCTCCAGTGCTTCCAACTCCATGATCTATATAAAGGGTCATCCAAAAGACTATGAAACTTGGTACAATCAAGGTAATAAAGATTGGAGCCCTGAAATAGTTTTCAAATATTTTAAGAAAGCAGAAAATCTTCAAGCCCAAGAACTTTTAAATATACCTAAGGTCAGAGACTATTATGGTCATCATGGACCACTCTTCCTTAATGTTTTTAATAATACAGATGATGATATACTCTATCAAATCCTTGATGCTTATGAAGAACTAGGTTATAAGAAAGTTCCAGATATAAATTCTTATAAAGTAAAGGGTTCCGCATTTCTGGTAGGAACCACAGCTTCAGGGGAAAGAGTAAGTACATCAACGGCATATTTAAATCCAATCCGAAGAAAAAATCTGAAAATCGCTAAGCACACATTAGTTACAAAGATAATAATAAAAAATAATGTTGCAATTGGTGTTATAGCAGAACGTCATGGTAAGACTTTCAGATTGTTTGCTAGGAAAGAAGTTATCCTATGTGCTGGATCTATAAACACACCACAATTACTGATGCTCTCCGGTATTGGACCGAGGAATCAATTAGAAGCACTTGGTATCCCTGTCATTTATGACTCTCCAATGGTTGGCCAAAATCTTCAAGATCATCTTCTTATTCCAATAACTATATATGGTGATAAACCTGGTCCCGTTAATGAATTAGAACAAAGTTTTCAAGCTATTAAATATCTATATAATAGAACAGGTACTTACGGACAAAGTCCTGATAGTATATTAGTTTTCTTCTCTGAAGATCAAGATAATGACTATTCTGAATTCGAAAGCCACCTGGCCATTTGGGAACAAGGTAATAAAGATTTACCAGGAATATTAAAATTGGTGGGAAATTACAAAGATTCTGTGATAGATTCTATAGTGGAATTAAATAAAAAATATGCCTGTAATATGTTTCGTATGAACTTACTACGTCCAAAGTCAAGAGGAAATCTGACATTGAGGAGTACCAACCCTAGAGACAAACCGATCATATTTCCGAACTATTTCAAGGAAGCGATTGATTTAGAAAAGACTGTTACTGCTATTAAGCTACTAACGAAGATTGTGAACACGAAATACTTTAAGAGCATCAATGCGTTTGTTGGACGCGTAAAATTTGAACCTTGCGATAAATTTGAATTAGATTCTAGGGAATATTGGAGTTGTATTGCAACTAGCATGTGTATAACAGTATATCATCCTGTAGGGACTTGTAAAATGGGACCTGATCCTAAAACTTCTGTGGTAGACAATGAGTTGAAAGTGTATGGAGTAAAGAAATTAAGAGTGATTGATGCTAGTATAATGCCTACTATAACAACTGGGAACACTAATGGACCAGTGATCATGATTGGCGAAAGAGGAGCTGATTTGGTTAAAAGGACATATAATAGAAATTAAAAACTCAAAACCAACCTCAATTAGAAAAAGGAAAGAAGGTTAGAATAAAAAAATAATTTAAAAAAATGTGATATTATATTACGCGGTAGGGTTGGAATCATAGAACTTGAAATACTCTATGGTAAGTAAAGAAGTCTGACAGACGCGTGATATTGTGATACCATAGAGTTTTCCGAATAGAGTATTCCATAGAATAAGGATAACGACCAAGATTCTCTCTGGTCTCGAGCATTCCGAGTTCTGTTGTTGGAATAGTATTTTTTTTAATAATCATTTTTGTCAAAAATTTGGAATGCCTAGAATATGAAATATTGTTTGTCATTTAGTTTAATACTTTTTCTTCTTTTAAATGAGAGCTGTAAAGTTTTAGAAAAGCTAAAGAGGCATATTGTAAACTAAGTTAAAACTGTATAAATAAAGGATTTTTTATTGACTTTTATCTATTTCGATTATGGGACAAAATAGGAAATCGCACACAGTAGTCGGATTCTTCACCCGCGCCTTCCCATTACTTATTCCTATTATCTTGGATTTAAAAACCACTTCTTAATAAAACTAACAAAACAAACAAAAATCAGTCGAACTGTTTAAGCCCAGATATCTAATGTTATAACTACTTTTTATCTCGAAATTCCTACGGGAACGATATGAGCCGGGAAGCAGAGCTAGTATTTATATATTATATATTATTATTGTATGCGTCCGTCTTAGCTTGTATAACATAGGATAATATAATCATTCACTACATCAGCTCATTATAGTAACTGACCTCTAACTAAGTTCGAAACTTGTATCTAGGGTATCAGAAACTACGCACACACACCCAGACCGAGACAAACAATTGTAGTTCACACAAATATTCACCCCGCACAGCAATACAACCCATAATCTTAAGGACGGCAGTCCGCATGGTGACCACTCTGAGGTTATCAAATTGTCAAGTCAAGTAAATATTTTTTTCACTTGCTCATAAAGGGGCTCTTATTTGTGCAAAAACAGTTGAATAATGACACGCTTGATTCACTAGTGAGTTATAGTTTTTTTTTTAATTGTTTAGTTTTAAAAAAGTTTCGATACCAAAAAAAAAATCCAGTCCATACATTTTAAAAACAAACTTCAACCATGTTGCCTTACTTTTGGTAGGTCTATGGTCGATTCCATTCATTCAATCATTCGATTTTTTTTAAATAAGTATATTCTTTTAATCTATGGCCGATCACCATTGTAGTGTTGGATGCGCGCGAATAGAAAAGCTGTTTATTTATTAGCGAAAAATGATATTTTATTATTAATTCCTTCGCAAGTGTGTTGAAAAACGTTGTATGGTACACGCGAGTATTGATGATTACTATCCTCGGCTATCTTCTGACCCTCGCCTGACGGCTCGGGCCTCAATAGCGCCTCGTAAGTAATCACCAACTTACCTCGCTTGTACCATAAATAACTATTATTTGTCTATTCTTTTCGCAAATATATTCTAAATCCATGTTTTCGGTTCCTGAAAAGCTGGTTTTGAACTAAATGTAGTTGGATCATACGACGCTATACTGAAAAAGGAAGATTTCTGCGGGGACTACATATTATCATAATGACACGGTACAGGTAAGCACGGATGTTGTTATGCCAACTAGGTAATCAGGCACAAAAGTGTTTTGGTATTTACTTATTTAGATATTTCAAGGGGCAGGGATTTCGGCATTTGTGTATATTATTAAATATGTGTTTTATGCTAATTATTTTAGTAAAAATGTTTCATCATCATCAGCTCATATATGTCCCCACCGAGGGGCTCAAGCCTACTCTGAATGAGGGCGATTTGGCCTTAGTCGACCACGCTGGTCAAGTGCGGGTTGGTCGACTTCACACACAACCTCAGAATTTCTTCCCAGGTGGGTGCAGGTTTCCTCACGATGTTTTCCTTCACCGTAAGAAGTAAAAATGTTTGCTATTAAATAAATAAATAAAAATAAGTATTGGATAATAAATCTTTAATACGAATATTATATTAGGACCGGGTATTAATCCCACTAAATTCCCATCAAAATCGGAGCCCTCTCGGAGACTAGCTGAAAAAACAGCGAGTCAAAAAGTATAAAATGGCTTTTTGATATAAGTACCTATAATTTCATATAGATTTGGTAACTAAATATCTCTATTTAAACATGACAAACAGACAAAAGCATTCCATTTATTTGTAATTGGCCTGTTATAAATCATAGTTACACCCAAAAAAATATGCATCTGTTTTCATATGCCGTACATTTTACGATGATGAAATGACATACAAAATCCATATTAATAAAATGAAAGTCATTTTTGCGACATTTTGGTTTTTCATTTTGTTTTGTAAGGTATCAATTATTAATTCGATTCGAGGCCTTTATTCGGGTTGGAATTGTGTTACCTTAAATAAATATTCATTTTAATCAAATTTATAACTAAACTAGCGGTACCCCGCTGGAACCTTATCCCGTGGGAATTTTGGGATAAAAAGTGTTAGTCCTAGGTATGAGGAACATCTGTACCAAATTTTATTAAAATCCATTCAGTAGTTTTTGCGTGAAAGAGGAACAAACATCTAACACTAACAAACATTCGGCTTTATAATAGGACACTATACCACACCGAGTACAAGAGCTTAACAGGTTCACTATATGTATAGCCTCCTCACTCGACCATACCAAAGCATTTAAAATCTAAACTTTAGGGCAGCACCAGTTCTACTCGTACCACTAAACGTAGTAGTAGTAGTACAAATATTTGTTGCTATTTAAAATTGTATATTCGAGCCTACTCTGAATTAGGGCGATCATGCCTTCAAGCCGCGAACCCATCGCCACGCACGCTATGCCCACGCTCCACGGCCACGCAGCTCAGCTACGTTGAACTATAGCCGAGTCAGCCGCGAATGTATCAATGACGTCATTTTCGTGCGCAGCGTGTGCGTGTACTTCGGTGGGTTTGAGCCTTAATCAACCACGCTTGCCATGTGCAGATTGGGTTACTTCACTCACAATCTTAAAATTCAAACTCAATACATATAAAAGATTATTCAATATCCCGATACAAGGAAATCCGCGTGTTATATTATCAGTTTACTCGTATCCTAAACACAATGTAAACTTTTGTTAACAAAGGATGGTGAAAGGATTCGTAATATGTAGAATAAATTAAAGGGTCGATCCTCGACATGGGTAGGTCAACGTATTCAAGTGATCAAAAAGATTACATCCAACTCGAATACTCAGTAGGATAAACGTTAAATATTTCTAACTTATTGTACCAGAAATAAGTGTTAAAGATATCTATATATTTTACATGCTGTGCCCCGTGGTTTTACCCGCGTAGTTCCCGATCCCGTAGAAATATGGGGATAAAATTATGCTCAAAACCTTCCCACTGAATCACTCTATTTATTAAAATAAACCGCATCAAAATACGTTGCGTAGTTTTAAAGATTTAAGCATACATAGGGACAGAGAAAGCGACTTTGTTTTATACTATGTACCGATAAGATACTGATACCAGTAATAAGTGTTAAATATATCCATATATTTGTAACTATTTAAAGCATGCTACTTCAAATTGAAGCCTCAAATGTTTATTTAATTCAGTTCTTAATTAATTAATATTATTGGCGTTTGCAGACCATATTGCGAAAACTCTGTATTGAGTCTAGCTTATACCTGTCATATACGTCCGATATTTTTGACGCTCGATGAAAAAGAGGGGTGTTATATTTGCTACTTTTATATGCATATGTCTGTTGCACCGTAGCTCTTAAACAGATAAACTGATTTGGATGCAATTTAAATATAAGAAAAGTACAATTCCTAGAGTTTGAGGTTTGGAGGTTTGTAGACAAGTCTAACCTGGTTCTTGTCAAGAGAATCTCATGCTCATGATCCATATTCAAGGTTTTCGATCGTAAATGAAAATCATAGTTTCGTTGTCGATTCGTAGGCATTTCGTAGGCGGGCGAAACGGGACTCTGAATTTAGATTATGAATGGCACCAAAATATATTTAGCTAGGTATACACCCTTATTTTGAAATTGCGATACCTTATCTCACAGCTAATGTAAACGACGGGTGACAATATAATAGTGAAGTTAGTTTTTTTCTTTTGCTTTTATTTAAAAAGTTATGATAAGTCAAAGATTTTCAAAATCCCGCCGAATTTTATTGTTATTCTATACCGAACGCTGCGATACACAGCTGAGCGCGGTCATCGACCCGAGCCGTCACAGAATACTTGATAGCTAGTGTGCCGTCTGGTAATACGACATTTATTTGGTATTTTTTAAAGATAAGTAATCGACTATCATTTTTGATATTTTTATTGGATATATGGATTCAGTTACTGCTACAGATATTCTGATTTTAATAAGTCCCATATTTTCAAAATAGGGGTGTATATTTATTGGCACTTTTTTCAAATAAGTATAAAGCATTTAGTTATTCTTCTTTAATGGCTTTTTAAATATTTATATATAATAAAGAGCTATTTATTTATTTGAACACAATTGCACATCGTAAAATCAATTGCTGTTCGTTAGTCTCGCTAAAACTCGAGAACGGCTAAACGGATTTATCTTATCTTGGTCTTGAAATGTTCGTGGAGGTCTAGGGAAGGTTAAAAAGGTGAGAAAAATTCGAACTACGCGGGTGAAACCGGGGGCACAGCTAGTATTGTTATAAAATAAATGTAAACCTTCTCTTCTGTCAATACCTCTTTCAAAATACAAACCCATCTCTAATTACATAAGATTTATGGGCCTAAAACTTCAATGGCAAATTAATGGTGCCATAAAGACCTTTGCCCATCTGTTTTAAGATCTCAGTCGTGACGTTATCACGATATCTACCAAAATGCATAATTATACGTAATTGGGTCAAATTCCCATGTCCATCCCATCCTGATCCCATAATGTTTTATGTGAGAAACAAGCCAATACACGGGAGAAAGTTAAAAATACATTTATTTCTCTAGACACCACGACAGTTTATTGACATATGCGTGTGAATCAGTGTGTGCGTAGTTTCTGATACCCTAGATACAAGTCACGAACTCGGCTAAGGATCAGTTACTATAATGAGATGATGTAGTGAATGATTATGTTATGTTATTTATATCTACCCGCTAACTGCTGAACCAAAAGTACCAGAATCGATTTCTGGGTTGAGAGATGAATGTTTATTATTTTCAGAACATGTTTCTGAGGTCACTAATAGAAGTTAGGCACTGCTGACAACTCAACTCTAATACCTCTCACTGCGTGAGGGATTTTACATGCGTAAATATTTAGTGCTTATCAATATTTTACTTAATCTTAGTATATCAATTATTTAGTACGACTTTTAACGAGCTTAAAGTAATATATGAGTAGAACAGACAGACAGACAATAGAGTTACAAGTTTTAATCGTAAATAGTTAAATAACTTAATCATTAATTAAATGAAGATTCCCTCCATCCATTCTTGATCACACTTAAGCTTTGATACTAAAACAAGGATCGAGAAGATATTTGAATAGATTCTGGCTCTAAATAATCTGCTGAAATCCAACGCTCTTAACTCTTCGGATTAAAGTTTATAATCGCTTAATTTTTTAATACAGGGATAAATTACGCATTTGAAAGTTTGGAACAAATAGTAAGATAACTACGAGTATTACGTGAGATTACGTTTAAGTAATTGGTGTTTCTTGTTGTGTTTTAGACTTGAATTTATGAAATGTATAATTTCTCACGTAATATCATTGTAGTTACTTATTTCTATCTAATTTTGGTGATATAGAAGGTAAAAGTGATATAAACAAGCAAAAAATATTTTAAAATAATTTGGGGCAAATTTCACGACCAAAAGTGTCTTATTTTTTTTTATTAATTCAGGTTAAAAATTCATCTATCTATTTATTTATTAAACACCCAACGCCTGTTAACCGTTTTTGCGTGATTGAGCTATTACTCAATCATTATCTACAATAACTTTGCTTTGTGCCATGACATTCGTTCCTCTCTTTATTACTTCTCTTAACCAAAATATTTCAAAGAAATCTACAATGAAATAACTGCACTTTTAATTTTTACAGTTAATTCAACAAAACTGTTCTCAGAATCTCCATTGAAACAGTAACAATGGATTCGTTCCCCGGTACCACCAACGGTAATAAATTAAAGGTACAAACGCATTAATGTATAAAAATCCCTAGATGTAAGATGTATTCGCAAATAAATGTGACACTTGAAACTTTGCTCAAACACTCACTCACCACTACGAGCCCCGATGCAATATAGTTCGTCTAGTCTAAAATTTTCGTACTACGTATGAAATTATCGTTGTACGGACAACGTCAGAAAAAAGTTACCCTTAGTTAAAGTTAAAAAGTTACCAAGAGGGAGGTACCCTTTCTCTGACGATAACTGTACTGTAAATAAACTAATCTTATTTCAAATTTAACGTATATACGATACGATAGTTAAAAGATGAAAAAGACTGTTTGAAATAAGCGCCCTGAGCTTTCATTTTATAGCGTAAATTTTGAGACACTGTATGCATGTCTTGGGTTTTTGTACATCAACGTACGAATGTCGAGAAACGTCGGATCAGATAGTACTTTGTCAAACTGTAACTCTGCTTTGCTTGTTGAGACTCCATGTTAACATAACTCTAATAATTGTGTTTACTGTAATTAACAGCCGTGTGTTGGCGTTGTTTTCATTAGACTGACTGGCTTAGATTTAGTTAGACGTTAGACGAGTGATTGGAATGTTCTAGAAGTATGTGGGTATTACAACTGTGATGATATTCTAAAGCAATAATTAAAATCAATGTTTTGTCTGTAGTTTTTTAAAATAATGTCATTTGATAGTGGTAGAACAGTGTAATTATTACAAAAAAAAAACGAAATAAAAATCGCTTAAATAATTCGCTTAAAGACTCAAAGATGTCAGAATCACACAGTTTGACAAGTAGTATATGGGAAGGTTCATACCTGACGGAACATGCGTCGCGTATTATCGGTCGCGTAACGCCAGAACAGACAAATGTATAGAAAAACACTCAACCGTTCACACTCAACCGATTATACGTTAGTGCGTTGAGGATGAACGGTCAAGTGTTTTTCTATACATTTGTCTGTTCTGGCGTTACGCGACCGATAATACGCGACGCATGTTCCGTCAGATATGAACCTTCCCTAAAAGTACAGTTAATAAAGTTATAAAAACGCGCTTTTACCTTTTAGCATTTAGGATTAAAAAGGGTCCTAAAGGTTTAAAGTCAAAGTATTCACAACATAATAAAAATAAAACCACAATTGAATCCTAAATAAAACAACAACGAATAACAAACCATTTTGTTACTTATTCACAAGAATAATCTGTGTAGCCACACTCACTAGAACATTTCGGCCAGAATCTAATTCAATCCATTCCACTAACCACAGTTCGCTAAAAGGTCATATTTCTCGTGAATTATTTGTAAAGGTTCTCTTGTTCTTATGATTAATATCTCGACCTAAACAGATATAGGGCCAAGCTTTTGTGCGAATTGTCGAGTTCGCCCGCATTCATATTGTTGCTTTGATTGAGTTACAAACTTGCTTAAATTTTATTTGTATTACCAGCTAATTTGTTTGAAGGATACTTGAACGTGGAACCGCCAGATCGCGGTCGGACGGAGTGTTGTAACCGTTTAATTAATAGGCTACAGATATTGCTTTAGTTTGCACAAATAGACGTAATGGGGTAGTGGATTGCGCAGCGATTAAATTACTTACATCGTTAAGATTTTATTATTTGAGTTTCTTTTTAATATGATTATCTGATGGACTAACGCCTGATCGCCCTTTGAGGAAAGGTACGAGCACCTCACCTCATAATATATGAGCTGATGATGATTATAATCTAGTTTTTAGGGTGTGGAGGCTACGAAGGATAGGAATGTTTGGAAATGCTTAAGGAAGACCTTTGCCCAGCAGTGGAATAATATACAACGATTATAACACCTATTTCTTCTATTAATATCATCAGTGAGAAAGATGCTTTGTCCTAAAGTATGATATAGAGGCTGAATAATCTAGAGATACAAAGTCTAATTGTGACTGCGGCATTCCCACTCAGACTTATAACATTGTTGGTGGTATGTATGCGTACTCGTAGACAGTATTCCGCCATTACACCTCTATAGTTAGACGTGTGATTTTGGTTAGATTTTACAAGCTTTTATTTAGTTTCACCTGTCCCGTTGTCTATATCAAATCTTGCAAGCCAGATTTCGACCACAGCTGGATATCCGATTAAGCTGTTTGGCATACTTATGTAAGTCCCATGACAACGCAATAAAAGTTAAAAAGCTTGTTTTTAAAAGGTTTTTTTTATTTTTTTATTCAGAATTCTGATTACCTGTAACAACTGTCGATGATGTTAGTATGACAACCGGGACTGTCAGCTAAACTTAACTTTCCCCCTGAAACATGAAAATTCCGGTTATGTTTTTCCACCGAACTTTGTAATCAAACTATCTCTTTACCTACGGAATCTAAGACAAAACCACTACGCCCTGCTTATAGGAAAATCTTTAAAAGTATTGGAATTTTCCTACTATAAGAATTAATAACTAAAATATTACAAAAACATTACCATTTATATCGAAAATATTACAACAAAACTAATTGTCTTAAACAACTTAACCAAAGTCAGGTCTTATCTTTCTCTTAATAAAATTCCAACTGAATATTTTATAACGACTAAAATGATTAAAATATTCTAAACTTTTGGCGAAATTAATCAAAGGTAATTATGAATTCAGACGGGAAGTCGCTTATACTCCACGGGCTTAGAGTACTTATCGGGAATGGGGTAAAATAGAAAAATAATGATGGATAAAAAATATTTTAAAAAAACATTGGCAAAAAATTGCTTCATTCTAAATACATTTTTAAAATCGGTGCCATACACGCTTATCTCAAAAAAATTGCAAATTACATTCTGGATATATGTAGATTATAGATGGAATAAATAACCTCCTTCGTAGAAGTCAGTTAAAAATAGCATATTATTTTTTAATTGGCCACTGATAGCGCTATATCGGTGGCCGAGTTTTGGTCCTCAAAAATTTGAGTCGATACGCAAAGAAGAAGAAGATTTTTTAATTCCCGATGCAAAAGAAGTATTTATAAACAGTACATATTCCAAACCAAAAAATGTAAAACCGTAGAAACTAGCAAAACTACAATTAATTCTTACCCTGCACGGAAATCGAACGCGCTACCATTTGTTCACTACCCATGATGACCTACTAAACTTCATCCTGTTTTGGGCTAAAGTTATTCTCTTTACAAAGACCGTAAAGCTTTGTTTTGTGAGTTTATGCAGCGCATACTGTTTTAGTGCACGAACTGGGGTCACCACCGGATGAAACACAAACTGTCCTAATGCAGTTAGAACAATTGAGGGTGTAGATGTTCAGTTATATTCACATACTTATGTATAACTATTTACTCATGAAAAGTGTATTCAAAATTAATTTATGTAGGTTTAAGTTTGAAAAAGCTGTTATGATTGTCAAAGAGCGTGCAAAAGAAGACTAAAATTAATGACATTCAATTAAATGAAAATTAAAATATTAACTTGATCGATTTTCTATAACACCCATATACCCAAACCTGGATAACAATTTTAATACATCATCATCAGCTCATATAATGTCCCCACCGAGGGGCTCGAATTTTAATACATACTCATAGCCTATTTATTCTTTTAGGAAAGCTACAGGATAAAAAACACAACAAAGGCACACAGCTAGTCACAATCAAAACAATAACCTCGCACAGGAATCGAATCCACCCTCCTAAGTCCGAGAAAAACAGCCATAAACATTTCAAAGTAAATGAGTGTAAAATTATGATGATAAAAATACTGGGGGAAGTTTTAACGAGTCCCTTAACGGTTAGAGGAAGTTAGTTTCCAACAAAACAAGGGAGATTAAGGTGTTCCATTTCATATAGATCGATGGGTTCGATGATCGGTTAAAGCATTTTTGATTATACCATTTTGTTTGGTGAATAAATATTTATTTCCCGACATATTATACCTTTTTAATTATTAAACGAAACGTACGTCATTGTTTATAATTAATATCTTTTTACGGGATATTTCTACTAGTCGAGGGATTCGACTTAGGCCGGTGTCTTGAATTTAGCGGGCAGCGGGTCGCTAGCGGGGCGCTAGCGCGAGCGGAGCGCTTAGCGCAGACCCATTCTTGAATTTAGCGGGCAAGCAGCGGGCAGATCGAGCGGCTGGGTTATTCCTGTCTGATCCCCCGTATCTGATACCCCGTAACGGATACCGTTTAATTATAAGTATTTTTTTCCAGTCCGGTCTGATCCCAGTCCAGAAATAAATTTAAATATTTTATTCCGGTCAGATACCCTATTATATAATACCCTAAGTATCACCACATTATTTAGGACAGTCGGCAACAAAATATAATGTAGAGGATTTTATTCAACCAACATTATGTATTAAAAAAAATTACAATAATTGTTTTTGAATACCAGGAGAACAAAAATGTAAAAGTGGACTTTTCAAACTTGAGTTAAATTGATTCACAAATTACGTATTAATTGGACTTTCTTTGGAGAGTGATTAGAAGTACCAGGAGAGCATAACCTTTATGCGTAAATTTCTAAATCACTACTTAATATAAAACAAAGTCGCTTTCTCTGTCCCTATGTCCCTTTGTATGCTTAGAAAACTACGCAACAGATTTTGATGCGGGTTTTTTAATAGATAGAGTGATTCAGTGGGAAGGTTTTTAGCATAATTTTATCCCCATATTCCTGCGGGAACGGGAACTATGCGGGTGAAACTGCGGGGCGCCGCTAGTATAAAATATAATATTAAATATTCTAAAAATAAATTTTAGGATAAGAAATTCTAAATATATCTCCTTTAGCTTGATGGTACCGTGGTACTTCATTTCCAAAATCGGTAAGACTATAGATCTTCGGTACCTGAATTTAATGATGCTGTTTATTTGGGGGTGTTTTAAAGGCTCATTATAACCCATATAAACTGTTTTTAGAGTAAAGAAACGCATTATAAATTAATTACAACATTAATAAAATCCTATGGAAATACATGAAACATCAAGCAATTTTGACAGATATTGCATTAGATCACAGATTATGTCGTTAAATCATAGAGCCCCGCGGTTTTACCCGCATAGTTCCCGATCCCGTGGGAATTTCGGGATAAAACAGCCTATGTTCTTTCCCGGATTATAAGCTACCCCTGTACTAAATTTCACGTCAATCGGTTCAGTAGTTTAGCCATGAAAAGGTAACAGACAGACAGACAGAGTTACTTTCGCATTTATAATATTAGTAGGGATGTCTGTCTGTTTGTTCCGACCAATATCTAAAACGACTGAATCAATTTCAATCAACTTTCACAGGCAGAAAATATACAAATCTTTTATCTTTGACATGGTCGATGTCGAACCTATAGGAAAAAAGTAACAAACAACACAGTAAATTCTATTTCATTTAAAGTAAATAAACAAATACAGAAAACAATAAAAAAAATATTTCTTCGAAATATTAATTTACTAAATCTAAACTGCATATTGAAATTCCTGTGATGATTGAATAAAACACTTCAATCGAATTAAACTACATAATAATATGTTTTTTCTTGAAAGAAAAAAGAAGAACTTACCTCGCAATGAGAGTAGGGGATCAGACCGGAATGGCAAAATATTAGGTGGATCAGACAGGAATAACCCCCGCGGCGCTATAGCGCTGTAGTGTTGGGACATTCAGATATTTGTCTTTATTTTCGACCCGACTTGACAAGAAGTAGAAAAATTGTTTTATTGATGAACGAAATGTCTGAACAACAGCGACAACATCTTTTTGATTCAAACTTATTTGATTTCTTGTGAGCGAAAGAAGAAGTGAATCTCTTTTATAGGGCAAGGAAAATAAAAGTTGAATTTTATAGAAATTATGAAGAACAAAGACAATGTCCCGACAATTTCTAGGACTATACAAGAATGAGTGCTTAACTTTATTAGATTTAAACTTTATTTTTAGATCCTAGACTAATCCGCTATGATAGGTTCACTCGGTTTGGCCTATGAGAAAAATAAAATATGACAGTTCGCTTATAATCTATCAGTATTTTTAAAGAGCGAAATGAATGAAGCTGTTCTTTCTTACATTTTTAATGTGAAACAAAGGCAATTAAGCCCAACAACGTATAAAACTGGGTACGTACTCCTTGTTTAATTTAATGGAAACTAGTTGTGCCCCGCGGTTTCTTTCGCGAAGTTCCCGTTTCCATGAGAATTTTGGGATAAAAAGTATCCTACGTCCTTCTCCTGGTTCTTAGCTACCTTCCCACCAATTTTCAGGCAAATCAGCTCAGCCGTTCTTGAGTTATAAATAGTGTAACTAACACGACTTTCTTTTATACCTATATATAGATTATAGGTTCGTAAAAAAATAATGATAAACAAAACAAAATTATACAAAAAAAAGGTTAAAATAATTATTTGTACTATCACGTCAGAGGACATGTCGACACGTCACAAAATTCACAACACTAAATGAGCGCAAAGCGAGCTCTTTGCGCAAAGCGCTCATTGCCCGCTCCCGCCGCCGCTCCGCTGTGTTCAAAAACCGGTCCATTGAAATACACGGAAAGTATCTCCCCGCTCCCGCTCCGCTCGCGCTCCCGCTCCGCTAGCGCCCCGCTGCCCGCTAAATTCAAGACACCGGCCGTACGTGTAAATTATCCCGTAAAAAGATATTAATATTATACCTTTTCAAAATATCACAGTAATCCCAAATTACCAAAGCTTGGATACATACTTGACAAGAGTTCGTCGCTCTTTTGGAAAAAAAATGCAAAGAAAAACACCCATCACTATCACTACATAGTATAAAACAAAGTCGCTTTTTCTCTGTCCCTATGTATGCTTAGATCTTTAAAACTACGCAACGGATTTTGATGCGGTTTGTTTTATAGATAGAGTGATTCAGTGGGTAGGTTTTTAGTTTTTAATTTTATCCACATATTCCTACGGGAACGGGAGCTACGCGGGTGAAACCGCGGAGTACCTTATAAAACAGTCATATGAATCCATGCACACAACTTTTATTTTATTAGGATGGATTAGAAAACGCCTAAAAATAAACAGTCATGTACAGTCTCGGAACGAAAAGGTTCGTAAATTTTCAAATTGATTCGTATAATGTGTCGCGAGAACATATAACCTTTTGAAACTATGTTACAGAATAGACTCAGGTTAGGGAAAATAATGTTCTACTGCTCCATAATAAAGTTCAAAATTATTCAGATCAGTGTTGTTTGACAGGATAAATATCTTGTCAACAAGATTTTTGATAAACTAAAACCTTCTTGTTGGTTCAACCTGCCATTATTATTTCTGTTAAAACTATTGTCAATCGGTCAATGTCATCATTGCAAAATATCAAAGAGGTTTTTATACGCCGCGCGCACAAGGCAGTGTTTAAAAAAAGGATAGAAAAATTAAGCAAAACCTTATTCGATGACAAACGTCATTCTATTTATTTAAATGTTAGCATCACTGTTTCTTACACTTGTATGTTGGCATAATTGTTTCTTGCAATACTAGTGCAAGTGAAAACCGACTCTAAGGTGACGAACCTTTTCATTCCGTGACTGTACATGCACACAAATATTATAGTTTCAACTCGTAACTTTTCTCATAACCTTTGCCGTAGCAGGTACAGTCACTGCTAAGTACACCATGTTGTAAACAAAATGTATAAGCCAAGTGATATTTTAACACAGCTTGTTAGTAGTTAGTTATTGTAAGTATATCACAGTTTTAAATGAGTTCCTGTATGAAGTTGAAAATCAAATATACTTAGCCTACATATGTTCATAGTATTCTTCTATTAAAAGAATTTTTAAAATCATGTCCAGTAATTCTTAAATTTTATTCATCACAAAAAATAGCAAATATTTTCTCTCAATAATGGTGAAGTAGACAAATTACATGCTTGAGTTAAACAAAATATAGTTTACATGCATTAAATAAACCTTTCGTAATCCAATTATAATAAAAACGAAATGAATCTATGAATGCAATTGTTCAGAGAATTGTTCATTTTATTAACACTAGTATTATTTCATAGAAAGATATAAAGCAAAAATATTAAGAAAATTCGACATAAACCGCCAATCCAACAAATGGAGGTCTTAGTGCCGATAAATGTTTTATTTTACTACAACACAACAATATTATTTTATTTTTACAATGTACAATATATTTTTCACGTGAACTCCCTTTCATTGCCTTAATGTAGTTAACTTTTATAGCGAATATCGTGAGACAAACGTTACTTTAGCGTTTGTTATGGGTAAATCAAATAAATCGCAACGGTTGTAACGTTACGTATCAACGATATTTATTTACTATTCGTTGTATTACTAACATGGCTATGTGATTGGACAAATAACCTTCGAAAAAACATTGCTTTTTTTACCTTGAAACAAAGTAAATTTGATCAAATCCTATATATAGCAAGCAACTAACGTAGTCTATTTTTGGCCAAACTGTTTATTGAAAAAGTTCACCACTCTCTATAGCAACTGATAGTATACTCTATTAGCAGCGCCCCGCAGTTTTACCCGCGTAGTACCCGCTCCCGTGAGAATGCGTAGCTCGTAGTATCATACAATCTCGGCACAATTCACCATCGTGTGTTAAAAAATTAAGTAACAGCGCCATCTATTGGTACGATTTGTGACTACAAAAAGTTACAATAAAACATACGATTACTTATACACAAACCCATGGGAATTTCGTATCCTATGTGTTATTCCTATTTATAAGGAACAGCTGTACCAAATTTAATCAAAATCGATACAGTAGTTTTTGCGTGAAAGTGGAACAAACATCCAAACTCACAAACATACAAACTTTCGCATTTATAATATTAGTAGGATTATATATGAACTGACCCCTGTCTAGATTAATTAGAATCTAGATAGCTAGAGTATCTAAATACCGACCAACATATTATACTCAGGCCGTTTTGCAATCATTTATAGTTCACACAAATATTTAACTTGTTCGAAAATCGAATTTGTTGGCGATTCAATATGGAAAACGATATAGTACATAAAGTTTGCAGTAAGTAACTCTTACAAATAATCTGTAAATGTATTTGGATGTTTCTAGCAAAATCATGTGAATACGGTTGGATGAATGAATGGATATTTGAGACATTTTGTAATCTGGATAAAGACATATTTTGTAAACCAAAGTTACCACAGTAGTAGCTACATACCATAGCCATCCAAATAAGTCGCATTTTTAACCCCCGACGCAAAAAGAGGAGTGTTATAAGTTTGACGTGTCTGTGTGTGTGTGTGTGTGTGCATCTGTCTGTCTGTGGCATCATAGCTCCCAAACGGATGAACCGATTTCAATTTAGTTTTTTTTTGTATTAAAGGGGACTTACGTGCGAGTGTTCTTAGACATGTTTGATGTAAATCGGTTAACCCGTTTAAAAGTTATGGGGGTTTGAAAGTAATTGTGTTGGGGGTTTTATACATTTTTAATTTAATTTTTTCAAGACAAAAATACTATAAAATTTAAACTATAACTATAAAACATGCAACATATCATCCTCATTTACCGGTTACGTAACTCATCTTCAAATTAGGTATTAATTCGACAAAACCCACTAAATATATCGTTGTCGGGGAAACGTTGACAATTCTGTAGTGCCGGTACAAATTGGCGCTGTGAAAAATGAACTTCGTAGCAAAACTTTAGGTACGGTTGAAACATTAGTCGCCATCTGGCTGGTGAGCTGTACCGTCGGAAATGAAACAAGCCCGCCGAATTAATTGGTGATCATTATAATTAGAATTACAATTTGTAGCCTTTTTTTCTTTAAAAAGATTTTAGATATTTGGGGGAAAACTGGGAGTGTGGTAAGTAACTTATAGCCTAGATAGGTACAGTAAAAAGCAAGTGAACCACCATTTGTCTAAATTGTGTAGATAAACGAAAGCCTATGATATCATGACCAGTGTGTCCACAGATTTTATTAAAAATCTGATCTGTCAGAATCGTAAAGCTAAAATAATCATTCACTACATCATCTCATTATAGTAACTGACCCCTAACTAAGTTCAAAACTTGTATCTAGGGTATCAGAAACTACGCACACACTCATTCACACACACGCCCAGATCGAGACAAATATTTTTGGTTCACACAAATATTCACCCCGCACGGGAATCGAACCCGCAACCTTACGGATGACAGTCCGGCATGGTGATCACTCTGCCATCGAGGTCGTCCTTGTGAATTACAATAATCCATTAATCCGGTGTAGTTTTATTTGAATTGATAAAGAGAACTAAAATAATTACGATGCTCCATTACCTTCTACTCAGAAATTTCTAGAAACGAAAGTAACTTAAGATATTTTAGTATGATTTCCTTAAGCTAACCCTGAAATAATTGCGACATAAATTCCTTGTAGAGCCAAAAATCTTCCGAACCAACCTTAACAATTTATGTTTGATCAGCCATCAAATAAAATTACTTAAATATATTTCGTCTCCGCCTTCGAACCTTTACTTAGGCAATAGACCTCTAAAACCAATTTTTCTCTAAGGACAAGGTCGAACCATTTTATTACCCCAAAACGCTATCTTTCACTAATGTCTACTCCAGTTTTTGGGCGTTTTATGACCGAAAGTACACACTTATACAGCATATCATACAAATACATTTAAGGTTGTTGAATCTCGACTCTATTCCTTTGTGTTAAGGTGTAAGTAAAATGGCAAGGTAATTTATAAGTGGATGGTAGTCAGCTTAATAGGCAAGCTTCCTGTATGTATGGTTGTTAAATAAAAAATTCATGCAGACGGCGTTGGAGTAATGACCATAATAGGGAAGGTGTTCCTTGAATTATTTTAATACGGAAGCTACACACTTGGTGGATAGCCAGAATTTATTTGGCGAACTGAGAGAGGTGTTTCGCATTTTGTAATATGTATAACTTTTATGTGTATTATATGTATACTTTTGCTTTTGTGCAATTCGTATCTGAAGACTGATTGCCTTTCTTCTGCTAGCTATTTTATATGCAAGGCATAGCGCTTAATAGTATTCTGACCACATTTTACGTCTGAGGAACAGTACTGCCTGAGGAACTATTAAAAGTTGGGGATGAAAGATAGTTGATGCTAATTATTAGGTACATTTAATTATGGGTCGTAGTAATATGTGAGAAGGTGTTTTAAGGTGAAGCCAAACGAGCGTAATTTTGTGAGTTGTGAGTAGCAGAATTTCGTTCGCAGAAATTCTGTTGCATTCAGTTTCATAGAAAAGTTCTATTTGATTCACACGGCGACGCAAAATGAGTTGTCTGCCGACTCACACGCATAATATAATATCAACTGAATTTTGGTCGGCGTGAGTTGGGGAGCTTGCACGATACAAGGATCCGTACAAATGGGGTGCGCCAAAGTTCACCTAAAATTTCAACTCCGATAATTGGAAATCCGAAAATTTTCTTCCTAACATTTTTTATCCTAACAATCGCAACTCCTAAAATCTTTGTCACTAATGTTTTAATTCCGAAACATTCAACTGCATAAAGTCAGTAGCAATAAACATCTTTTACACTTTTATCTGTTTTCCTATATTTTCTCAACACAACCATCGTTTATACTATTATTCAAAGTCATATCTTTTTTGTTTAGATTAATTTTTATTTATTATAATCAATATTATATACATAAATTTTTCGTATCTTTGTTTTTACATAACATGTAGGTATAACATATAACGCACGAGCCGAGCGAGCAAAACCAGAGTCCTGCTCCAATCATTCAGTCAAGTTCCAGTAACGAATCGGTCCTATTCCTAATTATTGGTTTAGGTTATGTTAGAACTGTGACCCCAACGCACGAGCCGAGCGAGCGTAGCGAGCGTGCCGCGGCAGCGGCCGGCGAAGTGCCAGAACCGAATTGGTCCTTTAGTTATGGTTATGGTAAACTCCCAGGCCATAAGCATAACCGTAAACGAGTCGTATATTAATCATTAACTGTCTTATTCATAAAAAATATAATAGGGCTTAAAATACATTTTAAACGTGTTATAAATATTTTTTCAAAAAGTATGATTCATAAACGTTCGGTAACGCTTAAATACGTTTATAGTCTATTTTAGCGACTCCGTAAGTTATAGAAGGTCGAACCCTTCTATAAACCTCTAATAGAGGAAAACATGGCCGACTCTACGACAGCCAGCTGATTTTGATTCATGTCAGTGTGTGCAGAAATTGGAAACTCGGTGACAATGTCAAAATGGCATTTATTTATTGTCAGTATCTTTAGTATCAAGTGCTCCGTGTTTTAAATCTTTATTTATAAATTGAAAATATTAAATAATCTAAAAGCATGTAAAAGTGACGCCCCACATACTATTCTAAAGGATGACTAATGGATTATAGAAAAAAGTAAGCAGCAGGCCACTTTATTTCCTTAAAATTAAATACACATATGGATTTTGACTGTTACAGGTTTGTGTTGTCAGTTCTTAGTTAAATACTCGACATATTTTTTCATTATAGTAAATAGGTAAGTTAATGATAAAAATTAATACCGTTTGTAATGATTTACATAACTTATCGAAGTTCGTGAAATACCAAATAACAATTCTTGATCGACGACCGAGTCAAAGACTATACAGTGTGGTGTTTTTCGTGGTGAACCTGCCTGTTATGCCGAAGGTTACGAGTTCAATTCCCGCCCCAGATAAACATTTACTTATATTTGATTAACATAAAAGGATTATTGGGGGGGGGGGGGGAGGGAAACCTACATCTTGTCAAACTTTACATAAGTAAGTAAACATAACTTCTTTTTTTTTCAGATTATTTTTAATTGTGAGACGGGTTAGCAAAGGGTGTACAGTCTGGACCGAAATAATACTGCGTGTGCACTATCCAAATATATGACTTATTTATTTCACTATATGTATTTAATAATAAATTTATAAAATACCATTTTTGTGTTTTTATTTATTTACATAAGTATGGTACTGAGAGCACTATAATCTATCTTTGTTAGTGTGTAATGTTTTGAAACAATATAGGTAATTAGGTTTCTAACGGTATAATAAAACATTGAATATTATTTCATAGATTGTGTTATTCAAATTAAACGATTATTTTTTGATGAGAAAGAGATGCCTAGTTCTCTGTTTCATGGAAACGAACGGTGGCGGTCCCCGTTGTTTCACGACAGGCTTGGCTTGTCTATAATTATGAAAAAAAAATCAAAAAATACCGCCCGCTGTATCATGTCTTGTCAGTTGGACGTGAAATCTCAAAAAAATGTCACCGACTTTTTAACTTTTTAACCTGTGGTCACCGAAACTTTTTTTTTGACGAATGTTTGACGGATTGCTCACAACGACAACCTAACAACAGTAAAGTGTATTATAAACCTAACTTAGTTAAAGTAGGTTTATCGAACGTTTATGAATCATGAATTTTATAATACGTCTAATAGGCCTAATGAACGTTATAACTAAATAGCGCTATAAACCTATTTTAAGGATTTTTTATGAATAAGACAGTAAAACTATAAATATCATCTTCTACCCACATATATTTTTTATTACACTTGGTAAATGTTTCTTTCTGAGCATGAGTGAAAATATTATGATAAGTATGTTTAGGGATAAAAGCGTTATGATAAAAAACAGTAGGAGTTTAAATATGTTTACATTAATGATGTTAGTAATTAAAATTTTCGGACACATCAGTGTTATGAGCATCGTCGGTAGCACTACAAATAGTATGAATTAAAACTTTAGGATGAAAATTTTTAGGAAGAATGATCATTCGGACTACAAATAGTTAGGAAAAACATTTTCGGGTAAAGAACTTTAGGTGAGCCAATATGGACCCGTACAAATGTTTCAGATTACAACTGAAAATACGTCCGTCCGTGTGGCAGTCTAACCGAATTTCAGTTGAACGTAAATTTCGCGACTCATTTTACGCGACTCACGACTCACAAAATTACGCCCGTTTGGCTTCACCCTTATTCGAACACCTCTGCTAGTTTTCACATTAAGTGGCCTTAATCACTACATAGTATAAAACAGTCGCTTTCTCTGTCCCTATGTTCCTATGATTTTAATAATAATAATTTTATCCCCATATTCCTACGGGAACGGGAACTACGCGGGTGAAACCGCGGGGCGCCGCTAGTCAGTAACAAT
The DNA here is from genome assembly GCA_958496195.1 of Timandra comae. Taxonomy (NCBI): domain Eukaryota; kingdom Metazoa; phylum Arthropoda; class Insecta; order Lepidoptera; family Geometridae; genus Timandra; species Timandra comae. The sequence goes on along the minus strand of OY292363.1, from coordinate 8,679,295 downwards.
TTAAAAAACAATCTATTTTTTTACAAACTTTGACCTTAGTTAGGGGTCAGTTACTATAATGAGATGATGTAATGAATGATTATTTAAAAAAAAAAATCCACTTCGTAATAAAAAATAATATACAGTACTAAAATAAATTAGCAGTCAGTTTTGAAGAGCTAACCTAACCTATCGTAAAAGATGAGCATCATAAAGTTTATTTTCTCTGTATTAGAATGTATCTCGGTCCCTGTAACCTCGGACTACGTGACACGCCAGCCAAACCTCAACCGATCTCACGCTGAAGTTGAATTTAAGTATCTAGCCGCGATTACAGTATCTCTACTGATATTAAACTGGGATTTTCCTCTTGGTTCTTACTCAGGTATATTTTGGAGGGCGTTTGGCGTTTTTTATCGTATATTTAAAGTATAGGTAGGTTAATAGAGACGTTAAATTGTTTCATAGTTAAAAATAAGATATAGGTTGGTTAGTGGAGACACATTCCTAAATATAGCCATTATTAATTTGTATAAGATAAAAATAAGTACACTACTAGTTAGCTAGTTTATTTATAATTGTGTAAATTAGGCTAAGTTTTATTTGAAATAAAATTTTATTTATTTATTTTATTTTATTCGATTGCTTTATATGTATATAAAAATAAACTACAAAGTTTTTGAACAATGACGAGAATAAATAAAAATGAACTCTAGAAATTGATTCTAAAATATTTCCTTTCTTCTAGAACCTCTTTTGTAAAATTACTCACACATATATCCATCATCAGATTATATATCCAGGATATCTGATCAGAACTATCTTCTATCAAAAGCTCAGAACATCTGCAAACCTTAAGCCACAGTGAGACGCACACAACACATCTTAAACAAATATAAATATAGAACGATATTTCTCGTCTAGACCCTACAACGGGGAAAGATAACCCTACAAAATGCGAATGCAAATATTTCTGAAGGAAGATGCATTTCATATTGTACATACGATACGTTGGATATTTTGCCTCTACACCTGAGGTAGACTTTGAAACACCTTGTACGCCCGCATTTGAGAAACACTTGAGTGGGTAAAGCTTTATTTTAAATAGGATTTGAGGTAAGATAAAAATAATGCAAGTTTTTACATAATATAAAGTCTTATTAATGATACCTTTTAGCGCTTATAGCAGAGTGCTAACTAAGGATTACTTGGATTAGCAATGTCTGGCATCATAATGATAGGTGGTAGAAAAGTAAGTAGTTTCTTTGTTAGGTTACGTGTTTCGGAAAGCACGTTTACTGATTTATCGATTTCAACATATATCGACACAAGTGACATGATAATCACGATAATCAAACCCTGACAGAAATACCGAAAAGGAACTGCGGGGACAGTTTTAGTTTTTAACAAAATCTGTAAAACGTTTAATGTTTGTCTCGGTCTGGGTGTGTGTGTGAATGAGTGCGTGCGTAGTTTCTGATAGCCTAGACACAAGCTTCGAGCTTAGTTAGGGGTCAGTTACTATAAAGAGATGATGAAGTGAATGAATTATGTTATGTTATGTTTAAGGCATTTTTTCTCTATTACTTAGGTTTCAAGTGTTTATTTGTTTTCCAATAGCCACATTATGGTATGATATACTTATTTCAGTACAGAACGATGGCATGCTTTAAAATAATCTGAAGCCTTCCTTGTACAACCTTATTTCGTTACGAAAATAACTCAATAACTTGAATCTAATAATGAAAGGGAAGCTCTCGTTCATTTTTTCCTCCACTATCCGAGTTTCAGATGTATGAGAAAGTTATACCACAGATAAAACAATATCATCTGAACTGGATCACGTCACTTGTTTGTTTAACACACGTACAAGTATTTACTTTCTATAATATCTATAATTATCTATATCCGAATCTAGCTGTTCCACGGTTTTAGGGCTGAAACCAACCGAAGTACACGCACACGCTACGCACGAAAATGGGTGGGGGCTACGCTATGTTGAGCTATAGCCCCCGTGTGTTGACACACGAATATGTACAGTCATGGTAAGAAATGGTTCGTCACCTTAAGATCTATTTTCGTTTGCTCAGTATAAGTGTTAATAACATCAATACATAAATGTTCAATTTGAAACGTTCCTATTCACGCATACAGAGTTGTATCTTGCGGTCTTGTAGTTGTTGAACGTGCTTTGGGTTTTAATGTGTTAGTGATGGGGTCCCAAGGAGGTGGTATCTTCCTTATTGAAATTATGTATATTTTTAATTTCAATGGCCTCACGTATCATCCTGGGTAGATGTCTGTATTCTTTGGCGAGGATTTGGGGATTATCAAACCTTAGGTAATGGTTGGGTTTGTCCAGAGTGTGCTCAATTTTATAAACAATTGACAGGTCTTAGAAATTGGTTTATTTTCCTCGGCGGTTTGAAGAATGTCTTGATGGACGCTCACCTCAGAATGTTTCCAATTTTGTTAGTGACTCCTTTTAGGTATGATAAGACAGCAGGTTGTCGCTCGACCGTCGCGTCGCTGGCTTGATGCGACATCTGTGACGGGACTGCGGTACTGGTAGTTTGATGTCCCTCAGTACTCTCTTGACATGTTGAAGTTTGTCTCGCAAGTGTTATTTGTTATTGTGTTGCCGGGGATTATACAGGGATAGTCCCCGGATTGTGCATCCTTTACACAAGATTAAATACTTATGTCAAAGGGCTTCCGTGTGACTCCTTAATAGTCCCGTAAAAGGAAAATACATTAATAACATTAATCTAATTAAGAAGGAAACATATTGTAACACGTATATTTAAGCAATTGTAAATTTTGCTAACAATATGCGATAGCATGTAGTAAATATTTATAATTTGTATTTTAAATACATAGTTGTTATAATTTGTATTTTATATGCACAAACAGTTGTGTTCCGAATAAAATTAAATAAAAAGAAACCAAAAATATACAAGTCGAAAAAAGAACCTCCTCCTATTTTTGGCAGTCGGTTTAAAAGGCAATTTTCGATTTTGCCTACAAATTTAAATTTTGGCTGCCGTTTTAAATTTTGGCTGCCAGTTTGAATTTTGGCTGCAATTTTTAATTTTGGCTGCCATTTTGAATTTTGGCTGCCATTTTGAATTTTGGCTGCAATTTTTAATTTTGGTTGCCATTTTCAATTTTGCCTACAATTTTAAATTTTGAATGCAATTTTGAATTTTGGCTGCAAATTTAAATTTTGGCTGCCATTTTGAATTTTAGCTGCCATTTTGAATTTTGGCTGCAATTTTAATTTTGGCAGCCATTTTCAATTTTGCCTACAATTTAGAAATTTGAATGCAATTTTGAATTTTGGCTGCAAATTTAAATTTTGGCTGCCATTTTAAATTTTGGCTGCCATTTAGAATTTTGGCTGCCATTTTGAATTTTGGCTGCAATTTTAATTTTGGCTGCCATTTTCAATTTTGCCTACAATTTTGAATTTTGAATGCAATTTTGAATTTTGGCTGCGAATTTAAATTTTGGCTGCCATTTTGAATTTTGGCTGCAATTTTTAATTTTGGCTGCAATTTTTAATTTTGGCTGCCATTTTCAATTTTGCCTACAATTTTAAATTTTGAATGCAATTTTGAATTTCGGCTGCAAATTTAAATTTTGGCTGCCATTTAAAATTTTGGCTGATATTTCTAATTTTGGCTGCAATTTTTTATTTTGGCTGCCATTTAAAATTTGGCAGCCATTTATAATTTTGGCTGCTTTTTTCAATTTTGGCTGCAATTTTTAATTTTGGCTGCTATTTTAAAATTTGGCTGCGAATTTAAATTTTGGCTGCCATTTTGAATTTTGGCTGCAATTTTTAATTTTGGCTGCAATTTTTAATTTTGGCTGCCATTTTGAATTTTGGCTGAAATTTTTAATTTTGGCTGCCATTTGCAATTTTGCCTACAATTTTAAATTTTGAATGCAATTTTGAATTTTGGCTGCAAATTTAAATTTTGGCTGCCATTTAAAATTTTGGCTGATATTTCTAATTTTGGCTGCAATTTTTTATTTTGGCTGCCATTTAAAATTTGGCAGCCATTTATAATTTTGGCTGCTTTTTTCAATTTTGGCTGCAATTTTTAATTTTGGCTGCTATTTTAAAATTTGGCTGGTATTTTAAATTTTGCCTACAATTTTGAATTTTGGCTGCTATTTTGATATTTGGCTGCAATTTTGATATTTGGCTGCAATTTTTAATTTTTGCTGCTATTTATAATTTTGTCTACAATTTTGAATTTTGGCTGTTTTTTTTAATTCCAAGGCCAGAGGCCAAGGCAAGAGGCCAAGGCTGGAGGCCAAAGCCAGAGGCCAAGGCCAGAGGCCAAGGCCAGAGGCCAGAGGCCAAGGCCAAGGCCAGAGGCCAAGGCCAGAGGCCAAGGCCAGAGGCCAAGGCCAGAGGCCAAGGACGGAGGCCAAGGACGGAGGCCAAGGACGGAGGCCAAGGCCGGAGGCCAAGGCCGGAGGCCAAGGCCAGAGGCAAAGGCCAGAGGCCAAGGCCAGAGGCCAAGGCCAGAGGCCAAGGCCAGAGGCCAAGGCCAGAGGCCAAGGCCAGAGGCCAAGGCCAGAGGCCAAGGCCAGAGGCCAAGGCCAGAGGCCAAGGCCAGAGGCCAAGGCCAGAGGCCAAGGCCAGAGGCCAAGGCCAGAGGCCAAGGCCAGAGGCCAAGGCCAGAGGCCAAGGCCAGAGGCCAAGGCCAGAGGCCAGAGGCCAAGGCCAGAGGCCAAACCAGAGGCCAAAATTCAGAATTTTGGCTGCAAATTTCAATTTTTTCTACAATTTTTAATTTTGGCTGCAATTTTTAACTTTGGCTACAATTTTCAATTTTGGCTGCCATTTATAATTTTGGCTGCTATTTTTAATTTTGGCTGCAATTTTGAAGTTTGGCTGCAATTTTTAATTTTGGCTGCTTTTTTTAATTTTGGCTGCCATATATAATTTTGCTTACAATTTTAAATTTTGAATGCAATTTTGAATTTTGGCTGCAAATTTAAATTTTGGCTGCCATTTATAATTTTGGCTGCTAATTTCAATTTTGTTTGCTTTTTTCAATTTTGGCTGCATTTTTCAATTTTGGCTGCATTTTTCAATTTTGGCTGCTATTTTCAATTTTGGCTGCTATTTTAAATTTTGCCTACAATTTTGAATTTTGGCTGCAATTTTTAACTTTGGCTACAATTTTCAATTTTGGCTGCCATTTATAATTTTGGCTGCTATTTTTAATTTTGGCTGCTATAGTCAATTTTGGCTGCAATTTTGAAGTTTGGCTGCAATGTTTAATTTTGGTTGCTATAGTCAATTTTGGCTGCAATTTTGAAGTTTGGCTGCAATTTTTAATTTTGGCTGCAATTTTTAATTTTGGCTGCCATTTATAATTTTGGCTGCTATTTTCAATTTGGCTGCCATATTCAATTTTGCCTACAATTTTAAATTTTGAATGCAATTTTGAATTTTGGCTGCCATTTTGAATTTTGGCTGCAATTTTTAATTTTGGCTGCAATTTTTAATTTTGGCTGCCATTTTGAATTTTGGCTGAAATTTTTAATTTTGGCTGCCATTTGCAATTTTGCCTACAATTTTAAATTTTGAATGCAATTTTGAATTTTGGCTGCAAATTTAAATTTTGGCTGCCATTTAAAATTTTGGCTGATATTTCTAATTTTGGCTGCAATTTTTTATTTTGGCTGCCATTTAAAATTTGGCAGCCATTTATAATTTTGGCTGCTTTTTTCAATTTTGGCTGCAATTTTTAATTTTGGCTGCTATTTTAAAATTTGGCTGGTATTTTAAATTTTGCCTACAATTTTGAATTTTGGCTGCTATTTTGATATTTGGCTGCAATTTTGATATTTGGCTGCAATTTTTAATTTTTGCTGCTATTTATAATTTTGTCTACAATTTTGAATTTTGGCTGTTTTTTTTAATTCCAAGGCCAGAGGCCAAGGCAAGAGGCCAAGGCTGGAGGCCAAAGCCAGAGGCCAAGGCCAGAGGCCAAGGCCAGAGGCCAGAGGCCAAGGCCAAGGCCAGAGGCCAAGGCCAGAGGCCAAGGCCAGAGGCCAAGGCCAGAGGCCAAGGACGGAGGCCAAGGACGGAGGCCAAGGACGGAGGCCAAGGCCGGAGGCCAAGGCCGGAGGCCAAGGCCAGAGGCAAAGGCCAGAGGCCAAGGCCAGAGGCCAAGGCCAGAGGCCAAGGCCAGAGGCCAAGGCCAGAGGCCAAGGCCAGAGGCCAAGGCCAGAGGCCAAGGCCAGAGGCCAAGGCCAGAGGCCAAGGCCAGAGGCCAAGGCCAGAGGCCAAGGCCAGAGGCCAAACCAGAGGCCAAAATTCAGAATTTTGGCTGCAAATTTCAATTTTTTCTACAATTTTTAATTTTGGCTGCAATTTTTAACTTTGGCTACAATTTTCAATTTTGGCTGCCATTTATAATTTTGGCTGCTATATTTAATTTTGGCTGCAATTTTGAAGTTTGGCTGCAATTTTTAATTTTGGCTGCTTTTTTTAATTTTGGCTGCCATATATAATTTTGCTTACAATTTTAAATTTTGAATGCAATTTTGAATTTTGGCTGCAAATTTAAATTTTGGCTGCCATTTATAATTTTGGCTGCTAATTTCAATTTTGTTTGCTTTTTTCAATTTTGGCTGCATTTTTCAATTTTGGCTGCATTTTTCAATTTTGGCTGCTATTTTCAATTTTGGCTGCTATTTTAAATTTTGCCTACAATTTTGAATTTTGGCTGCAATTTTTAACTTTGGCTACAATTTTCAATTTTGGCTGCCATTTATAATTTTGGCTGCTATTTTTAATTTTGGCTGCTATAGTCAATTTTGGCTGCAATTTTGAAGTTTGGCTGCAATGTTTAATTTTGGTTGCTATAGTCAATTTTGGCTGCAATTTTGAAGTTTGGCTGCAATTTTTAATTTTGGCTGCAATTTTTAATTTTGGCTGCCATTTATAATTTTGGCTGCTATTTTCAATTTGGCTGCCATATTCAATTTTGCCTACAATTTTAAATTTTGAATGCAATTTTGAATTTTGGCTGCAATTTTGAAGTTTGGCTGCAATTTTTAATTTTGGCTCCTATAGTCAATTTTGGCTGCAATTTTGAAGTTTGGCTGCTATTTATAATTTTGGCTGCTATTTTTAATTTTGGCTGCTATAGTCAACTTTGGCTGCAATTTTTAATTTTGGCTGCTATTTTAACTAATAGGAAGTGTGATTTTAACTAATATGACATACCTATTTCAGTGCAATCCGTACAGTCAGTGGTTTGAACTATGTGTTGATAAATTTTCATTTTATTTACCATTAAAATTGTTGGCAAAGTGGCTTTTAATTTCATGAACGTTTCCATGCTACAGAGGACACGTTAAGCCGTCAGTCTCGGTTGTCGTATAAACATCGTCGACTCTCGTTACCGGTATAAAGCCACCAAAATTTAAACTAAATAATAATATATCGTAGCACGCACAGAGAGTCCAAATTGGAGTGGTCTAGTCGTGGAATACTAACCGCTTATAAGTACATACATTACATTTTACTATTAAAGTAAAAAAGTTTCGATTTCTATGATGTCACTGTAGTGCAAAATCCTCTCACTGATGATATTATTACAGCAAATATGAATAACCATAATACCCACGAATGCCAATACGTGTTGGTACTCTCAAATTCGACGCATGTTTCGCAAAATCATACATGCAACAGACACTGATTCAAAGAAAGTTTTCAAAAGAGATTGCCCGTCCACGGTACTCCTCCAAAATGGGTTGTGCCTCAAAAAGTTAAACATAATAAAATATCTAAATTAAAAATATATTTTTTAAATAACACATAATCATTTTTTACAATGGGGATTTATTTTTGAAAAATAATTAGTAATTTCATGTTTCCGGCGATATAGTACGCCATTTGTTCTATGCCTGTCAGTAAGTACTAGGGATGTCTATTTTCTTATTACGTGTGATACACGCCTACGTAAAATATAATAATATTGATTGTATTATTTATTCGATATATTATTATTAAAATACGTTTGAAGTTAAATAAGTTTATTGAGTTTATTTAATAAAATAGGTGGACTTACATTACATTATATTTTTAAAATGTAGTTTCTATAATTCCACAGAACTTGACATTATTTAAGAGGTACAACATATTTATTATTTTCATTGTAAATGTGACGAAACACTAGTGCGCGATGAGGTATATTTGGTTGGTATAAATAAGTAGTTATTTTACTTTATTTTATTTGTTATTTTTTAACAGCCCTATTTTACATTGATTGTCACCTGTCATATTTTTCAAATTAACGGCTAGTATGTTTTTCTACTGATATTGTATGTTGTGCGTTGAGTTTGAGCTCTTAGTTCCTCCGCTACTGCTGCAAATATTTTGGAAATACACATACTTCCAGCGTTACCGCGCTACTTTTTGTGTTGTGATTGATATTCATCATGGACAGTGTGACTGTGGAGCAATGTCTCAACTGTTCTTTGAGGCTGGTTAGCCTCAAAGAACAGTTGTGTTGAACAGTGGGGTTCCACTTATTCGCAGCCTCATGTTGTCGGAGTTGCCGAATAACATCATTAACATTTTACGATCCTGGATCTCGCCAACGCCGGTAAAAATGAACATTGTATTTTAAGTGTGCTTCTATCTTAGTGTACCTAGAAAATCTAAAGGACAATAAGTACCATGTGTATATATCTGTTGCTCCTCATCGCATTAGTTCGGTTACCGGATCTGTATATTAGTAACTTAAGTAGGTAGGTATCTACTATCTGTAACAACTTGTAAAGATGGTTTAATTCGATAAGTTAAATATATTCTGAGATATAGCTTCTTCTCAATCAATCAAATGTAGTTTTGTATGTCGTATGAGATGAGAGCAGTACAGAATTATAAATACTTATGTTTTTTTAGCTGTTCAAAATCGAAATAATTTCTTGTTGAAACCGTTTCAATACACCGACTGATTTGGTAAAATCGATTATAAATCGAATGTATTCGATTTTTTTCATTACGGGCTCAACCCTATTTCACATTTATTGCCCGCCTGTCATAACACAATATCAAATGGCGGCCAGTATGTTTTTTCCAAAGAGGTTGTAGGTTTTGAGTATGTATGTTAATGCGTAGAGTTTAGATTCTGAAGTACAATAAGAAGATGCTCTAAATCTCAGTAATTTCTTGGTTTTATGGACCACCAGACAGATTAAATGCTACATTAATGTACGTCAAATGCAGTGAGCCCGTCCAGTCCCTTTCTAGCTTATTTGTATTGATTTTGTGTTCAAACATAACCTCGAAATAGTAATTACATTTTTGTAAATATCTCGGAAACCCCATTGTAGATTTTCCTGATATTTAAAAAATAGTATTTAGACATGTTTCCGATTATTTTAAAGTTGATTCCATGACCGCACAACAATGTTGAATTCAGTACATTTGTCCATAGCCGCGTGGGCATTGTCTTTTATTTATTTTTTATCAACCCGTATCGTCCCATTGCTGGGCAAAGGTCTCCCCCAAATCCCTCCATCTGTCCCTGTCCCTAGCCAGCTCCTTCCAATCTATGTCAAATCTCTCAAGGTCTTGCCTCCATCGTGTCGGAGGGCGACCCGGGGGGCTACGCTCGTTGGGTTCCCAGTCCGTGTGTCCATTCTAGTCACGTGGCCTGCCCAATTCAGCTTTGCAGCTTTAACTGCTACGTCTGTGATGCCTGTTATGGAACGCAGCATGGTGTTCCGAACGCGGTCTACTCTCTTAATGCCGAGAATACTGCGTTCCATGGCTCTTTGGCAAACCTTCAAATATAATACCTACAATATTGTATTTATACAACATGTCGCTAGATTTCTTCAGAAAACGTTCCTCCTAATCCTAAATGCTGATTAACATTTTTTAATTCAATTTGGACCTTACGTCGTACGTATAACCACATGAGGAACCTTCGTCATGTGATGGTGTCAGTACAAATAAAAGATATTCACGCGTGATATTACATCAACCACATTCCGGGTCAAGCGAACTTGCGTACCGATAAATTATATTTGGTAACCAAGGAAAAATATATAACATAAATACATTAAAGGTTTTTTATTACATTGTGTCGCGTTGGCCTCAGTTATATTGAATTAATTTCAAGATGGCGAATCTACGTTGAATTACATCGGACTTTACAAATGGAAATATATTTTGGAATTGGAAAAGTGATTTTGAAGATGTTTTTTATTAAAATTTTTGTTAAATATTGAGATGTTTGATTAATATAATTTCGAAATTTAATTAATATTATTTACGTTACTGTAGGTATTAGTATAAGATTGTATACAATAAGTATAAAGACTGTTCATTATATCTATGAGCATAATGTGGAATAATTGCTTGGGAACAAAGGGACCTAATAGATACCTATTAGGTATCTCTGAATAAAGTAATGAAAATGGTAACATAATAAAAGTATCTTTCTCTCTCTCTCACTGATGATATTATAGTTTGTAAAATCTAGGATGATCTCTGTGACATATGTCAAACTTTTGTTCATAGGGTTGGCAGGATCTAAATCTATGTCGATAGAAATTATCGATGTTTCTGACTATTAAAGATGATAATGTTAAATTATATTGAGATTAAACGCTAGGTACTTAATTAAACGAATATTTTAATTACAAAAACACAATTATTCTCTCAAAGGTGTACACCCAATCCATATCAGAATCAGTTTCTGATAGAATATTACATGAGTAAGTTAGAAATTGGATTTAATTCACTCACTATTATTTTATATCAAATATAAATTATAATTATGATATTAAAATATACGACAAAATTAAAATACACTTTCATTTTAAATAGAGTTTTTTTAAATATCGATAATTTATAGTCCATGGTCACGATGATACATAAGCCATCAATAAACAGATCGACATACCCATAAAGTATGATATTAACATGTACTAACTGTAGTACTAAGAAATTCAGAACTTTATAGGCGGGATTTCATTGACAGCTGTCCCAGAGATCATCCTAAATTTTACAAACTATAGTACAGGTTGTACTTACTAAATCATCACGCTTGCTCAATTCGTATTGGTGATATTCAAAATTCAAACCATAGTCATAAATGAAACATAACTATGTCACACTAATACAACTTAAATAAAAAATGACCGGATTCTATAAAACTTTATTTGGACAAGAGTCGTTCAGTAAAGAGCTCTTTGGCAACCAGAAATATACATTTTTGGCATTCTTTCTCATTAATTATGTCGTGAAGTGTTTGTTGTTCATTTTTAACCGACTTCCAAAAAAACAGGAGGAGGTTCTCTATTCGACGTGTATATTTTTTTTTTTTTTTTTGTGTGTTTGTTACGCGATTTCTTTGTAATCATGAATGGAGCATTTCAAAATTCTTGTTCCATTAGAAAGCGGATATTCGCGAAGTGGTCCCATGTCAAGGAAATCAGGATCTGATGATGGGATCCAGGATAAATCGAGGAAAAACCCGCAACAATGTAGGCTGGGGTGTCGATTGACATTATTAAAAGTAAAACTACCTGTGACCCGTGGTTTTGCTCGCGATATTCTTGATACCATAAGAATTTCTGGATGAAAATTTTTTGGCTGTATTCTTTCGTATTTAAATCAAATGCTGTTCACAATTCATAGGTTTTAGATATAAAAATGTCCTGTTTTTTAAATCGTTAACACACACTGAAATAAACCCGAACCTACAAAATGTTTTTTTATACTATTATAAGTACCTATTACACATATATCTTCAGAGCTTTTTCATAAAACTTTTCGTAAAAAAATATATTTAGATATTACAAACAAACACTGCACCAGATTAGATTGTATATATTATTTAAATTAATAAATAGACAGTATAAACGTCATCCTCTATTTTCGTTTTTATTTTGACTTTGGTTAATTTTCTAAAAAGTTCTTATACCTTTGTGGTTATAAAGAAGTTTTGCAATAAAATGATGGTTTAATTGGGACGATGAAGTTACAAAGAAGTAATAAAATGCAGGGTTGTGTTAGATTATGAATCATGAGTAACATCAGCTCATGGGACAGGATTCAAGCGGTACCCGTTGAGGTTGAACTTCTCGACACTTATAGAGCAGTGAAAAAATCCCTGCAAGAGGCTATTGCCCTCGCAACTCTCGCGGCAATCGTGGGAAACGACCTCTCCTTGCCAAATGTAGTCTCTGCTATGGTGAGCAAGGAGAGGTCTTGGATTGGAGTGTCCACCTTTTTTGAGGTCGTACTCTCGCAAAAAAAAGCTGCGGAGAGAGAGCGCGAAGCCCTCTCCACTAATACTATTCGCAGCAGAAGGTTGGGCAGACGGAAGTGGGACTATCACTTTGTCCTGCAACCGCCATACGCCCGACCTGCGGCAGTGATCCCCGGGGGGAGATCCACTGCCACCATATAGGCCTGGAGGTGGCGCGCGGTACTTTCGGAAGGGGGTAACTCAACATCTGTCGCCTAGAGCTACATTCTAGCTCAGAGGAGAAACCCTTAACAGGGTAGAGGCGCTGTCCGGGATCGTAGTAGCGTGCAGCCGCGTTTCTTCCGGTTTCGGCCATAAGCGCAGAGGTGGCACACCAAGGGGTTTTAGTCGGTAAGCGCGTCGCCGCTCTATCTTTGCGGCGCGGAGTCCGACATACCCCGTCGTTCCCCTGGACAGAGAAAAGACGTAAAGTCTTCCTCCCACAAAAAAAGGATTCAAGTGATCCACGAGTCAAAAGCTCTTCTGGAGGAAAATTTAAGCGTCTTTTGTTGAAGGAGACTTGCTTCCCACTAAAAAATTTAAAATAAAGTTAATTTAAAAAAATAAAAAACCGACTTCAGCACTAAAAAGTAAGAAAATAATTTAAAATAAACGATATTATTAATACATATTTACAATTTATAATTAGTTACTTTTGAAGTCGGTGACAGCCAAAGCCTTCATTAATATTATAGGCGCGTCTCGTGCTATCTTATAAGGAAAAAAAACTATCCTGGGCTGGCACTGACTCCAAAAGTTACTAATTATAAATTGTAAATATGTATTAATAATATCGTTTATTTTAAATTATTTTCTTACTTTTTAGTGCTGAAGTCGGTTTTTTATTTTTTTAAATTAACTTTATTTGAGTCCGTTGACATTTGACCTTTTTTGGAAGTGCTAATAAAAAAATTAAACAGAATCAAATTACTCTTTTAATTAAAAATGTCAAATCACTTTCCAGTTCTTATTTACCGAACGAATTACAAAATAGACAATCAAAAAGTAGTCTAGTCAAAATATTTTGATGGAATTATCGAGACTTTACTTCCTGCTAGGCTAGCATGACTTCGAAAACGCGATAGATACAGCAATTTATTGATATCCAAGTTGGATAATCCAACTGTCAAAATGTGATAAAAATGCCCGCCATATTTAATTTTACCACATGATTAATTTAATGACATTTGGTTATACTCGCTAAATCGATATAGCTATTCATTGACATCCAACTGTCAAAATATAATAAATATAGCCGCCATATTTAATTTTATCAAATCGTACTAATGCCATATTCATTTTGTCGATATTATTTCGAGGTGTCTATATCATTTATCACGCACAGTCATGTTAGGCAGGCTGTTCTAGTTAGAAACAGTGTTACAAGGTTGGCATCTCAAACCACGTACTCAAACAGTGCTACGGCAACGACTCTGAAACAACGCACCCATACAAAGAAACATTACAAATATATTGACATAACCAGCCGTGCCCCGCGGATTCACTCGCGTAGTTCCCGTTCCCGTGTTGCCGGCAATTATTCGAATTTTTCTCACCTTTTAAACCTTTCCTAGACCTCCACGAACATTTCAAGACCAAGATAAGATAAATCCGTTCAGCCGTTCTCGAGTTTTAGCGAGACTAACGAACAGCAATTGATTTTTATATACATACTAGCTGCGCCCCGCGGTTTCACACGCGTAGTTCCCGTTCCCGTAGGAATTTCGGGATGAAAAATAGATGTTGGCGACGATGAAAAATAGATGTGGTTGACGATTCTCAGACCTACTGAACATGCTCACAAAATTTCATGAGAATCGGTCAAGCCGTTTCGGAGGAGTATGGCAACGAAAACTGTGACACGAGAATTTTATATATTAGAAGAAGATTACCTTACAAACAAACAAACATAATTATATTAAACATCACCCTAAACAACAACCAAACTACAATTCGTGGTACCACAGGGCCTGTACAACTTGTATGGCCATTAGCATACTCAAGGCATGGAAGCGACTCCTATTCAATATTAACGATCTTAATTCCACCGGGCGATTAGCCATGACGGTGTACAAACCAGTCATTTGACTTCAATGGGATTTGAGGTGTATACACACGGTTTGTGTGGTTGTGGACAATAATTTCTTCACTACATAGTATAAAACAAAGTCGCTTTCTCTGTCCCTATGTACTTACGTCCCTATGTATGCTTAGATCTTTAAAAGTACGCAACGGATTTTGATGCGGTTTATTTTAATAGATAGAGTGCTTCATTGAGAAGGTTTTTAGCATAATTTTATCCCCATATTCCTACGGGAACGAGAACTACGAGGGTGAAAACGCGGGGCGCCGATAGTTATAAATAAATCATATTTAACCAAACAAGTAAAATATATTAGGTATTTATTATTCAATGTAAACCTTCCTCTTGAATTATTCTATCTGTTGTTGAAAACTGCATTAAAATCCGTTGCGTAGTTTAAAAGATCAGCGTAGAAACAGCGGGAGCGGCTTTGTTTTGTACTATGTTAAGATTAGAAAAGGTAGATCCGTCTATAGTAAGACCGTCTTCGTCGCCAATGCAAACCTGCACAGGATCACAAGTGCCTTGCCAGTTTTTGATGACAGAATAATATTTATGTCTTAAAGGCCCAAACTTCACTGATATTTATAAGAAATATATATTTTTGTCCAACTATTCCATTATTAGTACAAGGATATTTTTATCTTGTTATCCCTTTAAAGTTATTTAGAACGAGAAATAATTTCCACTTACGAAAAAACAATTCAACATGGAACATGCAATAATCCACCCCATCTGTGTGTAATGTCCTTTAACATACCGTCTGTTTACGCAGTTTGAGGTCGAATAGCTAACGAAGGTAATGTGTTCCACGTTTGAAGCCAATTACAACAATCATTATGCAACTGGCAAAAAGTAGAACCTTGCAAGATTAACTAACATTAGAGTAGATTACTAGATTGATTACGTGGACAATAGACATGCTCAAAAATTTACATGTTTTATTGGCATATTTAATTGTTAAATTTCTTTGTTGTACATAAAAAAAACATTTGAAAACGGAGGCACCATCACAGTCTATGACAAACAAAATACAGAACTATTTTACGAAAAGAATATACGGAACAGTATCTTGCATATACACAGCTATCAACAAAGGTTTTCGTACAAAAAATACCAAAAGCGTACTCATTTTTTTATACACACACAATAACCCGCATCTGTTGCACTTTACATAAATACTTAAATACTATAAACATTGTTTTCCAACCATAAAATTGTGGAATATATTACGAAAAATTTGTATCTCGGAATGCTAAACCGTTGATACATTGATGTATAAAAACCAAAGATGTATAATCCCGAATAACACTAAAAACTGTCATGAAATTATCTTTATACCATTAACATATTTTAATGCAAATTCAACCTTACGTAGATAGTTCAAAGTTGAAAATAACAGTTTTTACGGGGACAATTTTGAGACGCTAAATATACCTTTGCGTTTTATTTTGCACCACGTCTTTCCGATTTGTCTTAAAACACGATGCTTAAGACCGAACGCAATCGGAGGAATGCTATGGATGGACTGGACATCCCTCTGCCGCATTCAGGAGACTTTAGTCAAGTCAGTCAGTTAGAGTAAGTCAAATGTATATCTTGGTTTTTTTGTACATCAATGGCGTGATACCAAAGTTTTTGGCAATGAATTATCTCAGTTCGTACTTCGCTTCCGGCGATGCTATTTTCCGTTTTTTCCTTATCAGTCGTAACTCTGATGCAAGGACAGATATTGTGATATATTCTGAGGCTTCCACAAAATGTTATGGATTATGAAGGTTATCTTTTTATACGGAAAAGTTCATGTGTCTTTGTTAGACTTAGACGGCGAAGTAGTGCAGTTGGTATAACTCTGCTTGTTATGTTAAATAAAGGTTACGGCTTCGATTCCCGTTCTATACAAACAATTGTGAACATTTTTGTCTTAGTCTGGGTGCTTTTTTGTCTGACACACGACCAAATGACATAGTTGGTGACTGAGTAATCGCTATGCCAAAGGTAACGAGTTTGGTACCTGGTTTAAAACAAACATTTGTTTACAATTCTGTTTGTCTTGGTTTTGTTTACCATCAATTTTAGGTATACTTATAGTATACTAGCATCACCCCGCGGATTCACCCCCGTAGTTCCCGTTCCCATGGGAATACGGGAATAAAATATGTTTATGTTTAAAATATAGCCTGAGATAGCAAATCGGACCAGTAGTTCCTGAGATTAGCGCGTTCAACCAAGCAAGGAAACAAACTCTTCAGCTTTATATATTAGTATAGATTTATGTAAATGTTTAAGGAAATAATTTCAGATATTTACGGCAATTATCAAAAAATACAACCCTTTAAGGATGAAGCTTGGATCTTAGGGATCGGAAATCCCATCGGGGTGCCCGCTTGTTAACCAAAAAGTATTGTAGCAGTAAGCTATAGGTAGGTTAAGCTATAACAATATTAGCTGCCTTATTTACGTTGCATTTTTAGTCCAGTTTAGCACTAAACCAGGGCCCTGATTCTCTAATCTATTAAGCTGTGATAATGCTACTCAAATGTGTTTTAATATCGACATTATGACCGTTTTTTTTGTCATTTGTTGTCATTTTGGTATTCTCTTAATGACAACTACTCCGCTGACTCAATGGCTCCATAAAACTTAGATGGTTGTCATGGAAAAAGTATTCTGACATTTATTTGACAAAAATTGAATTTTATATGCAACAAAGACCACTGAGACACCATAGCCATATGAATAAATAGCAGAATACCAAATTTCTGACACTCTCGTTGTGGTGACTCAATATCAACATATTGTCTGATCAATAATGTCAAATTGCAGACTTAGGCCCCAGGTTTTACAATTAATTTTGAATACTGTCAAAGTGACAGATTTGACTAACAAAGTGTCAAATGCTTACCAGGTTTTGTTAAACCAGACTAAAAATGCAACGCAAATAAGGCAGTAGGAGGTAGGAGTAAAGTTCAATGATTTTAACGGCATAGATATCAAATATACTCGTACATCATATAGTTACAAATCCAAAATAAAACCTTTGAGACTGTATTTTTTATTTGCATTAAAGAAATATACGAAGAGCCAGTAAAGCCACATATTTTTTTATTATGGAAAAGCAATAGTTGACTTAATAAGACGAAAACTTAATAGATTAACAGTGACCCAATAATATTTTCACATATCGGGTCTCTTGGATGACAAAATAATCCTAATCCTAGGTTACAATCCCAGTTCAAGCAAAAATTTATAGATATTTTAGCCCTCGTCATTAAAATCTATTTAAAAATATATTTGTAACGAACGTGCAAATAAATTATCTAATAACTCTTGGTACTTTACAAATTGTAACGAGATAGAAATTAATTTAGGTGCCTTTATAATTTCTCTTCATCATCAAAGATAAGATTAAATCTTATTATGTGTCCTTCATGAATACGTAATGACTTTCCTATCGGAAAATTTTGTACGAGCAAATTACTATATAAATAAATTATACGCCCCCGCAAATTCTTTGGGAATCTTTTTTTAAATATTGTAGAGAAGTATTTCCTAATGGTAAAGGACTATCCCTGTAAACAGTATCTAATTTGGTGCAGTCTTAAGTTATGCTCCACTCACATTTCTACGATTATTTTTTTATTATTACTAGGTCGTAGTATGGAAAATATACCGAGCATAGTAATAAAATAATTTCCAATGGTTGTTCTCACTTTTGCCAACATTTTTAACCCATTGTATGTAAAAAAGACAAAAAACATCGTTTAAATCAAGGAAAACTTATGGCAAATTTCGTCACTTTGTTTCGTCAGTTCGTTTAAAATGGTCTCTATCCCGGTACTGACATAAAAAGTGACGCAGAAATTTATTTCAAAGTTAAACTCATAATAACAAAATTTTGTATAAGTACACATTCACACAGAAAAGGATCTATAAACATTCGTCTTACCATAAATCGCACTCTCTAGACCACTCTTCAGTCAAACACGATTTTGGCATGTTAGACCGTGTTTGAATTTTTCTTACCACAAATCGTTGTCTTGCTCTTGTCTTGAGAAAAATGGTTTTACTCATAGAATAAGGAGCACGATACTGTTTCTCTCTGGTTTTAATAAAATACGTATGGCAATACATAAACGCGTTACGTTAGATGCAGGACAAGTTGAGTACAACATAAACAAATGTATCTCAAAAGTTGATAATAATTATTGAATTAAGTTATTAATTGATATAATTTATTTTTAAAAGTATTATTGTCTATATATATAATTGTTGATTGAAGAAACATTGAACTAATTACTTGATATTTTCATTCTCAAAGATCGTTTAATCCGTAAAGGAACGTTTTTTGAATTGACTGTTGATCGACGTTGTCTGACTGACTTATGTCATGTGTGACTATTTATTCAATCGACGTTGTGTTTAATTTTATATTTTCGTACAATTTTAAATAATTAAAACATGCAGAGTAGCAATTAATGGATTTGTACCGTTGCGTTGCGTTTGTACCGAAAACATGAGCAGTCGTGTCGTGCCGCAACAACTGCCTCAATGTTCGGCAGAATAATCATTTTGTCACTACTATCAACAAAGGCGAGTTACGTGGGCTACCCAACAAGCCTCATCTGGTGCGTACTATTGAGGTTAAGAGCGTAGCTGCACCGAAGAAACAGCGAACAGCAGTCAGTGCAGCAGAGAAAGGCGACGTGGATGGCTTCACCCTGGTGGAGAGGAAACGTCGACCGTATCCGTCCCGTAACCGACGTGGTATCGCCCCTGCTACAGCAACAGAGGTCACCTTACGTGTTGTGGAGCCTACCTGCACCGTATCGTTTACTTCAAGTACCTACGAAGTACACGGACATGTTCCTCATATATTTCAATGATTTTATATGTGCGCGTGGTTTGAGAGGCCTTACCTTACCGTAACACAGTTTGTAACTAGCACGGGAGGTAGGGTCTCGAGAGGGGTCTCTCTTAGAATATAATGTACTTATTGTCTAATTAAATAAATTGAATTCAATGACACAATGCAGTTCTTTCATTAGAATATAATTACATTAATACTTTTCGAATAGTTTTTTTACATCTTTTCATATTCTCGCCGTTTGTGCACTATCGCCATCAAGCGGCACCTTGTAGTAACAATATAGCAAAGAGGTTGAATAACAAACTAAAGAGGTCATAATATCATAATCGATATAAAATCACGTTGACGTTTCAAATCAGCTGATACAAATTCAGGCGGCCATTTTAGAAATAGCTTTAGACAAGGGCATCAGAGTTTTTAGGTAGACTGTCATTTCAAACACTGCCTAAACCAATTTTAGAGGTAGACATCGATTTATGGTACAATTTTTTGTAAAAATCATTTTAAACTATGTTTCAAATTTAGACTTCGTTTTGTGGTAAGACCGTTAAAATTAAAACAGGTACAAAAAGTTAAAACCAAACCATTTTCACCAGTCTCCCACCCTAATTATATTCACATCATATCTGTCAAATGAAACGCTGGCCATCCAAAGTACCGTAATCGAATCTCGGAGCAAGTCTCCCGAGATAATCTAGTTCTAAACTTGAGAGCAATTTAGAAAAGTTAGTTGAGTGTCACAGAATACTGTAGCAGCTAGCGGTCATATTAGGGCACAGTAACCAACTGTCAGAAGTTGACCCACGTAATTCAATAAGTATTGTGTATATGTCAGAGACTGGTAATGTGATTCATGATAAGAATACTTATAATTTAATAACGCGTTAATATTAATGCTTTTAGGCTCAACAAAGGTTTTAATGGTGTTTTCTGTGTTATTTAGAAACGCAATTAGGATATTATAGTAATTTCTCTTTCGTTAGTTTAAGTATAATCATTCACTCCATCATCTCATTATAGTAACTGACCCCTAACTAAGCTTGGAGCTTGTATCTAGGGTATCAGAAACTACGCACACACTCATTCACACACACACCCAGACTGAGACGAACATTTGTAGTTCACACAAATATTCACCCCGCACGGGAATCGAACCCGCAACCTTACGGATGGCAATCCGGCATGGTGTCCACTCTGCCATCAAGGTAGTCAAATCAAAAAAATATTATAGTAATTTCTCTTTCGTTAGTTTAAGTATAGTTCGTTAGTTTCGCTTAAACTCGAAAATGTCTTGATCTTGACCGATATTGAATGACAATGCTTGGTTAACTAAGTGACGTAAATCTAATATGGCGGACTGCTAAAGATGGCCGACAAGTTTTTTATCCCTACTAGTCCCTACTACTAATAATTTATAATTATAAATACGAAAGTAACTCTGTCTGTCTGTCTGTCTGTTACCTTTTCACGGCTAAACTACTGAATCGATTGACTTGAAATTTAGTACAGGGGTAGCTTATGGTCCGGGAAAGAACATAGGCTATGTTTTATCTCGAAATTCTCACGGGATCGGGAACTACGCGGGGCACTGCTAGTTACTAAATAAAATTATTAATTACTAGCTGTGCTCCGCGGTTTCACCCGCGTGGTTCCCGTTCCCGTGGGAATACGGGGATAAAATATGTTATAGCCTATGTTATTCAGGGTGAATGTAGCTTTCTAATGGTGAAAGAATTATTGAAATCGGTTCAGTAGTTTCGGAGCCTATTCGTTACAAACAAACAAACAAACAAATCTTTCCTCTTTATAATATTAGTATAGACTTATCCTACTTAACATTTTAAATAGGACAAAGCTGGAAACAAATGGGGGTGATCTTTGCTCAGCAATGGGACAACGTAGATTAATATAAATTTAAAACAATAACATGCTAACCAAGTAAAACATTATCTCAGTGAGTAAAGGGCATAGCACAACATACAAACAAACAACGTTTAATAAAACATCAAATTTTCCCAATATTTGAATACAAACACCATTGAATATATTATATAAAGCAATATTAAACCGTAAACGTTCATCTAAAAGCGTTATATACATTCAAATTGCATTTGCTTCACTGTTTTCGTTTACGGTATAAACTATTTTGTATGTTTGGAAAGGGATTTCCGCTGATATATTAGAGATTCGATATAAAAATACTAGCTGTGCCCCGCGGTTTCACCCGCATAGTTCCCGATCCCGTGGGAATTTCGGGATAAAACATAGCCTATGTCCTTTCCCGGACCATAAGCTATCCCTGTACCAAATTTCAAGTCAATCGGTTCAGTAGTTTAGCCGTGAAAAGGTAACAGACAGACAGAGTTACTTTCGCATTTATAATATTACTAGCGGTCCGCCCCGGCTTCGCACGGGTTCAATTTTCCCATTGATTTTCCTGTTTTTTTTTACATAAAAACCTTCTCCTGACAATACCAAACATAACAAAAAAAGAATTAGCAAAATTGGTCCAGGCGTTGTCGAGTTATGCGCTTACCAACACATTTTGCGATTCATTTTTATATTATAGATTTAGGATAATGTTTATACTAGTTACTTTTCTCTGTTTTTAACCCCCGACGAGAAAAGAGGGGTGTTATAAGTTTGACGTGTCTGTGTGTGTGTATATGTGTGTGTGTGTATCTCTCTGTCTGTGGCATCATAGCTCCCGAACGATAAACTGATTCCAATTTAGTTTTGTTTGTATTAAAGGGGACTTACGTGCAAGTGTTCTTAGACATGTTTGATGAAAATCGGTTGACCCGTTTAAATGTTATGGGGGTTTGAAAGTAATTGTGTTGAGGGTTTTTTAAATTTTTAATTTAATGTTATGTTTTATGAAACTTAATACGCTTGAAAATATATGGAGGGATTTGATATATTTACTCGTATATAGATAGACATATTGTCACTAAAAAAAAACATTGAGGAGAAGTTTCCTTTGTTCGATAACTGGATGACAGTTTATATGAAAATTTTGATGACAGCATTAGGTACCATCATTGGAATTCTACAAACATATAACGGGACATAATTTACTCTGACGCAAACCAAATGACCCAAGCGCTAGTATATGATATTTGCAATGAAAAATATTATTAAAGAAACCATAGGAAGAAAAACCCTATAACATCCAGACCATCCACTTAGACGACAGAGCTACTCAGTTGAAAATAGGAAAAAAATTCTCAGAAATGAGATACCTAGATAGAGTTTTCACCACCCACAACGCAACTTTAATCAAAACTGTTGGATTATGATTAGAAACTAAATACTACACAAAGCTTAAGAATGTTACATTAAGAATGCTGTGTACACCAGTATTGGTATATTAGATTAAGGCCTTATTGTTATAACACTTTGTAATTTTTAATATATAATACTGTTGGTGTTCCTATTTAAATAAATAAATAAACGCTTCTTAAACCGTTATAGCCTTAAGCCGTAATTCAAAATTATATCAAAAAATGCTTCCAGACTACAAAACTAATTTAAAAATAACAAACTATCGTTGTAAAGACGTGTATTCACCAGATTTTTGTGACACATCCAACGTTAAATCTCAACTAGATACGGTTTCTTAATTGAATGTGCTCTACACGAGTGCTCCAGTATAATCGGGCCGTTAAAATGGCGGTTTGCGGCCGCCATCTTGAATTTAATGCATTTTTGTAAGAATTATTAATTTTTGTGGGTCAACTAGTTTTATGCGTTTTATTTATTATAAAGGATCTTCAAAAGAGGGTAGTGATATTATATTAGATAGAGAGTGATATAAAACTAATTTGATTAATAATTGGGTTAATGATTTAATATAGTAAACTAGCGGCGCCCCGCGGTTTCACTCGCGTAGTTCCCGTTCCCGTAGGAGTATGGGGATAAAGTTATGCAAAAACCTTCCCATTGAATCACTCTATCTATTAAAACAAAGCGCATCAAAATCCGTTGCGTAGTTTTAAAGATCTAAGCTTACATAGGGACATAAGGACAGAGAAAGCGACTTTGTTTTATACTATGTAGTAAAGATCTTCAAAAAGAGGGTAGTGATATAAAACTAATTTGAATAATAATTGGGTTAGTAATTAAATATACAATTGTATCATAGAATTTAAATCAGATATTTGTTTGCAGTTTTTTTAGTTTTGAGTTTTTATCTTACATGAATCTTTAAAATTTTATTACAACCTCCTTACTTTAATTTATAATTAAAAGTCATCAAAATCTTAATTAAATTAATTAAACTTCCAGTTTCATGACCACACTCTTTACTTATTTAAAAGCAAGAGCAATTACTTTAGCTCCAAGTTTTATTAACCAATGAAAATCAAAATCAAGGTGGAGAGAGACAGCTTTTATAAATGTGAACTTAATTAGGAAAAAAAAACGACATTTCTAAATAACTTAACGAATGCAGGATGTTTTCATATAGATAGATTAATAAATCGTACTTTAATAGCACTTTTCCAAAATAAAGTGTGTTCTAAATATATGTACGAGTATATAACTCAAAGGTGACTGACTGACTGGCATAGTGATATATCAACACACAGCCCAAACCACTCGACGGATCGTGCTGAAATTTGGCATGCAGATAGATGTTATGACGTAGGCATCCGCTAAGAAAGGATTCCCATGGGATTGTGATATACGCGGGTGAAACCGCGGGGCACAGCTAGTCACATATAAAAACATTTAAATAATGTTGTAACGCAGCCTTCTTTGTATTGCTATCAATAGTCTCGCCTTATTATTTTGGTAACCACATTTGTTGCTACAATAAAATGATTGATTATACATATTACGTTAAACACATAGCCATTTTATTAAAGATCGCGGTTAACCTTCATCTTTATTACATCCTTTATGGAGAGCACCGTAACAATTCATCCTACCTGAAACTATTATTAAATACGACAAAATGTTCCACGAAAATTTGCTGTAATAAATTGCAATTCTTTTGGTGAGCTCACACATGAATTAGACATATTATATTCATGAATAGGCTCATGCAGGTCTTTGAATATAAATGAGATTAAAAAAGTTTTGATATTATGTTGAACGAGGTTTATTGCGGTGGGAGAGAATCCCACGAAATGATGAGTTGGTTTTCTGTGTACTAAGAATATGTGTAATCGAAATATGATGACGTCACTTGTTAGAGATGGATGATTATTTTATGATTTACATCGATAATTATGCTATTTGTACTCGTAAATGGGCAGTTATTTCGAAATTTTCTAATTTCTAAATTAGAAAATTTGGGTCCTTTGTGTGTGCTGTGATAGTTTTTATTAGATTTTTGAGGACTTTAGATGTTTATGGTAGGTATAGGAAGTTAATTTTAAACAGGCAAAAGTTACTCTGTTCGGGATTTATCCTGTTAGATAGACATAGAGCCTAGCTTATTCTCTTAATTAGTTCATTTCTTCAGTATATAGGTAAGTAATATTTTGTGTATCTTTCGCGATTATTTATACATATAGGTATTGTGGATTGAAACTCCAGTAATATTTAAAACATGTACTAACTTAAACGATAACTATCACAACAAAAAACAAAAGTAAAATAAACAGAACTTTTCCGATACAAAATGGCTACCCTCATAAACCTTATACTCGTACTAGGGTATCAGGTCTTTGAGGAAATCGGTAGTTAATCTCAAACTGTGTTGCCTCTTTGCACCGACCTCTCTACGAAGACGGTACAAATTGGAATGAACATTGTGTGCTGAGAATATATAGCAAGGTGTCTGAGACTTCGATTAGAGGCCTTGTACACTTTCAGATAAGAATAAAAAGTGGGTATTTTAAAAAAGTTTTTAAGTTTCTTTGTAATTGAGATTTTGGTAGTGGTATTGTCATTGTAGTGTTACTAAGTAAGTATTTATCTTTACTCTATGTGCTAATTAGAAATACTTCTTTGAGTCTTTCAAGGTTTTTGAGAGTCTTTTATGAGACAGGGATACTTCTTCTAGATTGCTTTGAAATTCTGAATCAGAATTCATGATACATAGAAGGTATACTTTGATATGCATTGCTATGTAGACACCTCTCACACAGTACAATAATGATATTAAAGTTATGCCTAAAGCGTGTTGGTGATCTGAAAATTTAGCCATGTTTGGTAATTTAAATAGCAAACGTTCCTCGCTCAAATCAGGTGATTGAAACCACAGGTCATAGAGTCAGTTAAGGACATCCGTCCATTGAAACCCTAAGCTTAAACCCAAATTGCTACAAAACCTTTTTTAAACAGATTCAGTTTAAACTCTTTTCAATAGTGTAAGAGGTCCCTTTACAACGGTCCAAGATCTTCTTTGTACGAGGCCTACAATAGAACTGAAAGTGACAGCTTCATTACACTTCACAACGGGGATATTTTACAGAGAAAATATATCATTTATCATCGC
The DNA here is from genome assembly GCA_958496195.1 of Timandra comae. NCBI lineage: Eukaryota > Metazoa > Arthropoda > Insecta > Lepidoptera > Geometridae > Timandra > Timandra comae. The sequence continues at coordinate 8,653,607 of OY292363.1, read as the reverse complement.
TGTCTGCTGTGCATTAGTGCTTATTTATTGCACTTGTGTTTAATGAGTTAGGTTTGTCTGAAGTAATTATGTAGGTATTGTAATGTATTATTAGATAATTAGTATTAGTAGGTAATGGATTATTCAAATTGATTTAGATGAATGTTTGTAAGGTTTTCATGAGAGATATTTGGAAGCCTACAAACCTTCATTACTAAAATTGCTAAAAGTGGGATGTTTAAATCGCGGAGCATACCAATTACCTACTTCACTGCATCTTCTTCCAAACCTTGATCCCTATTCTAATTGGAGTGTTTTTTTAGTTTAAGAAGATTATGTTAGTTAGGTGGAATGTTAGCATCATGTGAAGCCAGCTATGTTCCACAACACAATGATAGGCGATATTACATTTGTTTTCCTATACCAAATGCTAGTTTTTGACTTCCCTGAACGACTAGTGATGTTTTTCAAACTTAACGATATTAAATACGTATGAACATTAAAATACAATAAAGAAACAGATATTGTTAGTAAAAAAAATAAGGTAGGAACAAAGATGGAAATAAAATAAACTTTGTATTTTATTAATTTATATCACAGTCTCAAATTGAGTCAGTTTCGGTTCGTTTACCGGAATAGTTGGAACTTAAGTGTTTGTATTTGAGTAGTCGCTCGTTAGTACTCACAATTTAAATTGAAACTCGATGTCGACAGAAACGAGATAACTTGAAAAACTTTAATTGAAATATTCACTAAAACTAGGTTGGAACAAGCAGCTTGCTATTCCTTTACAAAAAATTAAGATAAATGGATCGCCTAAATTACTATATTTTACACTAGCAGCGCCCCGTGGTTTCGCCCGCGTAGTTCCCGTTCCCGTCGTACAGGGATCAAAAATATCCTATGTCACTCGCTGATAAATAAGCTTTCCATTAGTGAAAGAATTTTTAAAATCGATTAAGTAGTTTCGGAGCCTATTCGTTTCAAACAAACAAACAAATCTTTCCTCTTTATAATATTACTAGCAGCGCCCCGCGGTTTCACCTGCGTAAATATAATATAGCTTATGACACTCTGGGATAATGTGGCTTTCCAATAGTGAAAGAATTTTTGAAATCGGACCAGTAGTTTCGGAGCCTATTTGTTACAAACAAACATACAAACAAACAATCAAATCTTTCCTCATTATAATGTTAGTTTAGATTATATATTAAGTATAGATACGCTTTGATACGTATTATCTAATCACGTAAATGTGCATTTATTAATATCTCAAACTTCATTTGTTAAAAAAACAAACTCAAAATGTACAAGTTATTACCTTTTCACATCAGCAGAAACCACTAAAACAATACATCATTCAGGAGTCACTTCACGTATGATGTTCATGAGTAAAGATCAAGGTTATCCATTGCAGTAAGCACAGGTTCCAAGGATCGTGACCCGAATAGAAAACTCTCAAAATTAATCACAATTCTAAACCGTAACCCTTTGTATTAAGGGCTGGAATTGTGTGCAATATTTCACATAAAATCTGGGAATCTAAACGTATAAAATATATAAACAAAATTATCGCGGTTTGGTAGGAATTTTTGACGACTGCAGTCACTATTGCTTTGGAGATTAATGATGTTGGAGATATTTATTCGTCTTTCGCTAAAAAGCTTTTTTGTAACTAGGCACACGACCAGACTTTACCACCCCAAGAACAACAACTCAAAAAAATCACAAGTGAGTTGTCAGCTTTTAAGCGGAAAAACATAAACTTATATCATAACTAGCTGCGCCCCGCGGTTTCACACGCGTAGTTCCCGTTCCCGTGGGAATTTCGGGATGAAAAATAGATGTTGGCCGATTCTCAGACCTACTGAATATGCTCACAAAATATCATGAGAATCGGTCAAGCCGTTTCGGAGGAGTATGGCAACGAAAACTGTAACACGAGAATTTTATTATATTAGATATTAATGCCCCATTCGCGTCAATTTACAATGCTCCGCTTGTATTGGCCATATAATGATGTTATATTGTCTTTATCAATAAATAAGCTATCCAACATAAATAATGTTTCGATTTAAAACAGCAATTACCTAGATTAACTTACTACCTACTTACATTTTTAATAATAGGATAGATTCGTAACAAAATCAAATAAAAAAACTAAACAAATATACAAAACACGTCCTACAAAGCTATCCCGGTGCAAACAGAAAGCAATGAACCAGCAGAATTGAAATAAAAGAACTGACAAATGAAGTTAACTGAAATTTATAGACATCGGGTCTCCATTCCTCACGGCCCAACCCGGATTTTGTATTAAATTGTATCGAGGCCTCGCCCAGCTAATATTAATCTTTTTTAATGATCAAATAGCTTCTGATTGTGCTATGTTTAAATTTATGTCCGGATTCCGTATTCGGTGTGGTCAGTGCGGATGTTATCGTGTTTTATGACTGGATGAGACTTGGTATTTTATTGTTAATTCATCACATCACATCATCTCATTATACTCGTAGTAACTGACCCCTAAGTTAGAAACTTGTATCTAGGGTATCAGAAACTACTATAAGTAATACTATTATTAATGTAGGATTGAGTTGTTTTCTATCGTAAATTAATTGAGCTAAGTATAACTGTCCAAGTACTCTCTACGTGAATAGACTTGATTTTGACATAAGTAAATTTAAAAAAGGTCTAATTGCCGAAATCTGCCTACATAATTATATGATTAAAATGTTTTCTTTTACAGTAGAGCAACTTTAAATGTTATATTTCTTCTAGGAAACCAACATTTTCAATTCAATACCTATATCTTAACCACTATTATATTCTTAAAGCAGCGCCCCGCGGTATTACCCGCGTAGTACCCGCTCCCGTAAGAATGCGTAGCTCGTAGTATCATACAATCTCGGCACAATTCACCATCGTGTGTTAAAAAATTAAGTAACAGTGCCATCTATTGGTAGGATTTGTGACTACAAAAAGTTACAATAAAACATACGATTACTTATACACAATCCCATGGGAATTTCGGGATAAAAAGTATCCTATGTGTTATTCCTAGTTATAAGGAACATCTGAACCAAATTTAATCATAATCGATACAGTAGTTTTTGTGTGAAAGTGGAACAAACATCGAAACTCACAAACTTAAAGCAATTATAATATTTGTAGGATCAGATGTTTTATGAAGGTATAAAGACAGTAGTAGTCAAATACACTTCGAACACATCAATTTCATTACCTCTCTCTCCGTTGAAGTTTGTAATAAATCCAACGTCGTCCCACTAGTTCTCGTAAATCGCTTATTTAAGCAGTACTTAATTCTGTATTTCCTAAATTTATAGTCTCTAACTTTTAAACTTTCGCTGTTAAAGAAAGTAGTTTAAGTTTTTAAATCTTTTGTTTTAAGTTATTCGTGATAGTATATTGGAAATTGAACCATAAAGATTTGAAGATAATGTTTAATTTTCATTCGATATTGTTATTTTAATCCGATGTTTTTGCTATACTTTAACTTTAGGTGCAAGTTGCACATCTATACAAATATATAAAGCTGAAGAGTTTGTTTGTTTGTTTGTTTGGTTGAACGCTCTAATCTCAGGAACTACTGGTCCGATCTGAAAAAACTTTCTGTGTTAGATAGCCCATTTATCGAGGAAGGCTAATATAGGCTATAGTTTATCCCCGTATTCCCACGGGAACGGGAACTACGGAGGTGACACTGGGGGGCACTGCTAGTTTTACAATAAGTTTCTTTATAATTTATTGCCTTTTATAGAATGTTATGTATAAATGTCGTATATAAATAAAAACCAATGTTAGTATGTCAATCCTCTTTATACTCCAAAAAAATTAATCAGATTGTGATAAAACGTTGCTAAGATGTTCTCAGAACTACGTCCAGTCTTTGGTACCAATTACGCCATTTTAGTCAACGAAAACTTTTAGTAATAACGATATTACTATTTTATTTATCAAATATAAACCTATTTATCAACTAAAAGCTTTTAAAATATTACTAGCAGCGCCCCGCGGTTTCACCCACGTAGTACCCGCGTGAGAATGCGGGGATAAAATTAAATGCTAAAAAACCTTCCTCTTGAATTACTCTATCTATTAAAACAATCCGTTGCGTAGTTTTAAATATTTAAGCATACATATGGACGGACAGACAGCGACAGTGACTTTTATACTATGTAGTGATTTAATTTAAAAATACAGTATATAACGTTGACAGAATTTACCAGAATGAATGTTTTTGCAAGTAGTGAATACTATCGTTATTCCAGATATTTCTGTGGCGGATTAATCTTTAGAACTGCGGGCTGAAATGAAATAACTGGTTTAATTTTAGGTAGTTATAATTTTGTTCAGCGATTTTTGTACTCAGCTTTCATTTTGTATTTCAAGATAGGTTTCTAAGTTTTAAACCGATAGGTTACCAATGAATAAGGCATTCTATTAGTAAAATAAATTGTAAGTTTATTTATGTAGGATTATCATTTTAAAGTAGTTAAGCATAAGCAGGTGCATATTACACAAGAACGGCCATGTGTACATACTTTTATTAGCCTTTTTCCGCGGCTTTGCCTCCGTCAATGTACATTTAGATTTTGTCCATCAATTTAGTTTTTCATCCACAAAATCACACCTCCATTTCATCTTAAATATTAGAAAGTAGGTACGGCTCTACCTAATTATTTTTAGGGTTCCGTACCTCAAAAGGAAAAAACGGAACCCTTATAGGATCATTTTGTTGTCCGTCTGTCCGTCCGTCAGTCCGTCCGTCTGTCAAGACCCTTTTTCTCAGGAACGCGTGGAGGTATGAAGCTGAAATTTATATCAATTACTCAGGTCTACTGTCCCTTGAAGCTGTGAAAAAATCAAACTTCTAAGCCAACGCAATCAAAAGATACAGCCGTTTATGCCGCAAATTTTCGACACTTGCAAGGGAATCAAAACCTACAGGGTGCTTCCCGTGAACTCAGAATCTTGATATTTGGTACGAAGCAACGTCTTATAGCATAGATAAAGGAAAAATTACGAAAACCATAAATTTTTAGTTACATCACATAATATTTTTTTTTTTAATAATTTTAACCTTACTACCCATTTCCTCATAAACGCGTAGAGGTATTAAATTGAAATTCATACCAAATACTCAGGTCTATAATACCTTTAAGCTGTAACAAACTCAAACTTCTATGTCAACGCAATCAAAAGAAACAGCAATTTAAGCTGCATATTTTGAAACTCGCAAGTACTCGCAAGGGAATCAAAACCTAAAGGGTACTTCCAGTCGACCTAGAATCTTGAAATTTGGCATGAAGCAACGTTTTATAGCACACATAAAGGAAAAATTCCGAAAACCTTAAATTTTTAGTTACATTACAAAATATATATTTTTTAATAAATATAAACTTATTACTTTTTTCCTCATGAACGCGTAGAGCTATCAAGTTGAAATTCATATCAAATACTTAGATCTAATTGCCTTTAACCCGTGAAAAAAAAAAATTCTAAGTCAACGCAAAAACGCAAAACGCAAATGTACAACCATTGATACCGACTCGATTGTCGTAATGAACAAACTTTGTAAACCTTGCAGGTTTGTACGGAACCCTCGGTGCGCGAGTCCGACTCGCACTTGGCCGGTTTTTTTTTTAAAACACTTTTACCAAAATATTTTTCTATTATAATTATCCAGACATAAATAAAACTAATTAAACCAAAAACAATCAACAATTACTTATTGTTTCGAAGTAGTTTAAAATATTATCTATTGTTCGAGTGAGAACAACTTTGTGTTAGTAAGTTCGTACCAAACCAAAGCCGAAGTACCTATGAAGTTCATGATTTACTTGCGACTTTATGTAAGGCTTAATTGTTTGACATTTTGACAAATAGGTGACACTATTTGTTGGTTTGTAGTTACGTAAAGGTGCTTCTAGATTATGTTATATAACACTAGCAGCGCCCCGCGGTTTTACCGGCGTAGTACCCGCTCCCGTGAGAATGCGTAGCTCGTAGTATCATACAATCTCGGTACAATTCACCATCGTGTGTTAAAAAATTAAGTAACAGAGCCATCTTTTGGTAGGATATGTGACTACAAAAAGTTACAATAAAACATACGATTACTTATACAGAATCCCATGGGAATTTCGGGATAAAAAGTATCCTATGTGTTATTCCTAGTTATGAGGAACATCTGTACCAAATTTAATCAAAATTGATTCAGTAGTTTTTGCGTGAAAGTGGAACAAACATCCAAACATACAAACTTTCGCATTTATAATATTAGTAGGTTATGTAATACTGTTATTTAACATGTTTAATAATGTTATTGAGTTGTATAAAATTTGTTCTATAATATTTAATTATGGAACAAACCGTACGATGTAGTCATTTGTTTTCTACAAGCTGTGCACCGCGGTTTTACCTGCATAGTTCCTGATCCCGTGGGGATTTCGGGATAAAACACCTTCCTGCCACAGATCATAAGCTACCCCTGTACCAAATTTCAAGTCAATCGGCTTAGTAGTTAGGCGTAAAAAGGTAACAGACAGACAGAATGAGTTACTTTTGCATTTATAAAAATAGTAAGGATGAAGGCCACCATAATGTGGCTGAAACTAGCCGAGGGATTCGAGCTAAATTGGTAAATTAAATAATAAATTGGTACGTATAACTCGTATAAAATATATAAAAACTATGTATATTATAAAAATAAAATAACAATGTATACAGATAATATCTTTAAAATAAATGTATACAATGAATGAGTCAACTTTTAAATCACAATTTGAAACAACAATCCACATTGGATATATTGTTCAATTACTCGGAAACGGTCGTATGTTTCTTTAACGAAGAAATATTAAGACTTCTATCGGTATAAAGTTTCCTCGTCTCACCATTGATGTACAAAAAACCAAGATGTACAATCCTATACAAACAGTAAGTACGTAACACTCGAAACTGTCCACAAACACTTACACACTACATATGACATTATCGTTGTACTATAAACATATTTTATTGCAAATTCAAACTTACGTGGATAGTTTTTAGTTGAAAAAGAATGTTTGAAATGATCATTCTGCACGGTTTGCGCTCATTTTATGGGTCGATTTTGAGACAAGTAAAAGACAAAGTCGCTGACGTCGCTGTCATGTCATTTATGGAAATGATAGAGGCAGATGGCCTTACAGTGGCACCTATTACACCGCACCGCACCGCTCTTAAATTAATGAATGATTTTGAATCGCTGAATGTATATCTAGGGTTTTTGTACATCAATGGGTCTGTCTGACCCCAGCAGAGGTAGAGGTACATTACCGAGATTACTGCCGATACCAAGAAGCGGTTTTGACATTGCATTTTTATGTTAAATCGTGGATACGTTTTTGGTTAAAACATTTCCTTGCAAAAGAGAGGAGAGAGGTTTTTTCAACAACTTTTGTGGCTTTTATTTATTTATTTGAACGGTCTTTGAAAAATTAGATGAAATGTATTAAGAGTGAAAATTATTGAGAAAATTAATACCCCACACAATCTCATTAATGTAGAAACTTATTTATTTCAAAACATATCGCTTTTCAAAAATAAACATTACTTACTTATTGAATAACTAGTAGCTCCCCGCGGTTTCACCCGCGTAGTTCCCGTTCCCGTGGGATTACGGGGATAAAATATAGCCTATGTCACGCACTGATAAATTAGCTTTCCATTAGTGAAAGAATTTTTGAAATCGGTCCAGTAGTTTCGGAGCCTATTCATTACAAACAAACAAATCTTTCCTCTTTATAATATTAGTATAGACAAACTGAAATATGAACTAAAAACAACATTTTACTTAAATTCAATATTATAACATTTGATGTTCTACTGTATCTGAAGCCAATTAGTTCTACGTCAATTTCAACAATTTATTTCGAAATTCGAAAACAATACCACATTTATTTGATACGAAAAAAAACAAAAGAAATACTTTCATTTTTCTTTATTAAATTAAAGTATTGTATCTTAGTTGGTTTCATCGTTGAGAAAATGCGAAGACATTTTTCTGGAGCTGAGAAGTTTTCTTCACCATATAGACAATAGTTTTATTACGGACATTCACCTTGTATCCAGTGACAAGGGAGTCTAGGGGGAGTCTGGGCGAGAACAGTTCAATGGTAACTTAAAGAGTTGATATGTGAACTAATATTATAAAGAGAAAAAATATATGTTTACAGAACAAATTCAAACACTACTAAACCGATCCACAATTTTTTTTCACTAAATAGCTACAATATTACTGGGTTGGGCTATGATTTCCTATGTTTTTAAGAAGACCCTCTTCTTCCTTTATAAACGAAATAAGCATATACTTATTATAGAAAAACAAACTTCATCAATTTAAATTTAAATTACTTTACAAAATTTGCGCGTAAAATCTAAATTAATGAGAAATCTTTAAGTCTCACTGATCATGAAAAACTTCTGTTCACCCATATATACTTCCCATCATTATTTCCTCCACACATCTACAAAACAACACAAAATACCGTTAGACATAAGAAATAGTAAACGCTTCATAAATATATTACATAACAATCCATCAAAGTAGTATTATTGTGTCGGCACTCTATTCAATTGGTTGACAATGTGTTGTAGATCAATACACGAATGATTTCCTCCCCATTTGCCAAATGCTAGCCATTAGGATATGTAAGAACATTTTTCTATGCCACGTTAAAGTATCTTGAGTTATTTGATAATCTTAAAATCTTCTGTATATATAAAACTCTTCCGTTACTGATTGATGTACTGACGTACAGCCGAAACTACTGGTCGTAGAAAGCTGAAATTTGGCACGTGTGGTTGTTGGGGAGAGTAGGCTACCACTAAGAGAGGATTTTTGGAAATTCCCCCCCTAGAGGGAGAATACAGGTGTAAATTGAAAACTACGCGGGCCGCTGCTAGTTGTATACTGTGATGAAAATACTCTCGGGGCTGATTTGATGAAAACTTAAACTACATTATTGGATTTCGGGAAATCAATACTCGTAGCCAGGAATCGAACCATTTTGTTTTTGTTTTCAAAATTACTCTCCCTACTCCTGTATTATCACACAGTTTCATAGTGTTGCTAAGGATAATTGACAAATTTGTGATTAACAATTTGTGAAGTGTCGTTTTATACTCGTATACTTACTAGCGGCGCCCCGCGGTTTCACCCGCGTAGTTCCCGTTCCCGTAGGAATATGGGGATAAAATTATGCTAAAAACCTTCCCACTGAATCACTCTATCTATCAAAACAATCCGCAACAAAATCAGTCGCGTAGTTTTAAATACCTATCTAAGCATACATAGGGACAGAGAAAGCGACTTTGTTTTATACTATGTAGTGATGTATTAACAGTTTTACTACTATAAAATACTGCAAAAATAAATATAAATCGTCTAACCCCCACAACCATTTATCATAATCATTTAAAGCCCCCTAATCCACTTAAAAAACCATCAAGTCCATTTTAATATGTAAATTAACCAGAATCCAAGTAAATATATACAATCAACAGAATTACTAACGAAGTAGACATCAAGTGTGATCGCTCAGCATTATTTTTGGGGCGTTCGTACAGACAGAAATAAAAAGGGCCATCCCCTTCTATTAAATGAGGTCTGGCACGTAATTACAGTGTAATCTTGTAATAAACCAGTTGGCAATTTTGCTTTCTGTCCCGGTCTGATAAACGTCTATACTTATAGAAGGCGTGGTTCTCAGGTAGGCAGCAGTGGCACTGAATTATTATAATGTAGAAGCGTTATGCGCTAATGTTTTGGCTCTGAAAATGGAGGAAAAAGAAAGTACATATGATTTTTAGAGTAAAAAGTTAGATGGTTGCTTATGCTTATTTTCAATCTGTATTAAAATTTATTATCGTATAAAGATGATTATTTATTTATTTAATTACTATTATTATACGTTTTTATACACAAATCCCTTTATCTTACAGCTACTTATGTATCCTAAGAGTACTTGATAGCCTCGACACAGGCTGCAACTATTGTGGCTGTTACCGCCTAATACCTGATTATACTTACTATTAGTTAATACGAATAATTATAATTTTTTCATTTTCGAAATCGTAGTTGGTAACCGGTTGATGCGAAATTAGGCAAAATATTGGTAAATACCTCCCCTTTATATTGCCAATACAGTGTAAGAAACGTATCTATAATTTATTAATATACTACCGGCAAAAGGTGAATTATTATCGTCAATATGGTACCTTTAGAAGTTCCGTCAATTTAGCAAACAGATTACGGTACCTTTTATTTGGAAACCCATAATATGTATTTAGGGCTGATGTTACGCAATTCATGTAAATATTGCTTATGCTTGGTTATTAAGTTTCTGAGCTTTAGGTAAATATATAATAGATGGAACAGGTACTAGGTACGTTTTACGTAGTATGTACATAACTTGTTAGTACCTACGAGTATCATAGAATTACGAGTAACTAAGTACTGTTAGTATATAAGTAGGTACTTAATTTTCGAAATAAGGTTGTTGATAATTAAATCCGATTGCTTTTCGTAGCTCCGTATTTTAAAAATATATTTTCAATTGTTATTCGTCTTCAAGATAAATTGTTTTTAAGTTAGTTTCGCAAATACTCGATCTAAGTACCGATATCAATTTCTCTTTTTGTTTTGTTCCTTAGGGTTAAGTGGTTAAGTATGTTGGCTGGAAGGAACAGTATATTAGTAGGAGAAAGAGAAGAAAGTTCTGTTCCTATACTCTCACTCACCATGAGAAATGTCTACTGCGTTTCTCCATAATGGTTCCAAGTTCAACTGTATGAACTTGGAACCATTATGGAGCCACAATGTTGTCTGTGCCGGCGACAGCATCGCTGTAATCGCATCTTTTGGTTGTCAGTTTATTGAAAATGTATCCAAATAACATTAGAGTCAGAATGAAAATAGTAGCTTCTAATTTTGGCCGCCCGGCACAGAAAAGATTGTGACTCAATACTTCACACCAATATTCTGAGAGAGCACAGTAGCTTCCTCAGTCGAGTGAGACCATATTCGAAAAGTATAATCACAGTTTCCATCTCTATAAAATTGGTATTAAAAATAGCAAGCACTTTAAATCAGTTCAGAGTCACAGTTATTTAATGGATACTGTAAAAATATGGGTTGATATTCTAGATAAATCCGGTTTGGAATAGCAGACAGGACGGATAGAATTAGTTGGTTTAAAAATGAACTTGGTGTATGAAAGTATGTATGTATTTACGTTATAAGTCAGCAGTTTTTCGCATGACTCTAACTTAGGTTCTTTTGGCGCGTGGGTAAAGTGCCTGCTGCTATATTTTTGGTTAAACTTTTGAGGGATGTACACCCCGTGTCGACTGTTCGACAACCTCTACCAACGGCTCAACGTGCATTTCGAAGTTGTTCTAAAAAAACAATCTTTAATATTATTAGAAGATTTTCTTCAAGGAAATCTTTACAGAAATCATTTCCCCTTTTGATCGCGCCACAATTAAGTCGCTCCCTCTCACCGTACTTGCAACAAAACCAGTTATCTCCAAGAGGTATTGAATTTAACAACAAACGACTTGAATTTCACAATGAATTACGCAAAATGTATTTATAACAAGAACCGTTTCGATCGTTAAACCTTTATTTATTAAAACCGATTCAATTCCGTGTCATTATTTTCAAAGTTTGTGTTCGTTAGATTTGCAAACTGTTCATTCATTCACTCGGAATGAAACCTTTGTGTGCTTCTGACGGTACCGGGTACAGATCCAACAGATACTGTGTACAGTCAACAAATTAAACTTAGAGATGAGAAACGGGAAACTTTACAAGTTGGTTGTCTTTGCTTCGTGTACTTTAGTTTCAGTTAACTAACCTGTTGGGTTTTGTAACAATAATTAAATATAACATCCGGACACATGTCATATCGCCATCTAGTCCTAAACTAAACAAAGCTTGTACTAGTTTAAATTAAACTAATAATTCATAAAGCAGAGTTTGTTTAATCGCGCTAATTTCAAGAACTGAATTCGATATTGAATATTTTTTTATTTAATACCCCATTTTTAGAGAATATCTCTAATCCCTACACAGTAAAACGCAAGGCACAGGCATAATAAAATAAATAAAAATACGTTTATAGTAAAAATACACACAAATTTTGACAAATGGTGATCAGGTCGGCTGTTCCTGTACCAGTACCGGGGTACTGGACAGCGCTGGTTTTCTGCTGCCACCTCCCTAAGTCGTAAATAATATATTAATTTCCTCCCGCTACCGATTAAACTTTAACAAAATATTATCAAGTATTGTTGGTATACCTTTTGTAACCCGTCCCACATCGATCTTAGTTCTCAATTTCGTTTCAATCACTTACAAAAACAAGAGGGAACTTCGTGATAAGTTACTGTGGGAGTTACCGGGAGCTTTGTATAAGTCGATGATAAGATTCAAAGAAAAGTTCCTGTAAAACTGGGACGAAAGAATTCAGGGACATGGTCTTAAGTGGATCGGTAACTTGGATTTGTTGCTTAAATATTCATTGGTTTTTATGTTATTTTTTATTTTGCAAAGTTTACAATAATTTTGTTGTTGGTAAAGCGGGCAAAATAGGTCAGAGAAGTAGAGGATAAATTTATATGTAAGTATACTTATATTATAAAGAGGAAAAAATTGGTTTGTTTACATTGAACAGGCCCCAAAACTACTGGAATGATTTGAAAAATTCTTTCCATCCAGAGTAATATTTTAATGTTTTGACCCAACTGGCAGAGTGGCCATCATGCTGGTCTGCTAAGCAAAGGGTTCGAATTCCCTGCGAAGGAAACTTTGTGTCACTATAAATGTTGACTTTACACACAATAACATTACACTAGCAATGTTAAAATGGCGATCCACATACCAAAAACTGTAATGACTTTTTAATACGAATTTCTTCAAGAAAAATATCTCCAAAAACCTGAAACTTCACGTCCAAACTTAGGCCTGAGCAAAAATGACAAGACTTATAATTTGTCAAGAGTGGAATCTTTAACTTTTACTACCTAATATACTTTTCAACCACTTTCAACCGACTTCAAAAAGTGGGAATTACTCAATTTACAGTTTATTTTTCTCATATGTTAGTCATTTATGAATTGATGTTTTCCGAAATATTTTTTCTAATTTTTATTAGTTTAAGGGCCAATTTTTCCATCGCCAGATAACTTTAATTCGACGAATAAAATTGACGTATGACAGATTTTGTATAAAACTGTCAAAATTTCAAAGTTATCTGTCGATGGAAAAATCAGCCCTAAATAGGATAAACAGAGCATAATATTTTACACTTGAAATATGCCCATATACATACATATATATATACCTACCATTATACGACTAAGTGTCCGATCTAAGCGAATAAAACCTCGCCCTAATCTATCATTTATTTTTAGAACAAAGAATCCTACAGAGAAGCGATATAAACTCCTCAAATGCCAAATCAACAAACACGTTTTCAACTCACAATATTATCCTACCATTTACTGTATAAACCAGTGAGCTAAACAGTCCCAAACTAAATGTTACGCCCATAGAGATAGTTACGCCCGCCGTCGGCAACTAAACTGTCAAAGTTTTAACGACGTAACTATAATTTTATTAGCAATATCATCCTCTCCATTGTATTTTTTGTCCTTGACCAAGTTAAGTCGAAATATTAAATCATTTGTTTGAAATTAATTTAAGTTCTTTATTTGATTTTTTGTACTAAATCCTTTATTTATGTTTTTCCTATTAATCATACTCATAATAAATACTTATTATAACCGCAAAAGTTTGTGTGGATAGAAAACGACTTTAGGGATTTAGATAATATTTGGTAAGTACTTACTGAAATTCCTTATAACCAAAAAGACATATTAGATACTTTTTATCCTAAAATTTCCACGGAATCGCGATTAATGCGGGTAAAACCGCGGCTTACATCTAGTTCTTACTAGTTTATGGATACTATTCCTCTAAAACCCGAAGTAGCAGGATGAAGTACGGTGATCAGATATGTAACTGCAATCCAATTCTTTCTTACAGTGAATAATAGTACTAATATCTTAGAGACTGTGTTATAAGCTTGTAAAATTCTATTGAAAATCAAAAAATTTTTTTATAAAAGTTTAACGACTTCGATGTCAGAGTGGTCACCATGCCGGACTGCCATCCGTAAGGTTGCGGGTTCGATTCCCGTGCGGGGTGAATATTTGTGAGGACCACATGTGTTTGTCTCGGTCTGGGTGTGTGTGTGAATGAGTGTGTGCGTAGTTTCTGATACCCTATATACAAGTCTCGAGCTTAGTCAGGGGTCAGTTACTATAATGAGATGATGTAGTGAATGATTATGTTATGTTAATGAAGAAAAAGTCTTCTGTAGATACCATAGGTACTTACTTTGAATGGTAGACTGTGCTTTAATCCCGAAGTACAATCCTAGTAATATAATTTTTAATCTAAAAACCTGCGAACTTAGATATGTGGACTTTATGATCAATTACGAAAAAACTGCCCAACGGATTTTAATAAAATTTTGTCACATAAAAAGTTAATAAGCTGAAAAAAATAAATAAAAACAATATTTTTATTCTGGAATTCATTCGAAATCGTAATCGTAACAAACCAAGCAAAGATAAAAGTTTAATAAAATGTCTTCATTTTTATTATTAGTTTTAGAAACTAGCCCGCGGTTTTACCTGCGCGAAACCTTATCCCGTGGGAATTTTGGAATAAAAAGTATCATATGTGTTATTCCTAGTTATAAGAGACATCTGTACCAAATTACATATAAATCGCCTCCACCGTTTAGACGCGAAGAAGTAACAAACATACACACAAACTTTCGCGATTATAATATTAGTGTGACACTAGCAGCGCCCCGCGGTTTCACCCGCGTAGTTCCCGTTCCCGTGGGAATTTCGGAATAAAATGTATCCTATGTGTTATTCTGATGCATAAGCTAAATTATTGTAAAATTTCATTAAAATCCATTCAGTAGTTTTTGCGTGAAAGAGGAACAAACATCCACACTCACAAACATTCGGCTTCATAATATTAGTGAGATATACATTTGAACTGTCTCTGCAGACCCTATCTACAATATAACTTATATTAAACTAGCCATGTAGCCGTAAAACTGAGTCTAACAATGAGACTCATATCATTATCTAGCTTGCAATTATACTAAATATTTATTCTATGTCTGCTAAATTAAACTAAATCGGTCTTACCACAAAACGAAGTCTAAATTTGAAACATAGTTTAAAATGATTTTTACAAAAAATTGTACCACAAATCGATGTCTACCTCTAAAATTGGTTTAGGCAGTGTCTGAAATGACAGTCTACCTAAAAACTCTGATGCCCTTGTCTAAAGCTATTTCTAAAATGGCCGCCTGAATTTGTATCAGCTGATTTGAAACGTCAACGTGATTTTATATCGATTATGATATTATGACCTCTTTAGTTTGTTATTCAACCTCTTTGCTATATTGTTACTACAAGGTGCCGCTTGATGGCGCTAGTGCACAAACTCCAAAACGGCGAGAATATGAAAAGATGTAAAAAAACTATTCGAAACGTAATGTAATTATATTCTAATGAAAGAACTGCATTGTGTCATTGAATTCAATTTATTTAATTAGACAATAAGTACATTATATTCTAAGAGACCCTACCTCCCGTGCTAGTTACAAACTGTGTTACGGTAAGGTAAGGCCTCTCAAACCACGCGCACATATAAAATCATTCAAATATATGAGGAACATGTCCGTGTACTTCGTAGGTACTTGAAGTAAACGATACGGTGCAGGTAGGCTCCACAACACGTAAGGTGACCTCTGTTGCTGTAGCAGGGGCGATACCACGTCGGTTACGGGACGGATACGGTCGACGTTTCCTCTCCACCAGGGTGAAGCCATCCACGTCGCCTTTCTCTGCTGCACTGACTGCTGTTCGCTGTTTCTTCGGTGCAGCTACGCTCTTAACCTCAATAGTACGCACCAGATGAGGCTTGTTGGGTAGCTCACGTAACTCGCCTTTGTTGATAGTAGTGACAAAATGATTATTCTGCCGAACATTGAGGCAGTTGTTGCGGCACGACACGACTGCTCATGTTTTCGGTACAAACGCAACGCAACGGTACAAATCCATTAATTGCTACTCTGCATGTTTTAACTATTTAAAATTTTACGAAAATATAAAATTAAACACAATGTCCATTGAATAAATAGTCACACATGACATAAGTCAGTCAGACAACGTCGATCAACAGTCAATTCAAAAAACGTTCCTTTACGGATTAAACGATCTTTGAGAATGAAAATATCAAGTAATTAGTTCACTGTTTCTTCAATCAACAATTATATTTATAGACAATAATACTTTTAAAAATAAATTATATCAATTAATAACTTAATTCAATAATTATTATCAACTTTTGAGATACATTTGTTTATGTTGTACTCAACTTGTCCTGCATATAACGTAACGCGTTTATGTACTGCCATACGTATTTTATTAAAACCACAGAGAAACAGTATCGTGATCCTTATTCTATGAGTAAAACCATTTTTCTCAAGACAAGAGCAAGACAACGATTTGTGGTAAGAAAAAATCAAACACGGTCTAACATGCCAAAATCGTGTTTGACTGAAGAGTGGTCTAGAGAGTGTTTAAACATCGATTTATGGTAAGACGGATGTCTAAATTATTAAAACTGGTTTTGGCTTTCAGAATATTAAGAGGATATTTATTGACTGGAATGTTTAAGGGATAAATATATACGAGTATGTGTATTTAAATAATTATTTAAACAAGAATACGATTTTAGATATAAAATTAAAATTTATTTTCGGTGTATTATCTTTTTTAAGGATTAAAACAGAGAACCCTTTCTGTGTTTTTTTTTGTTATTTCCATGTGTTAAGAACATAATTTTGGAAAATCTATTGGACACTAGAACTCAAGCAAAACCAGGGTGGATCGCTAGTCTTAATATAAATTGACAGACTTGCCAAATTTATTCACGTTCCAGGTCAAGTTCAAATTCTAAACCGTCGTAAGTGTTGTCTCAAGTTCAAACTTGAGACACATCGACCTCAGAGTCGAACTTGAGTTCGACTTCCAGTCGAGTTCCAGTCTGAGGTGAAGTTCGACTCTGACGTCAAGTTCGAGCCTGAGGTCAAGTACGTCACCGAGGTCAAGTTGAACTCCGAGCTCAAATTCGACTCCGAGCTCAAGTTCGACTCTGAGCTCAAGTTTGGCTCTGAGCAAAAGTTCAACTCTGAGGTCAAGTTCGACTCTGAGGTCAAGTTCGACTCTGAGGTCAAGTTCAACTCTGAGCTCAAGATCGACTCTGAGGTCAAGTTCGACTCTGAGGTCAAGTTGAAATCTGAGCTCAAGTTCGACTCTGAGGTCAAGTTCGACTCTGAGGTCAAGTTCGACTTTGAGGTCAAGTTCGACTCTGAGCTCAAGTTTGACTCTGAGCTCAAGTTCGATTCTGAGGTCAAGTTCGACTCTGGGATCAAGTTCGATTTCTGAAGTTGAGTTCGAGGTTGAGGTCAAGTTAGACTTCAAGCTCAAGTTCGACTTTTAAGTCAAGTTTAACTCCAAGCTCAAGTTGAACTCCGAGCTCAAGTTCAACTTTGAGTTTAAGTTCGACTCTGAGCTCTAGTTCAACTCTGAGGTCAAGTTCAACTCTGAGGTCAAGTTCGACTCTGAGGTCAAGTTCAACTCTGAGGTCAAGTTCGACTCTGAGGTCAAGTTCAACTCTGAGGTCAAGTTCGACTCTGAGGTCAAGTTGAACTCCAAGCTCAAGTTCGACTTTGAGGTCAAGTTCGACTCTGAGGTCAAGTTCGACTCTGAGGTCAAGTTCGACTTTGAGGTCAAGTTCGACTCTGAGCTCAAGTTCGACTCTGAGCTCAAGTTCGATTCTGAGCTCAAGTTGAACTCTGAGCTCAAGTTCGACTCTGAGGTCAAGTTCGACTCTGAGGTCAAGTTCGACTTTTAAGTCAAGTTTAACTCCAAGCTCAAGTTGAACTCCGAGCTCAAGTTCGAACGGTCGAGTTCGAGTCTGAGGTCAAGTTAGACGTACTGATGATATTGATACAGTTAAATAAATAAAAAATGTAAGTACAATAATTATACAAACAAAAGAAAAATCTCAACAAGACGAATATCAGCACGTTTGCTTGCATGTTGGTGATTTCAAAATCTAGCCAATGATATGTAGAAAGGCCTAGGACACCCGTGTAATTCCCATTCCCGTGAGAATATGGGAATAATTGCCCTGATATTGCCTTCCAAATTCCTCAATAAATGGGTTAACGCTAAAAAAGACAAATCTGACTAATTCCTAACATTAGCGCCTTCAACCAAATAAAAAAACATGACTTTATAATATTAATATAGAATAACATATAGCAGTCAACAAATCGCAAATAAGGAGGGACCAACACTAAATAACACTAATAATTAGTTATTTTATTTTATTCTTCGATAAAATATATTCTCCTGACAAGTGTCTCCATTAGAATATCGTTCTTTTTAAATTTTATCTATACTAATATTATAAAGAGGAAAGTTTTGTTTGTTTGTTTGTTTGTATGTAACGAATAGGCTCCGAAACTACTGAACCGATTTCAATAATTCTTTCACCATTAGAAAGCTACATTCACCCTGAGTAACATAGGCTATATTTTATCCCCGTATTCCCACGGGAACGGGAACCACGCGGGTGAAACCGCGGGGCACAGCTATTAATTATACAAATGATTAATCTAGACATAACGACTGACATTGATAATACCTTCAACATAGACTGTCAGGAATCAACGCAACTGGAAAACTGCCATAAATTGCTGACCTCAAACTTTAATATAAAAATTCTATCGTTAAATATTAGGAGTATCCAACATAATTTTCCTTCCTTATGTGTTGCTTTAACCCGTCTTAATCTAACATATGATGTTATCATTCTGAGTGAGTGCTGGCTAGCAAATAACCCTTGTATTCCCCAAATCTCTGGTTATTCATCTTTTTCAACGCTAAACAACCTTAATCAATGTGGTGGAGTTGTTGTATATATTAAAGCCTGCTATAATGCAACTGTTTCAGAACCGAACTTCAATGAAGCCGAGACCTTAATTATTAATCTTTCAAAGGAAATCGCACTAATAGCTATTTATCGTTCGCCATCTTTTAAACAAATCGACAATTTTCTCACATCCCTCGATACAGTACTTAATTCACTTAACAACTTTACAACTGTCATTGTTACTGGTGATATTAATATAAATATTCTAAATGACTCCGACCAAATGTGCTCCGATTATCTTTGCTTGATGGCCGAACATGGACTATTATCGGCTATAACTAAACCTACTAGGAATGAAAATTGTTTGGACCATTTCTTTGTCAGGACAAATCTGAAACAAGCCGTAGGGATTATTTGTGAAGTAGACATCACAGACCATAAAATGGTTATGTTGGGATTAAATTCAACCATAGTTCGCCCTCGTATAGATCGCACTGTTTCTATAATTAACTTTGATGCAGTTAAAGAAGAATTAAATAATGTTAATTGGAATGATTTGATTCTGGAGAATAATGACGTAAACATCTCTGTGAGTATTCTCCATGATATAATTAGTACCAGTATTTCTAAACACACAGAAATTAAAAAAATTAGTCGCTCCAAGTACATCATTAAACCTTGGATCACGCCTGGTTTAGTCAGATGCATGATCCACCGTGACAAACTTCATTTAGATGCCAGACGCCACCCAAAAGACAAAGTAAAAAAACTTGTTTATACTCGGTATCGCAACTTCTTCATTGATCTTCTTCATCGTCTTAAACGAGAACATGATTCAAAGCGCATTGAAGCTTGTAAACGTAATCCTAAAGGTCTTTGGAAAACTATCAATGACATCACGGAGCGGGTAAACAATAAAAGTGAATCTTCTGACTTGCTTAAATATTCTTCAGATCCACAAAAATCGATTGACCTCTGTAACACTTATTTTTCATCTATTGGCAAAGATTTAGCTGACAACATACTTTCTTCCACAAATGAAACTCACAGTTCCCTTATATCAAAAATTAAATTAAATAATCCTTCTAGTCATAGTTTTTTCATGCAACCTACAGACCCCTTCGAAGTGGACAAAATAATCTCTCGCCTCAAAACAGACTGTGCTTCAGGTAGTGACGGTATTTCCAGTAGATTAATTAAAGAAATCAAACACGCTATTTTAATTCCACTCACTCACATCTTAAACCTTAGTTTAAGCTCCGGCTACTTTCCTGAGTCCTGGAAAGAGGCAACCGTAGTTCCCATATATAAAAATGGTGATAGACAAAACCCTATTAATTATAGACCTATTTCCCTTTTATGTATATTTTCAAAAATATTAGAAAAACTTGTTAATAAACGCCTTATTTCATTTCTTGACACCCATAAGCTCATTTCAGAAAATCAATTCGGCTTTAGACACGGTAAATCTACTGAGCATGCGGTTAGTCTACTTGTTAATTCAATCTCCTCTTCACTTGACGCTAATCAACTAAAAGAACAAGGCGAATGACTCATGTAATGAGGCTACTGCGTAACGCAGCTGACGTTAACACACTAAAACTTGTGTACACTTCTTTGTGCGAATCAATTATAAATTATTGCATCTCTGTCTGGGGTGGTGCTGGAGTCACGAATATGCTAATTATTGAAAGGGCACAGCGCTCCGTTCTAAAAGTAATGTTAAAGAAACCGCGTCGATATCCCACCACTCAACTTTACAAAGAAGCTAATATCCTTAATGTTCGTAAGCTGTATATTTTGAAATCGGTTCTCAAACATCATTCGTCTGTTCTTCGTTCCCCTGAATACCCTAATCTACTTCAGAAGCGTGTATTTAAAACACCACTTTGTCGAGTCAATACTACCTTTGCCCAAAAATTTGAACTATACAAGCTACCATTTTTATACAACAAACTATTAAAGATCTGTGAATTTAAATCAAGTTCTGTAAAAGAATCTAAAAAAATTATAATAAAATACCTTGCCACTCTTAACTACTTCGAGACGGAAAACATCATTAAATTTGTATCGTAACCTTAATCTCTATAAACTTTCAAACATTCACACACACACACTCACACACACACACACTCACACACACACACACACACACACACACACACACACACACACACACACACACACACACACACACACACACACACACACACACACACCCTCACACATATCACCCCCACACTCATACTTACACACACTTTTTATTTTTTACTTGTTTCAATGTTTTTCTGATGTTTAAATTTTTCAATGTTTTTGTTTTTATATTACTATTTAACGAAAATTCTGTAAAGTGCACTCCGGCTTACGCGAGACAGGCTCAGCCTAGTGTGTAAGCCACCGACAATCTGTATTTAGTTTTAATTTTCTTTTATTAATTAAAATTATTCTTATTCTTAATTATTCTTATTTGCGCCGCGCGTAGGGTCGAGGACTTTCATTAGTTTTTGATATCACTATCATAGGGAATATTACCCTCTACATTATAGATATTTGGTTTCTGTAATGCAGTTAGAACGATAAACGCTTTATACATATGTAGTATTATAATATTGAGAATTCGTCTGTAGGAATCCTAATAAAATTAAATCACGTGCATTATTATTGCTTTAAAATATACTATGTACTTAGTTCGATCCTCGTGCGATTTAATTTTTTTTGTAATCCACAAATGCTCTGGGTGCGTGTGTCATTGCTCCAAGACGGGCCGCAGACAGCAAACTGCAAGCGACACTTGTTTCTATCAACATGAGTAGTGTAGCCGCGCTCGGAATCAATTGTATAGATGTTGATAGAAACAAGTGTTATCGCTTGCAGTTTGCGGTTGCAGTCTGCAGTCTGCGGCCCGTCTTGGAATTGTACCTTTATGACGCTTCGTAAATTTACAAATCCAATCACATATAAAATAACATTTTCCATCATTCTATCTTCATATAGCAACTGACCCCAAAATAAACACATTCATAAACACAACAAAACCGAGTTAAACATTTGTGAACCACACATAAATTCAAGCACGGAAACACATCCTCTTAAAAACGAAATAAAAAATTGTAGATCAAATAAATATTTACCTAGCACGAGACTCGAAACCCGAAACACTGAAAATGTATAAAAAGGCTTGTCCTAACCCTATAACGAGATAAACAGCAAACAAAGCATACCTTCATATAAAAGTGAAGGGGTTTTCACAAAATAATTATGAAGTTTTCATTTGGTAAAACTAAATGACATTGCTACTTTCCCCTGGCCGCGAGACCCCTATAATTTATACATTTAAGTACGTAAGTAACATTTATTATACTTACCTTGTTTAACGTTTGTAAAAACGAAATTGTCTTTATGTTTTTGTAAAATTAAAGAAGTTGAATTGTTTCGGTTGTCTAATTGTGCAGTGCACCTGCCTGTCAAACTTGGGGTCCTGGATTCACCTACTTCAAAGGAAAGGTTTACGCCTGATGCATACTTCGAGTATCAATAAAAAATAAGAATAAAAATAGAGGCGTTATTGTAAAAAACGGAAGATATTGAATAAATATATGTAGGGAAGATTATACATAAATTTAGAAATAAAACTTATCTTTTCCTTTATATAACTAAAAGGAGGTCCTAAGAACTTCAGTTCCAGTAAACGAATAAAAGAAAAACGTCCCCAAAACCAAATATTTTATAAATAAAAATAAAAACCAATTGGTATTCATTAACGCACCGTAATAATATCCACATTAATTAACAAACCAAAGGCCTTTAGTACCCGCCATCTTTTGTGAGTGTATTAAGTCTACCAAGCCCCGAATTTAACACCACTTGAAATAATAGAGAGCCGTATTAAATGAGTTAGACAGTCCCTAACATTAATGGCGTCGGTCATAAAGAAAAGTAAGGTTTCAATTAATATGCAATATCAAAGGTAACTTCGTGTACTGACAGGGGAAATCTATATACACGTCAACTCAGTTATTTTGAAAAATACATTGAAAATAACATTATTTAATAACATAACATAATCATTCACTACATCATCTCATTATAGTAACTGACCCCTAACTAAGCTCGAAACTTGTATCTAGGGTATCAGAAACTACGCACACATTCATTCACACACACACCCTGACCGAGACAAACATTTGTGGTTCACACAAATATTAACCCCGTACGTGAATCGAACCCGCAACCTTACGGATAGCAGTCCGGCATGGTGACCACTCTGCCATCGAGGTCGTCAACAATGGTCATACAACAAAAAAACCTTGGTTAGTTGAGTTGATTAGAGCAGTCAGTGCTACGATTCAGCATAGTCCTGGGTTCAAGTATCGGCTGAAACGAAAATTATGAATGTATTTTTCAAATTACTTAAAGTGTGATAAAATATCATCATCATCAGCTCATATAATGTCCCCACCGAGGGGCCCGAGCCTACCCTGAATTAGGGCGATTAGGCCTTAGTCAACCACGCTGGCCAAGTGCGGGTTAATCGACTTCACACAAAATATAAAAATATAAAAACAAAAAATTCGCCATTCCATGACACTATTTAAACTATCACGATATTCTACTCGTAATGTCTATATGCGGGATATACTTAATACATATTTGTTGCAAGATAGATCCCGTATATGGTTATTATATGTAGTTATCTAACCAAATTTTTTTTATCTATGAGTATGTATGACTTCAAATAATTCTTTTTGATCATCCTTCGGGAAATTTAGCGAAAATAAACCGCAAAGGCGTGTCAAAATATTGAACACGAACAAAATATCACCCTCTATAACTTAAACTTACTTGTAAATAATTGATAGTCCTCAAATTTCGCTCATTATGGAGATAATGAACTAAAGTTGTTAACAATCATCAGTTTATCTTAAGAGTATCTGTGCTCTGTGATTCCACCCGCTTGTTACCGATCCCGTGAGAATTTTGGGATAAAAACTATCCCATGTGTTATTCAGGCAAAGAACCAAATTTTATCAGTAGATTTTATCTTATGTGTTCTTCAAGAACCAAATTTTATCAAAATCGGTTCTGAAGATTTTACGTAAAAGAGTAACAAACGTACTTACATCCATCGTCACAATTTTTAGCTTTTATAATATTAGTAGGATGTATTGTTTTAAAGTATTGACCAAAGGCCTTTCTTTTACAGGTGCTATTAGAACAGCGAGGAAGAATAGTAGCAATCACCACTTTACGTATTGGTGATCTCAAACACGACACGACCCACGTTTCGAAAATAGCGGAGAAATTAGTATGAAAGTTTACATAACATTAAATTAAAAATTTTAAATACCCCCAACACAATTACTTTCAAACCCCCATAACTTTTAAACGGGTCAACCGATTTTCATCAAACATGTCTAACACTCTCACACTCGCACGTTAGTCCCCTTTAATACAAAAAGAAACTAAATTGAAATCGGTCCATCCGTTCGGGAGCTATGATGCCACAGACAGACAGATACACACACACACATATATACACACACACACACAGACACGTGAAACTTATAACACCCCTCTTTTAGCGTCGGTGGTTAAAAATAGGAAACAAAGTTAAGTATGAAAATATTTACCCAGAATTTACCCTGACTGTACCGAACTTGTGATTACTGTCCAAGTTTTCACGCGATGAACAGTTTAGTGTACCGTCGTATGAGAATGGCGTCATCATCATAGTTCGTTATATTTTATTATACCTTCATTAACCTTTAGAGGTTAAACATGTAGTAGAAAATAGTAACCTATTTTCTCTGCCGGGCTAGCATGACTTCGAAAACACGATATGATATAGTGATTTATCAACAACCAACTGTCAAAATATGATAAAAATACCCGCCATATTTATTTTTACCATACCATAGCACGCCATAATACATTTAGTCATGCTTGAGAAATCGATATTATATCGTGGTGTCGATATATTTTATCACGCACAGTCATGCTCAGGGGGCTGAACTTAGTCTAAACATTTTTTAACTTTGGATAAACAGAGCAAAAAAATATTATATCGTTAATTTATTTTGCGACCATAACTCTTGATGCTATGACAGAAATGTAAAGTCAGCGGAATGAGACAAGGTGACCATAAAACGTGAAAGTTAGATATCAAAGTTAATATCGAAATGGATCGAAATGTTAATTTTTAATATCGATTGTTATTATAACTATATGAGTAGTATTCAAATGTGAACCTTCTCAGAGCTAGCAACAATATTCTTACTAACTATAAAAGTTGTAGGCACATAATTATACCTAATTAAATTATCATACATGCAGCCCTAAGGCAGAACAAGCACCCTTAAAAAAACATCCACAGAACACGTTCCTTTTTACGCAACCAACTTTTTATATGAAAAAATAATTTTTATTACATCTCTTCACATTTGCCTTTCGCGTTTAAGTTCCATTTATAAACATCAACCGACCATTTCAAAGCAAATACGGCAATACATGTTGCATTTTACATCGTACCAATTCTACCATTCCACTTATTGGGTAGGTATTTCACCCTGCGACCTTGTGTCACACCGACGCGTAACTGTGACTGCGGTTTTATCGATATATTTGTGTTAAGGAAATATTTTGATTCCTTATGCTTTTTTTATAGTTAAGAAGCTGTTTTCCGCGGTTTTAGGCGGTAATAAGTCCTAAGCTGACTGATCCCTGATCTGTGGTAATATGCATGAAGTACCTATAGTTTCTTGAACTCCTTAAAATCTGTTGCGTGGCTTAAAAAAACAAGCGGAAAAGCATCATAAGTGACTTTTTTTTAGTACATACTTATATACAGAAGATTGACGCATACGTGAAATATTAAAAGTTGAGGAATGAGAGGTTCACGGAAATTGAACCTGCATTTGTAAGATGAACGGATAAACTTTACTCTAAAGCTATAAGCTAATTTAGCTAACAACTTACTTAACGAACTTCTCATTAAATGATTAGATCATAAAGCATACTGATCTACAGCAGCTTGAAACAGTGCATCGCAAAACACAAGAGTTTCGAATACAATAATAATAGCGTAGTTGAAAACTAAGACTTTTTGAAAATCCTCTAAGGGCTAGCCTAACGGGTTTCAAGAGAAAAAGGGATGAAAAAACATATTCTTTCTCGACATTAAAAGCAGACCTACTTATAATTATTAAAAACTAAATGACCTGCCGCGGCTCTGCACTCTGACCCCATTTTATTCTCTTAGATGTGGGTTTGTAAAATCCGTAATGCATGCTTCGCAGTTCTTGCTTGGAGAGTCGTTCAAAACCTTTGTTTCAAAGGCTTAACGAAAAAAAAAACTTAAATATTTTAATTACTAGCTGTGTCCCGCGATTTTGTCGATATTTATTTCGTCAAAAATTTAATTAAAATATGGTATACACAGTAGTAACGTCGTACATTTCTTAAGCTAAAAAATTTTTAGAATCATTACACATAATTTTCGCATTCTTACCAAAAAACTTTTTTACCTCAGAATTTCGTAATTATATTTATTATACTTATCTAAGATTTAGGAGTAGAATCAGAAAAAGTAGGAACTTTAATACGGCGTGAATTTTGGTACAGAGCCGTAACATCACTTAGACATCGGTGTTTGTGAAGCCCTTAAGAACCCAACTGCTTTCTGTTCCAAGTGTATAAATAAATACAAGATTGGATTAAACCAACTACAGTCGTCCCGAAAGCGGCCCGTATCGGCTAACAGTCCATAAAATCGGTGTTTGCTCACACACAAATAAATTTAAAACTTATGAATTATATATAAAACAACACAGTTTTTGATTGTATGTGTACCTGTTAAATTTTAACAATATTCAGACAACAGCGTTTTTCCTGTATAAAAACTTTTATTGATAGAATTTTTAAGTAAACGCGTTGTATATAAAATGTACGTGAGGATTGTAAACGAAATCTGTTTTTCAAATTCAGTTTTTAAAGCTGCTGTTTGTTTTATGTTTTGTTACAATGTATAACATTTTATAGGTTTTTTATTGGGGTTGAAGGAACAAACCGCATACAGTAAGCTACTCAATGATAAGGTAGTTTTCAATTTGATGCCAAAAAATAAAAAGGTCTTAAGTTTAAGAACCATGCAATGATCAAGTCCAACCATAAAGAAACTTACAAAGAACAAATAGAAAACATATAAAAATTAAATGCTTTTAAGACCGCAAGGCACAAAAGTACATTTTATAAAAACATAATTTCTTTAAAGTTAGAAAAAACTACTTTCATTAAAACTGCGGTGTCCACCATCTGCTTAATAAAGTTGCAATTTTTATAATTTCCGCTTCAAACTCTTTTATATTTACATTTGTACAGAAAACTTCATTACCGGTTGCATAGGAATCTTTTTAACTCTCATAGGATAAAGAAAATACTTAGAAATTTAATATTTAGCTGTAATGACTATCTAAATATTCTTGGAAACGTTCTATTTTGCTATCTTTATCATATACTGGCTGTATTCCGAATGCACAAAACTATTTATTTTTTATTTTTATTTTATTTATTTATACACAACAGTACACAAATCAAAACATTTAAACAAATCACAAAAAATTATTTTCATTTTTGCTTGATAAGTTACAAACATCCATACTTTCTGCTATGTACTTAAGTTAAAGAAAATCATACTGATTTAAGCATATTAGCCTAGACACAACTTTGCGGTCCCTATAAAAACGTATCTCAATAACTTTCAATAGTCCTTAAAACAAAATTCATGATGATACATAACACGATATTAACGCTACCTATTTATAACTAAGTATACTTAACATATTAACGTACTCAAAAGCCTACAATTAATTAGCGAAACAATTGTCAGGTTGTTATACGAGTATGAGAGAGGGAGATAGTTCTCAATTTCGTACGAATATAACAATAAAATATGGGTGCGCCAAAGTTCACCTAAAATTTCAACTCCGATAATTGGAAATCCGAAAATTTTCTTCCTAACATTTTTTATCCTAACAATCGCAACTCCTAAAATCTTTGTCACTAATGTTTTAATTCCGAAACATTTGTTTTCCTATATTTTCTCAACATAACCATCGTTCATACTATTATTCAAAGTCATATCTTTTTTGTTTAGATTTATTTTTATTTATTATAATCAATATTATATACATACATTTTTCGTAACTTTGTTTTTACATAACATGTAGGTATAACATATAACGCACGAGCCGAGCGAGCAAAACCAGAGTCCTGCTCCAATCATTCAGTCAAGTTCCAGTAACGAATCGGTCCTATTCCTAATTATTGGTTTAGGTTATGTTAGAACTGTGACCCCAACGCACGAGCCGAGCGAGCGTAGCGAGCGTGCCGCGGCAGCGGCCGGCGAATTGTCAGAACCGAATTGGTCCTTTAGTTATGGTTGTGGTAAACTCCCAGGCCATAAGCATAACCGTAAACGAGTCGTATAATAATAATTAAAACTATAAATATCATCTTCTACCCACATATATTTTTTATTACACTTGGTAAATGTTTCTTTCTGAGCATGAGTGAAAATATTATGGTAAGTATGTTTAGGGATAAAAGCGTTATGATAAAAAATAGTAGGAGTTTAAATATGTTTACATTAACGATGTTAGTAATTAAAATTTTCGGACACATCAGTGTTATGAGCATCGTCGGTAGCACTACAAATAGTATGAATTAAAACTTTAGGATGAAAAATTTTAGGAAGAATGATCATTCGGACTACAAATAGTTAGGAAAAACATTTTCGGGTATAGAACTTTAGGTGAGCCAATATGGACCCATAAAATATAGGTACGGATTATACAAACAAGTGGCTCCCCGAAGCAAATTAGACGTCTTCGTTCGCATGATATAGAAAGCGGGCTGTATAATATGATTTGCTTAATATTATACTCGTCTCATTTCCGGGACCTTCGCCGGATCTCCCAGATGCGTCCCGTATCTTTATTAACATTTACACTATACAAACCGACAGTATTCCTTGCCCAAATTAGAGTATGTAAACAATTGGAGAAATACACAGAGTTGGCACAAGTTGTTATGGGCTGTTCGTATTAATCATGGTTAATGGGTTATTAAAGTTGGTTTTGGTGATTTTGTGTCTGAATTATTATAAAATTATTTATATTGCGAATATTTAGCCAATGTTCAATTGTCTTGCGACTTCAATTATGTTCCCGTCAATATATAAAGTTTTTTGTCCTTCCGAAGATCGACAAAAAAAACAAAACGCCTAAATTATCCTACAGTAATGTTCTGTACTGTTAGGACGGAAGTCTTAAAGTGACTCCCTGATCTGTGGTTTTACCTTTGCTAAATCAAAGTCAAAATCAGAAATTCTTAATGAACGAAAGTACATAATGAAGAAGTAACACTTGAGTATAATCAAAGCTAGGTTTATTCTTTATCCAAATCAATATTTAACTAAACTGACTTACATTCCAAACCTCTAAACACTGACTTCAGAACAACACTACCAATAACACAGACACACCTATTATACCAATTCCTATACAACCTACATACAAACATAACACTGTCGCATTATTACCGTGTACATCTGCAACTGAACTTGTAATATGTAAAGCGTGTTCATGTATCAACACAATGTATCAAGTCGAATGCAATATACAGAGAACAGATTACAAGAGACAGGTTCTTATAAAAATGAATATATAGGACAAGAAAATTCTTGGGAAATTCGAAAATTTTGTCAAGGAAATGTGTTTGTGTTAAATTATTTATAAATAGGTTAATTTTTTGAGTTTTAGTGCCGATGCTACTTATACAAATTAACCATTTCAGAGTAGAAGTGTGTAGTTTATTCATGGAACATACTTTTCTTCAAAATCGGTCTAGTAATTTCAAATTAAAAAAGAATTTACATAGTTTAGACCTCAAACTACTGAACCGATTGACTTGTTGAATTTGGTACAGGGGTAGTTTATGGTCCGGGAAAGAACATAGGATACTTTATATCCCAAAATTCCCACGGAAACGGGAACTACGCGGGTGAAACCGCGGGGCGCTGCTATTGTAGAAATAATTAAATACTATGTAGCTATACTTTTGTATTGCAGTGTTATTACGTACCTATATCTTAATACATTGCTATTCCTGAATTAGCATCACATAATCCTGTTCAGTGCGGCGCTGATACCAGTTTAATTAACATAAGGAGGAACTAGTAATTTCTCTGACTATATTCCCTTTAAATCTGGAACTGAAATGCAAATACTAATTATTGCAGATAGTAATTTGTGAGTGACTCGCTATGTGGTGCGGTTATCTATGATGTTTCCGATCAAAATCAGTACCTAAGTTATCTAGGGGGAATTCGGGGTAATGTATGTTACAAACACTATCAATTATAGTTATCATGGTTATTAGCACTCAAATTATTATAATTAACGGGATATTCACCATGTACACACATCAAAAGTGTCTAGGGATCAACATATATTTTTGCAATAACTTTTCTCCTGCTTGATATTAATTAAAATTTTCTTTAAGGATTCATCAAATAAAGTGTTTTCGTTTGTCACAGTAACGATAAACCAAGTCACCTTTGCATTAATAAAGAAATTTGCCATTTTCCTAATAAAGGGATTTTTGACATTTGAACCACTAACATTAAAGTTCGAAAAAAAGACTGAAATAACAGTTTTCTTTAAAATTTTATTGGGTAACTTAAACAATTAATAATCCGTGTTTCTACCGCGAACACTAACAACACAAGAACATCGGTTTGGCATACTCAAAATGAGTTCATCCAAATCACGCTGTGGAATGGCCGCCCATGTTCGTTGCAACAACAAAAAAAGGTCTTCTTGCGACTGGATACCCTCCATATTCGGCAGAGCTCTTCTCTGTAGCATATCCCATGCATGCTCAATCGGGTTCAAGTCTGGCGACTGAGCAGGCCAGGGCAGGACATTGATGTTAGCTGCGGCGAGAGTCTGTCTTACAACTCTTGCGGTGTGCGGTCGTGCATTATCATGCATTAACTGAAATAAGGGACCGATTTGCACTTGTAGAGGAACGATGACGTCTGATACAATCGTCTCAGCATAAATTTGAGCGTTGAGGTTGCCTCTGATCCAAATCAACTCAGTTCTTCCGCCGATCCAAATACCCGCCCATACCATGATGGTTCCACCACTATAAGGATGGACTTCCTGGCAGGATTTTAATCGCTGTTGGCGTCCAGGGGTTCTCTAGTGTCGTATACGTCTTGTATCCGGTCTCATACCAAAACGAGACTCATCAGAAAAGCACACGAAACGCCATTGTTCTTCTGCCCAATTTCTGTGTTCAAGAGCCCATTGATATCGAATCCTACGATTGTGCATTGCTATAGGTGGTACCCGTAGCGGTCTTCGGGAATGAAGGTTCACTTCATGCAAGCGGTTTCTGACTGTTTGGTCGCTAATTAAGTTCCCTGAAGAGTGATGAAGCCGCACGGCTAACATCATGGCGGTTATTGTTGGAGCTCTTCGAGTTAAGATTTGAATGTATCGGTCTTGTCTCCGTGTGGTGCAGCGATACCGTCCTCCATGGCGCTCAGCCACGGTACCAGTGCTTCGGTAACGTGTCCCAAGTCGACTGATAACACTCTGACTTGTATTCAGAGCTAAAGCCACAGTACGTTGCCGGGAACCAGCTTCTATCATTCCCACGGCTCTGAGCATTTCTTCCCTGCTTAAATGACGTCGCCGCTCCATAATAACGTTGGTTTTAATCAGTAGTAGGGAAACAGTAGCACTAATAATGTCTTCAATGCGTTGTATGTTTTTATAGGGAAAATATTGACAGCTGATTTTCATCTTTTACTCGAATTTGATTCACAGTTCCTGATTCAAATTATGAAATGCACCAAAAAGGATCCATATAAATTTATAAAATCATAAATTTATTACAAAGCCACATCTCAATCTCAAGAAATCCGCATAAAAATGCTTGATCCCTAGACACTTTTGATGTGTGTATATTATTTGTTTCGAGTTTCAATTAGTAAATGTCATCAAAATGTTGGATATTTAATAAAAGAAAAACAAACAGAGAAAAAATGAAAGATTTACTTATCAATATTAGCCATAGCTGTCCCACAGTTGGGCAAAGGCCTCTCCCTCCTTCCACGACTGAATGAACTCGACGACTATCTCGACAAGTGTAGAGATGTGGCCTAAGATTTACTTAATAATATAAAAAACCTTCTGTTTTATTTTAAGGCTGTGTGTTACCTCGTAACCTAATCTCCGAAACAGCTGGACCTATTTCGTAAAAGCTCGTACTGGCAGATAATGGACGTTATCCTAACTAATATTATAAATGCGAAAGTAACTCTGTCTGTCTGTCTGTTACCTTTTCACGGCTAAACTACTGAACCGATTGACTTGAAATTTGGTACAGGGGTAGCTTATGGTCCGGGGAAGGACATAGGCTATGTTTTATCCCGAAATTCCCACGGGACCGGGGGGAACTACGCGGGTGAAACCGCGGGGCACAGCTAGTAATAAATATGAAGTAATATAACATTTATTTCTCTCGCTGTTCTAATACCGTCGTCAGTGAGAGAGATAATTTCTGGTTTACAGTGTGGGCTCTAAATAAATAAATAAAATAAAAATCTAATATTTTTTATTTTATCCCCAAGTGTCCACGGAATATAGATTTACTCGTATAAAACTGAAGCACAGCTTTGCAATAATAAAGTAATACATAACAGCACAATGAGTTAAACTGTCTGAGCACCTTATCTTTATTAAAAGTAAGGTATAAACTATGAAACTACTTAAATCTGCTGAACATATTTATTCTGTGAAATTCTCACTACACCGCCAGCAATTTTCTCCGCGAAGCTTACTCGAGTCGAGGTTATTGCAAGGAACGAAGATACCGGCAATTTACTCAAATAAAAGTGCGATGGTGAGACGTGAAAATTGCGTTCTTATGAAGATGTGTATGAAATTGTTCCAATATTATGGAGGTTTTTAATATGAGTAATTTTGTTGATGTCAATTAATAAAGTACTATAATTATCACTACGAATAATACCTTTTTACATAATACTAGCGGCGTCTCGCGGTTTCACCCGCGTGGTTCCCGTTTCCGTGGGAATATGGGGATAAAACATAGCCTATGTTACTCAGGGATATTCACCCTGTGTAACATAGGCTATATTTTGTCCCTATAACTTTCTAATGGTGAAAGAATTTTTGAAATCGGTTCAGTACTTTTTGAGTTTATTCGTTACATACAAGAATACAAATCTTTAATTTTTATAATATTAGTGTAGACTAATAAAGAATAGGCCTGTAATATCCAATTATAGGGTAAACGCCGCTCTCTCATTAATTGTTATATAGGCACAATTAGGAGGAATAATTTTGATTATTATGGTACACCTCCGCGTCATGCATTTAATCAATTGATCAATGCACTTACACGCGTGATGTAGAATGCCTCAAAGTGTGTTTTAGTGATCTCCTTTGCGTCTCCTCTTTATGATCACTATCACGCATAGACTATAGCCTAGTGATTACACCAGAGACCAGAAGAATCTCGTCGTGATGCATTTTCAATGGATCACACCTTGTCAGGCCTTTGCTATGGAATCTTATAAGCCAATGAAATGGTTAAAACATCCAAGTTTCACGTCAAACCCAGAGCACTCAGAACGGGAGGTAGCAAGCCCTTCTTTCTCTACTAACATTTTTCTGCCATTTTTTGCGGGAGGGGAAGTAAAACGGTACAGCACACTCTTACCAAATCACGCACACAAATGCAGAAAATTTATGCGTCGCTATAAACACACACACACGAGAATGCGGTACACAAACATAAAATAAGCACACTAAGAAAGAATGACTGTTAATACACTAATATTTGTTGCACACAACACAAAAAGTAGTGATGGGTGTAAAAGAATGGTCAAATAAATGAATGATTTGAGTGAATTTTTATATAAGTACTTAGATAATTAAAACAATTTTATGCTTGAATCTTAGATTAATGAAACGATTTTGACGAATTTTGCTTCAATGATTTTTAACTAAATCATTTTCATGATATTCATTTTATGGTGGGATAAGAATGGTAAACAGAAAATAATGAAATTTCCAGTGAATTATGAAGAGAATGATGACGATGAAGAGATGGCGACTCATATAGGACTGTGACTCAGTTTCTACTACAAAATAATTGTGTCTGGTTTTCTTACGAAAACAAGCAGGATCGGCCCATACGAGTTATGGCAAAAAATCTGCATTCTACATGTGTGCCTGCTCGGATTATAGAGGATTTAGTATCTAAAGGATACAATGTTGAAGATGCAGTGAACAAACTAAGTTGGAGGACAAAGGAACCTTTAAACATGTTCATGATATCTTTCAACAAAAATGAAGATGTCAACAAAATCTACAAAATCCAGTCTATTTTGGGTTGTAAAGTAGACATTCAACCCCTAAAAACGTCAAAATTAATCCCACAATGTAAAAGGTGCCAGGCATATGGTCACACCCACAAATACTGCTCCAAAGAACCCAGGTGTGTTAAATGCACTGGAAAACACTTAACGAAAGACTGCAAGAAACCCGCAGAAGCCAAACCAAAATGTGTTCACTGTGGTGAACAGCATCCAGCTAGCTACAGAGGTTGCACTGTAGCTAAAGAACTCCAAAAGTTGAAAAATAAAATAAGCCACAAAAATCAAATTTCGACCACCCAGGCACAAAAGCCCGATATTACAAAAAAAGCTATACCCAGTCAGCAAGTGACGAAGAATGTGTCTTTTGCACAAATTACAAAGGGTTTCAAACCGCAAACCCAACCAAAAAAACAGCCTACATTAAACATGGAGGACAAACTTAACACCATTTTAAATTTCATTTCATCTTATGATGAAAGATTCAAAAATATTGAGAAACGTTTGGGTATCAAAAATGATGTCTAAGTCAGTAAAGATATTTGCATGGAATGCCAATGGACTTCTCCGGCACCAAAATGAACTACAAGCTGTCCTAAACATAGAAAATATTGACTTATGTCTCATATCAGAAACACATTTCACCAGAGAAACATACCTAGATATTAAAGGATATAAAATCTATCACGCACTGCATCCAACTAATAAAGCTAGAGGAGGCAGTGCCGTCATAATAAAAGAAAATATCCAACATTGCGAGGTCTTTAAATGTGAAGAACCTGAAATACAAGCAGTTGGGATATCCATTAAAACCAAACGTTACCCGGTTACTATTTCAGCAATATACTGTCCACCGAGGTATACGTTAAAGACCGATCAATATGTAAATTTCCTTAAACAACTTGGCAATAGGTTTATCCTTGGCGGCGACTTCAATTCCAAAAATACCTACTGGGGATCTAGACTCACAACAACTAAAGGTAAAGAGTTGTTAAATGCAATTAAAGAAACTAAATGTGATGTGTTATCTACAGGTAAACCAACATACTGGCCCACAGATCCTCACAAAATACCTGATTTGATAGACTTTTTTATATATAAAAATCTCTCTCCTAACTTTCTTCACATTGAGGAAGGTTTTGATATGAGTTCAGACCACTCCCCAATAATTTTGATTCTCAGTGATGAAATCTTAAATAAAAAAGAAATCCCTTCGCTTGTTAATAAAAAAACGGACTGGGATAGCTTTAAACATGACTTAGACTCTAAAATAAATCTAAAAGTACCACTGAAGACTCCAGCAGATCTAAATTTGGAACTTGAAACGTTTATAGCGGATATCCAACAATGTGCTTGGAATAATACTCCGGATATAAAAAGAAAAAATATAACAACCATGTACCCAATAGAAATTCCACAGCTTATAGCAAAAAAAAGAAAACAAAGAAAAATATGGCAGGAAACTAGATTCCCACTCGACAAAACTTTATTAAATAACCTTTCAAAGAGACTTAGTAGAGAGATTAAAAAATTCAAAGAGGATACAATGTCTTCATCGCTAAGTCAACTTACTAGTGACCGTACAACCGACTATTCTCTATGGAAAGCCACTAAAAGTATTAAACACCCAACCAGACAAATACCTCCTATTAAAGAAATTGATGGTACATGGGCCATCAACAATGAGCAAAAAGCTGTACGATTTGCGCACCACCTAGAAAAAATATTTCAGCCAAACGAAAATAACACTGAACTTATAGAACATGTATCGCCACAGGATGAGTCAGAAATAAAACTTGTAACTCCAAGAGAGGTTTATTATGAAATTAAATTTATAAATAAAAATAAAGCTCCGGGCTATGACCTCATTACCGGAGAAGTCCTTAAACATTTACCTAAAAAAGCAGTGGTCAAACTTACCAACCTTATCAATGCTACATTCAGACTAAAACATGTACCGGATGTGTGGAAAGTGGCTGAAGTTATTATGATACCGAAACCAGGTAAACCACCTCATGAAGTAACATCTTACAGGCCAATCTCTCTTCTTCCAGTTATGTCAAAATTGTTTGAAAAACTATTTTTGAAACGGTTAAAAACTATTATAGAAGAAAATAGACTTATCCCTGAGCATCAGTTTGGTTTTAGAGAAAAGCACTCTACAATAGAACAGGTCCATCGAATAACCAATATTATTGAATCAACTCTAGAAGAAAAAAAAGTTTGCTCTACAATTTTCCTGGATGTAGCACAGGCATTTGATAAAGTGTGGCATCAAGGCCTTATGTACAAACTGAAAAAAATGCTACCAAAGCAATTTACTGACATATTGGAGTCATACATAACAAACAGGATGTTCAGAATAAAACAAGAAGACACCTACTCTGAACTAAAAGAAATAAAAGCAGGAGTGCCGCAAGGAAGTGTATTAGGCCCGGTCCTGTACCTATTATACACTAGTGACATTCCACAGATAGAAAACTGCACCATTGCAACTTTTGCAGACGACACAGCCATACTGGCTACTGGTGTCACTCATGAAGTCGCTGTGGAAAACGTACAAAGAGCCGTAACCAAAATATATGATTGGACTGAACAGTGGCGCATTAAACTTAATGAATCAAAATCGGTTCACATTGATTTTACAAATAAAATGACGAATTATCATCCGGTATACATTAACACCCATGCAATACCCTATGAAAACACGGCCAAATACTTAGGCATGACACTAGACACCAAGCTGCGCTGGAAAGCACATGTCAAAAAGAAACGCGATGAGCTAGAAATTCGCTATAAGAAGATGTACTGGCTGCTTGGTAAGCACTCACCGTTATCAGTACACAATAAATTACTATTATACAAACAAGTCCTAATGCCTGTATGGACTTATGGTATACAGCTGTGGGGCTGTACCAAATCAAGTAACGTACAGATGATCCAACGTTTCCAGAATAAAGTACTTAGAGGTATCGTAAATGCTCCCTGGTACGTTAGAAATGACGACCTCCACCGGGACCTCAGTGTGGAACCTGTTGCCATTATTGTTAAAAAACATGCCGAAGCTCATGAGAAAAGACTTCATCATCACGTGAACGTTGAGGCTATCCAGCTCCTCGACAACACGGACATTATAAGACGTTTAAAAAGGACAAAACCTTTTGAATTATTGTAGTGATAGTAAATAGTGTTAAAGTGCAGTGTATGTACTATGGTAAAGAACACATGAACAAAGTGTCTTCGCCTTAACAAAAACAATAAGAAAAGTGCCGATGGGCACATTCTTAACAGAAACATTTTATTAGTTTAAGTTAAAGTTAAATTGCTTATTAGCCTTAATATGGCTAGATTGCAATATTTTGAAGTACACAAAGTGGTGCATCAAGGACAAAAAAAAAAAAAAAATTATTATTAGTTTATCGATGTATTGATTTTTTAAATGAACTAATTTATGGTATATGTTACGAATATATTTTTAGGATCAGATTTATTTTTTCAAAAAAAAACGTTGCCATTATTTGTATGTATTTTTCCATTATTATCTTCTTAATTTAATTTTTTTGTTAATAAAATCATTACCTATCGTAGACATACATACCTATAAATATTTAGAAAAATGTCTCCTTCGAAAACCGTTAAATGATTTTGAAACGATTTAATAATAATATGGCGTCGTAGTCAGTTCTCACTCTTATATTTTCAACGGGTTAATAAGAACTGTAAATGTATAAATCTAATCGAACTTAAAACAAATTAAGGTAAATTTACAATAAAAATGTTTTATATCAATTCGATAAGCCGATAGAAATTATAATCATTCCTATAAGTTCATTCATTCGTTCTTATTTGCCACTCACTAGTCCCCGTACCACGAAATTACGTATCGTAATTTCAGTCGTTATTTTGTTTCTTAAAAAATAATTTTAGCGTGTAATTACTACCTTAAACGTGATTTAAATTACTTATATGTAGTAAGTAACCTCATCTTTGCTAAAATCAGATGTCTCCGATCGTCTTTTACAATTAAGACCCTAAACTCGATAATTGACGGTTTTTGTACTTTTTGATCTAGTCATATTATATGAAAAGCGTATTTTATAAACATGCTTTTAGGTAATAATTAAAGGAAATATTGTCATCTAAGAAATACTCAGAGAAAAACAATATTATACAGAAAACTTAAAAAATATATCAAGAAAACTGAACATATGTTTTCTGAATTTCACGTTTAGCATTAACTTCCATGCCTTCCAATTCTAGTAATTCGACCAATTTAGCACTAAAAATTAAACAAACTTAAAGTCCTGATCCTTATTAAGGAAATACTCTGAGGAAAATTTAATTGTTATTATAATTATTATTGAAATCGAAAAAAATATAAAGTTAGAATTTGTAAAAATCACACTCAAGAAAATCGTAATTTACGTTGATAAATGATGCTCAAAACGTTATTAAAATTACCTCATATAATAAAAGAACATTTTCTACAACGATTATACTAAAAAAAAATCTCTAAATCAATTTGTCTTTTTTTCTATAAATATTTTAAAATCATCATAAAACTACTATAAAATCGGACGCACGAAACAATTCAAATCAGTCTGCCGCGAGGCTTTTTAGAGAGAGGATGTATCGCTTGTACTCAGCGTTTCACCTTCGCGGCGCGTACGAATTTTATGCAAGTAACTCATAAACACATTTTGATACTTGGTACGTATTTTTTTTTTTTGTTATATTATTTGTTGTTTTTTTTTTAAATATTAACATTGATGATTGTAAATATTTCAGACAGAATGGGTAGAAAAACAAAATTATTTTTAAACAAAAAAAGGAAAGGATGTAATTTAGAAAGTCTGGCTTTAGCAAAAGCTAAAAGGTTGGTACCGAAAATTTATATTATACTCATACGTAACAAATATTTTTCAATATTCTTCTTAATCTTGTAACTAATAATTATCATATCATTAATTATCTTAATTTTTAAGTTTTTACAATATATATTATTATTATCCTACTAGTTCTACTTATACAACGTGGAGATGAAAATACAATAAAAAATTAAAACACTAATAATATTAGTCCATATAATATGTAGGAGTAACTTATTAGTCCTACAAATATGGACTAATATTATAAGTGTTTTAATTTTTTATTGTATGCGTGTAATTTTTTAAAAATATTTTTAAAAAATCTAACAAAATAGCACGAAAATTATAACAAATCAGAACACCATTTGCAAATATCAGTTCACTAAACTGTATCATAATATAGTCCTGAAACAAAAGCGGTAACGGCGCGCGTGTGCTGAAATATTGTACCTATGTTTGTAATACGACGTGAATGGAGATTAGGTACCTAGGTCCTTTGTCGCTTTGTCGGCGCGCGGGCGGCGGCGCGGGCGCCCCGATTCGGCCGCGCGGCCGGGCGGCAACGTACCTACTCCGAGAAGCCGTGTAATGTAACGAGGCATTGTAGATAATTTTAATTAATGACTACCTAGTATGCAGTTTTATGCATTTTCACCGCGTTAAAAAATAGATAAGGTCAACCGGGGCTGTTGCGTACCATTTTTCAATCACTCTAAATTAACATCATACCTATTATGAGCAAAATTATGACACTATGCACTTTTTTAAACTGTAGTCCATACTATGGCTTTTTTTGTATAAAGTACCAGGGATGTTTTTTTGCCGGAGTTTTAAAAATATATTAAATTCACTGTTTCTTTTTAATTGTCTTTTTTGACGCATTTACCCCGTTTTGGGGTAAATGTATCTTTCTTAAATAAATACTTTATTAATAAACTTCGTGAGGAAAACATAGTAGTTTTATTCCGGTCAAGTATTTGTACCGAGGATTGACGGTTAAGCTTTAAACGGTTAAATTTGGGGAAAATGGGGCAAATGCGTCTAATTAAGACAGACGAATTAGCCCCTTAGTAGATCCAGATGTTGTCAACCTTTTACTTGGGTAGCTCGTGCTTACTATCCTTGCGGTCCTAAATGCGCTTTTTCTCACTATCGGTACCAATAAATAGCCCCGGTTGACCTTATAACTAATTCACTATTCTAGCTCTAATAATTAAGGCTTTAATTTTGCATATGTAGGTACTTCATTCACTTTTCACAATTTAACTTGTAGGTACATAAGTACTTTACGTGCCGTGAGTCCTGTCGCTAAAAATAAAGCTTCGAATTTCACACAACTTCACACACAAGTACCTATCTAACTCAATAATAAAATCACAACGGCAGGCGGCGGCGGCGCCGGCGGCGCTTCAAAGGCTGCGAAACTCGGGGTTATTCCCAGTTGCTCCCACCGGCATTGAAGCGCACTGGGGACAACTGGGAATATGTAAAAAGAATAATTCCCAGTTGCCGCCTTGCCTCTTGGGAGACTGGAATATTTAAAATGTCAATTCCCAGTTGAAATGATGGGACTTATTAAAATCAGAATATCTGTAGCAGTAACTGAATCCATAAGTATATCCAATAAAAATATCAAAAATGATAGTCGATTATATACATACCTGCCACTACACTAAAGTCCTTCAATAAGGGAACGTTCATATCTGACGGAACATGCGTCGCGTATTATCGGTCGCGTAACGCCAGAACAGACAAATGTATAGAAAAACACTTGACCGTTCACACTCAACCGATTATACGTTAGTGCGTTGAGTGTGAACGGTCAAATATTTTTCTATACATATGTCTGCTCTGGCGTTACGCGACCGATAATACGCGACGCATGTTCCGTCAGATATAAACTAAGGGTATCAAATTAAAATGACTAGTGAATAGACATTAATGACGATCTCGATTGCAGAGTGGTCTCTCTGCTGGACTGCCATTCGTAAGGTTGCGGGTTCGATTCCCGCGCGGGGTGAATATTTGTGTGAACCACAAATGTTTGTCTCGATCTGGATGTGTGTGTGAGTTTCTGATACCCTAGATACAAGTTTTGAACTAAGTTAGGGGTCAGTGACTATGATGAGATGTATTGAATGATTACATTATGTTATATCATATCTACTAATCTTCTAATGTATAAAATATGAGCTTGCTTTCAACTGATAACTTTCATTCATCTGCTTACGGGTTAACAGGCACTGTAAAATTATCCCAAATGAAAAGAAAATGGAAAGTATTGATGTACTTCAAAGTAAACATGAGGTACGTATTTGTCGTCGTTATTTAGTGTCGTGCTATACCTTGTTAGTAAGCCATCAAAACGATATTAAATTATTATTACCTTTTTACAGAATCCTGCTTTGACTTCTTCGCTCGATCTCGATACTACGGAAACCAGCGATTTGGTAATTTAACGAGCTAGTATACGTATAGCTAGTACTAAATAGCTTAGTTTATTTCTTTAGTTTAATTACTTCCTTTTTTTCAGGTTATTGAGGCTGAAATTACTACTGAAGCAAATCCAATTTTCGAAGGCCGGCGATTAATAGACTTTCAATATTTTTTCGATCAAATTAAAATTCTCAATAACCACAACAAAGCAATTGGGTGCACTATAGATAATTTAAAACCAATAAAAGAAGAAAAAGTGGGCTTGCAATCAACATTTTTGATGAAATGTAATATGTGTAATTTGGAACTAAAAATGTTCACCTCCAATAGTTCAGCCGTCAATATGGACGTGAATCGTGGTGCAGTCACTGGAGCCATGATGATCGGTATTGGAAAATCAAACTTAAACGAATTATTGGCTTCGATTGACTTGCCAATACTATCTCAAAACATGTATGCAAAATGCCACGACGAAGTAGCAATGTGGTGGAAAAGTGCTGCCGAAGAATGCATGCAAGCGGCTGCTAAAGAAGAAGCTTCTGAAGCTATTTCATGTGGTAATGTAAAAGACGGCACTCCCATTATCACAGTGATTGCTGATTGTTGTTGGTCCAAGAGATCTTATAAAACCAACTATTCGGCATTATCTGGGGTTGCTGCTATTATCGGGCACACTACAGGTAAAGTCCTGTACATGGATGTTAAAAATAAATATTGTGTCATTTGTGCCCGAGCAGCAGTTAAAAATGAGCCTCCCACAACACATAACTGCTCGAAAAATCATGTCGGCTCGTCGACTAGTATGGAGCAAAGTGTGATAGTAGAAGGTTTCAAAACTTCCATGATGAG
Source organism: Timandra comae (assembly GCA_958496195.1). Taxonomy (NCBI): domain Eukaryota; kingdom Metazoa; phylum Arthropoda; class Insecta; order Lepidoptera; family Geometridae; genus Timandra; species Timandra comae. Next base: position 8,610,892 of record OY292363.1, on the reverse strand, counting down.
GCAAAATATCATTTATGGCACATTAATAGCTGATGGTGATGCGAGCACATTTAAAAAGATTTTGGAAAGTAGGCCTTACCCAAACCACAATGTTGAAAAAATTGAGTGTACAAACCATCTGCTCCGTAATTATTGTGGCAAAATTTTGAGCATCACTAAAGATACCTACCTCCATTCCTCTGATCGAAATAAAGTTACTAAATTCAGAACGTCAAAAAAGGCTTCGCATCGCTATCACACAGGCCGTACGGTTTAGAAAAGCCCAGGATTTAAGTCTAGCCGAGAAAATAATAAATTTGAAAAAAGATATTTTGAACAGTCCGATGCATGTTTTTGGAGACCATAATGCATGTGAAAGCTATTACTGCTCAGAAAGTAGAAAAAAGGAAGAGAATATGGTTCCTAAAGTAAATGTGTTGTTACAAAAAATAGTTGGTCATACAGCGCAGATCGCGTTTCATTCTAAGAGTTTACTGCACAATGTTACAAACAATAGAGCTGAGCAATTTAATAGTGTAGTGGCGAAGTTGGTCGGTGGAAAACGTGTGAATTTTTCCCTAAAAAACTCATATACTGCACGATGTCATGCCGCAGTTGTCTCTTTTAATACAGCACGACCTCAGCACGAAATTTATAAATCAAAATTTTGTAAGAGTCCAGGTACATTTTAAACAGTAAATCATCTGTAACATTGTTTTGGTTATTCCAGGTAATATATGCTTATTATTTTTTGTCAGGAATGTCACTAAAACGCATTGAATTAGCACGTTTAAAAAAAAAAACAAAAATCAAATCAGAGCTACCGTCCTCGCAGAAAATTGATTTTTGAAAATGACAAATCTCACTATGGCGAAGAATGCCAAAAACCGGACATGCCTGAAGACGACTACGAAGCTGCAAAAAACGTATTTCTTCAAAATCTTCAGAAACAGGTTAACATCTTACTAGCTATTTCAGCCGGACTGAATTAAAAGCTAATTTTATTGTTTTTTTTTTAGGTTAATAAAAGAGAAGAGGTGGAAAGAGATACCGTACTTCAAGCGGAAAATGCACTTTGGCTTGAATTGCGCCGATGTCTTGTAACTGCCTCAATATTCGGTAAAGTGTGTAAAAGAAGGCTAAATATAAGCTCTGCCCCATTGGTGAAAAGCCATTTATATTCTTACTCACTAAACAACATACCGAGTATAAAGCATGGAAAAACTTACGAGGCAACTGCAATTCGCCAGCTTGAACATCAAGCGAATATTAAAGTAAATAAATGTGGGTTATTTATCGATCATGAATATTTTTTTTTAGGAGCTACGCCAGATGGCGTTTTTGATGGTGGAATTGTTGAAATTAAATGCCCTTTAAGTATTTTCGGCACAAATGTTGATGATGCCATTAAAGAAAATAAAATAAAATTTTGGAATACTAACGGGACTGTCAACCGTCGTCACGAGTGGTTTTTCCAAGTTCAAGGGCAATTGCATATTACTAAAACAGATATATGTGTTTTTGCAGTTTGGTCAGGTAAAGAATTGCCCTTAAAAATTGAAATAATCACTCGTGACGATGAGTTTTGGATGCAAAACATGGAAAGTAGATTAATAGATTACTACACTAAGTGCATTTTACCAGAGATTATAGACCCCCGAAAGGCTAGGTCGATGCCATTAAGGGAAACAACTTATTAACTAGTTTGTAACGTTATTTTTTTTGTACATAAATACATTTTAATTTACATAAACTATTGGTTTTATTCTTAAACTAGCTGTGCTTCACTCGTGGGTAAACCCCACGCGGAACCTTATTCCAAAAATATCCTATGTGTGTAAAATCTGACATTGTATAATTATATAAGTACATTATTAACTTCCAAATGACATATCTTTCGTCTTCTGTTATGTTTACATGGGTAGCAATGATTAAATCAGTATAAGCACCCGCACGTCGAGTTGAAAAACAAAATGGCTACCATTTTGTAGAAGTGACTAGAGAAATTTGGAATCGTGATTTGTCGATAAAAAATGCATCATATTTTACCCTCCTAAAGTATTCGACATCGAAGTCCGGACACTCTGTATACAATAATGAAATACCGAAACGAAACGTATAATGTAAATTATATCTAATCATATCTTACGCAACGTTTTTTTTACATAAGTATGTATTTTATACTTTAGACTTGATTTTATATATACTCATACTTTTGTCAATCACTTTTACACAATTTATAATTTCCAATGGATCAAAACCGTTCGGCCGGAGTATTCAGAGCGAGCGCGCCGTCACCACATAGACATGTGGTGTGCATGCGGACACGCGTGCGCGTCTGTGTGAGTGAAAATTTAAGTTGTCGCGCGGCAGATCACGGCTCTTAATGGCGGATGATCGCGACAAACTAGTTTTTATAAACAGACACGAACGTTTGTTCATGTACTTTGGCAGAGGGGGCTGCGTACGCTTGCTACCTCCCGTTCTGGGTGCTCTGTGCGTCAAACATTTAATAATTGCCTTAAATAAATATTTCACTACACTCTAAGACTAAACAAATTTCAATAGGTATAAGAAGGTAATAAAAACGTACTCAGCACTAGATTCCTATTCGCTCAGTTCTTCAGCGAAACGGTCGAGGTTGAGAGGCTCTCGAGCTCTGAGATTTCCACTTACGTACCACACTCTACTAGACGTAGTCACTTTATTTGGCTTAGTTTAACAGCTGAACCCTAATTTGGATGGTAAAATATCAAAAACTAAACTCATGTCCGTGTCTGGTTGGTATTTGGGGAAATTAAGAGTGGTGATTAGGGTATTAGAATCTATTTTTTGGGATTTTCTGAAGCAGTTTTCTAAGTGGCCTGAGCCTCTTTAACTACGAACAGAAACCTACCTCAAATTGTTCTGCAACAAAAATTTAAAATAATGGATTCACGCTTGTAAAACCGCGGTGGCACTATAACACTATACTAGCGTGCTAGTTTAAATAAAACACGCATAAATCTAAAATATTTATTAAACAATAAAAATCTTCATTCACCGAAAAATGGAGTGTCGTATTTCTGGAAGTATCGTCTTACTTTCCTATCGCCGGGCCCGTGAGACTTCACTGCACGAGTCAGCTGTTGTACCAAGTCCAATGTCACATTGCTGATGTAGACCTCGCGACTGAAGCCGAGGAACGAAGCCCGTTCTACTTCTAAAACGTTCGAAGTCTTCGGAAAATATATAATGGAATTTTAATTATTATTACACAAGTATAAAGGAAAGTTTAAATCATTAGTACGCTTCGATTACCCTGGAGCCCATACAAAAAGGTATGTCAGAGTTCCACTACCAACCAGCTTATAAACCTAGTTAGATATGATGATATAAGGATGTGCACATCTAAGGACTACATCGCAACACTCGTTGAAATATACGCACTAAGATACACTAATGTTTGCACTCTTATGTCTTAAACGCATTATAGGCACACCACCCACCGACTTAGTTGCTTTAATATATTTAAAGGATGCTAAAGGGTAGATACTCTACAATTTTAAGTGCCTTTCGTTTTCATACCGTTTGTTTTTTATGTTAAATTCTTTAATTCACGATATTTCCTGTCTGATACCTCAGATACAAGGAAGTAACTGTCCCCCAAGCACTGTTCACAAAGAGTTAATAAAAAGAAATTCTCACCACAAAAGGTAAAAGCATCATAACGAAAACTGTACATTTCTTCGATATCATTATTTGATATCATTTCACATTATATTGTATTTTATGTTTGTCATAACTATATATATTACAAACACACGTCGAATATATTTTACCTACACGAGTTCAGACTATCGGTAACTTTTACTGCTTTGATTTTTATTAGCAGTAAAACTTTTAGAAATGTTCACCATTGGTAAATGTACTATATTATTTGTGAGTAAAACAGTATATACTTATTAAAAAAAACTTGGTGTATGTGCACAAAAAAATCTGTTTCTGAATATTAAGTATTTCAGTATGAAACACGTGATGTAATACCTAAGACGAAGTCACTTTGTTGTAAATATTTCAGAAAAGAGAGCGTAAGTATTCCCATTTGAAAGCACGGTTATTACTTTTTATGGCATAATACATATAGGGAAAACATAGTTCACCTGATGCCCCTGATGGTAATTAACTACCACCTCCCATGGACACCAGCAGTTAAGGCTTAGGCTTAGCTAAGGATCACAAGTGCGTTACCAGTCTGTTAGGGTGAGAAAAAGGCAATTAGGAAACCTATTCAAGAAAGGGCGAAAGAGTAGTGAAGGGCTGGGATTGAGCACCTAACCTCACATAATACAATAACACTACTTGACGCTAATATTCTGTAAATTTGTGGTACTTCCCCATACCTTCCTAATTATAATACTTACCTACTTCTTACATAGTGAGATTAGTAGAAGTAAGTACCTACATAACGTATGTAATATACTCGTATAGTTATGAATTAAACATTTAACCGCTAATTTGTATCAAATGTAACCACAGAACATTTAATTAAAATTGCATCCAATTAATTTGTCGAAATGTACTCATTGAATGATTCAAATCAATTCACGGAGAAGTGTGTAACTAATTTAGATTTATCAATGAGTGCGTTAAATAGTGAAGTGCAAACGCATCTTTTGATTATCGACTATCGATAAAATTATCAAACTCTTAGCGGACCGCGAGCTAAGCTAGTTTAGCCACGAAGCTGACGTAGTTTTGTCGTATAGCTAACTATTTTAAGCAGGCCGCAGACCGAAGCAGTAAATGTTTCCAGGCAACAAATGTGGCGAGAAACAAATATTGCCCTATACATTTACCCACATAGTACGCACACCGAAGCCACATTTACTTCTCGATAAATGTGAAATTGTTGCTTGGACACATTTGCTGTCTGAAAACATTTGTTGCTTCGGTGTGCTAAATCCGGCCGATTTAAATAGCTTAGCTTGCACTCTGCAATCAGTATAACACTGACCTAACTACCATAACTCATCTTGTATTAATCTGTTGACGCTCGTAGGCACAATAATTGGCATCTGTTAGTAAATGTCGATATTGATCTATGTCTGCATATGACCTATTTAAGGTAGGTATTGTCTAAGTATGCAGACCTATTCCTGATAAGGTCCTGGGTTCTATTTTTGGGTCGATGGACGCATATTTGCTATACATGATTAACTAATTTAATAATAAAATAAGAAAGTAAATTTAATAAACAGTGGAGGTATAAAACAATCGGTGAAGGTAAGATTTTTTGGTCGGTTGACAAAAGTTCTGAACAGTCTTTTGTCAGGTGGCAACAAAGTTCGTGCCTTCAATGGTTGGGTTATGCCTCTACTGACTTATACCTTCGGCATACTAAGATGGACTCAAACCGAATTAGACGCCCTGGATAGAAAGGTTCGTCAACTATTAACATCGCATCGCATGTTGCACCCACGTTCTTCGGTCATGAGGTTGTATATCCCACGAAAATGTGGTGGTCGTGGCTTTTTAAATGCTAAGACTATGCATAATCGTGAGATAAGCAACCTTAGAGACTACTTCTTACGTGCTAGGTGTCGCATTCACTGTGATGTAGTGGCAGTTGATAAAAATCTAACACCTCTTTCATTGGCAACCGAGAACTGGCGTAAACCTCTGGTGCTTAGCACTGAGGATCGCACGAACGTGTGGAAGAGCAAGGAGCTACACGGCCGGTTCTACAAAGCCCTCACGGGGCCTGATGTAGACCTGCTGGCGTCGGTGAACTGGTTACGTTTTGGTGACCTTTTTGGGGAAACCGAGGGTTTTGCCTGTGCAATTGCGGACGAAGTTATCAAGACGAACAACTACCGGAAGTACATCCTAAAGGACGGTACGGTCGACATCTGTCGGGCATGCCGCCGTCCTGGCGAGTCACTTAGGCATGTTATTTCTGGTTGTTCTCATCTTGCTAACGGAGAGTATTTGCATAGACATAACCTAGTAGCCAGAATCATCCATCAGCAACTTGCTCTTCGACATGGTCTTGTAGATTCTGAGGTTCCGTACTATAAGTATGTACCGGCGTCGGTTCTTGAAAACGGTCATTCCATTCTCTATTGGGACCGGTCTATCATCACAGATAGGACTATTGTTGCCAATAAGCCTGACATTGTGCTGGTAGACCGGGTAGCAAGACGAGCAATACTTGTTGACATCACTGTTCCACATGACGAGAATCTCGTGAAAGCTGAAAAGGATAAGCTAAGTAAATACTTAGACTTATCTCACGAGATTACCGCCATGTGGGACGTTGATTCAACAATTATTGTACCGATAGTTGTGAGTGCGAATGGTCTGATAGCAAAAAGCCTCGACCAACATCTTAAGAGGCTTTCGCTCGACGGTTGGATCAAGGGGCAGATACAGAAGGCAGTGATTTTGGACACGGCACGTATCGTGAGGAGGTTCCTGTCTCTGCAGCCCTAACCGCCGGTAGTTTGGGCCCTGCCCCGCTACTGGCGGCATTCTATTTTTTAAGATTTTATTGTATATTTTGTTTTTATTTTTTATAAACGTATATTGTAAAAACTTAAAAAATAAGATAATAAATGTATATATGAATTATAAATAAGAAACAATATTGTTGTCAACAATTTATTTGTAAAAATATTTGTATATCACAAATTATCAATTTATTTCTAAATAATATTAAATTAAATACAAAATTAACCAATAAGTAAAACACTTTAGTGATTTTTGTAAGTTTGGTGCTAAGTATTGTAATGTTCCTTCTGCTGACTGTATTTGCAATCTCTCTAGTATCTAATAATATAGTTATTTTAACAAAAAACAGAAGATTGATGGGTAACTTAGATATTAGCTGGTATATTGAAATACAACCAGTCAAATAATTCTGATACCCAGCAGAATCATTTACACAAAAATAACTTATTCTTTTTTTGCATTGACAGCATTGTTTTACTATTTTTTTCTAATTCTCAAGTTCTTAAAAAGTTTTCAAGTACTTTACGATATTTTTTTGGTTAGTAGTAGGTATGTATTTTATTATATATATTTTTCTACACAGTAGTATATCTTAGACTTTCCAATTAGTTAAAGAAAGAGAGAATGTTTTAACTGTTTCATATGGTCTATGTTTCATTTGACAGAACTTATAATATCTTGCATCTCTTTCTGGTTTTATACACCCCTATTTTGAAAATATGGGACTTATTAAAATCAGAATATCTGTAGCAGTAACTGAATCCATATCCTACTAATATTATAAAGGCGAAAGTTTGTATGTATGGATGTTTGTTACTCTTTCACGCAAAAACTACTGAATGGATTTTAATGAAATTTTACAATAATCTTGCTTATACATCAGAATAACACATAGGATACTTTTTATCCCAAAATTCCCACGGGAACGGGAACTACGCGGGTGAAGCCGCGGGGCGCTGCTAGTATCCAATAAAAATATCAAAAATGATAGTCAATTACTTATCTTTAAAAAATACCAAATAAATGTCGTATTACCAGACGGCACACTAGCTATCAAGTATTCTGTGACGGCTCGGGTCGATGACCGCGCTCAGCTGTGTATCGCAGCGTTCGGAGTAGAATAACAATAAAATTCGGCGGGATTTTGAAAATCTTTGACTTATCATAACTTTTTAAATAAAAGCAAAAGAAAAAAACTAACTTCACTATTATATTGTCACCTGTCGTTTACATTAGCTGTGAGATAAGGTATCGCAATTTCAAAATAAGGGTGTATAAGTGAAAAGGACATAGTTCTGTAGATTGTTTCATAGTTATTAGTAAATTTGTAATACTGAATGTTATTCTTGGACGACGGCGGCGCCGGCGGCGCGCAAGGTGTTAGCGTATTGGAACTCGGGGCTGTTTTCATATTCGCACATGTCGAGTGCCACTTCACAGCTCTCGCGAACCACCGGCCTGGGATCATTTAGGTATCTGTGGAAAATAAATTGAGGTATATAAATATGAGATAAATGTAATACTTACTTAGTTAGTATGCACAATATTATATAATTATTGGCGAAATTACTGATTTTAAGAAAGTGTTGAAAATTAAAATTAATTATAGTCTTTCTAAGTCTGTTGTCTTTATTACAAGACACAAACTTGTTCTTGTTCTAACCAAACTAAAACTTGTCCAATTCTTCTCAGGTCTAATTAAGTTTATAATAAAAAAAAAAATAAGATCAAATTCTTTGTTTCACACTTTACAAACATATAGTAAATAGACTAGCTCCATCTAAATAACTTATTTAAATAAAATAAAAATAATCCATGTAAATAGTTACACATATATGTAAATCAAAGAAATCTTAAGATAATGATTACCTTTTCAATACATCAATGCATTCCGGGTTGGCTATAGACCCCATAGCCTCAGCGGCCTCATGTCGAACCATTTCATGCTCAGCTATATCTTCTAGTCTGTTTTTCAGGAATGGAACACTTCTATCGTCTTGCATCTGACCAAATATGAATGCTATTTCGTGACGGAGTAAGGCACTTGTAGCTTTGAAGCCTGTAAAAGTAAATTAATAATATAAATAACTAGGAATAAGCTAGGGATCAGTGTTATGTATAGATTTTTATATTTATATTCAATTATGTTGCTTATTTAAGTATTTTAAATAAATTATAATCAAATTATCAGTTTTATTTAAACTGTTTTTCCTGAGCCAACCTGAGTTCAACTTCTGATTTAGTTGTAGAGCAAAACTTATATTAACCAAAGAAATATTTGGAAGGGTCCTAACTTTACTATATCGACACTCACCTTCACCCAAAGCCAAAATACTCTCAGATGACTCCATATTCCTCAAACTGAACATTGATCTATATCTATCAAAAAGAGGTACGCTTTCATTCAGTAAAACCTCTTTTAATTTAAGAACATCGCTCTCTGGACTTGGTGGTGCGGGATCAATAGAGGTATACAGACTTTTTGATAGACTCTCATTGTTCGGACCATCATTGGCTATCCAGTTTAATCTTCCGAGAGCAATCTGACAAGTTTCTGCAACTTCTATTGCGGGATCATCTTTGAATTTCTCTAGAAGTTCCTTCAGGTTTGGGTCTCCTAATGCTCCTAGTGCTTCAGCTGAAATATTGAATAATATATTGCATTTAAAGAAATTATTACATTTATAAGGCAAATTGTAAAAAAATGATTTTTGCAATATATGGTAGTGGTTATGATAAATTTATTCACATTTAGACCTCTTTGGGTTGTATTTATTAAGCATTTTGAGATGATTTAGAAGTCACAGAAAAGTGAATAAGTATTATAATTAAGAAATAAAATAACCATTTACCTAATCAAAACTCACTTTAGATCTAAGCATGCAGAGATTTCAATATCTACATTATTTGCCATAGATTATCAATCTTATCATAACAATTGATAAGAATATAGGGTTTTAGTATAATTTATCGTATACGTGCAATTTTTAGAAAGATAAATATTGATGACTAACCTGCTTCATGCCTCACTATGGGATCCTGGGTTTTGTCTTCCAAAATGGTCTGAAGTACAGGAATAGCTCGTTCATCCTGCATTTGTCCAAGGCAGTAAGCCAATTCATGTTTTAGAAGCACGGATTCGTGGGAAAAACACTCACTGATGCATTTTATAGCAGTTTCGCCGCCTATGTTTTTTAACGTAAATAATGCACGGAATCGCTCTTTCATTGGCCGTTTGGGGTCATTGAGGACTTTCCCAATGTCTTGTATATCAAGCTCATTAACGTTACGTACCATTTTTATTTGCACTTTTTGATAAATAATTAAATATGTAAAAAAATCCACTCGTTTTTCAGTTGTTCTTGTTCGACATGCGGGTTGATGATTATTTTAACAGATTGACACATCACATGTTGTTTGACATTGACAGGCTGATAGTGACAATTCGAACAAAATACTGGCAGGAAAGAATTTTGAATGTGACCTAGAGGTCCTAGACTTGAAATGTCAACACTGCGAAGGAGTTTATTTTGGCGGCAATGGTAAAAAAGTTCCGATAACTCTTTTTAATCGACAGTGTAAAAAAAAAACACGCTTTATAAAGAAAACCGAACTAAAAAATTAAAAATTAAATTAAAGAGGGTGTGATTCGGTGTAAATAACTGGTTTATTTTGACTGTCTGACTGAATACTTATGATATTTATTTATCTCGTAGGAAATGGGATAAGATTGCTAAAGATACTCGTTTGCATTATTTTTTAAATTAAACAATATCTTCCAAAGATTAACGAGTTTAATCAAACCCTCCAGTTATATAAAGAACTTACTTACTAACTACCCATGTATATTTGCATAGAACTTGTTAGGTACTTAGCTACACTTTAAAGATATGTAAGAACCTATGTGTAGGTATATAGCAAATATTGATAAAACTGAGTAGATTGCAATCAGTCAAAGAAAACAATTGTTAATAAATGATCAATAGTAGATTATGTCGTAGGTACTTATGTATCAATAATCAACTACAAATCGTTAGTGGCACTTGTGCTACTAGTATTATAAGACATATTTTCTGTAGCTACATAAAATTTGAATAAAAAATTGTTTTCTGTTCACTATGTTAATAAAACTTATAAGTAGATACTTATAGTAAGTAAGTAAATATTTATGTAAGCTTCGACACACTTCGATGGAAGTGCGGACAAGTTGTACATGGATTAAAAGCAAAGCAGTTCCACTAGAATATTTAATCAATTAAATACACATAGTCAAATTTAAGGTAAGTAAGTTCATTGTTTTTTTTAGTTTAATATCCTTTTTCTGTCGGACAGAAGCGATGCGTTTATGTAATTGGGAAAGGAAATATTACTTACCTACTAGAAAATTAAAATGATATTTTTAACAATACAAATAAGGTCTGAATTTAGAATATAGACTCTTTAAGCTAAAATGTATAAGGTACTATAAAAAATATAACGTACCAACTTATGAATAAAGATTTAGGATCAATATTCATGATTATTAACTTATAATATCAGTCTAAGTACGTAAACTTACTTGACCATCGCTAAACAATACTCAACATGGACGTCCCTTATTGATCTCTACCTATAATAATGACCTCTTCAAAGACAATAGTACGATAGTTCTAACCGGAATAATCCTAATTAATATGATCCTTACCTAATAAAAGAGAATAAAAGCTACTTAAAGACACTCACTTATGAAAATCTAATTTTAAATACTTACTTGATAGTGTTGCTATATTTTCTAAGATTTTTTTCTCAACCTAACCTAATAACCTAACCTTATTACGTCCCACTCCCAAGTCTCTACCAATTTTTTCCATTTGTCTCTACTAATTAATTAACAAATATTCTATTATTTACTTCAAATACATGTTGCTATTTTCTAAGATTTTTTCTCAAACTATTTCGTCTCATTGCTGGGCTAAGGTCTCAACCATTTTTTTCCATGTCCCAACTTTGATAGCATTTTAACCCATTTTAGTGGCACAAGATGACATCATTTCTCAGAAAATTATGGTGGGGAACAGATCCTGACGTTCCCAATGAAATATCAGGACTCTCTTTGAGGGACATTAACTTAATTAAAAAAAGTTGGGCTCCCGTGTACGCAGATGCTGGCAACAATGGACTACTTATGTTTTTAATGTACGTAATTACGTTACGTTAATTTACTTTAAACTAATATGTGTGAGTAGATTAATACTACTTATTATTAAGAGAAATTTCCGTGACGCTGTAAGAAGTTCTAAGTAATTTTCTAACCGTGACACTATTAATGAAGGCGTATTTTTTATCTAATATGAAAACTTTATGACCTATGACTATGACGCTAATATTATTTCTTTAGGGTGATAAGAATTTTCGAGATGGTTTTCTAGAGGTCATGAATTCTATTTCCTCCCTTTTTACTATTTACTAGCTTAATTGGAAGGACTACTTCGGACATTACTAGACTTTAATCCACATTGCTAATTAAGAATATACTGAATTAAAAATTGTTTACGAAAAGAAGATCCACACACCCTCTGTTTCTGAATAAGTGTCGTCAACGGGTCCATATTGGCTCACCTAAAGTTCTTTACCCGAAAATGTTTTTCCTAACTATTTGTAGTCCGAATGATCATTCTTCCTAAAAATTTTCATCCTAAAGTTTTAATTCATACTATTTGTAGTGCTACCGACGATGCTCATAACACTCATTTTTCCGAAAATTTTAATTCATAACATCTTTAATGTAAATATATTTAAACTCCTACTGTTTTTTATCATGCAACGCTTTTATCCCTAAACATACTTACCATAATATTTTCACTCATGCTCAGAAAGAAACATTTACCAAGTGTAATAAAAAATATATGTGGGTAGAAGATGATATTTATAGTTTTAATGATTATTATACGACTCGTTTACGGTTATGCTTATGGCCTGGGAGTTTACCATAACCATAACTAAAGGACCAATTCGGTTCTGGCACTTCGCCGGCCGCTGCCGCGGCACGCTCGCTACGCTCGCTCGGCTCGTGCGTTGGGGTCACAGTTCTAACATAACCTAAACCAATAATTAGGAATAGGACCGATTCGTTACTGGAACTTGACTGAATGATTGGAGCAGGACTCTGGTTTTGCTCGCTCGGCTCGTGCGTTATATGTTATACCTACATGTTATGTAAAAACAAAGTTACGAAAAATTTATGTATATAATATTGATTATAATAAATAAAAATAAATCTAAACAAAAAAGATATGACTTTGAATAATAGTATGAACGATGGTTATGTTGAGAAAATATAGGAAAACAAATGTTTCGGAATTAAAACATTAGTGACAAAGATTTTAGGAGTTGCGATTGTTAGGATAAAAAATGTTAGGAAGAAAATTTTCGGATTTCCAATTATCGGAGTTGAAATTTTAGGTGAACTTTGGCGCACCCGTCGTCAACTCGTAAACAGAAAAGGATAAGCAATGCTACGCATTTGATATTTTTTCTAAATCTTAATTCTGAATTCTTAAATTTGCGTCTTCTGATAGGTTCTTCCGCAAAGATCCAGAAACACAAAACTTTTTCGATAAAGTTCGGGACAAAACTGAGGAAGAAATCAGCGCGAACACACCATTCCAAGCCCATATTTTGAATGTGATGTCTTCTCTGAACACGGCCATCACACATCTGAAAGAGCCTGAAGTGGTTATTGAAATCATGAAGGATTTAGGTGACAAACATCGGGAAAAGAAAATTAAGGAGATACATTTTGAGGTATAAATATTGCGAGAGATATCGAAAAGAAACTTATAGATTGAAAAGGAGAGACTTATATTTCATTATTTATTGCCTGATAAGAGAACAGTCCTAGAATAGACCTATACAGACCTACGAGTACGAGGTCTCTGTTCCAGGACTTTTCCCTTTATAGGTAGACACAACCAAATAAGTGTAGCGGGGAGTGATTGGATGCAGAGCGCATGTGACCGGTCGTTGTGGAAGTCGATGGGGGAGTCCTATGTTCAGCAGTAATGATGATGATATTTAGAGATGCTTTAATTGGACGGTTAGTGTCAGATCTATCCAGATGCTGCAATCAGGGTATAATACTACGCACGGGCGGTTATGACTTTTCTTCTGGTTTTTCACACCTTTTAATATCTATGACATCGTTTACTGTGTGTATTATTATTGTATTTTCTTTCTCAGGAGTTCAAAGAGGTGATAATTGAAATATTTTCAAAAATTTTGAAACTGGATAACATAACTATGGATGCATGGGGACGATTCATAGCGTTTATTTACAGTGCAATTTACGAGCGATTAAATGTTGTTGAGTAAATTATTGTGGTTTGATTTATGTAAGAACTTTATTTCCTCTTGAACTCTACATGAATTAATGATATTATAAATAGGTATAGGTACAGCTCAAACCGCTGAACTGATTGTGCTTGCACGCAGATATTTACTTTCCATTATGTGTGATGAACCTTACCTTAGAGAATTACTCTAAGCATATCACAAATATAGAAAAGTTCAACTACTTATATTAAATAAGTACCTACTTACATAAATATGTAATATTAGCAACCACATAACACAACGAAAACTCATAATTTTAACTGTAAACTTATTTTACGACCACATATAATTAGAATGTGAGAAAATCAAACATATTGTGGGCGTTTATTTGTCGACTTTATGTTTACAAACTACTTACATCTTAACACTGCCTTATTAGTTAATATTGCTACTGTAATACTCGATGTACAAACATTATTAATAAGTAACGTCTTTATATAAATAAACATAAGTAAGTACTTATTAGTATTAGGTTATTAATAAACGAAGAATAACAGTGGTTTCTTTAATCCATGTTTTACCTATTTCAATGTTAAGATAGGTACATTAAATAGGTAGATTTTTATACATCTACCTATTTAATGTACCTACTTATTATACTAAAAATTCTTACAGAATCTGAATCTCAGATTTCTTGCTAAGTATCTACTACAAGTTATTACTATGATATAATATTTATAGCTAAGCTATGTATTTATAAATAACGAATCACTACATAGTATAAAACAAAGTCGCTTTCTCTGCCCTTACGTCCCTATGTCCCTATATATGCTTAGATCTTTAAAACTACGCAACGGATTTTGATGCGGTTTGTTTTAACAGATAGAGTGATTCAGTGGGAAGGTTTTTAGCATAATTTTATCCCCATATTCCTACGGAAACGGGAAATACGCGGGTGAAACCGCTGGGCGCCACTTGTAAAATATAAAACACAAATTTTAATCCAATAAAAACGCATGAACAATTAAAATGCCAAGTCGTAAATCAAAAAAGATAGTCACGCTTCGCTCTTTCGCTCTATTTACAACTTAACTATAACTATTATTGAAACGTCTCCATTATCGGTATTTATTTGATAAAATTCCCAATACAGGTTTAGTTCACACCGCATTATAATTCAAAGGTTGATTCGACACACCTACTTGTTATATTTACTACGTAAGTTGAATTATTTAATAGCAAGAGTTTCGAGACTTGAGAAAAAAGTTTAAGTTGTATTATAAACTTTTTGGGATTCCGCAGAGAAATATGGGAGTCAATAAAAATGTTTCTCTTTTTTTTTCTTTTTAAGTTCATTTGTTTCATTTACTTCTTACTTACTTTTTGTGGATTGGATTTTATTGTGACTTCTTAGCACTTATGTTGAAAGTCTTGTCAAAATCAGATAGGTAAACTAAAACAGAAGAAAATCAGAGAAAGAAGTTAAACCAAAACGAACTGTTAAATAAAAAATACTTAAGTAGGTAAATCGTAAGTATATCTTTTTAATAATTCTTACATGATACATATTCATTTTAAGACGTTTCTCTGTAAAGTAAAATTAGATCTAAGTTCTGTTAAAAAAGGAGTACTTTACTTAGGTATCTCTTCAAATATGATTAGAACCCTCCTTTTCAAACCCAAACAACCTCTTGATCAGTTTTTTTATAGAACTTTTCATAAAGTTTAACAGCACGCGCCGCCCGAGCTTTTGGGTGTCAGAGATAATTTGTATAATAGACAAGTTTATGAAGAAAATTTTTACAGTAAATTCATCTTTTTCGCACTAGGTAACTTATACGATAGATTTTATTCCATAAATTTTCCATCGACTAAAAATATATCGCCTTTAAATAATCTGGGGGCACGGCAGTGCCCCCCGCCAAGTCGAGCGCGAAGCAAACACTGCCGTACCATCCTTTACAGGAACCCTTTCGCCGCATTTTCAGGCCCCTATTTGAGAACCTCTGGATAAGCCCAGAACGCTGAAATTTTCGTCATCCAGTAAGCTATACAATCACATACTTAAAATAAAATTTCAAGTCTGTAGGTCATTTAGTTCCGAAGTTAAGCGAATGCAAAGTTTCGTATTTATGACAGACACTCACTCACTCACTCACTCACTCACTCACTCACTCACTCACTCATGATCATCAAAATAGAACTAGTACTTCCCATAAACCTAGAGAGCTGAAATTTGGTACAGAGTTAGGGTTTAATGGCCACATAAAGGAAAAACTATAAAAACTAGGATAATCGAACGGGAACGGGAATTATACGGGATCGGGAACGGGAATTGTAACTCAAGAACGGCTGAACTGATTTGGCTGAAAATTGGTGGGGAGGTAGCTTAGAACCAGGAAAAGGACAAAGGATACCTTTAATCCCGAAGTTCCCACGGGATTGGGAATGGGAATTTAAAAATCAAGAACGGCTGAATTGATTTGGCTTAAAATTGGTGGGGTGGTAGCTTAGAACCATGAAAAGGACGTAGGATTCCTTTAATCCCGAAATTCCCACGGGATTGGGAACGGGAATTTATAACACAAGAACGGCTCAACTGATTTGGCTGAAAATTGGTGGGGTGGTTGCTGAGAACCAGGAAAAGGACGTAGGATACGTATAATCCCGAAATTCCTACGGGATTGGGAACGGGAATTTATAACTCAAGAACGGCTCAACTGATTTAGCTGAAAATTGATGGGGTGGTTGCTGAGAACCAGGAAAAGGACGTAGGATACGTATAATCCCGAAATTCCCACGGGATTGGGAACGGGAATTTATAACTCAAGAACGGCCGAACTGATTTGGCTGAAAATTGGTGGGGAGATAGCTTAAAACCTTGAGACCTTAGAATACTTTTAATCTCGAAATTCCCACGGGATTGGGAACGGGAATTTATAGCTCAAGAACGGCTGAATTGATTTGGCTGAAAATTTGTGGGGAGGTAGCTTAGAACCAGGAGAAGCACATAGGATACTTTTTATCCCGAAATTCCCACGGAAACGTGAACGGGAACTACGCGGGTGAAATTGCGGGGCGCTTAGTAATAAAATACTACTTCTAAAAAGAAAAAAATGTGTCAAATAAGAAAACCTAATAAAAAAAATCAATATAAACACGTTTCAACAAAAATAAATGAAATCCCACCAAAAACATTCTGTAAAAAACTAGCCAAGTCTCGATGGAGCTGCTTGTTTATCTCTAAAAAGTAATGAAATCTAGACAAAGTCGTACCAAGTCTAAGGTTCCTTACTGCGATTTCTTTATTATTATAGTTAATGTTGTGTGACTTGGCCGTTGAACATTGTTTAAAACGTTAGTAGTGGGTACAAGTCAATTTTGTTTACACGTAATGTTGTAACATTATTAAAATACGCAGTTTTATCAAGCCTACAATTGACTGGATATTGAATCAACGTTTTTCAAGTGGCAATTTTCTATCGTCAATGGGTAGTGGTTCTGGCGACAGATTGGTGCAATAGTGTCATGGAGCACCTAGTTTTGTACCCTTGTGTACTTGTGTTCAGTGTATCCTTCAACGGCCAAGTCACACACCATTAACTATAATAATAAAGAAATCGCAGTAAGGAACCTTAGACTTGGTACGACTTTGTCTAGATTTCATTACTTTTTAGAGATAAACAAGCAGCTCCATCGAGACTTGGCTAGTTTTTTACAGAATGTTTTTGGTGGGATAACTATTACTACGAGAAACTTATTTATTTTATGATTTAAATAGTAATCAGTTTGAAAAATTAAAGGTTTAAAAAATTTCATCGAAACCCGTTCTATGATGTGATGATGATGTTGATGACACATGTTTTAAAGAAAGTTTTAAGAAAGATGATTTTAAAGTAAAGATAAGTTTGTTGGCCGTACTTTAAATAAAAGGTAAAATATCTAAAACAGGTTTATCTCTTATCTCTTGCGAATATTTTAAGTAAATCTCTCGAAATCTCGCCTTTGTTTGTTATTTCGGAGACGAAATCTAAGTTTATCGAACATTAACAAGCTTTCTCCTGGGATTCTAACAAAATAATTCAATTCTCTTCAATTTTGTTTTATAAATAAGTATTTCTATAAGTAATCTAGACTAAACAAATATTATTAGATTTGTAAGTATTAAACACGTTAAGTTATATATATTTTTTACAATATTCCAGGTAAGTTTTCTAGTATTATTAGAAATATTGTAAACGTAGGTAGTGCGGTATCTCCGCCCCGTGCGATTGCTTGTAGCGGCGAAAATCGCGGTAAACAAGATTGTTATTTTATGAGTATGACTGTGAATATTAATATATAGCCCAATCAATCCAGTTCTTTTGATACAGGTAGTAAATAAAATAGTTATTTATGGTACAAGCGAGGTAAGTTGGTGATTACTTCCGAGGCGCTATTGAGGCCCGAGCCGTCAGGCGAGGGTCAGAAGATAGCCGAGGTTTTTCAACACACTTGCGAAGAAATTCATAATAAAATATCATTTTTCGCTAATAAATAAACAGTTTTTCTATTCGCGCGCATCCAACACAAAAATGGTGATCGGCCAAAGACTAAAAAAATATACTTATTAAAAAGAAATTCGAATGAATGAATGAATGGAATCGACCATAGACCTACTAAAAGTAAGGCAATATAGTTGAAGTTTGTTTTTAAAATGTATGGACACAATGTTTTTGGAATCGAAACTTTTTTAAAATGAAAGCAATTTAAAAAAACAATCTATAACTCACTAGTGAATAAAAAGTGTCATTATTCAACTGTTTTTGTACAAATAAGAGCCCCTTTATGAGCAAGTGTGTTGAAAATATTTTTTAACAACAAGGCAATCTCGCCTCAATCCGCGAATGTGTTTTTTGCCCTTACAGGCGAATATTCTATGTATTATAAACTAAACTTATTGACTGTACACCTACAACTCTAGCTGATAAATCAAACTACATATCAAAACAAAATTAATATGCAATCATCAGCTCATATTCAACAGTAAAATCTCGAACAATATATCATTAGTGCTTATTTATTATCGATTAGTAGTCTTTACAACACTACGCCGCGTATCGAATCGCTAACTCGGCTGTCATTTGTAATTTATAATGTATTGTGAGTGACATATTCAACTGTGGACCGTTCTTTGCGATTAGGTACTGCATTGGTTAGCATTCAATGCAAATATCATGGTATGGTGCAACGCAATAACACTTAATGGCGATATGATTTGTACCTACTTGAATTCAGATTGATTTGAAATGTGATAGCTATTGAATACCACTTCTTTAGGAACTTTTATATTTATTGGAGGTAGATTGGTCCACAACAGCGAAAAGCACAACTTTGTACTTCTATGGTAGGTTGTTGAATGGAACTTGGCTAATTTCGATCGCGAAATTACTAGATATACTTATCTGAAAGTTCTTCTTCCTGCGAAAATTGACTTCAATTAGACTAGGTATAATGGTATTATTCCAAGTCTAAGGAATCGATTTTTAATTAAACCAGAGTTTCATTTTTACGTGGAGCGACTGCCACCAAACACTAGCACTACATTATAAACTAAAAGTTAGAAATTTGAGGGCTTTAACTACCCGTAACGATTACAATATCAGAAACTAAAATCCAATTCTACCACAATTCCAGTATCAACTAACCGATAATTCAATTTAATGAAACATGAAAACCTAACAATAACTGAATGAAATAGTTTTGGCTGCACACCAAACTCTAAATTGGTTCACTACGCGACGTACGAATTGACATGTTTACACAATTTAGGAAATCTACACTATTATTACTATTGGAAGGGAAATATGTTTGTATCTACACAAGACGAAAAAAATATGTAATATTTTTAAAGATATTGTGTTAATTTAGTTCAAGGTCAGAATATAGCAGGCCGTTTATCTAACGTGCAATGCGCGGGTTGCTTGCTATTTGTATGGCAAGCAACGTCTGTCATTTTCATAGTCCCTATGCCTATACAATAAGAATAATTTTGACCAACATTAAATTATGAGAAGGAAATAAAATACCTATATTTTCTTAACAATTGGTAAATTGGTTGTAAACAAAAATAAACATCGTCTAGCGATTCACAACCAACAAAGATAAATAGAAGAAAATTTTGCTAAAAAAATTGAGAAAATTGTAACCCAGTGAAGCCGAGGCGAGTCACTAGTTTACTTACAAAGCATTCTAATATACATATTACCCTTGGTCACAAATAACTTTGTTGCCAATTATTTTAATGTCTTCATTTTGTGGTAACTATTAAATTCGATACCCGTGCGAGGTAAAAATGAGATCTACAAATGTTCAGTCTAGGCGCGTGTATGTATGTAAAGTAAAAATCCTAGTAAGGGGTTCGTTTTCTATATAGAGTGAGAGATTATGTAGTTATTGAATAAAAAGAAGATAGAGTGATCGAACAAGAAGATGTGAGAGTAATTTATGTTATGTTAAGTATATAATACAACGGAATGTTAGTACGTACTTATTTAAGGCGATTCCCTCGACTAGTTTCAGTCACGTTCGGTGGCCATCATCAGGAGGATGAGTGCGATACGCCCGAGCCGACGGCGTCTCGCTCTCCACTGTTATGTTATGTTATTAGTACTTACAATGAAGAGGGATATGAAGACAAGTGAAAAACTACTTTTCGTAATACCAAACTGCCTTATAAGTACTTTCAATTAGTTGGAATGTTCAATACCAAATGCCTCAAAACTTTTAGTTACTTAACTTTAATTGAACCAATTATTTTGTTGGTAGAGTTGTTTTATTCGAGTTAAAAATCGATCCATCAATTAGAAGCTATCAAAAGTTTAAAACCTTGTTTAGTTATAAAATGTACACCATTAGCTCTCTTCGCTTTCACAATAGATAGATAGAGTACTTAAAGAATTATTTTTAAGCAAAAATCTTTTAAATTATCCTTAATGTAATGTAGTATAACAAAGTATGTAGTAAACAAAGTCGCTTCCGTTCTTTGTACGCTTAGATCTTTTAAATACGCAACAGATTATAACGCAGTTTTCAGCAATAAATAGTGATTCAACAGGAAGATTTATATGTAAACTAGCTGTGCCCGCGGTTTCACCCGCGTAGTTCCCGATCCCGTGGGAATTTCGGGATAAAACATAGCCAGTGTTCTTTACTGGACCATAAGCTACCCCTGTACCAAATTTCAAGTCAACCGGTTCAGTAGTTTAGCCGTGAAAAGGTAACAGACAGACAGAGTTACTTTCGAATTTATAATATTAATAATAGTTAGGATTAGGATACTTAGAATAAAATCGCGGATGAAACCGCTATACGCTAGAATGTAATAAAATATAGATTAAAATCCGTAGTTACAACCAATTAACATTAAAAAACAAGCCGTAACCAACCAATATGTACTACACACTAAATCTCCATACACTTCGCATACCGCTACAATTTTCACCCCGATTTCGCGTACATATCGCAAGGCGGGCGGGCGGCACGTAGTAAACAGTTATCATCAGTATTCAGTACCTGCCTTTGAACCGAGGCGACCGCACGCGCCCACAAGACTCTACACACATAATGTGTTAATATACGTAACTTTACAATTATATACTAAAAGTGAATATATGTTTGCTACAAGTGAATTAAACACGTGTTTTAAAAGGTAATTTTAGGTTTTATTTTACTAGTTTTCTTTGAATTAAAGCTAGTGTTGGTTTATAGATGTTTAATTGTTTCTTTTGATATTTTTGTCAGTTTTTTTTGTAATGTTTACGCGGTGTGTTTGAGTTTTCTTTTTGGGTTAACTTTTGTTATATTTGCACGATTAGCAAGGGATTTTAGCATTGTTTCTTTATGAAATAATGGTATATGTAAATTAGTTTTTTAGTATTTAAAACTAGTTTTAGTCCAGTTAAAATAGTATTTGATTTGAGTTTGTGTTATTTTGAATTTGATTATATTATTATTAAGTAATTACTTACACAAATATAGGTATTAAAAATATGAGTACGGTCTACAATTAGGTACAATCAGTGAGAGAAAGTCCTTTGCTAACAGGTTGACTTTTAACTTTAATAGGCACTTTAGAATTTAATTGAGTATATCACAATAAATCCCATTATTCTATAAATTACGTAGATCAAGGTTAACTCTATTTTAATTTTAAAAGAACTAGTTTTAAATTCGAAATAAAAAACAATAAATCATGTAAGTACCTACAAATTAGTATTAAGTTATATGTATGTCCAAACATAAAAATATATTTATAACCGTGTTTATTTTAAATATTTACATGTAACTTTAAAAAATGAGATTATTCCACTTGACGCTAATAATCCATGAACTTACTTTAAAACTCTTCAGAGTATAAATCTTGAGACGATGTTTAGCAAAAACATCTATCGATATAAAATACAAAGTTGATTCGAATTTTCCTTTATTTCGCCAGAAAAAAATTCAAATTATTTTAATTACGACTATTACAAACATTCTACAATAGCAAACTTGGTCCAACCGTTCTCGAGTTTTGCACGTAGCAACACATTTAGCTAATTCATTTTATACTAGTGGCTTTTGGTTACGGCCGTTTTGGAGCTGACTGGGACAGCCCAAAAATATTACAATTAATATTTATTTATGGTACAAGCGAGGTAAGTTGGTGATTACTTCCGAGGCGCTATTGAGGCCCGAGCCGTCAGGCGAGGGTCTGAAGATAGCCGAGGATAGTAATCATCAATACACGCGTGTACCATACAACGTTTTTCAACACATTTGCGAAGAAATTATCATTTTTCGACAGTTTTTCTATTCGCGCGCATCCAACACAACAATGGAGATCGGTCAAAGACTAAAAGAATATACTTATTAAAAAAAATCGAATGAATGAATGAATGGAATCGACCATAGACCTACCAAAAGTAAGGAAACATAGTTGAAGTTTGTTTTTTAAATGTATGGACACAATTTTTTTGGTATCGAAACATTTTTAAAATGAAAGCAATTTAAAAAAAACAATCTATAACTCACTAGTGAATAAAACGTGCCATTTTTCAACTGTTTTTGCACAAATAAGAGCCCCTTTATGAACAAGTGTGTTGAAAATTATATTTTATTAAGTATCTAATTGATAGTCGATCGCGGTTGATTTACATTTGATTACGTAGATCCTGATAACATTACACGGGTAATTGATTGATAATATTGATTCTCTGATAACAGTTCTATTTATAGATATAAATGAATAATAAAAACTCAAACTCAAAATAATTGATTGCTTTCATGTATACAGGGTTATTGGTTAAGTCGTCCTATTCCCGTCAAGGGCGTGTAGTTTACATCGTTTCCAACTGATTTCACCATTAAACACCCTACCCTAAACCTAACCGTTTAAAAGATATTTCAATTTATTTGTTTTTATAAAAATCACCGAATCTTCGGCTATAAGCTTGGATATTTTCAAATGCGTATGTCTTATTATTACTATTACTTGATTTTAACGTTTACAATAAGGTGCTTTGTGACCCCAATAACAAATATTGTACCTAAAATGAATAAATAAGTAGTTGTAGACGATTAAAACTTTTAAAAAATAATAACAATCGGAAAGTTTATTTTTCTTTCAAGGATATCTAGAAAAAAAGATATGGCACCTGTTTGGCAGATATGCCTAAAAATATCTACGTTTCATCGGCTATCCAACGAGCTATAACAACCTAGGGTTTTATCGAAATTTTGTACAAAACATGTAGTTTTATAGGCTACCGGTGAGGTTAAATAAAACAATAGGTCAGCATACAGAACAAGTTACTAAACTTTTAAGTACCACACACACCATTTTTGAGTCTAAATTTCATGTTCGACATGTCGGCCCCTGCATTGCACACATCTTCGCATTATTTTACGAAGACCAGTTTTCACTACACCAGTAGTTAATTTTGTTCTTATTTCATTGGCCGCATTAATGATTCTGTCTCTTAGTACTTCAATTGATGAAATTGGGTTGGGCTTACTGTACACGAGACTCTTTATGTACCCCCACGCATAAAAATCCATGAGGGTTAAGTCCAGACTTCTGGCTGACCAGGATATGGGCCCACTTCGTCCAATCGATTTGCCTGAATGTGTGGATGGGCATTATTTCCAATCGTTCGATTGGGCCTTACTTTCTCCCCGACAATTTAAATGGGAAAAACTATGAAAATTTCCTGCGAGAAGACTTAAATGACCTATTTGATGATTTGCCACTCAATCTTATTCAAGACATGTGGTTTCAGCATGATGGTTGCCCTGCCCATTTCAGGAGAAGTTTTATCCAAACAAATGGATTGGACGAAGTGGGCCTATACCCTGGCCAGCCAGAAGACCGGACTTAACCCCCATGGATTTTTATGCGTGGGGGTAAATAAAGAGTCTCATGTACAGTGAGCTCAACCCAATTTCATCAATTGAAGTACTAAGAGACAGAATCATTAATGCGGCCAATGAAATAAGAACAAAATTAACTACTGGTGTAGTGAAAACTGGTCTTCGTAAAATAATGCGAAGATGTGTGCAATGCAGGGGCATGTCAAACATGAAATTTAGACTCAAAAATGGTGTGTGTAGTACTTAAAAGTTTAGTAACTTGTTCTGTATGCTGACCTATTGTTTTATTTAACCTCCCCGGTAGCCTATAAAACTACATGTTTGGTACAAAATTTCGATAAAACCCTAGGTTGTTATAGCTCGTTGGATAGCCGATGAAACGTAGATATTTTTAGGCATATCTGCCAAACAGGTGCCATATCTTTTTTTCTAGATATCCTTGAAAGAAAAATAAACTTTCCGATTGTTATTATTTTTTAAAAGTTTTAATCGTCTACAACTACTTATTTATTCATTTTAGGTACAATATTTGTTATTGGGGTCACAAAGCACCTTATTGTCAACGTTAAAATCAAGTAATAGTAATAATAAGACATACGCATTTGAAAATATCCAAGCTTATAGCCGAAGATCCGGTGATTTTTATAAAAACAAATAAATTGAAATATCTTTTAAACGGTTAGGTTTAGGGTAGGGTGTTTCATGGTGAAATCAGTCGGAAACGATGTAAACTACACGCCCTTGACGGGAATAGGTCGACTTAACCAATAACCCTGTATACAGAGGTGCTAACACCTCTGTATACACCGAAACAGTACTTTGTACCTAAGTACAAAGTATTGAATCAACATGAAGCCCTGTTTGGGCACTGCAACAATAATCTTAAAATCTATTTGTTCACATTTAGGTAATAAAATTAGGTTCTACTACTTATTATTTTAGGACAGTTTATAGACAAACTTTTAAGTAAGAAAATTTATGTGTGGGCAGTAAAATCAAAATTAAATAGATTAACACATTCAGAGATAAATCTTTTATGACTTTCCAAAAGTTAAATATGTTTGTTACTACTACTATATCTCTCATCCCTTGATCGACGCACTTGATTCTCGTCGAAAAATATAATTTTCAACACACGTGCTCATAAAGAAAAACAAAAGGCTCTTATTTGTGCGAAAACAGTTGAATAATGACACGTTTTATTCACTAGTGAGTTATAGATTGTTTTTTTAAACTTACCTCGCTTGTACCATAAATAACTATTGTCTTCTTATTAAAGGGTTTAGATATAAGTACTTATTTATAAGAAGTCGTATCCAAACACTAAACTGTTTATTAGGACAGAGATCACGGCCCAAAACAATAGAGTTCTAATTTCGAAAAACTTTTCACTCACGAGTTCATATACTATGTATTTACATAGGTATACCACCGTACATACACACCATTGAAGAGTTACTTTGTATGGAATCAACCCTGGTTTTAGAAGCAGGTCCTGCTTACAATATTGCATTGTCGCCGTTACATAAGATGGCAAATTTTAGGTCGATTAGATATAAATGGGAGGCTGAAAATATAAATATGTGGTTGAAAATAGGAACATTTTGAGACTTACAGGAACACTGAACATTGACAACATGACAACAGTTTATTTATTTATTTAATAAGTTACACCAACAGCATTAACACATAACATTAACAAAATTAAATAACACTTCGAGTCTTATACAGTGTGCAATACTTTTAAAGGTGCAATCAGCATTCATTAATTAAAACTTACAGCTACTATATAAGTACTTACTTAAATTAAATACTTACAAGTACTTACAAGTTTCTTCTTTTCAGTTCAATTACTTACGTAGTGAAAGAGCTTTGAAACTCAGTTGAAAGATTTGATCCCGAACAATCCCTATTGCATGTTAATTAGAAGACATAAGTAATACGTATTATTATTCAAAGTTAAGGAAACATTATAAAATTTTGCTTCTAACTTTAAATTAACATTAATTATATTTGAGAAGTAGGTAAGTACAAGACTTCAACGGATAAGTAGTTAGTTAATATAACAGATAGTTTAACCAAAAATATCGTATCATTCACAAAATACCCTTGTAATGTAATATGTGATTATTTGAGACGGCAGAGTGGTCACCATGCCGGACTGTTATCTGTAAGGTTGCGGGTTCGATTCCCGTGCGGGATGAATATTTGTGTGAACCACAAATGTTTATCTCGGTCTGGGTGTGTGTGAATGCGTGTGTGCGTAGTTTCTGATACCCTAGATACAAGTTTCGAACTTAGTTAGGGGTCAGTTACTGTAATGAGATGAATGATTATGTTATGTTATTTGAACCTTAATCTTAATAAAATCTTGTTAATTATAATTACTTGTCAAGAAGTAAACAAAACTAATTAAATCAAGATTTAAGACTTGTTGTTAATCCAAAGAGTACTAGTATAGATGGATGAGCAATTAACTACGAGATACGATCAGTGAATAATGGTTTAAATTATTATTTAGTGTAGTAAAAAGTCAGGTTTAATTTATATCGTATTGTTTCGTTTTAACAACATTGAACCTTTGTTTTTAATGAAACAATAATTTATACAGAATACTTGAATACCTGAACTGAGTCGTTTGGCTTTTTGTAAATATCGTTGTGTGTACAGAAAATACACATTTAAAAGTGAAACTTTATTTGAATGCAAATTTTGATCAAAATCTTAAGAACACTTTTCTAGAAGAATAAAACAGTTTTAACTACAATAGTATTAGATACTATCCAGTTGTTACTCGTTTAGTATCAGTATTAAGTTTGTAGTGACGTGATTTTTCTTTAATTTTCATTATAAAAATGTATTTTGCGGAAAAATACACTCAAGTACTCACAAATACTTACATAGAAAGCACATTAGTAGATTCATAATAATTGTGTACCTATACCTAATCCTATTAATTAAGCACTACGTTAGTTTTAATTATATAAGGTTATAAGATATAATTTCCTACCACCGAGTACTAAGTACTTCCATAAAAGATAGTTAATTATATTATTTAACTCCATTAGGCACTTATTACTCATTACGCGCGTAGCTTACGAGTACGTTACGTACTTAATTCACATTAACACACTCTGACCGCGTACTACGAAAATAATTGCGTAGTAGAAGTAGTATAGTTAATATGTAGTTATCTTTTATGTGAACTAGCTAGGTAAGGTAAAAAATAATGTATGAAAATTAGAAACTGTTTTTATGAAAGCTATTTAAAGTTTTTTTTTCCGTCATTTTGCGCGGACATTAAAAATATTGAACGGAAATTCTTCTTCCTTTTTGATGTTGGTTGAAAATTTCGAAGCACGTACGATAAATTAAATTGTAAATTGTAAAACGTACTATAATAAAATCGTTTTCGCAAAAAATAGTAGTCAGTTTTCCTTATCATAGAATTGTTACTAAGTGACTACTTTGCTAAAGTACTTTACTACTTTACTTTTCTTCATTTAATAAATAATTAATCTAAGTACTTATCTGATATTAATTACACAAATAAAAGATAATAAAAAGATAGTTAAGACACCGATCGATAAATCGCAAATGTTGATAAAGGTTATTAAAAATCATAATGTCTTTGTAAGTTTGTAATTAGCACAAGTTTTGTTTAGTTTTCCTTAAAATTTCAACAAATTACTAAGAATTTTCTGTTACATCGTTAACTCAAAGGAAGGAAGGAACTAAATTAATTCCTAAATTTAAAATATGCGAGCAGGGCAAAGCTAAGTTAATAATTATTTAGGTGTAAGTATATTTATCACTACATAGTATAAAACAAAGTCGCGTTCTCTGTCCCTATGTATGCTTAGATCTTAAACACTACGCAACGGATTTTGATGCGGTTTATTTTAATAGATAGAGTGATTCAGTGGGAAGGTTTTTAGCATAATTTTATCCCCATATTCCTACGGGAACGGGAACTATGCGTGTGTAACCGCGGGGCGCCGTTAGTTTACTATATTAAATCATTAACCCAATTTATTAAGTATTAAGTTATTTGTAACATTGCCACACTCTGAACCTTATGTTGCAAAATCAAATTTTCTATTAAAAACATTGACAAAAAAAAACAAATATACTAAACAAAAAATAGAAAATCCTCTTAAGCTGGATAATCAAATAAACTCCCCCAATCCAAACCTCCCATAATATAATATTGACAAGCACAACGTATTTCCCCCAAAATCTTCAGTTCCGGTTCAGGTGAGTACCAATTTATCTGTGAAATTCGTTATGACCTCTCATTCGATTAATTGAATCCGATTGAAGTACACGTTCTTGAATCGAGTTATTCATTAGATGACCTACATTACATACTTACTTAATGTCGAATGTAAATTGAAATATCGATTTTGTTGTATTATGTACCTACTAGCAGCGCCCCGCGGTTTCACCCGCGTAGTACCCGCTCCCGTGAGAATGCGTAGCTCGTAGTATCATACAATCTCGGCACAATTCACCATCGTGTGTTAAAAAAATAAGTAACAGCGCCATCTATTGGTAGGATTTGTGACTACAAAAACTTACAATAAAACATACGATTACTTATACATAATCCCATGGGAATTTCGGGATAAAAAGTGTGTATCCTATGTGTTATTCCTAGTTATAAGGAACTTCTGTACCAAATTTAATCAAAATCGATGCAGTAGTTTTTGCGTGAAAGTGGAACAAACATCCAAACTCACAAACATCCAAACTCACAAACATCCAAACATACAAACTTTCGCATTTATAATATTAGTAGGATATGCTGTGGTGTAAAAGGCAAAGTGTCCTGTAGGTAGGTTTAGGACCTATTTCACTATCTTCAAGTACCGTTCCGAGTAACTACACACATGTTTTGTCTTTGTCACTTGATATAAAGTAAGAAACAACTCTCACTCACTTTACTTGGTGAGTAATTTTACTTGAAGGTCGTGAAATAGGCCCTTAACTTGTTTTTTTACCAAGAACATCACATACTATGTAAACATTTGATAGGAATATCTTTTTTTTCCGAACCTATTTACTTACCTATATGTATAATTGGGAACAGTTTTTAATTAAACCAGATTTGACAAAATCACAATATTTTACGTGAAGGTACTGCTATCAGACTTCCATCCAGAAAGCGATACAGCATTATAATTTAAGTTTTAAAGGTGGCCATTGACGAGTCAGTGGAATCAGTTGAACTGGCGTCCAAACAAATATGGTCGTCAATCACCGAAGCGATTCCAAATTCCAAAGGGGAAATCTAGTTGGCCTAAAACTTTAGGAGTGACAGTTTTATATCTGGACTGATCAGTTCAACTGACTCGTCAATGGCCACCTTTAAAAATCGGCATCGGCAATTTTAAAAGAACAGGATCTTCGTTTACATTTAACACAGAAGTTATAATTTAACTTAATGATTTGTCATACGTATTGTAATGAACGTCTAGTTATCACCCGTACGAATAAGGATTGGGTATTGAACTACTAACAGTTTTAATGATTTATTTTATACTATTATGGTATTCACATACTTATTACATTTATTTATTGTAATTTATAAACATAAAAATCAATCAAATATTTGCAAAAAGTTCAAAATAGCTCGACCGGTAAAGTAGCTCAAGCTACTGTGTTTTGCATGGTGAAAAGAGGTTCGGAGTCCAAACCTCTTTTTCTCTTCTCACTTTATTTAATCTATACTATAATATTATAAAGAGGAAAGATTTGTTTGTTTGTTTGTTTGTTTGTAATGAATAGGCTCCGAAACTACTGGACCGATTTCAAAAATTCTTTCACTAATGGAAAGCTAATTTATCAGTGCGTGACATAGGCTATTTTATCCCCATAATCCCACGGTAACGGGAACTACGCGGGTGAAACCGCGGGGAGCTACTAGTTTGTATATAAAACTAGTAGCGCTCTAGGGTACTAGCAGTAGCACTATAGGGGACCTGCAAAAAACCTAATACATCGAAATTTTTAAACATCAGTTCAACAGCTTACTATCTGGGGATAGAGACCCATAAATCACTAAGAATAGTTATTTATGGTACAAGCGAGGTAAGTTGGTGATTACTTCCGAGGCGCTATTGAGGCCTGAGCCGTCAGGCGAGGGTCTGAAGATAGCCGAGGATAGTAATCATCAATACACGCGTGTACCATACAACGTTTTTCAACACATTTGCGAAGAAATTATCATTTTTCGCTAATAAATAAACAGTTTTTCTATTCGCGCGCATCCAACACAACAATGGTGATCGGCCATAGATTAAAAGAATATACTCATTAAAAAAAAATCGAATGAATGAATGAATGGAATCGACCATAGACCTACCAAAAGTAAGGCAACATAGTTGAAGTTTGTTTTTAAAATGTATGGACACGATTTTTTTTGGTATCGAAACTTTTTTAAAACTAACAATTTAAAAAAAAATCTATAACTCACTAGTGAATCAAGCATGTCATTTTTCAACTGTTTTTGCACAAATAAGAGCCCCTTTATGAGCAAGTGTGTTGAAAAAAATATTATTTATAAACTGGTATTTTGTTTTTATTTCAATATGTTTCAATTGGTCCTTTTTAGTACCAGGCCACAGATATAATTTATTTAAATAATTAAAGTAAGTAGTAAATAACGCAATCACTACCCGTCTTTCAAACTGATAACATCATCTTGATAGGTCATTACGAAACGATAACAATTATGTGTATAAACCAATATTTATTCAGTATAAGTAATACATATTTAGTTAGCAAACATCACATGACTCAAAATACACTTGAGAGCAAAGAAATCGCACACCTGCTCAAATTTCGTTTCAAGGTTGATTTTTTAAAAACATGCTTGTATTTTAATACCCGTTTATATACTGAATTGAAGTGCACTCTGTCAGCTTTCAGATAACACCTTAAGCTAATCCATAACCCTTAAATTCATTACAGTAAAGCCGAAAGAACAATTGGATAGGAAATCACTCGTTTCAGGTAGTGTTAATTGAGCGATTAAGAACGGGTATAAAAGGTGAAGGGTTGGGTAAAACCGCATCATCCGCATATCAAATCGTAGCTTGGAAAGTCAACTATAGAACACGTCCACATTCAAAACAAGAAAATGGATACATCACCAGAAATATCAGGTCAAGGGGTTGCGCTAATCGAACCTGGCCATAACCAGATTCAAATAGCCAGACAGTTGAATTTATGCCAAAACGCTGTTCGGCGAGTATATCAGCGTTATTGAGAGAGTCGTAGCTTTAGTCGCCGACGGGGTTCTGGCCAAAAACGTACAGCATCAGAGCGTGATGACCATTTTCCTCTGACCTCGTCATTAAGAAAT
Organism: Timandra comae; assembly: GCA_958496195.1. NCBI lineage: Eukaryota > Metazoa > Arthropoda > Insecta > Lepidoptera > Geometridae > Timandra > Timandra comae. The sequence goes on along the minus strand of OY292363.1, from coordinate 8,579,349 downwards.
CGCCGGTTGAATGCTGTTAAGCTCTGTCAGCAACTCCAGGAAGTAAAAGAAGTTGAAACTATCCGGTGGACAGTTAGAAGAAGACTAGCCAATGGAGATCTGATAGCACACAGATCAGCTATTGCTCCAGAATTGACCATAGGTCATCGGCAAGCATGACTACAGTTTACTCGAGAACATTTGATTTAATTTTTTGACAGAATAAAATAGACTGTTTTTTTCCCTTTATTTAAAAATTGAAGGTACTTTTATATCAAATTTATAACAATTTCGTACATATGTATTCAAACATATGTATCAAAATAACAAACGAAAAAATCCAAAGATATCTTTGCAAAAATAGTGTGTAAAATTTCGTTATTATTGCGATGAAACTTTGATGTTTTCAATCCATCGCACGTTTTTGACATATAAGAAAGATAAGCCTTTCGAATTTGTATGATGCGGGGGACGGACCTTATCTAAAAGTATTATAATAATGTTAAAAGTTATCTCTCTTTTGTTATCCGAAAGGATGACCTCTATGACGTTACAATACATAGCACATAAATAACTTATATGATTTATTATCTAGCTAGCGTTGCTGTAGGTACCAACATTTCATACGGCTTGTACTTATTTCGTCATTCGTCAGATTGTACAAAATTGAAATTAAACCTTATTAAAATAATTGGTAATACGAGATTCAATTGCCGCTAAAGGTGATATAGACAGTTCGACAGGGTTAATACAATTATGGGAGTTCAATTGGTTGACGCGGCGACGCGAGAGGCAACCTCATCGGCCGATTAATTCGCGGCACACAGTAAACTCGATCCACTTCTGTATTGAACACGAACCACGGCTATTCCCTCGCACCTCGATAAAAACACAGACCGCAACCATAAATCAACGGAAAAGCTTTCGTTAATATAAATTGACAATTTTCGTCACGTGAAAATACTGGCTGGCTGGAAAATATACGAAACTTTTTGATGAAGCGTTTGTTTTTTTAAATTGTTTAGGTGTTCCAAATTTAATAAATAACATTGTTGGAATTTGTCCAATTAGGTTTGTTTTCTTGAATATTGTTTGTGTTTACCTTAAAAATAAGACGTTGAAAATAAGGAAATTACGAGTTTAAAGTCAGTTTTTACCCTAAACGTTAAGTAATTAAATTGAAATTAAATGTCCTGCCTATTTGTTTTGCTAAGTATAATTATTCCCAATACGCATATTCCCATTTATTATTGTCAATTCCATTTCCTTATTTTTAATGGAACCAGGACAAGTCCCATCGGAAAACATACAAAATTAATTAGCAATAGTTATTACTTATTATTATCAAACTTAAGTACTTCAAGTAAGTTATACTAACTCGTTCATACTAACACTAATATTATGATTAAGTAAAGATATTAAATCTTAGGACTTTTCTTCTAGGAAATAAAAGTCCTGCCAACAAGATTTTGTTCAAAAAGTTGAAAAAGTTTATCCAATTAAACGATTATGTACCTTACATTAAACATATAAATGTCCATATAATACTCGTATACCTATGTAATCCAATATATTCGTGTCCGTTGCTTCGCGGGCAAACACATAAAAATGCTTACAGCCACTCAAATTTCTTATAACCTTAAGAATAGGACCCTCCGAGAGGTTTCTCATCAATTTCGTCTAGAAATATTTTTATTTTTGTTTATTAAGTCAAACGGGAAAGAAAATTTGTGTGAGTTGAATAAAGTAGGCACCTATTAGGTAACTCTACAATGCTCTACATACTACATTATAACCGGTACCCCCTATTTTCTTAATAAAATAAACTATTATCCAAAGATTGGACGCAATTAAAAAGTATGCTATGCTTTTGATGTAATTCGATTTTTTAAAGAATATTAATTTAAATGGGCAATAATGTTTTCGAAATACTATAATAAATAAATAAAATAAAATAAAACTTTGTCAGAAACAGCTGTATTTCGATGAAAATTGTAATTCAGAGTGTGATGGTATAAAAACAAATATTTAGCTGGGTGTCGTTACTGGAAAAAATAGATTTTGACTAATATCTTTTTTCGCCAAAATTTCCAGACGATCAAAATTAATACAGGCAAAACCGCCGAGCAAATCTAGTACTCGTTGTGCATACGTATTTTTATCTATGTCCAGTTCCAACATTATCTTACTAAACACAAACAATAAGTTTGTATGTACAAACGTACATATCTTCATTATTTAATATTTAGCCACCAATATTTAGTTAGTGTCTTGTGACTGAGATAATTTATAAAACAATTAAATAACCTACTTAACTTATAAGTAAATTAATTATTCCATGGTTAGTAGTTCAGTTCGCTTTGTGAGGTAAACACTAATTTTATTAGTTAGTAATAATGTTGTTTTTTATATATTTGTCATCAATTTTTATATTGTTAAGTGCTGTTATTGCGTTGAAGGGGGTTAAATTAAATAAGGTACTACTTTTTTTTATGTGAAGCGTTTCTAGACATTTTCTTTAAATAATTAATTAAAAGTTACAGCCTTACCAATAAAAAATACCCACTGTGTATATTCTTGATATAACGAATTATTAATATCCTTCACACTCGTTATATCAAGAATATACACAGTGGGTATTTTTTATTACTAATAAAGAAAAGATGAACTCTAACAGCCTTACTAATAAATTATTAGTAAGGCTGTTAGAGTTCATCTTTTACTGATTTTCGTCAAATAGCTTTTTTACTTACTTTTACATGAAGTAACTTACCTTATTTCATGAAAATAAATATAAATAGTTTTTTTAGATTACAAAAAAATGAAAGTTTCAAATACTTCATAGTGATCTCAAACACATAACGAAAGATAGAATAACAAATATTTCTTCCAATAAAATCCTACTAATATTATAAAGCCGAATGTTTGTGAGTGTAGATGTATGGATGTTTGTTCCTCTTTCATGCAAACCTACTGAATGGATTTTAATGAAACTTTACAACTATTTAGCTTATACATTAGAATAACACATAGGATACTTTTTATCCCGAAATTCCCACGGGAACGAGAACTACGCGGGTGAAACCGCAGGGTGCTATTAGTATCCAATAAATGAGTGTCATTTTATAAGATGAATGTTATTTGGCGTAAAATTAAATAAGTATACCGTATTATAGATATCTGTTTCTATGTATACATTTTATTAGCAGTTTTTTCTTAGTAAATAATCAAGTCACGATTTCTTTCAAAATTTTATTACAGCTAAGAGAATTTTAAAAAGAAATAAATATTTGATAAGTAAATGTATTTAAGTACTAATTCGTATTAGTAATTTATTTAATATAATATTGATATTTTTATTTAAACATAAAATTTTAATTTCAATAAGTGATTAATTTAATTGTGTAATTTTTGTAACTTTGTCTTGATGTCTAGGTATATATGTATATAATCAGGTTTTGATAGATATCTAGAAGGCCTCGGAATGAAAGAAAAAAATCATTTATTCAATATGGGCTTCAAAAAACCAGTTTTGAACGTCAAAGTGAATCTACTGATTCGGAAATAACATCAGCCGAGAGCCGAGAAGAATCGGCAAGATAATCGGGAAGACAAGAAAACCGACTTTATATCAGTTTTTTTTGTTCCAGTTAACAATGGGTGCTTGGCTCAGCTACCTCTGGTGGGGAGGTGACCCTAATGCTGTGAATTCTGTCTCCGGGCTAACCAAGAAAGAAATACACTTGGTACGGAAGTCTTGGGCACCTGTTTACGCTAACTCTGTACCTAATGGAGTCGAGCTTTTGAGACGGTATGTGAGCTTTTTAATGTTTTTTGCCAGAATTACGTTACACAAACTTTTAATTAATCGTAAAACTAATGAATTTACTGATAGAGTTGCTATTAAGTATGACAAATACAAATATGACAAACCATCACTCCTCTCTGACAACTCTTCTCCAAGCCACATATAGAGTCACCATCTTTTCTGTGCCGGTGACAGCGTCGCAGTAATCGCATCTTTTGGTTGTCAGTTTATTGAAAATGTATCCAAATGACATTAGAATCAAAATGACAATAGAAGCTTCCAATTTTGGCCGCCGGCACAGAAAACTTGGTGACTCTATACTTATGAAGTGTAGGTAGAGCTTGAGCTTGTGAACTTAGGCTATGTGGAGTAAGGGTAGGTTAGCTCTACTTTTTGACTAATGAATCATTTGAATTACATGATCTTGGCAACATTTACATGAAAATGTTTTGGTGGTATTCTTGGATGATATTTTCTTTGGCCAAAAGACTAGAATAAACAGACAATAAACATTGAAGATATATCTTAAGAACCGTAAATGCAGACCTAGGTCTAGAAAAACCGCTCATTAGTGAAGGGGTACCAACTGTCGAGTATTACAGCCATGTCCACAGAATGAAACAAAAGAGGCAGGAAACCGTTGAACTTTTAATCAAACAACTTCAATTGTCGATGACTATTAGTTACATGGTTTGAAGAATTTCTGTTTGATTTTAATATACTATTTATGATATTGTGTCTAAATCAGAGTTTGATATGTGGTTACAAACTTAATTTTTATTTGGGCTTTCCAAAATTTCCTTTACAAGGATAAAAAAATATTAAATTTATAAAAAAACGCATTCTAAAAACTACCGGAGTGGCAGACAGTTCTACGCCGAACAAAAGATTATGAATTAGATTCGTGTTAATATTTATGTGTTCCACAAATGATCTCGGTCTGGCAGTTTATGAATGTGTGAGCGTAAAAGGTCAGACGGTCTAATAAAAAGTTAGAATGATAGATAGTAAAAACGCAACAACTGTAGATATCTACGCATCTTAAACATATCTACGCCTCTCTTAACCCGTGCGAAGCCGGGGCACACTGCTAGTATTAGATAAATGCGGTCACATTCAACTAAACATACACTTTCGTCTTAATCTTATTTTCTTTTAATCCCTTCTTCTATGTCTAATCAGGATTTGGTTTTTAGTTAAACCACACTTAGTAAAACGTCGCACTTTTAAAACAATAAAAAAATTAATGTATCACACCCAAAACTTAAAAGTTTATGACATCTTAACCTTTATAGAATATCGTAATCTATTTGAATGCCAAGAAATCTACTACAATCAGGTCATAAAATGTTAATAGCTACTTTAGTTCATACTCTACCTATTTAGTCCTACTTATAAATATATTTAACGTATCCCATTTTATTGCTTTTGTGAACCAAATAGTCGTTGTAAAGACGTGGTTTGTGGATTATGATTGTTCTATTTTAGTTATTTACGGATTAAATGGTTTAAATTGTTGGGTTTAATATGTCTCTGTTCATTTAATTGCCCTTCGTTGTTTCTTCATAGAATTACCTCTGAGTTTCTTTTTACGGTTTCACGTATTAAGTACCCAAACGATCATCATAAAACTTTGCAATTAGTAGCACATATTATTATATAAATGGAAAAACAATATTTTTATAGTAAAATACTTATAAAGCAACGGATAAACATCGTAGCACAACTACCTATAATTAAGAAGGATATTACTTAATAAGGTTTCTGATTATTGATTATTGGTTTCTGATCTTCTCTTCTAGAAGATTAGATCTTAATATCTCTTCTATTCATAATTTCGGCATGGAATTAACTCTAACCATAAATAAACCACAATTTAATTAACTGCCTATTTAAACCCACAACATCGCAAACTATATTAAAACTCAATTCATATTCATTCATCACACAAAATAAATTATTCAATCAGTTTGCAAAAAGCTGTTGAAACAGGTTGTGAATACGTATAAGTGTTTATAGAATGCTCGTAAAGTCAAATCGATAATTCACGTAGCATTGCTTCGTTTTGTTAGGTATTGTATACCGTGCCTCATTACCGTTGTGTTTACCCAATAACCATTCAGATTCCATAAAATATGAAGGAGCGTAATTGATTTGAAATACCTCCGGTTATTTATTTAGGTTATCAACAATGGTACAAGTGGATTTAATGGCCGGAAAATAGCTTCTGAAGAACTTCTTAAGTCTTTGAGTTATTGATGAGTTGTTTTGTGGCAGTTCTTCTTAGAAAGCGACGTGTTCTAAACTGATGAACGATTGAGGAAGAAAGAAAGGCTTAGAATGTAAGATCTAAAAGAAACATTTCTTCTTCTTCTGTACCCCATTTATAATTGCGATCTGTATAATTTCAATACCTTACGTAGACCGACTGCCATCAGACCTCCACAACCTAGGGTAGGGGGCTATACGACGTTTGTTGGTTAAACCAAAACTTAGCCTTTTGGGATTTTTTGCCTGCTAGTTTTCTATCACACATTGAACTATGAAATTGACTATATGTATACAAAAGGGAGTCTAATCCTAATTGAGTATTTGAAAAAAAAAACTACTGTTTTTTTTAATGAATTTTTATACTTTATATTTAATTATATCGATATTCAATGTTAAAAACTTTAATAAGGTTTTTTTAAACTAATTAGAATCAATTAAAAATTGATAAAATTTAAATAAAAATCACGTGACTGTAAACGCGCCACAATTGGTTGTCATGTTTGTGACGTCATAATGTTATAGTACAGCGTAGTAACTATTTAGTAATCTATGGTACATCGTTCGCGACAATAATCAAAACTAACATTATGACGTCACAGACAGCTATCGGCGTGTTCTCGGTACTGGATTTTAATTCATTTTTTTTAATTTAATGTAACTTTTTAATTATTGCAAAGAATCAAAAAACAAACATAGTTTGTTATAAAACTTTTATAGGATCTTTCCATTTAACACAAAAAGATTTTTTTTTCAAATACTCAATTACTGGTTTTGTATTGTATTACTTGCTAACATTGAACCCACCTCCATTTCAGATTTTTCACCACATTCCCAGAAACGAAAGATTATTTTAAAATGGTAAAGAAATTACCAGAAGAGGAATACATCAACAACCCTCAGTTCAAAGCCCACGTCATCAATTTGATGTCCTCACTGAATCTCGCGGTGAACAATCTGCACCAACCCGAAGTAGTGATAGCAATGATGAACAAGATCGGAGACTCACATGGTAAACGGAATATTAAACAGAAAGATTTTTATGTGAGTAGCAACCTTTTATTATTTGTAATAAAATTACTATAAGTATATTGCTCACTATATATGTATTTTCAATTTAATAATAGGGTTACTACGAGTATAATAACACCTTATATAGGAAAGAGTTTCTATAACAAAATAACTTTTCCTTCACGTAAAATGTTCGAGTACCTACCTACTTAACTAATTCCCGATATTTCGACGTTGATCACGAATAAACGATAATTAAATCACAATTTACGCTAAGTGCATTTTTATGTCGTTACTGTGACCTTACAGGGTCAATTTAAACTGTTATATCAAGTAGTTATTTTAAGTAATCAACTTCGTTATTGCAAACATAAATGCTAAGAGCATAAAAGTCTGATAAGTTTAAAAGGTTAAGTAAACAAATATTTATCAGCAGTACTTACTTAAAATACAACGTAATCAATCACTCTATGATTCTCATATCACCTATTTAGCATCTGATCCCTAACTAGGTACATAAGCTGTATCTAGTCTAGGGTTAGGGTATCAGAAACAACTCAAATTCACACAGAACGAAATCTCTCAAGGGAAAGAAATAAGTATTCTTCTTCTTCTTTAAAAGCATCATCCTACACACGTCTAATCGGGATCAGCTTAGTTTACCAGTTTGTAAAAAATATATTCAATAATGTGTCCATTTATATTTTCAGCAATTAAAAGAAGTAATAGTAAAAATGTTCATCGAAGTTCTCAATTTGGATCAAGATACGCTCGGCGCTTGGGGGAAGACAGTCGACTTTTGGTACACTCACATATTCGAGACTCTCAACCAGCCAGGATCGAGCTAACAACCAAACGTCCGTCTTATTGTTACCCACTTCACATTTTATATTCGATTAATATACAATACGCTTCTAGTAGTAGGATCAATGACTTAGTTAAACCGCTAACACACAGTGATGATTTGATGATGGGATTGTGAATTGATACTAGGGCTGCCATGCATGTGAATTGATATTTAGCTTCGTTATTATAATTTTTACGACTCTATTTTTACAAGATAAATTGACTTGCTTGCTTAGTTCATTGAAAAGTTATATTGAAGTTACGAAAGTTATAGCATTTCGGCAAATTATATCATGTGGCACAGAAAGTTGATGAAAACATTTTTCGCTACTTATTATATTATATACAAATATAGTCGTACGACCATAAATAACCAAGAAGTTAATTACGAATTTTTTTTTGACTTTTCATTAGGTCGTTATAAAATTCAAGCCTTTGATGGAAGGACTTTCAAGAAACCAAAATGGTGGCAGCCCTATTTGAGATGTCGCGAATTGAATGAGGCTATGTTTTGTAATTTATCCGACGAATTATTTTTGTAATATTATTTTTTATTGTAATGTGACATTCAAATTATTTTAATAACGTAATTGACTCCATTTGAGATTTTTTATTGGAAGTAGGTAATGGTATAAGTAAGTGAATTATCCAAATATTAAATCGCGCAGATTAAGTATACAAAAACTTGATTTTATATTTAATTTTGTCGTTATTATCATAATGACCAAGGTCAAGAGATTCGCGTCGAGTTTTTTATTATAATTATTAATGAGTTTTATCAAATATTGTTTGAATTTACTTTTGTAAGGCAATATTTGTTTTAATTTCGTAAGCGCATTGTAGATATTTTTAGATTTTTATGAAATTTATCAATTTTATTTTATTTTATTTATCCAACTTCCATGTACCTATTAGATATTAGTTTTTGATAAACAAATCTATGTACATACTGCTTACATTTTATATATAACTAAATGTACAATTTATGAAATAAAATTACTTCGTAAGTACGATAGGTACCTTTCATTAAAATGACGAATTCAATAAAATGTATATTTCAATGTTGATATTTTCATTTAATATTCCATTCCCTTATCTAGAGATAAACTGTGATTATCACAGTTCAATCGAACACGGGCTGGTGGAACCGGGGATGTACCACACTCTCATAGAATCTTGACTCGAAGTAGGTACTACCTTTTCCTAATATCCTGTTATCCCCTAACGTCTTGCAACGCACTTGTGACTCTTCTGAGTTGCAGATGTCCATAGTCGACGACAGTTACCATCAGGTGACCGGTCCTAAGTACCTGATAAGTTTTATTTGTTGAGTGAAACATTCTTTTCCAGAGAAAACGAACTTGTTAAGAAATTATAATAATAAAGTTAGTTCTGATTAGTCATCGTTAGAAATGGTGCTCATTAGAAGAACGTATAGGTCCCACAGACAGTACGAACCTGAACCGCAGGGCATGATACCCTGCTCTTTGATAGATCTTATACTTCATGTTGCACAGCCAGGGAATGCTAAACTAGGCCTCCCCATGAATCTTGAAAGAAGAACCGATCCAACGCTATAGAATGTTATTAAAAGTGAAAAACATGACTTGGGTTTTAGATCACGCAACACCCAAGCATAGTGGCTCTCCGCACACACAATAAAATTTTAAAAATTAAACACATGTCCCCATAAAATCAAAACCATAAATCCGAGATAACTTTTAATAAAAGAAATAATCTAAGCAACAGATGCGACTATAAACCAAGATTAGGTACAATAAAATTCATTTTATTCCCGTTGTCGCGAGGCGAGCCCTCGTAATGGGTCGGGAGTGCCTGCATTATTCAACCTCCTTGAGATACTCCTGCATATTTAATGAGCTCCTGAGGACCGACGTCGTTAACTACATACTTTAGGATAAAGAAACAAGAATACACCTTTGTATTAAACAAAGAAACTGTTTTAATACTTAAGTACAAACTTTTTGGGACCCTTTTTATACCTTCGGATTTGGCAACATTTTTGTTTTCTACTTAACTTTGGGATCCAAATAGGAGAGTATTTAGTATTTAGTACCTTTGGTTTTCTCGAGTTTATTATATTCTACACTAGAATAGTGTATGTATGTATATAATGTACCTAGTGTACAATAAGCCAACAATACCGCCAACAATACAAATACCGGTGTGTTTAGCTAGAAAGATTTTTGTGAATATTTTCTAATATAAGTACGTGTACTAGTTGTGTGATTGGCTAAAATGTATTCATTTGATCAAATTGTGTCTCATTGTTCATTCGCCCCTTGAAGATTCCTTACCAGAAAATACCCAGTAATTTTATAGGTATGGGTAGGTATAATACCTACAATGTGTAATTTTAATTATTTCTTCGTCTCGATCACAGAGTGACGACGTTAGTCTGTATGTTAGATCTCAGTAGAATCAAATACTCTCTACAACCGACATTGGTATGGCTCAATGTGGACGCACTAGGCGTTGGCGACATCATACCCATGAAACTTTTTTGATATAAACTAAGTAGGTATCTAAGGTACTTATAGTAATTGGAGATAAATAAAACAACATATTTTTATTGATTTTTATTACGTTTTTTTACAGTTAAGTTAACATACATATCAAACCAGCCACAGTATGGCTAAACCCATTTATTATCTAAACTTATGAACAATACAAGAATTGATAATTTCCAAATTCACTTAGTTTATATAATATAGAATAATATTTATGCATTCACACTAAATATAATCTACATTCTACTTAATCATAATCTAAGTTTTGCATAAATTCAAAATAATATGCCCAAAAGAAATTATCGTTATCTATGCATATAGTATTTTACTTTTTGGCAATTTATTGAGTATCATCTCTATTCATACTGCATAGCAAAATTAATTTTCTTTTACATGTAACTTAGATCTTATTCGTAAAGAGGCCACAAATATAATGCGTTTCTGTCATCAGTTCAAATACATAGGGACTTTTTGTTAAATATTATGTATTGCCTACCAACTATAAACATTACACTTATCGAAATGTAAGAAAAATATCCTTACTTTTAACTGAATTAATCTAGCAGTGCAGTGCGGTGTGGTTCGCGGCAGCCACCGCCCGCGGCCTGTGGCCAGTCGCTACTGGTGACCCTAGTGACTAGTGACAGTGATCAGTCCCCAGTGACTAGTGTCACTAGCGGCGTTGTGAGCGGTGGCGGCCGCGCTTGCCCACCGTTGTGCGTCGCGGACACATTGCGCTAACATATCATACACTACGGTACAATACATACAATACAACACCTCACATAATCATCAAAACAACTATGTCATCTACATAAAATTTTCTCCAAATGTTATATTAAAATATTTCTACTTATTGTAACTTCTAAGTTACAGCCAACTTTACAAATAATTGATACATTAGACTCTCAAATAGATCTCTACTAACTACATATATTATTATTAATTAATGGTAAAAATAAAGAATAAAAATACTTCTAAACATTGCATTTCAATCACATAAGGTTTAGTTAATTATACAATACAATAATAAACATCTTTTTAAAACCCGAACATAAGTATTTATTATTACAAGAACAATGTTATCGTTGAGTTCTGGAATGGAAAATAGCACACTTAAATTCACTAACTGTTACACTTACATAATAATTATTGTTCTCCTGTTTTGTTTGTAATATACAAATTGCTTTTAGTTAGTATCAGAAAAATAACAGTAAAATATATTGACTATTTGATACACTGATATAATTCACATTAATAAACCTTAAATTAACTTAAATGAAGTAATATAAACATTTTTTGTGTACCAAATAACAGTGCGGTGCTCGCGATAAGTACGGGGATAAGATAAAATAGTGCGACAAGTATAATAGGACAAGTGAGGTTACTCAATGAGGTAATTTATAAGTAATTATATTTATTTATATTAATTGTATATAATACGAACATTGCGGAGGAAAACAACTGTTCAGTCGAGGCGACCCTTGCAACACCCGATATCCTATTATTTGGTACCTCACAAAATACTAGAACATTACTTGTTCATATTACATCACTACTAAGGCAGCCGGACACAACTTAGGTACTATACAATTTAATTAATAGGCGTGCCAATTTTTATTTGTCACATAGGCAGAGTGAGAATACAAAATTTTCAAATAAATATTACCCAACAAATTTGAATAGAACAAAAGGAACACTACAGCAGCAATCAAATTGCGAACACATTTTGTACTACATAAAAAATAATACACAACCCTTTGCGCGAAAAGACTGAAAAGTTCAACTTTTAAAGTCGGATTGAAACTTGGGCCTTAACATGAAGGCGGTAAAGAGTAGAATCCCGTGGGACGCGACCCCCGAACTAGAGTATTGCAACAGGGCCGCGAGCCCGGGGGACCTTCATGGAACGACCCTCGCTTCGCTTTCAGTTAATACTAGATCTTTAGAATAATATTCCCATCACAGAGATTTGCACAGAAAAATCTTTTATTACTTTAGCCTATTGATATAATTATGACATAATTTAGTATCCGCCTATTATATTAAAAGTGTTCCAATAGAAATACGATGAGAATTATTTATTTAATATTGGTGTATTATGAGACGAGACTTAGTTCTACACTTAACTAATTAATTAGCTTCATTCTGATGATATAGTTACGACACGATAAATACGTCACTGAAAATGTTTTAAAACTACGTTGTACTTTAACTCAAAGGTGGTATCAAAATATTATTTTTTATTATAAAAAAATCGCCAATATTTAAATTTATATTTAGATAGGAGTCACTCACTATGTTAATTAAGGCAATCGAATAATTGCTTCGATTATATTTATTAATTTTAACTTAAATTTACGAACTTAATGCACTCTATGGAAATTACGGATATGAATACAACAAAATATTTCGATTTAGAAATGTAATCGATATGCAACGTTCAAGATCAATGAATAAGTCAAGGGAAATTAATATTTAATGTGACATCGGTGGTATCTGAGAATAATTTGTTTTAAATCAGTCTCTGTGAACAGATGTTGTAGATGTCATGTTACGATGATGGTACATTGTTTGTATACACTAACACTTTTGGTTTCAGGTGAGTTTAGTCGTAAGTGGTCGCGTACGTGTACCTAATGTACCCGGTAGTTCAATGGTGGGCTATACATTTAACAATTTATTTATTAAACTAATTAAGATTGTTCTTTTGTACAACATAAGCGTGGCCCACGACGCGCGACGGCCCACTGCTCTATGTATGTTCAATGCTCTCCGAACGTATCGCGACAGGATACATTACTAAAGTAAAAAAATATACGAAGCGGTTACATAATGTCTCGTCCGTGACACATAGCGTAACGTAACCATGTGCCGGTGGCAGTAGGAAACCTCTAATAAAATAAATATTTATTCATCCGACTCACTGGATAATATTAAAAATATTTTCTTAATCACAGATATCAGTCTGTCAAAATTTAAATTAAGTATATTTCAGAAATGGATTATTCATTCCTCACTTACATAGGACATTATTCAAGTACAATCAAGGTACAAAAGTGACTAATTAACCACGCAGAGTATTTATTGTTTTGACGCCAAAATATCGACAAATCGAGAGGTTTTACTTTATAATGGAACAACAATAATATTAGAATGAATTTGGTCGTTCGAACTACACAATTACGTATAAAGCGGGGAGTCTTCGAGACTGGTTCAGTACACTTAGAGTACAAAATGAATATACGATTTGACACAGGTACAACAGAGATCTAATGAAAGAATAATACATGCTAGTTTCTATATAGGATATGATAGTAATTATGCTCGTTATGTGCCGCTCAGAGTGGCGAGGCACGAATGCGAGAGAGACTAGAGAAGCGGTATATAATATTGTGCGGTTAGTTACGAGCAGCAGAGTCTACTGCATCAATTAACTGTGGTGGGGGTTGGCTCTATACACGAGGTACACATATATACTTAATAAACTCTATACCGATATAACGAATAAAATGCATTTTGTTACTGAATAACTACTAGAAGAGGAGGTACGCGGAGTGGCATCGGCCAGACGCCAACTGTTCGCCACCGGGGTGCCGAGTGCCGAGTGCCGACTTACTGATCTAACTATACATATTATACCAGTTAATATATTTTCACCAATCACATTTAGTTATAATTACCACATAGACATTTTTTTTCTTAGCTCAACGTTTTTCAATGGCCCTCTGTTTACGCGTAAGTCACTCAGTACATTATTATTTTTTTATTTATTTTGTATTAAATCAGTTTGTGTTTCTATTAAGAACACCCTTTGTCTTACAGCTATATATACCAATAATAATAATACAAAATCCATTCACTATAATTAAGGTAAAATTTAGATATTTAAACGCTAAAATGTAAAATATTAAACTTCCTAAATAAAATCTGATATTCCAATTTTAGGCATTAGCATAATTAAATATAATATTTGTTTTATGATTGAGTGACTATGACAAATAAGAGAAATAAATGCATTACATAATACTACCCAACATGTAACCCTTGTAACGTCCGATATAGTGGTTCCAAGCTGCTCGGGGTTCCCTACTCTATCGTACACGTACAGTACAGTACACACTAACACAACGACAAAGTCTTCGCTATTATATATTTGGTATTATGATATCGCACCACTTAACAAGACTAGAGGAATGATTGCCTCTTGTGCCGACCGGCGAACGTACTGCTCCACCTACCACGCACTCGTACATTCCACCTCACCCGACTTATATAAATCGAACACTCACACATAAATAAGGAAGACTAGTTTCTTTGTAGAAATATCACCTAATGTGCTATTGTATCGAGGACGTCAACCTCACACAAACGTACCTACAAAATACATACTTTAATATCAATATACATAAATAAATATACAACAAGCAAACTTTATCTTACTTTAAAATTAAAAGGCCCACGTTGAATATCAAACGCCATACATTACAATACAACCGAGTTAATCCGATACGTTATGTTTGTGAATGTGATTGTTTGTCTTTTAGTACGAATAGTTTCAGGTAAATGAACTCAGCGCGTCAAACTGAACTGTCCACGTCTTGGTCCCTATATCCGACGGTAAATGAACACTACGGAAACGCTAAATTATGTCGAGCTAAATAGAGAAAAGCGATCGATATTCAAACCCGGTACCCGCGAGCGCGACGCTACACCAAATTGAACACTATCTATACGTCGTAAGCAACAAGTTTGTTTGTCAGTTTCACCGATACAATATATTCGAGTTACTCGATACTATGTTACCACTTACGAAGGCAGTGCAAGAAATGCTCAATACACATCCGCGCTATTCGGATATCGGGGAGCTATAGTTACAAAACAACATTACAAACAAGCGACGAAATTAAACGTACAACAATTAGGACGCGTCTCATAAACGCGTTACATCATAGGCGGCATTTAATTTTTTGCCATAAAACTACCCGCGGCAATGGTCAGACAAAATTTAAAACTAATTTGGAGAATAATTAAAAAATAATTTAATATATTTTTATCTCACGTATAATGGATAGAGTTAAATAATTATTATAAACAAATAAAAAATATTAAAATTAACAACAATATGAGCAAACTATTATAACAGTTGAGCTAAAATGACACCGGAGCAGCTTGGATGGTACGATGATCAAAGTCGGCGCGATGTTTCTGTTTCATAAAAATGGCTCCCATTTGTACGATCTATGTTTGTGATGTAAAACTCTACTCAGATATAAAATTAACAATATCAGTGGTCATTAAATGGCATTCAGACATCGACCTTGGCATTTCAATCAATATTGTGTAATACGAGTATAATACGATACGATACGATACGCGCAACGGTTATTGTACCAACACACCTGTCAATTAAATTCAAACTGTCTTCTTAAACACCAAATTGGAAATATTAAGATTATACTTTTTTTTAAATTCGGGTAAACTTCATGAAAATAAAAAAAATCAAACAGATAAAAATATTTACAGGTAAATATATATATAAAATGATTGATGAAGTAACACTTACAATAAAAGTAAAACAGCTAAGCTCATTAATGATTATAAAGGCGTGGGCGCGGGCCCGGTGCTCGCAGCCTTATATTGTCTTCCGCTAGTCGGGTGCCTAGCGCACACTTCATTACAATACAATAACACATCTCCAAGGAAACTATTAAAACCTGCCATCGGTTACGGTAACGTACCACAGTTCATTGAGGCACAATCATTGGTTGCTTTCATTGCTTTTTATTTTTTATTATTATTTTTTTTCATTTTTTTTTTGTTTTTTTTTTATATTATTTTTCACTTATTTAATACACCTAAGATAATATAATTATTATAATTACTTTTAGGTACGTAAATTTATTCTAAATAACAAAAACAAGTCACGAAAAATGTTAAAAATGAAAGCGTGAAGCGTATATTTTTTCTTTACGAATATAATTCACAATATACATATTACAGAATATATTATGTAAGTTATAAATACACAACAACATAATAACACAGACTAAATTGCACATGGCGCAATAATTGTGTGCAGGAAATAATGATACAGTCAATGAACCAAAAGGAGATTCAGTTTATTCTCACAACCGATGTGGCGGCGGCGGCGGCGGCGCGCGGCGTCGGCGGCGCGCCGCCCCGCCCCGCCACTACACCTATACTTTATGACCATACGATTTATATTATATATTAATTAATATACCCATTTATTAAGTACTGATAACTTTAACTGACTACAATTTGAAGGCATGACACATTCGTCTTTTAATAATTAAACTATGGACAACGTATTCTAAAGGGCACTGGAACGTTATACTCTCCGTTTTACTCGACTTTAATTTAATTTTTTAAAAATGCTAAATTTTTATAATTTAAAAATTATAATGACGTATTTTATTGCTGCGTTTTGCACCAGTAGACGACTGAGATTTAGGCGTAATCCGTTATCGATTAATGTGGACAGAACAATATCGTTTTAAAAATAATAAATATTTTTTTATTCTATGAAGTCATTAAAAAATAAAGACCCTCACGTAAATTGAGCTTTAAGACAATAGTAGAATTGACATCAGCCTGTTTTCAATAAAGCATGCTATATCAATGATTAGACGCAACGCGAATGTTATAGGAACATCAGATCGTTAAACCCGTACAGTACAGCGTATCCCGTACACTTACTATATTTATTTAAGTATTTATAATATCGAATTTGGAAGAATCATT
Source organism: Timandra comae (assembly GCA_958496195.1). Classification (NCBI taxonomy): domain Eukaryota; kingdom Metazoa; phylum Arthropoda; class Insecta; order Lepidoptera; family Geometridae; genus Timandra; species Timandra comae. The sequence continues at coordinate 8,562,138 of OY292363.1, read as the reverse complement.
GCCAAGCTTACAAATGCAAATTGTTGTCTGGATATCTTTGATATTAATTCTTTGGCACCTAACGTAATGACGAACTCGACTAGGGCCCAGGAAGCCGCACACTAATTGTTCGGTGGCATGGATCGCGCTCGCGAACGCGCCCAACACTTCAACATTCCAATAACCGTCCAACCAATCGATTGTACACACAAATAGTTACTCTTACATTTTGTACTGACGATAACAAAATACGATTTACGTTCCCGTTAAAGTAAATATGCAATCATATACGATACGATATGCAACAAAGGCAACGAAGAATATGCAATTAATGTATTTATTTATTTATTTAGTAATATTATTTAATTAATTAATGTACTGTCGGTCCCTATCAGATAATAATATTAAGGTAGTTTACATAATGACAAATACTAATTTTGTCACTAGATGAACACATCACACATAGAAACATTTATCACTAGACTAAACAGGTCCGAAGCGATTAGAATTTAAGACGCACAATTACAAGTAGATTGTTTGTTTGTTGCGTACACCTAACTTATTAGATTAATTTGTGAAGAGCGGTCGGGCAGGGCGCCTCAGCCACGAGCCTCGGCCTCGAGCGAGGTAAGTATTGTTTGTTTGTAATACGACATACGATAAGATCAATTCACTGGAAGATACCGAGCGAACCCCGCTTACCTACCCCCCCACAAACAATATTATATTGGTAATGATATAGTTTGGCAGAGTCACTCTGTGGCACACCATCGATAAATTAATTATATTAAATAAAAAAATTGTAAATAAACTTTTTTCATATCGAACAAACACACCCACTATCGTTGCCGTCAATATCATAGTATTCTTACGAGAACTAAAGTAGGACCTAAGTTTTAAAACTTACATTTACATTTATTAATACCGACCAGACTACAGCTACAAGTATATGATTAACAGAATACAATGTCTAAAGCATATTTCACTTTAAATAACGTTGAAATTGAGCCTATATAAAATACCACATATCTTTTCTATAAGTTATTGATATGGCTAATTTTAAGTTAACTATACACAAAAGTGTAATATTTAAATTACCGTTAATTATAGTACTTCAGTAACATTTTTCACAAATTTAATATATAAAATGATAAAACAATCTTCATTAAGTTATCCTTATATTAATCGTATAATCTAGATAATCGTTTCAATATAACTTAAAGTGGCACTTGAATCACAAATACTGGAAAAAATTTGGGGAAATCAGCATCGGCGGATGCCGAGAGCCGACCGCCGCCGGCGACTCGCACTACAATGATACTTCAACAAAATAGATTATTATCCTTACTTAGGCAAGATACTTTACATCACAGGATCGCGGCTCGCGCCACGCGACCTCCTAACCAATATTTGTATATCTCAGACTATAAACGCTGCTTAAAAGGAATTACCACTAGAAGAATGCACTTCAAATCTCATAATTTCAAATTTTGTTACAATTATAAAAATATAAACTAATTATAAAAACGCATCGGCGAGCGAGCGGGGAGGGCGCCGCGCGTCCGCGTCACAGGCAAATGGCGCGGGCGGCGGCGTCCGGACGGCTCGCGCGCCTTCGCGAAATGCTCTTATTGCTCAATCAAATATCACTAATGGAAAACGGAGGCTCGCATACGAGATTTTTTTTAAATATAAATAAATAATTAAAATACAGTTTTAAAACGAGAAATAAAAACTAGCACGAAAGAAACTCAACAGCCCGCGGGGCGAAACAGCAACAGCCCCCGGGCGCAACAAAATAAATAGGGCGAGAGACGGGGCCACGGGACGAGGGAGTGAGGTAGCCCGCGACGACTACTCTAAACATTTGGCTACAGACGAACACTCACAGGGAGTAGCGGCTCAGATGGACTCGCCGCCGAGCAGGTCGGGCGGCAGGAACGAGTTGAGCGAGGAGGGCGTGGCGCGCTGGTCGTGCGAGTCGGCCCACAGCGCCGGGAACCCGCTCCACGCCTCCTTGCCGCCGCGCCACGCGCCGCCGCCCGGCCCGCCGCCCGAGCCCAGGTGCTGCAGCATCATCTGCACGTCCGACTCCGCCGGCGACTCCGCGAAGATCGTCGTGTTGCTCAGCACGCAGTTGTTCAGCGCCATTTGGGCCTACACATACACACAAGCATGTTAGCGAACCGACACTAACAAGAATACTATCTCCTCCACTCTACTATCACTACTACTATCACTCCATCACTTTTAACCGACTTCCAAAAAGGAGGAGGTTCTCAATTCGGCCGGTATTTTTTTTGTTAACTCACCTTAGCCGCCTCTTCACGCGTGGAGTAACGCGCGAGAGCGAGGCCCTGGTTCAAGTACAAGTGGAAGTTCTGCAGAGGTCCATGCTGGACGCACAGGGTCTTCAGAGTAGACCCGTCGATCTAGTGGACGAAACAAAAACCATTAACAATCAATTTATATCATGGATGTTTCAAGTTTGCAGGACAAGACTTTGGCTTTGAACTGGAGCATAGCAGTACAAATTCACACTACGAAAATATTAGTATAAGTAGTGAGGTGTGTGTGTGTGTGTGTGTGCGAGTACCTGCGCGGTGAGGTTCCTCAGCAGCAGCCAGGTGGAGGCCTGCCAGGCGGGCGTGCGCGGCTGCGGCCAGGGCTTGGAGATGGGCGGCGCGGGGCGCTTCCAGTCGCCCTTGGCGGGCGCGGGCGGCGGGTACGACCACGTGGACGACGACAGCGAGCGCTCGCCCGGGGACGTGGCGCCGCCCGCCGCGCCGCCCAGCAGCTCCGACTCCTTGATGGCGGCCAGCGACAGCGGCGACCGCACCACCGACCCCGGCGTCATCGCCGGGTCCTCCTCCGCGCTCTTCATCTGGTTGCCCTGCACAGAACATACTAGTTGTACCACACTGAACCAAACTCACCTTAACATATAGACATTTGTAAATCACATAAATACGACGCACGTAAACCTAATCGGTAACCTATTATTCTCCAAATCACATATTTTCCAAGACATGTTTATGACGAGATCATAATGACTTCAATATTTATTAATGTTCTTTGTATATAATATTGATACTAACCTTCCATGGTTTGCCGGGTTCGAACTCCGGCACCAAGTCGTACACGGGTTGGTGCGAGGGGTGCGACGGCCAGTCCTTGCCGTCGGCGACGTCAGCGCTGCTGTCGCCCCAACCTTCGCTACCGCGGCCCACGCCCCAAGTCCTGGTAACAAACACAAATGTTTAACAATTTGACCAGTAACCTAAATGTCCGCCCACGGGTTTAACATTTAAAAAATTTCTTTCACTCGAATCCTGACAATAACGAGCAACAAAATAAAAAACCAATTTGAATTCATCTTGTTACCACCTCGATAAAATATTGATTATATTTGTATAAAGTACAAAAAATACAAATTGGTAATGCTCACGTTTATTTGACGCTGACTGTACAACAATTGAGTACTGAATACCAAATATTTTTTTATCCTAAAATTACCAAGAAATCGAAAACTGTAAATGTAGTACAAAGTATAAAAATATAACATACGAGTCAGGTTGCAGCCCGAGCTGGTTGAGCTGCGGGCTGGTGGCGGACTTGGCGGTGCCGGGCGCGCGGCTGAACTCCGAGCCCTCGCCGTCCTTGTCCAGCGACGGCAGCTTCCACTGGTTCAGCCGAGACTGCTGGTTGCCACTGCCACCGTAACCCTGTGCATACAAACATATAACATAATCATTCACTACATCATCTCATTATAGTAATGTATATATTAGTTTAGTTTACAAACGAGGCCGTTTTGTATATGTTACACCGACAAAAGCACACTATTAAATTGATGATGATAAAACATCCGTGCTTCGGAGGACAAGTGAAGCCATCAATCACACAAAAGAGTCAAAAGAAAGAGTCCTCAAAAGTCTAACACTTGGTTTGCGAAAGAATTTTGTATTGCCTTCTCAGTCGTGAAGGTTATAATAAAGGCTTCCCGTAAAATACTGACGCAAAATCTGGGTAAATTCCAATACCAACCCAGATTAGAAATGGGATAAAGGTTTGGAAGAAGACATGCTATACTTCACACTAAACTATTGCAAAGTGAGTTCATAATTTATTAAAACATGGTTCTCGATCGCGTGACTATAGTCAATGTAATCTGATCGAAACGTCGAGTTAAATAATTTTGCATGTTTAAACGTGAAAAAGACCTGTATTTTAATGAACATTGACAAAATCTCTTTCCCACTGACGTTAATAGTACAGGGGAACAGGGGGTAATCGTAATTTTAGCACTTGATGCATATTCACAATCTCAAACCCAGGTAAGGTTTGAAAAAATCGATAGGACAACAAATCAAACAAAGGACTTCCTATCTTGGCAGGCAAATGTGCATACCACAAAAGAATCTATGGTCAAAAATATAATCAAAAATGTTATAATGCTTATAAGAGGAGTAATTGTAGAGACCTAGTAATTCAAAAGGATGTATTGTATTAATATTATGAACTTACCCCTTGTGAATCCTTAGTAATTCCCATATCGTTGAAGTTGTTCTGCAGCTGAGTGAGTGGGTCCGGGCCTTGTTTGAACATCTCAGAGCCGCCGGCTTGCTGCTTCATATATAGAGCTTGCTGGGTGGCTATTTGGTTCTATGGAAAATACAGTCATGTTGTATATTTGAGTTAAGATTAACTTTAAGTAGGAATTGCTCGGTATTTGTTCCATTTACAATGTTAAATTCAGGGTGTTAGTATTACATTTATAAAAACTTCGTTAATATTATAAAGCTAAAGAAAATGTTTGTTTGCTTGAACATGCTAATGTCAGAAATCACAATATAAAAAAAGCTTTCAGTGTCAGGATACCAATAGCACAGGTTGATGTTTTGTGATTTTAATTGTGTATTGCAGTTTAAATTCTTTTGAAACTTACTTGTAAAGCAGTAATCTGTTGCTTAGCTTTGGTGATTTGCATTGTGTATTGTAGAGTGAGTGACGAGTGTCCTTTAGACATAGAGATCGAGTTCTGTTGCATCAGCTGCTGAAGCACTTTGATCTGTTACAAATACAAGATTTTAGTTACAAGTATATTTGTCTTTTACAAAGTTATATAAATGAGCGATTTTTTTTGCGTAAAATAATATTAGTTAGATGGTATGACTTCCTGAGTTGGGTTGTCGCCATTTTGTCTTATTGATCTGGCACAAAAACATAAGACAGCAAAAGTTAGATAACATGTTCAATTCAGACCATCTAACTTAGACAACTCAGATTTTTATTGGCACAACTTGAAGACACGCATTAAAATAACATAATCATTCACTCCATCATTTCATTATTGTAACTGACCCCTAACTAAGTTTGTAAGTAATGTATACCTGTTGCAACAACTGGTTGAGTAGTACAAGCGTTTGAGGCGCAAGTGGCTGGTTGAGTATCTGATGGTTGAGGTATCCGGCGGACACGGCCATCTGGATTTGCTGAACGAGCATCCGCAGCTGGGCAGCGCTTGGCTGGCCGCTGTTACCGGTGCCACTGCAAAAATTACAATAATATTAGGCATGGTAGATAAAGTTTGTGGTGAGGCAACTACGACGTCTTATAGCGGAGAAGATCCCTTGTACAAGTAGCGTTCGTGATATTTTTGTAGTGAATTAACATGGTAAGTGAGTGTACCTGTTAGGGTTGTAGGACTGGTGGTGTTGGTGCGGCTGCGGCGGCGGCTGGTTGAGCAGCTTCTGCACGACCGCGGGCGACACGGCCGGCACGGACGGCGGCGGCTGGAAGGGCCCGCCCGGGTGGAACTCGTCGCGGCGCCACGCGTCCGAGCGCCCCGCCGACAGCAGGTCCAGCGCCTCCTCCGCGTTCATGTCGCGGCTGCGCAGCGCCGCCTCCGCCTCCTCCTTCTTGAAACCCATCTCCACCAGGAACCTGGACCGACACAACGCATTCATTAACATCTCTTTTACACCTTGAGTGGACTGATAGAATGATTTTTTTAATAACTCAACTAACCTGAACTGTTTGCTGTTCCAGACCAAATCCTTGGGCAGCTGCTTGCCGAGCGGCCCTCCTTGAGGCGGTTTGGGCCCACCCCACTCGCCGATGTCGTCGGGCCAGCCGCCGGCGGGCCCGGACTGCTTGGGCTTCTGCGAGGGCCAGAGGCCGGGCCCGGCGGCGTCGGGCCAGCCGGGCTCGCGGTCGGGCCAGGCGCCGTGCGCGTCGTCCCACGAGCCGTTGCGCTGCGCGTGCGCCGCCCACACGCCGTCGGGCTTGGAGCCGGCCGGCGGCAGGCGCGCGGGCGGCGCCGGCCCGCCCGGCCGCCCCATGCCGCCCATGGCGCCGCGCTGCGCCCACAGGGACGTGCCGTCGTCGAAGTTGGTCGTGCGGCGCGCGGCCGGCGGAGACGGCTCCTCCCATCCGGAACCCTTCATGGAATCCTTGGGACCCTAAAAGCAAATGGAATAAAGAAAAACCGTTCCGAACGTGATGGATCGCATTGGTTGCGGGAAAGAGATTGTGTGAGATTAATACCTGTGCGGTCCACTGGTTGACGCCGGCGGAGGCGGCGGCGTTGGGCATCATCTTGTTGGGCGGTGCGGCGTGATGGTGGTGCTGCGTCCACATGTCGCCGTTGAGGCGGCCGGAGATGCCGCCGCGCAGGTCGAGGCGCGGGTCGGGCGGCGGCGCGCGCGGGTCCCCGCGGTGCTCGAGGCGCGGGTCGTTGCAGCGCGGCTCGCCCCACGCGTTCCAGTCGTCCTTCTTGGGCACGGCCCACTGCTGCGCGTGCTGCGGCGGCGCGCCGCTCCACTGCTGCGGCGGCGGCGGGCCCGTCCACACGTTGGCCGAGTCGCCCACGTCGTCGTCCTCGCCCCACGTGCCGCCAATGTTGGTGGTGGGCGTGTGGCCCCACGGCGTCTTGGAGGCGGGTTGCGGCGGCGGCTGCCCGCCGTTGCGCAGGTTGGCCTCCCACAGGTCGGTGCCGAGGAAGGCGCCGTTGTTCACGTTCGGTTTCCAGGCCGGAGGGCCGGCGGCGTTCGGCTCCACTTTGGAGCCGGGTTCCGGGGAACCGGGCACATCCCAGTTCGTGTCTTGGTTGACGTGTTGCTAGAGATAAATATCGATGGTCAAAATCTGGTAACTTACATTTAAGAAGAAATTTTATTTGAAAGGAAAAAATACTTACGCCTCCCCAACCGTCCTGACTGTAGAGAGCTTCCCTCATGGAGTTGAGTTGTTCTATTTTGGCTGAGTTATTATTGGTATTGTTGCCATTATTCCCAATAGTGGGGGAGCCCCCATTGCCGTTGGCCGCGGTCGGGTTCGGAGGGTTAGCGCCGCCATTACTGCCGTTGCCTCCATTGTTTGTACCTACACCAATTAGATAAGTGACTACATGTGCCTAGAAACAACGTGTGTATTACGAAACATCGAAGTGTGTAACTGACCATTTGTAGCAGGCGCACCATTATTGTTCGGTTGCGAATTTGGCATGTTGGGCGGAGAACTCTGCCAATTCTGAGACGAAGTGCTCGTCGGCGGGATCTGATTGCCATTCCCCTTATTACTGTTCACTGTAACACATATATTTAATGAGTATCTTGTGCTATATTACTTACCAAAGCAGATTAATTACACACCTATCTGTAGTGGAATTCAATTTATGTAAAATTATATCACGTCAATTATTGTTAGTTATAGAATTTATCAATAGAACATCGCGGTGTATTGTTTATTTATAAGTGTTAACCGCAATAAATATAAATATAGGTAACGCGTAAAGATAATAAAACACTCACTGTCGGCTTGAGAAGTCGGCGGGCGTTGAGCCGTGTTGTTCCATTGTTGAGTATTGTTCGTGCCATTATTTGTTTGGCCGCTCGAATTGCCGCCCCAATTCCCAGCTGTTAAACAAAAACATATATGCAAATGTACTAACAATCTATATACTAATTACATATAAACTACAGAAAAAAACACGTTAGTTATCAAGTTTTTATGTTCGTCACAGGCTAGTTTAAACTCGCGATCTTAACTTTTCTGATGCTTAGATATTTAACTGTACTATTTAGATAAGATCATGCTCCACATTCATTCAAAAGATAGAAGGAACGGAATAGCATTAAATCTTCTAAGATATGACCTGAATACATTATACAAGGCCAGGATCGATGTTGAAGATAAAATTCCAACTTAAAATGCCTGAACTACACAACAATTACCGACTTGAAAATATTCAAAATAGATCAGTCATTCTAACTGCGATATTACGGCAGATTACCAATAGATTAGCGACCTTATTCCAATGGCTTTAAAGTTTATATTTATAGTTCTACTGTGACGCGGTATCTTGATGAAGCGTAGCATCGGTGTGCAAGAAATTTGTTGTTATTTTATAGAGCGTGACGTCATTTAGAACATCGGGACTTTTCTATAAAAAGGTGGACATGCAACTTACTGGACTAAACAAATGTCAGATAATTAGAATTTATGGAAGAACAGAATAATCTATACTAGTAGTATTATAAAATTGAAATGGATAAGGGTCTATATCACGACCTTCAAGTAACGTTCCGAGTAAGTACTCACATGTTTTGTCTTTGTCACTTGAAATAAAGAAGAGACAAAACTAACTTTACTTGGTAGGTAAATTTACTTGAAGGTCGTGAAATAGGCCTTAAGCTTACTAATCTCAGGAACTATTGGTTCAAATTGAAAATTTATTTTAAGTGCCGGATAGCCCATTTATCGAGGAAGGCTATAGGCTATAAAACGTCACGCTACAAACAAGAGAAGCTTATATAACGCGACTGAAACCGAGGGGGAAAAACTAGTAGCTAGAGTACCTATATGACTGAATATCCAGTGACATAGAAATGGTTGGTATACGGCAAGATGGCGGTAGCATGTCGCTTAGGATAGAGGAGTTTGATCGTTATCAAAGCAATTTGAATCTTATTACGTGGGGAATAGATTTGCTTCTCTGATTCTGATTTTTGGATAGGCTAATTTAAATCTTACTAATTTTTATTCCGATACCCTAGATACAAGTTACGAACTTAGTTAGGGGACAGTTTCTATAATGAGATGATGGAGTGAGTGATTATGATATATTTTTGTTTGTAACATTACTATTAAACATGAATCGAGTTATCAGGGAATATGGTTTTGAAAACATTAGATGCACTATTTTTTTCATGTAGACTTTTTTGATTTGGAATCTTTTACCCTGCATATTTTATTTTTATTTTTGTGACCACACAAATACTGAAGATGCTTCCCTGTAAGATCCCAAGGTAGAACTTAACCTTTCTTACTCGCTCTACAGTACTATTACAAAGAATGATGAAAAAGAATATGGTAATAAATAACACTACACTTTTCTAATTTGCAATAAGACCTTTTTAACCCCCGACGCAAAAAGAGGTGTGTTATAAGTTTGACGTGTCTGTTTGTGTGTATATGTGTGTGTGTGTGTGTATCTGTCTGTCTGTGGCATCATAGCTCCCGAACGGATGAACCGATTTTAATTTAGTTTTTTTGTATTAAAGGGGATTTACGTGCGAGTGTTCTTAGACATGTTTGATGAAAATCGGTTGAGCCGTTTAAAAGTTATGGGGGTTTGAAAGTAATTGTGTTTTTTTTTTATTTAATGTTGTTTTTATCTAATTATCCCACTTCTAGGTAAGTCCATATAAAGATACAATGGTAAAAAGATTCTTATAATTTCTTCTTCAAAATTATGTATGCAATAAGAATAGCAATTATTCCTATTCAAACATACCACATTTAAATTTGAGTCGAATTAAATAAACGTCCAACATTTGCATTCATTAATTATTTATAGATTGGTAATACAGATTGGAAACAAGTTTTTCAACAAATAGTTTAGAAATATAGAAAAAAGAATACTAACTATGTATATTTCTTTAATATTATAAAGAGGCTGTTTGTTTGAACATCAAAGAACAAATTATCAATTTAAAAATGTATTTAGATATAGATTCATGCGGAAGGCTATCATTATGCTATTACTGAGGGGATCGACTTAACACGAGTTAAACCGCGGGGTACAATTAGTGTATTAAAATATGTATAAATAAATAAATTGAAGTGTTTGTAAACTCATATTTAAATAAGTGCCTCTAAAATTAAGAACCATAAGGAGAAATATGACTCTTTTTTTTCGGTTAAACAATGAAAAGTCTATTTTCAGACTTTTCAGATAGTGTAAACGTATATAAAGCGTATATAAGACGTTTATTATTCACAAAAAAACGGACTAAACTCTATGAAAATGGTCTATGGACACAGATAGAAGTGTTGTGAAGGACATATTATAATAAAACGATTTTGAATAGGATCAAACGACGCAGTAGTCTAGGCGTTCTAGTTTACGATTTAAACGAGTCGAGGTCAAGCTGTAACAACGAGATAAATGCATGGAGATGGGTTCGATTCCTGACTAATGCTATACAATACAACATTAGGATAAAAAGATTTAGGGCTTATTTCACCATCTTCAAGTAACTTTACGTGTAGGTACTCACAAGTTTTGTCTTTGTCACTTGACATAAAGTAAGAAAGAGAAAAGACTAACTTTACTTGGTGAGTAATGTTACTTGAAGGTCGTGAAATAGGCCCTTATAAAAAGGTAAGTATTTTAAATCAAATAAGTAGTGTTATCAGTTAAGCATAATTATCTAGATTGAAAAGTAGATGTAGATATAAAGGACTTTAAAGACCAATCGATTACTACGCATTAAGTACAAAAATGTGGGGTTTGATTCCTGTCTAAAGCAAGACAACAATAACATAACATAATCATTCACTACATCATCTCATTATAGTAACTGACCCCTAAACTAAGTTCCCAACTTGTATCTAGGATATCAGAAACTACGCACACACTCATTCACACACAAAAAACAAATAAAAAGTAGAACATAATATAAATTGTGTATGTAGTGCACAAAATATTAGTAAAAATAAGTGTTTTCTAATGTCTGGCATGTGTATGTATGTATGTATGTGCAGTTTTTGATACCCTAGTTACAGGTAATGAACCTAATTACGGGTTAGTTGCTTTATGAAAATAAATGATGGACCAAAGTGAGTAATTAAGTTACATACTTATATCAAACACCAAATGTATATAACCAAGGTAAAATAGGTTCGTGGATAAGTGTTTTATAATGTTAATCTTGTGTTTCTTAATGATCCAAATTTACTCTTTCAAATAAACAATTTCAATCCCTTTTAAAGTGTGTTTGTTTGAATAAAATGATAGAAACAACTGTTTTGTGTAGTATGTAATTTTCTTCCCTTTTAAGCGAAGTCATCAAATATTCATTACTATTTTTTTTCATTTTAAATGTGTGATTGTATGTATTGTGTATTTGGGGTGTATATGCTATAATTATAACTGCCTAAGTGGCAGAGTGGTCACCATGCCAGACTGCCAAACAAAGGGTTTATGGGTTGATGCCCATGCAAAGTAAATATTTGTGTAATCTACAAATGTTTCCCTCGGTCTGGGTGTGTATTAATGTCTGTGTCAGACACACAGACATTAATACACATGTGTAATGTGTTTGTGTGTAGTTTTTGATACCCTAGGTACATGTTATACAAATAGATAAGGGTCAGTTGGTATAAGTAGGTGTTAGAATGATTGATATGGTACCTGTGTTGGAGGCGGGCGGGCTGCCCCAGCCGCTGGCGGCGTTGAGCGAGGTCTCGCCGCCGCCGCGCAGGCGCAGTGCGCGCGGCGTGCCCCAGCTGTCCAGGTCCATGCGCCCCTTCCGCGCGCCCTCCGACCTCGTCAGTTCCACCATCGCAGCAAACGTGAGATCACCATTCCTGAACGTCTCCAGAGCCGACAGTGCCACATCATTCGCATCCTTATTGTCATGGTGTATCGACATCTTGTCATCAGTGTCCATCCGTTTGTCATCAGTGATATGCCTTATCAATAATGAATTGCCAGGCTCCATAGATATACGTACCAAGGAATTAAAAGCATAATCAGACTTGTTAATGTACTTTGGCGCTCCGAACGCCATCTTATAGTTTAATTTAAAGCTACTGAAATATGGGTCACTGTATGAGATACCCTGGACTGTTATGGCGTTTGTCGTACAAGGAATGTCGTTAGGCGTATCGCCAATCATTTGGTTTTCGTGAATACTTTCAACAAAATCTACATTATAAATACTCTTATCTATCATCCTTATACTAGAAAGCTTATTTTCATTCTTCTTAACTAATTGCTTAAAAGCACCAATTTATATTTGTGTCCACCACGACCAGGTGGAATTTTTACATTGCAATGGTTCAGTAACAGTAATAATGTTCGAGTAACAAGTAGGTCCTTAATTATTTATGGAACACATTACAGAAGATTATAAATAGATAGTTTTCTACAATATTCTCTTAGATTATTCACAGATCGCATGTTATAATTATACACTAAGTAACAATGGTTTGTAGTGATGCAGTCAAAATTGCAGGTATCAGAGTTTAGTGCCTCAGTGACTGAGGACTAGGTGAGATCACCACTGGAAGCTGCTACGGACTCGCCTCTGAGCCCTGAGTGGCCCAGCCCTGCAACAAACACACACAATATACTCTTTATTCAACTAACTCCTACCAATCCGACATTTTACTTTTGATATCACTTGAATACCTATCCATAAACCTAAGAGAAATTAGATTATACAATGTGGTTTTATGAACTAAATTGTTTACACTCACACTTGATAAAAAACATTACTGTAGCACAAAATTGATTTATTAAATAGAGTGTAACAACTCTTATCACTATTTCTTTGTATCACCTATGGTTTTAGATTTTACTATACTTTCCCACTTTAAAAACCATAAATAAAATATCCAATAACAAATTATAAGTAAACAACAATATTTTTAAGCATAAAGTCCATCCATAATACATAAAACCTTATTTACTTTGTTTGATGTTTGTCTTATTATTTTCTTGTATGTCAATCTGATAATATCCAAATAAATATTTGTTAATTCTGTGGTAAATAACTGGTTAAGTACATAAACTAGTACTTGCTGTATTAAAAGGAAAACAACAATTATTATGAAATTGTGTACAAAGAATGCACACCATAAATCATAATTATATCAATTATGTAATTCTAATAAACAAATAATAAATAGGTAACTAACTTTCTTTGTTCTTAGAGGAATTTCAAAATTGTTTACTTACAATTCTAACTGTATAAAGAAAAACAAAACAAATTTGCCTTTACAGCGATTTAGAAATGGAAATCAATAAGAAAAAACCAATATGTATCAAAAATACAGTATTATCAAAAGTTATACACACAAATAATTTTAAATTATTGCATTTACCTTATACTTAACACAGGTATTACAATTATAATGTTATTATTAGTAATATATGAGTTTATAACTTCTAATCAGAAACTGGTTATTACCTTATAGGACGGACGAGAGGCTGAGCTGTATATCACAGATAATTTGGGCTCGGCAAATCCTTTGGAGCAGCTTTGCAGTCAGCTCGTGACGTTTCAGTATCTATACAAAAAAAATATACTTACTTAATCTTACAATCAATACAACACAGAACTAATTACAAAAAGCCAACAGCACAAAACATAACTGCAAAGTTTCATATCCAAATGATGGTTATTACAAAAAATCAATACACAAGTTGTTAGTTCAATTCAAGGCTTACATTCTGCTAAGGTTAACTAATGGGCATCTAACTGTAAACTGCAGTTATTATGGTCAGTACTTTTGAGGTTATAATACAAGGACTAATAAGGAAGATGATGATAGAGTTTTTCACTTGGAAAAAGGTCCAAATAACAAATAATCACGATCAACATTCGAGCTTACAAAACGCCTTAGTACCTATTTACGTCGCGTCGCACGATAAAGAATGTACAACTTTATTTATATCCAGTATTCACATCGCGACATACAAAAGTAACTACGCCATAGAACGAATCATTCGAAATCTAAAATCTTTACATGGTTATGTAGGTAACAGATTTTCAAATCAAACCAATATTTCTTTCTCTCAATAATCGACTCGATGTAAGCACATAGGTAGGTATTTGTATATTTCGGCCTTGAGACGACGACTCGATGTTGAATATCTACCTCGATCGTATGTAGGTACATGTATCTATGCTATATCATCTACACTGTACCTATCTATAGTTAGAGTGAAAGTTAGCACGACCTATATCGTGAAAATTAGGAGGATATTCTTACAACAAATTATCACTTTCGTAACACAAACACATTAAACAGATATGAAACACAAAACTTTTTCAAAAAACATCCAATAACCAAGCAAAAAACGCAAAAATCTTACGTGACACGACCGAGCACAACGGTGTTATATTACTAGAGAGAGTGAGACAGAAAATCGAACGCGTCGCTTTGACACCTTACGAGAGAGGGAGAAAAAAGATATGCCTGAAGAAAGCGATTCCATAAATGCCTAAAGCCATCAAAGACGACATAAAGGAATATTCGTTCAAATGGTTATCCAATAAGCATACCTTCGTTTTAATTAGTTGTTGGCACATTTAACTTAAAATTTAATAATGTCGTACCTAATCCCAAACCCCCGAGAAACACGACTTCGACGGCTGGATGGAATGATTTCGTCGTCGGGGTTCACACGAAGAACTGCAAAACGCTACTGTTTTTGGATTGGGCGTTGACAGCGCTGTGTGTACGGAAGATAACATATATTTTTATTTAGTAGCATTATAGTATAACAATTTGCTTGCTATACAGAATGACAGCTAGCTAAACACACCTTGTTAAAAATTATAGGTGTAGTGTAGAGTACAATTTTGTCTTGTACAATATTTAACAGGTACTCAAAGAAATTTGGAAAACCTTGATTAGTTAAAGAGTAATATAATAAGTATAATGTATTACCAAGTTGGCTAGGAACTAGAATGCAGGATTATAATATGATATAATATATGTAAGAAATAGCATGTCAACAACATCAGGAAGAGCGCCCAATTAACCTACGTATCGTATTTGATAACAAAATGTACCTAGAGTTAATTTAATAGGCGTAATAGGGGCCCGTACCCTTGCCAGTACCGTACCATACATTAAACAATACCAAACAGACTAGACGCTCTAAATCTATAATCAGTTGGATATTTTCTTTATAAAAACTAACTGTGACTCGCGGGTTTACCCGCGCAGTTCAAGATATTTTCTAAATACAATTAAAATATGAACAGTGTGGTTGTTGCTATTGAAATGTCCTCCTACAATAGTAGTTTGGATAATAAATAAGTTTTAATATAAGTACCTTTTAGAGACTTGACAAAAAATATTGTAAATATTTACTTAATTTTAAATAAAAATAAATAGGTTTTATAAGTACTTATGTGTTATACTGACAATGTATGATCCACCTTTGTACATGTTGCCAAAATTATGGGAATATTTTATGGTAAAAACAGAAAAAGGATAGCAGTCTTTAAAGAGACGTGACGTATAATCAGTTTTTACCCAAAAAAAACCTTTAAAACATGTAAGTATAATAATCATAATTAAAAAAAACATTTATAAAACTCGTTCCTTGCAGTTAGGTAAAAGACATTCAACAAAAGTACAGTTATAATATGTGTTTATTCGCTTAATGTAAACTATGCATTAATTAATTGACGTGACATGCGATTCGAGTATAAACCGAAACAAAATTATAATAATATTTTATAAATTGTGCAGGTTGTTGTTGATCTTGGAGTACTTAATTAAAAAATAATTATTAATGATGAACCTAATCTTCTTTATAGTTTATTTATAATCCAAATAATTTTAATTCAATCTCAGTATGTTATATTAAGGAAATATTTGCGTGTAACGAAACGATACAATAGTGATTGACTTGTACTAGGTGAGATGGATATGTCGATACTTATTTATATAATTATGGTCACGCATCTCGGCAGCGCGCTTGAACCGCGTCGCACGGTGGGCTGAAAATCGACTTGAATAGACATAGGGATTTAAATTTTCTATGAAAGCCTATCAAAGCCGATTTTCAGCCTACAGTGCACATTTAACAGCGTGTTAATAAAACCAGCTTAAGGCATCGCCAACAACACACATCATCAAAAATAACAAAAAAGTGGTGTGTGCCACAGGTTTGTACAATACTCAATACATGACGTTTACATTTATTGAGTATAAATAAGATACAAATAAAATAAGCGTTATTGCCAGAGAAAACACAAAACACAATCAAATATTACGATATTCTTTATTTATTCAACAGAAAGGAATATTTATCATATATTTTTTACGAAAACAGTAGTTTGAGACACATATTTTGCACGAGACTGGTTTAATTGTCACAAATCAGTATATCTAACGTACACTAATAATTATAGAGGGCAACAAACCATCTTTGATTTATCGATAATATTTTATACATTTATTAATATTTTATACATACACTTCGTCAAACACTATTATTTTCTGTATGATATCAGTCACTAATGTCATTTGTCACGAAATTCATGTAACGTCAATGGCATCAACGGCAATGTCGTCAATGTCAATGTCGTCAACGTTAATGTCGTCAACGTCTTGACGCCTTGTCGGTCGTCGTCAAAGCCTGCGCAGTGCGTTCAGTCGCTGACTGCGTTCGCGTTCGCGTTTGTAACTTTGCTCTGTATTGTATACTTTATTGATAGTAGAAAGTCAGTGTTTTTATATTTTATCGCTGCTAATAATTTCGATAATAGTAGTCGTTGCTGAGTCACATTATCGACGCAATGTCTTGTAGTAATATAGTGCTATGCTTCGTAGATTTTGGAGTGTAAGAAGGCTATTTAGAATGCCTTTATCTGAAGCTGGAGATCAGTATTCAGTATGGGTAAGTTAGAAGATTATTTTAAATTAAAAGTCTATTTTACATATAATTCTATCTCGTCAAAGGTTTGAGTACTATTCTCTATAATACATGTGACATATGTTTATAATCAGGAACGGAGTATAAAAAGGCATTAACAAATTAAAAACAAAACTAAATTGATTGTTTAAGTTTATTTGACCTTATTCTTTATTAATTTACCTTCCCTTTGTCTTAACTAAACAATGTATCTTCTATTATTACTATTCGCACTAATAGTAACATAAATTACTTTTAATAGGTACGGCATAAGTTTGTGTAGTATAAAGTTTAATAATATTAAATTAATGGACAACTAATATGAGTTATTGTGGCAATACAAAAACTTTCAGATACAAGAAAAAAAGGTCTAGTTTACAATATTTACTAATTACTATTATGATATAAATATTATAAACTTTGATAAACAATATTTATTGAATAAAGTGATTAAGAAAAATTAAGTAATAGGGTGGCAAAGGTTAATTGTCTTATAAATATAATATTGTACTTTTAATAGTTTAAGTAAAGACTGACTTTAAAGTTTGTAAATTTTCTCATCCCTACTAATATTATAAATGCCAAAGTAACTCAATACTCAATTTTTTATTGCTCACCACAATTACAAGATACAAGGTACAAGTTATTGTGGACCCTGTTAGGGCACACGCAAATAGAATACAATTTAGTCAGAAAATTACAAAAGGTACTAAAGTATAAATTAAAAAAAAAACTTAAATGTTACGCAATAAAATGAATACATAGACAAAACAAAATGTTGAAATTAAATAATTTAAATATGTTTTGAAATTTGGTACAGGGGTAGCTTATGGTCCGGGAAAGAACATAGGATACTTTTTATCCCGAAATTCCCACGGGAACAATGCAGGTGAAACCGTGGGGTGCTGCTAGTTTTTTATATTTCTTAACATGTGAGACTTATTACTGTTAGTTGTCAATAATGAAATTATGAGTTGAGAAATGTGTTCTTATGTAGGTAACTGTGTCTTCTTCAATATAAGTTCTTGAAATGGAATATTAGTAGGATTTAATTTGTACTTATTTTTATTTGTAACCAATTTCAAAAAGGAGTAGATTCTCAATTTGGATTATTTGATAATTTTTCATTGCACTGTATATTAGTTTTAAGCTATAAAAGGATTTATTTATAGTAATTGATTTTTAACCTTTTTTTTATTTCTATCACAGGTGGGCCTAGTATACATATTCAACTTAATAGTAGGCACAGGGGCATTAACGCTGCCTGCAGCGTTCGCCCGCGCTGGATGGGGGCTCAGCACAATATCACTAGTGTTCTTAGCGTTCATGAGCTTCTTAAACGCCACATATGTGATAGAAACAATGGCCTGTGCTAATGCTGTTTATAAATGGAAACGATTACAAGCCATTAAAAGGGATAGTGTAAGTAATGTTTTTTAATAGTTATATATGTTTTTACATACCCTATTTACACTATGCTGCAATGAGCAGGAAAGTGACGAGGGAAGTGGGCAGCGGCATAGTGTAAACGGTTACTCGTGCTGCTACTCGTCATGCCGCTGCTCCTGCCCGACGCTCCCGCGAGTTTCGGTTTATTTTATTTTATTTTTATTTATCTCGTGCGGAAGTCAAAGGAGGGAGAGCGAGAGAGAACATATACGCTAATAGCGTACCGCCGCGGAAGTATTTTGGGAAATATAGCGTAGTAATAGTAATAGAGCATAGTGTAAATAGGGTAATAGAGAAAGGTAAGGTAAGAAATAAGCAATGCAATGAGTAATAAGCACACTACTTGTTTTAAATATTAATAAAGAAGTTCAAAGCAAATATTTATTAATACCACTTGAAACAAACTAACTGTTCGTAGGTTGATGATGTTCCTTTTATCCTCCTCCTTTTTTCTAGCGCATGCATTATCATAACAACTTTTTGCGTGCCAACATTTAGCACAATCAGTGGCTTGAGTTGAGCGCATTTACCCTTATAATTACGTATTCCAATCACTTTTATTAATAAGTAATATCTGAAACGCACTTGCAGCTGTTCATGACGCCGTATGCCGTTACGGCAGAACGCACGTTAGTTTTTTCGTGATCTTCACCCGCTACTGTCTTGCCGCGAGTCAGTGCGTTTAACGGTATTCCTAAACAGGCCTTCTCTTTATTAATAACTAGCTGTGCCCCGCGGTTTCACCCGCGTGGTTCCCGTTCCCGTGGGAATACGGGGATAAAATATAGCCTATGTTATTCAGGGTGAATGTAGCTTTCTAATGGTGAAAGAATTATTGAAATCGGTTCAGTAGTTTCGGAGCCTATTCATTACAAACAAACAAACAAACAAATCTTTCCTCTTTATAATATTAGTATTCAATTCAATTCAATTCAATTTATTATATATAAATTTGACACAATACATTATATTTGGCGCAATTATCGAGACCTTACCTCCCGTGCTAGTTAAAAACTGTGTTACGGCAAGGTAAGGGCTCTCAAACCACGCGCACATATAAAATATCATACAAACTAATTACATAAATACCTTACAAACTAACATATATATAAATTATATAAATAAAATACATAGTTTAGATAGATAGACTAACTGCGTCCCGAGGTTAACTCTACTCGTACAATAATAAAAAATCCTGAAAAAAGGCCTGTAGTTCCTGAGATTAGCCCGTTAAAGCAAGTAGAAACTCTTTAGCTTTATAATATCAATGTGGATACTACGAGTAAATACTAATAAATTATATTGTTACCAGAAATTTTATGATAATGATAACAGACATATCTTATCAGTTAAAAGAGTATTTTGTTTTGGATAAAATCGATTTGTTTTAGGAAAACCACTTAACTTACTGTAAAGATAAACTTCAAACCTTTTACAACAATAGCGAGCGTCTCGCGTAGTGCGTAGTATTCCTGTGAGAAAAGGGGGATGAAAAATAGCCTTCATAAATGGAATGGAGGCTTTGTGCTTCATCATAGGTCGTTATATCGCTTAAGAAGTGTGTATATGAAAGTGCTAGGATATGCGCGTAACAGTTTCTGATACCCTAGCTTACAAAATAAACATAGTTAGGAGGCAGATTATATTTTATGATGATAGAGTCACTAAAGACCCACCCCAATAAGAAAGGTTCGAAAAAAGTTGTTATTTCACACTATAGTAGCATAATTATTACAGATACAAAACCAAGACTCAGATGAAGACCAATCAACATCGCAGCACACCGGAGACCTTGAAGAGCCCCTCGTCTGTGGAGACACTATACCCTCACGGTACTACAGCCTGGACCGGCGCGTCGAACTGGGAGAAATGGCCAACTTGTTCCTGAGCAAGAAAGGCAGGACCATGTTCTATTGTACATTGTGTGTGTATCTCTATGGGGACCTGTCTATATACTCTGCAGCTGTCGCTAAATCTGTCATGGATGTTATTTGGTAATTACATTTTGTTTTTTCTAAATTGAAGTAAAGATTGATGGGTCAGAGGATACGATACAGGACGCTGAGGAAAAAAGACCCCCTATCTGATATAGTAAAATAAAAAAGGGTCATAACCGACCGAATTTTTTCAAAGTCTTTTTCCTCAGCGTCCCGTTACGTACACTCCAAGTTTGATGAAGATTGATGGATGATTGTTGTTCCTCGCAAAAACTATAGTGGACCTATTTAAGATAAATTACCTACAGATATTGTCTGTCTCGGTCAGGGTGTGTGTGTGAATGAGTGTGTACGTAGTTTCTGATACCCTAGATACAAGCTTCGAGCTTAGTAAGGGGTCAGTTACTATATTGAGATGATGTAGTGAATAATTATGTTATTTTATGTTGTTCAAAACACCCATCATATAGGTAGCATGAATTGGGAAGTAATAGTAGTATTACTTCCCAATTCATGCGGGCTAAACCGAGGGTGCAGTTAGTTCTCTTATACTCTGATTCGATCTCATAGATCAATTTTTTTTAACGCTCTATAAAGCTCATTTGTATTTGTACTAAATATGACGTAATAAATAAAATTGTAAAGATTACTTCAAAGAAATGCCTATAAATATTTATTCAAGTGTTCGTTACATTAATGCATGTCCTCTCCTACTTTTCAGTGTCATAGGTAGGTGTTAAATATAATAGTATTGTTGTAACAGTTTGAATTTTTGCAAATTATGGTTACTTTAATCAGGAAATTAATCTTTGAAGGTAACATAAATCATTGTACATGCGATAAAATAGGCTGGGACTATTAAGACATAAACGATTTTTATTTTCGAATTTTATGACATTTTATCGATTTTCATTTTAATGTTCTGAAGCGGCTTAAATGCACGTGTAGGTGCACTGCCTGAGGCCTCGGGTGCAATTCCTGAGACGAGTGAAACATTATTATTTTCCAAAATGTTTTTCTATCTGAGCATTTATTTACAAAAATATACCTAAGCATGTTTATCTGTTGTCCAGTATCCATGCAAACTCCTTAGTTTGGGACTAGATTGCAATATGTCCCGATATTTATATATTTGCCGCAGTTACTTACAAATCATCACTAAATTCCCATACATTCTTTCCCAGCTCGCCAACACCCACAAACACAACCAACCAAGACTGGGACCTGTTACCTTGTTTCAACTCCTCTGACCATACAACGACCGGGTACACACGATTGGACGTGTACCACGTGACGCTATTAACATTCGTCGCAGCAATGGGGCCGTTTGTGTTCTTTAATGTGCAGAAGACAAAGTATTTGCAGTTCCTGACGTCTGCTATGAGGTGGCTTGGTAAGGAGGTTTTTATTTGAGTGTTTAATAAGGAAAGGTATTTGGTGACTGCGTAGTTAGTGTTTCTTACTCATGCCTTGAGCTTGAGATTGAAAGTTTAAAATACCTTATGTCAATCTCGAGTTTTCTAATCAATTCCTTATAGAAAACAATACCCATATCTAAGATTTTTAAAGAAACCTCCATATTTACAATTTGTTTAAAAAGTAGTTACGAATAGAGATTACGAATAGAATAGTCCTTGTTCTAAAAGTACCTATGTCTCATTAGATGACTCCCCTAGATCCGGGGCTGACCAAACTGTCGTAAAATATTGACAAAGAAAAAACACTATCAAATGTATATAACTTAGATCACATGTGAAATATGTATTAACATGTACTTCATTTTTTATTGTTTCAGCATTCTCAATAATGATATCGCTGGCGATACGTCTATTGATCGGCCGCGGGCCCCAAGGCCACCCGCCGGCGTTTGACTTCACCGGAATGCCAACATTGTTCGGTGCTTGCGTCTACTCTTTCATGTGCCACCATTCATTACCCGGACTCATTAGTCCTATACGAGGGAAGAACAGACTAGGACTCCATCTAGCGTTCGACTACGCAATCATAAGCATCTTCTATCTCCTTCTAGCCTTCACAGGAGCATTCGCCTTCGCACAACTAAGCGATCTATACACATTAAACTTCGTACCTACAGACAACGAAAACATTTTTCTAGAAATTATCGAATATTTCCTCGCCCTATTCCCAGTTTTTACTCTCTCTACCAGTTTTCCTATAATAGCTATTACGTTGAGGAACAATTTGCAGTCTCTCTTTTTGGATATGACAAGGTTGGATTCGTACAATTTTGTGTTGAGGAAACTTTTGTTTCCTATCGTGACTGTCGTGCCCCCGGTGCTGTTGACGTACTTTCTAGAAGATATAAGTATACTCATCGAGTTCACTGGGTCATACGCCGGTACAGGAATACAATACTTAATGCCGACGTTTCTGGTTGTGTCCGCTAGGAGGCACTGTACGAATTTATTGGGCTTAGGAGTAGTAAACAGGTACAAAAGCGTATTTTCACACGTAGCGTGGGCGATATTTGTATTTCTATGGTCAGTTGTGTGTATAATACTTGTATCTGTACATATATTTGAGAAGAAATCATGACAATAAAATTTGTGAACAATAACGAACTATTAGAAGTAGTATGAGCCTTGAGCATAGATGGTTTTAAGAATTCTTGTTCATGAGTTACAATAAATTTAGGATTTAGAATTCAAAAGTTTTATTAATTAATATTGTAAATTATACCAGTCTATAAGGTAGAGGCGTCTCTCTCTTACCTATGATTTTAGTACAGTGAGGAGCATAAACACCATGCTTGCGTATAGTGTGTTAGTGATCTCAAAATCATGTTTTGTAAAATAGCAAACATGCGTCACTTGACCCAAGAATCAAATTCAGGGCTTTCGGACAGCAGGCAGGTTTCTCTAGAAAGTCTAGAACGTAGAGGCGTTATATTTTTTTCTTCTACCAAATTATTTTAATGTGAAACAATTTCTTATAAAATAATCAGCAATTTTAATTATTTCGCAGCCATTTTTTTTATTATATTGCGCAGAATTTTACTATAATGTATGTAATTATTATAAGCAAAAGATAAATATATACTTAACGCACATTTTTATTAAAACATGATTTTTATAGGTTTTAAAATTCGTTGTTTTGTAAAAAATCATATTTTTACTTTTTTTGTATAACATTTTGTTACCTCCACACCCAAAGAGCAAAATGATAGTCGTGATATAATGTCAATAATAAATTAATGTGAACGAACGATAATAATGTATTTTATTCGTATTTATAAGTATACATTCAATATATTAAATGCATTTATCGATATTTTTAAATGAGATTAACTTTGTTATTAAAAATCTAATGTCTTTTACTGTATTTGCATGTAAAGAACTTATTTAAAAAATCTTCGTTTTAGTAAAGCCGTACATAATAAAATAGCTCTACATATAATTTTGTGACGAAACGAACGTTTTCTCTCATAGTTACTTAATATGAAACCACAAATTTCATATAAATAATGGTTAAAACTAAAAAGAAATCAATAACCTAAGATTCTTTAAATATGTTCAATGTTCATAAAAATACTTAAGTAGATAAAAATACCATTGTTATCAATTATATTATCAATCACATTTTTATTCGTTCTACGCTCAAATTTTATGAATAGGCTTTTCTATAATTTTAGGTTTATTTACTCTGTATTTACTTATCATTATGTATTTGGATCTCTTTGCTTATGAGTGAATTTTTTTTAATGTATTTCTTTAACCTATAAGATATAGTGAACCTAAATGCATTGTAAAAAGTTTTACATATTTCACTATGGACTATATGGATGTTCAATCGTATTTATTTCGGCTTAGCTTTGCATTCACTGGCAAACATTTTTTATATTAATTTTAAAACGATTATGTAGCTAGAGAAAATTTGAATCGTGATTTGTCGATAAAAAATACCATATTTTACCCCCTTAAAGTATCCGACATCGATGCCCGGACACCCTGTATATAAAATATTTTCTAATTACTTATGCCTTCTCCACACTTCATATTTCCAATTCTATCATTCCTTTTTCAAAATCACTTGTGCCTTGTGCCAAAGTAACCATTTTTTTACCTAGTGTTACCCGCATATTGTATTATTTGTTACTGTGATAAAATCCATACATATATTTTTAATATACATAAGAAAATATAATTGACTGATGTTGATTTTCAGTGTTAAATATTTTTATACTTACAATAAATTGGTGCATTTATTTGTTGAATTTTATTTTGATCCTTGATCCCTTGATAGCGCAGGAAATTAGATTTTAAGACCTAATTACTTTCGATGACGCATATGGTAGTTACCCTGCCTTCATGAGTGTGTTAATGTTCATAGCTTAACAAAATTAAACACTTATTCAGCATAATATAATACGAGTAGGCTTAAAGCGCCACGTTTGGCTAAGGGTCTAGACAGACAGACTGCATTTCAACTGCAAATTGCATTTGGGATGCAGTTTGAATGCAGTTGACACGAATGTATGCGTTTGGTTTTCAATTGTAATGCAGTCGTTACAATCTGCAGTCGAAATGCAGTCTGTCTGTCTATACCCTAATACATGGTAGAGACTTGGAGTTAATTAAAATTAAATTGGGACATGAAAAAATAAAAAATCAAAATAAGTTTGAAGAAATTATTTATTTTTACTCTCATCATAATACAATGTTGTCACTTATTTCGCGTACATAAGCGACGAAGCCTTCCATTAGCTCAATTGACTTTGGCATGAAGTTACATAGTATTTGTGCTGCTTTATACGCACTAAACTGTTTTATATCTAAATAAAATCACTAAAATTTGGAACACTAACAAGCAGTGTATCGCACTGGCTTAGTTCACTGTACTCGATACATTAACGGTCGACGCATATACAGTTAGCCGTTGTATTTTCAACTGCCAGAGCGTTTTCGACTTTGTTGGTATTGAAATAGGATTGAAAATTTGT
Organism: Timandra comae; assembly: GCA_958496195.1. Taxonomy (NCBI): domain Eukaryota; kingdom Metazoa; phylum Arthropoda; class Insecta; order Lepidoptera; family Geometridae; genus Timandra; species Timandra comae. Next base: position 8,536,862 of record OY292363.1, on the reverse strand, counting down.
TCACAGAAGTCCGTTGTATATAGACTATTGTTTTGATTAATTTTCGATCTCTATTCAATAAGGCGATATTTATTGGAAGTGAAAAATGTGTGCTCTTCAGTTAATATGCGTCAGCCGTAAGGGAGATTTCACACGTACTACCATATTTATAACTACGTTTGCAACTTGTAAAATGGATTTACACTTTGCAGCAATATAAGCCATTTTAAGTTGCTACGTTGTATTGTACGTGTGAATCAGCCCTAAAATGTAATTGATTACTAAGCATGTATAAAAACTGAGAGACAATATACCAAGTTTTATAATAGTATTATTAAGTGAGTACGAAAACCACAAATATTGTACTAAAATTACATCAGATTTCCGTAAGTGACTAATTAGAAACTTAAATATTTTAGTGACAATACATGTGGGGTTTATTTATATAATAATTATATATTACATGCAAATAAATAAAAACACAAACAATACCGTCGCTACTTTGTGACGCGCAATCAATGAAATATTGTTTTTTGAAAAATAAAATCCGCGTTTTACAAGTAACTAATTTCAAAACTACGCCTACGATAAACTAGAATAAAAAAACATAAGCCGACTGAATGATTTTGGTAACAAATTAGGCAGATATTTATTCAATTTACAATATTTATTAAATAAACTAATTGTGCTGAAAAACGATGCTAATTTGTCCAAAACAAAAAAGAAACAATGTACATTTTGTTTTCATATTCAAGCAAACCATTTTCCCCGCATATATATTAAAAAATAATCACAATATTATGTATAAAATGAACAAACATTACAATGCATACATTACATTTAAATAAAGATGGGACATTCATATTACTCGCACATACATTCCTAATAATGTAATACAACTTTTAATAAAATTAAAACATATCCAGGAACAAGTATTTTGCTAAGTTAATTACTACTACCTGTCTTTATATTTCAATTAATTAAACGGTAATGTAGCAAAGTTCCAATTACAGAAAAATGTACGTTATCAATAATAATCATATTCGTAAACGTTCATAAAGTAGAATATTACTTTAATAAATAAATAATATTACAACTAGCCATCGATAATTCTAATAATAAATCATACGATTCGCATAAGATCTCGAATTTCATTTAGAATTTATAATTATTTATTATTCGATTAGTGGACCGATTACCGCCGCGTTGACGCACGATCAACGCGACTAACAAATCCGAACGCGACGCGCGTCGACGCGACATCGTGAATTTATAATATTACATCATAATAATTATAGTGGTGAGACAAAACAAGAGATAACAACGAATACGCCTACAGATCCGAAATCCGAACATCTAGAATCGAAAGGGACACGTTACGTTAGGGAGGGGGGGACACAGGGGGCGGCGTGGGGGGGCGGGGCGGCGGCTATAAGGCGGAGGGCGGCGCGGGCAGGTCGTGGCGGCGCAGCGCCGCGCGGAACGAGTCCAGCGACGAGCGCAGCGTCAGGCAGAACCCGCGCGACGCCGGCACCAGCGGGAACTCGGGCGCCGCCTCCGACGTCGGCAGCCCGCGCGACAGCGCCACCAGCCCCTCCAGCCGCCGGCACAGCGGGCCGGCCTGGGCCCGCATGTGCTCCAGGATCTCCAGGCGGAACGGCTCCGGCGGATTCATCACCATCTTGGTCATCGACTGCACCAGCTTCAGCAGCACCATCTCGTTGTACATGCGCGAGTTCTCCTTGCCTTGTTGGGTGCCTACGGGTGGATTCAATAATGATAATGTCAAATAATTTGGCTACTTTACAATTTTCTTGATACCGACTATATTATCAATATTTAACCAATAGACAAACCTTCCCCAGGCGCCACAAATAAAAAAAAACTAAAAATCTAAAACCACCCATACATACAGTAAATCGCCTTAGATTCGACTTTTATAATAGTTTCTTAGAAGCAAATTGCAAAAATATTTCTGCATTGTAGCGTACCTTTTTGTTTCTCATATCCGGCCTCGTTGAAGTAGGGCTCTGCGTTGAGTATGAGCCCCTGCAGCGAGACGATGACCTGCAGCAGCGAGCTGTCCTTGCCCCACACCTCCACGCCGCGCCCCGACCACGTGCCCAGCAGCGACACGCACACCTGGACACCGATACCATTAGCGAGTTTGCAGTGACACCTTTGCTGCTCATTTTCCGAGGGGTAAATTAAGCTTTTAAGTTTGCCTCAAGGTTGTAGATCTAATTCAGTGTGGATTTTGGGTTAAGAAGTATCCTTCGGTCAAGCTAGAAGATGATACGTGGTGTACTAAAACAAAAATCTATTCATTCACCCTCACTAGCTTTCTTATTTAGGGCGCCCGCGCGGGTGAGCACCCCGAGCGTTCGCTTCAAGCGCTCTCATCGCGCTGTTTTCTTCAAAGAACCGTCCCGAACCCGTCTCACGAAGCGCTACTTATATTATACTAGCTGCGCCCCCCGGTTTTACCCGCGTGAATCCGTAGCTCGTAGTATCATACAATCCCGGTACAAATTCACCATCATCGTGTGTTAAAAAAATAAGTAACAATGCCATTTATTGGTACGATTTGCGACTAAAAAAGTTAACAATAAAACATACTATTACTTATACAATATCCCATGGGAATTTCGGGATAAAAAGTATCCTGTGTTATTCCTAGTCATAAGAAACATCTGTACCAAATTTAATCTAAATCGATACATTAGTTTTTGCGTGAAAGAGTAACAAACATACAAACTTTTGCATTTATGATATTAGTAGGATTTAGTGTTTATGTACCTTCCCATCCTCGTAGAGGTTGGGGTTGAGGCGGTCGGTGCAGTAGGAGTGGTAGTGGCAGAGCGGCGGCGCGCGCGGGTACTCGCCGCCCAGCTGCACGTCGAACACGAACAGCCCGCCCTCGTACGGCGTCTTGGCCGGCCCCGCGATCATGAGGGAGACCAGGTCGATGCGGTCCTCGTAGCCGCGCACCCACACCTGTACACGAACACATATATTCATAAATATCCAAACCACCTGTCACACATGGCTTCGCTCAGAACTTTCTAGCTTTTTAATTGAGCTCTTCTCCACTCTGCACAGCTCCAATTCAAGTGAATTCGAGCCATAAAGGTTGATGCCCTGAGCTCCTTAAATCACGGAGTCTCCGAAAAACTGTTTCGTCACACTAAAGTTTATAGGTTTAAAAAACCAATCGGTTTTTGTGTTTCGTCTAAAACAATATCAAACATCCATCCTCACAAACTGATATGGTTAGATCCATATAGAAGCTACATTTATTCCACTACATTATAACTTCATTTCAATCATCTTACCCCCGGAGGCAGATCACTCTTCAACAATTTAATCTCTCTCTTCACAGCGGAGTAGAAGGTCCGTGGCTCTGACGGTTGTAGTATGGACAATCTGAACCTATGTGCGGCCGGCGCCGACTCGAGCACGCAGAAACCTTCACCATCGCTCTTGGGTTCCTGTTCACCCTCCATCTCTACGGGCTCAGCGGTAGCTAGCGGGGCTGCTTCTGTTGGTGGAGCTGTTGAGATATAAATTAGTGTTTCGTTTATTCGTCTTGTGAATGTATCTTCAACAAGGGCCTCTACCTATCTGGATTTAGGTGACAAGGGAACAACTCGAACCTCAACCAACTGTTTCATTATTTTGTGTCTATTAATTTACTATGAAAAAATATTATCATAACAAATATAATATAATTTAGAGCAAATTAATAAATGCTCAAAATATGAAAAGATTATAAATAGATTAGTACTTATAAAAAAGGGGTTGACTTCTTGTTCAAAGAGATTACGTTCATCGAAGTGCTTTTTTATGACAATAATTTGAGACAAATTTCCTTTCCTTTGTTTATAAATATTTTCAACAACATTAAACTCACCAACAGCAGTGTCAGTAGTAACAGTATCCGCGGCGACCTCGGTCATGGGCTCGTCACTCGTCTCTTTACTGTCATCCAGGTCGATTTCGATCTCAGCCAAGTTCACTACAATAGCACCGTATTGACTGCGCACACATATAGGATAATGTTAGTTTACAAATATTTATTAAATGATAGCTTTTAGCCAGTGTTTCAGCTTTTAGCTAGAGGTCGCAGACGACGTATAGAATAATTATTTTGTTTACTAACAACACCGCGGGACGGTGTTAGCGGAAATAACTACACTAAAATAATTGTTCAATTAGAACCAGTAGTTCCTGATATTAGCGCGTCCAAACAAACAAACAAACTTTTCAGTTTTATAATATTTAGCAGCTTTATATTACATTTATAAACATTGATGATCGAATTACATAAATGTATTTATGTATGTGTAAAGAAAAAGTGTATGTTTATCTGTTGTTTAGTGACCAAAGTACAAATATTGAATTAAAAGTCGATGTGTGATGGGTATAAAGAACTTAGGGCATTGACTTTTGCTATTACGATAAAAACAATAATATTATTTGTTTTGTATTATTACGTTTTTAAGCAACACTTTTAACTTAATTAGGCAAATATGGTGTTTAATATTCACTTTTATAGCTATGAAACCTACTTAATAAAAAATATTCCCATTAGAACTCAAGAAACAATATCTTTTTGTCAAAAACCTTCAATAAACTCGCAAAAAACGCACACTTTGCCACTATTACCTACCCGAACAACCAAGTCCATAGTTTGTATAACATGTTTAATCAATTAAAATGAACTTTCAAACTAAACACAACACTTTTAAGAGCCGTGATCTACCGCGCGACAACTCAAATTTCACTCACACAGACGCGCACGCGTGTCCGCATGCACACTGTCTATGTGGTGACGGCGCGCTCGCTCTGAATACTCCGGCCGAACGGTTTTGATCCATTGGAAATTATAAATTGTGTTAAAGTTATTGACAAAAGTATAAATACGAGTATATTTTTTTTTACGATTCGTAGAAGGTAGTATATGATTAGATATAATTTTCGTAATACCTTTCGATTCGATATTCCATTATTCACAACAAGGAATAATGAATAAAACAAATACTTAGTTTTTTGTTTTTAAAATAAGACATGATTTTTTTTTGGTAAGTAACGAAACTTTTTAAAAACAAAGCAACATACGAGTAAAAAAAAATCTATAACTTACTTGTGAATAATATATTTTTTGCCATAATGGGGTATTGATTTTTCATATACTAATTGCAGTTTTAGTTTTTATTAAAATCGCCAGCAATTTTCGATATTCCTTTCCATATAGTTTCGAATATCGTCTACCACGCCTACTTGAAAAATGCATTCTCTGTATATGTACAACATATATTATCGGGACAACCTTTTAGCGCTAAAAGCAGGACTTTCTAAATTATTTCGTTTCCTTTTTTGTTAAAAAAAAACCGACTTCAAAAACTAAAAAGTATAAAATAACAAATATGTAATGTAATACCTCTTATGCGATGTAGCACATAAATAAAATAAAAATGCGACCAATCCAAGCGGGCAAACGTTCGTTAACGGTCATCTCGAATTATAATTTTGTAGTTTATTTTTCTAATAGTTTTATTTCTTTGAGGCTTGGCACCGACTTCACACTTATCAATAGGTAACATACACACAAAAGTATAAATTAGCATCGCATAAAAGGTGTTTTAAATTAAATATTTGTTATTTTATACTTTTCAGCTTTTAAAGTCTTTTTTTTTATTACTTTTGAGTGTCACAACCTATCTGGTTGTAAAGGTCTCATCGATACAAATTAATCAAGCCCAAACACGAGGTAACTGCTGTTAGTCGTTGAAGAGTTCCCTCGACTATCTTCCAGGTCCATCATCAGATCGACTCTAAACCTTCATTTAATTATAATGCTTTAAGATAATTAACGAAAAACTTAACAAATGCACTAATCACCCTACGATTTTCTAAAGTTCCTCTCAATTTCTCTAGAATGCCATCATTAGATCCTGGTTTCCTTGACATGGGACCAAACGGCAAGTCCATTCTTTTGAATAAAAAAAGAATTTTAGTAATCGGTACAGAATTGACGGAGATATCGTTGAACATATTCATAAAAAAAAACATACCGGCCGAATTGAGAACCTCCTCCTTTTTGGAAGTCGGTTTAAAATAATGTTGTTTTATTGCTCATTATTTCTAAAACATTATTTGTTATCATAAATGTTAATATTTTTTTTTAATAAATAATTCAAATTATAAAACAAAAATTATTATCGAGTATCAAAACATGTTGATGAGTTATCGCATAAAATTCGTACGCGCCGCAAAGGTCAAACGCTCGGTAGGAGCGATACGTCCTCTCTCTAAAAAGCCTCGCGGCAGACTGATTTGAATTGTTTCGTGCGTCCGATTTTATAGTAGTTTTATGATGATTTTAAAATATTTGTAGAAAAAAAGACAATTTGTTTTAGAGATTTTTTTTTAGTATAATTGTTGTAGAAAATATTCTTTTATTATTTGAGGTAATTTTAATAACGTTTTGAGCATCATTTATCAACGTAAATTACGATTTTCTTGAGTGTGATTTTTACAAATTCTAACTTTATATTTTTTTCGATTTCAATAATAATTATAATAACAATTAAATTTTCCTATGAGTATTTCCTTAATAAGGATCTGGACTTTAAGTTTGTTTAATTTTTAGTGCTAAATTGGTCGAATTACTAGAATCCGAAGGCATGGAAGTTAATGCTAAAAGTGAAATTCAGAAAACATATGTTCAGTTTTCTTGATATATTTTATAAGTTTTCTGTATAATATTGTTTTTCTCAGAGTATTTTTTAGATGACAATATTTCCTTTAATTATTACCTAAAAGCATGTTTATAAAATACGCTTTTCATATAATATGACTAGATCAAAAAGTACAAAAACCGTCAATTATCGAGTTTCGGGTCTTAAATACTGTAAATAAACAAATTCATTTATAAAAAATTAACAAAACACTTTAAAACGTATGAAAATAAATTAATTATTCATTTATATAAAAAAATATGTCAAAATAAAACACGATAATCTTTGATCGTCGCTCGCATGATATTGGTATTATGTAAAATATTTATTTTAATGTTGCATTAACAGTCAAGGTGAGAACAATTCGTAGCCGGTTAACGGTTGCAAATGTTTTGGACGCAGATTTTTTTACGTACTATTTTAATTATGGCACTAGTGTGCTCAGTGTTAACCTGTTTTTGTGACATCCTTGATTTTAATTTTCTCATGGTATATAAAAGTATCGGTGTGTACGATTCTACAGTTTGCCCTACAGTGGGATCTCTGATTCATTTGGCTATTATCTTAGATAATGTATCATTCTCACTATACTAACATGATCAGTGATAGAGTGGTATTTCATCTACAGAAAGTCCAAGTCCAGTCCAAATCCATTCGTCGACTTGGACATGTCAAAACTATAAGACTTTTTGGCAGTATAAAATGTAATATAATAACAATTCAACATTATTTTATGACACAGTTAAATCGTTTAACAAATTGTTACACATAAATATGTATGAGTATGTAAATTTGATTATTTTGCGCTATTTATATTGTTGTAATATTAATGTGAATTTTTGAAAGCTCAATAAAGGATTATTAACTGATTTAGTTCTAGCTTTGCCCTGTGGTTTTAACCGTTTTGATATTAATCCTGTATAAAAATTGTGTATAAAAATGTGGCCTAACCTTAAGTAATAATGATGAAAAATAGCAATAACAAATGAACAAGCAATATCATTATTTCCTTTATTTTTTATCTGTTTGGAGTCGACACGCTAAGAAGAAGAATAGTAATAATAAAATAATTCTTGGAAACGGTACAGTAGTATCTGAGATTTACTTATTCAAACATGCAAGGTTGACTTTTATTATTTCATTACCAAATTCGATGAAAATTATTATATAGGGATATGTCAACTCTATTGATATTTTATATATTATTGATATAAACTACTTTTTATCTCAATATTTACATAGAATGTTTATTCTATGTAAATATTGAGATATATAATATACTTACATATTAATAAATAAATAAAATATAATCAATCAAAATAAAATAGTAAAACTTAATTATAATGAGTGAGAAAAGCAAGCTTAAAGTTGTTAGTAAATGCAAATAATAACTAAATGATTCAAGTATTATGTGAATGATATAGAACACTGTTTGCGCTTTCCAACCTTGTAACATTTAACATTTTTTTATCTTTATAACTTTTTAATTACCGTTTTATACCATAGTGATGAATTATTATGACATGTATATAAATGTAAAACCTACATTCAATGATGACTTATTATTTTTAAAAAACATACTCCATCAAAATACCGATTAAACAACGCATACCATAGCATTAAAGTCATATAAATCCGTTCAATAATTCTATAATAATCTATACCTCGGTCATCCAGACAGACGGGCAGACGCTCATCAAGGATTTCCTTGTACATAACTGTTTGATAAACCCTGATATGCATCTATCTATAAATCTAATAGATCCACTAATTCTATGTGATAATATTGTTTAGGTATCTTCCTAAACTAAAACGACCTTGACTTTGAATATAAACAAGCTACGTCACCCGATTTAACATGTTAGCTTCGTTCGTAAACGAGAAACGAAACGTGAAGAAGCACTTCCTTCCTTCCTTCTTTGATAAATTGCCTATCCAACATTAAAATACGCTTTAATTTGAACCATTAAGTAGTTCTGAGAGTAGAGTGTTTAACCAAACAAACAAACTCATCAACTTTATAATATAGATAACAATATAAACAGGAATTCAAAACAATGAATGATAAAAAACTATGAGACGTAAACAAGTTAATTATTTAGTATAAGAAACACAAAAAGCGGACGACCTTATGTCATTGAAGTATTAAAGATTGCCAACCATATGTTTAAATGTATTCTTGAATATTCTAATTGAGTATTCACCAGTGGCGAGGGGTCTATACAAGACGATTCCTACCGTCTTCCCTTTTGAAAACAGACCAACTTACACTACTAAACTCTAAATTATCTAACACTCATACTTCAACTATATATTAACGACACCTACTTACTTAAACCACATATTAAAAAAAATATCTGTTTTTAATACTTAAATCAAATTATAATAATAATTCACTAAAAGAATACATAGCGTAATAGTCATCGCATAAGAAACGATCTAACTACCTCATACTGAAACAAAATCATAATAATCATTAATTACTAAAAGTTACGGTTCAAAATCGCTTGGAAGCACCTAGCGCTATACAAAGTTACAATACACCTACATCGAATAAGAAACGATCTAACTACCTCATACTGAAACAAAATCATTATAATCATTAAATGCTATGAGTTACGGTTCAAAATCGCTTGGAAATAAAACGTTTTCCCTTGCAGGTCTAACGCCATACAAAAGCGTATTCACAACTACATACAATGAACCGTTCCGATACAAAATTCACGCACACATTGAAACATATTCGCACAAATTCACGCCCAAAAATAAGACGCTCGGCCACCGTCTTGCTACTAGATACTATTAACTATTCTGTGCCAGCCAAGGATCAGACCAGAGAAAGAGAGAGAAAGAGAACACGGCTGTTGACGTTTTGCAAAGAGTATTCGCGTATGTCAAGTGTCATGCCATTTAAGTTTTCGCGCGTTGTAAAAGTTTGTTTTTGTTTTGTTGATTTTTACGATTTTACATGATAATATTATTTACGCGACTTATTATTTCATGTAGTATTTGTAAAGTTATTATTACGTATACCTCAATTGTAAATTTGATATAATTACTGAGTTAAATACCTAAATTCGATATTATTGGTTTTCGTGTTGTGAAGTGTGAAAGTTAAAATAAAACAAAACAAAAGTTTATTGCATATTGAGCAACTGTGTCTTACTGGATAACCTGCTGGGTGAGAATAATTTATTTAGTAAATTGGACTTAAAATACTACTTGAAAGTAGGGTGATTTCTTGATAAGTAAGTAATAATATAATCTTTTTAGATTGATTTCAACTAAAGGTTATCAAACGACCTGTATGAAAGTATACTCGTATTGTTCTTAAAACTACACAGTTTTTTTAAAATTGAATAGGTGTTAGTCTATTGAAATAGGTTCAACTTGTACAACTGAACTTTTATACCAAATTGCATGCATAATTATGATGATTGCAACATATTTTTTGTTGCATTTTTTAGTTTACATTTAAATTACATCATAACTATTACACACATAAAATATGAATGAAATAAATGTAGTGAAATATAATTTATTTAAATAATAAAATAACTAAAGAGGCAGAATTAATAAAACTAATAAATGAAACATATTTTTTTGCACCTCCAGTGCCACCCATAAGTAGAAGTTAGTTAAATTAGTTATTAATAGTTAGTTCTGTTATATAAAGGAGGCAGCAACTTCAGAAAGTATACAGATTACCTAATTGTATAATTTTATGAGATCTGTCTCCGGTTTAATTTTTTAAATCTCTTTTTTATATTTAAATGATAACGGGGTATATAGCATAAAGTGTTTTGTTTCCTGTGTTTGTTATTTTAGATTCAAAAGTATATAAATCCGTTAGAATTTGAGTGTTTATCTTTATGTAAGCAAACAAATAACAATACAGCTGAACCGATTTTGATGGGCTTTTCACATAGCAAATGGTCAATATAATAAACAGTAACTTTTATGTTATAATTAACAAAGAACAGCAAGAAACGTATTTCTTGAGTAAAGTCGCGGAAAAAAGTTTGTCATCAGTCCCATCCAAAATTAATGTAGGCGTCGTTTTTTTTTTGGATCGTCTTCCCTTTCGGAAAATTTCACCCCTCGCCACTGGTATTCACATGTAATTATATACGTCAACAATAGTTTTTAAACTACTCATACTTTTAACATCCTTACTAGTATTAGAAAAAAGTAACTCTGTCTGTCTAATACCTTTTCACGGCTAAACTACTGAACCGATTGACTTGATAATTGGTACAGGGGTAGCTCACGGTCTAGTTGTTGTTTTATCCCGGGATCGGGAACTATGCGGGTAAAACCGCAGTGCACAGCTAGTTTAATACGTTTAAGGGCTGATTTTTCCATCGCCAGATAACTTTTATTCGACGAATAAAATTGACGTTTGACAGTTTTTGTATGGAATAACTGTCAAAATTTCTAAGTTATTCCTCGAATAAAGTTATCTGGCGATGGAAAAATCAGTCCTTAGACTAATTTATAGTAAGCAGTTAAGCTGCAATTAGACGACTCTCTTACTTTGGTCCTTGCTGTGATATGTGCCATTTTAGGTGTAAACCAATCTTGTGAGGTCTTTAACTACCCGTAACTACTATCCACTAAGTTAGTGCGACAACCGTGACCTACATCATAGATAAATATTTCAGTACTACAACAAACATACACGGTCTTATTTGCGTTACATTTTAAACTTAGTTTAAGCATTTGACATTTGTCAGTCAAATCTGTCACTTTTGTCTTTTGACAGTATTCAAAATTGTACTTAGATCAGATTGTAAAACCTGGTTTAGTATTAAACCAGAATAAAAATGCAACGCAAATAAGGCAGACAGTGTTCTATAGTAAAATGTTGATGAAAACCAAACATAAAGTCAATATATATAAATAAAAATGGAGGCTCACACTGAAAAGTGGTAGAGTGAATGCTCTTCACCAGAGTTTCGCTTTTTCATTAAGCTGTTAAGGAATTCGGCCAGCTCGAGAGGCCGTCGCCTGCGAAAGACAAAAAGTCTTTTAAAAACATATAATAAAGCATATTTAAAGAATACATCAATTAAACATTGCAGAGACCCTGTACAAACAGGTGGACATCAATATCTAATACGAAATAATAATAAACAAACTTTAGCTTTAAAGAACAAAATAGTTAAGTGGAATTTTTCTCACTTTCAATGTTGTACAATAAATTGTAAAAATAAACGAAATAAATAGTGATTCAAATAAACAAAAATATATTTAATATAGGTTGTATTGTAACAAAAATGCAAAATATATGACAAAAACTACGTGAATAGTAACTTTTATTTGAAACACTATTACAACTAAGAAGCAAGATGGAAAATCAACAAATATAGTTCTACATATTTTAAAAATTATAACAGAAGTATTATTCATACTTTTTTGGTTTTATTTATTACAAATTATATAAATTTTGCTTCAAAGCTGTCTAAGTCTAAATAAATTACAAAATAAAAGGATATATTCATCAGCAACTAATGTTATATTATGATATGTGTTTATAATGTTTAACGATTTCTTTTATTTATATAACGAAAACTTAATACTCGTATGTACAACAATATTGATATGTACTTCGATAAATTATATCCAATTTAACGTAAGTTGCTGACAATCTACATAGCAAATGTGTTTTCAATTTAATATTTACTATTTTTTTCAATAATACTAAGGCTCTATTTGACGACCTTCAAGTAAAGTTACTCGCCAAGTAAGGACTTTGTCTCTTAATTGATATCAAGTGACAAAGACAAAACACGTGAGTAGATACTCGGAACGTTACTTGAAGATGGTGAAATAGGCACTAACACAAATAAATTCTAAAAAGTAAATCTTTAAAGTAATTCTGGTCCCATACTCAATTTAAATGAAACAAAAAATATTTGAACCAAAACAGAACATTCTATGTTACATAATAGCATATATTATAATATGTGTACAATAAAAAATCTAATGTTCTACATGAAAAATAGGTCATAATGGCCGCAGGGAGGGGTGGGATACTTAATATCAACAAGCTCGTAAATGCTCGTATAACATTTGAGACTCCATTCGAACTTATGATTAAATATCCTTTCCAAATATATTCAATGTTTATGACCTAAACCCAGATTCTTATGAATAATTATTAATATCAATGGATTAAAATTATCCTATTAAATACGTTTTTTCTTCGACGAATTATCTTATCAAAAAATTAAGAAAAGCCCATTTGGAAATCACAAATGAACCGTTTATGTTTTAAGTCATTGATTATGTGATTCGTTGACAATGTATACTGTTGACATTTTGAACCGTTTATGTTTTACATCATTGATATTGAAGATTTTTGAATAATTGAACTGTTGATTAAACGGTGTTGACATTTTAACTGTTGATATTTTGCTTGTTGATATTAAGTATCCCACCCCGCAGGGAGACCTATTTTCAGATACGTACTAGAAACTTTCTATTGTATCGTAACCTTTAAATACCATTATAGTTCAATAAGCAACGTCACATATTTAACAGTGCATGCATGGAAAACTATTCTCATAAACATGCACTATGTAAAACATAAGAGAAACTTATTTAATTAAAATAATTTGTAAATCTTTTAGATTTTAGACTGGTTTTAATTGAATATAGCCAGGGTTTCTCAAAGTGGGGCACGCGAGGGTTAAGGGTTTAGCGGGTTTTAGTAGGGAGTTTATCAAATATTTAAGTAATGGTGGCTTGATGACATAAATAATGTTTTGTGGCATTGTATTTGTTAGTTAAAACCCGTAATCCGTTCGTGGAGCTTTAGGCAGTGGTCCCACCGATGAACTATCAGCGAGTTTCTCGCCCAAGAAAAGGACAGTGAACATGCATTGGACGAAATGTACATTCACTGTCCTTTTCTCTCGCCTAAGTTTGAGAAACCCTGAGATAAACCAACAATTAAATCGTGGCGAGGATGTTTCCACTACGGGAATCGTTCTAGTTTGAAGAGTGCTTGAAAGGGTGTCGTATTTTGGGTATACGCCCAGTATTTTATCAGTTCAATCTGTCAGATCATAGAATTGAGAGTGATTCTCTAACTCAAAAATCTATTTTACGTCCACAAGAATGATTAAATATATCGATGATTTTGTAACATCATTTAAACTGATGCGAATCTGTAGCTTGTTTGCGTCCGTCAGTTCGAGCAAGACTGATGGACTGAACTGATGAAATACTGACGATATACACCCTTTTATGTAAAATGACCAACTGTTCGACCAAATTAAGGTCTTAGTGAGACGGTCAGACATTCTGAGCTAAGATCTTAGTACGAAAGGCTGTAACTAATCTAGTTTTGTGTATAAATAAAACTATTTGTATGGACAAAACATACATAAAATAAACAATCAAACTCACCGGCTGATTTCCGCGTGTGCCTTCTGTAACTGGGTGTGTATTAGAGAGCAGAGTTTGTAGCAGACGTTGCGTGTGGAGTCGTCCGGGTCGTTAGGGTCAATTGTTACTGTTGACAATAGAAGCCTTGTTAGTTCTATTGAATAAGTGGCTGAAAAAGTATGTATGATAAAAATACTAGAACTGAGTAAAGATGTTCCTTAAACCTTAGAACTAATAGAACCCTGGTCAAGGGGCTTTGCACACTACTGGTTGTCTCTTCTAAAGGACGCAAAAGACGTATGTTGACACGCAGGCGACGCAGGCCACGCAGGGCAGAGCAGAGCAGATTTTGTGTTGCATGGCACGTCGCGAGAGAGAGCAGGACAGACACATGTCTGCATCGCACGTGCCTGCTCTACTCTGCGCGGCCTGCGTGTCACCATACGCCTTTGCTGACTCACTTGATACATCGTTTTAAACAGGCCTTCAGGATAGCGTTCTATAATATATGTGCCTAATCGTGGTCTCCATTTATGAATTATGCTTACCTCTCACAGCGTGTCATCATGAGATTAATAACTGAATATACTTACGATCGAATTTTGCAGCGCTGTCAGTGGACATTTCTGATCCCGTCAAATGAATCGGCTCAATACTGAGATGCAAGTTCTTTTTCGACGGGACGGCTTCCATCTGTTTGAAAACGTTCTGTTGAATAGTAATTTTAGTTGTAGTATTGATACAAGTGTACAATAAAGTTTGTAAGGCATTTGATCAGAAACTGAACGACGCGCATATCGCCTCTCTATAGAAGCAGTGGTCTCAATATTTGTGTATCTTACATAAAGTTGAGTCCAAAAGAGCGCGGCACCACACGTGGCAAGTTGGGTCGAGATTAGAGCAAATCGTTGCAAGCGACTGGTTGGCTCGTGCGGCCCTTATCCTATCTCAACGCTGCTTGCCACGCGCGACCGCAAGGCTATTTGGACAAGATATGTTGAAAATACGGAAAGTTGTACTGACTTCCATAGGTTCGTCGAGGGTCGCGGGGTCCTCCGGCGGCGGCGGGTCGGGGTCGCGCGCGGCGGGCGGCGCGGGCGGCGCGGGCGGCAGGCCGGGCGGCGGCGCCGGCGCGTCGTCGGGCGTGAACAGCCGCGCCAGCTGCTCGTGCACGCGCCGCTCGCCCGCGCGCGGCGTGCTCGCGCCGCGCTCGCGCACGCGCTCCAGCAGGCCCTGCCACCACACGACGTCACTCACACATCAAGACACGCTACGCACGCGACGCTGCCATACAGATGAAATTTAATCGCCGCGTGGCCGGCCGGGGGC
Source organism: Timandra comae (assembly GCA_958496195.1). Classification (NCBI taxonomy): domain Eukaryota; kingdom Metazoa; phylum Arthropoda; class Insecta; order Lepidoptera; family Geometridae; genus Timandra; species Timandra comae. The sequence continues at coordinate 8,521,416 of OY292363.1, read as the reverse complement.
TGTCTGCGTAGAGTGCGTGGCGGTGGGCCCGCGCCCTCACGTCATCAATCACTCATGTTTGTGATGAGATTAAACAGCATTATGGTATCAGTTTAATATTGTCAAACTCACTATTCGTAAAATGTGAATTTTGAACGTAACTAAACTTTGCATAATTATTTATTATTACAACGTATGTCCCATAGAGAAAATTATTCGATCTACCCTCCGTTTTACTTACCAAAAAGTGATCTTCGTGGAAGTACGAGGTCCCCATAAGTCGGTCCAGAAACCGACAATCCTTGTACAGGTTGAGCAGCTTGCGCATAATCTAAAAGATAATTTCCGAACATTATTCATAGCGTTTCGTTAAAACTAAAAGCCATTCTACATGTCCTCGCTACAGCGTTTTCTTGCCTTGTGCGGTCTTCTGACGCTCGCCGTTTGTATAGCAATTGGAAGCGAAAATGTTGTTAAACTATAATGATGAATTGCTAAGATGAATGATTTAGTATCGAAATAACCAGACATATGTATTAGAGAGAGGATGAACAGTAACATAAATAAAAGCCTTGAAGTCATATCTTTCTAAAACTCAGACGTCTATTGATGTGAGTGACAAAAGCTTTAATGTATTTTTCATCCCACTAGCTCGGAAAGTATGTTTTTCATCCCACTAGCTCGGAAAGTATGTTTTTAATCCTCGAAATCTGGAGGTAAAAGTCGATTTTAATCTCAAGAGTGGAAAGTATCGGGGTCGCTGTGACAGCCCCTACAGGACCCAAGGCATTTTCCACAACTGGGAGTAAAAGTCGTTTTTGCGCTCTAGAGGTTAAAGTAAATTTGAATTTAGAACATTCGTAGGCACTGAGTGTGATGATGTTTTGAATACATAAACCATCATACAACTTTTTTTTTATTTAAAATTCAAACTCGGAACCTTCTTGGTGTACAAGACTTACTTATTTTTTAATTTGCATGGCCCGTGATATTTTATTTTCATTTAATATTGTGATTATTTTATGTTTCCATTTAGTAATTTCCTCGCTGAGGGGGGGATGAAAAATAATGTGTTGCACTCGAGTGCAAACAATTTTTAACCTTGTGCTCCTTTGAGTCCCTCGCTAACGCTCAGGATTCTTATTTTGAATCCCTCGCTGCGCTCGTGATTCAATTTTAGAATCCTTCGCTGGCTCGGTCCTCAACTGGAGCCCCGGTTAAAAAGCAACTTTGCACTCTTGTATAATAAATAACTATTGTGTGATTTTTGGATAGATGTTTTCCGAGACTATTTTATTTGGTTTGGTATTAATGTAGGTGGAGGTGGTGGTGTGGGGCCTACCTCCTGCGTCTGCAGCGCGGGGTCCCGGGCGAACATGTCCTGCAGGCGGCGCATGGCGAGGCGGCCGCGCTCGATGTGCGCGGCCACGCGCGGCTCCAGCAGGCGCGGCACGCCGCCCGCGCCCACGCCCGGCGCCACCACCAGCCCCAGCCGCAGCCCCGCGCCCTCCGCGCCCGCGCCCGCCGCCGCCCGCGCCGCCGCCGCGCCCGCCGCGCCCGCCGCCGCCGAGTCACCGCTCACCTCCGACACCTCTTGCAGGGTGAACACGGCCACTGTGCACGGGGACACAGGGGTTATTCGACGTGATTTTCGAATAGGGATGATGACTACTTTTTATCTTTGACCGTCAAAATAGAATGTTAAAAACTAATATTTTTTCTTATTTTACGTAATCACAAAATTACAGATATGTATATTGAATTTGAGTGAAGGCATGACGTCAGGTTTGAGTACATTACAATTCCATTCTCTTTAACCAAACATCATCCCATCCTCACTTGAGCCCAACGTAGCCTACCTTGCAGGTCGGGCGGCGCGGGCGGGTGTGCCTGCGGCGTGGGCGGCAGGTCGGGCGTGCGCGGCTCGGGCTCGTGCGCCGAGCTCTGCGTCTCCCACGAGTCCTCGGAAGCAGACCCTTCCGAGCCCCATAATTCACTCTCTTCACTGTCGTACTCGCCCACCTACACAATAAGTGCTTAGTTCACAATCTTTAGACTATAAATTACGTGAAACGAATCATCAGATCTTCCCAGCCAATTTTTTTGTCTAACCAGATATTACTTAAGAGTATTTACCTTATAAAGATCCTGTGGCCAGCACATGCTTGTGTGTCCGTCCACCCACCAAACTTTCACTCTACCGGATGGGAAGTTATCAATCACCTGCCAAACGATAGAATTCGTTATTTTTATGTAGGGCTAGTTTTCTGCCATCAGACCAATCTCTCCAAAGAAGCAGAACTTTATTGTAGTTATTTATATTAACCTGTCCAGCAGTACAATTGGAGTCCTCGCCGGTGAAGTTGGCGACGCGGATGACGACGGTGCCGGGCCGGTACTGGAAGTCGGGGTGGTCCTTCAGGTCGTACACGCTCATCTCGCTCTCGTACAACATTTTGGGACTGTAACAACAGATAAAAGTTAAAAAATATACGTGAAGAACAAAGAAATCGCCATAATAATTGGGGCAAATAGTTATGAAATGAGTTTCAAAGTTTACAACATATTGGCGAAGATCGAAATCTTTAGCGTTGGCACGAAAAGTGAAATTAGTGTAGAAAAGCCAAGGAGAAAATTGAGACAGATATGAAAAATATTAATAAAAATTTGCCTGAAAAGGAGTTAATTTTAATATTTTTTTAAGAATCTCATTATCATTTTGTATACTTACATAGGTTCATCAGTACTGGTGTACGTTTTGTACCAGTGCACGATGGCGGTGCGTCCGTGGTGATCAACACGCTGTACCACGCCGTATTCTCTGTGCTTTAACTGGAAAATAGATCTTATTACGATTGGTTTAAGGATCACAATTACATAACTTTCATAGAATACAAGCGAATTACGTTTCAATGAAAAAAGTATCTTATTATGATTGGTTCAAAGGTCATAATCACAAAATGTTGTATTGGTAATTTCATAGAATACACTCAAAGTAATGAGATATTTTTTTGTATATCAAACCTGTTGGTTTTCCTCAACGTTAGCAGCGCCGCTGACCACGAAGTCTCCAGGGAAACACTCTTGGCCATCGAGGTGATGGATGGGATACAACTGAGTTGAAGGTATGCCCATTTCTATGGTTCCATCCTGTTACATAATATTTAAAGTTTAGGGTGAGGTTAATTAGTTTATGTCTAGGCGACAGCTAGTATGTAGTACTCTGTATCTAGTATCTGTATAAGAGAGTGTGTCGTGCGACTGTGTTTATATGTATGAGCGTCTGTGCGTATGTGTGTTTCTGTGTGAGTGCCTATATGCGTTCGTGCGTCTCTGTGTGTGTCTGTAAGCGTCCATATGATTATGTGTGTCACCGTTTGTGTGTATGCTGTGTGGTTGTATGTATGTGTTTGTGTCGCACCTGCCAGACGACGTTGGCGCGGCTGGTGGTGTGCAGCGTCTCGACGACGACGCGGTCGTTGAGGCGCGGCGGCGGCGCGGGCGGCGCGCGGCGCACGGTCCGCTTGAGGCGCTTGCCGCGCAGCAGGCGCACGGCCAGCTGCGGCGAGCGCTTGCCGCGCTGCGACGCCGCCGACGAGCAGCGGGACGACCACGTCGCGCCGCTACCACAATACACCACCACTTCGTACAACGCAAGACTCGCATCCCAAACAGTTATTTACTTAAGGCCAAACTCAGTAGTCAGGTCGCGGCAGTCAGGTGGGGACTGACGAAGAATGTGGCCTTAAGAATCTCTATTATATGCAACTAGCTGACTACATTCGCACGGTGTATAAAGTTACGAACAAATAGCTAGATCTCACTGGCCTCCGAGTGGCATTGGGCATGGCTACATGCTCAGCGATACTCAGTTCTCCGAAAAATCAGTACTAAACCTTCGTGACTCATTATTTAGAAACCCGTGTCAACTTGTACTTGCTTCCTCTCATGGACAAATACGAGTCAACTGAAATGTCATTAGTATGATATTTTATGTTACCTATCTGTGTCACTACCATCGCTGCTAGTGTTCTCCCAGTTATCAGAGTCGTCGTCGTTGGCACCGAACTCCGACTTGCTGTCGCCGTTTAGCAGAGAATTGTCTTCTCGGTTCGGCTCTGGGCTGCACAACAAAACAGTTTTTGACCATATTGCTTGGAGAATCACTACATAGTATTAAACAAAGTCGCTGTCTGACTGTCCCTATGTATGATTAAATCTTTAAAACTATGAAACGGATTTTGAATCGGTTTTCTTCAATAGATAGAGATTCAAGAGGAATGTTTTTGGCATATTTTTATCCCCGTACTCTCACGGGAGCGGGAACTACGCGGGTAAAATCGCTGGACGTTACAAGCTATAGTTTTACATATCAATTATTCAGAAAAATTAAGTACTAATCATACCTGATTCCCGAGTCATTCTTCTCCTCTGTAGCCGTATCTTCCTGACTGCTCGCCATTGGCATAGAGACGTCGCCGATCGGCTCGATCTTGATACTGGGACACTGGTTGCCATCATTCTTCAAAATGTCGTCGAGAGATTCCAACTTTTCCTCAATATTGTCATCTACATCCATTTCAATCTGAAAGAAAAATTAAGCACTGTGATACGAAGTCAGAAGAATATTAACGTTGTAGGTTGCACATTTGCTTTTTTTCAAATTGCGTTTTACTCTCCTTTGTAATTTATGTATTTTTTAACCTGCTTCTTCTTTTTCTCTACAAGTAAGTTCTAAACCTCCCCTACCTATTTTTTCGAGCCTGACGTGACTGATGATCAACTTCTAATGAAAAGTGTGTGCGTAGTTTTTGATACCCTAGATACAAGTTTCAAACTTAGTTAGGGGTCAGTACTATAATGAGATGATGTACTAAGTGCTTATGTTATAAAAAAAGTAAGTACTTTAATTTTGCTACTAAATTACTAACATAAATATTTGTAAATGATTTTGATCTGCTTTGTGATCTTTATTAATAAAATAAAAAATATAAATAAAATTTTAAATAAATCATACCTCAGTACTCTTAAGTTTCCGGTGTGAGGAAGCGCGTTTCTTGGGCCGCGAGGGCACGTGCTCCGCGGTAGTGGTGTCTGTTTTGGATGTCTTCTTAACGGGACGCGTTTGTTTACGTAGATTCCTGTATATTTTACCTGTAATACAAACGTTTTATACTTATTTTATTGAATTAAGACTAGACTATAATCACCACCTATGTTATGAAGGTTAAGTAAGAGTTATGTAACCTTTTAGATGTTTAAGTGTGAAGTTAAACAACAAAACGGTTTGGGAGTTCCCGTTTTTCCAACCATTTAGTTTATTTACAAATAGCATTTATCCCGACATTCCCAAAGGAACGGGATTTAAGTGAAATATGGCTAGTATTTCAGATATAAATGAGTTTATACACCATCATCTTTATATTCACTCAAGTAATCTAACTAACACCAAAATTCAGTTAACAATATCACAATAATACATACTTTGCTGTTTCCTCCACTGTTTCTTGCTGACGAACGTGTCTTCTGGGCCGATCACGAGGAAGTTCCTATCGCCGACCTGCAGCGTGCACGGCTCAAACACGTTCAACAACTTCAAGTTCTTTAGATCTTCCCCTGGTGGTAGAAAATACAATTTTAAGTATTAAAAACCAATTGTGACAAGAATATTACATGAAAACCAATTTATATTCTAATAGATTTTCGGAAGCAACATAATCACTACTAAACCGACAACCTTAAGAGCGAGACCCCATGAGAGTTGCGCGCTGCGTCGTCGCAACGGGACAAAGCGTTGTATATCACACCTTTTTTTGTTGTCCCTGGGGAAATGCGTTGACGCATCCCCGCGCCGAAGTAGCGGGGTATGTGAGACTCACCCTCCACCAAGATGGAGCGGTGGAGGTCCTACCCGCTAAAACCCCCGGGGGCGACATCGCCTGGGCGCTGAGTGCCGGCGCAACGGAAGGCGGGCCGCACATCCGCGACGCCGAGTTCTTCTGCAGAGCTTCTCCTCTGGACACGGAGCGTGCCCGGACGACAGACGTTGTATACCACACCTGCATTGCGTTGACGCTGTGACAGCACAAGGGTACACAGCGCATCACCCTCCCACTTCGCCTATTGTATGTCGATCAGTTGACGCGACGCAACGCAAACACTAATGGGGCATCAGTTGTTTTAGGTGTTTCGTTTCTTAGCTGTATTACTTTGTCGTGTAATTTTTAATGGTGTATATTAAACAAAGTATGTTACCTTCTACAAGGAACTTGGGTTGTTGAGTGGAGTTGGCTTCATTGGGTTGTGTACTCAGAGCCCGGCATTGCCAGTGGACGCTCACACTGTCCGTCATCACCGCTTCTACTGTAAACTGGGGAAGAAAGTCATACTTATGTTATAAATTCTCTAATTCTAAACCATTTTCTTTAATTACTACTGTTCTGCTGCAATTAGTCACAGCATGATGTTTTAAAGCTTTTCTTGATTAATTGGGATTCCAAACAAAGTTTCAATTATTTAATTAATTTTGGCAGAGTGTTGAACCATAGTTTTGATTACTATAAATATCATACTTTTACTACTGAATAGTAACTCTTTATAGTCTAATAGTCTGCTTATAGTTTTCAAGACTAATTGCATTTATTGATAACATCACAAAAAAAAACTGAATAGTAATATAAGTTTAACTTTGAGGGTATTTAAAAATATTCTCACAGAAGAAATAAAAAAGTTAATGCATTATACCTTATGATCATTCATCTTATGTTTCCTAGCAGCCTTCATTTCTTTAGTGATATTTAACCAGTTGGCGTTTTCCAGAGATCCTAGGGACCCATAGACTACCTGGCCTGGATAGTACTCTGCTGATGTGTATAGAGTAGAGCGGCGACGGCGCATGGAGTAGTCTTCGAGTGGACACGATTCCAAGTCCGGGTACTCTAGACGAGAACCATCAGCTGATACCAGCCGAAGTTTACTGTGTACAGCCTGGATGTAAAATACAGGATATTTTTAGTACTTAGACTAAAAAAGAAACTCATTACTCTACTGGTAAAGGAAAATATCACAAGTAAGCCAACCTAATTTGATATTTGTTAATGATGCCTTTAATTTTTAAAGATGAAGGTGTTTTGCTAAAAGCTGATAATAATGTTGATGATTACATGCAGAAATCTCATATTATGTACAGTCACCAGTCCGCTTTTTTGCCATCTATGTATATCATTTATAAGTATTAATAATTTACCTTAGAAGTCCCAACCCAAGAATCCAAGCATACAGCCAAATCGGGGGTGAACTCTTCTAGCGGCTGGAGTCGTTCACTAGCCACATTGGGTATAACGTGTTTGGTGCCAACAATCTGTAGGGCGGCCGTCATGACAATATCACGACAGTAGCCGCGCTGTGTGTCTTTCCCTGTGATCAGACGGCGGACTACATCGCCTGGCATCAGGGAACGGTCGGCCAGTCCAACCTGATAAATAAAGTAAGAAAAAATTTGAGTTTATTAAAAAAAAAGTTGTGCTGAAGCCACATTGTATTAAGGTAGGAAAATGAAGATGATGTATAGTAAGAATATTCTATAGAAATCAAGTTGAAGGTCAGATAGATGTGAAATAGTATAAAATGTTTATTCATATACAATTTAATTTACTGATAAGTAGTAGTAAAACTACTGTGATGGTACATTTACAATAACTAAGAGTCTGGAAACTTCTATCTATATCTTACAAGTGTACATTTTAGGTTAAAAATTTAAGCTGTTCCGAGCTAGCAATATCTTACACCATTCAAATGTTAACTTATGTAGAAACCACCAAGGTACTGCTTCTAAGAATGTCATTACTTTAAAAATAATACATAATTTTTAAATAATAAAAATCTTGTAACAAGTTGATATTGAACTTGCATTTTAGCGACAATAATACTAAGTTACCCTATTAGAACTAATAGTTTGTCTTAAACTCTTCAAAAACATTAATTGCTTTATTGGAATAACTTACTAAATTAAAACTAATGATTAGTTTTAGATATTAGAACAGTTTTAAACTTTTAAGAGCATTATTATCCCAATAGAGTAATTGTTCTGAATCTACCCATTTGTTTTGATAAAATTGAAGGTAGTTATAATTACATCTACCTTTGATAGAATTGTATGGTTTGTAACGTGTAAAATTATAGAGTATTAGTTAAAATAAATGGAAAAATAAAGCTAAAACCGAGTAGGGTAATGAACCCTGTAAATAACGATTTACGAACAATACTGGTCATGCATGCATGGTCAATAATGTGCCAGTAAGTACTGCGCACTCAGCTGAAGGCTGTCAAAGAAACTCGGCATTTACTTACAGATTTCTCAGAAATGACCCGTTCGGTTCCTGAAGGATGCCATACAACCCGAATTTCACCTTTTTGTATGGGTGTTTCCATGTCGCTTTCTTGATCGCTGGAGTTCGCCTCGTAGTTTTCGAGTACGAGACCGAAGACCACTTGACCACGATTGTTGATTTTATACACTTCATCTTCGTAAAAATACTGAAAGTCAGTCGGCGAACCTGGATTTTGCCCCGCCATATTGACGGGAATTATCTAAAGACACAAATAATTTTGTTTTTTAGGTGATTTAGTTCTTTCTGACAGCTGATTGCAAAGTAAGGCGCATGCGTCAATTAATTATGCAACGGAAACGCCATCTTGCGAGTTTTATGCAAAAAAATATTACGTTCCTTTGCACACTAAAATATAAAATATTTGTTTACAAAAAAAAATATTGTGTTCAAAAATTCTAAATGATTACCTAATAAAATAGTTTTTCATCCATAACAATATTTAATACTTATGTTATGAAGCAATAATAATACAGAAAACTTTTATAAGAATTCTAATGTCCTCACTTGATATTTTAGGGGGGAGAAAACGGATTTCAATTTATAAGCACTTTTGCAAATTACAGATGGTAAAGTATTTGGAACTCCTTGGGCTGAGCTGAAGTCTACTCTCCTGGCACTGACTTTATAAGTATTCATTCAAAAGAGTGCACACTATGGATCACGAGTTTCAGTGCACATTATCAAAGGTGAGTTTCTGGGGAAGGTATAAGTAAAATAGATCATGTATCCACGTATTTACACTTTAATTATTATGAAATGAAACTACTTCCCTGGCGAAGGAATCATAACTCTACTAGTAAATAAAAGTTTACTCGAAAGGATAGTTTGAAAGAGCTAAGTCCAAGTATGTACCTACACTTTATAGATTTCAACCTTAGACTGCTTGCTAGAATATGGTACCATCTTTCTATTCTACCGGTATAATAGGGGGGGCGACCTCCCAGGGCGCCGGGTATAAAGGGGCGCCACAGGCGGCCTTTTAGCAATTTTTTCAATTATTATATAAATTGGTTACAATTAGGTAGAATCAATAGAATGGAAAAATAAGGCCCGGCGCTCGTAGTGTTAAATCTATCACTGCTACACGTAGACCAGTTACGAAATACTTAGTTGGGTAACTGTTGATCACATACGTTGAAACTTGAAACCTTTAAATTATTTTTAGTTGAGTATTTCAGTGGCAAAGTTGGATTATTTATTTATGATGATCAAATTGAATACTCACTACATTATCGAAGGTCACATCCCAGAGTTATCAGAAATTTCTAACGATTCATGCTCGTATTAAGGAAATACTTACTTACTACTAAAATTGCGAGAGCATGTTTAAGTTAAATAGATACACTGATAATAAACTAGTATGTACTAATTATACTTTAGTAGATATAAAATCCGGTCAAGGATCTAATCCCGACCCTTTGCGTCCAAGGTAGGCGTGGTAACCGCTTCACTACAGAGGCTGTATCAAAATGATCATAACTAAAAATATCCAACTAAGTACTTACAATGTAATGTTTAAGTACGTACGAGTATGTAGAATAATTATTTCCAAGTACCTATGTATGTCTATGTAGTATTACGTCCTGAAAGTACTGATAATAATAACTCTAAGCTCTAAGTACTTATTATATCTAATAGCTCAAGATGTAATTAAATATCTACCTACCTATTAGATTAATATGTTTGTAAAACGTAGAGCAAATTATCTGTAGGTAAAGTTAATAATAGTTCTAGCTACTTCACCGCAAATTCAATGTAAGTATTCTGTTACGAAACAATTTACGACATTGGACATAGTTACAATCTTAATCAATAAATTTAATTTATTTATAGAATATTATTTAGAGCGAAGGATGAAGCGTTCATTCGTCGTGGCGTGGCATACGGCACTGGGTATGAGTATGACGTTAGTCAGGGAGCCAATGCTATGCGAGTTCGTCGGATCAATACCGCGTTATCAACATAACATAGCTGTGTAGGTGTTTACATGCGCGTAGTACACACAAAGTGCCGCTTGAATGAGGTTGTCGCGAGTGATAACGCTCCGTTAAATAAGGAAATGTGAACATTTTGAAGCAATGCCATTGCCGGACCTTATAAAACGAGCCTCGAGCTACTTCCTGGGGCTAGAGTTCGACGATCAAGAAGAGCCGCTGGATTATGTCGACAACGAAATATTATTCTGCAAAAACAATGTTTGCGTGCACCCACCGACGGTGGCGAGACACGAGTTGGATATCGTCCACCATCCAGGTTACCTCACAGTCACTACCAAAGTATTCACCGACCAACACAACAATGCTAAACGCCCCACGCTCTTTCTTAATTGGATACCCAATTCAACTCTCAGGAAATGTCCTTCAGCTGTTGAAACGAGTCCGAGTGACGAGTTGGGATGCGCAGTGAAGCAGGCGATACCTAAGGAAATACCGAAATCACGTAATAATTCAAAGAGCAGAAAAGATGTAAATATTGACACTGCTTTCTCGGATTCATCGGAAACTACTAGTCTTACATCAAACTCCGATAAACAAAGCATACAATCGTCCGATACGCGATATACTAATAATGACACAACAGAGTTATCTACTAGTTCCAAGCCGACTGTAAAGTCAGTGGACTCTAACAAAGATAATGTTTTTAACAGTTTCGAAAAGGATGAGATTAGGGACGAAGTGTTTGTATACGATAAACATGTGAGGTCGCAATCGATGACTTCTGTTAACATAACTATTGCGAATCCTACTATTGAGAATGTAGATTTGACACCAGATTCTGTGTCCGGCGAAAGGTTTATAAGATCTCTTTCAATGAGTTCGTGTGATGAAGGGAATCCTAATTGGATGAGCACACCGGAGTTTCTGGCTTTGAAACACAATTTAGTGTTTCCAGACAGTGTACACAGTTCTCCAGTTCCGCAAAGGAAAACTCCTTTAAAATGTCGAAGGTGAGTTCATAATGATTTACATTTTTGTAAGTTTAGACGTTTTAACATTATTGAATGTTTTTGTACGTGGACATATTTCATCCATGCATAAGTAAATAGCATGTCATCAGTAGTTGGTCGTACTTAATTGCTTATTATATTTTTTATGTTAAGTTTATTTTTTGTTTTAATTGTATAATTATACATTGTAGTTATGCTTATATTGGGAAAAGAAATTTATATTAAACTTAGAGCAGAATTATAAGTATGTAAGTACTCGTTTCAATTCAAGTTTATCTCGCACACCCTATTGTTACTTATAATACTAATTAATTATGAATCGACCTGTTAAACTACACTGAATTATTAACAGCTTTCTCCCTTCACATAGAGGGATTAATTAAGGGTGTCTCCCTTGAAGTAGGTGTGTTATACAATACACCTACTAACGTTACGTACGAACTTTAATCGAGCCTAGTCACGTTTCTCTCTGATCTACGAGTATTACCGCCTAAGGAATGTCATTATGGTTCTAATATGGGTCAATGAAATTCTCCGAATAGCATACCTAAGATTTTGTGGTATCCTAGACTATTAATTGAGTAAAACTTGTATTTATAAGGTATAATATAAAAATATTTGTAATCGTGTTATCGTAAATGAGTAATGATATCGATTAAAGTTGTACTGTACTTACCTGTAGCACAAAAATCGATCTAACCTCATAAGTAGGTAGTATATATTTCCTGGAAAATAGTGTTCTCTATTTTAATCAAGCAGAAATTGGTCGTTAAGCTGTCTACTCTACTGTTAATTATACCATAAAGAAAAATTTTAGTATAATCTTACTGCCATCTATACCTATTTATGTCTCGGCAATAATGTTATTATTCGAATCAACAGGTTTTCCGTAGACCTGAGTCAGATGCGATCTTTACGTCTCTTCTTCAACGATGATAACTGCACATGTGGCCAGCTGGTGGTGGCCTCTAGGGAATCTCAGTACAAAATCTTACATTTCCATCATGGAGGGCTGGACCATTTAGCTCAAGTGCTCCACCGTTGGCATTCATTATTACACAATATTAAATTAACACCAGGTAAGGCTTTCTCTAAAAATTGTATTGATTTCCATTTGCAAACGTTGATGTTAAGTGCCTAATGCAGGTATAATTTCAACAGGATCCGAAGAGCCTAATATGCCATATCGACACTTTATGGTATGCCGTCCAGAAGTACAAAAATCAGAACAACATCCAGAAGAAGGGAAAGTTCCTAAAATAACTCCAGATTTGTTTTATGAGAAAGTGATGAATGCAAAAGGAGTAATAGAAGACGATTTGTTTTTAAGAAAATGTGTCTTTTTCGGAGGTTTGGATAAAGAATTGAGAAGAGAAGTGTGGCCATTTTTGCTACACTGCTATCCGTATAACTCAACTTATGATGAAAGGGAAATAATCCTACAGATGAGGGCAAGGGAATACGAAGAAATCACGAGAAGGAGGGTTGAAAAAATGTCGCCGGAACAGCATGCATTATTCTGGAAAAATGTGCAGTGCGTCATTGAAAAGGATGTTGTGAGGACAGACAGAGGAAATCCTTATTTTGCTGGTGAAAATAATTATAATGTAGAAATAATGAAGAATATCTTGTTAAATTACGCTGTTTATAATCCAGTTTTAGGGTAAGTATAGTAGCGGAGCAACGAGAGCAAAATTTATGGCATTAATTACTGGATTGAATTTCATACCTACCAATTAATTTTCGTAGCTACACGCAAGGCATGAGTGACCTTTTGGCTCCCGTTTTGTGCGAGATAAAATGTGAAGCGGAGGCGTTTTGGTGTTTCGTGGGATTAATGCAGAGGACGATATTCGTCTGTACGCCCACGGACAACGATATGGATAACAACCTGGTAAGATCGATAAAATGTAGGCGTACTTACAGGAAAAAAATAAGCGAAACTTGCTACATTACACGTAGGTAACAATAGTTATTTGTTATACAAGAGTGCAAAGTTGTTTTTTAACCGGGGCTCCAGTTGAGGACCGAGCCAGCGAAGGATTCTAAAATTGAATCCCGAGCGCAGCGAGGGATTCAAAATAAGAATCCTGAGCGTTAGCGAGGGACTCAAAGGAGCACAAGGTTAAAAATTGTTTGCACTCGAGTGCAACACATTATTTTTCATCCCCCCTCAGCGAGGAAATTACTAAATGAAAACATAAAACAATCACAATATTAAGTGAAAAGCAAAAATATCACGCGCAAAGCAAATAAAAAATAAGTAAGTGCACCAAGGAGGTTCCGAGTTTGAATTTGAAATAAAAAAAAAGTTGTTTGACAGTTTGTGAATCCAAATCATCATCACACTTAGTGTACACAATGTTCTAAATTCAAATTTACTTTAACCTCTAGAGCGCAAAAACGACTTTTACTCCCAGTTAGCGAAATTGCTATACAACAACTTTTTTTTTTATTTCAAATTCAAACTCGGAACCTCCTTGGTGTACTTACTTATTTTTTTATTTGCTTTGCGCGTGATATTTTTGCTTTTCACTTAATATTGTGATTGTTTTATGTTTTCATTTAGTAATTTCCTCGCTGAGGGGGGATGAAAAATAATGTGTTGCACTCGAGTGCAAATTTTTTTTAACCTTGTGCTCCTTTGACTCCCTCGCTGACGCTCAGGATTCTTATTTTGAATCCCTCGCTGCGCTCGTGATTCAATTTTAGAATCCTTCGCTGGCTCGGTCCTCAACTGGAGCCCCGGTTAAAAAACAACTTTGCACTCTTGTATAACAAATAACTATTACTTAAAAGGTTCTAACAATAGAATTTTATACCAATTTCAGAGTTATTTACGAGAGCTGATCAGATTAATGTTACCGCATTTTTACAAGCATTTAGAAAAACATGTGGATGCCATGGAATTGCTTTTCTGTCATCGATGGATACTTCTGTAAGACCTATTTCGAAATTCTTCCGTTATTTAGATTGTGGATAACATTTATGACTATAATGTTTACTTTTAACATTTTCAGATGTTTTAAAAGAGAATTTACGGAAGCAGTTGCTCTTAGAATGTGGGAAGCTTGTTGGGCTAACTATCAAACGGATTACTTCCACCTGTTCCTGTGTCTAGCAATCATAGCCGTCTACGCTGATGACGTAATAGCGCAAGACTTGAACACTGATGAGATGCTGCTGCATTTTAGCTCTTTAGGTGAGGAAATCAATCACTCAAATTCTTATCTATCTTCATATAAATAGTAATTGACCCCTTTCTAGGCGAAGTCTCCTGAATCCTCATCTTTTCCTTACTTGTATCTACTTAGGTTAGGGTATGGTAAAGGTTGGTGCAGAAACTATGCACACATTAATTGTAAACATTAAGAGTAAGAGTTTCAATTGAATTGAATTCACTTTCAAGAAGTCATATTTATTTTATAACGGAGGGTTTTCCAAAGTTCATACAATACAACATAGCCATATTCATCACGCTAAAACAATTTTCAGCAATGTACATGGACGGCCGGCTAATACTCCGTAAAGCAAGAGGTCTTCTCCACCAGTTCCGTCAATTAGTGAGGATCCCTTGCACCCTGGCCGGTATGTGCCAGCGATGCGGTCCCGGGATATGGGACTCTACTCACAGGCCGAGCGTCGAATGTACGGGGGCACACGATATTTGCGAGTATGCTGTTCAGTAAATGGAAAGTTTGTTAATATTTACGTCTTAATGAAAGTATTTGTTCAAAATTATTTATTGTTTAGGTTTTTGATTTGTTTATAAGTCTCTAAGGACCTGTTTTCGATATGTGACACGCCTTGGGGTTGGGAGCATCTCTTAAATGCCGTAATTTTTTTAAGTGAAAATGTCTTTAGCAGCATTGAACGATTTTTGAGCAAAACTAGTGGCGTTACTCACGGACATGCTACTGTGACATGTTACGAACATAATGTTTACATGATTCACGTG
Source organism: Timandra comae (assembly GCA_958496195.1). Lineage (NCBI taxonomy): Eukaryota > Metazoa > Arthropoda > Insecta > Lepidoptera > Geometridae > Timandra > Timandra comae. The sequence continues at coordinate 8,506,142 of OY292363.1, read as the reverse complement.
ACCTTACGACCATATTTTAAATAAAATATTCAACAAATAATTAGCATTTTTGAAGTATAATGGAAACATCTGTTTTGAGTAAAAATATAAAAACTAACGTTTAAGTATCCCGATAAAAAAATCAGCCTGTAAGATTATTTGCGCATCAAGGAGTTTTTATTAAAGACAGGTCCTTATGTTTATTACACTTAAGTTTATGAGTTAGTCTTTTATTTTAAGAGGTTTAGTTCAAGGCTAAAAGTAACATGAAAATATGCGTGTATATAAGAAATAATATCAATTAATAGACGGCTTTACGTTAAAGTAAGAGATTGTAATAAGGATGTAATGGAATTTATAAAGTTGGGGAAAGAAAAGAAAACACAAAAATACGGCATTAGTACAAAATATCAGTATTATATATGCTTTTTACTAGAGATATGTTTACATATCATACGGATAATCTACAAATATTTAAACGTGCAGTTCTGCGATTAAAGTTATGCGTTTCGACATATTTTTGTAATTAGAAAGAGGAATTTCATAGTGAGAATAATCGATATAGACTATCGGATATTGGTTCAATTACGGCGAAGGAAAACATCGTGAGGAAACCTGCAAGAAATTCTAATATTATGTGTGAAAGTTACCACCAATCCGCACTTGGGCAGCGTGGTTGATTAATTGCCCTAATATACTTAGGGTAGACTCGAGCCCCTCTGTGCTGTGGGGACATGAGCTGATGATAAATATTTGGTGTTGGGAAACGAAAATAATTATGATTGAAGCACCTAACTTTGATTGCAGTACTGTTATAATAACAATCTAATTAATATTACTAAAGATATCCTAATATTGTCAACGTTATCCGTTATCATACGTAACGTTATATCATTGTTGAAGTGTGTTAGTTGAATCGTTTCACAAAGCAACGTGATTTGTATGAATGAACCAAAATAAAACGTCATGAAGATAAACGTTAATGTTTGCAATTAAGTTTATTTTTTTAATTTAAATAATATGGATTAATTTTGATACACAATGACAATATGTAGATATTTGATTGAAAAAGCAATGGTCCAGTAAAAATATTATTTTTTACATCTAAACTTTCTGATTTAACATTATCTTAATAATCCTAAATCATTAACGTTCTTCTGAAAGTATCAATGCCAATATATATGTTTCGTTTTAAATACCTATTTAATAAAAAAATACTTAAATAAAGGGTGATGACCACTTTCGGGTTATTGGACGATTCACACGAATTTCACTCGCAAGAGTCACACGTCGCACTAAAAGGACGAATCGACACATAATAAAATAATGTATAAGTTAATGCCGCAGCTATCTAAAGCTAAAATATAGAACTTTAAGGAAAAGTGCAATTGAAAAGTCTTAATTGACTTTTGAGTTTATAAAATACAGCTATTAGATTAAAATTCAGTACAATAAATAGTTATTTGTATTGTTTGATTAAATAAAATATACCAAAATATATTTGTATATTAAAATTACATTATCTACCCAATTTTATTATTATATTAGTATCAATATTCAAATAGTATTTAGCACCTATATTTGTTGTTGTTATAAAACGTTAATGTATTATCCAAATATATGAAAATTGTATGAGATAAGTTAATGTACCTGATTACAAATTGAGGTATTTTCAAATTCAATAAACGTTTGTATGAACATGATATATTATGTGTATGTGTATGTATTTGGACTTTGTATTTTTGACATAACGTAAGTATATGGTTTAATTTATTATGGTTTTAAGCTTAATTCTTAATATACATACAACTATGGCTTTGATTTAATTATTTTGTAAAATGTATGTAAGTACTTATCATATTTGTGACGATAAATATGGTGAAGTGGGTATTGACCCTATCTGTTATGCCAATGGTTACGGATTCGAGCCCTGCTCTAGACTAACATATGTGTGCATGACCATGTTTGTTTGTCTTGGTCTGGGTTATAAATATCTATTCCATTTATTGTATGTATGTATTTACAAAAAGTATATACTTATATCCATTGTCTAGTGCAGCGTTTCTCAAAGTGTGCTCCGCGGAACCCTAGGGTTCCGCGACACTCCTGTAAGGGTTCCGCAAGAATTCAGAAAAAAAACACCTTGACATTATAATTTCCGAAATTTTCCCAAATGAACTAACGTTCCTCTAATTTTGCCCATGTGTGTACTTCAAATAGGGTTCCATCAAGTCTATCGCTTTCCAAAAGGGTTCCGTTACCAAAAAAGATTGAGAACCGCTGGTCTAGTGGATACTAGACTTTAGTATCCATAGTAGAAGCTTTGCTTAGTTTGAGACTACTTATGTGTGGCGATGTGTGATGTGTATTATTATTGTTATGTCTTTTCCTTTCACGGGCCTATTGAGGAGTCCCGGTCTTTTGGAAGGCTAGTATGGGGCCAACACACGGAAGCCCTTTGACATATTTAATCTTGTGTAAAGGATGCACAATCCGGCGACTATCCATAGTTACTGTATAACACTATAAAATGCATCCAAGGACAGTCCCCGGTTCTGCTGGGACTATTTATTTATTATTGAAGACAGTTAAGGACATACATAATAACTATTTCAATGCTAAAACGGGTGGATAGATCTCATAAATATTAATTTATTTTTATATGATAGCTTCTAATTATGACTACTTATTCGCATTACTATTGGCTATATTTTTATTTTATTCGTATTTTACAATTGATTTTCATTAACATTATATAAATATTGTGTATAAATGTATCTATGTATGTGAATATACTATTTTGCTAACTGAAATATAGGTGTTTGTACTTCAATAAGTCGCGTTTTAAGTAGTAAGTATATGTTAGCTCTTTTACAAAAATAGACAGAATAGGACAGGGCATTGTTTAATTTTATATTTAGCTTTGTTTATTTAAGTAAAGATTGTATTAAGTTAATCATCGGGGAAATTCTAGCCGCTAAGTAACTAATTTTATTATAATTATTTTCGCATATTGTGAATTGTTACGCGATTTCTGTGATATATACCAATGATCTGCTTTTGTATTATGTGAGAGTAAATACGTATGTTAGATATGTAATTACTGAACTATTGTTAAAAATAGCCATATCTTATTAGAATTAAATGTACAAGCATTCAATGGAGTCTTTTTATTTATTCCTCGTATAGCTAAATCTAATATATAAAATTCTCGTGTCACAGTTTTCGTTGCCATACTCCTCCGAAACGGCTTGACCGATTCACATGAAATTTTGTGAGCATATTCAGTAGGTCTGAGAATCGGCCAACATCTATTTTTCATCCCGAAATTCCTACGGGAACGGGAACGAGAACTACGCGTGTGAAACCGCGGGGCGCAGCTAGTATTTATATAAACCCTATAATAATTAAATACCAACAGTGTTATTTGTAATTATAAAATAGTAAGTACAGTTATTTCATACAATACGAGTACTTAGGTACCTACTAAGAAAACGGATGCAGAAATGTTGGCGCATGTAATGTCACTCGTATTTTATCTATACTAATATTATAAAGAGGAAAGATTTGTTTGTTTGTTTGTAATGAATAGGCTCTTTCACTAATGGAAAGCTAATTTATCAGTGCATGACATAGGCTATATTTTATCCCCGTAATCCCACGGGAACGGGAACTACGCGGGTGAAACCGCGGGGAGCTACTAGTCGTTCATAATTAGGTATGTTTAGTACGGTTGAACTAAGGTTGAACTACGATCATCAAAACGTAAGTTTTCCTATCATTTTATGGTACGAAAACGCAAATAGGAGTTGGAGATGCACGATTTTATGTAATTGGGAATTTAAATTTACCGCGCAAGATAACGTAAGCATACAACGATGACTTGATAATATTGGATTGGATCCTATTGAGCGATGCACGATTTTGTGTATTTGGGAATTTAAATTTACCGCGCAAGTGATTTAACATACAACGATGAGATATTTGGATACCACCACAGAAGATACAACAGATAGATAAATAATCATGACTGTGATTGATATTAAGCAATAATACTACCTATCTTTTACTTTTTATTATGACTCTTCGCTAATCCACCTTTAATAAACGAGCATCACTAATAAATAGATTAGTTGTATTGTTTGTTTGTACGTAATTACCTTGTATTTATTACGCATCCATTGTATAGGGTGCATAGATGAATAACACAATATGAATGAACAAAACCAAAATCAGGTTTGCGCTAAACACACAGTTCAACATGCTATACATGTTACATGAATCTGTTGCTAGAAAAACAGTCTTGATATTTAAATGAATAAATCTTTACATTAAAATAAAAATAACAAAAGAACCACGGCTCTTTGAACCGGTTCGCGACAATGTATGTAAATTTAAACAGTAAACTATTACAAATACGCAAGTCATGTTGATATTTCCACACCTCATAAACTTGGAAACAAAACATTATTTTAATAATTTGTTTTCAGACTGAACATTTGATAGTGGAGTGTGGACGTGTACCTTTACATCTTGTTGTGCAATTGATCGTAGTCAATTACCCAAGGACATTTTAAAGACGCTCAGATTATTACTAAAACTCATTTCACAAAAGAATAAAATGTTATACTAATTCCATTTATTTACTGAATGTTTAATGGACAAACGAACTGATAACGTAACAGATAAGCTTTGATACTTCGTGTAAATGATATAATATGTATAATGATAACACTTAAAACTATACTGTTCATTGCGACTATGTCTCGGATAGCAAACATACGTTCCTTGGCTACAATGGCGTTTAAAATTCCGGAGAAAATGAAAGCGGTCGGCATGTACAAGTGTTTACCTATTTCGGATCCTGACAGTCTTCAAGACTTGGAAATTCCAGTGCCTGCTTTGGACAAAAGTGATGTTCTGATTGAAGTTAAGGCTGTGTCGGTAAATCCTATTGATACAAAGGTACGGGCCGGCACACGAGATCCTCAGGGCATTGAAAAGAAGGCAAGAATATTGGGATGGGACGGCTCAGGAGTGGTGGTGGCCAAAGGAGACAACGTGAAGTTCTACAAACCTGGAGACCAAGTTATATTCACTGGAGACTTTAGAAGAAACGGTTCAAACGCTCAATACGTTGCTCTCGACGAAATCGTTGTCGGACCAAAACCAAAATCGTTGGACTTCGAGCAAGCAGCTGCAATGCCGCTAACATCTGTAACCGCTTATGAGTGCATTTACGACCGATTGTTACTATCGGAAAAGGATAAAGGTAAAACTATACTAATCATAAACAGTGCTGGGGGTGTAGGGTCTATTGCGACACAGTTAGCTAAGAATTTAGGTCTGAAGGTCATTGGAACAGCGTCAAGGCCAGAAACACAAGCATTTACTCGTAGATTTGGTGCCGATTTAGTTTTAAATCACACGCAAGACCTGATACCACAATTAAAGGCTCACGGTCACGAGAATGTTGATTACATTTTGGTCAATTATGATCCTTACCCTTACTGGGACGTTATGACTACAGTCATCAAACCACAGGGAAGGATTTGCCTGATTGTGGATAGCAGTGGTTTGGTAGACCTTAAGGCGTTGAAGGAAAAGAGTATAACTTTAGTCTGGGAAATGATGATGACCAGAATTAAATACGACACTGAAGATAAGTTTAGACATCACGAAATACTTAAAGAAGTTTCGAAGTTAATAGATGATGGGAAACTCCAATGTACTATGACTAAAACTATGTCACCAATAAATGCCGCTAATTTGAGAGAAGCGCATAGATTTATGGAGGAAAAAACTATGATTGGAAAGATAGTTTTACATGGGTTTTAAGAGTAAAGAGAATAAAAATACTGGTTCAATGTTTCGACTTCGAATTATACAAACATTTTAATTAATAAGTATGTATATACACGACAATATTTGTGATAAGTTTAAACATATAAGAAATAAATAAATACAGATATGCTTCATTAGTTTTATTTAAAACTTCAGCATTAAAATACATTTATTACAATATTGAGATACAAACTTACCTTGGACAAAATTCTTCAACATTCCACATGCACTGATTAAGTATTACAAGAATAGTAAGTATCAAATAATAAACCTTGATTTATGTTAGATGTGCCGTGTACGTAGCTTGGACGGGACACGGACTTCAAACTTTACATATATTTTTTACAGCCTGAGCTGGCGAACTTAATTTAGTATTTTTACATTTACTTTTTAATCTTCCCTGAACTTTCATAAATAATTCAAAACCAAAATGAGCCAAATCGGTTAAGCCATTCTCGAGAGACCAGAGACTAACAATCACCAATTGATTTTCATAATAAGAAGAAGATGAAGCAGTTTATATTACACTGTGCTGGATTCAATCACTCGTCTATACAGCCCGGTCTAATATAAATCAACCGTAAGTATAAAATCTATTGTTCAGGCAAAGTTGATTTACTAAGCACACTGGGATCAAACTGTTGTCCTTGAAAAGGTGATCCTGGAGCATTCCATGCTTGTTTCAATAATTTAATGTTACGCATCTCATCGCTAGTGGGCAGACCTTGTCTTTTTCTTTCTTGATTCCATTGTAGTTCTCTTACCTATAAAAGATTATACATTTAATGACATAATATCTTGCTAATGTTATATGTATGATTCTGAAGTTTAAGGGACATGGTGTAAAATTCGTAACAAAAACGAGCAGGTCACTAGTTTCTAACTGAAAATTTAAAACTAAATAGTTGGCTTTTATTAATATAGATAATTGAGATTTTACACAATAGAAAAGAAATATGCCGTTTAATGAAGTTTATAGCAACAACATCACATCTGCTCCTTTACTTTCTATTCACATAAGGTGCTGTTACTAGAGACTAACATAAGTGTAGGAACTTTGAGGTATTTGTACCTTATCAATATGATCTTCCGGCAGTTCATTGAGTGGTCTCGAACAATCAATTTTACTGAGATCTATCGGTTCTTCACCACTTAAGAATCTATCCCACCATCTTTCCTGTACTTTATCTGTGAACAATATTAAAGAAAATATATTAACACTTTTGGTCAATGATTCATAGTAACCAAGTATAAAATATGTCAATATTATAAATCTTAGTTAAAAAGGATTCCTATTTAACTAAGATTTAATTTACTTAAAAGAAAATTTAAAGTCCAAAAAGTTCCCATCTACTATATACATAGTACAGTCACGGAATGAAAAGGTTCGTCACCTTAGAGTCAGTTTTCACTTGCACTAGTATTGTAAGAAACAATTATGCCAATATACAAGTGTAACAAACAGTGATGCTAACATTTAAATAAATACAATGACGTTTGTCATCGAATAAGGTTTTGCTTCATTTTTCTATCCTTTTTTTAAACACTGCCTTGTGCGCGCGGCATATAAAAACCTCTTTGATATTTTGCAATGATGACATCGACCGATTGACAATAGTTTTAACAGAAATAATAATGGCAGGTTGAACCAACAAGAAGGTTTATACACTTTTTAAGAAGGTTTAAGAAGGTTTTAGTTTATCAAAAATCTTGTTGACAAGATATTTATCCTGTCAAACAACACTGATCTGAATAATTTTGAACTTTATTATCGAGCAGTAGAACATTATTTTCCCTAACCCGAGTCTATTCTGTATCATAGTTTCAAAAGGTAATATGTTTTCGCGACACATTATACGAATCAATTTGAAAATTGACGAACCTTTTCGTTCCGAGACTGTACATTCATTAATACTTTTCAACCAACTTTAAAAGGGAGCTTTTTAATTCAGTGATTCTCTTGTAGTCACTACATAGTATAAAACAAAGTCGCTTCTGTCCCTATATATGCTTAAATCTTTAAAACTATGCAACGGATTTTGATGTGGTTTTCTTTAATATATAGATTAATTAAAGAGGAAGGTTTATAGTATAATTTTATTTCCATATTCTAACGGGAGTGGGAACTATGCAGGTGAAATCGCGGGGCGCTGCTGGTATACTATAAAAATATATAACTTACCTAAATGTATCAATAATTTTCCTTCGCTGACGCTCCAAAAACTGTCGCTAGTCTTTATTTTGTAAGGCAAAGTGTCCTTTATTATAATTTTTCCAGTTTTCCGAGCTACACAAATATCTCCTGCGTTGATGGTGACTTTTAGGTTTTTGGCTGATTTAATATCGGATGGAAGTTTCATTGTTACATCTGTAATGGGAGATAAGAATTGTATTAATAATAGAATGAGTGAGCTAAAAAAAAGTGTTTGTTTGAGTTTGTTTATGTATGTTTTTAGAGTGATCAGATATTATTAAAGTTCAGACATTTAAATTAATATCAAAATGTGCATAATTTTATGGACTTCACTGAAATGTTATGCCTCATACATAACATTTCCTATAAGTCCATAGTCCTAAAAGTAAATAGTGAATTATGGATATTAATGTAACATTTTACGTATCTATACAAAGAAGAGTATATGACTCAATCACATTCAAACTCACCTAATTCCATAATATTCTGGGACCAGCAATAGTTTTCTCTTTCAGCTCCATTATAAGTTTCGCTATTTGTCTGTGTGGGTATCACAGGTGGTGTGTAATCATCTGGGTTTGAGGCCCCTTTATCACCTTGTTCTATAGATTTTTCTGGAATGTTCTTTGCCTCACTTGACTGACTGTCTGACTTTGACTCTGTACTTTCAATATTTAGAGCATCTATAGACGCTGTTAAGTTCTGATCATCCCCTGCTGCGGCTGGGTCCTCTACGTCATCATTCTCACTGATAATTTCGACCTCCTGAGCGACTGTAGAGCACATTATCTCATTGTTCACATCTACAGGCTTTTTGGCACCGTTTGGACCTTTCCAGAAGTTTGGATCGCATGTTCGTAGCACTTTTATCACTAATTCTTCAGCCACACCCGGCGGGAAACCCATACTTACTTGAGGATTCTCATTTACATAGTAAAAGTCGGTCCTATAAGTAGAGGATATGTTTGCTTAAATTCAAGATAAATACAACGATAGTAAGATAGAATATGCAATTTCATAAATATTATCGTACCGTCTTGCCAAGAAATTAAATATAGTCGATAAAAATCCTAAAATTGATTTTTCATTCACCAAAATTGAACTCAAAACATCGTCATATTTTGTACCTGAGTTAGAATTAGACATTTTCAAATGTAACTTATTGTAAGAAACGATTTTAAGTATATAAAAACGACTTTAGATTGACTGTTATAAATATAATATTAAAAAAGAATGCAAGTAATAAATTTTTAAAATCGGCGTGCGAAATCGATTGATTTTGATTTGATTTGTTTGGGTTTGTTGAATTCCTGTCAAAGCCCAAAAAAGATATACTGACAGTGACAGAAAACCATGTGACACCAACATTTACTTGTCAAATCCGTAAGTTTTTTAATACCTTGCCAGGATCTCAGATAAATATAAAAATAAATAGAACACCATAAACATTGGTATAAAACTGAACGATTTTGAGTCACGGGTTTATTATTTTATGTTTGTTTTTTTATCTATTTCACCTATTGGTTTATTTAATTTACAGTAATTACTCAAGGAACATTCTTCTAGTTTAGTGTAAGGAGACAGTACACATTCTATGAAAATTAATGGATCATGAATTTAATAATACGACTGCCTTAGGTGCGCTGTGATAATACTACGTCTATTTTTTAAATTAAACGAGGCATTAAACATGCATCTGGCAATATTAACTTGTTTTTTAGTACACATTCCTGCCACCTGGTGCGCTGACTTTGTTTAAAGTTAATGTTGTCATACGTATTTTTCTACCATAGTTTGTGTTAAATGAAAACAATGAAGTATAATAATTGTTAGGAAAAAAATGAAGATTATATTTGAAAGAAATTAAATAGTTTATTTTACCTCTCCTAGATTAATTTGATTGAGACAGAGATATAAGTAAATACCTTAATAAAATAATGTTCATTGCCATAAGTTACACAAATTATGAGATGGATAAAGAAACAATACAGTTAAAGAGCAAAAATAAAACAACTAAATTCAGTAAAACAAGTAATACTATTTTTTTTTAATTTGACTAAACAATTAGCTAAAATTTTTTTTTCATATAGTTTTTAATAAGTATTAACATAATTAGTTTACTTTATATAATAATACAACATTTAAAAAAATGCCATAAAAGTACAAATTAATATAATACATCTGACACAAAAATTCACCAATAATATTTTTGTTCAAAGTAGGGAAAACAAAAATGATTACTGGTAACATTGTTTGAAAGTTTTACATCCGCAAGAGAGCGGCTATCAAGGCAAGGCAAGGCAACGCGAAGTAGGTAAAGAAGTCTCGCGCGCGAACTCTGTACGCTGCAGGCGATGACCGCATTCATATGAGTTATAATTTTAATATTGTGAGTGTGCTGTCGTGTTCTCCGTTCCGTTAAGTGTTTACGAAAATGCTTTATAGGTGAACGTTAAAGTATAAAGTGTTGTGGTTGTGTTACATTCTTATTTTCTTCTTTCTTTTACTGTTTTAAATAAAGTTTTAAAAATGCCTTGCTCCGCCGTAACTTTGTCTATAGCGACTATTACAGCAATCGTGGCCGCTGCTCTTATGGCCATTGCATTCTCAACAGATAACTGGCTTTACATAGAAGTCAAACGTAGCAATATTCAGGTAAAAAATGTTTCCGTTATTTTTTTTACAATAATCCCTTTGTAAATTTATTAAATTGCTGATTTACTTTATAAAAAAAAATAGATCTAGTTTTATTAGCTTAAGTAATTATTTGTTCAACTTAAGTAGATGTTTATTTAGTATTTTTTAAACTACCCTCAAAAATTATGTGTATAATTACTAAGTACTTACTTACTTTTTAAGTTTTTTTTTCAATGATTAGCTACTAGACGTATACTTAGTATCCATGGATTAATTTATACAAATAGTAGTTAAATTAAAGTAGCGATTCAAACAGATCAAGATAGCTATTAAAAACTTTGGTTGGTAAATTAAAATCAATTTTAAACGTAGGATCAAATTCAAGATTTCATCCAATTCTCAAGTTTAACGCCAGTTAGACAACCTTTGGCTTGACGAAGATCCTGTTCGAAGAATTTCCTGTTACTAATTTCGAAAGTATACAGTTAGTTATTGTACCTATTAAAATTGTTAAGAACCGTTGACAGAATTTTCTTTCTCACAATATAATTTATTATTGTTTTTTGTTATTCTTAAACCTTCACCGAGACAATCGAAGGTAACACAAATAAGTCCGATAAAAATCATTGTAGCACGTATTTCTTTGGAGTCCTTGTCGAGACCCGTTACAGAAGACACGCTACGCATAAATATGCACGTATTTAATAGCACGAATGAATGTGTGTGTAACTGTACTATTCCGTGAGTGACTCCTGTTCACCCAAACGTGGAGATAAAGAAAATACGCCTGATAACATTATCTAGGTGCAACCACGAACCTCAAATAGTGGCAACGAAAGTCTTTGAATTATTAAAATTTGTTCGTGATGTTAGTAATTGGAAAAAATTGGAACATGTCACGCTTACTTAATCCGTCTGTGCTGTAGTTTTTGCTCGACAGGTTCTTGTTTCGTAGTTAAAAATGTTTACGTCTAATATGGGGTCATTTTTTTGCCAAGTGAACAACTTGTTCGCCTAAAAACATCTACCTGTTTTACTTAGGTGAAAAGGTGCATGAAAAAATATGCTAATGGCTACGCAACTTTGTTAGATGTTCCGCAAGGTGATTTCTTGAAATTATTTTTGGATTAAAGCAGTTCTTATCAATGTCAATCAAATAATCATACGGAATACGGTACCTACTTTGTGGAAAAACATGAAAGAGAAACCAATTGTGAAAGTGACGAAATCTCTGAGAAGATCATACCTATAGCTTACTACCAATTTACGCACAGAAATACCAATTAACGCATTGATTGAATAATATTCACTTTGTTGACTAATACCAGGAGGTAAAAAGGTATTAAAACTCAATAAAAACCATGTGCGGTTTAGGCTTTCCCATTACACATAATAAACCCATCTCGTATGTCCCCTGATAAATAGTAAGCAAAAAATAGTAATGTACTTACTTTTACATTTGTCACATATACTCGTAGAGATGATTTTCGACTTGTGAGAAAACAATGTTTTGTGTTCCAACGCACGTTTTCATAAAGACACGTACAGTACAAGGTGAAAGAGTTTATTTCTACCTGCAAGGGGTCCGGACTCCGGATGTTTAACTTAACAAAATATACAGTGTGTTAATGGAATGGATGTTAGTGACTTTATCAACACAACACACGTTTGTTGTGTTGTTCATTTCTATAAATATCTGCTTCTGGGTACAACAAAGACTTCTGTTTTGGTACTTGGTCAAAAATCGGAACTGACATTCGAACAGAACTTCTGTACTAATTGGGTTTGTTTGATAATTCCTAGGAATATGGATCACGACATTCTCTCTAGATTATTTTATCAGATAGCCCGTTAGTATATTGATGAAGCCAGTTTCAAGTTTTGTGAAACTTACAAACAGCAAAGGATTCTTTTATACTTGTACCTGGATGTAAAAGGAATGTCTTAAACTATGTGCTAAAACAAAGTCCGATCAACAATTTCCTCTTGGAAGTGACTTAAACGTAATGAAAGTTATACCAACTACTATTGATATTTAGAAGTTCGATTGAATGTAAACAACAACAACGAAAAAAAAACGTGATTGTCTCCAAGCTACGTCACTGACAATAGACTATTATACTGCGGAAACCTGCTTTCTTGGCACGACATGGATACCACCCATTTCTCACGACTGCAGATACATTTATCCTATTCCGCTTTCATGGGTATATACTTTCCATGGAATTTAAATTTACTAAGAAGACTCTTTTAAGATGTATCTAGACAGACAAGCAACAAATCAATCTACATAACATAAGACTGAATGGAGAATAACTATGCCGCTAAATACAGGTTGGAAAGAGATTGACAAACCAGATTGACACATCAAAGTTTAATAATCATTAGAACGAGGAAAAACAATCAATTCCAACATTGAAAATATGTGGATAATGAATGATGATAACTTTATATCTACAATCAAACGGTAATTAATTAAAAATGTTATAATTACATTCAATTTTCACTTGCCCAACGCGAAGCGCGGATATTGCACGGTCAGGCGCCATTGCAACTTCTAATGGCGGGTTAAATAGGCAACTACTAGACTGTAAGAAGTTAACTGAACGATGAACATTTTCAACAGAATTGATGCACTCATTCCGATATTAAATAAGCATGAAATGAAGCTTTATAATCATTGAATTTTTAACAAACTTTATTAACTAATATTAGATATTATGGTACAATACCAGGGAATATAATATGATGCTATATCTATGAGCAAGAAACCTACGCATTGGCACATTTAAACAGAAATAAAATCATTAAGATTTTTTGTGGTTACACTTGTTTCCATTTGGTTTAGATGGAAGTGCGATTTGCCACGCAAGTGCTGTGGTTAAACTAAATTAAAATCTATTTGTTACCATTATAATTAAATTATTATGCACTGTTGTACCGCCAAAAGGTGTTATGTAATTGAGAGCAAATTTAGAAGGTTCTTTGAAACAAACAAGACCGAACGTAGAACTTGGAAAGTGTTGAAAATTCGTTGATTCATGATTCGTTATTACTGATCTAAAGCCTTTCACTGTGTACACTTTATAATTTTCCAGCCTTTCACAACGTTGTTGCAGTTTTCTTTTATAATTGCTAAATTGTGCACTGAAATCCTGTATTTTTTATTAGTACTTGATAAATGAAACTTGTTGTAAAAGCAAGCAAGAATCCTTATTAGGTAAGCACCTGGGGAAAAGCGGGTGTTGCTCTTGTATCTCATTTATTATTTTAATTTTAAGAACATTTTTCTACGGCAACCATCACAATAGTAGAGCTAAGTTGTGGAATATGTTTTAAGAATCAGAACGTATGACGTTGCATAACTTTTTGTATACAGTTTGCACTCTCACGTTCATCGAGGTTGTGTCATAAAGAATTTCTTAATTGCTCATGGCACCTCATTTTTCATGAAACCTTTGAGTTTAAGAACAATACAAGATACTCAAACGGTTTTCCTTATTAATCATTTATTAAAAATATAATATAATATTTCACTATAGGGCAAATGCCTCTCTCTTTCACTACCTACTGATATTAATAACTCGACCAGCTTACTTAGTTGTAGTTGTGGACTAAGGCTTGATAGCCCTAATTCTGGGTAGTCTCAATCTCCTCGTTAGGTTAGGTTATATACTCGTACGTTTATCTAAGACTAGCAGCGACCCACGGTTTCACTCGCATAGTTCCCGTTCCCCTGTGAGTACAGAGATAAAATATAGCCTACGTCACTCACTGACAATATAGCTTCCCATTAGTGAAAGAATTTTTTGAATCGGTTCAGTAGATCCCGAGTTTACCTCTTACAATTTAACAAACACACAAACATTACTTCTTTATAATATAAGTATAGAAGAAAATTAATAGATTACTAGTAGATACTTAATCATATTATGATACCCAATACATATGTACTTAATTACACCTTTCAACCATTTAACAGGATTTAATACACAATGTATAATCTTAACGTAAAAGTGAGAACATATTAATCTAAAGGCTATAAATTTTGATGAACTAGCAGTGTTTTTGTTAAGTGCGAAAAAGAATATGAAATATGGTTAGTGTTTTTAATTATGAACTGCAAAAAATCACAATACGTGATCCGTTGCGTGACTTCGGTAAATCTGCGACGCACATAGAAGCGAAACTAGTGAAACTAAAACATAGGTAGTATATATGTATTCATTTTAGTTATCAATAAAATAGGTTTTGGTTTATAAGATCCCATTGCAGGAGAAGTTCTATCTCTGACTGATGATTTTAGTGCAGTGACGAAGAATATACGCGGTTACTTATTTCTCTAATGGAAACAAAGTTGTGTAGTGATAATACATTTCATTACGTTGGACAATGAAGAACTTGAATGAAAACCTGCGTTAGTTGTTTACCGCAACAAACGTAGCTGTATACTAAATTAATTATCATTTTTACTTTTAAATAATTTAATTAATTTTAACTATTTAGTACAACGAAAAAACAGTTGCCTTGCAAAATTAATTGGTGTTTCGTTTAAAAATATTGCTCGAAGTAACACGTTTATCTAGAAAGTTAATTTGACACCCACAAATAATAACATTTAAAAAATTATAATCCACCGTTATATCTGCTGTAATTATGATTTGTTTTCGTAATGGCTCGTAAAAAATAAAAAAGTATTTTCAAAAATCTCTTGGTAGGTAGTTAGAGTGAGTTTAATGTATTTATTTATTTAAATTATTTCATTATTCGCGCAATCTTCAGAAATTGTAGCTATGAATGACTTCACTAGCATTAACAATGGTAGGAGTTATCTTACAACAATTATATTCAAGGCTGACTGGTTTTTTTTAAATGGCAAACAACGGATTAGGAATAAAATATGTGTTTTTACAGTTTTAACTTCTGTTTCGTTGAAATTCTTCAATAAATTAGTTTATTCATAGAAGTGTGTTGTTTGGAGACAATAAAAATATTTTTGAAGGCAGCAGTTGTACGAGTATTTGCTTTTTATGTATTTAGACTGTGTTGTACGGTTTTATATGAGTCAATGACGTTCTTGTTGATTTAATTAAGTATCTTATTCATAAAGGTAGATCAAAAATTCTATATAAGTTGGTGCTGCTTTCAGTCTCCATTCAGCTATGAACATTCAAAATAAACACATTTCTTTGGGATTTTACTCGTACTCGTAGTAGTATCTATTTTAAGTTATTACAAATTGAAATAAAACAATATTAAATTCATTAAATCCGTTTAAAATCGATTCAAATTCTATTTCAACACAAATCAAACAAACCGCACACAACCCAAACCATTTCCTACCATCCACATACGTTCACGTTCGGCGTCCTGTCAAAGGTATCGTATTCCATTCGGCATTGCAAGGTAAACTGGTGCGACTTGTGGAGCGGGAGGACGATCAAGTGCACGGCCCCGACCCATTAAACAATCGTTGACTCCACACTCCACACAGCTGGGTCGGGGTGGACTTAAAACTAGTTGGACTGGACGCGAGGATGCATTTTTGTTTTGAAATATATTAGTTGCATATAATTTATAGTTGGACTTGCAGCGGTTTCACCCGCATAGTACCTGCTCTCGTAAGAATTCAGGGATAAAATTATGCTAAAAACCTTTCCACTTGAATCACTCTATCTCTTAAAGAAAACCGCATCAAAATCCGCTGCGTAGTTTTAAAGATCTAAGCATACATACATAGGGACAGAGAAAGCGACTTTGTTTTATACTATGTAGTGATATGTTCTGATAGATATTGAAGAGAAGAACTGCTGAAACGACAGAATGCTTGCCCTTATGAAGAAATTGCCATAGAATTCCTTACCTTGATAGACATATATAATTTTTTTTGATGATTTATACTTTCATGGGTGGCAGGTTACATTCCCGTGCAAGGCTATTTTTTGTGTGATGTACAAATTTTTATTTCTATCTGGGTAATTGAATGAGTGCGTATTTGATACCTGCATCTAGGGATCAGTTGTTGCATGAATAAATAAATTAAGAAACATTTATGCACTTGAAAAAGTGTACACATTGAACCCTAAGAAACCTCAGAACAGAAAAAGCACAAGGAAAGAATCAAATACATATAGATGACTGTTTACTTCAATATCCGCCTCATAATATAATTGAATTCATCTGAATATTGATGACGTAATGAATATGTATTTAATAGCTAACAAGTACGCTTTAAAATACCGAATAAATTACAATTAATGTTTAATAATACATATGTATGCCACGTTTTAATTAACAAATATAAATTGGTTGAGAACGAGTGAAAGTAATGTTAAAAGTAAAGGTTTCCATGTTTCCTATTTCTAAAATTATTTGAAGGAAGGGCTACGTTAAAGAATTTATATTAAAACGAAGACAAACGACGAGGAATTTCATAGCACGTCTAGAACACGCTTCCTCCAGTTGTAATACCGGTTTTGATGGAATATTTACATTGATAAACCATTTTGAATCTTAATGGCACGAATTAAGGTTGAACTATGATATTCTTTCGCTTCTCTCGTATCGGCTGTACGTGCCCGATCATACGATGACATGGTTCTATGCGGTATGCATTGCATTCGCACACTTAGCCAAGGGAAACCTAAGTATGTGAATATTTACATACTCAATAACTAAACATTCTACGTAACATTTGCTTTTTTCTCTCTTTAAAGTCAATGCACTTGTTTTTACCTACTCTTTTGTAAGCAAGAAAGTTCCAAATAAAAGACATCAACGAGCGTAACCTTGTTGTAGAAACGTACTTGTGTCACTTTTCGTGACTTTGTTATCAATAAATATTTAATATTAACTAAAATATATTTGTACCTGACCTATTTACCTATAAAAAGTTCATGTTTATCTACAAAAACTATGCCCCAAGTGTAAGCACATAACATGATATATGCCAGT
Organism: Timandra comae; assembly: GCA_958496195.1. Lineage (NCBI taxonomy): Eukaryota > Metazoa > Arthropoda > Insecta > Lepidoptera > Geometridae > Timandra > Timandra comae. The sequence goes on along the minus strand of OY292363.1, from coordinate 8,488,534 downwards.
AAAAAGTAATATAACACGCATGCAAGTAATTTCTTTACTACGGAATGCATAATTTGCATTTTATATTTCCCTTAGTTGACCAAAAGAGTCTAAATTGCGGAAGCGGTACATGGTTTGAGCGAAAGTCGTCAGACAATGGATGACTCTTATAATTACAAGTGGCTAGAGGCGGCGCGATGTGTGGCGAAAGTTGCTAAAATTGACCATTTGGAGATGTCGACTTGTCTTCGCCTTTCGTTATTACAAATTGTATTACACTTAACTATCACTTGAATATTAACTACGAGATATTTCCCCCCGTTTATTTATGTAATTTGCATTTTATTTATGGTATATACTCGTAGTAGAGTGCGTTACAAAGTTAAATAAAAAATGCTTGAAATAGGAAAGGTTTTTAAAATATTAGAATAGGATTCTTTTCTAAAATTTTAAAAACCTTAGTTATATAAGTTGCTAGATTTAGCAAACTTAATTTATAAACATCATAAAACACTCCTTAGTTACTGAGTACTAAACTAAACCAATATCTAAAACATTAATCAATAGAAAACAATTACCATCTCAACGGTGATAAAATAAATGAATTACCACGTTTAATCTTAATTAACTTCCTGATATAAGTAAAATAAATTTCTCATGAAAAACGGATATAATAGTTAATAATAAAATGACTTTCATTATAAGTATCTTACTTTCCCATCGATTATCGTCATTCGATATCAAGATCGAGTAAAAACGACGATCGATGAACTCTCGAGTTGAAGGAACGTCTCGCTCCGACGGGCCTCAGATCGATGGAGACTCGTTCGGATTCTCTGTGGACAGGCTTATGTAATTATCTAATGGCTGTTTGATTAGATGTTGGAATAGTACAGATTTATTGTTAATCTTCATAAAAATGGTGGATAAAGTATTGTGTATCGTAAACGTAAGATTTTAACGAGTAAAAGTAAAGTATCAGCCTATACAATCCTACTGCCAGCAGTTGAAATCCATTCTATGACTGATCTATACTAATATTATAAAGATGTAAAGTTTGTGTGTTTGTTGAATTGTAAGGGGTAATCTCGGGATCTACTGAACCGATTTCAAAAATTCTTTTACTCATGGAAAGCTAATATTTTATCCCTGTATTACACGGGAACGGGAACTACGCGGGTGAAACCGCGGATAATATTCCTATGCTCAATATTATTTATCAGCATTATGCTTAAGCATATGGTTGATGAGACCCATGGAAATTGTTATATAGATTTTGTTAAAACTGTTTGTAATAGAATAATTTGAGGAGTGAACCGTATATAACTTATATACACATACATAACGAAGCTTAATGTGGCAATGCAACAGTGTTGCAAGACTAGCGGTTTGCGGATTACAGATTCATTTCCCAGACTTAATAAAAAATATTATGAAACACGTATTCGTTGCAACAAGAGTTTTAAATGTAAAGAATGTATGTTGGTATCCATCGAATTTGTTTTATAAGGATATAAATATCATATTTTTTAATCCGAGAAAGTTTTTCCGTATGAATCAATATTTACACACTGTATTTCTTCTGGTTTTTGGTTGGTTATTTTTTTTATATTTGACCTACACTTTTATCCTGGAAAAAAGCAGAACTTTTCCTGAATTAGTTTGTGATAACTACCGATGCGGGAAAACGGTCGGTTGGACCAATTTGTCCTTCCTTCTTATCTATACTAATATTATAAAGAGGAAAGATTTGTTTGTTTGTTTGTAATGAATAGGCTCCGTAACTACTGGACCGATTTCAAAAATTCTTTCACTAATGGAAAGCTAATTTATCAGTGCGTGACATAGGCTATATTTTATCCCCGTAATCCCACGGGAACGGGAACTACGCGGGTGAAACCGCGGGGAGCTACTAGTATCACATAAAATTTTTGCTAAAATTATTTTTACGAGTACAATCCCATTCACATGAACACCAACTTCCCACAAGTAGTAGAATATTGTAATAAACTATTCAATGATTCAGAGCAGGTCTCAAAATATCCATATAAAGAGTAACATAGGAATGCGCCATGACTGTTTGTGAGTCTCGTGTTTCTCACGACACCGCTCAGATTCTGTTCCGATTCAAGAATTTGTGTGACGAAGCAGATTGTTCAAGATACGGTCGTAGGATCCAAAGAATTATAGTTTCTGTGTTGGAGTGTTATAAATTAAAAGATATCATTATTTGTATTGAATAAATGGATGCTGTAGATTGGTAGGGGTCAGTTGCTAAATGGAAAAGAGACAGAGCCCATAACAATATTTTTCTTCAAGACTTAAATGGTATTTCAATAATCTCGAAAGGGTTTTCATAAATAAAAAATATAACAAGAATATTTATTTTAAAGACAAATCCTAACTAATATTATAAATGCGAAAGTAACTCTGTCTGTCTGTCTGTCTGTCTGTCTGTTACCTTTTCACGGCTAAACTACTGAACCGATTGACTTGAAATTTCGTACAAGGGTAGCTTATGGACCAGGAAAGAACATAGGATATTTTATTCCGAAATTCCCACGGGAACGGGAACTACGCGGGTGAAACCGCGGGGCGCTGCTAGTACTTAATAAACTTTCCAGCAGCAGTTATACATACAGTTTTGAACAAATTTTGGTAAAAATGTTGTTTACTTGGGTTAACACAAATTACCTATGCTTTGGAAGTTGACTTTTTATCCCAAAATTCCGGATTCGCGCTGGTAACACTAGCTAAGCCAGTATTTTTAATGACAATTTAATTTTCTATAGAATTGAATCTAAAGGACTTCCAAGGTTTATCCAAAACTGGTCTCACAAAGAACTAGCGGCTTAAGAATGCGGTTTAATTATAATCGACATTTGGTTTAATATTACATAGTTATTAACAATGGAGAACTACGAAGCAAATACCAGCTTTATGTAATGACATTTTGATTACATTTCTCATTTACTTGTATAATAATTTAATCAATAATTGTATTCATATGATTCTAAAATATTTTTAAAAATAAATTCTATTGTTTTAATATTTATTTCCTTTGTTATTATTTTGTTGACTTAGATCAACACGGGTTTGCCATACAGCCTTTGCCATACTGCCTCTATATTTATCTCGGTGTATATGTGTAAATGAAGAATGTGCTTTGTTTCTGATACCTTAATCGACTAATAAATATACCTAAAAACTTTTCAATTCGAACCAATTCCTGATATTTTCTTCCACCACACCTAACAGCCATCTCGATTTGTAACATACAATTCTACTAATTTTCATATATTTTTGCTCCAGACCTACGCTGCGGAGAACTCGGCAGGCAACCAGGCGATACTGGACAGTCTGAACAGCAAGTACTACTTCTACACGCGGACCAGGGGACTCTTCAGGATCTGCTACCCGAAGGAGAGACCGCCTACAGGTAACTATTTAATTCCATATTTACACTCAATGGGCAGTTCTTTTGCTATTGTGTCGGCGTGGCCATCGAGAGGTCATGATTTTCATCTGCACAATTTGCAATATTGACGTAGAGTAGGACTCTACACACAAGTATTAGTTGAGGCTTAGATTAGTTGGAGGGACTTTTAAGTAAGACTAAACTATTTTTTATTATAATTAGGTACGTTTTAGGCTTATTTAGTTTTTAAAGTTCGATTGTGAAATCTACCAGAATTATCAGTATTACGGAGAAATGTTTTGAATAACCATAGTTCGGTAACAATACTTTCTTTTCGCATCAATAGCTAATGTTTTACGAGACTATTGTATTGAAAAGTCACACAGTGAGAGCATGTCCAGGTTCTAGTGAAAACACGAATACGTTCTACTCGGTATTTTTCCATACACGCTGCATACTGGCAGCAAAAAAAACCATAGCTTTTTACTTAATAAAATGTAACTAATTATAACGATCCGCAACATCTAAGAAAATCCCACAAAACAGTAATAACAGTGTTTCTGTTTACTATAATTGATCACAAAGAACAAACTTATTGGCGCGTTAAGTGCACGTGTAGAGAAAACACAACTTTATTACAATCGGTTTAAGATGCTTATTGAAATGTAATAAATCATAATTGCTTGTCAAAATTGGTTAATGAAATATGTGTTTTATGATGAGGGTGTTATGGTTGATTATAGTGTGTGTTGTTGAGGTATGGTCAGTGGATCAGGTGTACGGTACTTGGCGGCAGATGGCTAACTGTTGCTTAAGAATACAATAAACGCAATGGCACTAAACAGCATTAACATCTGGGTTAGTGATCAGCAGTTCGTGCTTGTTATTATGAGTTTTTTGTAATGTTTTTACGTGATTTCTAACTATTTCTAGACTAGGTTTACAATGTAGAGTAAATGCCTATCAATTGAATACCAACCAACTTGAGTAAACCAAAGTAGTTCAAATATAACTCTCCCATATCAATCGATGTGAAGTAATAGCACAAGTTAAGGCATCTTTCTCTCCCTCCTCCAAATATCCTGCAATCCTTTAAATGCTGGCCATAACATAACATAATCATTCACTACATCATCTCATTATAGTAACTGACCCCTAACTTCGAAACTTGTATCTTGGGTATCAGAAACTACGCACACACTCATTCACACACCCAGACCGAGACAAACATTTGTGGTTCACACAAATATTCACCCCGCACGGGAATCGAACCCGCAACCTTACGGATGGCAGTCCGACATGGTGACCACTCTGCCATCGAGGTCGACAATGCACTTGTAACTCTTCTTAGCTGCAGGTGTCCATGAGTGACAGTAAATAGCATCAGGTGTCTTGACTGCTCGTTTGCTTTGTTATAATAAGTCCTGTCTTGAATGTCTTGAAATGTTTTTGTTATGCATGTCCCTCAAGGATATAAATGAAACGCCTAAATTTAAATTTATTAAGTTCTCAAAACACGAGTTTAAAATAAATATCTAAAAATATATAACTAAACTAATACATAACAAACTTTCTGTTTTAATACGATTTTGTAATAATTTAAATTAATTATTACCTAGGTATATTAATTAGTATGTGTATAAAATTATTAATTAGTCTTAATAAGGAAATGTAAACTTTATGCGACTTTAATAGAGTTTTAATTTGCATATTTAAAACATCTTTAGTACAGACACGATAAATGGAAAACTATAAAAGTTAAAGTTATGTAGTTTGATCTAAGCTTGAAGTCAATTTAAAAAATCAAATCAAATTTATTTATATAGCTTTTTTTAAAAAAGGTAGTTATAACTTCATTGTGAAGTCTTAAACTATTTTGTAGTTGATCGAAGTTACGATCACGTTCAAATGTGTTCTTAATTGATTTACGTCAGTGCAAATGTAAATATACATTCGGAACAATAATATTGAAACTGGATACTTACACAAAGAGGTTACGAACATTCAAACAGAAAAGACAAACTTACACTCACAAATTCACAACTTTCTTCAACTTTTGAGCCTTTATCCAATACCTAATTGGGGTAGGTTTTTGGTTTAACTTGATTTGGTGGAATGATAGTATTTTACGTGAAGCAAATGCCATCAGACCTTGACAACCCAGAAGGCAATAATACAACTTTCTATGCTTAAACCAAATGTTAGACTTTTGAGGGCTCAAAGTACCCGTAACGACGGTTTAATATTGTTAGTACGAGAACCGGGAACGACGGTTTAACGTGCCCTCCGAAGCACAGACAAACTAATGAAATTAAAAGCCAAGTAAATACATACGTTATATGAAATACAAAACTATGTACTTTCTAATTAATTAAAACCGCCCAATTTATACTAATGCTCTCAACCGAAGAAAGAAAGCAAAGATCTTCAAATAAAAGAGTGGTCGTTAAGGCGCTTGGCATTTTAAAGTTATGTACTTACTATTTTTCAATGGGTTCAAAATCACAATGGATTCTATAGGTCAATGTGCGGCGAACTTGTTATGATTGATTTCACTTCTTGTTTGAACATGAACGATTATTTGTATTTAAATTATGTACGTGTAAATATTATGTGGAAAGTTATTTGATGTCATATTATTTGGACACCCAAAACGGTTCATAACTTGTGGAATTCATAATTATTAACTCTACTTTTCGTATGTCTAGTCGTTCAGTCTATAGAAATTCTGTTATCAAGGCTTATGTTAACACACATTAAAATAAAAGTTATACGTCCTAGTTACTTTAATTACTTGTACATGTAAGTGAGCAGTTCTCCACTAATAGACTTCTCCAGCTTAGGTCCTTTGTCTGTAATTTGATTAGATTGATCATACAAGTAAGAATCGTGTTAATCTAGAGTTCTACAGTCTACTGAGTAAATAACGATTGATGGTTGTAAAAACATAAAAGGCGATACCTAATTATCGAACGCGCATTGTTCTTAGATAAAATTCTACCTCCGTGAATACCAGTTGCAATTCAAATGCATCCATTCAATTGTATAATCGCACGGTACTAGCAGCGAGGAGACGCGGATTCCACAATGTTTCGTGATAATTCCGTCAGTTCCTCAAACCGTTCACTAACCGCCGTCCTTTACAATTTCCGCTGCCAGTACGTTTGAAAGTTAGATACTGGCCTTAATTAAATTTCATATTCAGAACGAGTGAAACACGCCATAAATGCATTGTCTATGAGCCGTACAGGCGTTGGTTGCCCCAAATTGTATGCCTTAATTGGCAAACTTGCTCCGATACCTTTCAAGGAGTACCTATTTTGTCTAAGGTCTAGGTCGGACGTGTGAGTTTCGATGCTTTTACTTTAATTATTCGACTTTATTAGTTCATGAATACGTATCAACTTCCAATGTCTTCGTCTAAGACTTGTGATTATAAGCGAACTCTCTCCTCGCAGTTTCTAAGTGATAAGTTCATATTATTGTTGCTACAATCTACATATTTTATCTCACTCCTAGGTTAAGGTTTCTCCTTAATCTATCTGTTTCTCATTACTGTCGGTATCCATATCTACGCAATAAAACTGAGATATTCTGTCAATGCCTTCCGGGCCGAATAAGCTTTTCGTCTCTTATTGGAGAGCCAGTAGCCATCCCAATAAGCTAATGAAAAAATACTTTTCAATACAAAATTCGTGGGAAACAGTATTTTGTGACGTAAAACCAGTACTTTGTCAGTCTAACATGAAGAACATCTCCGTTTTCTTAACCATAAACTTCGTAGAATTTTGAAATCTCCATTCTTTCACTTAGCGATTATTATTATAACTTTCATGGTGACGTGTCGCAGTGTTTGTTTGTCAATACTCTGGTCAACTACAAAGTGTACATTTTACTCACTTTCTATGTTACTAACTGTACTTGAAATACGTAAAGTGTTTTATTATAGATAACTTTTTGGTTTGCATTTGAAATGAAAAGCGAGTCGAAATTGATTTTTTAACATGTTTTGTTACCTTTATTGCTGTTCAGTGAAGATGCATTTACATAAAGAAGTTTGGTTTTTGTAAAGATTATGTTACTTGTTCAGATATGGTTATCATTTTTGATGGAATTTCAACAGTTTCTTTTAAAGTCTTTTAAAAGAAAATATCTGTAATAAATTGAGAAGTATTATAATAAGAATAATAAAAACCAAGAGGTATATGACATTCCTTTATAATAAATCGTTATATAAACAACACAATATGCATCACAATAACTTAACAAATTCTTTCAACTGCTAAAGGATGTAAAGGTCACCGCCCACATCACCCAGTGGCATAGGAAGACCGACCTTGACACTCTCTGCCTATTTCCATTTGCCTATAGACACGCCTGTTTGTTGTCTATTACCGTGGATAATCACAATTGACATAACACCGATAGAGATTACCGAATAGAGGTAGGGATTGAAGGCCGTGGGATACTGTTTTTTATGTTTGGCGACGAAATTTTGCTGGTGTATACGTAACGAGTTAGTTGTAACTTATAGACTTCCTGTATGCGTGTACTGGTGTTACCCACAATAAATGTGTATTAGACAATAGATTCCTCTATGAAAGGGCTATGGGGGCGTCCATTAATTACGTGAGGCGTTTTTGTAAATTTTTTGACCCCCTCTCCCCCCTTGGTGAGATATCGTAAGATTTTCTTCAACTCCCTCCCCCCACCCCTAATCTCACGTGAGATTCTTGAAAACTTCTATTTGAACTGTAAACGTGTTGGATTATTAAGAAAAACAATCAAGCGCTACTTCATTGCCCTGCGATGTTCGGATGAATACGACAAACACTATTTTCTCAGATTTGACCATGTTTTATTCTGGAAATAATTTTTCACGCAATTTTGCATCGTTTTCTGGGAGAAAAAAAATACGTGATATTTGCCAAGACCCCCCCTCCCCCCTTAGTGAGATTTGGAAAGATTTAGCTTGACCCCCTCCCCCCCTAGAACACCTCACGTAATTAATGGACGCCTATTCAGTATTGTTTTTTTTCTATTTGGACCAGTAGTTCCTGAGATTAGCGGGTTGAACCAAACAATCTAAAAAGCTTTAGCTTTTAACATTGGAAAAAAGATAGACTTAGGTACCTGGACGAACGTAGACGTCCAGGTCGCCCTCCCACACGCTGGAGGAGAGATTTAGATGTTTTTGACGGAGATTGGAAAAAAGAGAGCTGGCTCACGATAGAGACAGATGGAGAGATTTGGGGGAGACCTTTGCCCAGAAGTGGGACGATTCAGGTATCATTAGTATTACTCAAATATTAAAACCCTTCAGCTGTCTTCTGTCTCAAATATTAAAACATGCAGTAATATTTAATTCAAGGAATTCTGAATCTGAAGAAAGGCAAGTCACCATAGGATCATAAAAATAAATGGTCCCCGTCTCTTTTCAATACTTAAAATAAGATCAAGTGATTTAGTTTAACAAATTAAATTGAGATTAGACCACAAGAAACAGCTATTGACCTCAGAATTGTGTTTCTCTATTATTTGTGACATGAAAATGAAGGCTTTTTCTCGCACGACCTCAATCATTATCAATGACAATTTGTATTACAAATTACAGGTCATTAGATGGTTTGGATATTTGTCTACATTATTTTGGTGGTTCCATGGTTTCTTTACCTTTACTTCGGGTCGACTAATAATTTGAAAAACACACGAAATTTAAGAAAATAGTAGTGATGACCTCTTTCCGAATCATGACGTCTTTCCGTACCTAAACTATACCTTACCTAGGTATATCTATGCAAAAATCAATTGCTCATTTTCTGTCATCACCCAACTTTCAAAGATAACCAAACTCGAAAGAACTTTGTTTTGCATTCTAATTTTACAATAAAGAGTGTTTCTCGCCTTATTATAAATGCGAAAGTAACTCTGTCTGTCTGTTAACTTTTCACGGCTAACCTACTGAACCGATTGACTTGAAATTTGGTACAGGGGTAGCTTATGTTCCGGGGAAGAACATAGGCTATGTTTTATCCCGAAATTCCTGCAGGAACGGGAACTACGCGGGTGAAACCGCGGGGCACAGCTAGTATTTAAATAGATACAAAATACCAGTATTCCTTCAGTTTTCTTATAAGTACTTAAACCCCAAAAATACTAATCGACCAACCCGATTGTTGTGAAATTATAGCCCAGTTAAATTAATTGTCATCAGTCATGCGAGTTGTTTTGTAACTTGTGGGAACATTATGTAATCGAATGCCTATGAAGTATGTTGAATGGAGATTTGTTCGTCAGTGCATAAAGGTCGAGCCTTTTATAATACTTGATAGGATGGTTAGGCTGTGCCGAAATAGTCAAGGATAGCGGACAGAGGGGTATTTTAATGAGATGGCGTTATAGAAGTTATAACGTTAAACTGCCTGTCATTTATTGCAAATAAGTGTACTGTCTAAACTGGCTTAAGTATTGTGATTTTTTGCATATTTTTTCATATTTAGATTGGAGAAATAGTATCGTTAAATGATGATGATATTTTGAACAATACCATTACCGCTCGCGTGTGTTTCTTTTAAAATTCTGCTTTTTAAAACTCAACAAAGTTTTAGTTAACACAGTTTTAAAAGTCATAAAACTATTCACATCATAAACGTTAATTACTAAACTAATTAACCAATTGCTACGTAAAAAAACTAGTTCAATATGTCTCGATATTAATTAAAGTATCGGTTTAGAACAATAAATCTTGTCGCTTGGTGACCGACTCAATGTGTTCCGCCGACGAAAGCCCTGAACAATCTAAGTCTGATGTTGTCAGACATTCTTATCGCAATTTCGGCCGGGACACGCTGCCTAATTGTACGGACAAAAAATAAATTTATTGGTTTACCCAGGGAACTACCCCATTGACAGATAACAAAGGTAAAATGGTGGCAGTCCAACTCAGAAAGTCAGACCAGAATAGTAGTGTTGTGACTTGACGCCTTCAATAGACAAACATTGACTTGACCATCTCTTAGATACTAGCACTTATATCGGCAGAACACACCCAATATCAATACACTGACTCAGTTCTACCAGTATTACACCGGTCGCAGGTGAAATCTTCGTTCTACAAAGACAACCGGTCTTGTATCTGCATCGCGCTCTCGAGATGCGCCCGCTAGTTGTTTTATTTATTTTTTTGTCGGTGAGAAGGTCGAGAGCCAAACTTGAAAGCCACTCCTTTACGCACCTGGGAGATACGGACTAAAGATACGTAGTAACTATTCAGTTATCTGTGGTAAAGATACGTAGTAACTATTTAGTAATCTGTGGTTAATAACGTAGTAACTATTCAGTAATCTGTGGTAAAGAGCCAGTTTCGTGTCTGTCAGTTAGGAATGTTTGTTATTTAGCAGTTATCTTGCGAAGAGTGTTTTCGTGTAGTTTTTGTGGCGTCTTAATGTTACCTTGGTACATTAGCAGGGTTAAGTTGACAGGAAGTTTGGTTTTTAAATTATAGTTAGTAGTTAGTGACGTATGCCAGTCTTCTTATGGTTTATGTTCAATTTTCAAATGATTAGCTTTTGGTTCATTATGGTTAGCGTTTTTTGATAAATTTCCTTCTCACTAGAATATAATTTAATATCGCTTTGACAAAATTCATTTAGTTTAGAGGCAAAAATGTAACAAACATTTAAAGGAGTATTTTTCCACTTCGTTCAAGTTCGAATTCGAAAGTAATACATATTGAAATTCGATCAAAAATATCTCCATAAAGGGCAATTAAGATAAATAAAGTACGATATATTTTAAATATGCAAACTAAGTAACTACAAAAGTAAAATAAACACAAACCAATTTGACCTTTACCACATCGTTTATCGTTAGTAATTAGAGAAATATCCCAACACGTCATTGTTCCAACTATCCCGTATCTCGTATCATTAGTATACCAGTATTTGTAACAAAGACTTCTTGTGAAACCTAAGGAATGTGGTCCTGTCTTGTTTCCATAAACAATAGCTATTAGAACATGCCACTTGTTGCAATTATTCGGCCGACTGGCCGGTCAAATTGTTTGGAATGTAGCTGCATATTTACTTAGTGGTTTCTATTGAATTTTGGTAGATTTTTGTTACTTTCGATTTCACAGACAGAATTAAGAATGTAAAAGGTTCTCTTATCAAGCGATGTTTTGTTGTATTTCATGTTTTTTTTTTTTTTTTGGGGAATCAATAAGTATTCACCTATGTATTTAAGAACTACACAGCAAAGGCTTTCTCAATGTATGTTGCGAACATCGATTGAGACGATCAAACACAAGTTATTGGATCTAGGACCTCAGTTTTGACAGGCATTAAGTATTCCTAAAGTATAAAGCTATCCCTGACGTTCAAAACTCAATAGCAATTCATCATAAATTAACAATTTTTCCGTCATTTAAATCGTAAATATACCTACCTACGAAAATATTAATTGAACACATCCAATAATTCACAATATAAATTTTAAATTAACAGCCTGAAGCCGTTAATTACGGATGTGAGAACCATATTGGTTCAACGGTACATCGAAACCTTCCGTATTCAAGTTTTTGGGCATCACAAAAACCGATAATAAGTCCTTCCTTTAACGTCATTGTTCTTGACTTAATAAATAGTTAGTACACACTTAGGGCGTTTGTGCACTCCAAGGTAGTTATACTGACCGGCAATCCGATATTTTACCGTCTGATATAGAGCATCGTACTAAAGGCCTATTTCACAACCTACAAGTAAAGTTACTCACCAATTAAATTTAGTTTTGTCTCTTTCTTACTTTATATCAAGTGACAAAGACAAAACATGAGAGTCACTACTCGGAACGTTACTTGAAGATGGTGAAATAGGCCCTTAGGACGTCGGTCTAGGACGGATGTCCTAACTATGACTCCATGATCTGTGTACTAAGTAGTTAGTGCATCAAAACGTAATTTTACCGTCCGAAATTTTAATTTTCTCTATTCCTCACCGTTCCTTTTCTCACGTACGTGTACATGGTTTTTGTGGTGCCCGCCTCTTTTACGTACTTAGAAAGAGAAGGAATGAAAAACCATTTAAGTTTTATTTATTTATCTGTTGCATGTCATATGACAATATATACATATACATACATTTATTTACGCTTACAGTTTTGAACCACCCACAACTTTGCTCCGATCCGAGTAAAGACGGATAAAAGTGCACAAGCCACATCGTTTTTATGCAACATCGAATTCGTTAAACTCAGATTGTCGGACGGTAAAATTCCTTATAGTGCACAACCAGCCTAATATTGTATTCATATAATGATGCCGTCACGAGGTCGATTCGGTTTCGCTCATGACGAAACACTAAACTGCAAGTTTGTAATTTTGATTGATGTTGGTTGAACATCAGATAAAACAATCGTGATCAGTTGTTACGATTGTGGTTACCCAATTATGGTTCAATGCGGCGATGAAGGATAGTTTAGCACTTGACTATGCTATTAGATACTGACACCAATGTCATACTTCCATATTTCATCAATGTATTCAAAGTTTTATATTACGCTATAGCCACAGTATAATAATGGGTACTTTATAACTTGAGGACGATTGTACCAAATGAAATTATCGTTGTGTTTCTTGTTGCCAAGACAAGGTTTTTGTTGAAGGAAATTTTGGGTAATCTGGAGAAATGAGACCGGGATGAACAAGCTGTGCCCTATTTTACTTCTTTTAAATGCTGATTTTTCCATCGCCAGATAACTTTTATTCGAGGAATAAAATTGAAGTTTGTCAGTTTTTGTATGAAAACTGACAAAATTATTCGTCGTATAAAGTTATCTGGCGATGGAAAAGTCAGCCCTAAAATTGACAATCATTTTCTTAAATCACTCTCTGCCTTATTTGCGTTGCATTTTTAGTCTAGTTTAGCACTAAACCAGGTTTTACAATCAATTTTGAATACTGTCAAAGTGACAGATTAGACTGACAAGGTGTCAAATGCTTACCAGGTTTTGTTAAACCACGCAAATGGCAGTCTAAGTATTGATGATGTTGCGCAGTAAGTTCATATAAAGAGGAATAGATAACGGGAAGTGACTTTTCACATTCAATGATAATTTTCAAGTAGACATTTTGTATCTAAGTTATTAGTTATTAGATAAGTACGTGACCATGTCATTATTTTATGAAGGTTTTCTTCGTTTGCGTGATATTATTCTAATATTTAAGAATTTAGATTGTCATGTGCTAAACATCGACTAGTAAAATAGGTACGTACCTAATTACCTTGGATGTATTTTTTTAATAACAAACATGCGTAAATCGTATAAGTAAATCATGTTTATGGCAAAAATGAAACGTAAATAAATTGATTTTCAACACAATTGCTCATAAAGGGGCTCTTATTTGTGCAAAAACAGTTGAATAATGACACGCTTGATTCACTAGTGAGTTATAGATTGTTTTTTTAAATTGCTTTGTTTTTAAAAAAATTCGATACCAAAATAATTGTGTCCATACGTTTTAAAAACAAACTTCAACTATGTTGCCTTACTTTTGGTAGGTCTATGGTCGATTCCATTCATTCATTAGATTTTTTTTTAATAAGTTTATTCTTTTAGTCTTTGGCCGATCACCATTGTTGTGTTGGATGCGCGCGAATAGAAAAACTGTTTATTTATTAGCGAAAAATTATAATTTCTTCGCAAATGTGTTGAAAAACGTTGTATGGTACACGCGTGTATTGATGATTACTATCCTCGGCTATCTTCAGACCCTCGCCTGACGGCTCGGGCCTCAATAGCGCCTCGGAAGTAATCACCAACTTACCTCGCTTGTACCATAAATAACTATTATTTCTTTTTTAATTGTTTACTTATATTCCAACTTTGAAACATCTATATACGAGTACACTATCGAACAGAAACAAATCGGGAACGAAATAACCACATACTCGTAGTACTAGTAATAAAAAACACTGATATACTCACCAGGTAAAATTATTTTGTCGCTTTCTTACTTTATATCAAGTGACAAAGACTTTATACCAAGTACTACTCGGAAATTTACTTGAAGATGGTGAAATAGGCCCTAAGTCCTATTAAGAACCTTTCTTTTTTTTCACGTTGGCTTACACACGATACGTCATTCAAGACTAAAGACTATAAACTTTAACACATGTTTAAATGACAAGATCACGTTTGAAGATTTGTAAGATTAGAACAGAACTGTTTGATATGTTTTGTTAATGATATTATCTATTGTCTAACCAGATGTACTATTGTAGATATGTACATGATAACATGGAAAGGGATTTCTTTGCCCTTTTTAAATTAGTTGCGTAGCGCCGTTTTTTTTTTTTAAACCTCAGCCTCTATTTATTTAAACGTATTATTTTCGTTTCCAATACTCTCTTGGGATATTATTTCCGATTAAGAGTGTTTTATTATTAAAATTATGTATGTACTTATGTACTTTGCAAGCTTTTATATATATTTCGTAAATTATCTATCTTATCTATATTTATAAAAGAAAGTCGCGTTAGTTACACTATTTAAAACTTAAGAACGGCTGAACTGATTTGATTGAAAAAAAGGGTGGGGAGGTAGCTAAGAACCAGGAGAAGGACATAGGATACTTTTTATCCCGAAGTCCGCACGGGAACGGGAACTACGCGAGAGAAACTGCGGGCACAGCTAGTATTTTATGAAAAAAGACGCTTTATACTTACTTATTTGTATTTGCTGTAACTGTAATACTCTCTCTGAAAGTTTTATTGCAGTATTTACTTACCTTGATGAAACAGTATTGAGAAAAGCAATATCTATACGACTGGATAGCAATTATTATCATTTGCTGACTAGTTATAGCCCTCAGCGTCGCTCGTGTACAAAAGCTAATCTTCTCCAAGATCATAATTATGTGTAATTTCGTTCATGTTCGTGATGATAAGTTAGAATGAGGCTAATTTAAATTTAACGAAGAAAAAAATTCATTTCGGACCTTCTAAGAACAAATAAATTTCTACCAGTTTTGAAGAACACATTTTTTGAGTTTTGAAAACTTTAAATACTTACTTAAATATCTCGTTTTCGTAAGGATTTTTTCATATTCTTAACAACAGCTAATCAAAGAATTCAAATCATTTTCAAATGGTCGAATCTTCCTTTGATGTCATGAAATGATTATCATTAAACAGTATTTTATTGTTATTTATATATTATTTATATGTTTTGAAGGTTCTTTGTTTCCTCACCGTCATTCCCTAATATAAAGATGACTTGTAACAATGATGTCATGTATGTAATAAATATTTGTGTGCCATCAACAAGAGCGCAAACAATTCTTGATCCTTTAAACCGCGATAAAGTGTCTATATATCTTGGGTTTATCTTGATACTTTCATTTCGTAACCGGTTGTTTAATGAGTGATCTAAACTAGTTTCAATATCTTGTCTCATATCAGGTTGTTTTTTTACATACATATGACTCATTTAGATTTGCTAAAGCTAGTTTTAAAACGTATTTCCCTTCACGTTTCCTTTTATATAAAGAAAAACTCGCATTCACGCAATATTTTCTCTACAAAAGAAATGCGTTGTTAATATTGTTGGTTAGTTAATAACAGAGTGACAGGCTGCGAGTTTCCGATGAGGGAGAAAACTGGAATTAGCCATTCGTAACTAATGTTAAGTTTCGCAAGTAAATCTAAGTTTACTAACCACGGTATAGCTATTGTGTAAGTGTTTGCTAAACCGTGAAGGTACGCACATGTTCGGACGTCCGCTAAATATAAATCATTAGGCAACTTTAATTGTTCGCGATAACGATACTTATCATAGGAATATTTAAATGTTTTATTTCTATTTATGTGTAAGTAAATGTTTGTGATACCCTAGATAGAGGTTGTAAACCTAATTAGGGGTTGGTTACTGAAATAAGATGATTAGTTATATTAATTAAGATATCTTTTTATACTGCCTATTTATACAAATACTTATTAAAATGTTTGTAAAATTGTATAAAATTTGATCCGAACATAGAATTTAACTGTAAATAATTTGTAAGTATATGTACTTATAAGTAAGTTACACAAAATATAAGTAAATACTAAGAAAACGTAACAATCCAACACTCATAATGATAATGATTCCTAGCATTACTCTCTTCAACCGTTCAACTCATTTAGTGCAGTTAAACGCACCAATTGCGATGTGTTAACAAATTCCTCACAAACACGAAACAAATGCGAAACGTTTTAATATTTAACTATTAGCTATACGCATAATATCCGTTACATGTTTAAATAGTTAATAAACATCTTTTAGTCACTACCGTTCTTAGATAACTTGAACCAAGTATTATACGAGTATTACTTAACGTTCTTAAACACATCACCTGTAATAGGTTTGGTCAAATGCGGAAGAGTTCAAATTACTTTGGTCGTGTAGGGGAAAAATGTAGACATTCTTAAGTATAGATATAAAGTGTCCAACTTAAGTAGGTACTTCGAAGAATTCATAAATGTTATTTTACTTAGCGCGTTGAAGAAAAATGAGATTTTTTCGACTATAATTGCTGCCTTAGCGTCGTCGCACGGGTGTAAATTATAGCCTGCATAGTTCCTAGATATGAAAAACAGAACAGTAGTTTACAGTATGCCTCGCAGGTTTACACAGGTGATATCTGTTTTTTTTTTTTTTATAAAAATATTGAAATTTGCATTGAGTAGAGCAACCATAACAAAAATAATTCCAAAACCGACTTCAGAAGAGAAAACGAGGGTTCCCAATTCAGTTACTTATATTTTTTGGTGTTTGTGACCTCAGAACTCCGTCATTAATTGTGTATTGATTTGTTTTTTTTGGGTAAGCATAAGAAAAGGACTGAATAACTAAATAAATTAATTTTTATTTATTTTTTATTTTTTGAAGATATAAAAGAACCTAAGTACTTCCCGTTTGCTTCCATAGAAAAAGTTTTGAAATCAGATAAGTACACAGATTTTATGAAAATAAACTTATATACTTACATTGACCGATAGGTTTTAATTTACAAACACAATGTAAGTAGAGACTAGAGATATATCTACGACCGCAAACCATTAATTCTGCGTATAAACGTAGTCTGTGCCTACATATTCTGTCAAGCATTTATTATCAGCTACTGGCTACGCTTAATTTGCGCATACAAAGTACACCCACATACTATTAAGCTTGTTATTTAAGAACATTGTTGTTAGATAAATATGAATATTAGTAGAATGACATTATTTTAGATTTTTGTTTTGAATTTTAGATATAGCCACTAAAGCAGAATCAATACATGATTTTCATTGTTTATCATGTTTAGTAAAAAAAACGTAGCGCATCAAGGTACTTTATCCGCTTAAGTTAAAAGTATTCTAGTACTTATATCCTTAATTAACCCCCGACGCAAAAAGAGGGGTGTTATAAGTTTGACGTGTCTGTGTGTGTGTGTGTGTGTATCTGTCTGTCTGTGGCATCATAGCTCCCGAACGGATGAACCGATTTCAATTTAGTTAGAACCGATTTAGTAGTAGAACCGATTTTCATGTTTGATGAAAATCGGTTGGCCCGTTTAAAAGTTATGGGGGTTTGAAAGTAATTGTGTTGGGGGTTTTTTTAATTTTTAATTTAATGTTATATACAGTAACAGTGACATTGACAGCATTTATATGCAGATTTTATTATCTGGTAAACGGTACATGTACATAGGCATAATATTTGATTGAAGATGTTTGAAAGTTAATGAACAACCACCTAGATTTTGCGCTTTGATATAAATAACAATGTCAAATAAGAATAACAGAACAAACAAATATACTTTCACATTTACAATAATAGTTATAGTTTAACACAACTCTTAGTAAATTAATTTAATAGTAGCGATTTACCAAAAATGTGTCTATAGCAGTAATAATCTTGTATCTTGATATTATTTAAAAACCTTTATTATCAAGCTATAAAATTATCATATTTTCTATACATTAATATACAAATTCATTGATATGCTCTAAAACTTGTATTACTGTACAGTCGGCAACAAAAGTCGAGTAGCACATTGACACAGAAATATTTAAGCATTTTATGGCTTTGTATAAGGAGTGATTAGTTGATGACTCATATTAAGAGTAATATAGAAAAATAAGATTGATATGATATAATGTCCAAATAGTTTTTTTAAAGTCATTAAAAGATCGATTTTTTAATGTATTTTAACGACTCAAAGTTTAGGAATTGTAAGAAATTGAGAAACATACAAGCACATTATTGCTAAATAAGTCCTCTAAGTTTGTATGATTAATACTTATTTTGACTATTATTCATAATTTTAAGTCTTATTTTGTGAGTTTTTTAACTTTAATCCATCTACCAAAAATCTATTTTTATTTTTATTTTCGACTCAACTTTTCTTGCTAACCCTACCCAGTGAGCAGATAGTATTCACAATATGTCCGGTACCGTTGGTCGACCGCGCTTTGTGGTCTCACGTAGTAACTATTCAGCAATCTGTGGTGTTACTGCGAACGCACCTGCTAAGAACTTGGACACTGGCTTCTGGTATCCAAATGGGACGCAAACCACTACATAATGACTAGGCTCATGATAGGTATCATTTTGCATTATGGTGTTAGTAGTGAGGTGTCTTGTAATGTGAATATTACGTGCTAGATGTGATCTGTGTTAAATTCTTTCCTTATTGGGATTACACAAGGGACTTTAACGGGGGGCTAGTATGATATGATATAGAAGAGAACCATAATGAATATAGGACTATTTATAATGCAAAAAGATTGTTCAATATAAGATTAACAGTTTCTAAGCTAGCAGTTTTTGATTTGCTAACCTTTCACGAGATTAGCGCGTTCAAACACACACTGCCTCTTTCTTATTTTTGACTTTGACTTGACATAAATAACCCTTATTCTTGACACGTCCTGTCTAATGTCCAACATGGATCACAATATCACGAACTCACGACTGTTTGGTTTGCAACACCGTGTTGATACCGATTACAGTACTATCTACACCCAACTCATAATTAACTGCATAAAGGTAAGTACTTAAATTATTAAGGGCCTATTTCACGACATTCAAGTAAAGTTATTCACCAAGTAAATTTAGTTTTGTCTCTTTTTTATTTTATATTAAATGACAAAACATGTGAGTAGTTTACTCGGAACGTTACTGGAAGATGGTGAAATAGGCCCGAAGTATAATAAAATTAGATATAGGTAGGTAATACAAATTCTAACATTAATTACTTATTGTCCTTAAACCAGTCCAAAATTCCTCATAATTAGTACAAGTAAAGCCACAAGTCTTATATTTCATTGAATTGTTTACTAAATTAAATTGTCATACTTATCAACGTACAAGTACCGGTCATTTGTAGAGGATACAAACGTATTTTAAGAGAACGGATTCCGTTACGGTACTTAGGAGAAAGTACTTACCGTTTTAATGCTGATTGCGTAACAATTATCATACTATAGTTTTCTAACCGCTATTACAACATCTGTTTGAACAAAGTGTAACCGATGATACTGGCAGGGTTAAGAGTTATTTGACAGCTGTCAAGATGATTGACATTTCGATCGGAGAATTTTGTAATAATTGTTTTTTTAACTGAATACTTGCTAGAGACTGATAGACGGACATGGCGTAACTATAAACGAAACTATGTCCAATAATTTGATCAAATAGCACGTTCACATAATAAAAACGATTGCCGAATACATTAGCGCATCACTTTGGTATGGTTGCATCTATTTGACATATTCTCTAAGAATTCGTAATTAATAAAATTTCTGTGTGTTCACGGAAAAAATCACCAATGCAAAGTCAATATAGGTTGCTAGCAATAAATCAAAATAAATTTATTTTCACACACATATATTTTATGATACGAAATAAACCACGTAGGTGCAGCCTTAAATTGAACTTGACATTTAAAAGCCCACTTGGCTGTTACCTGATGGAATTTCCCGATCGCCGGCATTGTTTGCCACTTTCTTCGTACCACATTACACCGTTTATCTCTTAAACATTCATTTGTCATTTGCAAACCACACCTCGAAGGGTCACGATTTACATACCGAAGTAGCTGAGATTAGACTCTTTGAATAGCTCTAGGCCTTTCTAGGCAAACTGGAGAAAGTTACAGCGATTCAACTCTATCACTACTTAATAGGGTTTATATTGCATTGGTAAGTTTTCCTGCTAATGTGTATTGGAAAATCGTGAAAGTGAAAACTAGTTTACTAATTGGCGGGAAAAGCAAATTGAAATCGTTGTAACACCGGATTTTATATTTTCTTTCCTTTCATTAATGTGTAATTAACGATATGATATACAACTTTGTTTGATATGCGATCTTACAGTTTTAATATCAAGGTTGATATTTAATTACAATAGTTCAAAGAAATACCAACAAGGCTTTTGTTATGTAATTTGATTAAACTTTGTACTGTCTGTAATTTTAGACTTAACTTTTTGTTAATGATAGTTTTTTTAATATGTTTCTGAATCACAAAGAAATGTATTAAAATGTCATTGTTTCTATTTAGTAGTGTTTTAAACAGTTGTTACGATTACGTGAATGTTATGTAATTTTAAAAATGAGGAAGTTTATGTATGATTGTTATTGTTATTTTACATAAGTACGTGAAATAGTTTTGTGTACTAACTGTGACTGGAATATTTTATTTCGTTTTTTAGCATTAATGTGTTACAAGTTATGTGGTAATATGATTTTCCATTATTATTCGTCAAATAATAAAATTTGCGAAAACACAAAAGAACAATAAGTAGATATTTTTTTGTTGTCTGTCCTATCACATTGCTAAGCACCTACATTGCATATTTATTTAGTTAGGTGAACAAGATTAGGTCCTTATTGGTAATATACAATTTGCAACCCGTATTGCTAGTAAAAAATACACAATATAAGCAAAAGTTGATGGCTCAGCTTGTGCTACCCGAAATAGTGTACTCCGAGTTCGCTGGTTTTCAGCCACCCCTGTTCCGTAAACTTTTTCCCAGTATAGTAAACTTTTTCTAAATAATATGTACTTCTTCAAAAAAACCATAAAACAACGCAAAATGCACCCGTTCGAAGCCGGGGCAGTCAGCTAGCCGACGATATTGGTACAATTGGTAATTGTACAATCGATTACTGGCACAATCCTCTAAGTCACACAAAGCTAATGCAAATACCGTCGTATTACAAAATCGGTGGCAGATTGAATCGAACGTGTTCCAACAAGGACACTGTGTTTCGTCGTGACTTTCTCTGCGCCTACGGAGCTCTGAAATGTCGGTAGACCGGTACACTGGGTCACCTATTTGCAAGACACCGTGTCTGGTACAAGTGTGAAGAGGAGCGAGTGATTGATGGAGTGCGACATATCGAGTTATTTTTTTGGGTGTTGGTTAATGAAAGTGAATAGTAGTACTACTCATTATTATACTGTGGTAGTACTATCTGTAGAAGTAAGAGTTTAATTTGTTTGTATGAGGTTTAATATTAGGTAAGATTTTAAAAGAGAATATTGGTTTCTTTACTTAATTTTTTGTCCAAATCTCTGTGACTCTCGTTACCTAAGTAAGAAATTTTCCTTAATAAAACTCTTTGAGTAATTTATGCATGCTGTGATATTTTGTGATTAGACTTATGAGGGCTGAAACTATCTGTTGCGACAAGCGGGTCCAATTTTAGGGAGCATGAGCCTTCTCTATAAATTTTTTTTGCAATCTCTTTTGACTTCGACCACAATAATTAGATGTGCTAGTGTGCGATTCGATTTGTCACAGTAACTGCATACCAGCGGTGTGGGCGGAACAATACACCAACAAATTATTAATACCATTAATATGTGTGCGCATTGCATATTCATACATTAACAATAGAATATACTACGACCAATTGCTTGCTCATACTTATAACCTTGGGGTTGTACGGTCAGCAACTAATAAGTACTCGTTACAATAGCATTACTTATTGGGGCTTTTCATTGGTAAAATATTACTTAGATCTGCCTAGCCCAAATTTACTTTACAAAACTGCAGACACATCAATATTCTTAGAACTCTCATAACCAAGTTAACTTTAAAACAAAACCAAATCAAAATTCTTTCTTTTGGAATTGTTATAAACTAGACACTCAAATGCACAGGGACATTTGTTAAATCTTTAACACCCTCAATTTGACTTTCCTTGCTAACTATACATTTAATATTTTCAAGTGTTCGTTGACCTTCATCAACTGTGTTACAATGTTCTTAATCATGGACATCGGTCTATAATTATATTAAAATAGATAATAACTCCCTCTTGAAAACTTTTGATGAAAACTGTAGGAAAATCTGCATACTAGTTTTTAAAATTAACCAGAATAAACACAAATGAAATACTTAAATGTTAGATATCATTAATTACGTCATCGGTCTTTAAGACGACTAGACGGCTAGACGTTCTTCTTTTTATATGGTGTACCTACTTAATAAAGAAGTTTGATTAATTCTGACATTAATAAATGTATAAAATTTCTTTCATCTTGATTTCATATAAATGAAGATAAAGGAATCTCTCGTTGATTCAATTCCGGTCTTAGAAACTTTTTGTTGATACAATAACCGTCTCGCTTGGTTTGTGAACTTAAATAAATGATATTTTTTGCCTCTCAAAACAACATTAGGATTTTTTATTTGATGAGAATTAATTCATAAGTAAAGATTAATATTATATTTCTTTCAAAACATTGTCTAATGTCGTCACATGTCGCTTTTAATTCTTGAAGTATGAGAGAGATAGAAGTATCTTTATAAAATGGTTCCGTCTCGTATGAGAACAAACATTCGACAATAGAGATAATTTTTGCTATAATTTACTCGGCAATTATAATCAAATTGATGTAGGTTTTTGGGCTGCGATTGTTTTCGTTGTTTTGAAATAAAAATGTGTTTATTCACAATCAATTTGTAGTGAAAGTATTGAGTTTTTGTGTAAGTAGTTTCTTATTTGAGAACCTGTTTCGATAATGAAGAATTTCACTTACTAAGTATTGTTGAAAACACTGAGTAGGGATTTTATTTACCTCGCGATAAGAGGCTAACAGCTGATGACGTTCTATGCTCTCTGTTAGTACCTATACATTTTTCCTCAACTGAATCTTTACTCTTAAGTGTTCGTTGTTATACTAATGCGACGCTTAACATATTGTGTTACCGATGCACACATCTCCGTGTCTCGGCTGTCGAAAATCGTGATAGATAGATAGTAAATTGTTGACAAATCTTGTTGGGTATTAAAGCAGCTTTTCCCCAAATATATTACCTGACCTGTAAGTACAGACATTGACACTGAGATACAACCAAATTTTGCACCATAACGTCGCACAAGTGAAGAGTTGCACTCGAAAGTCTATATTATTTCATAACGTCACACAAGTGTACTTAGAGTTGCACTCGCAAGTCTATACCTACTATTTACTAGTCCTAGGTAACCACTCTGCCCCTATTACGCTATACGTGAACCACCCTTTTTGTTTAATCTATAAAAAAAAAACAAGAATAGGTTGGTCTGATGTGAACGGGCTCGGTAAGACAATGGTACAGACACAGGCCTCGCCCCATCATTGTGATACGTTATTGCGCCACACGTTGCTTCCTGGTTTAACGCATCTCACTGTTACATTGTACGCTTTGTAATACTTTTGAAATGTTACCCATGATGCTGGTTTGATGGCTTATCAATTGTGTAGATATGCGATTTGTTTTGGGCTTGTATTTTGTATGTAATTTGCTTTGTTATACCCCGATTTAACGAAAGTAACGTATTTTACGTGAAATTTTTTGAAAAGTATCAATTTTGGGTGCTAATCATTGTAAAGATAATTTTTTTTCAGTGGATTTTAATATCACGGAAAAAATGTCAAAACTTCCACTTTACGAATACTTAAGTAGGTACTACCTATTTCATTTCCTTCTGTCTTTTTAAATGGCGGTGTTGAAGTCGACATTTTTGTTATGGAACGATGCAAAGAATACAGAACGTCGATTTATCAAATAATATTTGTAATTTTAAACAATGATATTGCATATAATAACGGGAATAATCAAAATATTTAAAAGGATGTATAAAACTACCGAGTTCCCGGGCCGAGTCATAATGTGACTCAAACATTTGGCATTTATTACAAATAGCGTTCATGGAAATATGTATAACTATTCGTATTTACAACTAAAACTGGTTTTATATTGATTCATGTGCTTCGATTTGGAATAAGTATACGTAAACAAACGTTTTAATTTTATTTCGCTTTTACCTCTAACCTACTTACTTGCTACTGTTCAATACAATAGGTTAAAATAAAACTTATTATTAATTGAGATCATATGACAATCAATTTACTTTACGTTCCTCACGGTTGTACCTTCGAAAATCTTGATTTTGTGATAAATTCTATAATATTTCTATGTTACATACCTACCTATTCCGATGATCTAAAAGTGCAAGTGAAAATCATCTTCCCTCACTCTTCACTACGCCTAAACTATTTGTATACCTACTAGGCTATCATGACTTCGAAAACGCTATAGATACAGCGATTTATTGACATCCAACTGTCAAAATTTGATAAAAATACCCGCTGTATTGAATTTTACCACGTGATTAATTTTATGACATTTGGTCATGCTCGCGAAATCGATATAGCTATTTATTGACATCCAACTGTCAAAATATAATAAATATAGCCGCCATATTTAATTTAGTCATGCTAGGGGGGCTGATATTAGAGTAGAGAGATTATAGTAGAGATTATATACCTATCCTACTTCGTTTTAAACCTAGCATACGTTAATACAAGCTTTTGTCTTCGCAGTAACAATTTCTAAACTATTATTGTCCTTCTTTCCAGTTGAAATCTACCTGTCGCCTGTGGAGACGCACTGCAGTAATGTCGACTACTTCATACCGGACGAAAACAACGAGACGAAAGGATTATCGGACGATGCGATGAACAGGTATTACTCATATACATACCTTACGTTCTTAGTAGATATGAGTTCAAAAGTACTCGTACTTTCTGTTATGTGTATTGGTTTCCATAGTTTAAAGATACATATCTGGAATATGACCAAATAGTGTTGTTGGTGGTGACTGTGCTACCCTCACAGATCATGGAGCCAGTTAATCCGTTTTGTAACTAACCTGTCTGCTAACGATTAGGAGATCAATTCCCGCTCATGGCAATCATTTTTGTATTTTCGATTCATTTTTTTACTTACAACAACAATCCTAATCCTAACTAATATTATAAATTCGAAAGTCTGTCTGTTACCTTTTCACGGCTAAGCTACTGAACCGATTGGCTTGAAACTTGGAACAGGGGTAGCTTATGATCCGGGAAAGAACATAGGCTATGTTTTATCCCGAAATTCCCACGGGAACGGGAAATACGCGGGTGAAACCGCGGGGCACTGCTAGTAAAATATAAATTTATAAAGAATTAAACACCGCCACGAACAGAAATTAAGCAGTGTTAAGTCCGTCCTATAAGTTCATGAACCGTCGATAAAACGTGGTTAAAGGCGTTAATTGAGTTATAAAACTTACAAACTATCAATGAAATGAGTAGGTAAAGGTCCAACCTTTGACCTAGAAGATAACTATCAACAGTTCATAGACCTTGTAACAATTGGAAAGGAAGTGAAGCCCGAGGGCAGAGATTACTTGATATGGAACAAATCGCTACATTGTTTTCTATTCTATAGCGCTGTTTGTTTAAATTACTAACTACTTACAGATAACAATAAATCCTGCGATTTATCTCAATCGTCTTATTGTTTGGCTTGCATCTGATAGTGTTTTTCTAAACTTGAAATCGATTCTACACAATTTAACACTTCTTCTGTCGAATAGCATGCATCTGCCTACCAAGCTTCATTCATTCCTAAGGGAGCGTCCATTAATTACGTGAGGCGTTTTTGTCAATTTTTCGACCCCCTCTCCCCCCTTGGTGAGATATCGTAAGATTTTCTTTAACTCCCTCCCCCCAACTCTTATCTCACGCGAGATTTTTCAAAACTTCTATTTGAACTGTAAACGTGTTGGATTATTAAGAAAAACTACTGAGCGCTACTTCATTGCTCTGCGAAGTTCGAATGAATACGACAAATACATTTTCTCAGATTTGACCATGTTTTATTCTAGAAATATTTTTTCGCGCAATTTTACATCGTTTTCTGGGAGAAAAAAAATTACGTGATACTCACCAAGAACCCCCCTCCCCCCTAAGTGAGATTTGGAAAGATTTAGCTTGATCCCCTCCCCCCCTAGAACACTTCACGTAATTAATGGACGCCCCCTAAGTCATAGAATTGACTTCGATTTGAAATCACCAAAACCACCGCCAAAGCGTGTATTTTGAGCAAACGTGGTGATTCGGTGATTGACTATTTTCATCAGTGAGGGAGGCCTTTGCTTACCTGTGGGATATTTTAGGCTGTAAGATGGGTGTGGATTTACATCTTGTATGGAATGTTTTTCTGGAAATATATTACCCTGATGAACGCTGTGCATTATCTGACAATCTTACTAAAACATAGACAATATTATAAATTCGAAAGTAATTCTGTCTGTCTGTTACCTTTTCAATGCTAAACTACTGAACCGATTGACATGAAATTTGGTACAGAGGTAGCTTATGGTCCGGGGAAGGACTTAGGCTATGTTGCCCAAAATTACGCACGGGATCGGGAACTAAGCGGATAAAACCGCGGGGCGTGCTAGTCCTTTTTAAAGTAGACATTTGTTGTTTCCTTAGAGTATTCTAGATGTTTTTTATCTCCATTCCAGACTGCACATGGCGCGTTCGACGGTAGCGTTGTTCATGGTGGCATTCCTGTCGCTGTTCATCGCGTTCTGGACCGGCGTCGTCGGCTGCTGGAAGCGGAGTCCGGGCAACATCACCGCCACTGCTATACTGATGCTTGTTACATGTAAGTTTTAAATATACATACTGAGTATTTGGAACTAGATATATCAGGCGTTACGGGCAGAAAGAAAATTCTATCCAGAAGTTCATTAGTGTGCTTTTGAGGCCTAAACTGAATAAATAGTTTTTGGAATGAGAATATTTATCGTTTATAATGTCACCAACCCGCAAGGCAAGCGGGGTTACGCCTATTCTTCATCACTGTACTATTCGTCGGTGAAGAGAGGCATGGCATTTGCCCTGCAAAGGACTTTTAAAGGCCGATACTTTTATATTATCAAATTACTTACTGTGAAGTCTGTATATTTAAAACCTTAAGGACATATTTCACCATCTTCAAGTAACGTTCTGAGTACCTATCCACATGTTTTGTCTTTGTTACTTGATATAAAGTAAGGAAGAGACAAAAATAACTTTACTTGGTGAGTAACAATCGTGAAATAGTCCCTAAGTCTAATATACTATTTAAAATCGCAAATTTTTATCTAGTATTGTTTTATATATTATGGAAATTAGTAAATTATCTAATCATTATTATAATGTAATATTCCAGGTTTACTGGCAGCGGGCGCGATGGCATTGTGGCATGGAGTCGAGTTCTACGAGAAAGAGAAGGTGGTCGGAGAAGAGTTCTATCAGCAGTGGCCTAATGTAAGTCACGCAAATATAAGTCCTATAGTAATAAACATAAGGTTTATTTTACCTTTCTTTATACAGCCCGAAAGTTAAAGGGACAATAGCTCAGTGCCTAAGAATTCAGACTGAAAATAGAAATGTCGTGAGTTCGATTTCCACGCTTTTGACGTGAACCTAATCCAGATAGCTAGTTAGTAATGTTGGCTAGTAATGTACAACCGACATTGCTTTTAAAAGTATGAGGAAATTATGAACTACAGAATATTCCGTCTAAGTACTTAAATATTTGTACCTACTGGAAACATCTGGACTACGTTTTATTTAAATTTTTCCTATAAAATGATCACACTCAAAAAGAACATAAATGAACAACATAGTAGTTATATATTTTTACATAGATAAATATGAAATAAATAATTAATTTAATATTTTGTTGTAAACAAATTATTTTATGGTAAACATCCTTATCTATTTGGTTTACATAAACAAGGAAAATTAATAATATTTAATTAATAGGCACAGTTCAATTATTAGAATCAGGACAATAACTACTTATAGGCAAATAAGTTCAAATTGATGACATCACATTATAGTTATTTCCGTATAATTTATATTATATTTTAACGGGTATTTACTCAGTATTATTTATTAGTCCAGTAGGTACTATGAATGATGCAAAAATTATCGAAAAGACGTAATAAAATGGTACGTGGCCTAGTTGATCAACATGCTTAGTTTCTATAAATTTAATTAGGTTATAAGTAGGTACTTAATTAGGATATTATACGATATGAATTGGATTTATGTGATCTCCAAATATTTATCTCGGTTTTGATTGACAGAGTATCTATAAAGCTGTTTTAACAATAAAGAGAGTTTGTTTCTTTGGTTGAACGCACTAATCTCATTAAGAACTACTGGTCTGATTTGGTCTGATTGAGCCCATTTATAAAGGAAACAAGGAATGCTATATAGGATATATACCATCACGCTACAACCAATAGGAGCAAGGCTAACGCGGGACAAATCGCGGGGCATAGCTAGTCCTACTAATATCACAAATACGTGTTTGTATGTTTGTGAGTTCGGATCTTTGTTACTCTTTCACGCAAAAACTACTATATCCATTTAGATTAAATTTGGTAGATGTTCCTTATAACTAGGAATAACACATAGGATTTTTAATATCCCCAAATTCCCATGGGATTGGGATTCACGCGGGTAAAATAGCAGGGCATAGCTAGTATAAAGTACGTTGAATACAAAAATATTCTAACTCTTACCCTTGTCCGTACTCATTGTTAACGTCTGTCAGTTGTTGCAAATACCTACCATTGTGCTATTGTATCACATGTGAATAGGGTATTCAGACGAAACAAGCTCGTGATGACGAATGTTTATATCTGGGTATATGTATTGGATTGGATATATTGTTTCAATGAATATTTAGATTTAGTTTGATATATTGTTGATTGAATTTTGAGTGTTTTACAAATGGGTGGGTAGTAACTGCATAGTTACATAGAAAATTTTGACTATTTATTATATTATATTTAGATAAGTACGTAAGTATAACTATAATTATGTAATAAGATTTTACATTTCAGCTATGATGGGAGTTTCAGTTTAAATAACGAATTCAACTTGAGCGGTTGATGGGACTATAAGCTACTGAACCGAATTCAATTCAAAAAAGTCCCACAATATTTTGATTTCTGTGGCTAAAACCGCGGGCCGCTAGTTACAATACATTTATGCACAGTATATTGACATGAATTCCACAACAGGTATTAAAAGACAACTCATCGATCTGGTACGACTGGTCATACATACTCGCGTGGTTGTCAGTGGGCGTCTCCTTCGGCAGTTCAGTTCTATTCTTCTCATCAGCAATATGTTTGAGCAAAGAGAAACACCGGGAACAGCAGAATAACGTGCAGTACATAATGCCAGGTTAGGCGGCCATCTTGTGGCACCCGCCATCTTGCAGAGGTTAACGCTTGCCGGTTACGGAAACGACAACTTTTGTACATTGATTTCGTTAGTTTAAGTGTTTAATGTTTTTTGTTTATAGCTAGGTTTTTATTTATAGTTTTTTAATTATCTATTTATTTTATGTATGAATTAGTATTTATATCTGTATTTAAATGAAGACCTGTTCTTTTCTTAAAGGTATAATATATTTATTTACCTATTAATAATAATTTAAAGTATGTAATCTATGTACTTATTATGTATGTATCAGAAGATATTTTACTCATACTTATATCCAAAGTTCCATTATATTTATGTACTTAGTTATTTAATATGTACCTATCTATTTATTTTTATTCCCATATATGAGTATTTCTTTGTATAATTATCTTAATAATAAAAAGTTTAAACTAGATGTAAGTAAACAAATGTAAGTATCTGAAACTAACAATTGCTTTTTTCTCTTTCTTTTCATGTTTCTATGAAACTTGGCTACGGACGGCTGACATTCGACCGATCGAATTAACGCATAAAACATACGCGCTACTTAATATCTGGTTTATACGCCACGCATTACTAACGCTTACCAATTAACTATAATATTATTGTTTTGTACATATTTTATTGAATTTTGACTACTTCATTGTTCTTCCGTTTAAATAACCTTTAACATTGTAAATGACAATTCCTTTCCTGTTCAAATACTACTTTTATCTAAACGAAATTCGATCCCAAATCGAAACCCTAAATTTGATAATTGTATCCAAATTACCCTTTTAAATCGATATATTTTCCTTAAAATTGCAAATCATAACCTAAAAACCTATTAAAATCGTTATTTTCCCAAAATATTCCATCAAATTTGCACAAAACACTGGCAATAAACCAGATATTGCGCGATAACTCCCGCGTATGGTACGATTGGTCGTACATCATCGCGTGGTGCGGCGTCGGACTCGCGCTGCTGTCCGCCATTTTGTTCTCATCGGCCGCCATTTGCTTACGCGGTGAGCGTGAGAGGGAAGAAGCGCTTAACATGCAGTACTTGATGCCCGGTAAACGAACATGCTTTATTATAATGTTTTTGAAAAATTGCAAAACAAAAAATTTTAAGTCATAGTAAAAGCAACATCTGCAAACATCATAATAATTTGCTCCTACAACAATAAAGCAATCATAAAGTCATCATTACTATAATATGTAGGGTCATAATTAAAATCTAAACTCATTGACTTGTATCTAATAAGTAAATAAACTTTTGTAAATATCATCATGGGCTTCTCAATGCATGATGAAGGTTTGGATATGAATTTAAATTACTTTTTCAACCCCCTTTTTTTAATTTCTTGTTGACTTTTTTTAATTGAAAGAAGTATATAATTTTACAAGTAAAATAGTAGATAAATAAAATCTTGAAATTAAATCCCTTTAAAATAAAAATAATAATCCTACTAATATTATAAAGGCGAAAGTTTGTATGTATGGATGTTTGTTACTCTTTCACGCAAAAACTACTGAATGGATTTTAATGAAACTTTACAATAATCTTGCTTATACATCAGAATAACACATAGGATACTTTTTATCCCAAAATTCCCACGGGAACGGGTACTACGCGGGTGAAGCCGCGGGGCGCTGCTAGTTTGTAAATAATTACATACAAGTTGTGTATCCTACTAATATTATAAAGGCGAAAGTTTGTATGTATGGATGTTTGTTACTCTTTCACGCAAAAACTACTGAATGGATTTTAATGAAACTTTACAATAATCTTGCTTATACATCAGAATAACACATAGGATACTTTTTATCCCAAAATTCCCACGGGAACGGGAACTACGCGGGTGAAGCCGCGGGGCGCTGCTAGTATCTGTATATTGACGTGTGGTGTGTGTGTGTATTGCAGTGTACCCCCAGAAGCAGCAGTACGCGTACGCGGGCTACCCGCCGCCGGCGGCGTACCCCGCGGGCCCGTACTACCACGGCTCGCAGTACGGGCCCTACAACTACTGATCCCGCGACCAGATGAGGGACCTCGTGGCGGCCTACTTCACCAACGCCCCCGCCCCGCAGGCGCCCGCGCGCAACCGCTCCCCCGACGCGCCCCCCTCCGTAACCTCCTACGAAACGTACAACTCCCACCGCAAGATAAGGAAGAACAAAATAGGTGACCGCAAGGTGTACCGGCCCGTGCGGCGGCACACGCTCTCGCGCATCGACGAGACGCCGGCCGCGCGGCCGCGCTCCAAGAGCCTGCAGCACTCGGCGGAGTTCTCGTCGACGCGGCCCATGCTGCGCTCGCGGTCCAACATCTCGGCGGACACGAGCCGCAGCGTGCCGGTGTGCAACCAGAGCCACGACCACGAGAACCAGGTGGAGAGCGGCAGCCCGCACTACGCCGAGCCCAACACCGGCTCGGCCTCCTCGTACGAGGAGCGCCCCGCCTCCATGTCCGACCTGCCCATCGTGGTCCCGGTGGACCCCGCCACCGGCGCCTACATCCCCTACCCCCAGTACACCTTCTACCAGGACAACTGCAGGCTGGGACGTTTCAACAAGAACAAAAAGGTGAAGAAGCTAAATAACAAGAACAACTTGTATTTAGCGTTCATGTATTAGCGCGGAGCGGATGTGCACGGACACAGATCGACGTGTAAGGTTATGAGTTTCGATAGCCGTTACGGTGTATGACGCCACAACCCATAGTGTTATTTCAATAAATTTTGTCCCTTTGACTGTTTTATCATACACTGTCTTCGTAAATGGGTGGCCCGAATCTGGTTGGATAATAACTTGTTACTATTGACACGTTTTATAAAGCCGATGCGGCGGTCGCTCGACTGATTATTTGATAGACACGTAATTTATACAAACATAGTGAAGGCACAAATGAATGTACAGTCGTCTCGCTCTCGCTACAGGTTGTATTATTTAAATCGAGCGGGACAGGTATACAGTTTGTGTCCGATTCCATTGCGAACATATCATAGTGACTGACGCTTCGGTACTGAGCACGGCTTTACGAAACTCTTAAACCACTGGCTTTCGATATTTCAAACATTCGAATACGAATTTTAGTTTGTTATTGAACACATGTACTTATTGCAGGTGAATAATGTAATTTAGGAGTAAGTACGACTCCGCCATAATGTATCAAATTCAACAAAAGTTTTTTTAGATTAGTTTTAATGGTATAATGAACAAATACGAGTTATGATAACGATCAATTATAGTGCCTTCTAATAAATGCTCATATTTTAATTCCGTTCAAAGATTTTTCATACATATCTGTATTAATGACATAATCATATTATTAGCTCAATTTATTGTATTTTTTATAAAACTATTAATCAATTATTAATGAAAGAAATATCGTGACTATTTTATAATAATATACAATAGTTTCTTTCTAATTAATGTTTGGTACAGATCTGATATTGACTGACGATTACCGTCCTAGTAATTACTGTCTATAAGGTATTATTTTGATTATATTTTGTGTTGTATTTAATTCTTAGTCAATGTGTGGAGGTCACATAAGTAGATATATAGCTAGGACATTATTATGTAAAATAATTTAGTTTATATACGATTCGCTACAATAATTATAAGAATCTAGGATTACTCCCAACTTGTATTTAAATTTTCCAAAATAAATATTAAATTTTATTATTTGTATTTTATTACCCGACTACGGTGAAGGAAAAGAAGGGTTATGATTTGATATAATATATATATTATATTAAAATATGTTCATAACTTCTAAACTACTTATCAAAGGTATATAGACTTTCCCTAATAAACTACTTAATACTAGTAAGAAGGTAAAATAAATACAAATTACTTATAAAAATTACAAAATATATATTTAAAAAAATCTGTACATATATTTAATTATATTATGGCTTAAAATGGACGTTTGACATGGATGGAATGTTTATCACTATCACATTGAATGAGGCACAACACTAAAAGTAAATGAATACACAAAAACTTATTAAAATAACTTTGAATAACTTGCATCGAATTTCGTCGAAATCTCAATAACCATCATCGAATGTGGTCTAAATTTCAATAATCCTCATTATCTAATTTCGTCGAAATTTTAATAAACATTGAATTTCGTCCAAATCTTAATAATCATGATAGAATTTGGTTGAAATCGGTCGAATTCGACATAATTCGATGCATATTTTATTCTTTTTCATGTAATTAGTCTAGCTTAAAATATTTTTTACATATTTCGTCATTATAAAAAAAAAGGATACATGCTATATTTGACTTATAGCCTCTTATCAGTAAACGTGGAATAACAACGATGTAGTTAATTCTCGTTTTCTCTCGACAATAAACCTGGATTTACTATGCCACTGTTATGCCTCGTTAATAAGAGCTTATTAACGCGTTCGCTGCCCGCTGTCTACGCCCAGTGCCCACCTTTTTCAATTTTTTAAAGAGATCACTGTGTGCCCCCGACTCACAGTTGCGTCCCAAAGAAACTATCGTAGTGCCCTTGGACGCGTCTGTGAGTCCAACGCATTTCGCGCAGTGCCCATCGACGCCACTGTGCGTTACCGAATACAATGGATGTTTGAAGACGGCTCGGATTTTATTGTGGGGCAATAAAACAAAACTTATTCCTAAATACAGCGTGTTCTTTCTGAAAATATAATTTTATACTTACATTTTTTTTAAGAATACTAGATTGTTGAATATTCGAATAATATTTATCCTGTGCCTCGAAAAATTATACTCGTAATATAATAAAACAAAATTAATCCCTAATTTGACAATATCGGTAGAGGTATTCGTGAGCAACAACAAACTTTCGAATTTAATGACGACCTCGATGGCAGAGTGATCACCGTGCCGGACTGCCATCCGTAAGGTTGAGGGCTCGATTCCCGTGCGAGGTGAATATTTGTGTGAATCACAATAATTGTTTATTTCGGTCTGGGTGTATGTGTGAATGAGTGTGTGCGTAGTTTCTAATACCCTAGACTAGATACAAGATTCGAACATATTTAGGGGTCAGTTGTAATGAGAAGATCGAGTGAATGATTATGTTATGTTATTAAATATGGTAAGGATTAAAAAAAACACAAATTGAAATCACATTATTTATTTAAAAAAAAATTAACAATAACATTAGGTTACATATAAAAAATACTTATAAATATAAAAAATAACAAAAATAAAAAACATAATATATATTTAGCGATTATTTATTATTAGGTATACATTGTATATTTCAAATCAAGACAGCAGCATGTTTTCTATGTGATAAGGGCCATAACATGCGATGCACAGCCCTTTATCACAGTCCTCACAATACATGCCGCTGTCTTTGCGTTTTTTATATAAACTCCAACATCTAGTGCATTTTCTCCGCTTTAATGTCCCGTTATTGTTTCGGCCCAACTCTTTGGGCATGTGAGTCGCGTTCTGTGGCGGATGCGGTCTAGATGTTGGAGGTAATATTTGTTTTATTATTTTATCCCTAAACTGTTCTAATGATAATGTTTGTCGTGTTCCTTTTTTATATAAAAAGTATGCATTTATAAACATAATCTGAAATATATGTATACCTATTTTTTTATACCAACGTGTGGTTTTATGCTCACAAGAGTAATACGACAGCATTTGATCTTGTCGATCGACCCCTTTCATGTTTTCATTATATTTGAGAATTATATTGGGCTTTTTGACAATTTGCCCTCTTTTATTTATAATGTCTTTCATTTCGGGTGTATGTTCAGTGGAAATGGTGAGTACATCTCTCTTATCTTTCCATTTCATGACACATACACCCTTTTGATTATGCCTGTAAATCGTATTACCCCTTGTGAGCTTCTTGCTGGTCACTACTACGGGATTTCTTTTTCTGTTTGTCATTAATGTCCCTGTTACATACGTTTTATTTTCAATTAATTTTTCTGACAAATTTACGCTATTATAATAATTATCCATATATATCGAGTGACCAGCATTTAAATAATCGCTCATTAGTTTGAGGACGACTTTGTCCGCGTGTCCTCTACCACCAACTTCGTTGTCAGCTGACCCTTTGTACATATGGATTTTATGTACAAGGCCATTAGGGTCAGCTAACACGTATAATTTGACGCCAAATTTGTGTCTTTTATTTTTAATATATTGGCGGATCATCAGTCGTCCTCTGAATAACACCATAGACTCATCAATGGAGAGATCTTTTTCGGGATAAACCGTGCTTTTCATTAAATTATTAAAATAATTTATTAAAGGTTCTATTTTAGAATAGATGGATGAACTAGCGTCATTAACATTAAAATATAACATTCTTAAAATTAGTAAAAATCTGTTCCTACTCATATAATTTCCTAGAGAAAAATTAACTAGGTAGTCCTTACGCCAATAATAATTAATTTTATTTAATTTTACTGTTCCCATGAAAAATAAAATCCCCAAAAATGTTAATATTTCCTCCGCCGTTGCAGGTTTCCACCTTTTAAGCCTGCTGTCGGGTTTAAAACCCCTACGTAAAACGTCTTCAGCATGTTTGTTTGTATATTCACACAACATTGTTAAAAAATTTAAATTAAAAAATATTTTAAAATATTGATACGCTGACATGGTCGCCGCATTGGATATTTGGATGCCTGGGTGTCCGGTAAAGGGTATCGCCACCGGAGTGACGGGCTCGTCGACCCACTCATCCAGCGGTCCATCATCAGCCATCAAATCGCCAGGTTCGGTACTGTCAGATTCGCTGGATCAGTAATATAACATACAAATTATAATATGGTCTCAAATCCTTTGTAATAATAAATAAAAACATAGAGATAAGAACCTTTCGTTGTCCGTATGAAGAGAAGAGTGCTCATCATCAGAAGCCGCAGATGAATTACTTCCCGAAGTACAAGAAATGCGGCGCGGGCGTTCTGTACGCAGTGTTTGAACCCCGGAGGAGCTACTCGCCCCCTCGTCACGAGACTCCTCTCTGAATGCTTCAGCATCCTCTTCCCCAAACATCATCCGAATGTCGTCCTCAATGTCTTGGAGTCTACGGGCCATCTAAAGGAGATAGGAACATCATTTCAATAATGCATTATACTGAAAAGACTACAACCATATATTTAACTAGCTATGACTAGGCTTTAAAGACTGTATTATAGTATGCTACATAGACAGAAGCGCTATAGCGTTCCTCGATACATGGTTTATCTAACACTAAACAAGAATTTTAGGAATTGATTTTTGTTGCATGTACTTTTATCAAAAATTCATAAGATAGTATATTACGATACGCTACCTACAACAAAATTCATATGATAGTATATTACGATAAGGTACGTACAACAAAAATTAATAAGATAGTATATTACGATACGCTGCCTACAACAAAATTCATATGATAGTATATTACGATAAGGTACGTACAACAAAAATTAATAAGATAATATATTACGATACGCTACCTACAACAAAATTCATATGATAGTATATTACGATATAGTACATACAACAAAAATTCATATGATAGTATATTACGATACGCTACCTAACAAAATTCATATGATAGTATATTACGATACGCTACCTACAACAAAATTCATATAATAGTATATTACGATAAGGTACGTACAACAAAAATTAATAAGATAGTATATTACGATACGCTGCCTACAACAAAATTCATATGATAGTATATTACGATATAGTACATACAACAAAAATTCATATGATAGTATATTACGATATGCTACCTACAACAAAATTCATATGATAGTATATTACGATATAGTACATACAACAAAAATTCATATGATAGTATATTACGATACGCTACCTAACAAAATTCATATGATAGTATATTACGATACGCTACCTAACAAAATTTATATGATAGTATATTACGATAAGCTACCTAACAAAATTCATATGATAGTATATTACGATACGCTACCTACAACAAAATTCATATGATAGTATATTACGATATAGTACATACAACAAAAATTCATATGATAGTATATTACGATACGCTACCTAACAAAATTCATATGACAGTATATTAATACTATCATATGAATTTTGTTGTAGGTAGCGTATCGTAAACCATATCATAATTGATATGGTACGTACAACAAAAAATAAAATAAATTGAGTAATAAATAATAGTACTTACAGTTTCCGCCAATCCAATAACACTTGAAACAACACTTGCACTGCACAGTACACCAAAATCCAATCAAAGGCAATCGTAGTCCGTAAGCACAAGCAAGGGTCGTCACAAGTTGAGGGTCCAGAATCCGTGAGACAAGCCGGGGTCAGAATGTCACACAGAGATCAGAAAACAGAAAACAAGCCGGGGTCAGAGTTAAGGAATCACCACAAAAACAGTCGGAGCACACGAAACAGAGGTACGTCTTCTACAAAAATATGCAGAAGACTGATAAATTATAACATAATATTCACGATAATCTCCAAAAAGCGAAGTACTTGATATACTACTTACACCTTTGTTCGGCTAAAAGGATTATAAAACAATAGAATTAAGGCTGCGGCGAGCTTGAAATTTCCTTTGAATTATACAGCGGCATCTCAAAGTAAAACGTTTGTGTTCTTAAGACAATGGAAAAAATATTAAGTATTTATCTCATATTTTAACCACAAATAAAGTCAACACCTGTGTGCAATATTATCAGTGCCCTATTATTTTACTTTTTAGAACTCGATTGTCAACTTTTTTTATAAAAAAACAAAAACCTAGAGAATTGATACGAATGTAAAAAAGGTACTTAAGTATAATTCAAGATTTAAAAGGAATAATTACTTATATAACAAAACTCGATGTTCTTAAATAAGTACGTATGAACATCCCGTTTTGTTACATAATAATATATGATGACGTTCGTTTCGTTTAATAAGAAAAAAAGAAAATTGCTATCTATTAAGTCTATCTTTTATATTTTAAACACACTTCTGTAAAAATAATAAATTGCTCAGAGTGCCATTATAGGTACGTAACTGCATATTTTTGGGAGGTACATCTTCTAGCAATCTACAAAAACTTCACTTCTATCACACTGTATAAGAACTATTTTTTTTATATTTTAGATCGACATACCTATATCATACAGGAGACACACCGTATACGAACATTTTTATATTAGACATTAGTACGGCTTATTCGAAGACGGGTCGATTTTTATTGGGGGCAATAAAACAAACCTTATTTCTAAATACAGCGTGCTCTCGGCTTCTTTCTGAATAAGAATTTTTAATTTCTTAAAATTTTAGATCATTTGTTACGACTAATAATTTTAGAGATTAATATGCAGAAAGCTAGCAAATTAAAAAATTATAGTAGGTTACTCTAACCAAAATGTTTTTTTGATAAAAACATAAAGTAATAGAATGGATCGTTGACGAAGCGATCGACCGTGGTTCATCTGTCCTTTTATATGACAGCAAATATCTATTTATATCCTATTCTAATATAAAGAAAATAAATAAGAGGATATATTGACAGATGTACATACATACATATTTATCATAGTAGTAGATTAGTGAACCAATTATGTAAGGATGTAATTTGTAATTTTTTTTAAAGAATTTAGTCAATAATAAATAGTCCAATTTTCAGGGTGGAAATAAAAGTAGATAATTATAATTTCCAAATTTAATTCATTGTTTTATTTTGGGGGAGCCCTGGAGCATTAGCTTCATAGCCAGGGCTCCCCATAATTCAGGCGCTCCAACAGCCACTCTTGTAAGCAGGGCAGCGGTGGTAGAGGCGGGAACGTCGGTGGCGCGACGGGACTGAAAACAAAAAAAGAACTGTACTAATATTATAAAGCAGAAGAGTGTTTGTTGGATGGGTAACCTGTTCATAATAACACTCTGGAACTACCGTCAGATTTGTAACTCAAAGGATATTTGATCCTGGAATTCCCATAGGTGTGGTTAAAAATGATATCATGTGGATAAAACCATGAAGCACAGCTAGTTAGATAATCCAAGTACCTACCTAGTATTTTAGTAAGAGGTTTATCTAGATTCTATTTTAGCTATTGAACAAAATCATAATACTTAATTACAGGTAATACATTTATATTAATTCCCTACATGTACTTTTAGTACCTGTTTATCATAACATTAATAACTATAGGTACTTACTAATAAAAACGTTAATAATATGTTAAAACAATATGTGAGA
Organism: Timandra comae; assembly: GCA_958496195.1. Taxonomy (NCBI): domain Eukaryota; kingdom Metazoa; phylum Arthropoda; class Insecta; order Lepidoptera; family Geometridae; genus Timandra; species Timandra comae. The sequence continues at coordinate 8,448,306 of OY292363.1, read as the reverse complement.
CTACATACCGCATGAGGGTGTAGCCAGCTTGCTCCACCCGGAGCATTTCTAATATGGTCCGGGTGTTCTAATGAGAGAAACAAGTAACACAATATGACATGGGTACTATTCTATTGGGACTTATTTGTTAGGTATTATATGTGTGTGTATTATCCAAGTTGAATATTGAAATATGGGTTCCAATAAAATATGGGACTAGTGACATTAATCAAATAATACACAAAAAAACAGCCATAAGAAAGCCAATATTAAGTTTAGGTCAATATCGTTATTCTGAGTAATTACTAATTGGGTAAAGAGAAGTTACATATTGCCAGCATCTCCTCAAGCACGTCATCGTGCCACCGACTGGAGTCCACGGTTGCGTACTCGTACCTGGAACAAAATTATACGTGTCGTTAGTAATTGATCGATTGATTTTAGTAGAATAACGAACGTTTATATAGATTGTGAGACTTACTCAGGGGATCGGGGTCTGAAGCTCTGGCTTCCGCGGCAGCTGGGGATCCCCCGAGTACGAGTACTCGACCGTACAATGCTCCCGCCGCATACGCACCACTGCCACCACTTCCTCCAACGGCTTTGGCGGTCGCGGCCGGTGTGGCCGTTGGAATTGGGCTGGCTTCTAAAATATTAACATTATTGATTATTAAAAGAAAACGTAGGTATATCATCAAAAAATATATATAATTTTCAAATTTACTCAATACTTACGAGTTCATTTTTAATTTTATCCTTTCCGTATCCACACAACTAACTACCGACATAAAATTCAAAATGGACGGCCGGCCGGACGGAAAGAATCGAAAAATGAATGAACGGAAAAAAATGAATGAGAATGAGAGCACCAAAAGAAAATGAATCAATGTAGGTCTGTGTACATATCAGTAAACAATCGAAATAAATCAAAACGTCAGAAAATTCTGCTGCAGACTTAAGATATTATTCTTTGACAAAATTATTTTATAATACTTATTTCTATACATTTGATTAACAATAATAACAAAATACTTCATTAATAAGTAATTTAAATGACTGTGTTGTGACAGCCCCGATGGACCGGATGTTATAAGGAGTGAATGAAGTTTATTGATTTATTTTATCGATCGATCGCTTGTCTTTGGTTCTGTCTGTGTCTGAGTTGGATCGACGAGACGAAGACGCGTAAACAAACAAAACAACAAACAATACAAAAGAAGCCATTGTCTAAACGGTAAGTTTAAATTTAATATTATTCTTTGTTTTATTTGAAAATAACTAGGTTTATCAATCAATACATAAATATAATATACATAAATCATCTCACGTAGATGTAAATGGCCATGATGATGATGATATCAATCAATATATTTTTTTATTGTTGTTCCAGTCCAGATCCAGAATGGCTTTGAGCAGGTAAGTTATTTACTTAATTGACTATTACTCTAATCGACATTGGACAAAAAAGTGTAGGGGTTATTAACAATAATACATGCAACTAAAGTTTGTTAAAGTCTGGGGGCTTATTGTGTGCAAATTAGTACCTATTTCATATTTAAGACGTGTAAAACGCGAAGGTAAACTCAATATTGCTACTTAAGTACCTTATTAGGTTTCGTTGCACCAACTTCAGCAACATGCATCATTCTATTTTCCATTACCAAAAATAATTTGGGAAATCATTATTATCTAAATATGTACGTCCTATAAAGTTTTCATTTTAAAACTTCGAACTATTATAATGTCTAACAACGAGTCTATTTACCTAACAGTAACCACTAAACATAACATTGTGTAGGACTAGTTGGGATGCCAGGCACGCGAGCCCCAGCCCCAGCCCCAGGCGTCGGTGGTGGTTGCGGTGGCAGGAGTGTTGGGGAGGCCGCCAACTGGAGTAAGTATCTACATGCATGAAAAGGTAAACATAAGAAGTTGACAATCACAGGGTTGTTACCTTTTTATATGGTGACAAACAGAAAAATCTGTTTGGTAATGGGTGACCGTTCAATGCCTGTTGCATGATTTGAAAAAACATTAGTACCTACATGCATTGTTTTTTTTGTTACCTTTTGGATTTCAGACATTATATAATATCTCCCATATAATCATAATATAATACCTCATACTCATACTTTATTTTGTTCTAGATAGCTTCATTGTGATATCAACATTAAAAAAAAAATATTTTTGATTCAACAGAGAGGAGACTTCACCGCTGCTAGAGCCGGTGGAGTCCCGAGGTGAGCGTGCATGGTGGCGGATTGGGTATGTTGTGTTATGTAAATGTACTAACAAATTCAATTGGATATGCTTAGTGGGTGTTTTTTTGATCTTCTTGGGCAAAAAAATATGGTGTTTGTTTTAATGGGTTGCATTTACTTATAGCCAAATAATAAAATATAGTTCGCTATAATGGGTGGCTTTTAATTATGGTTATAACACAATTGTTTCATACACTATTATAGAAATGAGAGATTTTAATGGGGTTATGAGAGTAATAACGATGCATGTAATAACGAAGCTTCAAAATGTGTTTTTTTGGTTGCATCCAGCTTCTCACACTTTTGACAAACTCTTGTTGTGAATGTCAAAATGTTGTTGATGCATGTATCTGCAGGAGGTTCCTACCCTGGCCGATGCCCCCGACGCCGCCCCCGACGCCGCCGCCGACGCCACCCCCGACGCCGCCCCCGCGCCGCCCGCGCCCGCCGCCCAGCGCGCCCATCGCCATTCCCCGGCGACCCAGGGATGAATTTTGAGGGGGGCCCTGGAAGATGCCAATGCACCAGGGCTCCCCACTAAGTTGATTAAAAGAATGAATTTTTTAATTAAAAAATGTTTTTATTTGCAATTAGAAACCCAACTTTTACGTATATAATTTATGTTTACTTATGTATTTTTATATACTTAAACTATAGGTAGGTACTATTTGTTTGTGAAATCTTTCAATGTCAAGTAGGTAAATTAACATAATTATACTCTTATAAAACTGAAGTCCATGTAAATAAAAGTAAGTAAAGCCAAAATATGTGAAGGTAAGTATCATCTCTAACAAATCAAAATTAATCCTTATTTCCCTTGATCACGCGTGAACGACTGAACCGATTGACTTGAAATTTGGTACAGGGGTAGCTTATGGTTTGAGGAAAGCTATGTTTTATCCCAAAATTCTCAAAAGTGGCGGCGGCTTTGATGGGCCGAGCGCAATCCACACATAGAGGTATTATACAAAGAGCAGGGGATCCAGGTCTCCAGTTGTACCTCGATTAGAAAGAGAGAGACGATCGCGGTTATTCGTATAACGACTCAAATGTTTGTACAATAATATGTGACCGACCGCGATCTTCTCTCTCTTTCTAACCATAGTACGTTTCCGCTTACAGGCAGCCGTATGCCTTCCTGCTCTATGTGTATTAACTCTATGAATCCACACCGCGCGCATTTATGGGTCGCGTTGCTACCTCGCGCGGTGGATCGGATGTTGCAACCGCGGTTGAGTGGATTTTTCTGCCCAAACACCCAATATGTATGTTAAAAATGTAGGTAGCAGAAATTATCCATATTATTTGTCATTATTGTGACATTGACAAACGACATCGAAAAATGTTTGTTTCTTGGCAGAGCTGGGACGTAATGCCTGCAAAAGCCATAAACTTTAATTCGTTTTCGATACGAAGTACGAGCTGTATGAGTGACGAAATTTTAAGTTACTTAAATATTTTTAAGAAGAAAATGTGAGTACCCATTCAAATTTTAGCTATAATAAACCACCGATTATACGAGAAAGAAACTACCTACATTAATTAGAAAGCAGTTTTTAAAAAACATTTGATTTACAGGAGTGAAGACGAAAACACGTGCCCAAGCGTTTGGGTCCCGGCCCCGGCCCCGGCAGAAGCCAGCGGCTCGCTGGGTACGCTGCTCGAGGAGGCAAGGGCCACGGTCCTTGTTAAGAAGAGGCCGTGTCCCTGGCCGGAGGATGACGAGCGGCCGAACCAGCAGCCTAAGCGGTGGAAAGGAAAGGGGCCGGGGAAAAAATCCAAAATAAAAATAATTAAATAGTAACTTGTTTTTATAAACCCAGATACCTAGTCCTTCAGTTCAGGTAGGTAAGTTATGTACAGTCAAAGTCTCAGGGATAATCTCTGGATCTACTAATTCAATATTTAAAATTTCCTCGTACTCATTTGCATATTGTGCTGCAAAATTAAGAGATATTTAGCGTAAAAAATATGTAGGTATTACATTTTATGAAACAATGACTGACGCAGCTAGCAATTAATGATTATAGCAGATAGTATTACTAAAAGCTACTAGATGGCGCCACACGTAAATTTAAAACACGCTATCGTTTTATGCACAGAAATCATGACCTCTACATCGGAATTCCTGAAAGATTATCAATGAAATTTATTTATAAAATCAATTGTAAATATGTAAATAGATAAAAAGTTGATTTTAAATGAATTTCAAATCATAACACAGATCTCGTAATTTTTTAAAAGGGAACTAGTTTCCCTAGTAAATATTAAACAAAATCTTATCCAAACACTCTGTATGAGAGAGCTAAACTTACCATTTTATGACTTAATTAACTATGACAATGGACTATGACGAACAATGGGCGTTCGAGGCGATATGAATAGGACGCGTTAGTGAGTCGTGGGCACATAGTAATCAGTTCAAAAACGCACAGACGCGTCGTCGGCACTGAATGTGTTAATAAGAGCGATAGATTCAGGGCCGAGCCGACCTCCCACAGCGCCTGTGTGCGCCACACACATCGCACAGGGGCGGCTCGGCCCTGGATAGATTATACTACATACTAATTATAAATATATGAATACTTATACACCCCTATTTTGAATTCGAGATACTTAATCACACAGCTAATATAAATGACGGGTGACAATATAATAGTGAAGTTAGTATTTTTCATTTGCTTTTATTTAAAAAGATATGATAAGTCAAAGTTTTTCAAAATCCCGCCGAATTTTATTGTTATTCTACACCGAACAACAGGCGAACGCTGCGATACACAGCTGAGCGCGGTCATCGACCCGAGCCGTCACAGAATACTTGATAGCTAGTGTGCCGTCTGGTAATACGGCATTTATTTAGTATTTTTTAAAGATAAGTAATCGACTATCATTTTTGATATTTTTATTGGATATATGGATTCAGTTACTGCTACAGATATTCTGATTTTAATAAGTCCCGTAATTTCAAAATAGGGGTGTATAATACAAATATGTGTAATGTGTATATTTAATCTAATTGTGTAGAAATATAATTTCATTTTGATTGCTTCGATTCTGTCAATAAACAGTATCTTATAAAAAATACACTTCAAAATCAAAAGAAAAGTTTGATGATTAAAATACATATTAACTTCTGGTATCAAAATGCAGACTGAAGACATACTATCATTACTTTTAGCTAAGTAGATATAAATACTTTCATTTTGGTGATCATTCATATAAGTGAGACCTACAAAAGTCTAAGAAAATGCAGTATAAACAAAAGATTTCAATTGGAGAGGATCGTGGATAATAGTTCAAATACGAGATACATAAATTATATGATGTTACAAACTTTATATTTCTTCTAACATCAATCATTGGTTACACCCTTTATTCTATCAATGAATATAAGAATGACTGCATTGAATGCAGTCGTACAAAACTAAAAAAATATAAATAGAAATTTTGACAAATTTCAACCAAATTCTATGATGGTTATAAAGAGTTCGACGAAATTTAAATATACATTTTAATATAAATTTCAATCACGATACAATTATACCAATTACTTCATTATTAAATTGTAAACAAAACTACTTTATCAAACATGCAACACTGTGCCCTTAAAATCCACCCAAGTGAATAATAAATGCACATTTCCGAATACCTCTTTTTATGACCAATTAACATAGTTTTTAAAATATAATTGGAGAATTTATTACCGCTGTCTATAACTGTCGACACAGATAGACGCGGTTCGGAAAATACTGTGATTTAATTATTATGTTTGGTATGGTTAATTTTCAAAAACAGTTTACTACACTTTTATAAAGACGGACTATAGTATATTAATTTGATTGGTCGAATTTGACTAAATTGAATTGATTTTCCTATTGCGTTCAAAAAATGTAAGACATAAATAAGATTTAAGCAAGTTAAACATGATTGAAATTGGTCTAAATTCCAATAATCCTTTAGCAATACATGATCAAGTCTTATTTATAAGTACTTACACATAAAATTTATTATTCCTCATTTGGCTGAAACTGGTCGAAACTCGACCAAACTAAACTCAACTCTATTCCTTTCAAAATAAACCAGTAAATTAAATGGCAGTATCAATAATAGGTCCTGGGTGTGACAACGCCTGTTTTCTCTCCTGTACAGCTGTGACCAGCTTCCTGTATGGCCCTAAGGGTAAGCCTAGAGACTTCATGTCACTTTCAGTGAGTAACATTAGAGCGTCCAAGTCTATTTGTTCGTCTTTAAACTTTTGAACGTACTGAGCGAGGCCCCACGCTGTTAAGAACCTCTCTAGAGACGCATATCCTGATTCCTCTGGCTCGTTTTCTTCGTCTGACGTTATTGTGGAACTTTCTAGAAAGCAATATTGGATTTGTTGTTACATATTTATATAGTATGCAGTTTTTTTCTATCAAAATTGGTCTCAATACCTCCTATTATGATATATTTTTGAGTTCTTTCCAATCCATACTTATATTATAAAGTTAAAGAGTAAGTTTGCTTACCTACGCTAGTCTCAAGAGCTCGCTAAGACCAATTATCGTCAAGCGTCATCTAAGACCAATAGAAGCGTAGAACTTGGTATACTCCCCGGTTTAAGCCGCGGAGTATACCTACTTCTTTAGGAATATGTTAACTAAAGTAGTAGGATGTACCTGAGTGTACAGAAGTCCACTCGGCGGGTTGGTAGGTGTGTCGGGCGGCGAGCGAGCCCGCCGACCCGATGGAGAGGTCCTCGCCCGCCGCCGGGATGCCGCTTAGCGTTGCTGTTATTGAACGTCTGCATTGGAATATGACATCATTTTTTAATAAGTTTTACCTATTTTTATGTTATTAATTATTAAATACTCGAACACTAAAAATAAGATGGCGGGATAAAATTGAAAAGTTCAAACTCGTGCACTTTCACTCAAGTCTGAGATGACTGTAGATCGAAGTCTTAGTTCAATATTTTTTATCCCGAGAGTTCCACAGGATTGGGATTCGAAAATCGCGGGACTCATAATATTAATCTACAATTATATACTTAATAATGTCAAAGTTTTTTATAGGTACAATTAGGACATTTTTAAAATTAAACATCTCGTATATTACCTAAAAGCCACACTCCCGAAGCCGGGCCTGTCAAAGATGCTAGCCGGTTCCTGTAATAACACCTCCTGACCGATACCGCTGTCTTCACCCGCCGCCGCTGCGAAGTCCGGCTGACTTGCTGACCTGAAGTTTGAAAGATTCGACTTTTATTACTACTACTATGAAAATGACGACAAAAATGACAGGGATGCAGGTTCGATTCCGTATCGAGCTAAATATTAATATAATACAGAAGTATGTATTTGTCTCGGTTTGGGTGTGTCTATTCTAAAGTAAGTAAGTATTTAAAAAAGGATAAAATAACCCTGTGTATTCCTGTCCGGATATTTATTTATTATTATTATTAGTATAGATTATAGTGCGCCGAGATCTAAAGGCGTTGCTCGGAGTCGAGAGGCTAAGATCCACTTCGGGTCGCTGACCCAGCAGCGTAAGTAATTTTTAATATAGTTATAGGAATGATGCATACCTAGTAAGCTGCCCCTTCCTAGTATCAATCTCCGTGAAGACGTCGGCGACGTTGGCCCGTGGGTGCGCGCCGGCGCCGAACGTGCCCACGTACATCACCTCGGAGTCCCGCCGCAGGCCGCTCAGTGACGTTATTGAACGACGGCCGGTGGGTTCTACTTCGCCTACCTGTGGATTATGATAAATAGTTAATTTGGACTTCCTTATTCTTTATTTATTATAAACGAAATAGTGTATTTTGTTTGTTACTTTTTAACGGAATACCTACTGAACTGATTTACATAGATGAGATTTCATGGAATTGGGATTCATGAGAATGAAACAGTACTAAACAGTATCATATTAAGTACTGGCCTGATCTCACTACACACTGATGTTGATAGTATACTGAGGAGAAATGGTGATCTCGCGTCATGTTTGGAAAATAGCAAACATACATCGCACATATTTTACGAGTAATACCTTTTTTCGACCTCATAAAAATAACTCTCAAATAAAAGCCAAGAATTGGAAACTATTGTGTAAAGTCCATTCCTAACTATTACAAATTACTCTTATATACCTTAAAATCATCCCCCGAGATAGGCCCATTCCGTCCCACAGTATTGTTCCTCAGTTTGCTGGCTAACGCCTTCTTGTACACCGCTCCTCGGCCGCGCGCGCCCGAACTCACTGTACCCACTAGAGCGCTGTATGTCGGCCGGGGCTGCTCGTCTAGGAGGTTACCTGCAAGTGTATAACATAATGATCTTAATATAAAGGTCATAATACAAATGTTCACTAAAATGAGAATTTAAGTGATTCATTATATTATATAGGTTTTTTAGTTTTTACGTTCTATTGGGAACCAATGTATTAAGCAAATCAAATGGAAATATCCCGGAAATCTCTTGTAAATCTCAAAGCGCATATTTATTAGCGAAAAATGATAATTTCTTCGCAAATGTGTTGAAAAACGTTGTATGGTACACGCGTGTATTGATGATTACTATCCTCGGCTATCTTCAGACCCTCGCCTGACGGCTCGGGCCTCAATAGCGCCTCGGAAGTAATCACCAACTTACCTCGCTTGTACCATAAATAACTATTTTTTTATATTTGTTGCGATTTAACTCAAGAAGTACTGAACCGATTTCAAAACCTCTTTTTCTAATGAGAAGCTTTGTTATCAGCTAGTGACATAGGAAGGCCATATTTTATCCCCGTATTCCCACGGGAACAGAAACTACGAGGGAGAAACCGCGGGACACTGCGAGAGTAGACATAGTTACAGTAAGACATATTTTTTATACACAGTTGTATTTCCCTTACCCTGACTAGTAGACCGTGTCATCTTCTGTTTGAGAGCGAGCAGCACATTACTCGGCCTGTGTGGCATCGTACTGGTAATATCCTCATTGTACCCCGTCTCCCACTCCTTGGCTAACTTCTTCAGTTCCTTCTCAGCGAGCACTTCGGCTTTACTCTGACGTTTCTGATACTGTTTGTGCGATTTCTCATACTCCTTTTTCGCTTTTTCTTTCAACGATTTTGTTTTTTTTCTGGAAAATGACGAAAATGTTTTAATTAGATATACGATAAGTATAGAAGTTTCAGAAGTTAAAGGTGGTTAATGATTATAGTTCATAATTATTTTTATTAGTATTTCTTTCAACGCTAGTTTTTTTTTGGACTGATTTTAAGTTCTGATGCTTTCTTAGTTAAGCTTTATACAAACGGACAGACATCGCGACTCTTTAAGTCCCAAATGAGAACCATGGAATTCTAAAAAGCATACCAATTTGTTGCATAAACCACAGATAACACCATAAATTCTAAATCTGACGCAAAAATACCATCATTTTATGTAATATTATTCAAAAACTGACTCACTTATCATTATTCTCCAGTTTAGCGGTCGCCGTATCGAGGTACCTCAGTATATCATCTCTACCGTTAATGGCCGCCAACTCCTGCGCAGTGTGACCGTCCACGTCCATAGAGAACACGTTGGCGCCAAAATTGACGAGGAATGTGACGCATTCTTTATGCCCGCGCGCAGCGGCTAGGTGGAGTGCTGTGTTACCGAAGTAGTCTGCTTTGTCGGGCTCGCCTCTGGAAAATACATATTAATATTATGTACTTATAGACAAATACATATTAAGTATGTTTATAGAGATACATTAAGTACATGGTATTGAATATGTGATGAAATTTTCAAGGGCATTGAAACAAAATGTGGAACTACGTGTCTGGTTTTTTAGGAAGTAATGGGGTCGATTACTGACTTACAAATAATAATATTGGTTTTTCTATTTAATAAGTTTTCATTTTTATTATAATCGACCCAAAGCACAAAATCAAAATTAACCCTATTCCGTATAGATTTGAAAGTCCACATTCACACCCACTTCGAAATTTCTCTGTTACATTTCTCTACGATCATTTTTGTATAAAACAAATAAGGTGAATTTCGAAATATTTTAGAGGTCAAGTCACAATATAATTAAAATCTACAACTATTTAATAATTAATTTCTTTTTATAATGCATAAACTATACCTGCATGTATAAGTTATATAAATCAAGTTGTCAATCAGGTATATAACAATGTGTAAAAGTGAGAGTTAAATGATACCGCGTTCAAGGTGTGTCACACACATTATATACTTACTATGCGTTCGTGTGTATAGATACATATTTAATATTTTAGAAAGAATATTTTACCAAAATTCTATTGACATAGTTTCTTCGGAAGATTGGTACTAATATTTTTTTTATTTTATTTTATTCGGAAAACAAACAGTATAAGTAATATGTAGATGAGAATTCGATCTCCAGTAAGAATGAGAAAGATACTTATTATTAAGCAGTGCCCAGCGGTTTGAATTACGTTTATATATTACTAGCCGTGCCCCGTGGTTTTACCCGCGTGGAACCTTATCCCGTGGTAATTTTGGGATAAAAAGTATCCTAGTATCATTCCTAGGTGTGAGGAACATCTGTACCAAATTTCATTAAAATCCATTTAGTAGTTTTTGTGTGGAATAGGAACAAACATGCACACTCACAAACATTCGGCTTTATAATATTAGTAGGATACATACTACATGTTCTCTATAAACCTTCGACTTGAACCACTCTATATGTTGCCCAAAATTGCATTTTTGTTGCGTATGATGAATTGATAGATCATCGCTACTATTTGGTCAATATAGGCGTATTCTAATAGGTTTTAAAACATATTGATTGAAAAGAAAGTACAATTAGAAATTCATCAAACTTTAGACGTGGTACAAAAAACAGACTATCGATAAACAAATATTACAATACACAAGTCATGTAACTAAAGCCGATTAATAAATATTGTTTATAACACACTAAACGTTTACGGTCCCATAATCTGATATTATTGTAATATCGACATTTATTGTTTGTCATATTTCTAGATTATTCTAATTATTATGTGAATATTATTTACGTAATATTATTGTAATTATATTATTTACAGTTATAGTCAGCATTTAAAAGTTTTATTTTGAGAAAGACTACATCATCCTCTGGCAACGAAATTACAAGCTACACGTACCAAGACAAACCGCGCAATACATTTCCCCATTCACACAGCTACAGTTTTTGTGGAAACTCGTAAGTGTTCAGCGAACGTGTAAATAAGACATTAGATGTTTATTCTACAATCTAATTAGCTACAAAACTTTCAATATCCGCTAACATGATTCCAATTAGTAAACATTTATCAGATAACATCGATTGTGTTCGTTGATGTGTAAACGTGTCCCGTTATGTGGTGCTACCGATGAGAAGCATACGTGCATGAACAATTTGCACCGAAACAAATAACGGAGTGTCAATTTCGGACGTGTTAGGTCAAAATATTATGAGACAAGTTGTTGATAGATTGTATTTTCTATACGGCACCGTATTTCACTCTCAGTTTGCCTCTGGTATTGAATGATATCATACGTAATGATCATAGTCGAATTAAAACTATTTATCCAAAATGCAAATGAGCACTACCAAACATTTTCGTTCACGGCGTAGAAGTTCATATAGGTTTCGGGCATTGTTTAAAAAGTATTGTAGAACATGTGCTAACGACCCATCTGAGTAAATAAGCCACACATCAATAACTATTTATTTAATTTGTAGTAGTATTTGCCGTTTTTTTTTTTTAACGCAGTGAAAATGCATAGAACTGCATACCACCGTGAGCCGATATTGGGAGGACCCACGGGGCATGTAGGGCTCTCCCAGCCAGAAGGGCTGGGCCTACCCACTAAAAACACAGCGACTTCCGTCCGCGTTACATTGGGGTGCCGTAGGATCCCGAGGGGGATTTCTACTACGGCAATTGCCTGTTAGATCCTACTGCAGGATGAATGCCATTGTGTCCCTGACGATATAAGTATTACACTAGAAAGATAGGCGTAGTCAAGTTATTATCCCTCTTTATACTTCAGGCTAACTAACAGTACAATATAAGACTTACCCTCTTCCACACAGCAGCCTCAAAGCCTCAATGTGACCTTCGAAAGCGGCCCACAACGTGGGAGTCATGCCCGACTCATCCTTATTGTTACATTCTTTCCTGGTAGCTTCACGCAGGACTTCTAGTAAACCGTCTTTAGCGGCTCTGTAACAGAAATACACTCATCAAATGTTGTTGTTTTCTGAAAGGTACCTTATATACTTTTTAAGTAGGAGATATTTTCAAGTCCGCACCAAAGCAGGATATGTCCCACTAACTGTCGTGCCCGCTGTGCCCTTACACCTGCACGCAAGAAGACCTGATGAAGGCAACTAGCGCTGGTATAGGTGTAGCTGGATTCTGGGCCGGGAATATTTAGTTATGGGTTTATCCTTTTTGTGGCCATTGACACGAAAGAAGACGAAAAAGAAGTTAGTCGAAAGAAACCCGTCAAATCGGAAAGCAATCTGGACTAATGGAAGGAGGTGAGGAAGTATTATGTGCAGGCACAGTACGATAGTTATAGGCCAACCAAAAAGAGTCAAATATCAATTTCAAGAAAACTAGTAGGAATTAAAATACTATGTGGATTTGTGTACGAGTATCAATATTTGTATAAGAAAATAAACACGCCAGTCTTATTGCTCAAGTGCATAGATAGGCAGTTACATTGTCATTAAAATGTGTTCAATTCAACATATATTTTGCAAGATTACTATCTATTATAACTTGTAACACATGTCATCCTTCTGATGTGGGATAAACTTTTTGTATTATAGATTACGTATACATACTAATAAAGGAATGTTCGATCGATAAAAAGGTGTAATCGTACACACAATCTATACTGCTATTAGCGATAACATCCAGCTTATCTGCTTAATTGTAGATAAATAGTTTGAATGGTATTATTGTCTGTATTATTTTTTTAGTTCCTATTTCTATTACGTTATAAATTAGAAATGATAATGGTGTAGACATTTTAATTTTTATACTAGTTATTCGAAAATCAATTTTGGAGGTCTAACAAAAAATTGAGTTATTTGTACCACCTAAAATACTTCTGCCAAATCTGGTCAAACTAAGAGGTCACCCAATTTGGATACGAGGCAAAGGTTTGGAAGAAGATTATTGGTTATGCGTACGATTCTGGCTGAATCCCTCGACTAGTTTCTCGCAAATATCGACGATAAGCTATCGCGATCACATGTCTGTTGGTTGAGGTCCACCGTATGTGGCTGAAACTAGTCAAGGTTAAGCTAGGCTTTTTCAAGTCTGCTTTCAACGTGTATTTACAAAGAGAGACTCTTCGATCAATACTTACTTCTTTCTCTCTTCTTACTTCTTTCTCTCTTCTTTATGGTATGAGGCAATGCTTTCTTAGTACAAAATGACTTTGTTACTCCACTCTATCACCGAATCGGAAGTCATATCCCAAAAAATAATCGTCATGAATTCGCAAATGAGATCATTTTCATTCGGGAAGATAGGATATTCTGCATAGAATACTAATGAGTATCGTTTAGACAAATTAACTATTTATCATTAAATGACTTAACTAAAAAGTTATGACCAACTACTTCGGTATCTCACTCATTAATCAAATCAAAAGGGAAAGAGGAGAAAGTGACGCTATCACACAACATGTGAACAAAAATATGCAAATTATGAACTTTATTACATTCTTATGGCCATGATTACGTGACATTACATTCTATGTGATTTATCTTTTAAACTTTCTTGAAGAACTTACTATTTAAATTCTAGTGAATATGCTGGTCGGCTTTTATAAGAATTTAGATGCTCTTAGGTATTTGGTTACGATTTTTGAGGAATTCAACCCGACAAAGATGCTGCCGATTGCGCGTTATGATATGACGGCAGATATGACATTGTTTCTAATTGATTGATTAGGAATCTTCCCAAAGTCAACGTGGACAAATAACTTAATCAACGAATGTATCGTCCATCATTAACGGATTTAGAATATGTCAATTCTTCTCACTACCATAGTATAATAATGAGTACTAGCGTGAATTTTTATTATAAAATAAGATACCTACCTATAGGTAGGTATACAAGCAGGATTCTTGTATAACGTGGTATTTTATTATAAATAAAACCACTATAATAACATGCGAGTAACCATAAACTAATAACAATAGGCCTAAGTACAACGAATTCGCTAACAAACGCCCTCAATTAAGGTTCAAACATCCACCTTCATGGTTGCTTGCACATTGATGAGGGTTCAAAACACATACGGCACCAAAACCTGACAGAATATACATCCTTATGGCTACATATTTAAGGTCCATTTTCGCGTAGTTTTGAAGGCTTATCGATAGTGGTGGTCGCCCTTGGTGACGGTCGGAAGTAGCGGAAGTAAGGGTCAATGACATGTGCAAGTTTAGAGTAATGTATAATGGAAACTATGGAAAATATTTAACTAGGAAGTAGATGGTGTTCATAAAAATTGTTGCATGGATTGTTATTTTTATTAAAATCTGCTGTTTACAGTTATACAATTGACTGCATACCTACATTTGTAGAGCCTAAAAAATATATTAAAAAACTAGCTAGTATAGTGTTAAAATTATATTTAAAGACTAGTGGTGCACCTTTTGGTTATAGCGTGATGATATATATCACAATTACTTATATAGCCTTCCTCGATAAATGAGCTATCTCACACTGAAAGTTTTTTTATTGTAGCATTAGTTCCTGAGATTTAAAGAGCATTCAAACAAACAAACTCTTTATCTTTATAATATTGGCAGTGATAGATTAAGACTTTGTGATGCCCTAAGTAATCCAAGCTGGCATCTTTGGGCCCCCAGGGCTGTAGAATTTAAGGACGAAAAAAAAGGTCAGTTAACACTCGCTCTATTCAAGGTACCGCATTTTTCATTTCAAGTGTAGCTACGGCCCTGGGGCCCTCCTGGAGTCAACTAAGAAGTTTTCTGGTGCCCCTTCTGGTGCCCCCCCCCCCCCCCCCCAGACGTGATGCCCTAGGCAATTGCTTAATTTGATTAAGGGTTAATCCGGGACTGAATATTGGTATAGATTTTGATGTATAATCTAAGTACACAGAATTCAAACTAATATATTATAGTAAGCAACCTGTCCTCAATCTTTGGAAGGCACATGTATGGATGTCATGCTAACATAACAAACAACATAACAAATCTAACTATATTATAAGTATATATAGTTAGATTTGTGAAGCATTATAGGTAAGCTGTGGCTATAGGTATAGCCACAGATGACAGAACTATCTTTCTCTAGTCCTAAGCTGACTCCCTGATCTTTACTATAGCAGAACATACAAATAACCCGAACTGGAGTGGTCTTATTATTATAGGAAACTGTCAATATGCAAGTTATTATACAAGCAACCAATCCTGACTTTGCACATCTATAAATGAAGTATCAATTAACTTTTTTTTAGTTATTTCTTTCTCTTCTCTTTGGTGAAAATAATGTTAAACTCTGTAGCAATGTTTTCAAAGGTTAGCGGGTGTAAACTTTAATGTATAAAATAATGTAGTAACATAGTTGTAGAATATAAAAACGGATTTTCAGAGAGCAAAGAAAGGACATTAAGTTTACATATCTTTTTGCTTATTTGGTAAAAAATATTTGCAAATATCTAATAAGAATAGAACATCCAGGCATGTTTTGGTGATAAAGGAAAACTTTTCTAGTTAGAATATTTAAGTAATCATAATAGTTTCAACAATTTCATAGAAGGAAGCAATTTATATGACCCCAGGCCTACCGCCAGGTATTGTAGGGAGTATATTAATAAGTAAATTAAAATAAAATTGCAAATAAAATGTTTCTATCTATTTAAAATTACAAACTTTGTTTTATTATCAAATTACAAGTCAAAGAGAAAAGTTAGAAGTTTATTAGTTATATCAATACAATAATTTCATCAAATAAATTACATTTATGTTATGCTACACTACACAACAGGTATTTACGTTCATGTGAGTAGGTATATGACTAATTCTTATCAGATTATTACAGTTCTGATTAAAACTAAGTATTATATTCAAAGTTTTTGTTACTTACTTGTGAAATCTGTCTGTAGACATTTTTCGATAATTTATCACGTAATTTGAATTAGAAATCTGTTAAATATTCAGGTTGCAAATTAGTCCCAAGTTTGTTCAACTCATTTTAACAGTTTATTATTTCGGCACCGCGAAATTGATAGGCGCTGTGAAAGTTTCCGAATTTTTGTCACACTTCACACTGTGATAGTTTTAAAAGTTTATAACACTCTGCACTTGATTTAACTGCTATAGAAATAATTACGGGCAATTATACGTGAGTTTAGGTAACTGTATTAACATTATTAAATAAAGGAAGTAAGAATCACCTGTTCACTCAGGTGCAAAGCAAAACAGAAACACAACACACACAAGAATCGTCTTGCGTTGACTGCTGTGTTGTGAAAAATGATTGACATTTCATTTTTCACAACACAGCAGTCAACGCAAGACAACTCGAAAAAATGTTACCAGGAAATTGTATCGCAATTATGCTTATTTCTACGAATATTCAAAATAAATAAATAGGTGGGTTTAGTTGGATAGATGTTTTATTTTTGAATAACTACAATACAGCTTGAATGAAAAGTGTGCTACATTATTTGGTACCGGGTTCAATTCTGGTAGAAGCCAAAATTTTGAATGTCTTTGTAAAAAATCTTAAAAACGTGTTTGTGAAGTACTATAAGTACAAATAAATTATAATGTGATTTTACCAATTTATAATTTATTGCTTGGAAATTATTTGTAAATTTGTAAAATATTTGCAAAACATTAGTAAATTTTACAATGTATGTTTAAAATGACTCTGCATAATATTATAATACTGATTTTATCATCACTAATATTATTAAGAGGAAAGATTTGTTTGTTACGAATAATAGGTTCCAAATACTCTTTCACCATTAAAAAGATACATTCACTTATATTTTTTTTCTTCAATATATTTTATCCTTGTATTCCCAAGGGAACCATGCGGGCATGGTTCCCGGCTTACACTCAGTATACTAGTTTTTAATAAATTCACTATAAAATAAAATCTTGAACTTAATAATATTACTTGCTCGTTGAGTAGTATTTAAGTACTGCAAAAATGTGAGAGATGAATTCCTTACCAAAAATAAAACAAATTGTACTAAAAATTTAATTCTGGCAATGCTAGATACGAAACTTCATTTGTCAGATGTCTGTCATTATCAAATGTCAATACTGTCAAAGTAGTATCCACAGGTAACACAACTGAACGAAATAATTGAACAACTTGGATTATAGGTACAACTGTAGCGTCCTCTATTGATAATTTTGTAATCAGTGGACAATGACATCTAGCGGCGAGTAGCTTAAATTAAGTTTTATTCCCTTTGATGCTAGGTGATGCTTGTTGTTATCCTTTTCCCAATATTTTTCAGTTTATCAATAATTTAAAATAGATAATATTGATATATTAGGGTAAACAGTACAATGATTGGTATTCAAAGCAGAATTTAACTTAATAGAAGTCTATGCAAGAAGTGTTTATACCTAAGTGGTTATGTACTAAAAAAAATAGATCAAAAATAGTCTTTGCTCTGTCTTCGAAGACAGAGCAAAGACCACAGTCGCAGTTGTTGAAGATTAAACTGGAATCACCAATCATTATCCATGTATAATTTTGTTGTTATAAATGTAGGTATAATGTATTGGCTTGTACTCGTATTGTAAGATCTCAAGAGACCTCATCTATCTATTTATAACAGTGATGAGGACTGGGCGAATTCACAACGCTTGTCTACCTAATGTGTGCTCTGAGCTGAGCTGTGTCTGGATTTAAAAAAAAACTACATTATTAATGTAATAGATTTTAATGTAACTATTTACAAATCAAATTTTAATGATAGTTAATGATATGATATAAAAAATAATCTTTTGGTCTTGAATTGGTCTTGAATTCAGTCTGGTCTTAATCTTAAGGTCTGCAAGATTTCCTAATGAAAACAAGTTGAATACTAGCTTCACATAAAATTAAAAAAGAGAACAGAAAAACAATCGAATTTAAAACTCTTTTTCTCGGCTTCTTCTTTTGAATTCTTTCACTTCATTTCAAAATCAAAATTATCTTCCTTCTTACATCATGATTGCTGATAATGATAAGTACCTAGGTAGATATATTTATATTATACTAGCAGCGCTTCACGGTTTTACCCGCTTAGTTCCCGTTCCCGTGTGAATACAGGGATAATCTAGAGACTATGTCACGCATTGATAAATTAGCTTTCCATGAGTGAAAGAATTTTTGTAATTGGTTCAGTAGATCCCGAGATTACCCCTTACAATTTAACAAACACACAAACTTTACTTCTTTATAATATAAGTATAGATATATGGTAGTCCCAAGGGTTGCCTCTAGGAAGTAGCACATACAACCAACTCTTCAGTGTGAAAACAAATATTCGCGGAACACTTAAAGCTGCGTATATTGTGTCGTTAATTCCGTCAATCTAATCGATGGCCGAAGTTAAATATTTGCTATCCATTAAGTGCTTTAATGTGTTTTACATGTAATAGTTGAGAGGGCATGTTACAACTCACCGCTCGGTGATAGTTAATACACAAAATGACTGATTTATGTGCATTATCTATTAATATTTTGAAATGTTGATAACGATATCAAAGTCTAGCTAAGTGGCTGCCATTTCATTATTATAGATTAGATGTTTGATGGAACTGAAATTTGCATTTTGTGTGTGTTGAAAGTTTGTTATTAGTTTGTACTTAGATATTTAGGTTGGTACCTAGATAGTAGGTAATGCACTAGCAATACTCTAGCAACATTAACTAGCGTTAATTTGAATAATATGCTAAGTACTTAACTTTATATTTTTACCATTTTTTTTGCTTACCTATTTTTCCTCAATCCTTAGCATTTATTATGTAACTTATTTAAATCTATGAATAATAAAAGTATAGATCTCTACATTAGCTCTGTAGACCATGTAGGTAGAGCTATATCTCACTGATGACATTAGCTACACGTTAGGAGAGATTATTTGAGGAAAAAGCGGTGTTATCACCTCATTGTCCTAATGCGTGTTGGTGATCTCAAATTCGAACCATGATTAAAAAACTAGCAAACTTCTATAGCTCGACCTAAGAATCCAACGTAGATCTCTGGATTTGCAGGCAGGTTCACCTCTGACTCAACCCTTAGAGAAATTTAGATACCTACTCAAAGACTCAACCCATAAAAATTTAAACCTAACCACATTACACATTACGTAATTATGTAAAATAATAACATAACATTATATAAAAGTCTATTACGAGGAACTTTCTCTTCCTACCCTTATAAACTAATTAATGCGAAACATTCTCGATAAATCCACACGAATCAGTGCAATAACGTCGTAATCCTTGTTTGAGATGATTGCCTCGCTCGATATATCTTTTTTATGCTCGTTTATCGTCCGATAATATAATAATCATATCGCGCTGACAATAATGGCATGCCAAATAAAATCTACCTACCCTATATTACACTTATTGTTCACACAAACCGATGAATTTTGTTAAAAAACTTGTTTTACGATTCTGATATCAAAGTCTTCGCAACAGAGTCAAAAATACATTCGCTGGCAACACTGTATAAGCCATTTTCGAACGAAAGAAAAAAAAATGCGATGTTCGAAAACAGAACGAGTACAAATTGGGTGAAGTTCGGCGCGCGCGGGAAAGCAATATGTTTTTATTTCTTTTTAATTTCCTGTTCGTTTTAATGGCGTCGAAATCAATATAATGGTGAAGCGGGCAACGCCATTTTCGCATTTTGTGGTTTTGCTCATTTAGCATCATTGAGCATGCTTGTACATCAGCATGTGATGTCTGCTTACCGTAATGAGGCCTGTCGTTACTTCGAACAGTAGCGGAATATAATATGTGAGCGCATAATTATCTTTTTATAAGATTTTATCGTTAGGTAATACAGGTTAATTTGTGCAAAAAGAGGGTAGTTTAAATGGGTTGCAATTACGTTACACTTCTATATACTTAAGTAGGTGTTAATGACTTTCAATTTAAAAATAAATTAAAAGTAAATTATGTTCTTTATTCTCTATTCTTTAGAGTTTGAATAAATGCGATAGGTTCTATATTTAAGACAGCTAAAATTAAGAATTTGTTCAGAGTCACATAGACAGATATTACTTATCTAAATATATGTTTCTTATATTTACCATAAAACATTGTATAAACAAAAAAGGTGAAATAATAAAAGTGTGGGGGAGACGTTTTAAAATTCAGTTCAGTTCCCGCCGATCCATCGGGTGATTGCGCCTTGCTCCGACCGAGACAACTTTATTTTAAAAATTCTTTCTTTAAACATTCTAAGCACTAAGAAGCTTTGAAGGTAAAGTCTTAAACTAACAATTTTACATGCTAGTTAACACGCAATAAAATTGTGTTGACGAAACAAGAATAAGAGTCTTAGTAGGTATCTGATTTTTTTAAAGCCTTGTTATAAATCTATATTAAAAATAAAAGCTTTAGGACGGAACTTTACAATGCCAACAATAATTAACGAATAACTTATTAAAAAGATCCGATTAGAAAATTGCGGAAAATTCCTGTCATATTTCCTCTTTGACAGTTACAAAAGAAAAACAAAAAAAAGCGAGACTTGCCAGTCTTATGAAAAATTAAAAAGCAAAACCGTTCTAAATATAAACATTTGTAAAAAGAACTCAATTTCCGAGTGTTAGGTCAATCAGAGAGTCAATTGTCATAGACACGTGTCAGTTTGATCGAGGACCAGTTTCCGCCACTTAACGCCACTGTTTGTGTTGCCATTGCTTACTTAAGTATTTCGATAACTCCATTACGCCCTGTCAATTAAGTCAATGTTGCCAACAGCCAATCAGTAATTTAGGTTATCTTTTTAGTGACGTGCTAATTGGGTGTAGAAGATATTTTTAGGCGTTTTCATGATTGATGGATCTACCTGTAAAACCTCATGTCACGCCAATGTCCTTGGCTTTCTCTCTCTCACTGATTACATAAATATTATGCTTTTTGTGTCTGTTGGTGACCTAAATCTGAGGCATGTTTGGAAAATAGTGAACATGCGTCACTCATCTGAAGATTTGAATCTAGGACCTCCAGCTCAGCAGCAGGCGGTTACACAACATGTTACACTGTGTAGCTATCATTATAAAATAACGGTTTTCTTACATTTCTATTACTGATGTTTCAGAATAATTAAAAAGATAGTAATCAAAATCATTAACTTCACCATCTACTAATGAGATTGCCGATACCAATCACCACTACACAAACTAAAAACTCATTTCTTCGCAGTTAACGCCTACGAATAGTTCCAGAAAAGTCTGCGACGCGTCGCTACTGGCGAACGGAAGTTGGCAGGAAATGGGCACTAATGGCGGTCGAGCCGGAAGCGAAGCCATTACGTCGCTAGTGTTGCTCAAATAATTACTTTATATTCTTAAAAAAGTGTTTATTTTGCAATAGAATCATCCATTAATAGGTCATATATACATAATAAATAAGTAGTCAAAGTTTGCCATTACGAATTATAAAATATTTGATTCCAAAACATTTTATTTACAGTGAAAATCATCAATCAAATTAACAGTGAATAAACGGAATAGATTAAGCTTTTAATATCCTAAATCCTATTTTAAAATATTGCAATAATTAAATTAAAAACAATACATTCAAATTCCGTACGAGTATTTATTTATCTCTCATTGCAGACGCAGCATAAACTATAAATAACGTAACACTGTCAATTTTCACCGGTCCCAAGTTTCCCGATTCAACGAACTTTGCCGATAAATCCCGAGTTCAAGTGAAAAGAGCTCCTTCCCAGCCAGTAACGAGTTTCAAATTGGAAAATCTACTTAGGAGAGCAACTTCTCCACAAACTTGCGTCGAGATGCGCCTTGTTTTTCTAATTTTCTTTTTAGACACCTCTTTGTTTGTCCAAAGTTCACCGTTTCAACATTATTTATGAAGTTCTATCTACCTCTGCATGAACGATTTATAAATTAAAATTGAACTGTTATACGAGCGTTTGATTGGTGTGTTGGAAAATGATTTTTATAGAAGAAAATTTGAGTGTTTTCACTTCTTCATAAATGATTTTTATAGAATAGTTGTAAGTGTACCTGAAGACAAGTAATCATTGCGGTAAATATTTAGTTATATTTAAGTAAGTTCACACGAGCAAAGTATTTATATTTACAATGTAACTTATGTTTAACAACCAAGTAGCAATTTAGAATCTCACAGCCCATTGTTGTGTGCGCGGCAATTTCCCTATGCATTTATGACTGGCACAACAATAACAGAACGTGATAATGGGGAAATACTGGCTGCAAGTAGGTGCACAGATTAAAAAATCATTCAGGATAATAAAGAGCTTATCGGCTGTGAGATCTGACGGCCGGTGCCTAGCGAATGGAAAAAGTAAAAAGGAGCGAATTTGATTCATAATGGCATCCAACATGGCGGCACTGATTGCGATCTGAAAGGGAGGCAGTGACGGGGTGGCAGCAGGCGGCTTGGTGGCACACCAGCTTTGTCTTGTGGATGATTACTATTATTGTAACGTCAGCACGCCCTGTGTATTGTTGTCGAAGTGTATTAATTAAACCGGTCCATATTGAATTATTGGTTCGTAACCTGGCAGACATTTGATGTCTACGACAATACTACTACTACAGTTTAAGTATTTGCATTTGAGATTGAGTACGAGTTGGTTGATTACGCTATTTCTCATTATTGTAAAAAAACATCAATCAAAAAAACCCACCTTTTTTTGATTGATGTTTTTTTACAATAATGAGATTGGAATTAAAAAAGATCAACTTTTTTAATTCCAATTAATTTCTCTAAAAAAGGGCAACTCTAAAACACAAACACGTGCCCGGTAGATGTACAAGTCTATCTTGTAACAACACCGAGTCGTAGAAACTCCTAAGACAATTTTACTACCGCAGTTGTAAACCTAAATGGAAAAACGCTGGTCCATGCAAAATGCAAATACAGATGAATCCAAACCGAATTGGTCAAAGGGTAAAGGAGGGAAATCACTGTCTATTTGCCGAATACGACTTAGTGTGACAGGTTCAAATATACTTCGACAAACTTATCCTGATCCTTTACCTCTAGGTCCCCGCACTCTTATACCAAATGCATAAGGTGTATTATCGTTCGGAAAACTATTTATCAAATAGCATTATCCGGTGTAGATATTTGAACACAATACAAAGTGTAATAAAATAAACCGTCCGCAATAATTTTTATTGTAAGAAGGGCCCTCGAATTATCATTTAGATGGGGCGGTGGGCAATATGGCACGAATACTGTGTCGTCGGACAAAAAAGCCGACGCGACAATTGAGTTACGGTTGGGGCTCACTTTTCTATAGGGATTTACTGGGATTTTTGTAATCGCACCTATTTTATGGAATTTTCGGGCAATTTATTTATGAATTGCCAGCGTGATGGTATATGTAGATTTGGTAAAGTCACTGTTAATAGGTGATTAGATTACGATTAAGTTTATAAAATTGATGTTGTGTCTTAGAAATACCAATATAATCCGATTCAAGGTTCTGTTATGAAATAAGTTCATAAATTAGACTTAACCTTATTCTATACAATCATTGAAATACTTAAAACACTTAAACGGATTTTTGTCGTGGTTGTATTTATACAATCATTATTATGAAAACGATCAAATTAGAATAGGGCAACGTAAAGTTTGAAACGGTAAATCTCAAAAAAAAATGAGATTTGAATAGTTATTTCGGATACACATCCTCAGAGAAAGTCAGAGAAAAAACAAAAAAATAAAATCACCATAAAACTTCTTTGAAGTAGCTTTATTTAAATCCTTAAAGAGGTCATATAAATTGTTGCTGTTTTCCTAACTTCATAAATACGAAGTCGTTCAAAGTCGTTGAATCAAAAATAATTCACTATTCGTTAACATATTCATAACAAGTTTAATACAAACATTAAATTTTAATCCTAATCTGGTCGTCAACAAGTATTAATGAGGAACTCCCCACAAAGACGTGATTCCCTTGAAACACATTAGTGTGTTGTATTCTAGGGGTTAGGTAGCTGGTTAGTGGATGAGCGATAGCGATTGTGTTAAAAAGACCGATATGATTAAGTCGATGTGTATCTTCTATGAATGTTGGGTTAAACCTGGTTAAACTATGCTAGACAGAGTAGGCGTACTTAACGAAAATTTTCTCAGTAGTAGAACAAAAGAAACCGATAGTTATAGAGAAATATTATTTTACTAGCAGCGCCCCGCGGCTTCACCCGCGTAGTTCCCGTTCCCGTGGGAATTTTGGGATAAAAAGTATCCTATGTGTTATTCTGATGTATAAGCAAGATTATTGTAAAGTTTCATTAAAATCCATTCAGTAGTTTTTGCGTGAAAGAGTAACAAACATCCATACATACAAACTTTCGCCTTTATAATATTAGTAGGATTACCTTCTTTGCATTTTTATAAAACTGACATGAGCTGCTTTGGATTATTATCGATGTTACACCAGGGAAAGACAAGGATTGGTATCACCTTTTGGTTAAGGCGTCATGTCATCATAAAAAAAAATATTGAAATGTTGATCTTTGTTACGTTAGTCCAGCCAGATAAAGTCGAAAATCGTCATTAGATAATTAGATATACAGCTTTGGTAAAAAGTAAGCAAATTTTTTAATAATTTAAATATCAAATCGCTGTTTCTATACCACAATAACTTCCTTAAAAATCATAGCGGATACCCTGTAAGCGCAACTCGAAGCCGGGGGTTGCCAAATGGAAACCGAATAAACGCTGATAAATGATTTCGGTACAAATGTTATTTTGATCTTGGCGATACCAAACGATTTGTTTTGGGGGCGTTCGCTACCATTACAATACCGAATTATTTGAACACATTTTGTTTACAAATAAAAAAATACATATTACGAAATTAACTAAATACTTTTTAGTCATTAAAAGTTGATTAGCACTTTCAAATGTTGAAACCTTGTTCTGAAACAATGAAATTTTTTTCATTGTTTTTGTTGTAGGAACATATGTTACTAAACTGCTTTTGTTTTTATAACTCACATCGTTCCACTGCTGGGCAAAGGTCTCCCCCAGACATCTCCAACTCTCCCGGTCCTTCGCAGCTTCCCACCAGCTACTGTCGAAGGCGACGAGATCATCATCATCACTAAACTGCTAGAGGTATTAAATTAAAAATAAAATATGCATAAACTTTTATATTTCTTTATTAAAGAAACATTTAATGAGAAACAGATCAAATGAATATTATTTTCTTACTAAACTCGCGGCGCCGCATCCATTGGACGGCCCTGGAGGGAAAGAAAAGCATTGTCTTGTTGTTGTTATCCTAATGCTAACTAATTCCTAATTTCTAACTATTCCTTATTCCTAACGATTCCTATTCCTAATATATTCTTTATATCTTTATCCTAATCCTATCCTTCCTAATATTATTAATGCGAAAGTAACTCTGTCTGTCTGTTACCTTTTCACGGCTAAACTACTGAACCGATTGACTTGAATTTTGGTACAAGGGTAGCTTATGGTCCGGGAAAGATACGTTTTATCCCGAAATTCCCACGGGATCGGGAACTACGCGGGTGAAACCACGGGGCACAGCTAGTTGTCTGATAAAACTATTTATAGCCGGATCAGTAGTTTTATAACGTGTCACAAACAAACTTTCGCGAGTAGGTAATATTAGAAGGTTGTTCTAAAAGTTTAATTAAAATATTCAACAATGAAGCTGGATAATTAAATAGTTTTATTTACAGCAGTGTGGAGCGAGACGCTGTTGCGGGCGCATCGCACTCATCCTCCTGATGAAGGCCACCGAATGTGGCTGAAACTATTCGAGGGATTCTACTTCTTCCTACTAATATTACAAAGCCGAATGTTTGCGAGTGTTGATGTTTAGATGTGTGGATGTTTGTTCCTCTTTCACGCAAAAAGTACTGAATGGATTTTAATGAAATTTGGCACAGATGTTCCTCATACCTAGGAATAACACATAGGACTTTTTATCCCAAAACTCCCTCGGGATAAGGTTTCACGCAGGTAAAACCGCGGGGTACAGCTAGTAATATAATAAAAAAGTGTTTACCCAACGATAAGCGAGCCACGCTAGAGAGTGGTTGGAGAGCCGTGGTCCAACCAATGGATTCATCTGCGATATGTATACTGTCACCCATCTGAAAACCATAGTAATACTTTAAGGTTTATAAAAGTTACTAGCTGTGCCCTGCAGTTTTACCCGCATAGTTTCCGATCCCGTGGGAATTTAGAGATAAAACATAGCCTATGTTCTTCCCCGGACTATAAGCCCTGTACCAAATATCAAGTCAATCGGTCAACGACACGCGTGATGCCGTGACGAAGGGAAATAGAGATTCATTTTTATATATAGAGATATGATATGCTAGCAGCGCTCCGCGGGCTCACCCGCGTAATCCAATCCCGTGGGAACAAACTACATACAAACCTAGCTTCCTCTTGTATCACTATCAATTGCTGACTGCATCAAAATCTACCTCTTTTAAAGGTAAGCGCTTTTATGGTAACGAACACTTTCTTCTCACCTAAGTTAATACTGT
The DNA here is from genome assembly GCA_958496195.1 of Timandra comae. Classification (NCBI taxonomy): domain Eukaryota; kingdom Metazoa; phylum Arthropoda; class Insecta; order Lepidoptera; family Geometridae; genus Timandra; species Timandra comae. The sequence goes on along the minus strand of OY292363.1, from coordinate 8,421,309 downwards.
GAATCTATGTCTACTAAACTGGAATATAAAATATTACTTACAAGCGGCGTCTCGCGGTTTCACCCGCGTGGTTCCCGTTCCCGTGGGAATACGGGGAGAAAATAATCTCAGATAAAATCGGTCCAATACTTTTTGAGTTTATTCGTTACATACAAAAATACAAATCTTTCCTCTGTATAATATTATATAGTGTAGATTACTTACAAAAGCCACATACAAAACGACGCCAATAAAATACATGTTTGTACTATTCTGAAAAATATAGTTAAACATTCATTAATACCTATTTATCAATCAATTTCTTATTATTCGTTGTTTGTAAACGTGGCTGAGTACTGTGGTGGTGCAAATACAGCAATATTAGATTAGAATACTGCCATGCCCTACGGTTTTATTATCATCAATGGTTACTGCTCTGCTCATTTGGTTATAGCATGATGATACATTGTCCTATAGTTCTTCCCCAGTGGGGACATATGGGATACTTTCGTTAAAGCATATCCCATTTGTCTCCAAAACAAAGCTGGTGGGGACGAATGGGACAAACCCGTTTTCTTCGATCCAGATTTTTTATATCAACAAATTTTGCCTCTATAAAAGGTAGTTTTTTTATTTCTAAATAAGAAATTTATGGCACCTATTTCAAAATACAAAGAGTCTTAACTCCTTACCCTTTATTCGGTCCTCTAGGCACTAGACAAGGGCCTATTAAGAATATGGTGCCAAAGACACCGCACAATATATAAATCGGTAGGTAATATTGTTTGTATGGCACTAGTGGCCCTCTGGACAGGTATGATCTCATACCAGGGTCACTGATCCGCAGTTTATAGGAGAAACTTGAAAGGTCAGTGCCATTACGACTGCGGGAATCCTCAAAGAAATAATCATATTTTTCAATCATCTTTTTTTTTATATTTCTCGTTTCTACACTTTTCTTATTAAATAATATCTGCCTCTCTATTTTCGTATATTTTTTTGTTACAGATTCGTAAATTATAATTGTCACTTAACATCTGTTTATATTTTTTTAAGTTGACAATCATAGAGGTTTATCTATAAAAAACTCTTTGGTAGGTCGGAATAAAGTTTAGAGAATTCTTCTTTGAAACCTTTATCAGCTTTTTTACTTGCGACCATAGAATAAGGATCACGAGCAAGATTCTCTCTATCAAAGCTTGCGACGCCAGTATTTGCACTAGAAGATACATCCCGAACCCAGAAGATAGTACAACTTTTTGTTTAAACTAATTGCTAGACATTTTCAGTTCGTTCAAACATGCATGACTCAATAAAGTACAGAAACGCCCATGAAACCAATCGCCTTTTTGCTAACAACCCATCAAATCAGTCCAAGCCATACGTAATAAATCTTAATAAAAACAAAAAAATAAACAAATCATCTAACTGTAAGTACATTATTTTATAGTGGTTCTTTATTATGAGAGCTCCAATTATAAACATGTATACCATAACATTTTCCACAACAAATTGTACCCGAGGCCCGATCGAGTCGGGTATCGCTCGATCGCAGATAGTGTGCCTGCGCGCGCGCACCTATAATGACTCAATTACTCGCTTAGTGGAGGCGTGGCTCTGTACTGTATGTCTTCATTACACTAGTGAAGGTTTCTTTGTATGGAGAAGACTTTATTTTCAAAACACTTAATGAATAATAGTTTAAAAGATAATTATTGTTTGTCGTATAGTAAATGCTCTGTTTTTATATAGCAATAGCAGTAAGTTTGTTACCTTCATAAATAGTCTATTGATATAATCTTTCCTTCAGGATAAGATAAATATTGAAATGGTCTGGTAGTTTGAATCTTCGGGATAAGACATAGCTTATATCCTAACTCAGTTTATTTCGTAGCAGAGAACCGCTGGATGGGTGGCGTACAGATCAATAGTGGACATCCATAATATCCTCATTTCAACTAAGTATATTTTAAATTCTCAATATATAAAAACTATTATATAAAATTAAAACGAGTATTTTTATTTTAACTGGCGCGAAACTGTACAAGACCGGGACAAATGGCGTATTCTCGTATCGGAGGCCAAGACACACTTTGGGTCGCTGAGCCATAGGAGTAAGTATTTTTATTTTAATTTCTTTGATTAACACGAACACGGATTTATGTCTTCCGTGATCACGGGTTCTGTATAGAATCCGAAACGTCAGAAAATGTACATTTAACCACGACAAAAATCCGTTTAAGTGTTTTATTTCAAGTTTTTTATGAATTGAAAAAGCTGTCTCCACATTAGTCCAACATTCAGGAAGAGCAGTAATGCCACATTATAGGATGTTATCTATTGATACTGGGAAACAGCAAAGAATTTATTGGTAATAGGAACGATGTACGCCCGTGATGGATACTTAGAGTGTATTTTCGAACGAAATGTAGTTTCTACGGCGATATCTCGCGATTGATCGGGGATAACCTCGGGGGTCATGAATTGATTTTAAAATTTCTATTTTTAATGTAAGTGCTTACTAAATAAAATTAAGTTTGTTATATTTATTATCTTTGTAATTTTATGTTGTGGGCGAATATAACTTTCTTTTTATGTCTTTTATAGGTATTTCGGGACTTATAATTAGTACCGTAAGATGAAATAATTGTTTAGATTTTTGCATATTTATACAAAGGGATGTATAGTTTACTATAGGTAGGTATATCACTGGAAATTAGTTTGGTTATTTGTAGAATTGATTAGGTTTGCTACGTCTTTTATTTGGTATCCCTTGGGTGTAGCTATTAGAGAACTTTCTCATGTTAAAGTGGTTAATAGTTCTTCGTATGATTTGATTTGCCGATTAGAGTTTATTAATTACATTCAGGGCCTATTTCACGACCTTCAAGTAAAGTTACTAACCAAGTAATGTTAGTTTTGTCTCTTTCTTACTGTATATCAAGTGACAAAGACAACACATGTGAGTAACTACTCGGGAAATGTACTTGAAGATGGTGAAATAGGCCCTTAAACTAGTGATTATTTTCAAATTAAATTAAAACTTACTTTCAAAATATAATAAGCAGAGAAGAAGAGTTATAAAATCCCTTCGTCATCTCAAATATTAGCTTCATTTCTTTCACGGCCAGAGCTCAAACGGTAGAGGTCGCGTCACTTCCATGCCTTCAAGATGGCGGCAAAAGGTTTTGACACCTGTCATTTTACAACAAGGGTCAAGCTTCCGTCTCTGTTTCAATTTCCTGTGGGCGTCACAAGATTTGAATCTATCAATCATTTTCTGTTTAGTTCGGGGAAATAGGACGTTATTAATAAGTTTACATCTATAGAATTTGAAATTACTTTTTTTATGATATTTGTGTATCCGCGACTTTGGTGGTGTGGTCTTTGGAACGTTACGTAAGTAGATAATTATAAGTTTTAAAGAAAGAATTTGAGTTAATAAATATAAGCTAAGTACATACAGTCACAACACACAATAGTTATTTATGGTACAAGCGAGGTAAGTTGGTGATTACTTCCGAGGCGCTATTGAGGCCCGAGCCGTCAGGCGAGGGTCTGAAGATAGCCGAGGATAGTAATCATCAATACACGCGTGTACCATACAACGTTTTTCAACACATTTGCGAAGAAATTATCATTTTTCGCTAATAAATAAGCAGTTTTTCTATTCGCGCGCATCCAACACAACAATGGTGATCGGCCATAGATTAATATACTTAAGAATATACTTATTAAAAAAAATCGAATGATTGAATGGAATCGACTATAGACCTACCAAAAGTAAGGCAACATAGTTGAAGTTTGTTTTTAAATGTATGGACACGATTTTTTTTGGTATCGAATTTTTTTTAAACTAAACAATTTAAAAAAAAATCTATAACTCACTAGTGAATCAAGCGTGTCATTATTCAACTGTTTTTGCACAAATAAGAGCCCCTTTATGAGCAAGTTTGTTGAAAAAATAGTTTACAACGCAGTCATATCTACCAATGTAAACCGCTTTATGGAGAATAACAGAAGAATCAGAAATTCATAAATATTTTGCACGAACAAAAGCATGTCTTGGATTAAAATTGTATTCACATGTGTAGAGAAACATCATACATACATACATTTGTATACTGGGTGCAAGTTGCACTAGCGCGGAACGTAGCATGCGACCTCGGTGCTAGAATAAATCACACTTGATTTATTTTTATTCGGTTGGCAACACTGAGTATCGCGTATGTTTCCCGCAATGCTGTTTCCATTCTTTATTCAAATTATTTTTCTTTTTATTTTCAACCAGCATCAGTATCGCGAGCTACTGATCACAGTCATTGTTTGTGTAATCTATAGTTGGACCTTATAGTTTTATGCTTAAAATGCATTTTACAATTTATATAATTATCTACTTATCCGGATTGACTGATTCCCTAACACTGAGATAAAATTACTGGGATTAGCGCCATTAAACTAGCATGCGGTACCCTTTGCCTTATCCGTATAATGTAGGTGAATAAATGAAAATCATTAATTTCTTTATAATCTCTACTTCAATATCTCTCCTATAAACCATCATAGTATTTGACTCTAAGCAAGAAGGTTGGTAGCTCAATGGTATCTTTCAAAAGGACCGTATCGCACATACTCTCAAAGAAGGTAACCTCTTATTTAGGATTTCACGGTAAGAACTAGCTCTAGGTTTGAGGATACGGGGAACTAGGTTACTTAACAAAGATCTAGATAGACTTAGATATCTCCGAAGTAAATCGTTAACACTATGACTATTTTGGAAAAGGAAAAATATCTGTAATGTTCACCTTTGATGCCTTGGCGCGGCGGTCTGGTGATAGGATAGGAGGATATGGACAGTTAGGTACCTGAATTGCTAAAGTGCCAAGTCGAAGTCCCCTCAATTTATAGAGGATTTTGCTTTTTCAAATCGAGACATGGTTTGATTCCTCCATCTATCAAACAATGGCTCGCAATCAACATGATTGCCTAATGGTCATGTCGATTGCATCTGCACCAACTTGTATCAACCTACTCTTGGTAGAGTATATTCATATCAGTAAGAGGTAGATTTCTGCCTTGCCTGCCTGCCCTGAACCAAACTTTGTTTTGGAGATAAACAAAACCTAAATTACCCACAAAATTATCTAAGCAGCAATATTGCCCAAATATTTCACTCCGTTATCATATTTATGCAATCACTGACTAAAAAAACATTCCCCAATTGGGTAACGATTACGTCGGCCCTTTCAAGTTGAAGAGCCCGCGACCTGGCATCATTGTGACCCAAAAAGTGTTGCCAGAGTAAGTTAATTGCGCCGAAACAGATATTAATATTCAATAACCATTGTTATCGTGGTCGGTTACTTGAAAAAGACTCTTTCTGTAATTTATTACACGCTGTTACCGATAACCTTGTTATCGCGCTACCGAAACTTTTGAGATTGTATGTCACTCCAATCACGTCATTATTGTTGTGCTTTAAATAGTTTTTGAGTCACTTTTAGGTCGCCTTTGAGTAATAGTTTACTTATGGGTTCCATGAAATTGTGTGTAGGTATGGAGTGTTGTAAGTGGGCAGTTTCCCACCATTAGTCTATTTACCCTCTCTAAGGGCCGATTTTCCATCGCCAGATAACTTTTATTCAATGAATAAAATTGACGTTTGACAGTTTTTGTATGAAATATCTATCAAAATTTTAATTTTAAAATTAGTTATCTGGCGATGGAAAAATCAGGCCTAATTTAAATTAGATCTATTAATGGGATTCTCACTTACTCACTCGAAAAATTGCACCTTTCTTCAACCAAACGGCGATTTTTCTTTTGAAAATTGGAAATTGTAGTACTTAGATTAGTCGTTTGCATGCGGATTTCCACATGAAGTCCCAAATTTTGGACTTAAGGGGCTCTGAGATGCCAAATGCCCGTTTTCGGAAGACTGGTTATGATATTTCCACTATTAGTACAAAACTATTTTATGTATTATATGCAACTTTGGTTCTTTAACTAAACTTGACCCGCACCGAAACACGATAGCATTACATTTTCTCGATACATTTTCAATTTGAAAATTGTGCTTTTAAAATTTGTTTTTGCGGTCTACGTAAAAAGTATAAGAGCTGGTACCACGAAACTTCGAATACGCTTAGTAAAGATAAATAAATAAGTCTCACCCGAAAGATTTTTTAATCATTAAAGCTTTTCACTAATAATTATTGAATTTCATGTTTTTATCCAGTCTTATTTGAGCCGTTTCGAGGTTGTCATTGCGCTTCTCTTTCCTTTCAATGCAGTGCGACAGTGACCGCTGAGCGGTGGTGCTAGACGGACGTGTATCACTTCTCCTCGTGCTCAATGCTGTTTTTTTTACATTGCTAAACAACGGGATATGAATAAAACTAAGATTTTAATTGCCTGAACTACATTACTATAATATTTCGTGATGATCAGACAAGCGGTACTCTATATAACATTTTAATATTTCAGACAAAGATAAAAATATAAACACCGATTGCACAATCGTCAACGAATACGAATGAACTATAGATGTGGCACTTATTTTCTTTCCCTTTCGTCATGCGCCTTTGTCTCTTTCATACATATGTACAATTTACGCTATTTTTGAGAGTCGCGAATGTTGACACGGCACGTCTATAATATTTTTTTCGAGTCGTTGACAAACTTCCAGAAGATTTTTGACACTAGCTATGATAATATAAATATAGTAAAACTAAGTAGTTTGTCCAGTACAGGACAAAAAAAATTGATGATCCATTTCCATTTTTATGTATGTGTAAATTTTATTATTCGGATCAGACTTTATGAAGTTATGATGGGTACAAAAATTGACAAAGTACCTATGAAAAATGACACGGTTTGACCAAACTGTTCAAAGTTTAGTCCAATCAACTCGTTACTGGATTGATTTAAAAATACTTACTTCAGTAATGTAAAGTTTTACTTTCAGTATTATTTTTGGATTAGGTATATAGCCTATCAGGTACTTGAAATCAGTAGTTCAATAAATTCATATAAATAAATAAATGTAATATCCTAATAGACTTTTAACAAAAGCCTAATAGAGTAGGCTCAAGCCCCTCGGTGAGGACATAATATGATGATGAAAAATATTGAGAATGTTTGTTTCTTATTATATCATTAATTGTCTTTCGCGTATTAAATTCTTGGATACCTGGTAAATTGAACCTGAATTTTCAAATTTTATCGCATTAAAAAACAGAATGCACGTGGGTGAAACCGAGGGGCACGGCAAGTATAAATACTCAGTTATACTCTGACACATGATTATTGATTAGATAACCGTACAGAGACAAAGCTTCATACAACCTCACGAATCGGTTGCCCTGCTAAACAGGCACGTAGAGTGGTTTTTTTTATTGATTTTCTTCTTTATTAAAATTTATCATTATGAGTATACAGATATTAGTTATTTATAGTACAAGTTTGTAAAGTTGGTGCTTACCACCGAGGAGCTATTGAGGAGGATAGCCGAGGATAGTAATCACCAATACACACGTGTATCATACAACGTTTTTTAACACACTTGCGAACACAATAATTATAAAATACAATTTTCGCTAATAAATAAAAAAAAATCCTATTCGCGCGCATCTAAAACAACAATGAAATCGGCCATAGACTAAAATAATATACTTATAAAAAAATGAACGAATGAATGATTTGGTATCGAAACTTTTTTAAATATGTACAAAGCAACTTAAAAAAATCTATAACTCACTGGTGAGTAATAGGTGTCATTCTGTGCCTGATTGCAGAGAAATAAGAGCCACTTTATGAGCAAGTGTTTTGAAAACATATATTTATTAGGGCGAGCAAAGCGGAGTCCGCCTGGCGGAACAATCTATTCAGTTTTGTGGTCCATTTTACGTAAAAACTACAATATCTACTGATTTGATATTTGCCATAGTTATTAAAATTTGTGTTTTTATATAATCGTTTAAATACTTATTTCAACACACTTGCTCATAAAGGGGCTCTTATTTGTGCAAAAACAGTTGAATAATGACACGCTTGATTCACTAGTGAGTCATAGATTTTTTTTTAATTGTTTAGTTTAAAAAAAAGTTTCGATACCAAAAAAAATCGTGTCCATACATTTTAATAACAAACTTCAACTATGTTGCCTTACTTTTGGTAGGTCTATGGTCGATTCCATTCATTTATTCATTCGATTTTTTTTAATGAGTATTATCTTTTAACCTATGACCGATCACCATTGTTGTGTTGGATGCGCGCGAATAGAAAAACTGTTTATTTATTAGCGAAAAATGATAATTTCTTCGCAAATGTGTTGAAAAACGTTGTATGGTAAACGCGTGTATTGATGATTACCTCACTTGTACCATAAATAACTATTATCTTGTATTGAATTTCCATATTTTACATGCCGCGGGTTAAAGGCAGTCTTGGAGTGATTAAAAACCTTGCGAGACCCCACAGAGCATAGACAAAGTCACGTTTTTAACTACCTAGTTTTATTTTTAAGTATCGTTCATTAATTATACATTTTTGTTTGCCAATCTCTGAAACTAAAATTGGTTTGATTGTTGTCATAGAGCACTTTTATTATTTGACAACCTTGCCAAAACAGGTAATAATTTTACACGTTCTTATGAAGCTTGGTCTCTGTACGGTTATCTGCTCTATTTTTTAGGCTTTAAGCTATTCGAAATGTTAGGCTCGCCGCTGACTGTGATTTTTTGTCACTAAGTCGAGCGCTAGAAAAATATATGTAAGCTATAAAGAGTGCGCTCATTATGGTAACGTGACAAATAGTTCCAGCGATATGAAACATGCTCACTGGTGTGACTTCTTGTCATTCGGCCGGCCGAATATATCGTGTACAATTTTCCTTATTATTATCATTTGCATTATATAGGATGCACCCAGTAGCGTTTTTATTTTCGTTTCATTTTTCTTCTACGTATTTCAAGAGGACTACGTATATCAATCACGACTACCTCTTTGAACCCCATAACAAAAATTAACGCGATTTGACACCCTAGATAAGATTCAGTATAGCGCATTGTGAGTGACAGCAGGTGATAGTGATAAAAAGTCACGGCAACAAAACATCATAGTTAGCGGCGGGCCTTATAATTCAAAACATTCTGACAATAATCATTTTGAGATATAGAAGTTTGTACAATTGCACAATCGCAGTCACGAGGCAGGGGGAAGTTAGACTAGATCTTCCGTCCGCCACCCGTCTGCTTCACCCCCTCAAAAACCGAAATTTGACTAGTAACCTCGCCTTAAGGTATTTTCAGGTTACGTAAAAAAAACTATCAATTAGCATAAACTTAATTACCGTAGACAACAAATTAATACAAGATGCGTTATCTAGAGACCTTTGAACCGCGATTGTTTTGGTTTAAGAACGCGACAACAACACCATTATCACATCTATTATCTTGTTTGTCAGTGGTTGCCTAATTATTTTGAGTAAATTCTATTTTTTAACATTATCTCTTGATTAAAGTGAATTTAGGTTTACTTGTATATATTAATTTGTGGTTGATACGCGTTATCTGTCTCTTTGTTTTGTTTGAAGTATATTTTTAATTATGTCAAAGCGGTTGTTTAAAAATAAATCGTTTGTGTGACTTAAAAGGTACCTATACATAATCAGTTTTTATAACATAATCAGCTTTGTCATTAATCTCAGAGGATCAGATTTAAATGTCCAGGTAATTAAAAATAGAGTGATTCAAGAGAAAGGGTTTTAGCATAATTTTATCACTACATTTTCACGGGAGTGGGAACTACACGGATGAAATCGCGGGACGCTGCTAGTAAGATTACTTATATAGTTAGGTACCGCATAATGAAAGAAAGAAAACACACCAATACAGCGGAAAAAATTCGGAGAAAAAATAAAAAGGAAACCAAATAAAAGGTGTGCTGAAATGGTTCTGTCTCAGCTACAGCTCCATCGCATAACAGCATGCGTAGCACAGAAGCTAGTTATCTAAGAACTTATAGTAGGTACTTAGTTTTCCTATAGATCCTATTGATTTTTCCACCCTGTGTACTACTATGATATGTGTTTCTGACTAAACTATGATATTTACAGATAGTATCTAGATTCAGAAGTAAGAGTTTTTTTTATAACATAATCATTCACTCCATCATCTCATTATAAGTAGTAACTGATCCCTAACTAAGTTCGAAACTTGTATCTAGGGTATCAGAAACTTCGCACACACTCATTCATACACGCACCCAGACCGAGACAAACATTTGTGGTTCACACAAATATTCAACCCGCGCGGGAATCGAACCCGCAACCTTATGGATGGCAGTCCGGCATCTGACCACTCTGCCATCGAGGTCGTCAATTATTTAGGGCACATTTCTGCTACAAAAGGTTCACTTTCTCATTGTTATTTACTACATTGCACAATTAAAACTCTATTTTCAATAACTTAATTTTGTTTTTAAGTTTCTGATGTTTACTAGTGTTTCTTTGTGGTCTAAACTATAAAACTGTTTATATTATTGTATCAAAGTCCACTAGGTATGTCAACCTATGCATTTTTAGGCACAGAGGTTATCATTTCACCTCTCCAGGGTTAAATAGGCTTATCTTATGTACTTCGTAGTAAAATAAATAAAATTTGGCAATAACATTTTACTTTTGTAAACACCCAGTCAACATCTGTTTATCACTCTTAGTAGCGTGATACACAAACGATTGGTGAAATAATCACGCTTATTATTATAAGAAAACAATATTTATACTCGTATTTATGTGTATATATACTAATACTAGCTGCGCCCCGCGGTTTCACACTAAAAAGTATCCTATGTTCTTTCCCGGACCATAAGCTACCCCTGTACCAAATTTCAAGTCAATCGGTTCAGTAGTTTAGCCGTGAAAAGGTAACAGACAGACAGACAGACAGAGTTACTTTCGCATTTATAATATTAGATAGGATTAGGATAAAGAAAACGACGACCTAGATGGCAGAGTGGTCACCATGCCAGACTGCCATCCGTAAGGTTGCGGGTTCGATTCCCGCGCGGGGTTAATATTTGTGTGAACCACAAATGTTTGTCTCGGTCTAGGTGTGTGTGTGAATGAGTGTGTGCCTAGTTTCTGATACCCTAGATACAAGCTTCGAGCTTAGTTAGGGGTCAGTTATTATAATGAGATGATGTAGTGAATGATTATGTATGTATAAAAAACAATATTTATACTCGTATTTAAGTGTATCTATACTAATATTATAAAGAGGCAAAGTTTATCAGTTTGTAGGGGGTTATCTCTGGATCTTCTTAACCGATTTTGAAAATTGTTTCATCAATAGAAAGCCTCATTATTTCTGAGTGTATAGACTATATTTTATCGCCATATTCTCTCCGAACTAAAGGGCGCACGGTTCGCTACGAGAGTAATAAACACATTTAAAAAAAAATGGCCAGTGAACCTAGTGCTAGTTTAATTTTCGAAAAGGGCGGCGTGATCGATCCCGTACAAATCTGCGTTATCGTAAAAATAACTTTTCGAAAATAAAACTCGCACTAGGCTCACTTATTTTCAAAATTCTTTTGAAAGCTACGTTATCACTGAGTAAGATAAGGTGTTATTTACCTCGACTTTTCTACGAAAACGCGAGTAAAGCTGCAGTATACAGTTAGTGAATACGTACTTACATAATTTAGGTAGGTAAATAAGTTACAACTATCATAAGATTGTGCAATAATAATTATGAGTTATTCTAATCTAATTAGTAAATAAAATGTATGAACATGTTAACACACTTAATGGGTCATTAATTATATTAATTATTGCTTAGTAATTATATTAAGTACATATATAGATATTAGATATCATAATTAATTTGGTATATTGTATGTATAATCTTAAATTGACCTAAACTATACAACTAAGTAACTATAATATGATTATTAAAAACAAATTAAAATTGAGTAGTAGACAAAGGATTGTAAAAAAGTTAAAAAAACTAAAATAATCTCGAGGCAAATTTTGATAATTTTACTTATGTTACCTATCTGTTCATCCTTACATGTAATATAGGTAGGTACCTATATTACATGTAAGAAAACAAAGTCGCTTCCCGCTGTCTGTCCCTATGTAGGTATATAGGGATAGACGGTAAGCGGCTTTGTTTTATATTATGTAGTAATAACAGTTATAGCCCTTTTTACTCTAGTCCATTCTCGATATAGAAACTTATTTGTAAAACCAACATCAAAAAAAAGGACGAGGTTTCTAATTCCGTTGTTGCTATAACTTCATCATAATACCGATTGAATAGATATTTAATTTTTACGTAAAGTCGCTTTTATGTTCCTAATTTTGTTGATTTGGACTACAAAAGCTAAAAAATCTACTTAATTAAAAAGACGACCATAAGTTTTCACATACAAAACATTTAACTAAAAATTTAAAAAACCCCCAACGCAATTAATTACTTTCAAACCCCCATAACTTTTAAACAGGTCAACCGATTTTCATCAAACATCAAGTCAAGTCTAAGAACACTCGCACGTAAGTCCCCTTTAATACAAAAAAATAATTTGAAATCTGTTCATCCGTTCGGGAGTTATGATGCCACAGACAGACAGATACACACACACACACACAGACACGTCAAACTTATAACACCCCTATTTTTGCGTCGGGGGTTAAAAACCAACCATCTTCACAACTAAAAACAAACCCAAGCAAATCCATTCTACAAACCTAACTCGCTAAAACAAGGCAGTCCATTTCCCCAAATAGACCGAGAAAATAACAACAATAACTCATGGTGCAATAGACCGTACTCGTAGGTATGTTACAACCAAATACTATAAGTCAGCAAATTGGCGAAATCTGCCGTCCAAATTGCCCATAAATATGATTCATGTACGGAAACACACCAATAGTTTTATCGTATTATTAGGTACTACATTTTATTACCAGCCTTTGTCTTGCTCTATGTTTGTGTTTTAAGTTACATATGTAGATATACGTAATTATATAATATACATTTCTGCAGGTCTGGTAGTTTACAAAGATAATAAATATTTTTATGAAAAGATTATATACTTAAACAAATTCTTATTTTATATTAAAAGTACTTAATACAAAATCAACAATTTGGTTTGCCCCATTTGGGACCATTACTACTTCAAATTTAATTTTACGTACCTGAACAAAATTGTATGTAAAACTCCTAATAACCCATGTTTGCCTGGTACTTTTGTCCTATCGGCGAAAGTAATTGGTGAGATGACCACTAAGAAAATCACAAGGTGGCTACTCACCCAGTGGGTGAGTTTTTAGTGGCTGAGTAGCCACCTAAGCCAAAATTACTTACCTTCATATACTTATTTGATTAATCACCTATGTATGCTTAGATCTTTAAACCTACGCAACGTATTTTGATGCGGTTTTTGTAATAGATAGAGTGATTCAAGAGGAAGGTTTTTATCCCCGCATTTTCACGGGAACGGTTTGTGATTAAAGGAATCACTTAAAAATAAATTGATTATCACTTCACGTTCACGTCTTCATTTAATTATTTATTATTTTCTTCTAGATTCGCAATTACTTTGTTTATAAAGTAATTAAGATATTAGTGTAGGCATATTAGATATAATATTTTTGTTTTAAATTCTATTTTCATTATCTGTGTACAGTAAAATTTGTTATTGTGACCTTGTTTCATTTGCATCACTATTGCCAAATGTTTACTGTCTATCATGACTCAGATTTTTTAAGTTATCGTAGAAACTAGGTAATGTAATAAAAACAATAGCTAGACAAATACAGTAAACAGCTTCTTGAAAATATTAAAGTGAGGTGGGTGAGTGTGTGAATGAGTGTGTGCGTAGTTTCTGATACCCTAGATACAAGCTCCGAGCTTAGTTAGGGGTCAGTTACTATAATGAAATGATGGAGTGAATGATTATGTTATGTTAAGTGCTTAGGTATATAAAACAAAATAAGGTCTCGTCGTGTCGTCTTGCCCTTTGTTATATGCATGTGGTTTCGTTTCTGTAAAACAGATTTAAATGTATCACATGTAGACATGGTGTTTAAAGGGAAATGTTTATATGTACTAACAGTAAATTTTAATGCGATTGAAACTGTGAGGTCTGTAAAAACCGTTATATTTTAATGCCGCGCAATAAACAAATACTATACAATACCACAACAGAACACCATCCTAAAACAGACCACACAAACTCGTAGGTGTTTACATCGAGATATCATAAGTTACATGGACAATCCATGTATCTGTGACTCCGAAGTCACCAGGGAGACATAAGTTAGCGGGCGTACCAGGATCACAGCGCTCGGGGGTACGTCCGACACTCGCCCAATTTACAGGCGCAAGCCTACAGTTATATTGAACTGAAAAATAATGACGCAACGGTTTACGTGCGCTTTACGTAGTTTTATTTGCTTTTTTGTTGGTATTTCATTGTAATGATGCAAGTTCCAAAAATAATTTCGCATAGGATGTTTTTATCTCTACTTATTCTCATTTTATTCGAAACTAGCGGCGCCCCGCTGTTTCATCCGCGTAGTTCCCGTTCTGGTAGGAATAAGGGGATAAAAATGCTAAAAACCTTCCCACTGAATCACTCTATCTACTAAAACAAACCGCATCAAAATCCGTTGCGGAGTTTTAAAGATCTAAGCATACATAGGGACATAAGGACATAGGGACAGAGAAAGCGACTTTGTTTTATACTATGTACTTAGTGATTCCTCCGGGATCGAAAAACCGTCCTGGAACCGTGGGTCACAGCAAGTTCTATAAGTAAATTAATGTTTTAAGTAGGTATAAGTATCATTGCAAAAACTGAATAAATTTTCATAAGTATGGTTTTAACATAACATAATCATTCACTACATCGTCTCATTATTTATAGTAACTGACCCCTAACTAAGCTCGAAGCCTGTATCTAGGGTATCAGAAACTACGCACACACTAATTCACATACACACCCGTCTGGGTGTGTATGTGAATTAGTGTGTGAGACAAACATTTGTGGTTTTTTTTTATTAGTAAAAATAAAGAGAGATAGTTTATGACAATGCAAAGCCAGGACTAACCGTCGAATAGTAAAACAGAAATGTTTTTTACAGTCTTGTGTGGGAATCGAATATTTTCATTTAAAAAAATTGCACGTTTTCAATAATGCTTTGCAAAAGGTTAAATATTTCTACAAACCTACTTATTATCTGCTCGTAGATTACAACGGACAAGTAATTTAAATGACAAGATCATTAAAATAATTAAAACTTAATGGTACACAATCAGTTGAAAATAAACATCGAATATGGCCAGTTATTATTTTGAATATTCTTAATTTGAATATGCAATCCAAATAAGTACATGATTTATTTTAAAGACTATTTTCTTATTATCACACGCCTACACAAGGTGTGGACGCTGTTGCCGTTCCCGCATCGGTTTGACTAGTCACCGGAGAAGGTCGAAGGAGAATCATCTATTACAGATGTAGAGGCCTTTGATGATGATGATTTTCTTATTATAATATTTTTTAAAAGTCCCTGTTGTCGTACTAACGTCAGCGACAGTCGTTACGGGAAGGTAGAGCCCTTCATCATCTTCCTGCCCTTGTCCCACTTAAGTGGGGTCGACACAAATGTTTTTCTCTTCCACTCGCTTCTATCACTCGTCATACTCTCATTCACTCCTTTCATATTCATATCCCTTTTCACACACTAGTTTAAGGAAGAACTAGTTTAGGGAAGGTAGAGCCTTTGAAAGTCTAAAATATCGCACCAAACACCATCACTTATAGAAAGGTTATGATTAGAAAAGTCTCATTGGAAAACTGCCTACTCCGTTCATACATACATAATATCTGTATATATGAGTACTATAACTTAACATGAACTAAAACATTTCCATTTGTCAACTAACATTAACAATGAACATCTAATAAATAAAATGCAATCACACACTATATAAATAATAATGTAACTTTATTGTAAGATAAATTCGTTATCAACAAGAACGGATGCAGCGGTACAAATGGATCTTAGAGTGTTGATAACCTATGGGCTGATGTCGAAATTATCTGCGCTGTAACCAACAGCTCCTTTGACATTTGTGCGCCCGCGCAGGGGTTAGCGGTATACGTGATGCACTATTCCAATTTCAATTTTAATAACAATACAATTTTAATATTTACAAAAATAGAGATGGGCTCTAATAGGTACTTTTACTTATATCTAGGTGTGACGGAGGTTGAGTATCTAGGTGTGATGAAAAGATAGCTTTCCTCGATGAATGGGCTATCCATCAGGGAATCAAGAAGAATAACTCTACCTGTCTAGGTAAGTATGCTTTAAGTCTGTAGAGCAGATTCTTAAACTCTGTCTGTATACCATAATTTAGTTAGCGTTGGTTTTTTTTGTTTAACTGGATGTGCCAAAAATGTGACGTGGAAGTTTTGCCATTAGAACTGTATAACTCAGAGGCTCTAACAACCTTCTCTCTAAATGCTGACGGCAATGTTAGTAAGTAGTGCCACATCTGACCGTTTTAACCGGCTTAACATCCACACCACGGTAATAGAAAATCCAGATCATTATTAAAACAATTATTTAATTAATTATTTAATTACCATTTCCGCATAACCACGTCCCGACAAATTTAATTGGACAATAAAACACTAGAGTACCATTGATTTGTGCATTCGAATCGATAATTTAATGTTAATTATTATTTGAACTCATTGAATAACAACCGCTATCGGTGTATTTGTGGCCCATTGAGAGACACCGCCGGGACCATTCATTGCGACCCAAATATTAGTTGTCAATGAAAACGATATTTATACCGGATTTGGTGTGTTTAGGATACAATTATAGGTGATTGTAAGGTGTTTACAGGTGACTAAATGTTTTGTGTTATTGGTATAAGATGGCTCGTTTATTGAAGGAGATTGCGAAGGCCATTTCAAGGGAGCACAAATGTGTACATGGTGGATAGGCCAGCCTCTCGGTGGGGACATAATATATGCTGATGTTGATATGAGGGATAGTACTACAACTATATATCTAGGAATATTTACATGAACGCGATTGATACCACAGGAGAGATAGCTATTAAATTAATGTAAGGATCTGGAAGACCAACAATATAATTTAAAAGTGTCGCAATATTGACATTTGTTTTAATTAAACTTTACCTTTAAAACAATTGAATTTGAACATACTCGACAACACCTTATAATAATAAATAAACCAATGTGAAATATACCTTAAAAGTAGATACCGAAACATTCCCGCGGGCAAAATTTATCAATAAACAAAAAACAACAAGATATATTCCATTAACATTCTTTGTACGTCCAAATATTTTATGTTAACACTCTATCTTACTCTTAACAATGCTACCAGCGTAAAATAAAACTAAAAACCAATTAATTCGCGCCAAAACATAATAACTTCATTCCGTTCGTAGCCAATAAAATATTGACTTTTATTTATTTGAAAATTTATTTAATTGTAAAGAAGTTTATGCATTCACGCAGGTGTTATCGAAACTTATTTGGCTGTCAAAAGTAGCTTCAGGCTACCTGTCAAATATAGCAGTGACAGGGACGGAGCGATACGATAAGGGCACGTGGGGAAAAGAGAGGGAGGATTTAAAAAATGGCGGTGGTGAAAATTTGCATTTTATCTTTAAAGATCGTAGCGTTAATTGAGAGACGGTTTTGCACACATGTTAATTAGCAATTGATTAATGATTGCACGCTACCGTCCATTATTTTTGAAGACGTATTCTTTATGGTTTACATACCTAATTATTTGTGTGAAATATATTAAGTTTGTCGTTGATCAACATGTTGTAAATAAATATTTTGTTTTACAAATTTGCTGTTGGTTTTAATTGAGTGTGATATCATGTTAATTATTAATACACGATTCACCACCACATGGTTTCACTAGAAATATTGGTACTGTGAAAAATATTTAGTTAATATTTAAGTACTTACATTTTCAAAAGTCTAAATTAAAGATTAAATTAAAAATATTTGTAAAGGTAAGTAATCAATAATCATGGCCTTGAAAATGGCTCTAAAAATCTTTAGATCTTGTGGTTTTTTGGGCGTAAATCAATCTGGTAAGGCTTGCTACAAACATCTCTATTTTAAGTTTAGCTCGCACAGACAAAACGATTATAAACTTTTCTGTACATATAACTATACAAACTAGCTTTTGCCCGCGACTTCGACCGCGTGCAATAATGACTTCCGGCAGAATTTGGGTTTTTCCCCCTCCCCCTAGGGCGGGAATTTCCAAAAATCCTCTCTTAGTGGGAGCCTCCTCCCCCAACAAAGACAGTAGTTTCAGCTGTGCGTTGTCAGTCAGTTCAGTAACGGAAGAGTTTTATATACTTAATGTAGGTTGTTCATAACGCCTATTAAGTTTTCTATACCACGACTCAACGGCAAATAACTTGCCGTGCGTGTCCCTACACCTGCAACGCGAGGACCTTTACAACCATATCGGTGGCCGAGTTCTGGTCCTCAAAAATATGAGTCGACACGCAAAGAAGAAAAGAAGAAGTTTTCTATCAATGAGTCGTCAAACATTACGTTTTTACTCATTAAAGTACATTACTAGATCGCGTTAGTCATTTAGTATATCAATATCTATGTCGCGTCCTAGATGCGTGCACTGCTCCCTAACCTTTGCATTCACGCTTCCGTTCCATTGACTCAAAATTTCAACTTGATCTTTGTAGTTCTGATCTCATATCGTTAGAATTATCAATAATTATTCGCATTTTACTCGTAATACTTAATAATAATTATTATTCATCATACTTTGGTACTGTCTTATTTTATAACTGTACTAGCAGCGCCCCGCGGTTACAACCGCGTAGTTCCCGTTCCCGTGGGAATTTTGGGATAAAAAGTATCCTATGTGTTATTCTGATGTATAAGCTAAATTATTGTAAAGTTTTATTAAAATCCATTCAGTAGTTTTTGCGTGAAAGAGGACCAACCATCCAAACATCCACACTCACAAACATTCGGCTTTATAATAAGTATTAGTAAGATAGGTATAGAATTATTAATTTGCGAAAGCGAAGTAGTTTGTACAATCAATCAGTATTTAGGAATAAGCTTTCGAGGTAGTATCGGTATGGAAAAACCGCATACCATGTTTACCTACCTTGTTATGAGGTATTTCAGATAAGGGTCGTTCATACCTCATTATTTTACCGATATACGCTTAGATATTTTAAACCACGCAACGGTTTTTAATGCAGTTATTAGCAATAGATACAAACCAATCTCTTTATAACAGAAAGTAGCAGTGCCTCGCGGTTTCACTCGCGTAGTTCCCATTCCCGTAGACACACCGTGATAAAATATAGTCTATGTTAATCAGGGTGAATGTAGCTTTCTAATGGTGAAAGATTTTTGAAATCGACTCAGTAGTTTTTGAGATTTTTTATTACAAACATACACATCTTTCCTCTTTATAATAGTGTTTAACTCAGACGAAACCACGTCACACAGCTATTTCACAATAAATAAAGTAAAATTGTTAGAATACCGAAGGATTCCACATCCAGGCCCCATGCGGTGACCAGGACCAATCTCCACAGGAGACCCACAAACATTAATTAATACTTTTCAACAAATACTTGATGACGTAACGCAACACCGTCCTCGCCACGGGTGTTAGTTAAGTAGGTAATTGTACCTTAATAATCTGGTTTTGGGAAATGATTGATATTTTATTGGGCAGAAATTGGTTTGGGTATCGATTTGGTTTTTTTTGCAATATATTTACTCCACTTTAAAGTTTGTAGTGCGTATCCTAAGGAACATCTCTATCAAACAGCTTAATCGGGTCAGTAGCTTTAAAGTGAAATCCATACAAGTTTTCCAATCTAATATGAGTAGGACGTACTTATAAATAAAAAACAAAATAATAAATACCAATAATTTAACACAGTTTACAGCAAATTTAAATTAATTTAACAAAAAGACAAAATTCACACAGTTCACCTGATCCGAGGCATACCATTGAGCAAGATGTTCAAAATCGATAGGAATGCGCGCAACTAATCGGACAAAACTATCGACTATCGATAAAAAAGTAAATCCAACGGAAATGATCGAACCACGACAAATGAGAATGCGTTCCGAAATTGAATAAGTCGATATCACCAAAGTTAGAATTGAAAGACGATTGACTGAAAAAAACCATTCGATCGATTTGGTGTTACGGTTTTAAATGGAAAATTGAACTTTAGGGATGGGTATTTTTATCGATGTTTCAAATTGAAAAAATATAATTTTAATAGAAACAGTATTTATTGAAAATTATGTACTTAATTTAATTTGTTATCATAGTTAAAAATATGCAAATATATTTTGAGAAAATTTTATTAAATCACCGTCTAATACAGAGAGCTTATAAATAATATAAATAAAGTCAAGTCGAAAGTTTAATAATAAACAAATGAATATCAACATATTTTTAACGAATCAAAAAACACATGTGCTCAGAAAGACCATACAAAGGTCAAGAAATAACGAAACAGCTTTACAAAATGCACAATTTAAATTGCAATACCAATACAAAACTTCACACACTTGGGATGCGACAATTATCGATAAAAACAATCGATATCGACATTTAAATTTTATCCATTACAGAATGACATTTGGAAACAGTAGTCGGTTTCACAGCGGGGGGCGGTACCGGTCGGCCATCTTGGTTTTTTATACTCCTTGTTTATCCAGTGGAAGGTGTCTTGGTTGAGTGGATTTTAAAGCTTGTATAATACGATGACATCGTAGAACTAGGATCTAATTAAATATCTTTTATTGAAGAATATATTGGTTAAAGATGGGTCGTTTAGTTTGATGTGATGTTTGTGAAAAAATCAAGGTTCCTTTTTATGCTTAGTTGTTTGTTTGCTACTAAGCTTGAGGTGCTGGATTTAGTCTCTGGGTTAATGCTTGCTATTATATTACTATATTACTCTGCTCAAATTGGATTGGATATCACCAATCATCATCATCATCATCAGTGGCCTCTACATCTGTAACAGATGATTTAAGCAGTGTGTGGTGATATTGAGCGACACCTCCTATGGTGACTACTTAGTTAAACCGATACGGGAACGGCAACAGCGTCCATACATTGTGCAGGTCATATCACTAATATATACTACTACTAGCGTCGCGGTTTCACCCGCGCAGTTCCCGTTCCCGAAGGAATATGGGGATAAAGTTATTTTAAAAACCTTTCCACTGAATCGCTCTATCTATTAAAACAAACCGCATCAAAATCCGTTACGTAGTTTTAAAGATCTAAGCATACATAGGGACAGAGAAAGCGACTTTGTTTTATACTATGTAGTGATAAACCTGTCTCATATAACTAATACACGTTTGATAACCGTGGCTATTCCTTCTCAATATAATAATTAAGTATAGTGAGAAAGAAACCTTTGCTCTATCATGGATTTTACGAGACTCCTCTCTAAGATTTTGTTAAATAAAATTTTCTTACATGTACCTAGACTAAGCAAACAATGATTAGGTACATTTGACAAAAACCTAAGAACTTTTTGCGTTTAAAACGAATAATTGGATACATATAAGAGCAATCTAATTTGGCTTCCACCAGAAACAAGGGGAAGTTAAAAAAATACCAATAAAGAATTAAGTATAACAAACACCGAGTGGTAGCAATTTCACACTTTATTAATACAAGTATTACAGCTAATTCCATCGGTTGACACGTGCCAAATTTGCTGTTCCCATAAAACCAAAATCTCCCCTTCATAACTTATCAACATACAAACAAATTGCAACTCTGTTTTGTACTAATAAGATTCATATTTGTTTAATACCATCTCGCAGCATTACAATATTTGCAATTGTATCAATAAGCACTCTAAAACCGGAGCATAAAATACTCAATTCCTTGACATCAGGAAGTTAGTACAGTTTTGCACAAAATCGTTTTCGTTTCCCTCCAATTTTTGACAGATACGCGGCGATTCAAAGATAAAGTCGCGCGCACTATTCCGCGGACCATAGATCACAGAGTAATGCGGTCACGCTCTAGGGTATTAAGTGTCAGTTATCGTCTCCACGGGGCTTAGAGCGCACGTATAATACATTTTTATGTTTGTATGCTCCCCTTGTTGTAATAACAACATGAAGTGAGGTTTACTCGGATTGAATACGGCATTATAATGAAATGATTCATATTTAAGTGAGTCCTCCCCTTCGCCGTTGTAATTTGATGGTGTCAGGGATCGGAAGCAATGTTTCTTATTAAAGTGGTGTTATGACTGTCGTTTTTATTGTATTGTGCAAATTTCTTTTTATTTGAATTAGGAAACGAATTTACGGATAATTTTATGTTAATAACTATACTTTTCTTTATTTAGAATAAATAATGTGCGTAAAAAATCGATTTGGAATAGCTAAAGCTTTCATACGAATATGTAGAAGTTTCTTTTACTCTTTTTCTTCATCAATCGAGATATCGGCGAGTAAAATGTATTTCCATACCACATTACAACTTGCAACGTATGGAATTACATTTTACTCGTGAACATTGTCGAAAGGCTTAAAGAAATTGTAAGTCTTTTTCACCAATAAATCGAAATAAGTAACAAAACAATACTCGTATTACATATTTCTAAACTTAAACTATCAAAAGCATCCCACAAAAGTCTTCCATCCGTCCAAAATTATGCAAATTGAAAGCAAAACAGTCCGTTCCCAGACTGCACATAATCCTGAACGATCGTATCCGAAGATAACGCGATAACCGTCCAGTAATAGTCTAAATATCTCCTTAATGTGTATGTAATGGTCCGGCACGTGACCGCCGTGTGCCCAATATAATGTTTGTTACTCATCCGTTTGTTTGCGTCCGCGGATTTACCGGGATTAACACTTTAGACGGCGACTGTACTCGTGCGACGGATCAAATAATAATTACTGATTGATCCCAAAGATACTATTATCTGCGCCGTCAATTACGCTAAGGATTATTGGGTAACAAATTTTAATCTTGAATTGTTTTTTTTTGGTTTTTGTATGTGGATGTTTGTTGGAATGTTTTGTGACATGACTTAAATAAATAAGATGTATCCATAATCAACAATTATGTTTTTTTATTTGTCTATGATTCACGCGATTAATAAGTAGACATCGAAAAAATCTAGTTGGATTAAATGCGCGGTTTTTATTTATAGTTAACTAGCAGCGCCCGCGGTTTCACTCGCGAAGTTCCCGTTCCCGTAGGAATATGGGGATAAAATTATGCTAAAAACCTTCCCACTTAATCACTCTATATTAAAATAAACCGCATCAAAATCCGTTGCGTAGTTTTAAAGATCTAAGCATACATAGGGACAGAGAAAGCGACTTTGTTTTATACTATGTAGTGATTGAACGGCCATAAAATAAATTATGTAAAAATAAAATAAAGTTTATAAAATGAAAAGAAAAATAAAATACTTGCTCATACACTATCAGTTGTCTCCGCTATCTTGCAACTAAGCAACGTGCTCGATTCAATTCTGTTTTATGCTGTTTTTATGTGAACTACGGAAGCCCTGCTGATCTGGCTATTTCTTACGTGTTTGTTCTATTTTATAATAATTTGTAGCTGTTATAAAGAATAAGTACTTAGATGTTTGGACAGAAAATGTCGTAGGTTTTTAGCTTAGCGTGGCGTAGCTATATGTTTAGGTAAGTAGGTATTGTATTCGTTTTCTTTGTAATTATGACGACCTCGATGGCAGAGTGGTCACCATGCCGGACTGCCATCCATAAGGTTGCGGGTTCGATTCCCGTGTGGGGTGAATATTGGTCTAAATCACAAATGTTTGTCTCGGTCTGGGTGTGTGTGTGAATGAGTGTCTGCGTGGTTTCTGATACCCTAGATACAAGATTCAAACTTAGTTAGGGGTCAGTCACTATAATGAGATGATGGAGTGAATGATTAATTGATTTGCTGTAACAATTTGATAAGATTTTTTTAATAGACTTACTACCTTTAACTATGTACATACCTACTCTGTATCAAAAACATATAAGAGTGTTCATATTAGTTGTTCAATTATTGTCTCTTAGTGCAAAAAAGTTTTCATTGCATTTACAACAAAAAACAAATTGAACGTTACGAAAACATCATTACAAAACCATAAATATTAAACATTCAATTTACAAAAACATATCACACAAAATATTACAATGTTACAAAAACTACACACAGAGAATCCATTGAGCAACAACTATAAAAAATAATAGGTGCATTTGAGCGTATATCGTAATAAAAATAAACAAAATGCCCGATATAATATCGGGGCTAGCCCCAGAGCGATGAAAAATAAATAAAAATGGGAGGCCGCGGGAGGACCGGGAAAAATGAAAAGCCACTTAGTGTCCCCTCGCCCCCACCGCCCCTTCTGCCAACAGGGATTTTGTTACAAACTATCGCTGGAAAATTTTACATGGCTTTTTTCCGTTATGTTATTATTACACGTATGGAGGTAGGGAACTTGATTTAAATAATATACATTGTATTTTCCTCATCACTGGGATAGGTAGGTACATATTAATATCTCCAGCGAGATAGAGGCCTTTGTTTTAGTGGGATCTTATAGGTTGATATTTTACATTAAGTACCTATGTACTTGCTAACTTGGTTAGGCTTAGGTTGGTACAAAAGCGATTGCAAAAAATTGTTTTATAAAATAATATCTATGGACAAAATATGTACTTACTTATATTGTAAAACGTTAGTTTTTATATCGTATTTTTATGTTTACGTTACTTATTCATTATTCTGATTTGATTAGCCATCTCTAAAAATACATGAAGACAGCTATTAATGCATTATCCTCAATTTTCCTTTAAATAAAAAAATTCCAAGCCTACCTTGTTTTAATAGTGTAGCTTATTTTTTATCATTCGTAATGTCCATTGTGGATTAAAATGAGTATATTATGATAATAAAATTTAATATTGAAAAACCACAATACAATTGAAAACAAAAGTACCGGTTCAAACCCTTGACTTTCAACACCTCGTTCAAAAGGACCCCAACTCTATATGGGGAGACCATTCTGCCATATGTGACAATTACAACAAAAGTTCGTCTCGATTGCAGATAATCTTTACAATACAATTCATAATGGGACAATCATTTTATAATCTCCAAATCTTACATTCACTATTTTAACCAACAGACATTTTGGTCATAGATTTTCTGATAAAAATAATTGAAACGTGGTGTCCTTTTATCCTTTTAATAAAAGTATATTATTGTTTATGGTTCTTTTGGCGGTAACCGAAAGTGTTATCTTTATCTGTGGTGTCAATAAGTGGTGTTAATTCGACACCTGTCATTTTTGACAGACCGATATTAAAAGGTGTAGCTCAATTTATTTGGATTAGCGTTGCATGATAATATTAATTTGTTTATCTTGATAAATGTGTTTGCCATTTTTAGAAATATAATTTGGAAATGTAAAAAGCTTAATCCCTTCATAAAGATTACTTATTAGTATTCTAATATCATTAGTGAGAGAGATACTCTTCGATGTGTGAGATCTTACATACTTATATACTGATATTTCACTTATTTGTTTTAGTGCTTTGTTTGCCTGGACCTAGTGAGAGCGCTATTTGAAGGTTGTTGTATGCAAATAAATGATGGAGTAAGTTATGATATTTAAAAATATTTTTTATAATTTAGGCGATACTTATACTAAAGACTAGAATTCCTGGAAGAAGCAAGGTCTAACAAACGTTGTAATCGCTATCAAACTACACCAAATTGAAACCCATCTCTTCTTGTAACATAAAGAAATCAATATTAATTTAAGTTAGACTCATAAACTTGTAATGTCGGTCTGTAGATAACGACCGTCGAGATTGTCTCTGGAGAGGAGCCATCCCTAACGTCCCATAATCATAACTAGCGCATCTGTCCAACCATAGACTACGGACAAATGTTGCTATGTTTAAACATGTTTTGGTATTTTATTGGTTGACGTTTTTACTGGAATTGTTTGCACTAAGATGTGAATTTTTAGCGTCTGCGGATTTGTGAGACATTTTTGTGATCAATACTTATTTAATAAACTTACTTTTTAATTCAAGCTTTTGAAAAGTGTAATACTTATGATGAAAGGCGAGAACAATATGATTGATAAATGAAACAACTAAGTATATCAATTATTATTTTTCTCTACATAGGTAAGTATGTTAAAGTTTAAGTTTACATTACTACATGAAGAACACTTATAGCCGTTTCAATTATTGATATATTGCCATTCGCCACCTTGTAAATCTATTCTTTAAACAACCGTTTAAATATAAAATGAAAATTATACCTTAAATAAACTCTATATTACTTAATTATAAACACAACAGTAATGAGAACAATAACCATTCTTACCAAGAAACAAACGTTATATAACGTTTAACAAACAAAATGAACATTAAAGTTATAACACTAATATAATCGTGTATGTTATGAAGTTGCAAATAATTATTACGTTACTGCCTAAATGTAGGTATATGTATGTGGTTATGTAGAACGTCCTGTCTGTTTACTGATGATTCTAACACGCTCATGGTTGGGGGGTTATTCTGTATTTGTTGAATTAATCGTGATTTTGTTTATTTTTAGTCGTTTTTCATAGTCTTAAGAGATGGCCGGTTATAATAATCACGTGTAGAGTTTCTTGGGAATGTTTTGAATGCAAGCTATTTCATATATCTATTTTAAATATCATTTAGTTAATTTATTATTTATTGAATGAGTGTGTGCGTAGTTTCTGATACCCTAGATACAAGCTTCGAGCTTAGTCAGGGGTCAGTTACTATAATGAGATGATGTAGTGAATGATTATGTTATGTTATGTTATTATTTGGTAGAGTCAAGAGTTATTAAAAAAATATTAGTAAATATTTTTGAAACGTGCATTTTATAAGCCTTATTTTTAATTGTTCGATATTAAAAACGAAAAACATATTAAGTGACCAGTGACCAGTCTCGTTATCTCTCGGATACTACTTTTTTCCCGTGGAATTTCCAAAATGTTCTTTAACTCGAATTTTTGTCAAATTTCCAACTTGAACTATTGATTTCTACAATTGATTTCTTTTAATTTATAGTTCCTTAGATGCTGTCCTACCATCACAAAAAAAAAGAATTACTTACTTACATATACACTACCAAACCAAGCAGTCTCACCACGAATACCAAAGCACGAAAACACTCAATTTTCTTCAAACAAATCCAAAACACACTTCAAAAAGAATTAAAACCTCCATATATGAAGTGTGCATCTAGAATAAGTCCCCTGGAGTAGAGCCACGTCCCACCACCCCCTACCCAAGGCAGGGGGAAGCTATTAAGCCAAGCCAAAACTAATTTAAATTAAATCCTAGTGAATTACCCGGCGAGGAAATTGTCGAGAGTACCCTCGATGCTCTCAGAGAGGTACTGGTGTGCGCGAAAGGTGTTCGTAAATAATTCAATGTAAATCAATCTGGTGAAAATGTTTTTGGATTTTTTTTATTTTGATGGTATGTACTGATTTTTTTTATTTTGGGCTGTTTCTGTTATTATTTTGACTATCCGATTCTTAATGATTCGTATTTTTTTTATAATTACATATAAGTAGTAAAATCACCCTTCAATATTCTGAATATTTTATTTCATTATGCTAATATGTGTCTGTGATGCGGGGAGATTTTTTTAAAATAAATGTAATAATAACCATTTTTATGTAATAATTTATAACACTTATTCATCATCATCAGTCTCCACCGAGGAGCTCGAGCGTACCCTGAATTATAGTGTAAACACTTATTAGTATTTCGTATTCGTTATAGAATCTCAGTATTATATTGGTTTATAATGTTGTCAAAAGTACGACTAACCAAAGCTGGTTAAATAAGCTACATATTACAGCAAGTAAATTAGTAAAGTATCTTTTATTTCCATAGAAGTCCTACTTCAGTTGATGCCATCTATCAACTCTTAAAATATACCAACAGTAAATTCAAAGAGTCTAGACAACCTTTATTATTTATTTAAGAACCAACACTTATGTGTGCGACTGTCCCATGTATATTGGTTGCGGGCGGCGCGGCTGGTCTCCGGGCGCGTCGTTACATGTACCATTTGAATATTATCTCCCCCCACCCCCCACCACTCACCCGAACACAGTTTAGAGGTAACTGAGGCCTCAGCGCCTTAATTAATGCAAATTTCAGCGCTAACAAGATTATGAATCCCGCTTTTTGAGGCAGACACTTAAGAAGTGTTGTACCTTAAGTGGTTGTATCTACATAAGTTAAATAGCTGTAGCACTTTTGTGCGCGACTGTATTATGAGTATTTACTTCGGTTAATGTGCGGTGAACGCTGAGTTTTTAATTGGGTTTATTTTGTTATTTGTACTTTTGTTGGTGACTGTACGTGTAAGTCTGTTTGTGAAATTTTAGACTAGTTTCTAGTTTTGTTGGATTTACTTTATTTATTCATTTGGGAAAATTGTTAATTTGAATTTATTTCTGAAATGAATTGTGTTTTTTTGTAATCAAAATATTTTTTTAGTTTTTAATTAAATTAGTACTTTATTGAAGTTCACTTGAGTGCGCTGGGTTTATTTGAGATATAAAACTGATTTAAATCATTCTATTCTACTACTAGAAAGATGTTTAAAAATATGCAATGTAAAACGTTCTAAATACTTATAACCATGTTCTTTAAACCTTATTTCAAAAACAACATAACAACAACACTATTTACTATTTAAATACAATAACAACAAAAAAATCAACAAAAAAGTAACTCAATTGATCGTAACCCGTTCGGTCTCACGATTCGGGGCGTGACGTCACACGTCACAAGAACATCAATCAAACAAGTTCCTATTTAATTTTAAATCAATTGGCACCGCGCGTGTTCGCCATCCATCTTTTGTTATCAATATTATAAATGCATTAATGATGACGGGATAACTTGTGACAACTACGGAAATTAATAAGATTAAGAGAAAGGTTTAAAGTGTTATTTAGACCAACTTTAAAATCGTATGCGGCCATCTTTGAAATGAAAAACTGAATTAGATCTGTATTAAAATCTGAATTAGTGTATTAGCCAGTGACGGATTAAGAATACATGATGCCCTATGCAATCCAAGCCTTTGGGCCCTAGAGTCGAATTTAAGACAGGGCGAAAAAAAGACAAAAAAAGCTCAGCTAACACTGACCTCGCTATATTCAAGGCAGGGCATTTGTCATTTCAAGCATAGCTACGGCCCTGGCCCCCTATCCTTATGTCAACTAAAAAGTTTGTGCTTTTCTGGTGGCTCCCAGAAGTGGTGCCATAGGCAATTGCTTTGATTAAGGGTTAATCCGTGACTGGTATTGGTAGATATGTGCAGGTAGTATTGGCCTATAAGAATAAGATCCCTTTGTAGAGCAGAAGCCTAAATCTTTACTTCGTCTTTGTCTCACTAATGATGTAAGAACAGTAAGGAGAAAAAAGCGTAATCACCATCACCGTGTTGGCTTAACGAGTATTGGTGATCTCAAACCCGAGTCATGTTTCAAAAATTGTAAACATGCATCGTACTACCAAGGCATTGAAGACAATATATTTATCAGACTATTAAAAAATGTACTCAGTATATAAAATGCATCGTACGACCTAGACATTAAAGTCAATATCAGATTTTTAGAAAATATAACTACGAGTACATACTTATATAAAAAAATTGCCAGTTCAAAACCAATATTAGTTGCCATAGCTAGTAGAGAGGCGGAAAAGACGGAAGTCATCAAGGGTAGCGCAGGTTTGATTGATGTTCGCGCCCTGTGTCGTTAGTTCCGGCTTGTAACACTACCCACACATCGGCGTTTGTATTGGATAAGTAGGGGGTTTGGGTATGGTGGATAAATTTTAATACTCATTTACTTCTTTCCAAAGCTTGAAGAAGCTTTTTTAACGCACAACATCTAGGTTAATATAATCGATCTAAGCACCAAAGTGTTCTTTAAAAAAAAATATCTATATTTTTTTTTAAGAGAAGTCTTGAACCTTATATTCAGATCTACTTAAAGGTATTTAGGTACATTAGGTATTTAGGTTCTCTTCTCCACTCATCTTATTTCTCATAACATTAGTCATAATAGAAAGGCTTTCGCCCTGCAATGCAATCTTAAAGACCGATATATCGGTACTATTATAATCTACTTAATATTACTTATCTAAAGACCTATTAAATAATAAGAGACTTAAGAGAAAGTATTTTTTCTTTTCAAATTAAACCAAATACTCGTAATTCCATACAAACAACTGTTAAATACCTTTTCACCCAAAACTAGTTAAACTATAAGTAATCTATGCTTACATAAAAAAAAACTTACTTTAAACACAACAAATACAAAAACACTAACACAAAACACGGTATCGATAAAAACAACTAAAGCTAGCTATTCATTGCGGACAACATAACGTAAGGCCTGACGTAATGAGGAGTAACGGCCGGAGCGTGAATAGCCCGCTTAATACCCTCATAAAGGATAGATATATACAGTCTACTGTACGTGTGAGCGAGAGGGGAGATCGTCTCGAGATGTTGATATCGTCCAAATTGGTGACAGATGTGGCGAAGAGAGGCCGAATACGGAACTATAGTTTGTATCTATCTGCGGGAGGTTTTTGTTTTATTAATATTTATACGGGGCAGTGAGTTATGGATGGGAGTAACTGTTTTTTGTGTTTGGAATTGTTAATTATGGAAAATTGATGTTTTTAGTAATATTTGTTATTAGTAATGATTATGTATCTATTGAATGGTTCATACGACTTACTTACTTATTAGTCTATGAGGTAAATAAAGTTCAAATAAACAAAAACAATTAAAAGATAAACGGCAAAAGGACTTATGAAGTATAAAATAATTATAAAACAGAAAATAAATACTTATCCAATCTATTAACTTCATAAAATTTTATTCATATTTCTAATAAAAAAGGTATTACGAAGAAAACAGCGACATCGCCCCGATTACTACAAAACTCTCATTAAGCGAGCACTAATTAAAAACTAATTAAATTCGCAAGAGAAAAAGAGACCACGACATTTAACTGATACTAATAAGATCGTCAAACAATTACGAGTGGTAATCCGCAGGCCGGGTGCGAGCGAGAGGGGGAGAGTGCCTCTCTGTCGCTCACCACACTCTCTATTTAACTTTTAATTTATACTCATTCCTTTATATCTTTTATTGCTTCGCCCATAGCGACTTCTAATGTGCTGGAGGTGCTGCTCGCACTAATTAAATTCATGCAACGCTAAGCTTTCCCGAGTCCCCCCGGCGAGGCCCCGCCCAGGGCGCCCCGCTCCGGCCGGCGCCCCAATGGGAGCGCGCGGCGCGCCCGCCCCGCGCCCCGGGGCGTACCCGCGCGCCCACACCGCGCCGCGCTCAGTCCAACATCCCTGATACACCTGTCAACTTGTGTCCGACACTCGTTACGCTCTCATGTCATATTTTATTATTATTTATGTCAATTACTATATTACCTTTTTTTGTGAAAATTGATTGGTTTTCGGCCGCTTATGATTCATCAATGTCAGTATTGTAGTGTTAATTTAGTATGATTGATTGTTTTGAAGCCATTAGTTGAGGTTGAGATGTAATCTAGTCCGCAACACTTAGTATTGTAACGCCGTCATTACCGATGTATCCGGGGTGAAAGGAATTACGTGTGCGCCGGTGATTACATTCTCATCACTTAATGAACTGTCACTACCAACAGTTCTATAAGTATTTCTATGTTCTATAGTTATAATATAATGATATGTCTTGACTCCTGACGCATGAAATTTATTTCCCTTATTGTACACATAAACATAACACATTAACATATTAAATTTCAAACCACATCAACAAAATAAATCAATATTCATAAATACAGTACGACTTATACTCGTACCACACATATTTTAATGTAAGGTATTCGTAAATAAATAAGATAATAATGTACAAGCAGTTATTTAAAAGATCACCGATGGCGCTGTTAAATCTTGGTATAGGTAATAACTAAAGTCAATATTTCATTTGATACCTACAAGCATACTTATTAACAACAATATTCTATCTGTGAAGCCTGCAATAGATTCACATAATATATTTCGCCCTGGTATTCCATAACTCCTAGGTCCCAGTACATGTATTCCTTCAGCCGTGCGCCATGCGGCTAAAAAGATTATGACAACCCCGGGAGCTCCGCCATACCAACGTACACCTTATAAATCCTATGTTAACACTCGTCCAAGCAATACTATACGCTTTCAGGCAACGAATAAAGCATATTTTAACTCAACACAAACCGTCGCCTACGCTACTGTTAATTCAATGTATTCCTGCCCTTAATTTATTACCCGATATTCAATACAGATCTCTAACTTTAAAGCATAAGGTTTGAAAGCGTTTAGCAAGAGCGTACGATGTACTGTCGGAGGAATAAATCTATAATACGAAGGAGGCGGGGAATTAATTTGTGCGTGGAGTAAGGGAAGGGGGGCCGAGTCTCCGCCCAGCGGCGGGCGCGCCATCTCAGTGCCGGGCGAAGCGCGGCTCGCGACCGCACTCTACACGCGACGCGCGCGCTCCCAATGTACACGCACGCGCCATCACAACACACGATTGTTGTCAAAAAAATATATTAACGTGAAGTGATTTGAATTTGGAACGGATTAGACGAGTGACAGCCTAAACAAATGACATTTAAGAATGCTTGTGTCATCGCGCGTCGGTGAGCGTAGTGTTGTGTAGTCAAGATATCGAGCGGCGGTAGAGGCGGCGGCGGCGACGGCGGCATGGTGCTGGAAGGCGGGCTGCCGGCGCCGCTGCAGCTGTACGCGGCGGCGGCGGCACAGCTGGCCCCCCGGCCGGCTTGGCCCCCGTTCCTGCCCTTTTTCGGGGTCCCACCACCGTTCCTCGCGCGCCCGAGGCTACCCCATCCGTTACCGGCAAGAGCCCCCCACGGACCCCCTAGTGAAGATTCCAACGAAGACGGTGGAAGTAGTAAAGGTAAATTACAAATAATTTGTCTAACAAAATACTAAGAGAAATAAAAATGAAAGAAAGCTTTATTTGCTTGCTGGCGTTACGCTAACAAATCTTTAATAGGCACAAAATATTGGCGGTTTCCGCGTCAAATAACATCTTGTTAGTATGTCAATTTTATATAGTTAGAACATTTTATTAATATACTTAACCCGTTTGTATGCTAACCAAAGATACCAAGAAGATAATTTTTAAAGACTCTACTTCTTGTAAACTTTTATCCTATCATTATTTTTTTTGGGGTAGGTTTTCAGTTACTTAAACCTTATTTTTAAAGACTACAGAAATATTCTACTCTACATATTTTCCCGATAAAATTAGCTATTAATTCACTAGGTAAAGTAAACTATCAATTATGCTAATAATAAGACAGAATAATTAAATTATAAGAACATTACAACAAGTAAATACGTTTAAAATAACCAAGTTGCTCAAGTTTTACTTTAGAGTTAATTTAACCAATTAGGTTAAAATCCTTGAAGTTTAAACCGCTACCTATGTTTTAACACATAAATTAGTCTCATAGTTACTACATAAGTAATTATGTACTTATTTGTGGGTAATTTGATGTGTTTGTAATAGTTAAATAACGGACATAGAGTTGCTAGTTAAATCAATAATTAATGTTCAATATTCAAGTGTTGTTTGTCAGAAAATTATGAATAATTGTTAAGTACATTAAAATAATAATAAGCAAAATATTTATATTTTTAAAAATAATGTGAATTAAATAGTACCAATATTTCTTCCTATGCTTGTTGATTTTTTTATGTTTATTTAACGAGGCTTACTTAGATTTTTTGTTAGTAAAAATATCGACTAAGATCATTTTCCTCAAACTTAATTGAATAAGGTACGGTCGAAATTTTATCAATAGGCCTTACTTAGTACTTATCGTCGATATAATATTAACGGACTATAAGTATAAACGATTAAATAAAGTAATCTTTAATCCATACTGAATAGAATCTATTATTATAATAATTATCAAAAAGCCTGAGCAAATAAAAAATAATTAATACAAACAGCGCCCCGCCCCGACGGCAGTGCACGGTTCGAAAATCCCCGTGAATTTTTCAAAATTTTCCTTTTTTCTAAACTTGTCTTGACAATAACTAACACAACAAATTAAAAGTATTCCACTTAATAATAAATATAATACTCAATGAGAATAAAAACAATTGCTAACATCTACTAACATCATCGACAGTCGTTACGGGTAGTTAGAGCCCTCAAAAGTCTAACATTTGGTTTAACCAAAAAATGTCGTATAGCCCTCTGGGTTGTGAAGGTCTGATGGCAGTCGCTTCACGTAAATTACTGACATTCTGCCAAATCTGATTAAACTGAAAACCGACCCCAAATAGACATGGGATAAAGGTTCAGAAAAAAAGATTAATATCTCTTTTGTTTAGTTTTATATATACCCATTTTTATTTTTCTATTTTTTTAATTGTATAAATTTCATCTTTTTGTTTCATTATATTTTCATTATGTTTAACTTGTTAAGTTGTCTCTGAACCTTTGTTTGTAAATGCTATAAATATCTGTTATTGGCTTCATACATCAGAATTTTGATTTTGTTGTACATTTATGAAAAAATGTTTAATGTATGAAGCTGTTGATGTTTTTTCTGAATAAATAAATAAAGGAAAAGAAGATGAGAGAGAATAAAAACAATTGGTATGGGTATCCTATTAGATTTTTTTGACTCATACGGGGCGGCATTAAATACAAACAGTCTAATCTTTTCCTTATATATGTAAGCCTTTTCTTATACACAAATTTACCCGTACGTAATAGAAGACACGAAGATAATTCTAAGAAACGGTGATAGAGATTTAAAAACAAACCTTATTACCGGAAAAATATGCAGAAGACATTTTATTTTGAAATTTGTATGAGATTGTTAAACCGGTGGTGGTAATAGTAAAAATCATAGTTATGTAAAAATGTAACTTAAAGTATGAATTGTGGCAAAATATAATAAAATAATTACTTATCTTACGAGTAATAAACAGTTTTATTATTCACTTTTTTTATCAATCTATTTTTTGTACCTATATATCTTTTCTATTTCATTGTATCTATAAAAGGTTTCAAATAAGAAAATTACACAGGTAATTTTAAGCTATTGCATAGCTTCTATCGAGGGCCTTGAGCGCGGGGACCGAATCCAGAAATTCCGTAACGAAAAAAACCTCACGTTTTTTTTTATCGAAAACTTTTTTTGTAAATTTTCCAAAAAGTTTTTATAGTAATGTAGACAAAGTTTTTATTGTATGAAGTCCCAAGTACGACATCAAAATTTCTAAGGTTAGGATTGCAATACAAAAATAAAAAAAACAATTAGTTGATAAAATTGCTATGCAATAGCTTTACCGCGGCAGTCCCCGAGTGCCACACGTTTTTTTTTTGTTTTTCTAATTAATAAAACTAATTTTAAATTTAAGAAAAAAAAATTAACTATCTTCATGATTGTTTTTAACTATCGGTGGCACGATTTATTCGTGATCCGTTTGAAACTGCTTCAAAATATTGAAAAAAAAAACTAATTTTAATGATTAATTTAATTTGGTATAATTAAAGGTTATCTTCAAAAATAACGGCTTTACTTAAATATAGATGTTTTTAAATACTTTTATAAAATTATATTTCTGTTATAATGTTATACTATATATATAACTAATTTATATTTTACGACACAATATAAACGAATTGACACTAATTTTAGTTTATTAAGGTTTCAAAATTATATTTAATTTTGTTCATTGATTTTTTTATTTTATTGTTAGTAAAATGTTTTGTTGATTTTTATCAAAATGTCAAAGTGTATTGCCCAGAAAGGTGGTGGGTTTGATTCTTGTGCAAGGAAATAACGCTGAGAAAAAAAAATATTATTTTGGTCTACTAGTTTCATGACCTAAAACAAAATAGGGAATTTCACCCCGTGGATAGGTTCCTCGCATGTTGTTACTATCATTGTAAATTAACAAAAGCATAAGTATTATTGAAAAATGTCGCTAGGCGGCTTCTCTAAGACCGCAGTAACGAGCGTTCAAGATTTTCGACCAGTCGTCGCCTTGAAGCTACAGTAGCTCAATTGGAAAGAGCGATGCTATGGTTCAGCATGGTTCCGGGTTCTGGTCCTGGCTGTGGCGAAAATTTTGAATGCGTTTTTCAAAATCCTAAAACGTTGTGTGAAATAAAAAATAAATCAATTAAAAGCATATTTTGCTATTTAGCATATTTTGTTTGAGTATTGGATTAATCAAAAAGTTTATGTTATTTAAAATTGTTACGCGAAATGAAAAATATATACAAAAATACATACACATTTAAATAAAAATAAAAATGATTGAATCTCGTCGATGTCTTTTGTGCGTACCTGCGCAGGAGTCTACGGGCTACGAGGGTTCATATTGATCATTACTCATTCCTATATAAACCATCAAAACTTCATGGTTTATCTGTATTTTTGTAAATAAATAAATCTATATTCACAATAAAGGTACATTATTCTGTTAGAGAAAGGTTTTTTTACATTGGTCCAGTATAAAAATTCAGTATAAGTACTCGTAGTTACTAAGTATGTAGGTATTTTTATATGCAAGCGAGTCACATAACTTGCACTCGTTTACATTTACACAAAACTAAAATTGTGACTTATTTGTCTTACAACTATTTTTGATCATCTCATAGTTTTAATCAAAGAGAAAAACCTGTTTAATTTATTTAAAATTGTAAGTTTAAAGAAGTATCATATTCAATCGCAAATAGGTCCAGTTACATGTGAAAATCTAAGGCGTAAAAGATCCCGTCTATCTTCTCCACCAAACTACAATAACTCATTGGTATCATCCCGCTCTAAGCCTAAACGAGCCGTATTGATTCCGAACCTTAAACCTATCTGACCCGAACATTAAAACTAACATTCGTATAATGAAATACATAATAGTTCTATCTGCGTCTCGGTTTAGGCTCATTCTCGGGGTGTAACATATTGCTTTTGTAATATTAAGGCATTATTCCCGAAATACCGGGTCTCGTTTGAATAAATTTTGTATTAATAAAAAAATAAACGTCAGGTAAGGTGCTAAGAGGCTAACGAGCGTAATCCGAATGTAAGTTATTAGTTGCGCGGCCGGTCGCCCGCTGCGCTCGCTCGCTCGCCCTAGCCACGCCGCGCGCCGACACAAGATTATATCGACTCTTTTGTCGGCCGGTATCACCGAGGTGTTACTCACGAAATTAGGATGTTCTCGATGACGCATACTCAAACTCTTTGTTACATTTCTCGAGGTAATAGAAATATGAATACTTTTTTCTGATGCCATAAATTATAGAGATGATAATGATTGTGTGAAATTTTTCTAAATATCTGTTGGTTCTAATGATTTTTTATGGATACATAATTTTTAATAGAGTTATTTTTTATTGGTGTCGTGGAGACGTGATTAACAGTCGTGAATTTATTGGTTCAATAATTTATTGGGTGACTTTTGAAAATTGTTTATCATTTTTATTGTGTTTGTGTTCACTAACGTGGTCGTATGGTTTTGATTGCATTGCATTTGGTTCATGCTATACATATTTTTAAGTAAGTATATATATGTACATCAGTACTTAATAGCTACCGGTTATTATATAAAAATACGATATATTTAAAATTTACGAGTACAAAGTACAAAAAATATGTACATAAATAAATATTTTACTTTGAATAATAAAAAAACACGTACAAACACTTATTGTCCTCATTAATTTTATTTTATTTTCATTGTATGGTCATTGACATGAAATAAAATAAATTTGTTAGACATATTGTAAAAACTATAATAAAATTCTTGTTAACAAGTTTGTTATTACTTATTTGAACAATAATTCACAATTTATTGCAATAAACACTGCAATTAAATCATTGTTTGTGAATGACAAATAGATAAAATGAACACTTATACAGGGAGTTGATTTTTTATGACGGACATTGGACATTTTTAATACTAATAAAAATAAACTATTTCTTAGTAACAGTAGAAATACTTTTAATTTATTTTGAATTATTTAGTGGCGTCAACTATTTATTAGCCTAAAGCCTATAAATACTTTAATGATTACATTTTTAATTTGTGTTGAAAATTTCGAATGTATGATTTACAATTTTCAGAATACTTTTGTAGTCATTTTATTTTTATGTTTCTTTGAACAAGTTTATAAAGTTGCAAACATTCTAAATCGGAGTAGAACAATAATATAGAAGTCTGTGTGGCCTAATACAAAATATTAATTTCGAATTAAATTGAAATAAATAAAATATTCGTTTCAATTAATATAACAGTTTAAAGATTTTGGAGTTATACATATATGAAATGATTTATAAGTATAATTAAGTTTTATATTCCACAAAATAAGTTAACAAAAAAATATATAGCTGAAAGTTTAATAATTATCTAAACTAATATTATGGAAATTACATTAAAAGAATTCAATTTTGTAAAGTTGAAATAAAACAGAAAAATAAAATCTGTTGCCTAATTATGTTTTCAGTATCAACTAAGTTATTTTATAATATACAATTTTGCTTATAATATTGAATACTAATTGTTTTAAATATATTTTTATAATACAATACATTGATTTTTTAAAATAATTAGAGTAAGTGCATGTTAGACTAAGACTTGCATACTATGATTGTATGTAGATATTAAAATACAAATTAGAGTCATGCTAAAGTTAGGGCGTAATTCACAGAGAAATTTGTACGTTGACCTGTAGTTATCTATCTCGGTCGCACCTGCGTAAATTATAATGCGTCCCGCTCGCACGGATGCAATGGCGAGCGGGATGCATTATAATTCACGCAGCTTTAAAAATAAATCACACCCTGTATATCGAAGTAACAACAATAATAAAGTTATTAATTCAATGTGAATCGTATTTAATTACATTGTTGGCAATTAAAAAACATGTCGGTCAATCATTGTTTATGATTAATACCTAATTATAACATGTAAAGATATCATTTGCAAAGAAATAAATTAAAGTTTCAAGCGATGATTAAAGTTTCCTTTGTAACTGTATGAGTTTTTGCGGTTTTACCCGCGTAATTTTGGTTTTTGTTTATTTTAAATTACTCAAAATTGGATATAAAAGTAAAAACGATTTTTCACGACCATAAGTGACGCACAGTAATAGATTTTTAAATATAATGTGTCCAACGAGTTTGCCTTATTGACGTTTAATTTAATTAACGCGTGTCGGTAATCTCAACCCCAAGGCCAATTTGTAAACATACCTATCTCAGGGATTGAACATAGAACCTCAGAAAACACCAAAACATTTATGACGGTACTCATACCAACATTCTAACAAAATACCTACTAATAAGAAATCAAGTCATATTTGTAAATATACATTATACACTTTTGCCAGAAATCGAACCTAGAACGGCTTAGTAAGCAGGTGTAAATGTGTCTTAACCACCAAGACATTCATGTTGACAGCACTAATACCAACATTCCAATAAAAACCCACTTGTTAAATCGAAGAAATCTATTTTCTATTAGTGTTAGTCTAGTGTAAGAAAACTCAGTCAATAACGGCAGTTAAATAAAAACAATTGTGAACGTCCGGACCACAGATAATCGATTGGTAACGCTACGGAACAGTAGACTGTTTCTGTGATTTCGAAATAAGAATTACTATTGTTTATGGACTTTAACTATGCAGGTTTTATATCGGGTATTTGAATCCTAATCCTTCTTTTTAGGTTTGGAAACTAAAGTAGTTTTGGATACTTTTTATTCTAAATTTCTTGTGGTGAAAAGCTAATAGTATTTTATTGTAAATGCGAAAGTTTGTAACGATTGATTTTTTCTAAAATATATTTGACTAAGTACCTAGTTGTAATGGAATTAGGAAAGTATATTTTTTTCATGAAAAGTTATTGGCCAGTGAGATCCAACTGGAGTATTTCACTTAAAAAGTAAATGAATGAGCTTTTCCACTGCATGGCAAACGCACTCATTAATGATATCTACACTAATATTATAAAGAGGAAAAAATTGTTTGTAACGAATAGGCTCCGAAACGGCTGAACCGATTTAAAAAAATATTTTACTATTAGAAAGCTACATTTAGCCTGAAAAACATATACTATACTTTATCCCCGTATTCCAATGGGAACGGTGAACCACGCGGGTTACACCGCGAGACGCCGCTAATTAGTAGATATAGTGAGAAAAAAAGCATAAAATCTTATAAGTAAGAACCTGCTGCAGAAGAATAAAATAATGAATGTGTTATAATCTAATTTACTAATCTAATAAAACACTAACACACTAACTGACATACACAATAAACAGGTCCAAATCTAAAGCGTATAATTTAGCGCAATCATTTCTTATAAGAGAGACAGTAAGAAATTATTTGTAATACTTGTCACTCTCTAAGATTTATTTAATCGAAAAGAAAATAAACGTGTTGCTTAGATTTAGATTGTTATACCTAATTGACTAAATTCATTATAATATTTGTTAGTAGCCTTGGTAGAGACCCTTTTTTGATACATTCTATCTGTCTATTTTTAATATTTTCATGAAGATTAACTTATTGTAATTGTAAGCGAGTAGTTTTCCGCAAATAGAATGATATATTTTTCGGGGCTCTACCTATACATTCGTAACGACTGTCGATTATGTTAGAACTAATGGCAACCAGGACCGACGGCTGCTTAAGCTGCTGTTCGTATCAGGGAAATGCTCATAAAATTAAAAAATACATTGATAAAGGCCACCCATCATTGTTAATCAAAATTAACTTAACATGACATTTATTTATATAATGTAGAGTTCATATTGCCACTAATAAAAGAAATGAAACTCAATACAAAAGTCCAACTGGCCACCAAGACATAAAGAAAAAAAATCCACAAACGAGTTCCATTCTACACATAAACGTTATTACCAGTATATTGATATTAAATAAGTACTTTGTACGTGCACCTCTTTACGTTTAATGACATGAAAGCCCAGCTTCAGAACTAGCTGTTGCGGTTTCTGGTGCAGCCTCACGTTGGTCGAGCTGAGGCCAACGCGAGCGAAGGCAAATTAATACAAGGCAAGTGGTACTACTCATGAAGTTAAAGGTAAAAATGGAGTCCAAACTTCGAATATCTACTTGAAGCATACCTATATGTATCACTATCGCATCTCTGTGGGCAGGCTCTCTCTATCTAACTAAGGTAACCTCTAGAAAGAGAAGGTCTGACTAAAAAGAGAGATCGGCCCACAGAGACGTAGGTATTTGACTCAAGCTGTTGTTCCAAGTGTGGGCTCCATTTTTTACCTACAACTTCATGGATACTGCCTCACACGAGCCGAGTGATGGCAAGACACTTCAAATATACTGTCCATACGTTGGTATTCGCGTTCGCTCGGCCAACGTGTACAGGCTGCATATAACTTGATTGTTAAGGATATTATGGTCTCTTATAATTAGGGAGTAACTAAAAAAATACTGAGAATACGCACCGGGTGTTAAAATAATCGATTTTCCCCGAAATGTCGAATAACTTGTTTAGAATCGGTATTATTCGAGTTTTAACAATTGCTTCAATTATTAAATTAAACTGGTTTGTTTGCTGGTTTTGTTGTTTTAATATTTATAGTAATACTAGCTGTGCCCCGCGGTTTTACCCGCGTGGAACCTTATCCCGTGGGAATTTTGGGATAAAAAGTATCCTATGTGTTATTCCTATGTATGAGGAACATCTCTACCAAATTTCATTAAAATCCATTCAGTAGTTTTAGCGTGAAAGAGGAACAAACATCCATACATCCATACATACAAACATTCGGCTTTATAATATTAGTAGGATAGTTGGATTGAGTTTTAATTTGGTCTAAAGGTATAAATTGGTGGCCGACCGCAGACCACACGAAGCCGACCACACGAAGCCGCGCCACTACTGGTTTGTATGAATCTCTATGAAATAACATTCGAAGTGGGCTTCATGAAGCTAGCTTCGCGTCGCCGAGCAGCAGATGGGAGTGTCGCCCGACCGCGGATCAGTAGTGAAGCTGGCCATAGATATATATATCCGACCATAGATTAAATCAGCGGTCCCACAGTGAGCGATGAACTATCGGCGAGTTTCTCGCCCAAGAAAAGGACAGTGAATGTACATTCCATGTTAACGAAAGATTAAATTAAAATTAATTATGGATAAATTAAATTGAATAGAATAATTGTTAATTGAAGAAACAGTACACTAATTACTCGATATTTTCATTTTCAAGAACATTTTATCCGTAAACGAAACCTTTTTTGAATTGAATTTTGATCGAACGTTGTCTCAGTTGTCTGACAGACTCATGTCATGTCTGACTATTTTATTCGCTCGACGTTATATTTATTTTTTTATTTTCGTACAATTTTAAATAGTAAAAACACGGATACGTAGAAAAGTAGCAATTGTTGATTTTGTACCGTTGCGTTGCGTTTGTACCAACACACAAGACGTCGTGTCGCAACAACTGCCTCAATGTTCGGCTGAATAATCACTACTATTAACAAAGGCGAGTGCGAAACGAACAGATACACCGACCCCCGTGCCAACTGCGCCCTCTTCTGCTACACGTGCCCCTTAGCAGAAGAGTTACGCGCAGGTATCCCGCCAGCCGCTCCGCAAACCAAGCAACCAACAAGCCTCATCTGGTGCGTACTATCCAGGTTAAGAGCGTAGCTGCACCTAAGAAACAGCAAGTAGCAGTAAGTGCAGCAGAGAAAGTCGACGTGGATGGCTTCACCCTGGTAGAGAGGAAACTTCGCCCGAATCCGTCCCGTAACCGACGTGGTACCGCCCCTTCTACAGTAACAGAGGTCACTCTACGTGTTGTGGAGATGGAGCCCACCGTATCGGTTACTTCAAGTACCTACGAACGAAGTACAGGGACATGTTACTCATATTATTATATGTGCGCGTGGTTTGGAAGACTGTGTGCTTAAAACAAATAGGTTTACAGAAAGTTAACATTAAAAAATATGCTTTGTTAATAAATTATTTGTGTTAGTTGATTTAAAATTAAAAATATTTGTGTGAAAATCTTTTGCAGTTTTTATTTACTATACTTATATATTAAACACAACGAACGCTATGCTATCTATGCCTTGCTTATTATACCTTTAATATTCCTTGAGAATCGATGATTTCAGAAATATCTACATACATTTTTCACCTAGATAGATGTGTATTATAAGATTTACGAGTCAAATTTCTCCCGAGCGAAGCCGGGATTTCATCTTGTAATTACATAATATGTGCATCTCTTTTGTTTACACGGAATGTATGTTCACTGTCTTTTTCTTGGGCGCGAAACTCGCCGATAGTTCATCGCTCACTCAACGTCAGACATCTTATTACACGAAGCACCCATAACTTAGAGTAGAAAGCCAAACGGAGCGAAAACTGGGAGGCCTTCCCCTCTGTCAAAGGTTTAAGAATGCAGAATGCCCATGGGCTTATGGTTTTATAAAAACTAATCGCCTCGCGTTCCGCGCATGTTCCGCGTCATTCAGCAAATGACAGTGCGCGTCGAATGATACCCAACAAAAATGCCAAATTGCTGTGTATTTTTATGTATAAAAAGCGATCAGAATCATCAAGTATACAAAAGGATAATACCACTTATCACTTGTAAGTATTATTTAATATTGTTAAATAATGCACTAAATTACAAAAACAAAAAAAAAATGTTCTGTTCGGAATCTAAGTCAGTCCGCTTTTTCATAATAGGTATACGAATATATAGCTTTTTTACTTAATAGTCAAAAATCATTGACAGCAAATTTATCGTTAGTATCAAGCACTAGTGTCGCTTACTTTAAATTGACGTCATCTCTTGCACGTATAGGTACGGCCCTGTGTGAGAATGTACAAGTGTGCGTAAATTGCAACTAGTGTTTGATAATTTTGGTCGTGTACGTTCGTAGCTACGTCACCCCCAGTTGCATTGGTGTGAAATTGTATGTGTGTGCGTTACCGCACTCTCCACGCAGAAATTGACAGACTTTTTTATTATCAAATTTGTTCTCTTATTGTCTCCGTTTGGCTTTCTACTCTAAGACTCGGAACGAACGAACTGGATG
This sequence comes from Timandra comae, assembly GCA_958496195.1. Lineage (NCBI taxonomy): Eukaryota > Metazoa > Arthropoda > Insecta > Lepidoptera > Geometridae > Timandra > Timandra comae. The sequence continues at coordinate 8,376,977 of OY292363.1, read as the reverse complement.
TCATCATCTGTTGCCATCTGCAGTTGTCGCCTGCAGTCGGGTTCGAAATCAAGACCGCAGCTACGTGAAGCTACGAAGTGTCATGATGACATTAGCCGGCTTCGTGTGGTCGGCTTCGTGTGGTCTGCGGTCGGCCACCAATTTATACCTTAAGAATATAATTTTTGATAGATTATTGAATACAATGAAAGATGAGTGTTTGTATTTTGTTTTACATTTTCTGACATTTCGGATTCTTTACAGAACTTTACGTCTGTACAAAGTAATGTAAAAAGTTTACTACCTTCAATATTTTGAATATAATTTTAAATACATTGTGATTTGACAATAACTATTTCAATGTGTAGTGTTCGTGTAAATCAAAAATATCAAAAGATCAAAGTGATTTTTTAAATATTATTTTACAAAAATATCCTGAGAACTTGATACTTTATGATTACGAGTACATTTTAAAAAAATATATTTAAACTCTAGAAATTTACTGAGTAGCGAAAATATTTTCCTAAACAAAATTTTAGAATTATACTTCTTTGAATGGACTTACAAACAAAAAAAAAAATAACATAATACAAACATTAAAATCCCAATCCCAAAAAAAGAAACCACAAACCAATCATTGTGGTGTTACACAAACAAATGCACATACAATCCGAACTAATAATAAACAAAACTAAATGGTATAATAAACAGGAATCACTACTAGTCAAATGTACATCAGCGGAGGGTAGCAAAGGGTGACTTGAATGGCACGACTCATAAATTACATCACTACAGCCCCTTTGGCTGCGAAGTTCAATGTGGTCTGTGGTCTCTTAGATATGTTTCTTTTGTATTGTGTGTTGGTAAATATTAGATGGCCAGTTGGATAGCATCTTTATGTAAGTATTTTGGTTTTTTATAAATATTTTTGAAATAAAATACTAACTTTATCATAACATAATTTGAAATTCATCACTCTATGATTTTCTACCTATATCTAGGGTATCAATAACTAGGTATGCATTCATTCATATGCACGCTAAATTATAAATGTACGAAATTAGACAATCTAAAACAGTATCTATTGAATTTCTTCTTTTTTGTTTTTAGAAAAAGTCCGATACATAAATGCAATCTTTATTGTTCTACAATCGACTTTGACGGCAGTAAAGGGTTGACCCAAGGGTAGCTTTTGGTAAAATAAACTTTTATCTCCACGTTTCTGATACTCTAAAAAATTATGATCAAAGAACGGTAAGGTAAATCGCTGTGTTTCTGCCTCTATGAAAATATAAGTACTTAAAATAACAAGTTTTAATCAAATTTTCGATTATAAAATAAAACCGTAAACTGTAAAAAAGATTAATATCAAAATTGAATAAATTAAACAAACAATAAATCATTCCCCTACTACATTACTCAAACAGTGAGCTGTCGTTACATTACAAAAACAACCAACAGTCTTATTACTTTAAAACAAGTGACAAAAGCCAAAAAATGTATGTAATAATGGCTATTAGTCAAGACTCCGAGAGTCCGCAAGGTGTGCGAATTGTAAGTGAGCTGACGAGCCAATTTCAAGGGTCATTTGCCCACACACCCACAGTTGGGGTGCCACGCGGACTACGCCACCTTTAAAAATAAAACCAAACCTCTTTTAAACAGCTGTTCGTTCATAATGAAGTTATTTAATTCCGTTTTTTAGGTAGCCCTGTTATTATGATTAATTTTCTTAATTGGAAACCAACGTATCAGTTTTATGAGTTCAAACTGTTTAAATTTTAATAGATTTTTCTATTAGTTATTCTGATTAAGTTATTTATAATCTGCTTTGGATCATAGGAAATACGCGTTTTGTATGCTTGGCTTGTAATGGGGAGGAGTTTTAATATTGAATTAACACAACATGGTTATTAAAATCTATAAAATAAAAGTACAAACAGTGTTGTAATATTTCCTTGAAGAAAATGCAAGAACGAAATTGGAAAACTTTCAATAGTAATTACAATTTTACAACTCCAGCTGTCAACTATGACACTACAAATTGTCAACCAAATGTCAAATAGTTCTAAATACAAAAGTTGTTTGTAGATTGCCTTTGAACTAACCGTGTTACGGGTCGCGTGCCCCAAACATGCATTTGTCAAATTCGACACGCTTTTTTACTATTTACTTTTTTATTGTATACCGTTTTAGTTGGTTCTACCCTCGGAAATTGGTCACGGGAGACGTGTGTGATTCCGCACCAATATGTCCTGTAGTTTAGCGGTTTATTGGAAACTTGCTATTGGTATTACCCTCGCGGGGAATGACGAAGATGTGCATTTAATTTTAGTAGTTTGGTTGTGGTATGGTAATTTTGTTGTTTTTATCTGTGGTTTGTTTTATATTGACAAATAATATTGATAATATTCTTGTTTAGACCTACTTTTTAGATTTAATAATTTCAATTTATAATTTGTAAATGGAATGAATATTATGCTTTAATATTAAGCCTTTCCAGTAATGATTGTGTAAGTATAACTACTGAAAGTTTACTAACTGACTAGTACGTAATTGCCAATTAGATTGAAAATAAAAAACATCTAAGTAGAATGTTGTTTTTGTCTTTACTTTATATAAGACAAAATTGTAGAGCAGTATTTAAAAAAAAGTAAAATTGTAGTTGGAAAAAAAATTAGTAGTCTTCTCTTGAGAGTGAGAACCAGCAAATAAATATTTGTAAGAACAAAAACATTAAAATCTCTGAATAAACAATAAATTTCTCACTTCCTTTGTTTTCCGCGCTCAAAACGAATTGATTACACTTTGATTTTTTAATTTTCATGGGACAGCCCTAAAAAATGTCACCCACGTTTTTTTTCTAACAAAAAAAAAACAAATAAGTAATTTTACGCTCCAGAATGCTTTATGAATAAACATTACTTACGTTTATGTGAGCAAATGAACATGTGATTTTTTATCAACATTATTTTGGAACAAAAGACGCGATAATGTACTGTGTGACATTTATTTTTGACATTTACAAATTGTAAAATAATTGAAACGTTTACTACATGGCCAATTATGTCAGAAAATAGGAAATCATGTGGGCACAAAATTTGACACCGTTTTTAAATATAATTTTGGTTTGAACAGTTTTATAATATATAAAAAGTAATAAAGTACTAAACATAGTTTTTCTGATATTTTATATTTACTTCCTATATCTTTAATTATCTCGACTAAGTATGTTCCTTTTTAGTTTTCTTTGTAATCAAGTTACAGTTTTACGTAAGAAAGAATACAAATATGTATTTTTTGTTTAATGAATTAAAGTACATTGCAAATAATTTCCCTACTTCTATTTTTTTGTATTTTGATATGAAAACAAACCTCTAATCTCTATTATGTATACCACATTAAACGTCACGGGAACCTCATTAAAAGACAAAAACCATAGCTTATTTCGTCATCAACAAACAAATAGATAATCCCGTTGGATCCTAAACATATTGCTAATCCTGAGAGCGTGTCCCGGGGACCCCATAACTAACCCTATTAAAAAGTGGTCCCCGGCGTTAGTTTGTATTAATGTAGCATAAAATTAACCCGTACGATACGCTTCGTGCCCGCGTTTTAAGTGCCGCTGCCAGGCTCCCGGTTAAAGGGTTACGATTTTTGAGTTAAATCCCCTTTTTGAGTCATTATTTTTAGTATACCTTATATCGGTGATTCGGGAGTTAATGAGAGAATTAATTCTTTTATTTATTTATTAATTTCGGAATAAATGACTTAGAGCTAATTTCTTAGGCTAGTTTACAAAATTTGCCACACGTTTTCACCAAGTTGATAATAAATAAGTAGCTTGTTCTTATTGCCCTTTATCTTGAATTATTGTATTTATTGATGAACAGCGTCTAAATCCGTGGTGTAGTTTAGTGTTGTGAAAAGATCTAATTAGCGTTCATAGAGAAAGATACCGAGAAACTAGTTCTTTTTTTAAAGATTTTAATTTTTGAGACGCCTCAGCAAGTCTTCATCATCTTTCTTTATTAATTAAAAATCAAACAATAAAACCTAATTAAAATTAAGCAGTATAATATCACAATACCAGCCAAGTATGTCAGTACCGTGTTCCTCCCCCGGTTTGAGCAAACCGCTACGTTGAGCCGAGATGGATAGCTCCCGAGGGAGTCCTACACATTGTATCATAAGGGCAATAGATTACAAGTTACGAAACACATATTTTGGTTACTTTAAAACAGGTTAGGATTTAATTTTGGTTGATTATACAATTAATTAGATTCGTTTTTAAATATCTATGGCTAAATAGGACATATTTCTTCCCATTATCTTTTGAATACAGGTTTTATAACTTATGAACCACAACTAATAAATTCTTACTGAGTCCCACTGTTTTGATCTGTGTTACATTTTGTTAGAGAATAAAACCTTCTTGTTTAACCAATCAATTAATTTTCACATCCTAGACATCATTGACCCTAGAATTAGATATCTTTTAAGGAGTTTTTCATGTCCTTAACATGTAATTAAAGGAAAAACTTCTTCCAGAACTAAAGTCATAAACAATATTTCTTTTAAAAACTGTTCATTATTTGAAAACAAGTAAATAACACAGAAGATTATTTTCCCTCTGATTCCCTACGCGTCAGGGCTACCAACATTGAAATATAGCACCCCAGAGACACCACAGATAATACACCATGTGAGGAGAACTTGTAAAAAATAGTGTTGTTTGTTTAACCAATATTTGTTTCGGAAGATAAGGAATGGTACCAACTTGTTTGTGTTATGATGGTCTAAGTTTTCTGGCTCACATAAATAAGAGAGTACCTATAATTATGTGATAAAGGTTCGGATGATATGTAAGTATGAATATCCGTTGTTCAAGCTTTAAAGACTAGGCTATAATGTGATATATGTCCTGCTATTTAATAAGTATTTTATTTGGATATAAATAGGTGGAGTTTTCCAGTGCTATGGAAACCTCAAATAGCTTTAAAAAACCTCATGGTTTGCTTAACTAAGTACCCGATAAAAAATAATATAACTTTATAAATCGAATACCTCTCATTCGTTGATTACTATTATTAGTACAGCAAGAATAATCTCAATACAATAAAATCAATTAAGAACTTAAACTAAACAATAATAACCTACATTTGTATTTATCGAGCACTTGTCATTTAACATTAGGGTTGTGACATTATCGATAAACGTTTGTATCGATAACGGTGATCGTCACTATTCGACATTCTGATCCCGGCAAGATATCTGTGGCACTGGGGACTAATCCCCAATAATTATTGTCGGGCTTAGCTTTAGTAACAGATGCAAACGGGTGGATGTTTAGTTATTAGTTTATTATGTATGTTATATAAATTAATTATGGTTTTGAAAATTTTGAATTTGGAAGTAGTAAATTCTAAATTCTAAATTTCCGACTATAAATACTGAGATTTAAAATTGGGACTGCACTATAAGTGTAGATGATTAATGGATTGAACTGATTGAGATGAAAGGAAATACCATATTTGATTTGGAATTTCATTTCAAGATCGAAAAATATGGAAATCCTAATTTAATTTTACCAATATTAATTTAATTATTTATTTATTTATTTAAATAAATAAATAGGTTTAATTTTACCAATGTAATTCCTATTTACAGCAAATAAATAATCAGTTATCAAAATTATAATTAAAAAAATTAAGAAACTAAGTTACAATTTTATTATTTGCCTAGTTAAACGTATTGTATTAACATTGCACAAATATTGCCCTCGCACGGGATGAACCTGCAACCCTTTACAGTTCCTTGCAATCCAACTTTGGCAGTTCAGCTTGGTTATCAGGTTTATTAGGCTCGTCATTTTAAAAGTATAATTTCATAAGCTTTTAAATATTTATTAACATACCACAACCCGAGCAGTTAACGGGTATAATCAATAATGTTTTCGTAAAATATTAAATTTTATTACTTTATTATCACGGGTACGGAATTGGCGTTTTTAAAGACCTCATAATATATAGCTGGATCAATTTATCATGTTTCAATCTGAGGTTGAATGCCGCGGGCGAGAGGTACCGCGCCATACACCAACGTCCAATGCGATGACTCTATTCAATATAAAGGTGGCCATTGACGAGTCAGTTTAACTGATCAGTTGAACTGGCGTGCATCCAATAATGGTCGTCTAAAGGTGGCCATTTACGAGTCAGTTTAAAATGGTCGTCTGACGGTGGCTATTTACGAGTCAGATTAACTAATCAGTTGAACAGGCGTCCATCCAAAAATGGTCGTCAATCACCGGAGCGATTCCAAACTCCAGTTGTCAAATCTAGTTGGCCTAAAACTTTTGGAGTGATGCACAGTTTTATGTCCAGACTGATCAGTTCGTCTGACTCGTCAATGGCCACCTCAACATGACGGCTCTATCCAATATCATACACTTCGTTAAAAATGAAAAATAGTAATTGTCTATTCAGATTTTTGTAAAGATATTAATATTTCATATAGAGCTGGTATTTTAGTTTAAATTATTAGTTTTTTAAACGTATCTCATAGTTAGTTATTAATGAGCTTGTTTATTAGTGAATATTTGTTATAATTAAGATTAAAATATTGGTAATTAATGCTAATTAGGTTTTAGTATTGATCTGAAGTTATTAGAGGTTTCTATAGTGGTAGAGCGATAGAGTAGCAATAGAATACCTATTATACTAACCCTCTCATAGAACATCGATCGACGTGAAGCTACTGCATTTCGCATGGCTATTGAGAGCTTCCGAATTTATATTGTAGTCGACATCCTGCAGAAAACCTTGGAACTTATAAAAGATAAAAGGATATGAGTACTTCATTATATCGGTGGTAGGTTTATTGATGTTCATTAGTGCCTCATTGAGGCCTTAACTGAATAAATGATTTCTAACTTTGATTTTAACTATATTCTAGAAATTTCGGAAAGGAAAAATCAATCTGTTAGATTCATAATGAATTAATGATATTGTTTACGCCCAAACATTGTTATTATAAATCTAGCAACAGATTGATGTATGATTGTCGCTTTTAAATGCTAAAATTACACAATCAAACTCATCTTTGATAACTCATGTCTCTTAAAATTGAAGTATTAATAGACTTTGATTTCTACTTTTAAAAATACTAATGATTAGATGTTATAGGTAAATTAATAATCATATTTTAATTTAGCAACTCTACGAGTAGGCTAGACAACAGAATTTTCTCACAAAAACTATATTTACGGACGTGTTTCACCACTTATTCCTATTAAAAATTAATGTATTATTAAACATATGTATATTGGCAATAATTTCAAAACATAATAATGTGCTATTAAGGTTTTAAAGGCGGTTAATTACGTGGAGTTCGGAGACGCGCTCAGTGGCGGAATTAATAATAAGGGCAGGAGAGTGATGATGGAACGGTACGGGATTCCGTATGTATGAATTTTTAAATAAATATTTACATATTGTACTAAGAGTTTCTATTTAAAACTATTACTCTTTCTAAGTTATACTCATACAGAGAAAAGATTTAAATTTTTGTTTGCAATAAACAATTGAACCAATTTTTGGAAATTGTTTTGCCAGATTACTGCTAAACGGTATAAGGCTCTATTTTTATAGGATTGTTCCGTTCTGGTATTGACACTGGTACATCAGCTAATTATCATTTATTTTTCAAATCAAATATACTTTGGACAAACTTTAGTTAATTTAATATTCTTAAAAAAACATTAAGTAACAATATTCCAAGAAAATACATTTTTACCGCATATTAATTTCATATTATTTATCACAGTTTTTCAACTGAACCCTAATATTGCAAAGATCACATTATGCCATGAAGTCATGTTAAAAAGAATTATAAACGAGCTACTAGTGTTTTCGTACATACATTTATGTGTTGTTGTCATCATACCTAATGAATATTCATTAACGTTGACTTTTAATATAATTCTGCGAATTAAAAAGATATATTATATTGTTGATTATCGAAGAAGTTTTTATTTTAAAAGGAATTGGGAGTTCTTAATTTAAATTGAATTTTTGAAATTAGTACCTGTTATTGATTTAATATATAATTAGTAGTTTAAAAATTAATTGGAACATGTGAGAAAATTTCTTTTCTTATCGTGTTTAAGATTTGATTTACAATTGGGTATTATTAATATTAAAAATATGTAATCTTTCCTTCTTTATCGTTTTATGATTAGGACGGAAGTCCTAAGGTGATTTGATCTCTGTGGGTCTGTAATAGAATGTTGTCATATTGTGTTAATTCCTAGACATCAACGTTTAAAGTCAGTAATTTAATTCTTCTTAGCCTTTGAACAACAAACTCAATTCAAATATTAAAATTAATTCAAAATTATAATTAATCGTAGATAGAGTTTGATTAAATGTAGAGATTGAGTATATTGGTAGAAATGTTAAAAGGTGAATTTTATTCAAATACTTTTTTTAAAAACAAAACGTCATCATCATATTTGAAAACGTCAAAAATAACTAAACTTTAAAAAAAGAACGAAGTTAAACTACACCGAAGGTATGAAATCTGAATGACAATACATGGGTGCTGGCCGTAAAGAAATTCAATTATGTATGTTGACCCAATATAATAGTCGGTTCGCAGAACCAATTCACGTATCGTAATGAAGCCACTTTTCAAAGGCAATGTCTTCATCGAGACATGACAGGGACGGATTGAGGCGTTACGAATTATGAATGTTTATAAAAAAGTTTGTTTTTTGTATTTTTATTGTTGTTGTTTGTGAGTGTGGTAATAATATTAGTTTTTTTTAAATATGTACCTATAAAATAAGTTGTAAATGGTAAGTTAAGTAACAAAAAAATGTGTGTCATATATATATTTCTGTCGTGCAGTGCGTTGACATAATTCGTGCTTTTGGTGTTGTAATTAACTTAAAATAAAGTATTTAAAATAGCACATAATAAAAAGTAAGTATAATTATTTTTTCGTCAACAAAATTCATAAAATCACGTTGCATAAATTTACGAATAATTTTATGTGAGCATCACATTATTATACTTACATTGTAACTCTCCAAAGATCGAATTTAACATAAAACACATTTTACGATCACGAATGAAGAATCTGTCCAGGCAGGTAAGTATTTAGGTTAAAATTATAACTTCATCATTGGCAACGATTTTGTAAATTAATTTCCCGGGATCGATGGTAAATTATAGAGAACGGGTCTTTGGAGTCAGTTGTGGGGCTTTTTGTGATACTTTTGCCTCGGGATACCGACTTTTTTATGTTTGTTTAGTGATTTCAACCATTTGTTACATGATTTTTTATAGTACGTAATAGTTATGCAGTCATGTTCAGGTGCCTATCTGCTGCTTAGAGTAGAAGTAGAATTTTAATTTAAAATAGGACTTATATAGAAATTATTAGGGAATGTTATTTCAACCCAAGTTTTTTGATATAAAAGCTTTGCGATCGATTAATAAAGTGTTAATGATATTTTGTATGATATTTTCTATTAAAATCTTACCAAAATACCACGTAATAATTAAATCGAAAAAAATCATAAATCATTAAAATATATCGTGCAAGTATTTCAATAATTATATTAATATACAGGTAGAGACAGTAATTTGTGAGAATCCAAAACAATTTTTATGTCAAACTTTCTCGTAAATATTCACTTGTTCCCAAAAAGCGTCAGACGTCGGCACCTTTACACAATAACCGAAAACGTATAATTTAATCAACAAGGTAAACTGACCATCGGTACCAAAATAAGCAATTTATCACAGTCGCCATATTTGTAATGGGACCGATACTTCCATAACCGTATAACTGGCGGCTCCGATACCAATTAACCAATTATAATACCTTACGTAAACCGCAATGTACTGCGAATAAACTATTTTAATCGGTTTCAGGGAAAGACAATCGTGCCTCACTCGCTAGTGTGAACATTATAGGTGCAAAATTATCGGTTTGTTTCGTTGTACGGAGGCTGGCTGCCATTAGGCATTTACAACGGTACTTTATTACACCAAAATTCACCAATTTCTTACACTGAGTCCGGCCCATGTACGACGACCAATTGATTCTTGGAATAATGAAATTATAAACTGATTCCATGAGAGTATTTTGATTGGTCACACTGATTTTTATTACTTTAAAGACGTAAAAATGGAGGTGTCTTAATATTGAACAGATTGGGAACGGCGTTGGTTTGGTTGTATCTGTCGTTTGTTGAAATGTTTATCCCACCAAAAACATTCTGTAAAAAACTAGCCAAGTCTCGATGGAGCTGCTTGTTTAACTCTAAAAAGTAATGAAATCTAGACAGACTCGTGCCAAGTCTAAGGTTCCTTACTGCGATTTCTTTATTATTATAGTTAATGTTGTGTGACTTGGCCGTTGAACATTGTTTAAAAGGTTAGTAGTGGGTACATGTCAATTTTGTTTACACGTAATGTTATAACATTATTAAAATACGCAGCTTTATCAAGCCTACAATTGACTGGATATTGAATCAACATTTTTCAAGTGGCTATAATTAAGTAAATTTTCTATCGTCAATGGATAGGTTCTGGATTTTTTAAGATTGGTGCAATAGCGTCATGGAGCACCTAGTTTTGTACCCTTGTGTACATACATGTGTATCCTTCAACGGCCAAGTCACACAACATTAACTATAATAATAAAGAAATCGCAGTAAGGAACCTTAGACTTGGCACGAGTCTGTCTAGATTTCATTACTTTTTAGAGTTAAACAAGCAGCTCCATCGAGACTTGGCTAGTTTTTTACAGAATGTTTTTGGTGGGATTTCATTTCTTTTTGTTAAAACTTGTTTATATTGATTTATTTTATTAGATTTTCTTATTTGACACACTTATTTTTTAGGAGTAGTATTATATTATTAAGCGCCCCGCGGTTTCACCCGCGTAGTTCCCGTTCGCGTTTCCGTGGGAATTTCGGGATAAAAAGTATCTATACATAAATAGTTTTAAGCTACCTCCCCACAAATTGTCAGCCAAATCAGTTCAGCTGTTCTAGAATTATAATTCCCGTTCCCATTCCCGTGGGATTTTCGGGATTAAAAGTATTCTATGTGCTTGTCCTGGTTCTAAGCTACCTCCCCACCAATTTTCAACCAAATCAATTCAGCCGTTCTTGAGTAATAAATTCCCGTTCCCAATCCCGTGGGAATTTCGGGATTAAAAGTATTCTATGTGCTTCTCCTGGTTCTAAGCTACCTCCCCACCAATTTTCAGCCAAATCAGTTCAGCCGTTCTTGAGTAATAAATTCCCGTTCCCATTCCCGTGGGATTTTCGGGATTAAAGTGTTCTATGTTCTTGTCCTGGTTCTAAGCTACCTCCCCACCAATTTTCAGCCAAATCAATTCAGCCGTTCTTGATTTTTAAATTCCCGTTCCCAATCCCGTGGGAATTTCGGGATTAAAAGTATCGTATGTCCTTTTCCTGGTTTTAAGCTACCCCTCCACCAATTTTCAGCCAAATCAGTTCAGCCGTTCTTGAGTTACAATTCCCGTTCCCATTCCCGTATAATTCCCGTTCCCGTTCGATTATCCTAGTTTTTATAGTTTTCCCTTTATGTGGCCATTAAACCCTAACTCTGTACCAAATTTCAGCTCTCTAGGTTTATGGGAAGTACTAGTTCTATTTTGATGATCATGAGTGAGTGAGTGAGTGAGTGAGTGAGTGAGTGAGTGAGTGAGTGTCTGTCATAAATACGAAACTTTGCTTTCGCTTAACTTGGGAACTAAATGACCTACAGACTTGAAATTTTATTTTAAGTATGTGATTGTATAGCTTACTGGATGACGAAAATTTCAGCGTTCTGGGCTTATCCGGAGATTGTCAAATAGGGGCCTGAAAATGCGGCGAAAGGGTTCCTGTAAAGGATGGTACGGCAGTGTTTGCTTCGCGCTCGACTTGGCGGGGGGCACTGCCGTGCCCCCAGATTACTTGTGTTCATTGATATGTTTTACAAACTTGTTCTTGTAAAGTTTTACTATGATATTTTATGAGCATATCTTTATCTCCATAATTGTATTAAACGTTAGCGTCAATAGCTAATCAAAGTATTATTGAAAAAAAAAGGTTAATTATGCTTGTCAATCAAAACGCCAATTTTTCTACGAAATTAAAAAAATATAACCAATACCTTAGCAAGCAGCTGAGCTGAGATAGAATGTTATTAAAAGAAAAAGTAATTAAACAATAACATTCTCTATGGCAATGTCTAAACAACAGATTATATCAACACGCAGAACGTGCCTAGTCTATGAAACGACAATCAACAATAAAGATACATATCTTGCCAAATAAACCTCATAAATTATCTATAATTCGCTAGAATTGTCCGCTGTGGCATATCAATTCCCCTTTACTATGTCTGGTAATAGAAAAATAAAAATGGAATTGCATTTATTGAATAGAAACATTTGGAAATACGATGTCGCGTCGAGATACTGACTCTATGAATAAAATAAAAATATTGTCTTTGGTTGTTCTGTTGCTAATTGATGAGCAGGATATTGTTATTTTCGTAGCATTTATTATTTCTAAATTTAAATGTCGGTCTAGTTATCAAACAATAAATAAAATCCTTTTTATATTGTACCTCCTCTCGTGCGTTTTTCAAAATCAAAGAACGTTTGGGCTACAGTTTAAAAGTACCAGCATCCTCTTAATTAATATGAAAATAATATTCAAATCAAAATGAATACAGGAATGTATTAAGTACACCATGCACAACCCTCAAATAGATAGTTAGCAAGTCCCCCCATCTCCTCCCGCCACTGACATTAAAACATTGAGGAGACTAAATTAAAGCGCGCCAAAACTGTGTCCGGGGCCCAAGGCGGTCGTTTGTTTTAATACAATAACCTCATCTATCCCTTTCCCACTTCGCGTAACACCCGTAGCACCATCCCGCTCACTCACTGTAATTTAGCGTTTTCTCTTAAGGCGACTAGTCACATATCAGTTATAATAAGTTAAACAATGCTTCGTGTTTCGCTATTAACACAACACTATGATTTATTGTTGATGGTAATTGATTTGTTGTGTTATTATGTGTTCTTGCTATTCAATTGTTAGTCTAGACGCTCTAGCCTATAGACAATCTATAATCTATATTGGGACATCACTAATTAATTGTCTGCCCTAAAATTGATTGAAAGCATTATTTAGCACTGTCTTTATACATAAATGTTGTACATTAATGTAAAAGGTTATTATTTAATCATGAAAAAGGCTAATTTAGTAAATTATCAAAGTAACAAAACAACGATACAGTGAGCGTACAGAAGCGCGTTCCTCTTAATCACTTCTAATTTATTTAGTCCCTCCGAGGACCGAGCGGGTAATTTATTGGCATCCTTTTCTAACCCTCCGCTCAGCGCGGTGTATCCGTCTCGCTCTCCCGGGACCATTTTTAATTAAAATCACCGGGAGAAAATTAGAAATTATATTCTATTTTCAAAAACTTGTTCTGACGCTTTGTTAGAGATTATCTCTTTTTTATGAGCCCCCGGTCGCGGCTTTGTTTTAACGTACGACGAATTGTCTGGAATGAAGTTTAGTTCGGTCTCTTTTACGATTATGTCTTATTCATTTCAATCCGACCACTCGGTGATTGGAAATGTTCCAACTTTATTAATTTAATCATGAACGTAATGGTATGATTTATTTTGTTATCGTGTGAAGTTTTAATCGTTTTCTTTACGTGCCGTGTGCGCGCCTACTGACACACACCTTTTTTAATTTGCTTATTTTTTGTGGGTAAACAATTTAAGGCTTTTTGTTAAATAGTTTTTGTTTAATGGTATGCTATTGTATGATATATAAAGGTTTCTAAAACGTGTATAAATGTTTTCGTAGGTATTTGCGTGGGGGTACGCATTAAGTGTTATGCGTTTTACAAACCTAAAAACAAACTATTCATGAAACCAATATTTAAATAGCAAGAGGTTTTCAAATATACCGCGTGCTTAAGAATCTTGGACTATACTTTTAGCTACCTAGTTTACCATTTAAGTAACCACCAATCTCTCCCACAGGAGGAGTAGGCGACGACGACGGTGACAGCGGCAAGAGAAGACGCTCCCGGACGAACTTCAACTCGTGGCAGCTGGAGGAGCTGGAGCGAGCGTTCCTCGCGTCCCATTACCCGGACGTGTTCATGAGAGAGGCCCTCGCTATGAGGCTGGACCTCAAGGAGAGTCGAGTGGCGGTGAGTGAGATTCATAATAATAAGTCGTATTTCCGCCACTTCGTACATGTTTATAGCATTGTATCGGCGGGTGTCATAGTTCCCATAGTTTCCCAATATCCAGTCCATTAAACATCCCATTCCCATAACCCAGTCGTAATTTTCCATTTATTTCCAATAGTCCCAGCAGAACCGGGGACTGTCCTTGGATGCATTTTATAGTGTTATACGACACTATAAAAGGGATAGTCGCTGGATTGTGCATCCTTTACACAAGATTAAATATGTCAAAGGGCTTCCGTGTGTTGGCTTTGGCCCTATACTAGCCTTCCAAAAGACCGGGACTCCTTAATAGTCCCGTGAATGGAAAAGTCGTATTTGGTGTGGATGAATGTATAGATGGATGTAATAACGACAATGAGAAGAAGAGTCTCAGACGAACTTGGCGGTGAGTGAGAAAAATCTATATATATATAAAAATGATCTATTATAAAAGTCAAAGTTGGTGTAGATGTATGTTTATATGAATGGATGTATGGATAGATGAACGGATGTATAAATGAATAGATAGATGTTGTTACTTAGGAATAAAAAAGAATTCACACCATTTCATCGGTATTGCTTTTAAAAAAAATGACGCAGATTCGCCACGTGAACAAACCTCGCGTTTCGACCCGACAATAATAAAATTAACTTCAAACATAACGAGGTTTATTTAACTTTTGGTAATTACTAACCAGGCCAATATTGAGACAGGAAATGTATATCAGAACCCTTTACACCATTGAACCGTTTACTAAACCAGTTAGTTACGCCGTTTGAACACATTTGCTCCTTTTACGGCACTTTCTAATACATATTAAGTATATTTAGTTTATAAGTTGTTTAAACTTTAAACACCTTCATTTTCTGTTACTAAGTATAGGTTTTGTTTAGGTTGGTACTAATGTCTATTTTCATGGCTACCAACCTAACATAGGTTTTGTTTGACTTTGAATAAGGGCTGTTTAGGTTCACATTTTTAGTTTTTAGTTGTTAGTAATGTTATTGAAAATTATAATGCGAACATAATTTTTTTTTTAATGTGTTTTCTCTCTAAGATTAAGTAAATGGAAATAAAAATGAACAGATGTTGGAAAACGCGGTTTCATTAGCGATAAAAACTTGCAAGAAATTAAAAATTAAGGGTGTGTGATAAAATGTACGTAACTTTTTTACGATTATTGAAAGTTACTTAATTAAGGACTTTGTTCATTAATTATTACATTTATAAAATAATTATACTCGAATAAAGTACTTAATTAAAACTACTTTTAAAGTATTTTTTCTCCACGAGAATACATAAAATATATGACTAAGTAATTTCAAAAGATAAAAACATTGTAAACTGAAGTTAATTTCAAATTGAGTAAGCTCAGAAGTAAAATTTTAATTTCATTTTAACTGTGTAGAATAATCCTAAGGCATAATGGTTAACATCTTCATTTTGAACCTATGGGGATGAGGGAATCCCCATTTGAAAAGGGAGGATCCTCCGACCAGACGGGTGTTATGTCTGGTGGGCCGCTGCCCGACGGTTGTAGTCGGGCTCTCGTATATATAGTCAATTGCGCTGTAAACTTCGCTTGCGCGATTCAGGACTCTTCAGTTATTTCCCATAGATGTCGATAGATGGCGCTGTTAGTAATTACTAAGTAGTTCCTATGTGGTTGTGTAGATGTCGCCACATCACTCCCCTCCGAGACCGGAGGTCGATAGCAGGTTGAGTCGTCCATCTTGAGATGCGTCCATCTTGAGATGTTAGCCGGGCCAGTGGAATGTTCCAGTGAGTCGGAACTAGATGCCGCATAGTTCACGGTGAGTCGGAACTGTGTGCGGTGATGCCCCCGTGAGTCGGGGTGATGCTGCGTGTGCTCCAGTGAGTCGGAGTGTTGCAGTGCTGCGTAGTGGCTGACTGCTGCGTAGACCAGGAGAGAAGTGCGTCTCTGCTTGCTGACCGGCCGAAGTGCAGTATGCTGTGCCATAGTCGCTGAGAAGGCTGTAGGTGCTAACCAGGAATGCGCGTTCGCTGCATGCTTGTGGTCAGGGAACCTGTAGTAGCCGTGGATGCTGGCGGCTGGCTGTATGACTCGCTGCTCGAAAGCTTGAGGAAGTGATGACGTCACGATGCGTAGCGTTGTGAAGACTGCGCTGACGTTGACGTTCTTGCGGATGGAGGATGACGTCATGTTGACGTAGATTTCTGAAGGTTGCGCTGATGTTCATGCTCGGGGTCACCATTATGGGGATTGGAGATCACGTCGGGGTCACCAGTTATGGGGAGGAGGGAATCCCCATTGAAAAGGGAGGATCCTCCGACCAGACGGGTGTTATGTCTGGTGGGCCGCTGCCCGACGGTTGTAGTCGGGCTCTCGTATACATAGTGAATTGCGCTGTAAACTTCGCTTGCGCGATTCAGGACTCTTCAGTTATTTCCCATAGATGTCGATAGATGGCGCTGTTAGTAATTACTAAGTAGTTCCTATGTGGTTGTGTAGATGTCGCCACATCACTCCCCTCCGAGACCGGAGGGGAGTGATGTGGCGATATATATACCATGTCTCGCCTATTCTAAGTTTGTTAGGTTGGTAGTAATAACATTTATGAGTTGCACTGTTTACTACACTTTGATGGCTTCCAGTTTTAGCCATTCTAAAATTAAATTGGTTGTTACTGGCCACTACAACTGTTAGAAAAAGGTGCAAAACTTTTTGCTGACGGATATGCTTGTTAGTATTTACTAGTTTCACCCTTGGGCGGCGTAGTAATAAATTTTCCGTGATTTTGTTTAATTTTCTTGGTCATAAACCGAATTTATTTTATTGCCACAACACATTAAACATTCTGGTAAGTAGAACTTATATTAATCCCGATATGAAATAACGAGCGGACAAATATTTGTGGTAATCTTAGATCTTGAAATAGAATTTCTAAGTATACTTAATAACTGAATGAACCCACGTAATATTTGTGTTTTTTCCGCGATCTTAGTCCGGTCCTGTGGGAAATTCGGAATACTAAGAATGTATTCTATAAGATATCCTAAATGTAAATGTTTGTTACTTATTTAAATGTTGAATATGTATATTCTGTTAATGTGCCTTAATAAATAAAATAAATATACTTATGTATGTTTTTTTGTTCCACAAATACCTTTCAATAATTGTAATATAATATTTAATCGTTATTTTAAAACGCATGCACTTTACCTACTAGTACTAACTAGTACTTACAAGTAGGGAAAGTGGATTAGTTTGTTTGTTCTTGTAACTTGTAAAAATATAGATAGGGTTTAAAAAAAATAAAGAAAAAAAATAAAAAAACATACAACTCAAAACCACCATATCCCTCTAGTAAAATCAAGCGACAATCGCACAAAAGCACCCAAATAGGTAGACATAGACACTGGTAGATTTCCTTTCAATATGAATGAGAGTCGATTTTCCTTATTTCTCCAGCCTTTTGGGGCTAAGAGGTCTTTTGGGACCGAGTTACCGCACAACCTTTATATGTGAGGTTTCTGAGCGAAATAAACCTTCATACCGAGATAATGTTCGATTGAATGGATCCCATTTTGATTCCTGTGACCCTGTGGGGTGTTCAGTAAATAGGTTTCGATAGTTTCCGAGGAGGTTCTCAATGTTCATTGTTTAATGTTGCTATTGATAATGGAAGAGGTTTTGTGGTAAAAACTTTTTGCTATTTTTAGTAAAGTACATTAATATTAAAAAGTGGTTACAGCTTTTTAAAAAGCGTTTTCATCAAAATTACTAAACCGATTTTCAAATATTCTTCTTATTCATTTGAGAAAATGGCAAAGAAAATGGAACTATTTATGCTCTTATTATTAGTGCTATAGTTTATCTTGATTTGCTCAAGGGATGAAGAAAACCTGCTCATAGATTTTCTCCGCTTATATTTTAAATCTATATATAAAGGGCCGATTTTTCCATCGCCAGATAACTTTATTCGAGGAATAATTTTGAAATTTTCACAGTTGTTTCATACAAAATCTGTCAAACGTCAATTTTATTCGTCGAATTAAAGTTATCTGGTGATGGAAAAATCGGCTCTTAGTGTAAGAAAATCAATGTTACTGATATAACTATATTGTATAACATAAACTGTCGGCTGACTCACCGCTAACTTACTCGCCCTGACCCCTATTCTACCCCTTTGGGGTAAATTTCCTTAAAATATTCTTAACCAGTACATATCTATAGCTATACCAGTATTTGCTTTAAGAAACCTGTACATAAAATTTAAGACGAGGTACTTATTTATTCTCAATTTAAATAATAAGTGCATATGTTAATATTTTGGCTTTAGGCTTTTCACGAATTGGTAATATTTCGAAAGAGGTATTTCGAAAGGAGGAAGTGTGAGGAATTTTCCATTTTCAACAGCAAAACGTGTTAATAATATACCTTTTATATGGACACAAATATTGATAATAATTCTTTGTGTCAAAGTATTTTAAATCAAATATTTTTTATTTTAAGTTTTCACAATAAACGTATTAAAAAAGAAGATCTAATAAGAACTGATAATTTAGAAATTTTCCTAAAAGACAAAACAACAATATACATAGAACAAAGTTATTCACTTGTTATTCATCAACCATTCTCATTCATATTTAAATGTCAATGTATAACAACTGCTAGATACCACATTAATATGAAATTAATATAATAACCCAACACGACCTAATAAAATGCCAAAAACACAAAGCATTTAATCACAATAAAATACGTAAGATAAGTTATAAGTTAATACATTTGTGTAATCAGTACTAACGTCGATTGTATCGCGCGTTTATCTCGGCAGATCTCGTTTCCAGAGACGGACTATCCCGTACCACTCCTAATAGTTGGTATAAATCAAAAGATTGCAATCTCGGCGGCACCCCTGGGATGCGAGCGAGACGGCACGATTGAATAGCATAGATTTAAATGGGCGGGTCAGATAAGGACGGCTACAGATCCCGCGGTTTCGACCCGAAACACAGTGCGGCTCATAGGGACGTCACAATTCGATTACGGCTCAATAAAGTTAAAGTGACTTGTTTGCGTCTGTAAAGTGGATTTTTTCCTCTCCTTTGATTTCTCTATTTTCTTTCGTAGTGCCTTATTTATTTGTGTGGTTTTGTATTGGTGTTTCATCTTTTATGTATTTAAAAGGTGATGTTTTATGTACAGGTATGTTTTGGTACATATGTTTTAATTATGAAGAAGTATATTATGATTCTATGTAATGATTATATGCATAGTAAAATTTAAGAATTATTTCACTAAAAATATACAATTGAAAATATTACTAGATGGTCAATATATTGTATATACAACTGAAAATATTAAGTCTTACTAGATGGTCAATATTTTCTAATATTATTCATCATTCAGTTATGATGGAATATGTACGAACGTACAATACTGTACAAGTCTTTGAAAAAATTAAATAACATTAAAAAACCTGCATATTTTAATCATTTTATATAAACGAGCACTTTTGTTATAAACAACGGTGGCAACATTGTAAAAGGGGACCTGAAGTGGCTGTTAAAACCTCATTCTTTACCGAAAGTGGCGTATTCTAATCTAATTTCATCCCCGTCTGAGGCGGTCTACGAAAACGGCTCGCTCCACCGAAAGCGCGGAAGTATCGACTTCATTTTAAAATTCATAGCATAAAATTTACATTTATATGCCAATTTCATTCCGTAACAGGGCGTCGGCGGTCGGCACACGTCAGTATTCCGCGCACATCCGCCGCACTCGATACACCCTCCAAAAATAAAAAAATATATATAGAAAATCGCCTTACATTCCCCGCTCCGTCGAGAAGAAAAAAGAATGGCGCGAGGCTTAAATATGGAACACTAAATGGAACGCTTAGGCGACAAAATGCGGATAGAATATAAAATTTAAGGAGTCACCTTCATCCTTATCGCTCTTCCACGTTTTTCATTTGTTGTCTCTTTCGAAGGGTGATACCATGAGCTGCCTTCGGCGCCGGAGGCTTAGCGGTAAAAGATAGACACGAAGCCTACACGTAGGGTTGGCCCCGGGCGCTTGAATTATCGCACATGAATAATTTCTCGGCAGAAAACAAGATTTTGCTCCGTATTAAAATGTTTTAATGTAATTATTAAACGTAATGAGATGCTTCGAGTTTTTCACTTTATTTTACATATGAAATTATTCATTTAAAAGAAGTGTAATTATCATCATAATTTTACTTCTCAAAGGCTCTTGTTATCTCGAAACAAATCATGTCTTTATAAGACATTGAAACTTTTCTAACAGTAATTTTATTTAGCTTAAAAGCCTATCTACGTTTAAATATGAATACTCAATAAGTTATTGTAAACAACATTTATGTCAACTTAAACTAAAAAGAACTTAAACTCTATATTTCACCGATTGAATTCACCAGACAACCCTAAACAATACTGCTTAGCAAGCATTTCTAGTAGCATGTACACGTGAAATATATACCCCTCCTTATCTAACCCACGTACCCGTGGTAAAACAAAAGGGATCAATCGGTTTTCAGACCACAATACAATGGTAAGAGATTTTTATATGAGATGTTATTAAATGTTATGTAAAAGTAAGTATTATAGGACATTTTACTCTCACAAAATACATCATAGCTACTTATTTGAAAGCTCACAAAAAGTATTGCTGTAACTTAAATATTATGCATTGATATAAAACTACGAACAAAACTTGCTCGAACTAATTGCACTTATCAGATATAACTAAAGCAAATTAGTGAATATTATTTGGAAATTAAGATATTAATTATTTAAGAATACTTCTACAAACACGGGCAACACAAAAGCTTGCACGAGCCAACTGTACTAATCAGATATAACTAAAGCAAAGAAGTGAACTTTATTTGGAAATTAAGATATTAATTATTTAAGAAACATTTTAATTAATTTTCTACTTGGAATAAAATCTATTGTATCAATAAGTTAATCAAAACATTTAGAAGCAGAAATCTATATATATAAAAGAAAGTCGTGTTAGTTACGCCACTTATAACTCAAGAACGGCTGGACCGATTTGGCTGAAAATTGGTGGGGAGGTAGATAAGAACCAGGAAAAGGACATAGGATACTTTTTATCCCGAAATTCCCTCGGGAACGGGAACGGGAACTACGCGTGTGAAACCGCGGGGCACAGCTAGTAGTCAATAATTAAAACACGTTCATCATCTTCGGTCGTCAAAAACTACACGCAATTTTATTTTACGTAAGTATGGTACTTTTTCAGTAAGACGATAGATATATTTCAACCCACCATTGTTATAAAATTAAAGATTACCGATGAAAGAGTAAGAGTATGACTTATACTAGGATTTGAAATCATGTTCGTGCAGCTCTAAACCAACTCAGATACCGAAGTCAACTTTTGAAAATCTTGACTGTTAAATATGTTTTTTACATTCATCATCATTAGCCAACCTCACTTGCACACGCGAGGACCTTTACAAGGCCACTGATAATGCCGAGTTCTGGTCCTTCTTCCTTCTGGTTCTGGTATATCGGTGTTCTGGTCCTCAAAAATATGAGTCTACACGCTAAGAAGAAGAAGCCTACCTCAGTCCAATTCTAGACATACGCCTCTCCCTATATACGCCACTAAGCCCGATCTTGGGCTGTTCCCCACCAATCAGCCCAATCCATTATTCCTCAAAAAAACCACAATCATTCCATGGTATTTGTTGAAACGACTTTCAAAGTCAATGTATTACGAACGAGGGTGTGTTGCGTCTTATTTACTGTAAGGGGAGAGGCGTCAATTGTGAACACACAGACGTTTTGTAAATTACTTTTGTATGTTTGGTAGAGTTTTGTATTTGTTTAACATTTTTTTGGGGGAATTTTTGTATTGGTGATTGGTGGTTTGATTGACTCGGTTATTGTTTGTACAGACAGCATGAATAGTAATGAATGGTGGAAAACATT
Source organism: Timandra comae (assembly GCA_958496195.1). Classification (NCBI taxonomy): domain Eukaryota; kingdom Metazoa; phylum Arthropoda; class Insecta; order Lepidoptera; family Geometridae; genus Timandra; species Timandra comae. The sequence continues at coordinate 8,354,723 of OY292363.1, read as the reverse complement.
CTAATATTCAAGGTTTTTATTTTTCTAAAATAAGCCATGTTTGTAATTATAACAGCTTCGAACTTAGTTAGGGGTAAGTTACTATAATGAGATGATGTAGTGAATGATTATGTTATGTTATGTTGAAAAATTGAATGACAATCAAATAATAGAGTATAAAAGAAAATCCTGTTTAAATTAAGGAAAGTCAAACGAAAAAGGCCTATCTTTGTGCGCCAATGAAAGATAAATGGAAATTGTGTGAAAACTTGTATAGACGAAGTGATTTTCAATCGGAAAAATCGCTTATTAGGTTTTAGCTTTTTAAGTACTTAAGACTAAACATGTAAACTAGAAGAATAGATATCACAAACTTCTATATCATATTTTTAGAAACAAACTACTAATAATACTAATTAAATCGTTAACTAAACACATTTAAAATCCAAACACATTTAATAGATATTTAATCACATAAACCCAACCAATTCTTTATAACAACTCGCAGAATCACTTGCAATCAGATAAGAGGAGCTATAACAATGTTTTATTATATCCACAAGAACTTCAATTATACGTAACAAAACGGATAGGTTAATACGAGTAAGGTTTTAATTAAACTCGGCTTTCTACCGACTAATCGAAATACATTGATTACAGAATAGAATTTGTACGAGCTCTGGTAATGGCTATCGGTGGGTAGTGCCCTCGTCTAATGAGGCACGTATATCGCCCTCCCCTACGACACCCCCCACCACCCACCCCTAGTGTCATTAATAAGGATCTCTTGTGGGTGGATTGACGCTCTTTTTACGGTGCTAGGTTTTTGTTTAGGTTTTATTTAAGGGTAGTTTAGTGGTGGGTGTTTTAATTAAATTTTTGTTTTGGATTGGAAATCTTCTTCGTGTCGATGGACAAGATTTAAATTTTGGGGCTCCAGTGAGAGGCCAACTCAATGGAAATGAATTATCGTACATCGGTTTAGTAAACAAGTTTCTTTATTTATTAAATAAGCATAATATATTTATTTACTTAAGTATCTTAAAAAAGTTTGTATTTAGTACTGACTTGTAGCGTAGTATGATAAATCCCATAATATAACGTACTACGCCGCATGTGGTTTTTATAACTAAGGCAAATACTACCTTAAACATTATATACCTAAGGGCCTATTTCACGATCTTCAAATAAAGTTACTCACCAAGTAAAATTAGTTGTGTCTTTTTCTTTCTTTATATCAAATGACAAAGACAAAACTTGTAAGTAAGTACTCGGAACCTTACTTGAAGATTGTGAATTAGGCCCTAATTCAAATGTTTGTTAATTTATAGAATTAAAATAACAAAAAAATAGTTAATTGATGTAGAAATCAGACCAAATCAGTTCTAGTCTAGTGGCTAAAAATAACGTTTATATAATCAATCATTCAACCATATTGAATAACCTATTTACAATTTATATAAAACAATAAAATTAAATCAATTTGTTTCGGTTTAAACTAATTAATAGTTTATTGATAAACTTTCTTCATTATTTCCAAGGTATTGTTTCTTTGTAATTGTTTCAAATTATATAAAATGCATCAATTATTTAGTTATATAATGTTTTAGTAAATAACTAGTTGCGTTTTACTCGTGTTTCCGAATAAAAATGCTGGCAGAACTCAGCCTTTGTTTCTTAGAGATAATATGCATTCTCTGGGTGTCTAATAGATAATTATCATTAAGATTAATCTACGAATTTGTACATAACTAACAAAAACGCGCAAAATTATGCAATTTTTTTGCAATAGAAAGCTCGTCTCTAAACTTTGAGAATCTTCTTGTTTTCTTATTCGTCGATTCTTATTCATCTTCTATTCTATTTAATGCAGTTTTGATAGTTTCTGAGCAAAGCAAGTTCAAATTAAAACGCCAATAAACAAACACAAAACAATCACACTACACAGTATAAAACAAACTCGCTGTCGCTGTCTGTCCGTCCCTATTTATGCTTAGATCTTTATAACTATGCAACGGATTTTGATGATTCAAGAGGAAGGTTTTTAGCATAATTTTATTCCTGAATTCTCATAGTAGTGGGAACTACGCGGAACTAACTGTCGCTAGTTTATTAATAACATATATAATTAATATATAACGGTATATAACAATAATAGTTCGATACCCACAACCCCTACAGACGAAAGCGTATTCATTCCACAATTAACACGGTGCGACCGCAAAAAGCGTTATTTCCATTTTATTAAATTAATCCATGAGTTGGCATCGTTAAATATATGTTTTGCAATAAAATGCGATGGGTCGCTCGTAAAAATAACCTTAATATTCTGCTCTTGCATACCTAATGTTTATAAGGGCACCGATGTGTATTTTGTATTCAATTGCCCTATTGAGAATGGTTTTTGTACGTCTCTGACCTAAATGTTAGGATCGTAAATTAATTTTTAATTCAACCTGTTTTGCTACTTGTGTAAGAAGCAATGATGTTTTTTTTTGTAGCATAAACGTACTAATGAAAATGGCTACAACAACATGGGACTATCGTTAACTCAACTCATAGTTTATGAACATACAAGTCTTAATAAACATTGTAAAGTTGTCCTTTGATCACGGCCAGTGTATTTTGATCAAAACGTAAAAGTAAAAATAGTAAAAATTCATCAAAAAATCCACCACTTAACCCTAAATTATACGAAATTCCTGAGAATTTAGGTCAATAAACCTAGTTAGGAATTTTGTTTATTACGAGTATATTAGTACACTGGAGTTAAGAAACATATAAACACAGACTTAGAACTATATAGGTAACTAGCAGCGCCCCGCGGTTTCACCCGCGTAGTTTCCGTTCCCGTAGGAATATGGGGTAAAATTAAGCTAAAAACCTTTCCACTGAATCACTCTATCTATTAAACCAAACCGCATCAAAATCCGTTGCGTAGTTTTAAAGATCTAAGCATACATAGGGACAGAGAAAGCGACTTTGTTTTATACTACACACATCAAAAGTGTCTAGGGATCAACATATATTTTTGCAATAACTTTTCTCCTGATTGATATTAATTAAAATTTTCTTTAAGGATTCATCAAATAAAGTGTTTTCGTTTGTCACAGTAACGATAAACCAAGTCACCTTTGCATTAATAAAGAAATTTGCCATTTTCCTAATAAAGGGATTTTTGACATTTGAACCACTAACATTAAAGTTCGAAAAAAAGACTGAAATAACAGTTTTCTTTAAAATTTTATTGGGTAACTTAAACAATTAATAATCCGTGTTTCTACCGCGAACACTAACAACACAAGAACATCGGTTTGGCATACTCAAAATGAGTTCATCCAAATCACGCTGTGGAATGGCCGCCCATGTTCGTTGCAACAACAAAAAAAGGTCTTCTTGCGACTGGATACCCTCCATATTCGGCAGAGCTCTTCTCTGTAGCATATCCCATGCATGCTCAATCGGGTTCAAGTCTGGCGACTGAGCAGGCCAGGGCAGGACATTGATGTTAGCTGCGGCGAGAGTCTGTCTTACAACTCTTGCGGTGTGCGGTCGTGCATTATCATGCATTAACTGAAATAAGGGACCGATTTGCACTTGTAGAGGAACGATGACGTCTGATACAATCGTCTCAGCATAAATTTGAGCGTTGAGGTTGCCTCTGATCCAAATCAACTCAGTTCTTCCGCCGATCCAAATACCCGCCCATACCATGATGGTTCCACCACTATAAGGATGGACTTCCTGGCAGGATTTTAATCGCTGTTGGCGTCCAGGGGTTCTCCAGTGTCGTATACGTCTTGTATCCGGTCTCATACCAAAACGAGACTCATCAGAAAAGCACACGAAACGCCATTGTTCTTCTGCCCAATTTCTGTGTTCAAGAGCCCATTGATATCGAATCCTACGATTGTGCATTGCTATAGGTGGTACCCGTAGCGGTCTTCGGGAATGAAGGTTCACTTCATGCAAGCGGTTTCTGACTGTTTGGTCGCTAATTAAGTTCCCTGAAGAGTGATGAAGCCGCACGGGTAACATCATGGCGGTTATTGTTGGAGCTCTTCGAGTTAAGATTTGAATGTATCGGTCTTGTCTCCGTGTGGTGCAGCGATACCGTCCTCCATGGCGCTCAGCCACGGTACCAGTGCTTCGGTAACGTGTCCAAAGTCGACTGATAACACTCTGACTTGTATTCAGAGCTAAAGCCACAGTACGTTGCCGGGAACCAGCTTCTATCATTCCCACGGCTCTGAGCATTTCTTCCCTGCTTAAATGACGTCGCCGCTCCATAATAACGTTGGTTTTAATCAGTAGTAGGGAAACAGTAGCACTAATAATGTCTTCAATGCGTTGTATGTTTTTATAGGGAAAATATTGACAGCTGATTTTGATCTTTTACTCGAATTTGATTCACAGATCCTGATTCAAATTATGAAATGCACCAAAAAGGATCCATATAAATTTATAAAATCATAAATTTATTACAAAGCCACATCTCAATCTCAAGAAATCCGCATAAAAATGCTTGATCCCTAGACACTTTTGATGTGTGTATTTAGTGTATTATTTACTTAACTTAAATAAAATAGAGGCACATTTTCAACAAAATGATGATTAGGATCGATTTGTATGAAAATTAGACTTGATCGAAACTTGCTAAACATTCTTTCAGTCGGGCTATTTTAAATAATTCTATCATCAACTATAGCCTAACCCTTGTATATTTATAGCCAATATCCGGTCTATCATAAGCTTCTGTTTAAATGATTATTTGACTAAAAATTTTTATAATTCCCAACACATGTTGCGAAACATCTACTCAATAAAACTATGAATATAATGACGGATAATATACATAAAGCTGTATGTTATCTTAGTTTAAAATATTTTAAACAGGAGATTCTCATATAAAACGCTTAGACTCTTTTGTAGGTAGGATACTTACTCTATTATAGGAATTTTGAAAACTTAGCTCCTTATTGGAATAAATAGGATGAAAGCTTGGTCACACTGATCTATTTTAGCTGCGTGTGTAACATCTAAGAAGCTCAAAAGTTCAAAATGTTAAGGAGGTCAGACATCTATGCAAACACTTGGCATTTTAATTTTATTCACATATTTGAAGTAATTCCATTAGTATCGACTTCGTACTTATTTTAGCTAATAACATTGCTGTAAAACACATTAATAAAAACATGTAAAAACACTTTGAGCATCCATTATACTACTATAATTAAAACAGGAAATATTATTGAACCAAACTTTCCTACATAAACATGCTAAAACAGAGGATTATCGTTGCCCTTTGTTTAATTCACGCCAATTAAGCCAAGATTAACATAATTCAGAGCATATTCTCCGTTGTAATTCTCCATACATTATGAGATACCGACTTATGTACTATGTATGGTATATGTATGTGTGTGCATGAAATGCGTATGCACGATCGTATCGAATTAGCATTAATGTGCATTGAAATTTTATGTCTCAATTCACGAGTTGCATTTTACGAGTGCATGCTCTTTCAGCGGGAGCGTCTACAGTTTTATAGACAACGTTAATTTCAAATTACACGAATATATTTTAAGAACAATTGGCTTATTCAATATCAAAAACTTTGTACTATGTTAATTGAGGGTTATTTATGTATGTAGATGTACATACTAGTTTGAGGTTACCAACACCCGTTGGACAAGCGGAGATTACGTCTATTCTTCCTGTTAGATGCTAATATTATCAGTGAGAGAAATGCCTTTGCACTACCGTAGATATTACAGGCGGAATATTGTCTTAAAGTGAGTTATGTTCCTCGTTCCGGGAACTAACTTTTAAAAAAAGATATTTTTTATTACAATTATAGGTCTTTATTAATTCGATGTTGCTTATAGACTAAAAATTAATTATTACAAATAATACTATTGTTGAATAAAATGAATACAATGCAAATGCAGAAGTTGCAAAGTAGAAATGCTGCGTCAGCGATGGGCCGGCACTGGTGACGTCGTAACTAGTGACAAACTAATTTTCCAATTTGTCACTGCGTTGATCCAGTTTTATCATATTGCTGTAAATAAACTAAATCGACCCTGAATTATTTGTAAAATTCGTAGTGACAAAGAGATGAGACTGAGATGTAAGAGTTCAATAACTTGAAGTTCAAGCCAATTTTCCTAAACACATTGTTTCTCCAACAGGTATGGTTCCAGAACCGTCGCGCCAAGTGGCGTAAGAAGGAGCATACGAAGAAGGGTCCCGGCCGACCAGCTCATAACGCGCACCCTCAGTCCTGCTCCGGGGAGCCCATACCGCCGCACGAGCTCAGAGCGCGCGAGAGGTGAGGCATTTACATAATGGAGACGCAACTTTAGAATTTTTGAAGGGAATTTTTAACAGATACTTATGATATTAAGATAGTCAAAATACAAGAAGTTTTGCCATTAGCATTTTTTGTTCTGTAGAATTTCATTTTATATTTTTCAATTATTACGATTAAAGTTTAATAAGATTTTCATTGAAAGATACCTAAATACAACAAAGACTATAATATGTACTCAAGAGTAAAAAGTACTTAGGTTATGATCTGAAAATGTTCTTTTAAAACCCTTCTTTGTTTTCCCAACGCAACCAATCGAGCTGTAATTAGGTCCTATACTTATTATGCCCTATGATTTTATCAACAGGGCGAGAAGAAGAAAGAAGCTGGCCAAAGCCCTTGACCGCCAAGCGAGGAAACTTCGAGCCAAGGGAATCGCTGTTGACCTTGAGGCTTTGAAGGCGGAATATTTAGCGCAGCATAGGAACAGTGGCCTTTACTCCGACTCAGATGGAGATGGAGAAGGGGAAGATAGCATGATCGATGTGGTTGGAGGCGATTCCTGCCATGATTCAGGTCCCGAAGACTTCTCCATAACTGGAAGGCTTCGGGCACCTTCTCGAGGAGACGGCATCAACAACTCAGACAGTTCCACGTCTGATGCACATTCCGGCAGACACTTCAGCCCCACGCCAGACCCTCAAACTTCCTTCTTCCAGCAATTTGGAGCAGGCAATGGAAGCTTCGAGAAGTTTGACTTCGATTCGGGAAGAGCTGTGTCTTTGGACTTGAGTGGGGGCGGGACCGCTACCGAACAAGATCTCTCGAAGAATGGTGGTGCGAGAAAACATAATCCTTTCAGTATAGAGTCGTTGCTTAATACGTGAAAATGACTGTTGTGAGGCTCCTAACGTGTACCAGTGACTTAAGGCATTTCGTCCGATGTTCCTTTGCTTTAACTTATTAAGCTTAAAGACTTAACACATTACTACATATCCTGTGTGAATAATAGATATAAGTAGCGATGTATTATATAGTACGTACGTAGTTGTATATAATCATAGTCGGTCTTCACGTTTATAATCTGACGTTTTTTCATTATTAAATTTCGGGGCAATAATTTTATATTTGTTGTTAATATGGTATTTTAGTTTGTGAACAGATTTTATTGTTGTATAGTCATATCAATATTTATATAATTGACAATTTAATGGTAGAGGCTTAATATAATGTTTTTTGTATATAAATAGAGCACGAATAATTTTAAATATTATTTATATCAACGCAAATGTATCGACTCGCTGCGACGAAAGTGTTATAAGTGCAATTTGCGCAAAAACTAAAACAGAATAATTTTACTAATCAAAACTTTACGTCATTGATATCATATTGATTTCTGCGAATAATTTTATCAATTACAAGTTGATGAGTCCAGAATCTCTTAGAATTAATTAAACCATTTTGTCTCGTCTCAATTGCCACGCGTCACATTGTTACTTAACGCTTAACTTTGTATCATTAAGCTGATTAAAAGGAGTCTAAGTAATTGCTCACCAGTTAAGATAATTAAGTTGTACATTTCCACTTTAAAATGATTAATTACATATCTACTTAAACCCGCGTTCAATGTATAACATTATCAGCAGTATTGTTTTACGATAATTTCAGTTGAGCTCTATCGCTACTAGTGAGCAGACGTGTTACTGGTCCGCGCGCAGTATTTTTGAGTGTCTTTCTCTGATTGGTTCAGTGATTGTTTTCGGTCCCTCTCGTTTCTTCCTTAAAGTTTTAAGTGCGTAACTCCGCCTAGTGGGCGTTCCAGAGCGGGATAACCATATTTTTGTTGACTGGAGTTGTGCTGTCTCGGTGGGGATTGAACCGGCGCCTGCGTCGAGCCGAGCACTTTGGCCGAGCGCTCTTACCGTTGTGCCACGGAGACGGTGCGACATAGAGTCGAAATTAGCAAAGGCCTCTTAGAGAAATTCGACGTAGAATATGGCGAAGTTCGGTTGTTGCCAATCAACGGAGGTTGACAGTTCGGGATATATTGTATGTAAAGCTTGCAAAATTTATTTTCACTGCCAATGTATCTTATCAGATAATAAGAAAAAAAGTCTAACTAAAGAATTTAAAGCATCTTGGTTATGCCCCAGTTGCCAGTCTAAAACTAGACGACCGAAAACGGACTCCACCCCAATTCGCTCATCCAATTTAAGGGAAATTAAGGATAGCAATGATAAATCACCACCACCTTCATCGAGTATTCCTTCAATTGAAATCGATAGTGGAAAAAGCACCTCTCCATCATCGACGGCTTACGGCAAGATGGACCTCGCAGATATTATCAAAACTGAGGTTAACAAAATGAAAGATGAGTTATGCTGTACCTTTAAAAAAATATTTTCTACCGAAATTTCGTCTCTACGACAAGAACTATTAGAGATAAAATCTTCAATGGAATTTATTAGTAAGGAGTATGATAGTTTGAAGACTAAAATGGATAAAATTGAGGCAAAATCTAGACGTTTTGACGGAGTTGTTGTTGTGATGGAAGATATGAAGAAGGAATTTAATCAGCTGGTAAAGGATAACAACGTGCGAGAACAATGGGCGCGACGATCTAATATTGAGATACTTGGAGTTCCAGAAAAAAAAGGAGAAAATCTTTTAAATATAATAAATAACCTTGCTGAAAAATCTAAATTTGATTTAATGCCTACAGACATCGATTTTGTTACTCGTGTGGCACCGTCAGTTACACACACCGGTGACAGGAGCAAACCTAAACCTATTGTGGTGCGGTTGTTATCTCGTTACAGAAAGGACGATTTCCTAGTTGGTCTTAGAAAACTCGGCAAGTTGAAATCGACGGATATTGGTTTTTCTGGTAGAGAACTTCCGATTTATTTTAATGACCACCTTACCAAGTGCAATAAGTCTCTCCTGCAGCAAGTAAAAAATCTATCTAAGGATAAGAACTATAAATACGTCTGGGTTAAGAACTGCACTATCATGGCTCGCATGTCTGACATTAGTCCAGTTTTGCATATTGCTTCTGAAGACGATCTAAAAAAAATCGTGTAATAAGTGTTATCCAATTATTGGTTGATCTTGCTCATAATTGTTACATGGCTTCTCACAATTGTTACTGTATTTGCTTAATTAGTTTTGTTATGAATTTTCAACTTAGAAATATATTTAAATGGCTGTGCTTTATAATTTGTGTATCGCTATCGGGCTTTGTGCTTTACTCTATAATTATTGTTTTGCTTGGTGTCCAGGTATGTTTACAATTATTTTTATTTTTTACTCTACATTATAATTATGGATATAGTCTTCATTTGCAGTGGATACGGTAGGCAAGTTTAGCTTTTATTATCAAAATGTCAGAGGGCTGCGGACTAAAACAGTTGACTTCTTTAGAGGTATATCTCGAGTTGATTATAATATGGTTTGTCTTAGTGAGACTTGGCTTCTACCGGGTATATATGATTCAGAGCTCTTTGATGACAGATATAATGTTTACAGATGTGACAGAAATTATGAATTACGCGGTAATAAATTAGGTGGGGGTGTGCTTATCGCGGTCCATCGTAATTTGTCTGTGTTAACCGCAACTTCTATAATAAATGAAACTGCTGAAATTATTGAAGTGGTTGTGGAACTAACTCATGGCAAAAGACTCAGAATTTATTGTTGTTATTTTCCACACTGCTCGGAGCACTATGACTCGATTAGTAGCTTTTTTGATCATGTCTTACAAACTTATGTTGATCATCCAGATGATAATTTCATGATTTCTGGTGATTTTAATATGTCTAAAGGTCTCTGGGATTGCTCTAGTAAAATTCCTAAATTAATTAATCCTAATGATGACCTCTTACTGTCTGAGCTTGACAAGTTTCTAGCGATTACTAATTTTTCACAGCTAAATTATGTTTTTAATCATAACCAAAGGCTGCTTGATTTAATAATAAGTAACCTTCACTGCAATGTATCTAGAGCTCCAACTCCATTACTAGCCGAAGATTCCCACCACCCTGCTTTATCATTATTGACATTGGAGCTTATATTCAAATCTATTAGACCCTCTCCCCGCACAGTACGCTTATTTCAAGCAGCTGATCATGAAGCTATTAGAAGGGCTATAGCAGGAATTGATTGGATCTCTACATTAAATCATAGTGACATTGACGAGTCAACCGCTACATTTTATAAAATTATAAATAAAATAATTAACGATTATGTACCCAATAAAAATATAAATAAATGTTTTAAGTATCCTAAATGGTATACGATACCACTTATAAAAATTATAAAAGAAAAACTTAAATTTCATTCTAAGTGGAAAATCTATAACAGACAAAGCGATTATAATTCTTTCCAAAAATTGCGTGATAGGGAAAAGCTGGTTGAACATGAATGTTACCAATATTATATTAAAAATGTTGAATCCAAAGTTAATACAGATTGTAAACATTTTTGGTCATTTATTAAATCTAAAAAGAAATCAGGTGACATCCCGGATTCTATGATATATAACAATAGCCAGAGCTCAGACGCTACGACCATTTGTGACATGTTCAATACTTTTTTTCAGTCAGTTTTCGTTTCTTCTACGGATCCATCGTGTAATCATGATTGTATGAGTAATAATACAAACTCAATTTTGACCTCCATTGAATTGACATCTTCAATTATCAAAAAATATTTAAAAGGGCTTAATATCAATAAGGGGTGTGGTCCGGATGGTTTACCAGCGACTTTCCTCAAACAATATTACTTAGAACTAAGCATTCCTATTACCATTTTATTTAATCGATCCTTGAGTACTGGTAAAATGCCTTACGTCTGGAAACAGTCATATATTGTACCAGTTTTTAAGTCGGGAGACAAACACGACATTAGGAATTATAGACCTATCTCTAAATTAAATATAATTGCGAAAATGTTCGAGAAAATTATTTACGACACAATGTTTCCCGTATTACGTCCTTTTATAATAAATGAACAACATGGGTTTGTCAATAAACGTTCCACCGAAACAAATCTTTGTGAGTTTTTACATTTTGTGTCTAATGCCATGGATCAGGGGTCTCAGATGGATGTTATTTATACGGACTTTTCTAAAGCTTTCGATAAAGTATCGCATTCATTATTAATTCGTAAACTCTACCAGATCGGAATACATGGTGATCTTTTAAGATGGCTGGAATCTTACCTCCTAAATCGTAGCCAAGCTGTTACTGTTAAAGGTCACTGTTCCTCTTTTATCCCGATAACTTCCGGTGTTCCTCAGGGGTCGCATATCGGGCCATTGATGTTTATAATTATGATTAACGATGTCCTTTGTAACTTTAAACATGCAAACTGCTTAATTTACGCGGACGATACAAAGGTTTTCATTAAAATAAATTCTTTAGCCGATTGCTTTCTTCTGCAGAGTGATCTAAATAATTTATATAACTATTGTCATTCCAACTCTCTACTGTTAAACGCCAATAAATGTAATGTGATTACGTTCAGTAGAAAACCTCATCCTATTATTTTTGATTATAAATTCGATGTAACTACGATAACTAGAGTTAACCACGTTCGAGATTTGGGGGTACTGCTGGATCATAAACTAACATTCAAGTTACATTTTAATCATATTACTTGTAAAGCCTATCGAATGCTTGGTTTTATTTTAAGAGCTTCTAAAGAATTTGTGTATCCTCACACCTTAATACTTCTGTATAATAGTTTTGTTAGATCAATACTCGAATATGCCTCTACCGTCTGGAACCCTAACTATAAAATTCATATAAATGATATAGAAAGAATTCAAAATAAATTTTTAAAACACTTCAGATATAGATTTCCTCATGCTAGTGTCGAGTCCCTTACTAGTCTGGAAGTCCGTCGTATAGTTAAAGATCAAATGTTTCTCTTTAAGATAATTAACAATTGTATTGATTCACCTACATTACTCGGTAATATATATTTACACTGCCCTCGTTCATCCGCTCGTAAGTGTAAACAATTCTGGACACCAGTTTCTCATACCAACTATAATAAATTTATGTTCTTAAACAGATCCTGTGACACGTACAATAAATTGTTCACTGATATTGATATCTTTAACAACCATTTAAAATCGTACCATAATCAGATTAGATCTAGCATAGCCATTAGAACTAAAAATTTAAATAATTAATTTTAAAACTCAACAAACAGCCTTTTTGCCATTTCTTTTTGTCTCAGATCTTTTGTTATTGTTTTTTTACGTATTTTTAATAGATACTTTTAATGTTATAATTTACTATTTTAATTTAATTTTGTATTTTTGTCGCACTCTCTTTGTTCACTAGTGTTTATATGTATAATGTAACAGTGGAAACTTCACTGGTTAAAGTGTTAGCTTAAGTACATTATTAATTGTTAAATATAGTACTGTTTGTTTCCCAAATAAAATAAAATAAAAAAATAAAAATAATTAGATTGAACGAACAAGTTTTTTTTATTTGATATTGAATAAAAAAGCTTAGAAGTTGCAAGTCTAATTATTGATACAAATACGTTTGCATTAAAAGTGTAATTGCAGTTGCTTTATTAACATTATTAATCTATTATTTTTTCAAATAGCAGATGCTTTAAAAACGAATTATTGATCTCTATGCAAGTCTTTTCTTCTTAAAATTATTTATTTAATATAAAATAAAGACAATTGCATAACATTGCACTAAAAAAATGCAATTATGAAGAAGAGTGAGTGAAGGAGTGATGGAAGACGATCGGGTACTTACCTAATTAATTATGCTTAAAACATTGACAAAAATAATTAACAATTGCAAATCATGTTCTATTTTTAAACATGAAATTGAAATTATGTTCTATTTTCAAATTGATATTTAACAGCCTGCAAGCTAATTAATACGCAGCTGTATTTTTTCATAACATTCTTTCGTTAAAGTTTTTATAGCATATGACTTCAATTTGATCACCAGTCATCGAATAAATCGTTTTTTGAGTGACATTGAGTGATTAATTGTCCACATCTTGATGAAAAATATACATATTGACATAAATTAATGTCGTTGTAACGAATAAGTGGAAAATTTTCAAACTAAATGTAATGTTTTTTTAAACGATACATTATCATCTTTTACAAGTAATGCCATAAATGTATCGTTATATGATAAGTAAAATACATTAACTGTCTTTTAAATTTTTCACTATAGATACAAACGCTCGCTTCCATAGAGAAAACCATATCATCCCTGTAACTCTCTTTTGATCGACCCAAAAGAAAAAAAAACTATTCCAATTGCAAAATTACTATGGAATTATTTACTTACATTTATCTATGGAATAATAACTTGGTTAAATAAATATACCAATTTATGAAATAACCACTTATACCTAACAAATATAAAAATAATAATAAAATGTACGTCTAATGCAAACGGACCGATAACGCAGTCCAATTAACGAAACAAAATGGCTGCCTTGCTTTATTGGCATTTTTACTTACTCGTACAATTCGCATATAAGTGTGACTCTATGCGATTTTCATGTTTATTACAAGGGAATAAAGTGGTTGTGGTTAGCGCAAGTAACAATGTGCAACGCGATTGGCCACAGAGGCATTGTCTCGAATCGCTCGTACGTGAAATTGTATGAAATTGTCCTTCATTTATTTGTATTTCATATGAGCTATTAAGGATCTAACTTGGGTTATAAAGTTTCAAATCACTAATGCCAATCAATGTGTTATGGAATCTACATTTGAAAAAAGAACTATTTTATTTATTCGAAATTAAAAGAAAACTACCGCGAACTAACTACAGTAGAACTCCAATTATCCGAACTCCGACTATCCGAATCGCCGATTATCCGAATCACAAAAAATTGTCCAAAAAAAGTCTAAGTGCGCTATTATTCTTCCCCCCGCGAAGCCAGTGTTTGCGCGTCAAGTCTTGACTTGACTTGTCTTAACTTGCCGTTGTGCCTACACTGACTTCCCCCCGCGAAGTCAGTGTAGGCACAACGACAAGTTAAGACAAGTTCCGGCGCATTGCAGTCACGGCGCACCTGTCATTGTTTGTTTTGATTAGCCAGTGTGCTATTGACCTTGCTCGAGGACGCTATTCTTTCGCTACGGCTTACTTTTGTTTGTGCGTGTACAATACTGTATTGTTTTTATACCATGGCTTCGAAAAGAAAACGTGTTGTGCTATCGTTAGCGGACAAACTGAAAATTATAGAGCAACTCGATAAAGGTGTAACGGGTAAGAAGTTGTCTGAGATTTATGGTGTTGGACAAGCAACAATTTCTGACATTAAAAACAGTAAGTCAACACTTTTAAACTTTGTTTCGGTGCTTGAAAATGAAGATGGAAGTTCCTCCAGGAAAACAATGAAGACAGCAACCAACAAAAATTTGGAAGATGCCGTGTTTAAATGGTTTTTGCAGCAACGTTCTATGGGAAATCCGATTTCAGTCCAATTTTCAGGTTGTACAGAAGTAAGTGCTGAAGATGTAGGAGAGTGGATGGCTTGTGACACGTCTGACTCTGGTTTTCAAATTCTCAATGACGATGAAATTGTTGTAAGTGTGAGAGAAGATGTTGAAGTGGAAGTGGAAGAAGAACTTTCTGCTGATGTTGAAGTAGACGCTGGACCATCAGCTAGTGAAGCATTTGCCGGCCTCGAGACTGCTTTGAAGTGGATGGAGCGTCAGCCCGAGTGTGACCACTTGCAACTGCTCACCGTCAAGCGAATGCGTGACCTGGCTACCCGAAAACGGTTGAAGACCGCAAAACAGCTTACATTAACGGAGATGTTTAAAAAACAATGATTTTTATTTCTAAACTTGTACATAAGTACATTTTATTTATATTTAAAACATGTGAAAATTTCATGATTCTTTCATTTAATTCAATAAAAAAAAAATAGTGCAATATCAAAACGTAGCTTTTACTCTCTCCAATGGCAATATTTTTTAAAAAAAAATCCGATTATCCGAATATTTGATTATCCGAATGGGTCCCGGTCCCCATTAATTCGGATAATTGGAGTTCTACTGTAGTTGGAAACAATTGCATTCCAAATTCAAATTTGAATGTGCTTCCGATGAATTACTTTTCCGAACATATTTTTTATTAATTTTAATTATCTAATTAATTTATGGAGTAACTTAAAACAAAATGGACTTTATTTAAATAATTATTTTTTTATATTTATTGTTTTATAATTAAGATCTCATTAGGCACGATTAGCGATTGAATTTATATTAAAAAGAGGTTTTAATATGTTTTTTCGTCAACGTTAGGTATATTAAGAACGACCAAAATTGTATAGTTGTTAGTTATACAGTTTTTCTTGTAGGAGTTAAAATATTAACTCATAAGTAGGTATTGTTACCTAAATATCAAAATGAAGAAATAATATCAATAACTTACGTAATCCCGTGTATTTTATAGCGTTTAATGGATGATTAATCTCAAAATTTTAACTTAACTATTGTTCATCAAATAACTGCTGTCAATAATGTGAAATAATTTGATTTGTCTCTATTACCAACCACATTGTATTTCTACCATCTTGATTTCTACAAATAATCCTGAAATAACTTAATTATTGTACTGCATTCAATAAGGAAACCAGCTTATTGATCCATTATAATTAATTTGTGATGAACCTAATATGAAATAATAATTTTATATGAAACCAATGTAAAACAACAAAATCTCTGTATATTTATAAGATACTGCGTCCTGCGCGTTGCAATCCGTTGCGTAGTTTAAAAGATCTAAACGCACATACAGCGGGACAGATGGGCCGAAAGCATGCGGGAAGTGAATTTGTTGTTTTTTTTTTTCATACTTACTATGTAAAGAGGTTGTACTTATGTTAAACTCTTTTTTTCAAAAATCTCTGTTTATTTATAAGTTAACAACTGTATTATATCTATGTACTATGATCTGTGTAAAATCCGTGCAAACATCAGCTAATTATAAACGAATAGATATAAAAAAATAATTATAAATTTCGTAGTCTGAAATGAAATAATTTAGGTACAAACATAATTAATAATTATAAGTTTAATATTTATAGAAGAACGAGAGGTGATACGGTTAATTGTAAATTATAATAATTTGTAATTTAAGATGTAAAAAAGTACGTTATGTGAGTAATTTATTGAATCAAAATATTACACTTATAAAACACAATTAATAAGACTATTTATTTATTCAGTACCTAGATCTTAAAGGTTTAAGTTGGTAGCCGACTGCAGACAGTAGCCGTCTGTTGCTCGACGACGCGAAGCTAGCTTCATGTCGCCCACTACGAATGTAATTTCATAGAAATACTTACATAGAAACCAGTAGTGGCGCGGCAACGTGTGGTCTGGTGCTGCAGTCTGCAGTCGGCTACCAATTTATACTTTAATCATCATCCCAGCTGCAATTTGACGTTCACTGATGAACATAGGTCTTCCCTATCGACATCCACAACGAGTTCACACGTTACGTCTATTTGCTTAATTTAATACTGTCAAATGACAATTCTGTAAAAATTTGAAATTCGAATTTAAGAATGAACAAATCAAGAAGTCTCGTACACCGTCATATTTACCTAACTTTCATAACGCTAGTTTTTCACATTATCCTTAGTGCAGCTAGTGTGCGTGTAGGGGGTTGACTTGACAGCATAATATCAGACAATGCAGCGTTATGAAAATCATTTCTGCTAAGTACGTACTCCGCAGTGTAGTGACTGTCTGTTTTTGTCTTTAAAAATTGACTAATATCTCTTCCAAGGTCTTCTTATTTCTAAGGACTTCATGGTATCGCCTTCAAAATAAGGCTCTGCGTCAACGTGACACTGCGTAGTTTGCGATAGATTAAAAGGTATCACTATCTCTCTATAAAGTCCAATTGAAGACAACATGTCTAATGCCTTATATAACTGAAGAGTTTGTTTGGTTGAACGCGCTAATCTCAGGAACTACTGGTCCGATTTGAAAAATGATTTCGGTGTTATATAGCCTATTTATCAAGGAACGCTATTGGCTATCCCCGTATTACCATGGCAACGGGAACTACGGGAGTAAAACCGCGAGGCGCTGCTAGTTCAACTATAAAACTGCATTGAGTGTGTAAGTGCGAAACACATTTATCGAAACCAACGAAAGCTACATTAAACATAACCTTTTTCGTCGCAATACTTTCACGGTGCTAAAATATCTGCATGACTAATGCGGTTGCAGACGGACAGACCACGATAATAATTTTAAATGTGCCTAAATTACCCGGTGGTGTTTGCAACAGGCCCGGTTCTCTTTGACAGTCGATAGCCGTGTAATGTCCAATGAAATGGTTCGTCACACAGCGCAAATGTAACGCACGCATTACTTTTTATTCCAAATATAACTTAACCGCGACTAAAACGAGGGTAAATTAAAAAGAATTTGTTAAATATTTTTCCGTCCGTGGTCACAGACTTCTGTGTTGTTTGTGGAACATGTGCGATGTTGATATTCGCCCTTGGACAACACATTTACCACAACGTAGACGATAACAAGATATTTAAATAATTGGAATAGAGAAGGGGGTTGGACTCTGGACCTCTTGCTCACAATGCAAAAAGCTGTGCCTGAGATACTAGGTACTTCAAACTGATATTCTGTGAGAGTACTTCAACTTTTCTGATCATGCCAGCTGTTCTCGAATTGTGTTTATTACAATTTTGGTCTTCTATAACTAACGTAAGTAAACGTCTGTATCATGTAATTATTTTTTAAAATCTTACCAAAACCAATCTTAGAATTTAAATAACTACATTATATGTATATAGGTATATTTTACATTTTTAAGGTAAGTATTATCAGTAATTTTATTTTATTAATTACTAGCTGTGCCCCGCGGTTTCTCCCGCGTAGTTCCCGATCCCGTGGGAATTTTGGGATAGCCCATGTCCTTTCCCGGACCATAAGCTACCCCTGTACCAAATTTCAAGTCAATCGGTTCAGTAGTTTAGCCGTAAAAAGGTAACAGACAGACAGACAGACAGATAGAGTTACTTTCGCATTTATAATATTAGTTAGGATTTCAATCACACATCGTTCAAATATTTAAAGTTATTTACAACTACATAACTATATAATTTTGATACTAACTGTTCATCAATAATCGAGGTCGTAGCGAATCGTTAATAACACATCTTGATACACATTCAGAACTAGAAACCAAATAAAACCATCTGATCGCTGTTTATTGATTTATTTATTAGTTTTAAAGCGGAACTTACAAATATGAAGGTTATTCTAGTTCTATATTTAAAACTGTAACAAGTCGACATCTGTTCTTTTTTGGTTTGAAAAATACAATTAATATATTTTAATTTCATAACGAACTTAATAAATCATTCTTCTTCTTCTTTCGTGTCAATGGCCACAAAAGGCTAAATCTATACTTAACTAAATATTCCCGGATATGGATAGGATATGTCCCACTAACTGTCGTGCCCGCTGTGCCCTTACACCTGCACTCAAGAAGACCTGATGAAGGCAACTAGCGCTGGTATAGGTGTAGCTGGATTTTGGTCCGGGAATAAATTATTTATTTAATAACTATTTCAAACTATGTAGCTACGAATATAAAAACATGACTATGTATATCGAAAAACAACTTGGGTACATTCGCATTTACAAAATTAGTTACAACTACAAAAACCTTTCAATACAAAAATAAATCCGGGTTCAAGTCCTGGCCGAGGCGAAATTTTTTATGTATTCCCGTTGTCCCCACCAAATCTGGTCCCATCAGTAGGGCCAACGGGAATTCAAAATTTGAATGCATTTCTCAAAACCTTTTTGGTTTATAGATGCTAACTAAGTATTTAAATGTTTTGTAAGATTTTTTATAGATAACTAGCTGCGCCCCGCGGTTTCACACGCGTAGTTCCCGTTCCCGTTCTCGTAGGAATTTCGGGATGAAAAATAGATGTTGGCCGATTCTCAGACCTACTGAATATGCTCACAAAATTTCATGAGAATCGGTCAAGCCGTTTCGGAGGAGTATGGCAACGAAAACTGTGACACGAGAATTTTATATATTAGATAAATAAAAAAAGGCATGAAAAAAAATTTTCTAACACTCCAAAAACCAAATTCAAATTTCTCACGAGAGTACACCATAAACACACATCAATATAATTACACATATGTATATAATAACAAAGCTAATTAAGGTTCAAAGCGCACTTTCACGAGCGCAATCAATCTCCTTGTGAATAATGGTGAGCTCTAGTTATTTCGGTGTGAAGAACATCATCATTCCATCTTCTGTTATTACGAGATGATTGTTATTTCCAACTACCAGCGCCACGCGGTTTTACCCGCGTAGTTCCCGCTTCCGTGAAAATGCAGGGATAAAATTATACTAAAACAATTATTCTTGAATCACTCTATTAAAAAAACCGCTTCAAAATCAGTTGCGTAGTTTTAAAGATTTAAGCATAAGTAAGCATAAAGACGAACAGACAGCGACAGCGATTTTGTTTTATACTTTGTAATGATGATAGTAACATGTTCTGTTAGCTAATGTTTCTATTACGAACAGGTATTTGTTATTTTGACGACCTCGATGGCAGAGTGGTCACAATGCCGGCCTGCTATCCGTAAAGTTGCGAGCTCGATTCGGGTGAATATTTGTGTAAACCAGAAATGCTTATCTCGGTCTGGATGTGTGTGAATGAGTGTGTGCGTAGTTTCTGATACCCTAGATACAAGCTCTGTTTAGTTCAGTTACTATAATGAGATGATGGAGTGAATGATTATGTTATGTTATTTTAAAGTGCGCTACAAATTCAAAAGAGGCTGTGTTTATAACACATACTAGCTGTACACCTCGAGATTAAAATGCACGGCTTCGACTCGTAGTAGATATGTTTTGTCTTTACTTATCTAGATATGCCCCGATTAATTTGCTGCGTACTCAATCCTGATCTCATAGGATAAAAAGTATCCTTTATGTAAATCCAATAAGACCTGCAATAGTAAAATGAATCTTAAATAGTAGTTCCCTAGATACTAATTTCGAACTTAGGGGTCAGTTACTATAATAAGATGATGTAGTGAATGATTATGTTATAAATAAATTAAAAACTGTAAGGGCCTATTTCACAATCTTCAAATAACGTTCCGAGTAGTTACTCACATGTGTTGTCTTTGTCACTTGATATAAAGTAAGAAAGAGACAAAACTAACTTTACTTGGAGAGTAACTCTACTTGAAGCTCGTGAAATAGGCCCTAAGTATCAGGAGATTTGCCAGTTATTTCTTTTACTAGTTTATCTCTTGTAAGTTCAGCAGTTAAACTACAAAAAATATATGTAAATGCTACAATATCATTAAACAAAATGAAATACGGATGGTGAGATGAAAATGATAAAATAAAACAACTAACCCAAAATAATATCATAGCCAGATCTCGTTATTACATCTTATTTACATATTTCACATTATATGTTCACATCTTTCTGTTAATTACAATTTACTATGTTATTAACGTGTACAATTATTTTTAATTTCTTCATTTCGGGCCCGTTAAATCTTTGGACCGTAAAATAAATAGAAAAATGAACTTATTTGTTAATACCTAATATTAGGTACAGTAGCGTAAGGTATGTATTAAAGTACTGTTGGGTACAAAAGTCATTTAAAAGTTACTATTTATTCGATTTTAAAATCAATCAAATAGTTGTTGATAGAGAGTTTGGCACTGAAACATTACTTTAGTTAAATAATATAATATAATATTTACAATCTTTAAGTAAAAACTTACTTATTTATATATAATATTAAAAAACTGCAGAGTTTGTTTTTTTGTTGAACACACTAATCTTACGAACTGGTACAGCTACCACTCAGTATAAATTCTTCATATACAGCTCATATACCCGTAATATAAAACGGCACAATTAAAACTTAATGTACCTAAATAAATATGTGCTAAAAAGTAATTAAGCTAATATTCTACTCATTTTCTTGTATCCAATTCAAATACTACAACACTTTTTACATCGGACGGTACCTAGGCCTCATGAATTACAATATAATTACAGTCTATGCAAATGAACGCGTTCACTTCCAAATGATTCAATTCAAAGTCGGCAAGTTTTCATTTAATACTGCTATCGGTGAACATTAATCTTCAAACAAGTTGGGGTGGCCAATTAATATTACTTTATTTAGAAGGTAATGTCTTAATTTAATTCTTGTAGTTCGTAGTGTTTTTCTATTTATAATTTGTTTGTTTTTTTTTTATATTTTTTTGTGAGGAGGTTGTTTTAGATTTGGGTTGAACTTTTTTTGACTTTATACTCGTAGTGTTAGTATGGAATTCTATTCTAAAGATGTATACGAAACTTAAAAGAGCACGTGAAGACTTGTCTAGTATATAATAAACTAATTTATGAAACTATTAAAGTATTTTAGGAAAACATATCTCGTAAGACTTATGAAGTAACGAGACACTAGATGTTAGTGCGGATATGTATTTTATTAGTTCTCATGATTTATAAATACAGAATGTAAGTCTAAAGTCAACAAAGAAACAATCGATTTGTGCCTAAAATACAGTAAAAAACTATTTAAAATCTTCCTACTCAGCTAAAACACATTTAAATAAAAGTACAATTCCACAAAATCCATATTTGGAACGACGTAACAATTCGTGCGTTCATTAAAAACATTGATTAAACCATTACACGAATACTAATAACCAGATATTAAAACATAAATAGAAACATTATTACGGAGGCATCACGCCCAAATGCGCCATTAAATCCAACTTTTCGTTTTTCCTAATGTTTCTAACGCTTACCATTTCTAAATCTGATAAGGAGAAGTTCACATCGCAGTGGAAAGCTGAAAGGGGCGATCCCGCAATTATAAAGGAATTAGCCCAAAATTGCGCCTTCAATGGGCACAAATTGATATAATAAAAAGTAGTATGGTTAACGCTGACGTTGCTCTAGTAGGGCTGTGCTGTGCGTTGTTTAGACAAATGTTACTTTTAACTTCTAAATTTTGACCAAAGTCCGTATATATTGTGAAAATCTATCTGTTTGTTGCATATTCACTGGAATTTGGAGAATTATAAAATAGAGATTTGAGACTATCGTTCTTGTCGCATTTTTTACCAAATTATTTAGGATATACGATAAACTTCTACGATTAATAAGAATTAGCAGGTGTAAACTACATGTCAAACTTTTAATGAACACTACCAAAATACTACCCACGCGCATTTGTCCAACAACTGTATTCAATAAACTAGCACATTGGCCGACGGACATTGCACGAAATTAATCAGTGAGCATAGAATCTTTTAAATCGTATCTTATATAATGTTTCAAAATCATATCATACATGAAATAGATATCAGCCGAAATTTTATGATTAGGTACTCATTAAAATTCATCGTATATTGGTCCTATAGGCAAAAATCAGTATTTAAAAATCTAGCAAGTTCTCAAAGTCACTTTTAGCTACCTAATAAGTACAAACATTGTAGTTAGTGACAGCCCTATGCGCTGGTTAAGGTGTCGCTCAATAATTAAGTGATTACGTTAGGAACGCGTGTCCGTCGGTTTGGTGCGATTTGTATCAATGGCCGGGCCGGGCCAATCATTAGCATACCCGTCGAATTGCCGCTACACAACACTATACATTTATATATGTCAATCCATTTATAATATTATGTAACGTTTTTAATTTGACGTTTGCTTCCTTTGATTATAAGATATGAATATTAAAAGTCAGAGTTATTTTGGAATGGTTTCAGTGAATGAATATTTGGTTTTGTAATGTTTTTGTTTTAGATTGTTTCGTAATGCAATGTAGTTTAACTGATTTCTATTATTTCTTTATATAATTTAAACTAGACATAGTATATATAGTAAAGTTCAGTAAGATAATAGTTTAACTTATATCTAGCTAGGGTATCAAAATCTACGCACACTTAGATCAAGATACCGTGATCTCTTTAAAGATTTTCTTCAAAGATTTCAAACAAAGAAGTTGACTATAAGGGCTTATTATACCATCGCCAGATAACTTTTATTCGAGGAATAAAATTGACATTTGGTAGTTTTTGTAAGAAAGAAAAGTCAAAATATCAAAATTATTCGTCAAATAAAGTTAGGTATCTGACGATGGAAAAATCAGCCCTTGTTCATGGCACACGCAAGCTAAGATACCGTGACCTCTTTAAATATCTCGTCTTTCAAAAAAGTATTTGACTAAAACATAGGTTGTAAATGACTAAAAGGAACTTTCTAACACAAAAACAGAACAAAAATAAACAAATGTAAACCTAGGTGTTGCGTGTTGTCGTTCCTTGTTTACGCCAGAGACAAGTCTACATGTTTTCAAATCACTATTTAAATAACTACCTATACTAAACAAACCGATATTTAACATTTTCTAACAATAATTAGAGCGAAAACCTTACATGACGAAAAATGCACATGTCAAACTTATTTTCAGCAAGATATGTATTCATTAAAGCTATGTACTACTAAGGTGGCCATTGGCGAGTCAGTCGAACTGATCAGTCCAGACATAAAACTGAGGCGTCACTCCAAAAGTTTTAGGCCAACTAGATTTCTCCACTGGAATGGGGAATCGCTCCGGTGATGGACGACCATTTTTGGATGGACGCCAGTTCAACTGACCAGTTACACTGACTCGTCAATGGCCATCTTTATAATTCTTAGTTTACGTGTATATTATAATTCTAAGTTTAAACTACGCTTGTAGAAATATGTTATGTTGTACTTATGTTGTTGCGTTTATGTAAAGAAGTTCCTATGTTATTACTTGGGACTACTGTCAATGTAAGTTTTCAGCTTAGAAAGTCTTACTTTAGAAGATATTACTTATAGATATTAGTTTAGTTATGTCTTTGTTTAGTTCTGTGTTATTAATATAACTGTTTATGTTAATAAGTAAAATATAATAAGCAAGTATTCTTCAATATTTTTTAAATGTAGTCTACAATGTAGAGGATACACAAGTTCGTAGCTTCGTACAACAGCTTTATCTACATACATATGTACGTTCATAAAATATAATATTACCTATCTATGCTTAGATCTTTAAAACTCCGCAACGGATTTTGATGCGGTTTATTTTAATAGATAGAGTGATTCAGTGGAAAGGTTTTTAGCATAATTTTATCCCCATATTCCTACGGGAACGGGAACTACGCGGGTGAAACCGTGGGGCGCCGCTAGTATTCAATAAATCATAAAGAAATAATATATCAAAAACCACGCCTCTAAAAACGTCCATAAAATCATTAATTTTGTGACTTTATCGAGACATAAAAACTTTGGGAACTTCCAACTTAATTAACTTAACGGAAATTAAACGATAGTGAAAACATTTCAGTCATGAAAAATGTGTTGTTAGTAATTATTTTAAGCTGTACCCGTTGTTTTATCGCACACAATCAAATGGGGTAACTATTTTAATATATAATGTAGCGTTTATGTAGAAAATAAAGTTCTAAAAATATCCATTAGTATTTTTAGTTACAAAATAATCGTAGAATCTTGCCTGGAAACGAACAATGTTTTTGGTAGAGTAAGAGAGTTACCTATTTACTTATACTTACCAAAATAATAATATTTATTCCTGCTATTTGCATTTCTATATTTATTTTTTATTTGTGACTACTTTAAATGTTTATTGAACCAAATATATCGCACCACCAGGACACAAAATACAAAATTCTATAGTTACTTAATGCGATCAACATCGGAACGAATGTAAAAATAATTTCCAAGAAAATACATTGTAGGCTTTGAGAAAAATATTGAATATATCATCCAATACTTGTACAGTTTCTTAAAAATATACTTACTTCGTCTGTATATACATTATACACTTACGACGAATATTATTTTATACTTAAACTAGCTGTGCCCCGCGGTTTCTCTCGCGTAGTTCCCGTTCCCGTGGGAATTTCGGGATAAAAAGTATCCTATATCCTTTTCCTGGTTCTTAGCTACCTTCCCACTAATTTTCAGCCAAATCAGTTTAGCCGTTCTTGAGTTATAAATAGTGTAACTAACACGATTTTTTTTTTATTTTGTATAGATAACGTGGACAAAGCCGCAGGTGAAAAGCTACCCAAATATCAAGACATCAAAACCTTTATATTAATATTATTAGAAAAGAGGGTGGTGTTTGCAGTCATAAAAATAATGTGAAAATGTTCACAGAATGATTTATGTTAAATTCTATATGTATGTAGTTGTGTTATGTATGTGTTATCGCGGTCACGATCGCTCGAGTTAACGTGAAGCAATTTTTCACAATTTTCCGTACCTTCCAACAACGCTACCAGTTAAGGTGACCATAAATTCTAATAAAAATATTAGGAAAAATGTATCTCGACAGAATAATCTTGAGTCATAATTCTTATTCATGTTTTTTTTCTTTTGTTATGTATCTAGGTGTTATTTTATGTGTATTCTGTTGAAATTTGGTGACCAATGTAGAAGAGAGGAAGTCAGACATCCTAACTAATAATTTCGAAGAAGGTTCGATTCCCGGGCGAGGTAGACATAGATATGAGATCACAGTGTGAAATCCACTACTGTTTAACTCATGTATTTATGATTTTATGCATAGTTTGAATAAAAGCTTATAATCCTATTTTTAATAAAACAGTTTCTAATGAAACAGTTCTTAGTTATTTTTTTGCATGTACTTATAATAGGAGGCCAAAGTTTTTTATTTAAAAGTGAAATAAATTCACATAAATGATGGTTATTCTACAGATATTTTCTTAGCTATACAACCGATACGAATGATAAAGAACTACCAGTAGTTGAGTGTAAAATATTAGTTGTAAATAAATAAAATCGTTCGTTATAATATCGTCGTAATAAAATTATGTATAAGCCTCAACTTTATGTACAGAATTCATTTTCGTTTTAATTCCATTTTATAAGCTAACTGATTCTAACTGATAATGATGTTATGAAAATATTAAAATACTAGTCGTGTGGTTTTACTTGGGTGAATACTGTAACAGAATCCTTACTAATATTATAAATGCGAAAGTAACTCTGTCTGTCTGTTACCTTTTCACGGCTAAACTAACTGAACATTTGATTTATTACTGATTGACTTGAAATTATTTACAAGAGTAGCTTATGGTCCGGAAAAAGACATAGGCTGTTTTATCCCGAAATTCCCGCGGGATCGGGAACTATGCGGGTATCCTTGGGACGGAGCTGGTTATAAATAAACTGTAGTTTATATGAAACTTAGGCCTAACGCTAGTATCCTTATTTATTGTGCTAAGTAGTTTTCTTCTCCTTCTTCCAAACCTTTTTCCC
This sequence comes from Timandra comae, assembly GCA_958496195.1. Lineage (NCBI taxonomy): Eukaryota > Metazoa > Arthropoda > Insecta > Lepidoptera > Geometridae > Timandra > Timandra comae. The sequence continues at coordinate 8,328,022 of OY292363.1, read as the reverse complement.
ATGTCTGATAGGAGTCAGTTTTCAGTTTACCTACTTAGATTTGGTAGAATGTCAGTATTTAAGTGCAGCTACTGCCATTAGATCTTCACTATGACAACCCAGAGAGCGATACAACATTTGCTAGTAAGCAACACCTTTAACAAAAAGAATGATTGTATGAACTCCGTACATAGTCGTGGTGGGTGGCTACTTATTAATAAAAACAACTCTTTCACAGTTACTTAATCCAGGAAGACAACAGAAATACAATTTTCCCATAATGAGACAATACAATGGATTCGCCACCGTCTCCACTCTGTTTAAACATTTGTATTTATAAATTAGTATCGCATCACCCTTTGTTTACTAGGTGAAAGCTTTAACTTTCTGGTTCGAATTAACAATATAATCGTATTAAAGGAAGCAAGCATTTAGGGCGAAAAACGTTGTAGAATTAAAGTACAATAGACCTACAGTGGAGAGGAAAACTCTGGTTGCGGAAAAGTGACCACTTACAAATACGTAGAATATAAAGTAAGTGTCTAAAGATTCCGATACAGGGTCTCTCTCATTTTATCATACAGCAAAGGGGAAGCCTCTTTTAATTCAGCTTACATGTCTTTATCCACAAATCTACCCATACTTAGGCATAAAATAACTGTTACTAGGACTACCATACCATATATATAGTTGGTTACCATGTAAACTTGCATGAGGGTCCTTACGCTGTAGATCAACATAAGGGCTATTGCAAAACCAATCCTTGAAGTTGGCCCTTGAAGTTTTAGATAACACTTGGTACTTAGAAATACGAATAGGTAAGAAAGCTAATACGCAACCAAAGAGCAAGTAATATATTGTTTGAAAAATTACCTAAATATCAAACATGCTGTAAAGAAACGCTAACCATATGGTGACCGGTTCTTAATTAAAATTAATCACATCTAACATCCCAAGACATCAAATTAATACCATCCCACGTCAACTCAAAAAATCGTAACAAAATTTATAGTTTCACACAATATTGTAACAAAATTATGCCATAGTAAACTTCGATGGAATGAACGAGGCATTAAAACACATGAAGATTTACAGCCAGCAATCCGATTGGTGATATTGGAAGGTTATAAACTGTAGGCGTCAGATTATCCACCATTACCGAGCTATCTTGTAACAGTGCCGTGGTTAATATTTATTGTTATTTATTATACCGTGTTTACCTCCTGATATATTATTGAACGTGATCTACAGTTTTATTTTTGAAGAAGAAAATGGTGCGACAGATCAACCTTATTTTGTTGTTTTGCAGTCGTTATAATGATTGAAGCTTATAAAGACGATTGGTGACTCTTTAATACAAAGTATAAATTAATCTTTTCTGGACTTTGGTTAGATTTTAAAGTGCGTGCTCTACAAATTTCTATAGAGTTTTTTATTGATAGACACGATAATTCCTTACACAGGCTGTATGATAATTTAAGCCTAAACTGGTTTCAGTTCCTTATACTAGTAATTAGTAAATATTTTCCAAAATCTTTTTTCTGATACCAGTGCCCATTATTTTAAGCTATAAAGCATCTTCTAGGGGATAAATATTCAGACATCCCTTTATACGATACTTGTCGTGACGGAACGTTCTGTATGCAAAACTAAGTACGCGATTGCCCGCAGTTACAGCTTAATTTATCTGTTAGTGTGTAGGATTTACCTACATTGTATACCAAAAAAGCATTCAATAAAAACAAGAAACAATTATTTTTAATGTGTATTCGCCTTGAATATAATCGCGGTACAAATAAATGTCTTCATTAAGTCCAATGTTACGCTCGTAATACACTCGGCGATCGCACCGAATTGGTTCAAACAATTACAATACAAATCTGTATTCATATAATTGTATCTAACGACTGCCAACCATATAATCAAAAGCGTATCAGCCGAAATCAATTTTTCATCGCCGAGACCGATTTAAAAATTATCATACAAACCGAAGTTGAACCGACCGGTGTAAGTAGGCACCCGGCACCACCTCGTTATTAGACAGTTTAAACGTGTTTACGTAGGATGGAGGTGTCTGGATTGATTGGTCGGTAATTATTTAACAAGTGCGCGGCGCTATACGATGTATCAATAAAATTGATTTAGATTCACGAAGAGCTATTGGTGTAATTGGTATGTGGGCCCTAGGATGATAAGTATCCTGCTAGAACACGATCTGATGGATTCCTCAGTAATATACTCGTGTTGGGAGTTTCAGATATGGATACTTATTAATAGTTTTTGCTCTTAACTAAAAATACTTACAAACTCACTTAAAAATATTGTATTACACTAAAGATGAGTTCAGTGAAAATGATTTTAAGTGGACAAACTAAAGAACGTCGAAAAAGTTGATAATTTTTTTTTTATTGAATATCTTTGCAACTGCCTTCAACTATCAGATTTATCGATCTTATTTATAAAGACGAAAGTTTATACGTGTGTGCACCCGATTTAAAAATAAAATTTTGTACACATACTTACATGTACTTTTATACTTTTGAGTGAATTTCACCAAGTCCCCAAAAATCTTCATTTCCGTGGATTTTTTTTGTCTTTAAGTTTTTTTCAAAAATAGTTAGCGTTTATTATACTTCTTGATAATGTATATATTCTTGCATATTATCAAGCTGATTACTTTAAAAACTAACGAATAACAGAAGTTTAAAAATTTCATGCCACGGCGATGAAACATGCGTGCACGGCAACGAAACAAGCGTCCACGGCAATGAAAGAACTGTGCCACGGTAATGAAAGAATCGCCACGGAAATGAAAATCCATACATAAAACATTTTTTTTTATATACTGAAATGAGTATTATATTATACTAACATACAATAGATACACGCCTGTCTCCGAGAAGGACAGGCATACCCCAGACGGATTGTCTACGCCACATCGAATGATAATAATTGATCGAATTTCTTTATAAGATTAACATAAAAAATCCTATGATAAATGGTCTAAATATTGGAAAGAATCGCTTCTGATCCCCCTGCTCAAGTAGGGGTCCACGAAATTACGTGACTTATAAGCATGCTTTCATCATACGGTCTGCCTGTTAGTTGGATCAGCTAAATATCAACTTGAGGGGTTGGAGTCCGTAGAGAAGCGTACAAAGAGGCTCATTTTGTTCAGTTTCTCGTCGACTCAAGACTCCAGAGTCTTGAGCACCGGCACCGGTTGCTAGCCTATAGGTTTTTTATCGGATACATTTTGGAGAGTGTGCATCGTAACTGCACCGCTTAATTCCCCCATCTCCGATCTACCAACGAACGAGCAGGGAAACAGATAAACGTCACCCATACATGGTAGATGTTTCACAAGCTTGCATAAAGCGTTTCGCGTCCACCTTTATAATGCGAATAGCGAGAGTGTGGAACTCCCTGCCAGTTTCTCTGTTCCCTGAAACACACAATCTGGGTCTTTTTAAGTCGCGAGTCAATAGGTACCTTCTAGGCGAACAGGTTCCATCTTAGGCTGTATCATCGCTTTCCATCAGGCGAGTTACAGTCAAGTGCAAGCCTATCCTGGGTAAAAAAAAATGTGCACCCTACTCGATTGTGGCACTTATATCCCATGCCAGTAAGATTATTTTGCATATCATCCCGGATGAGCAGGCTGAAAAAGAGTTCCTTTTTCTATTTAACATCTATGGCGACACAAGATCAGCAACCTTCGATATGCAGATGACACTACTTTGGCCGCATCCTCTGAGCACGAACTTGCTGAAATGTTCAGCAGAGTAGAACGCAAAACCGAGACAGTAGGACTTTGGGTCAACAAGTCGAAGACAAGGGTTATGGTCACTGACCGAGCTGAACAGATCACACGCACATGAGAATTGTCAGACCTGGAATTCATGAGCAAGTTTGTATACCTAGGCTGTACGATCAGTAATCAGAGAGGCTGCGAGAAAGAGATTCGAATTTGTGTGGAGATGGGCAAGCAATAAGCAAAATGTTGATAATCTGGAATGTCCAAACCATCTCCAAACGTAACAAAGATGAGACTAATTAGATCTCAGGTATTCTCGATATTTCTATACGGCTGTGAGTCCTGGTCTATCCACGCGCTGTAGATCGAAAAAAGATTAAGGCTTTCGAGATGTGGTGCTGGAGAAGGATGCCACACATACCGTTAGCAGCGAGACGTACGAATAAGTCTATTCTAGAACTACTTGACATAAAAACAAGACTGTCTACGATATGTTACCTACGAGTCCTGACCTACTTTGGTCACATTTGGAGCTACAACGGTCATACAGCCTGGAGAAGCTGGTTGTGGCGGGAAAGGTAGACCTACCCGACCTACCCGTTGGTCAAACCTGATCAAGGCAATAACAGGGCTCTCAATTACCAGCTCTGAGAAGAGCCGAAGACAGAGCGGAGTGGAACGGCTGGTACACGACTCCATTACAGTGCATCAGAACGGACACGATCTTAAGGAATCAAGAAAACGAGCTAGAAGGAGTACAGTAAATACAAATGAGTTATTTACTGTACTTATAAGTCTTTACTTAAGTCTTTTGTCATATTGCAGAGATATTACTTGACGAGTACTGTACTGTCATTATTCGGTACACTGTATCACAGGTAAATATATTTTCCTTGCCTAATCATACCATGGCGATGAAAATATAAGTCACGGAAATGAAAGACCTGGCCACGGCGATGAAAGTAATTTGTTTTAAAAGACACGGCAATGAAATTTTTTTCATTGCCGTGTCTTTTTTTTTCATTGCCATAGCAAATATTTGCTATGGAAACCACGGAAATGAAAGCATGGCGATGAGAAACGAGTCGAAAATTTAAAATTACATAAAATCTATTAGGTGTCCTAAGAACTAAACAATTCACAAATAAACAGAAGAGTATGGGCATTCTATCGAATGCTCAATCAAGAGTATAAACTTGTTCAAATAGAAGTTATATCTATGCACGGCGATGAAAGAAAAAATGACCAGTAACAAAAATGGGATAGACTTACATTTATAGCTTGAAAACGCAGGCACGTGGACACGTCCGTCCACGTCGAGCACTGAGGCGGTACTATTGGGCAACGTTTAGCACACAGAGAAGGAGACGCAAGTCTTTAGGTGGAACAATATGTTTAAAAATGTTTTTGACATGGCGATGAAAGGAAGTTCTGGGACAAATGTTTTTCTAGTAACCATTCGTTGTATTGTTTAAATAATTGATTAAGTGTATTCCGTAACAATACCTTTACTATCCAAGTATCATATAAAACTAGGTTTCAATGTATTCAACCAATAGGTTTTCATCAAGGAGGTATAATACACATCAAGGTGAGTTGTGGACAGACACGGCGATGAAAGATTTCGAGGTTTAACATTTTTTTCTGGAGTACCTATTAATCCCAGTAATGAAATATTTAGTGCCTCACATAGGTTACTATTTCATCTAACAAAAAAAAAAGATTTAAACATTATAACTATATTTTTTAGTACCGATTTCATAGTTGCCACGCAAATTTAGGCGCCGGGAAATTCACTCTTTTATTTCCTAGGATTATATATTTCATCTCATATTTTCCACAACATCCAAATCTCCCATTCTCCTTCACATAACTTTATCATAACTTTATCCATCAAAACCATTTCCCTACACATAAAGATCTAAAGGTAGTGACACACAGGCGTGCAAGGCGCCGCAATGATTGCGTGCCGGTTGGTGTTGCACAGCAATTTGCACGTCGCACGTCCTACAACACAATTTACTTGTCAAGCCGACCTCTTTACGCGTACAAGTGCTATTCAGCCGCTGCAGCGCTCTTAAATTAAACGTTAATTAATTTTGTACTAAGAAATATGTTTTTACAATGTATTTTTGAGTTATTTTGGGTAGATTTAGGCGGAATGGGTTTTCTTAAAAAGAAATATTTACATATTTTATTAATATATTACACCTAGCGCAAGCCTATTCCGGTTAAAAAAAAGATCCAGTTTCGTTAGGACAGTTTTTCACCGGTTTTTAACTGTAGACTTAACTGCATACGAAATATACATTTGCATTTACATTCGCCATTGGGATTCTTTCTCTCAAACTTATATACAGGAATAAAGCTTTTCTTTCATAAACATACTCAGGACTGTGTTAATTAAATTGTGTTATTTAAATAATTTTGCAATAATGTCACTTTTAAAGTTTAATTTGCTCTTCACTTGAAACTTCTTTTGCAACACAGAAATATAAACCCTAATCAATCAGCAGCTACATTGCAGCGCAAATAGAGCTGTATTTAACAACGCAAAGGCTTTATTAAGACATACGCAGTGTTAAGGTGCCGACCGCCCGCGCCCGATACCTCATTAGAAATTAATTTACACCTACAGACACGTCGTATAGAAAGTATCACGATACGTGATAACGCGTCACTACACAAAAACTATAATATACTATTAGTTTGGAGCAATCAGGCCACTCCGTCCAAACGCTACGTGACTGCGTGCTGTGTACAAACGTCAGTGGACCCCGCTATTTTGCCACCATCACATTCAATCACCTCTAGCTAACGATCCGACGCAAAAAACCCGACAGACTCTCAGGAAGTCGGACAACAATAAAAAAACAAATAAGTAACCCGAGCAAATTAAGTTATAACCTAAAACACGTATGAAGCCATCATCCCAACGGTGTAATCATATTAACGACTACAAAAGGAGCGGCAAAAAACTCAAAAATTAGAGGATCGGGAAATGTGGGCCAAACAAAAACGTAACGTATCGCCTAATTATAGCTGTTGGACGAAAAAACAATTTTATGTTCGTCGGGTGGGAGCACACGGGGTGATTTTACGATGTATGATTATAGTACACGGCTACTAACTTGATCTTTAAACAATCATTTCTATACTAATGCGGTACCAACATGAAACTATTTGTAGAAATTACTCTATTTCTGCACCTTATGCAATATAATAACTTAATTCAATCTCGGTTTATGGCTTTACATCCGTTTTATGAATCGTAAAATAGATATCATTACATTGATAATAAAAATGTTATTACTATATTTCACTTTACTACCAAAATCCATTTTATATTATTAAATATCATATTAAAGTAAAATAAAATGTCAAACTAAATCAATTGCGGTACTTTTATAATAATGTTACAAAATATCTGTATCTAAAAAATCACTCTGTATATCGAGGCTATGGGCCGAATCCTTTATTATTTCGAGGTGTATATTTTTATTTTGTTTCTTCCACGATTATTATTTATGAATTATTATTATTTGAGAATTTATTATTAGCTCGAGAGCAAGCGCGTCCTTTTTCAATTTGCCACAAGGTGCCAGCGTCTGGGCAGGTATGCCTTTTATTTCTTTTACCTTTTTTTCTTTATACGTCTTGACAAATCTCATGTATCGCTAATTAAAGTGCCGTCTCAGAAATGATACAAATTGATTCAAAAAATAATTTAATTAAGTTCTTAATGTCTTCGCTCGGATGTTATGGAATTTTAATGTAATAATTTTCTTTAACGGCTTTCCGTTGCGTAAAAGTCAACTGTATTTTAATTTTAAGTTAATTTTCTTCATTATAATAATGTTGGGTTTATGATACGAAATGATAATGTTGATTTCAAATAGTGAAAGTGTTTAATTAAAACATTCGCTGTTTTGATAATCGATTTTGATCTTATTTAAATAAGTTTTTTTCTATTTCTGCATTTTGATAATGTGATTAGCAATTCATTTTTCAATTGCACTCAGATGTGTCCGCATAATATCGGGTTCAGTGGCTGACAGAGGCTTATTGAGGTAGGCTGATGAAGATGGATTTCATGCTAGAAATGAATATTTTATATTAGGATTTTGAAAAATACATTCAAAATTTACGGCTCATCCGGGACTTGAACCCGAAACCGTGCTGAATCGTCCACCGCTCTATCCTTGAGCTACCGAGGATTTAAGGCGACTGATCGAAAATTTTATATTAATTTAATAAATTTTCATTATTATGATCTCAGCTAAGTAAAAATCAAGACATTAAAACAATCATTGTACTCTACCACACAGTTATAAAGGATATTTAATCAAAAATTAGTTCTAATCTCAATAAAACCTTAATGTTGACCAAATTAACATTATAAATATTTTATTGGAAGCCATAGACTTTATAAAGTCCGTAATCTGGGGGCACGGCAGTGCCCCCCCGCCAAGTCGAGCGCGAAGCAAACACTGCCGTACCATCCTTTACAGGAACCCTTTCGCCGCATTTTCAGGCCCCTATTTGAGAACCTCTGGATAAGCCCAGAACGCTAAAATTTTCGTCATCCAGTAAGCTATACAATCACATACTTAAAATAAAATTTCAAGTCTGTAGGTCATTTAGTTCCGAAGTTAAGCGAATGCAAAGTTTCGTATTTCAGACACTCACTCACTCACTCACTCACTCATGATCATCAAAATAGAACTAGTACTTCCCATAAACCTAGAGAGCTGAAATTTGGTACAGAGTTAGGGTTTAATGGCCACATAAAGGGAAAACTATAAAAACTAGGATAATCGAACGGGAACGGGAATTATACAGGAACGGGAACGGGAATTGAAATAACTCAAGAACGGCTGAACTGATTTGGCTGGAAATTGGTGGGGAGGTAGCTTAGAACCAGGAAAAGGACAAAGGATACCTTTAATTCCGAAATTCCCACGGGATTGGAAACGGGAATTTAAAAATCAAAAACGGCTGAATTGATTTGGCTGAAAATTGGTGGTGTGGTAGCTTAGAACCAGGAAAAGGACGTAGGATACCTTTAATCCCGAAATTCCCACGGGATTGGGAACGGGAATTTATAACTCAAGAACGGCTCAACTGATTTGGCTGAAAAATGGTGGTGTGGTAGCTTAGAACCAGGAAAAGGACGTAGGATACGTATAATTCCAAAATTCCCACGGGATCGGGAACGGGAATTTATAACTCAAGAACGGCTTAACTGATTTGGCGGAAAATTGGTGGGGAGGTAGCTTAAAACCTTGAGAAGAACATAGAATACTTTTAATCCCGAAATTCCCACGGGATTGGGAACGGGAATTCATAGCTCAAGAACGGCTGAATTGATTTGGCTGAAAATTGGTGGGGAGGTAGGTTAGAACCAGGAGAAGCACATATGATACTTTTTATCCCGAAATTCCTACGGAAACGTGAACGGGAACTACGCGGGTGAAATTGCGGGGCGCTTAGTAATAAAATACTACTCCTAAAAAGAAAAAAAATGTGTCAAATAAGAAAATCTAATAAAAAAAAACAATATTAACACGTTTCAACAAAAATAAATGAAATCCCACCAAAAACATTCTGTAAAAAACTAGCCAAGTCTCGATGGAGCTGCTTGTTTATCTCTAAAAAGTAATGAAATCTAGACAAAATCGTGCCAAGTGTAAGGTTCCTTACTGCGATTTCTTTATTATTATAGTTAATGTTGTGTGACTTGGCCGTTGAACATTGTTTAAAACATTAGTAGTGGGTACAAGTCAATTTTGTTTACACGTAATGTTGTAACATTATTAAAATACGCAGCTTTATCAAGCCTACAATTGACTGGATATTGAATCAACGTTTTTCAAGTGGCAATTTTCTATCGTCAATGGGTAGCGGTTCTGGCGACAGATTGGTGCAATAGTGTCATGGAGCACCTAGTTTTGTACCCTTGTGTACTTGTGTACAGTGTATCCTTCAACGGCCAAGTCACACAACATTAACTATAATAATAAAGAAATCGCAGTAAGGAACCTTACACTTGGCACGATTTTGTCTAGATTTCATTACTTTTTAGAGATAAACAAGCAGCTCCATCGAGACTTGGCTAGTTTTTTACAGAATGTTTTTGGTGGGATAAATATTTACAGTAACCACAATAAAGTTATTGTTCGGTTTATTATATTTTATAATCTGTTTGCTTAGGATCCCTATAATTTGATTGAAATTAACTTTACACAGCTATGCCGTGGCCATATTTTTTGTATGAAAATCAACAACCGGTTTTTAAAGATATTATTTTTCAGTTTGTATTAAGTTATTAAATGTTTAAGATGGTTTTGTTTTAATGGATATTGAATTTAAAGATTTGATGTACAAGACTCTATTTCATTCAGGTCTCATTTTAATTATTCAAGATTTTCAATAACTTAGGTGTGAAAACCACGATTTAACAATTGATAATAACATCATTGTCCAACTGCCCACCGAGGGGGCGGTTGGCCCTAGTTTTTTTTTTGAGTTGCAACCGCCATCCACCTTGAGGAGCCGGCTTCAAGGTGGCGGTTGGGAATAAACCCCTAGTTAGACATGGTCCTGGGTTTATAAAAAAGCTAAACGGAAAATTAAGAACACCCCTTTTTTAAAAGAAGTACGTAGATATGGCATGTATGTATGTATGTATCCTATTTTCAAAGGTAATAGATAAACCTAGGTATATTAGGAAAGTCTAAACCAGCGTTCGCTCAACAGAATGAATTTACCCTGATCCTTGAACATTTTGGATGCAACACACACATTGTTTTTCATATTTTTTGTATTAATATGGTTGTTTATTGTTTGTTTATATTATTATTTGTTGTACTTATAATGATTTTATGTTCTATGTTTTTTTTTTGCTAATGTTGTGTGTTTTAAGAACCAAAATAAACATTAATCCATCTATCTATCTAAACTTTTCAAATAAAATCATAACCCAATATCAAGAAAACCAGTACACCTCAACTAGTCTTAACATGATAAATCTAAACACAAACCCGCTCGCGGCAATGTTTTCTTAGTTCTATACTAGCTGTGCCCCGCGGTTTCACACGCGTAGTTCCCGTTCCCGTTCCCGAGGTAATTTCGGGATAAAAAGTATCCTATGTCCTTTTCCTGGTTCTTATCTACCTCCCCACCAATTTTCAGCCAAATCGGTCCAGCCGTTCTTGAGTTATAAGTGGCGTAACTAACACGACTTTCTTTTATATATATAGATTTATTAACTGAAGTATGAAGTGCTTGTATACTCGACTAACAGCGCCTCGCTGTTTCATCCATATAACTCCTGCTTCCTTGAAAATACGGGAATAAACTTATGCGGAAACCTTCCTCTTGAATCACTCTATCTATTAAAACAACCGCATCAAAATCCGTTGCGTAGTTTTAAAGATCTAAGCATACATACGGACGGGCAGACAGCGACAGCGATTTTGTTTTATACTAATAGCGCCCCGTGGTTTCACACGTGTAGTTCCCGTTCCCGGGAGTATGGAGATAAAATATAGCCTATGTTACTCAGAGTGAAAGTAGCATTCTAATGGTGAAAGCATTTTTGAAATCGGTTCAGTAGTTTCAGCGCCTATTCGTTACAAACAAACAAATCTTTCTACTTTATAATATTACTTTAGACTAAAGAATGAGACTCGTTTATGCGCGTGAGCAAGGCAAAGATAGCCACGATCGTGCGCGCAGCTAACGCCCAACCATTTGTAAGGTGCCAAATCCCGCGTGAATCAAAGGGAAATGATTCTAAATTATTTAATTTATCATCTCTCTTGCCTCTTTGGAAATGTATTAATAATCCGATGATAGTAATCGGAAACTACGGTTAATAAGGTATTTTATGTTGTTTAGTATAAGTAGGTATATTTTATTGGTATTTATTAGTACTAGTAGCGCCCTGCGGTTTCACTCGCATATATCCCGTTTCCACTAGAATACAGGCATGAAATACTTATAGCGTAAGTAAGTAGGTATATTTTATTCGTCTATACTAATATTATAAAGAGGAAAGATTTGTTTGTTTGTTTGTAATGAATAGGCACCGAAACTACTGGACCGATTTCAAAAATTCTTTCACTAATGGAAAGCTAATTTATCAGTGCGTGACATAGGCGTGATATTTTATCCCCGTAATCCCACGGGAACGGGAACTACGCGGGTGAAACCGCGGGGAGCTACTAGTATTTAATAGTACTAGCTCCTACGGTTTCATCCGCGTAGTCCGCCTATGTCACTCGCCGATATCGTAGCTTTTCATTAATGAAAGAATTTTGGAAATCGGTTTTGTAGTTTTTAAGTGAAATCGTAACATTGTAACAATCAAATGTTTTCTCCTTATACAAAAACTATTTAGAACATAGATTGATAAATGACTCTATCATCTTATTATAGTAACTGACCCCTAACTAGGTTTATTACCTGTATGTAAGGCGTTAGACTCTAGGCAATATAACTGTTTGATTAGGCAATTAAATTAATCAAATGACAATTTATTTGTTACTTGTTACTCTTCGCAGTTAAATTTTTAATTGATATTTATATGATTTATCTACACTAATATTATAAAGAGGAAAGATTTGTATTTTTGTATGTAACGAATAAACTCAAAAAGTACTGGACCGATTTTAATAATTCTTGTTTCATTAGAAAGCTACATTCACCCTGAGTAGCATAAGCTATATTTAATCCCCGTATTCCCACGGGAACGGGAACCACCCGGGTGAAACCGCGAGACGCCGCTATTGATAATAAAGTATAGGTTATACTAAAATGGATAGAGCAGCTTTTCATATGAAAATAAGGTTTTAATAACAGTGCTATATAAATAGTTTCTGCAAATAACAGTTGAATGTGTATTTTTTGTGGAATATTTAGTTTAGTTTTTGAAAAAGAGACTTAGAGATTATAGATTATTTTATCAAAGCTTTAAAATACGATTTATCTCTCAATATACTCATTTAAACCTTAGTGCATAATTAAAATCACTACATAGTTCAATTCCGCATTGTATCTATCTATAATATTCCAAACTAACCATTACTATAAGCGCACTAACTAACCCACCATCAAAACAGCCCACTAAAACATAACCCCGTTAAATTATTACAACCTAAATGAAATTTAAATTATAAATATTTAATCAGCAATTTAAGTGAAATCTGCACAATAACCGAGCTCAAAATATTAAAGAAACTCGAGTCGGTGCGCGATATCGGCGCGGGTCGGTTATTATTTTTCACTGTTATTGTTATAGCTCCACAACGCGTATTACCGTTTTATAACGCTTAACAAACTATTAAAGGTATTTCCTTAACGCCTTTTTATTTTGATAAATCTAACCGATTGTCCGAGCGTTTTTATTTTACCTATTTCGCGTTAATGCGGCCGCTACAATGGATATTTCACATTTTATTACGAGCTGAGTGTCTCAGTTTATAGACGTTCCGTTTGTGATTATTTTTATTTGACACTTATTTCGGTAAAGGGTTTAGTGAAATGGAATTTTAATTTTGAGTATTTGGATTTCAGTCAGATTTGATTTATATTTATATTCATCGTAAGAGGCCTCTACGTCCATATCAGTTTAATTAGTTAGTTTATGGAGATGTTTAAATAAGAATTAATGAATTTAATCATTTTACCAAACAACTAAGATCCATTGGGTATTGCTAAGATGACATACAAATATACTAAGTATAGTAATTGTTTTTTCAATAAACGGGACATCCAATTCTAATAAGATTCAGATCTTTTCAAACTAGGTACTAATCCAATTTTAAAAAATCTGAGTCATATGTAGCTACGTGATATTTCTGAAATTCGTGCGACTAAACAAACACAAGTACTCTTTTTATTTGTGCCTTTAAGTTACATATAAGTTTTTAAAAAATCTTACTTCACCAAATACCATTCTCACAACAAGCGTTAATAAGATTTAATAATGAATAATTGTTGTTTAAATGTGCTCGGGCGAGAATCGAACCCGACACCGTCGATAGTATCGTGCGAGGTCACACAATAACACTTTGCAGCGGGAAATAAAACGCTTTTGTGTAATTGGCCAATGAAGCCGCTGCACTGAGGTCCGAGGAGAGCACATTCTGGACATAATACATGAAATGTAATATAAAAATAAATAAATAGGTAAGTAAGTATTTGTTGCTAACTTATTTTTCTTTTATTTATGTGACGAAAATCTTTTGATGGTGTAAATTACTGCGTTTTGCATGGTGAGTGAGAGCCTGCCCTTTTCCCTTGTTCAAATTAAATTTGTTACGAACGTAAATACATTGTTTTTACAGTAAGTTATTACTATTCTCTTCTTTTATTCCAACGCGTCTGCTTTTTAGACTCTACAATACTCTAAGGCCTGTGGGACTTTGTCTATATTTGCCTGATGCAAAGTACAGATTCTTTATAGAATCAATGTATCCTTTTTTATAGAGAAACTAAGAATTATTTTACAAAATACAAAACTATTATCCTTAAAAAACATTCATGACTTAAGCATACTATTAAGTCCAAACACCAACCAAACTTCCATTCCGCTCCACTGTGCAGGTCCAGAGAGGCGGGGTGCGGTTCGCGATTGGCATCGAACGCGGACCACGGCCGGCACATACCACGCACGATCACAATACATCACTTTAATAATAATTACTGGTTCACTTATTAATTAATATACCGAACGTAGATTTAATGTGTAATGTGGGCCAAAAGTCGGGTAGTTATGGTTAGTATGTTTATCATAAGGTCAACAGCTCTTTGACACATGCATGATGGTATTTAAAAAAAACGGGGTACATATCCACACATGGCCACCTAGTCTCAAAAACAAGCAATTTGACTCTATATAGGACTAGGTAGAGTCTAAGTGTGTCTAAATGTCTCTACAGTCAAACTTTATATTTTCATAAGACCTGCTGTTCAGACTCTTTGCTGGAAGTAAAGCAGGAAGTACTACGAATTAAAAAAAAGAGAAAGGGATGCCTAGTTCTTTTTTCCATGGTAAGTACATATAAGTATACTTTTCGCCCAATTATAAAAAATAATTTGAAATATAAAGAACTAGCGGCGCGCCGCGGATTCACCCGCATAGTTCCCGTTCCCGTAGGACTATGGGGATAAAATTATGCTAAAAACCTCCCCACTAAATCACTCTATATATTAAAACAAACCGCATCAAAATCCGTTGCGTAGTTTTAAAGATCGAAGCATACATAGGGACATAGGGACAGAGAAAGCGACTTTGTTTTATACTATGTAGTGATAGCACTATGATCTTAACACTATAGCTGACTTATCTTAATTTATCACCTACTTATGCGACAATTACGTCAACTACAAAATCTAAACCCGATCATAATTCAAACATAATACAATTAAAACATATGAGTCGTTACATTAATTCCAATTGTTGCAGTTATAAATGAACATTCGCGTACATACTTAATTAACGGTTGATTGTAATTGAATATTTAATTTATTGCTTATTACGCTCTTGTTTTTACTCCTACGTTAATTTGTTTACGTTTAAAGTTACGTATGATTTACAAATGCGGAAACTAAGTTTTTTATTTGTTTTTGTACAGTCAGCGTCAGATAGAGCCAAGGAGGTACCTTTTTTTAACGCGGTGAAAATGCATGGAACTGCATACCACCGTGAGCCGAGATTGGGAGGGCCCCCGGTGGCATGTATGGCTCTCCCAGCCAGAAGGGCTGGGCCTACCCACTAAAAACAAAGCGACTTCCGTCCACGTTACATTGGGGTGCCATAGGATCCCGAGGGGGATTTCTACCACGGCGAGGCTGACTGTACCTACTAATATAGATGTGAAGGTTCTGTTTCTCTATGTCTTTGTCACGTATAAACAATTTTTGAAGAAATGCTACGGATGCAGTAAGAAGTCTTGGAACTCCGGAAGAGTTTACTTCATTGTTATTTAGCTATTTTGTTACTGAAAATCAGTGTAATCATATTCAAGATATCTTCTTACATTGAAACTTATACAATACATAACTACATATATAGGAAAAACATTAATATTTCAAATATCTTTAAACGTAACGAAATTTTAATATGTTAAAATAGTACGTAGTATTTAATAACTATCTTAACAACATCCCTTTAGATTACTTTTAAACTAATTTATGAACATTACAATTTAAAAAAGAAATATTGAGAAATCTCAATAAAACATACAGACGAGGTTCATTTTATAACTAAATTATAACTCTTAAAAATATCTTAAATAGTGATGACAACTTGTATAATATAAATAAAATATTCGATACAATATCGATATAACAAGATGTGATTGTATCGATCCGATTGATCGTTAATTTAATCGAAATCGGTACTCAAAGAAAAACGTTGGAATTCGATGTAAGATATCACAGGGTATTACATAATAATTTACTATAAAATATTATGTAATTATGACACTTTTAAAACATTTCTTTCGGTGTCGTAAAAATATGATATATAATTTTCATATATTTTATTAATGAGAAAAAAATATTGGTATTTTCTCAGGATTTCTCTCAGATTGTTTATTATAACAAGTATTTATTTTGTAATAGTAACTTAAGTAAATTAGCTCAAATTATTCCAAAATGTTACTTATTATTTGGTAAAGAGCAAAGAGCTACGCGTAAAACCTTCCTCGATGAATGGACTATCTAATACAAGATATTTCAATTCGATCCAATAGTTCCTGAAATTGAGGTATTCAAACAGTAATATTAATAGGGAACTCATATCTCAGATATTTTTAGTTGAGCTTTAGCTTTGTGTAATATCCTATACTGTTAATCCTACTAATAATATAAAGCCGAATATTTGTGAGTGTGGATGTATGGATGTGTGGATGTTTGTTCCTCTTTCGCGCAAAAACTACTGAATGGATTTTAATGAAATTTGGTACAGATGAATAATACATGGGATACTTTTTATCCCAAAATTCCCATGGCATAAGGTTCCACGCGCGTAAAACCGCGGGGCATAGCTAGTAGTAAATATGTCTGAGTCTGATCAATAAATGCTAGACAACAATAAATGACTAATAATTTAAAAATGAAAAAAATTAACAAAATTTCCGAATATAATTTAATTAACAACTATATCTTGTATTGTAGTTTTATGAACTCATATTATTCATTAAAATAAAATATTCAATTTGAAAAAAATAATAGCTAATATAGACATAATCTAAAAATTATGGTGCAGTCTGTATACAGGTTTGGTTGGTTAAATGGTTGGGAGTGGTCGGCCGACCTCGAGCAAACTTTGATTTATTCACACTAGGTACCTATTAAAGATTTATATACAGATATTAATTGATAAGTGAAACTTAACGAGATTTAAGCAACCATTAATCGTGTAGTCACACCACTATCAACAACACAGTAATGTATTCATAGTGTTAAATTTGAAATCAATCATTTTATGTTAGGTGTTTATTAGTGCCGTACAAGAGGTATTAATTGTTTAATATTGAGTGGGATTTCCGTTTTCGTCCTCTGACGTTTCATCCTATTTCTCTTCTCATTACAAGATACAATTCCTAGTTCTACCATATCTGTTCAAAGCTATGAAATGGAAAAGTGGTATTTATTTTTTATTTCATTCCATATCTTCGATTATATTATCTGTGAAATATGAGCCAAAACATTATTTTTGTACTTTGTAACAATATCAACTTCCTTTGGCAAACTTTGCCGTATTCATTTAAGTTAAACTAGCAGCGCCCCGCGGTTACACCCGCGTAGTTCCCGTTCCCATGGAAATTTCGGGATAAAAAGTATCCTATGTTCTTTCCCGGACCATAAGCTACCCCTGTACCAAATTTCAAGTCAATCGGTTCAGTAGTTTAGCCGTGAAAAGGTAACAGACAGACAGACTTTCGCATTTATAATATTAGTTAGGGTTAGGACTAGTTAGCATTGTATAATATAAAAAGTTATTTATAACATACTAAAGTGATTTAGATTTTAAACTTGCAAAAAATATACGTCTAGGCTAAACATGTATTCGCAATAAAAAACTCAATGCGTTTATGTTATAACAAACTTGAACTACGAAGGAACTTTCAGCTAATAAAATAATATTTGACAATGAATGTTACGATAGAGATATCACAATATAATGTAATGATTGGTGATGTAGCGATAGCTTGTTCAAAGCGGTACCTTATTGATTCATACAATTGAACCGATTAGCCGCTTTCTGTTCAACAGGATGATAAAACGATGTTTGAAACGTTTGGAGGAGGCGTTCTTTGTGTAACAGATCCTATAATAGCTACATTGTATTCAAAGTTTTTATTAAAAAATACCAATATACTTTTTTTCTTTGATTCCTTATGAATTATGACTCTTTTCGAAGTTATAGCAATTATGACGACGTTAGTTCGCAATGTGTAAAAGCGCACACTAATTACGGGACAAATTACAAACACGTACAAACAAATCGTTTGCACATCACCCCTTATTAAGCTGCACATAGCAATCTTCACCTCGTCAACACTCAACAAATGTTCGAAGCGAGTTCATTATCTTAATTATTTTCCCGTCCGATTCATTAAAACCTTATAACAATTTAGATTATCTTCGTACATCAGGGTCTGTTTAACACCTCACGATTAAGTTCGCCGCGGCATGCAGCCATCTTACAAAGCCGATCGTAAACTCGACATGGAGTAAAAAAAATAAAAACTCCAAGAGAATAATAAAGAGAGTCAATTCGCTCCGTCTCAAGGTGTGAAGCTGTCACGGGCGAAATGATGACTCCATTATTATCCGACTAAATAATAATCTCCTCGGGTCCCGTTGTGGTGAGGTGACGCGTTAATAAGTTGTACACAGTCGTGTTGTATGTATGTGTTCGAATGCACGAATGTGTAATTAATTAGGGTTACCACGAACAATCGTTTATTTTTTGTTTAAAGCTTTTTTTCTCGAAGATTAATTTGTGATTTGTGAATAAAAAACACAACCGAATTTAAATTAAATATTTTTTCAATTATGGTTTTAAAGAAATCTCATTTTGAAAGCAATTAGGATAGCCATTGTGTTAATTAAATTTTTGTTTTTAGAATTTAACCGACATATTTTGTTTTTTATGAAGAGTACAGTTACGTTATTTAATTGATGAGTGTACCTACCTGTAACAATACGTCTTTCAATTTATCTTTATGTCTTTACTTGCCTGGATTTGGTACGGTAATTCTATCTTTCTATGTAAGAAAACCGTAAGAAAATCCGTGAAGTAGGAAGTTCCTGCGCTGCGTTTACACCAATTTAACTCAAACTTACGGCTTTTATTTATAAGAATTGATAAAAATATTGTATTGATATAAGTACTAATTATATCAAATTAGTGAAAGTTTGTAAACATGAACCAATATTTGCTACTCTACCAAGCAATTACTCGATGATGATTTAAGTGAAATTTTATAAATAATTTCTTTATAACCAGGCACAGCACAAAGAATACTATTCATCCCAAAATTCCCATAGGATAACGAGAAAACCTAGTTACAAACAACACGAAGTTCAACACACATGTTATTACATAATATAAATATGAATGAAGTTATTATTTTAATTTGGCGAAATGTTTTGCATGCCGTTCGGTTCATACAATTAACATTCTATCAGATTTGACACGTGAAACATAATAGTTTTAAAACTGTTATGCATGTATGCAACCTGTTATTTTAGCTACTTGAGTTTAGTAGTGAATGTTAGGGTTCAGTGGCTATAAAATTATGTTTCCTATTGAATAAACGTAAAAGTTTATGAGGATAGGTGTTTGTTGTTCATTCATACAGAAATTTTACGTCCAAAATGATGTTAAAGTTAGAATGTATAATTGAGCTGGATTGGCAAACATAAATGGAATTAGTTTAATAATTATAGAGCTACAAAAATCATAAACTCTTTTCATCTATAAAGAGAAGTCTTCTTCAAATGCAACTACATATATGATTTGCTATCATAATATGTAACTCCCGCCATACCAGTACTTTCTGTCCAAATTATGTTCATCCATTTTCTAATCAAAAGTGGTCTTCTTCGCAGTATTTATAGAATTCTCGCTAAAAGGTTCCACAAAATAATTTATTTATTTAATGCTTTATGTACACACAGTTATAGATATAAATTATAGGCATTTTAATTTGTTATACATAGGCGAGTCTAACCCTGTAAG
The DNA here is from genome assembly GCA_958496195.1 of Timandra comae. Classification (NCBI taxonomy): domain Eukaryota; kingdom Metazoa; phylum Arthropoda; class Insecta; order Lepidoptera; family Geometridae; genus Timandra; species Timandra comae. The sequence goes on along the minus strand of OY292363.1, from coordinate 8,308,022 downwards.
GGTTTTCTTCCGACAAACCTCCGAGAAAGGATATAAGAATACTGAGGTTGTACAGTGGTGCACTTACATTAATTAATCTACATATGGACAAATAATAATAATCATATTTTGATAAAAAATGTTTTTAAACTAGCAGCGCCCCGCGGTTTTACCCGCTCCCGTGAGAATTTGGGGATAAAATTATACCAAAAACATACCTCTTGAATTACTCTATCTATTAAAAACTGCATCAAAATCAGTTCTGTAGTTTTAAAGATTTGCATACATAGGGACAGACAAACAGCGACAGTGACTTTGTTTTATACTATGTAGTGATACATAATTACTTATTTTTTATACGGAACCACATCAAAACTATCGTTTTTACAAACTCATGTTAAACAACTCTTCTAGTTCTATGGTACATTTTAATATTCACTTAATAAACAGGTACAAACAACCGTAGTTATAAAAAAGAGAATTCTTTTTTTAAATCTTTACGAAAGACATCGACGCACGCGCACGTAATTGTGTTCTTTTAAAAAATATTTTTTATTTTTTAAGAACATAATATTTAAATTTTCTTCAATTATTTTTAATAATTATTATTATATTCGTTATTGCGTTTACTTCATGGAAGAGTGTGGAATATTCGGTCTGTCTGCGGGGCGAGATTTCTTACTCTGTGGTTTACTTCTACATTTTCGTAATTATTTTTATTTTAGTGGCGAAGTGGTCACTTTACTGCATAAAAACGTAGATACTATATTATCGACAAATGGTTGTAAAGTAAATTAAATGTAATATTAAGTAAGTAAGTATAATCAACAATTCTTTAACAAATTCTTAATTAAGTTATGCAACATTGAAAAACTAAAAGCAAACTCAATCCAAAAAGAATTGAGTAAAGAAAAAAAAAACTTTATTTTTAAGCAACAGTCCCCTAACTTACTTAAACCCATAAATAAAGGGTCAATTACTGTAAAATCAAAACGATTGATTTATTATTAAATCCATACACCTTTACCTCAAAGTACAGTCACGTACAAAAGTGTAACGAGTACATTCGCACACACAAGCGTGATCTTACTAGTTCTTCTAATATTATATGTAAACTTCGCGTTTATAAGTTTGATACAGATGTTCCTTATAATTAGGAATAACACATTGGATAGTCTTTATCCCAAAACTCCCACTCGATTGAGATTTATACGGGTAAAACCATAGAGTACAGCTAGTAATAAACTTATTGTACATCGCATACAAATACAAAATACAGTATTATCAAATCCTAGAATTAGCTTTTTTTCTTCCGTGATTAAATCCATACACCTTTACCTACACAAGTATAAAAGTGCACTTTTACCAACAGAAAAGTACATTCAAGTACAAAACTGTAGCGATATATAAAGTGTACATTCGCGCACACAAGCGTGATAATAAATAATCGTTATCTAATTTAATAGGACGCGGTGTTATACAAGTTGAAGGGCCGCGGCTCGCTTTATGCTGTGAGGTGCTAATAACGGGGCGCCCTGCAGTGAGCATCCCGCTGCGATACAATTTAAAGGTAAACGTACATATATTTGATGTATTTATGAAATGTATGGGGTGGTAAGTAATTATTAAATTATTTGGGTTTGTAGTGATAAATTTATTAACCTCTTCTTAGCTTAGTTTTCGGCTACAGTCCTCTTGACGGTCGTTTAAGACTAAGTGCCCAAGTTTAAATGATTCGATGCAACTCGCTTTACCCTTCAATCAAAACTATGTAAGTATAATATTTAGTTAGATGATAAATGATTCATCAAAAAATATAACAGTAAAATTCAAATATTTTTAAGAAGCCATTCTAATTTTACATATGTTAGTTATTATTTTAAAAAGTTTCAAATAACATTTATTACATCTAAATACATATAAGTATTCCAACTAACAACCCTTATCTCACTACATCTTAACAAACAATCTCCACTCATCACCAATTTAAAACCAGACAATCGAATATAGGTCCCTTTACCTTAAAATAAGTAAGATATTTGGTGCAGCGGTCTCTATTAAACGTAATCACGTGATCACAGCACCAACAACATTAACACTTACACAGGTATGATTAACGATACAAGAGTAAATCAATGGCTATAATTATTATTATACTAGGCGGCCGAACGACCTGACTCGGCTTGCCACAGGTTTTAATGCAAATACACACCAATAAACTCTCGCAAATCTGTTTCTCACTTTAATTTTAGATTGAACTGAAAGTAGATATTTATCTTTATTTGTGTACCTTTCTAAGAATGTCTTAGTTATTATGATATCTTATTATAGTTATGAATATCTATATCTTTTACGAAAATTTAAATTAAATATATTTTAAAATCAGAACGTCCCGTTTTCAGAAAGATTTAAGAAAACCAAAAATAAAAGCTAAAAATGGCGGTCTGTAAGATCCCCCTATAGCGCAAGGACGTCTCTTTCTCTGATGGTATTAGTACAGGAGGAATCTCCAGGCTAAATGCGTGTTGATGGTATCAAACTTGAGCCATTTTTGAGAAAAGAAAACATACATCTTCGCCTCCGAAAAATAATATCTAAAAGTTTTAAAATCATGTTTACGTTAACTAACACTGCAATTTACTTTAGCGACACTAATCTATCTAACGGCCCCATATTGTATTGTTTCACTCAAATCTTGTTTCCTGTTCAGTTTTACAACACATTTACTTAAAATTACAAAACGGAATAGTTAATTGTACGTGAAATAGTAAACCGAAGTCGTTCCTTCAAAACACAGCGATTGCGCTATAAAATGCGTAATAAAAATTAAATAATTACATGTCTAGGTAAATTAGAATTTGTATATTTAACTTATATTACAATAAGAAGGACTTTATTAAGTTTTAATTTTTCATTATCGCTTTAGGCAAGAGTGAGATACTTTTGTTTTTACGTTTAAATTAATGTCAATATTTAATTGTTATAAATTACATACCTTTTTCCCCATAATCTAGATAATTTTCATGTATTAGCTGTGCTTCTTAACTTTCCACGAGTAATCCCAGTTCTTTCCAGATTTTTGTTTATTTCCAAATTGGTCATGTCATGACTTTTTCGAATTTTAGAAGATAAAAAGTAAAATAATTCTCCATGTGAATAATTCTCCAGGTGAAACTCCATCGTGATATATTTCTTACCACTCTAAACGCAACTCTATTGCGTAAGTTTCTCTAAGAAAACTGCAGAGAGCATTACAAAGATTGAACATCTCGAACACATACAGAAATCTACTACAAAATAAGATAATAATAACTTGACAGGTATCTATAATAAGTTTTACATTAAAAATCAACTAAAGACAGAATAATAATGATTAAAACATGAATGTTTATCGCTCGGCACGTATCGGAACACATCCCTTTATTCCTTTATTTATCCCAACATTGTAATGTAAATTGTTTTCACGACGACATGTCTAAAACACCCACAGCCTTCGCCATTGATTGAGCCATCACAGCCTCTATTTCAGCTGCTTTGCTCGTTTTACAAACTTTACAAAAGCATGAAGAAAATCTGTGTAGTTTCTTATTTGAAACAAATAAGGTTGGGTTTTGGTTAATTCTTTGTTTCGCATGTGTGTTTCTAAGTTGGTTTTGCACTGAAGTATGTAGCAGTAACTCACATATAGAGACGGAAACTATTATTTGTTGCGGTTTTCTTACATTGTATGTAAGTTAAAAGCTTAAGTTTTTTTCCTGTTTATGAAATGAGAAAGTTTTGTTATTACCCACGCCTACTTTCTGGGTATTTCTTGACATTTCGGTATTGTGTTGTGTCATTATTATGATTTTAGATATTTTTATTTTACTTAGTTCAGACAATATGTATCACATACGAGTCAAATGTTATGTTATTAGGTTTTGCATTAAGTGTTGATTTCTGAAAGAAAAAGAAAATTCCGCGACATAGAGTGAGTTAAACAGTAATTTCAGTAATGAAGTAACATAAAAAATACAGTTTTATTGAAATATTTTAACAAATTATTCAAGAATTTAGTACTTACCTAGTACATAAAACTGACCAAATGTTATCTTAATCTTAAGTTATTTTAGTAGAGTGTTTTACGGGCCAACATGAAATAAAACTACACATATTTTATGTTAATAATTCATTAAAAAAATCTAAAACTTCATTAGATTAATAACTTGCATCAATGTTTACTCAAAAAATTATTTAAATAACACGACAAACAGAATATATTTGTTAATTATGTAAGTGTTATGTCTGTTTATTATCCTATCTCTGAGATTCGTATGATAATCGACGCGTTGGTTCATTAAAATTGACTCTTGGAATAACTTAACTCATTTGCAGCTATAATTTTGTTGAAAAGTTCAACTGATTGAGGTGTAACACATAAAACAACGCGTCGATGAAGACATCAAATTGAAAACCATCAACAGTTACCGCTGAGCAGTAATGTGGCTTTTATTACCTTGATATATTGCCTGTACAAATCGTGATTACACTAGTGGAAATGTCGTTTCAACAAAACACTGTATTAAAAAAATGAATAATGACTTCTTTGCCGACAACGTCATTACGACGCGGTCACCGCTCGCCAGATTTCTATCTACACTTTCCTTTTGATTACGCCAATATCGACTTTATTTGTAGTGTACATAAATATAGTTTTAGTAACGAGTGTGCATTTTAAATCATTGTTGAATATTAAGTTTTAAAAAGCCATCCTCAAAGTATGTTTTCACATGCGTGGTTGGACGCGCCCGCAGACAATTTCCACTTGATTGTGGCGTGGCGAATCGGATTGACAAGAAGGTTATTATTTCACATTTTATTTAGTATATGTGTGCATTTACATATAGTAATGCGAAGTGATTTAAAGATATGTTTATGTTGTTCTGTTTTATGATTTAAATTCACGCCTTCGTTGCTTTCTGATTGGGAAATGTATCGTTAAAAGAATTGAATACCAAAACAATTAGTATATATATTTTTTATTAATCAATTTTAATTAAAAAATATGTTAACAATTAAAGCAATATATAAACCAAAACTATAAAACAGTGATCCATCAGACACTTTTTTATTTTTGCAATAAACCAGAGGTGTTAAAAATAATTCCACATCGGTCGGACGGGTTACCTTGCCACGCACAGCAAAAACGGGTAACTCAAAATCCCAGAATAACCTAACCAGCCATTAGGTTTTGTTCGTTAAACCTCTACATGTAATTAAGGAGGCGAACTCACTCGACCTCACTAAAATACATAAATCATAATAATTTAATGCGAGTGTATCCTTTCTCGCAGCCGACTCAGAAACGTTTTTTCTTGAGTTACGACTGTATGTGCATCTGCGGCCCTTCTCCACTTTAACCCGTACCTATGCTTTGGAAATTGACAGCTTTATAAATATAAGAATATACATTTCGTTCAAGCAAATTGCTTGAAAGAGTTATTGATATGAAATATTTTTATATTGATTATGAACACCAAACATCGTTCAAGTTATATTTATTGAAATGGTTCAACGAATTTGTTATTTTAAATCAAATATTTTTATTATGATTAATTTTCTTTTTATTTCTAACACCTTTTTGACGTCTATGTAACTTCATAAGACAATAAAAACGTAAGTATTTTTCTAAACCCGTTTAACTAAAAGTAATAATTACCAACCTAAACTCAAAAATGTAGCCGTACACATAACATATTTGACAAACACATTATAAATCATAAAATAAATAAAACGATAATCAATAAAGTGTTAAAATATTTAAATATGTTAATTCCTATATGAAAGCTTTAATATATGAAACGTGACCGGTGTAAGAGAGATTTACTACACGTAACCGAAACTTGGGTCTCGCCCGTTATAACATAATTGTATCTATACAAATTAATATAAAAACCTTCACTAAATAGTAGGTGTATGATATCGTATCTATAAATTTTGGGAACAAATACAAATACTGCTATTTGTAACACATTTTATGGGTTGATTTAGACATGACAACACCCAGAAAAACCCATAGGAAGAGCTTTTGTAATAATTATTTATTAAGGTATATGCAAACTAGCTGTGTCCCGCGGTTTCACTTACATTGATATATAGCCTATATATCAACGAATTTCTCAATAGACTATTTATTACAATTTCTTTTCAATAGAATTAGTAGTTCCCGAGATTCAAATAAACAAACTCTTCATCCGTTTATATAGAAACTGTCTTTATACCGGTGTTTGGTAGAGGATTGACCAAATGTGGTGGGCATGTTCCTGGGCCTATTTGGGAGATAAAACTTGGCTAAAATTTCCTAGTTGTTAAAATAAAAAAAATATCAGCATTGGCATAAAGATTGTATTTCTTTATGTGCGAAAAGAACTTTGAATACCTATGTGCCTATACATAGTACCATCGTGCGAATCGTCCAATCACCTCTTAAAATATTCAAAAACTTGAACTATTAACAAAAATAAATAATCAAATTATGTATCTAAAAACAAAACATGGCTATTATCTTTTATTATTTTAATATCTTTATTTATAATAATCACAAAAGGTGTTCAGTTTGCTTTAAAAAATATATATTTCTAAATACATAAATCAATACATAAACACAATTCCCACAATTCATATTTCGACTTAATTACTTTTATCATAAATAATGAAGAAATAAAAATACATTTAAATTCGATTCATATTTAAATTCAAAGTATTTTATAATAATATAATTAAAATTTTAGTTGTTAATTAAATGAATTATCTTTCTATAAAATCGGTGACGAAGTAACATTCGTTTGTTCCAATCAGACTTGCATCTATATACAGGTTGAATATTTCATATGGGAGTGGTAGACCAAATTCGAAACTATAAAGAACTAACGGTAGTTATATCCGCTTTTCCGCAAAAAAGTCAAGGCCTACGTTAATCAGTGATAAATAAATTAGTAAAGTTTTCAATTACAAACAAGAATAACAAATATTCTCTTTATAGATAAAGTTAATGTTCAATGTAATTTCAAGTCCGGTTTTATAGAGAACTAAATTTATATTTTGAAAATCGAAACTCCTAGCTGATAAAGAAACCAGTTCATATCGACAAAACACAGTTCTTATTATGTATTAGTTTTTATTAAATTAAACATTTATTGCTATTCTATGGGTCTACCACGCCCACTCAAACCTCACCCTGTATACCCAAGTTAATTTACAGTAAATCACATAAGATTATTCAATTTAATTAAATACTATTGATGTCCAAACGTTGATGTCTAATAACGAAGACAAATTGTAAAGTGTTTCGACTCATTAACATATAGCGTTAAAATTCATAATGAGATCTTCGAATATTCAATTAATTAATACCTTACCTTATTCGGCATATTTAGTAGTATCGATACGACAATTTATTTTTTTTAATCTCACAGTTTAACCTAATCGAGATTCTGATGACATCGTAATTTTTATATCTGTTTTTAAGGTTGTCTTTGAATATATTATTTTGTTGTTTAGTATTCCAATTATTTTTGTTTATAAATAGAGATTGTTTCTTAATCGAAACACGATTATCTTAAGATAGTGTGAGAAGAAAACCTTGACTTTGTGCTTTGTAAGACAAACCTCTCTCATCAGAGTCCTGAGTCTTGACATCTCAACTCAATACTGAACGCATTTTTATGTATCTTTACTATTTTAATTTATACTTTTCCTACAAAATATTTTTGTTGTTAAAAATATTACACAAATGACCACTAATAAGTATTATTTGTAAAAGAACAATAAACATATTTTTATTTAATTTATTTATTTATTTAATCCTATTACAAAAATATATTTCACATTAGATAGACCGTTTCTTGAGGAGGACTATAAATTATCAAGAAGTTTTGTTAACAAACGTGCACATAAAAGTACACACATCAAAAGTGTCTAGGGATCAACATATATTTTTGCAATAACTTTTCTCCTGATTGATATTAATTAAAATTTTCTTTAAGGATTCATCAAATAAAGTGTTTAACGTTTGTCACAGTAACGATAAACCAAGTCACCTTTGCATTAATAAAGAAATTTGCCATTTTCCTAATAAAGGGATTTTTGACATTTGAACCACTAACATTAAAGTTCGAAAAAAAGACTGAAATAACAGTTTTCTTTAAAATTTTATTGGGTAACTTAAACAATTAATAATCCGTGTTTCTACCGCGAACACTAACAACACAAGAACATCGGTTTGGCATACTCAAAATGAGTTCATCCAAATCACGCTGTGGAATGGCCGCCCATGTTCGTTGCAACAACAAAAAAAGGTCTTCTTGCGACTGGATACCCTCCATATTCGGCAGAGCTCTTCTCTGTAGCATATCCCATGCATGCTCAATCGGGTTCAAGTCTGGCGACTGAGCAGGCCAGGGCAGGACATTGATGTTAGCTGCGGCGAGAGTCTGTCTTACAACTCTTGCGGTGTGCGGTCGTGCATTATCATGCATTAACTGAAATAAGGGACCGATTTGCACTTGTAGAGGAACGATGACGTCTGATACAATCGTCTCAGCATAAATTTGAGCGTTGAGGTTGCCTCTGATCCAAATCAACTCAGTTCTTCCGCCGATCCAAATACCCGCCCATACCATGATGGTTCCACCACTATAAGGATGGACTTCCTGGCAGGATTTTAATCGCTGTTGGCGTCCAGGGGTTCTCCAGTGTCGTATACGTCTTGTATCCGGTCTCATACCAAAACGAGACTCATCAGAAAAGCACACGAAACGCCATTGTTCTTCTGCCCAATTTCTGTGTTCAAGAGCCCATTGATATCGAATCCTACGATTGTGCATTGCTATAGGTGGTACCCGTAGCGGTCTTCGGGAATGAAGGTTCACTTCATGCAAGCGGTTTCTGACTGTTTGGTCGCTAATTAAGTTCCCTGAAGAGTGATGAAGCCGCACGGCTAACATCATGGCGGTTATTGTTGGAGCTCTTCGAGTTAAGATTTGAATGTATCGGTCTTGTCTCCGTGTGGTGCAGCGATACCGTCCTCCATGGCGCTCAGCCACGGTACCAGTGCTTCGGTAACGTGTCCAAAGTCGACTGATAACACTCTGACTTGTATTCAGAGCTAAAGCCACAGTACGTTGCCGGGAACCAGCTTCTATCATTCCCACGGCTCTGAGCATTTCTTCCCTGCTTAAATGACGTCGCCGCTCCATAATAACGTTGGTTTTAATCAGTAGTAGGGAAACAGTAGCACTAATAATGTCTTCAATGCGTTGTATGTTTTTATAGGGAAAATATTGACAGCTGATTTTCATCTTTTACTCGAATTTGATTCACAGTTCCTGATTCAAATTATGAAATGCACCAAAAAGGATCCATATAAAAACAAAGCCACATCTCAATCTCAAGAAATCCGCATAAAAATGCTTGATCCCTAGACACTTTTGATGTGTGTAGTTGCACAGCTTCAATATTTCCTACATCTCAAAAACGGTTCCTAAAGAATAATTTGGATCAAATTTTAATTTAAAGAAGATCGTCGTCGCCCTTGCACTAATAAACTTATCAATAACAAAACACCATATCTGGAAACATATGTTAATTTAAACTTAATAATTTACCTACATATATATCTTCTAATTAATAATTCGGAATCTCAATTTAAATTCTTTCAAAGATCGATCGTTCTTCGATACGAATACACGCGAACAAGCAATAAAGATAATTTTAATCAAGGTGCCACTTTAAAATACAATAATGGACACAGACTAGGCTTCTGTGGAGACACATTGATACGATCCTTATCTAAATTGTGGTAGCTACATTCTTTTTTTTTATTTGGAGTTTTCTATATTGTTCATGGCAGTTGTAATTGTAACGTTTTCGAGACATGTTTTACTTCCTTCTTAGGTCTTAGCTTTTGTGACTTCGGGTGTTTGGAATGAATGTCTAGTTTCTGATACCCTAAATCCAAGTAGGAAACCTAGTTGGTGGACATATGGTAGAGAAAGATGGTAGAGTCATTATGTCATGTTAATTATGTTTTTCGTCCAACTCTGCAGGAAACCTTATGAATAATAAATAAATATGAACTACTTAAGACTACCTTGGGGCCTATTTCACCATCATCAAGTAAAGTTCCGAGTACCGACTCACATGTTTTGTCTTTGTCACTTGATATAAAGTAAGAAAGAGATAAAACTAACTTTACTTGAAGGTTGTGAAATAGGCCCTAACTATAAAACCTCATAATTGGCTATTTTCACAGCCAATCTTAAAAAATAGGAAATTTATAAAATTTTCTTAAAGCACAAATATTTAATCCGATTCGTAATCGAACATTGCACTAAACCGACAAACCCATAAAAGGCTGTCTAGTTATTATATCAATAACGAAACAAAAAATACATCCGTAACGTTAAAATTAACGGAACAAAGATACCAGATGTTTAACTGATGGTTATCCAATAATATTTTTAAAGTTATTTTGTTAACACCTTATAAAAGTTTAAAAACAAAACTAAAAAAGTAACTTCTTTTGTAAAGGTAATCGAACCGTCATGATGACTATAAACTTTAGTAAATTATGTGTATTAGAAAACATTAGGAACTTTAGTTTATTGTTTTAATTAGTTTAACTGTTATATATTTTATATTTAGGTATTTATTGGATTGTATTTTGTTTAAATCTTAGATTATGTTAATCTTAGTAGGATTTAGTGTAAAGTGTGATCAAGAATTGTTTTTAAATATGTTTTGCACTGTTATGATTATGAACTTTAAGAGCTAATAAACTTTAACATTTAATTTATTTGGTCTTGATAAATACTTTAAGACTCTACTTATGTAATTACTAATTAATATGTCTTACACCTTCGACTCTATAAGGCTCGTGAAGAGCCTTTACAAAACACAGGCACAAAACATATTTGTTTGGCTTAGGAGAGGTACGCGAACCCAACTGTGACTCTACTCATCTAAAACTTCGATACTTACAGAGTAAAAAAACTAAACATTCTGTTAATAACAACTTGTTATCGGTACGTCCTTTGATACAGATCAAACCAAATAAACAAAATTAATGTCCCCGACAAGTTCTTTGGTGGAATCCGTAACATTTCCAAAATGAAATAATTTTCTCCCTAATCCCTAAAATATATCGGTCATAAATTAAAACCGATATTACCGTCTGTTTAAACCCTATTATAGGGATGTGCTTTGAGTTATGGTGTTCGATTATATCGATATTTTAGGTGCAATAATAATTATGTTTGTTTAGTCCTATGAAGTGGTTTTTAGAATTATTTAATTAATTTCTTGTCGATGCTCTAACCAACTGAGGCCTAAGTACCTAGGTACTCCAGCGTTTAAAAAATCTTGATTAGCTTTACCGACCTTACCGTAAACGAGTAATAACATAGGAAGGATTTAAACAAAACGTTGTTATAATTTGCTTATTAATAAGACATGTACTAAGTATTTTATACATTCAAGTATATTGGTGACTTTAAAACCACGTTTCAAACATTCATATTAATAATTATTAACATTAATTTTAATTATTTAAGACTCTATATCTTAATATAATAATCATAAAATCTGTTAACTAGGTAATTGAGCATTATAATTCATACAATTTATGTTTAGCACTAAAACTTATTTACTATCGTCATGAAAATTATCGATAAGTCGATAATTCCTAATCGACATCACTATAATGTTTTTTCAAAAGTAAACCCGACAGAGTAAGACATTCGTGTAGATTATAAAACTTGCGTACCGTCCGATAATGTATTGGTTTGTTATTAAAATATTCTTTTTATTGTCACAGTTATCAACCACTTTCTAGTTAAAAACCGCTGCCCATTAAACTATTTTTTATGTCCCCCAGTTTTATTTCTTGAATAACCTTCCGATTTTAATCCTTTTAAAATTCCGATACTTAACATTTAGAGCAAAACATATATTGATTGATATACGACTTTATTTACCTAGTAGTCGATAGAAAGTCTATATAAAATACATTTCGAAGGATTAAATAGTAATTACGAGAGCAAATCTTTTGCTACCAAATCATTATTGGCAATAATTTATGAGTTCAAATGTTACTAAGTAGTGTATTAACACCGAGAAACCACGAATAACACGTGAAAACACAGTTATATTAATCCTCAGTTTCTAAATATCCCTTTGAACAGTTATTAAACTTTCCACCGGTATAATCCTTTGACAATTTTGACAACTTAATTACATAGAAAGATATTTTCTCGTAAATAGTGAATAATAATGACTAAGGATAAAAAACAAGCTAATTTTTATAAACACGACCAAACACGCCCTATTCTATTCTGTGAGCGGTTAATTGAGCAATATAATTTGACACCTCACGATATAGTGAATAGCCAATTATTAATATGGGCCCTTGATTAATTGTGATATCAGCATTTAATTTTCGTGTTAACACTCACCCGCGCCGCTTCGGCCGCCATTGTGTGCCGCGTGTCTTTGTGTGCCGTGACGTTTCAATTTTGAATAAATTAAATTTCGAACGCTTCATTTTTTCTAACCTTTTTAACTCTGAACGGCCAGTGTTATAATTTATTGCCGTTTTGAAATTGAGAATAGTTTGCTTTTGTGTTGACTCTTGATGGAGCTCCATCAATAACTCGGACGGAATAATGTCTTTTTAATTTAGGAACCTATTTAGAATGAATAATATTATGGCTAAGAAAGTTTTGTTCATCTGTTTAATATAATATGTGATGAGATCTTATTAATATAAGTATTTGCGGTAGATAAATAGTTTAATTCAAACACACAATGAACTTTTTGAAATAAGAAAGTAAGTGTCAAATCAATAGTGTTCACGCGATGAGATCATAAAGTTTGAATTAAGTTTGTGTTAGCTAGGACTGGCTGGCGTGAGAACGCGACCCGTCACGATTAGCTAATAGGGTGATCATGAGTTCATCTTATTATCGGACCTTTTCAATTTAAGTTTTTTTTTTCACTTCAGTTTAAATAAAGAACACCTTACTCTTTACTTCTAATGTGTTTGTCTAGTTGGAATATAATTTAATGATACACCATAAACGCGTTTTGATCCTATTTTAAGCCATATTAATTATGCTAAATATGTAAAGTTGGAACATAAAATTTTTGTGTCAAATATAATTTAATTTATTCAATATAAAGTTCTATATTATGATTTATTAAGGTTAATTGAGCATAATCTTAGTTTTATTAGATGTTATTTTAGCATATTTATTTAGCGATTCGGTAGTTCCAGTTTCGAGTAAGTAACTGTATCTACAATAAAATCAATATTACCTATATTAATATTAATCATAAATATTTTATAGGTCTAATCGATCGAAGTGATCGAGCGATAAATGGATAAGTACATTATACCCCCTACCGTTTTAAAATAAAATCATTGATTTGGTTAATTTTTAAAGAAAAATGTTTCATAAATTATCAAATACCTTCTTAACAATTGATATTGAGATCAGGGGAGTCCTACGTTTTGCAATGGAGATGCAATAGCCTGAGAATTAAAAAAAAACTATCAAGCGATCTATTTTTCAATATTTGTGTACCACTATCACTACATAGTATAAAACAAAGTCGCTTTCTCTGTCCTTATGTCCCTTTGTAAGCTTAAATATTTAAAACTACACAACGGATTTTGATGCGGTTTGTTTTCATAGATAGAGTGATTCAGTAGGAAGGTTTTTAACATAATTTTATTCCCATATTCCTACGGGAACGGGAACTACGCGGGTGAAAACGCGGAGCTCCGCTAGTATTTTTATTTATCACAAAATATCCGCGTTACCCTTTACCCGATGGTCACCCTAACTTATTCTTGGTCTGTCAATAGTTCAGTTCTCATATTATTTAGTTTGTCGCCCTGTCAACCGGTAATGTTCGACAATTTGTCTAAGAACAAGCTATTGACGATACAACTATTGTTATCAAACGAGTAATACGCAAACACATTGTTCACAAGTTTCTAAACAAACTGTTGTTTATTAAGTATTTATAGTTTTAACGGTAATGTTTTAATGTCTCATTTACATGTTGTAATATTCGTTGAATGTTTTCAAGTTTTCCGTGCTCATGAGCCTTGAGCTTTTCAAAGCTGGCCTATAGAAAAGCTTCGTACTTTATTTGCTCGCGAGCGAAGTCGAAGTCATTTCGAATTATTTGTAGACGCACTATTTGTAAAAGCTGAAGTAAGTTTGGACTTTTTGAAAATGAGACACAAATATATAACTTACTATTAGCAACAATGACCAGCCGATTGTTTAGTAAGTACCTACTTGTACACAGTAAGCGGGCAATTTTGAGACCTAGACTAGACCTTTATTTTGATCAACAAAATCTCAGTTTTGATATTTTATGCAATATTTTTGGCACTTTTAAGGGCTATACCTTTAATTCGTAACGACTTTCGATGTTGTTAGTATGACAGCCGGGACCGAATTGCTTTAAGGCTCCTTCCGTATTACTTTAACGAACGACTTACTTATTTAATGACGCAAGAAACAAAGTAAAAAAGAAAACACTTTTACAACGTCACAGATCGTAAAGGCACATTTTTCCGGTAGCGACACTCATAGACAATACAACCATAAACAAATCTCCATCCCTCTCAATAACTAGACAACTGCTTTACACAGTCCAAAACAATAGGACCATTGTGTTCTTGCGCATAGAAGCCATAAAACAGCCATCTCTTTCATACTTGCAGTAGTCGACGTATTGCCGTCCCTCTCTAAATGACATGTTAATAAAAGCCTCCTGAAGAGCTCCGCCCAAACGATTTTCCTTGCGGTTTCATGCGCAAACGCATTCTGTTGTTTGTTACGAGATATGATGATTGTGTACGTTATATTGAGTTATAAACTTGATATATTGTAGTTTTGACACTGAAAAGCAAGCTTTAAAGCTTTAGATATTGAAATTCAATCAGTGACAGAGCTTTTAAAAGCGAGTGGACGAGTTAGTTTGTAACAGTGCTTGGGGTGATAAAATGTTATTGTGTTGTTGCTATATGTGCTCCAAATAGAGTAATTCATTTTAAAAAATTCAGTACAAGCAGTACAGTAACAGTAGAACTTCTTTTAATATTATTAAAAGAAGTCTTACTGTTACTGTTTTCACGTGAAAATTTTCATTGTATTTTCATACTATCTTTTTTGGATTAAATTGGTAGAGTCGATCTAGTTTCGAGTCTTATTTTTTTACATTTAAGAGCATGTATAGGTAATTGTATACATTGAAACTGTAATATGCCGATATCTCTAAATTGTACATATCGAAGAAAGAGGGAGAAAAACGGTTATTAAATTAGAATATCAATAGATAATTATACTTACCACAACGAAAAATGACATCAGTCCCTACCCAATAGGTACTTACATAACAAAAAAAGTAAAGTCAGATACTTACTAATACCATGATCACAGTTACCAGTCAAGTAAATAAGTACCTAATATAAAGATTACATTCATTTATCCACTTAATAATATCAATAAATATACTTACTTATTTCAAAGTGTGAAAACCCGGTAATACGGAATAAGTACTATATTAAGTTAATCAAGTGGTACATTTCTATTAGACATTAATCAGTGTTGAGGCGAGAGTCGATCCTAACTATGTTTTAATTGCGGGCTGCAAGCAAACGTCTTGTAATAATTATAGACGATGAAGTGCTATGCCTCATTTAGATTGTACTATTTCTTGTTTTAGTCAAGTTGGGTTTTAGTTCAAATGGATTTAACTTTATTGGGTTCGATTCCTGTGAGATAATCTATATCTATCTATATCTATAAATATAAAAATCAATTGCTGTTCGTTAGTCTCGCTAAAACTCGAGAACGGCGGAACGGATTTATCTTATCTTGGTCTTGAAATGTTCGTGGAGGTTTAGGGAAGGTTTAAAAGGTGAGAAAAAATCGGGTAATACGCGGGTGAAACCGCGGGGCACAGCTAGTAAGAGATAAATATTTGCGACCCTAGATATATATTTTAATCTGTGTGTAGTGTAGGTAATTCAAATACCCTAAAAAAGCCCGAGGACCTGAGGTCTAATCCCTGCATAGAGCGTTTCATGCCTGCAGTTTTTAAATCTGACTCGAATTTGAAATCAGAAGCACTTTATAATATGTAAACGTGGTGATTCTATTATTCTCCTATTCTTTCTTTCTAATGCTCAATCCTACTAATACTATAAAGCCGAATGTTTGTGCGTGTTTATTCCTCTTTCACGCAAAAACTACTGAATGGATTTTAATGAAAGGTACAGATGTTCCTCATACCTAGAAATAACATATAGGACTTTTTATCCCAAGGTTCCACGCGGGAAAAACCGCGGTGCACAGCTAGTCTTCAATAAAGAAAGGAACTTCTGACTTTACCTTTGAAAGAGTTTCAACCACAAACACTTCTGATGAAGTCCACCGTATGATTGAATTTAGTCGAGGGATTCGACCAAATCATTTTATTTTTAATTAACCAAACCATAGTTCACATTCAAGTGACTACTTATTCAAACGCGTCAAAAAGGGTGTATTAACGCTTCGCCAAAGTTAAAAGCCATTCATGCACAAGTAATCACAATTAGCCTTATATTACCCTCCAGTTATAATTCTACTTTTTAGGGTTCCGTACCCAAAGGGTAAAACGGTCATCAGACCTGTCACCATGTATGGGTCTGAATGTTGGGCTATGAAGAAGAAGGATGAACAAAGAATGCATGTTACAGAAATGAGGATGTTAAGATGGATGAGTGGGGTAACAAGGATGGACAAGATACGGAATGAGTATGTCAGAGGGAGTTTGAAAGTTGCGCCGATTGTAGAAAAAATAAGTAGTGCTAGATTGGGATGGTATGGGCATGTGATGAGGAGGCCAGATCAGTATCTCAAGAACGGTGATAGCTAGACAGTTGAAATTTTCACAAATTATGTATTTCTATTGCCGCTATAACAATAATTACTAAAAAAAAATATTTAAGGGGGCTCCCACACATCTCATACATCATATAGTTGTGTTTTTTTTTGTCGTGTTTGGTACGGAAACCTCCGTGCGAAAGTCCGACTCGTACTTGGCCGGTTTTTTAATTACTCAATCTAATAGCGGGATGTGTAACACATTACTATTAAAATTATGTTATGTAATGAGTAAATAATCGGCCTCTCTCTGACTCTGACTCAATAACTTCGGACGCTTATGAGTATAATTACACTTGTAATTAACTATTTATTTTTCTTAGTTTTTAATGTTAGTTTTGTGGTAGGGTGATGAAAATCCTAAATTACGCACATTTTGCCATTGGATAAAACTAGGAACAGAGTTCGGTGGAAGAAGAATTTTAATGTTAAGTGTTTTTAGGTATTAGATATTTCTTCTATGACAGACAAGATGATTTTCTTTTCAGAAAAGTTTGTTTAAGTACCTAAGTTTTTCTTTAATTCTTGTATTTAATAATAGGATTAAGTAGGTGAGTACCTACTTACCATTTTTGTAACGATAGCAGCAAATAGGGACTTTTTCACGCATTAGGTCTTACAGATCTATTGATCTGTATAAATCGGATATTATTATATTACTAAGATGTTGATTCTATTCAAAAGTTTTCAAATACGTTTTATCCTGTACTAAATTATCCTCGGTTTAGTACCTAAGTAAGACAGCACTAACACGGGTAAAACGCACATGTCAATAACCAGCCTGCCTTGTTAAAAATCTAACATCTCTAACTTGTTTCCAAAGATAAATCTATTAGTTGGATATTTTTCTGTAGCTTAAGGGCGCTAGTTAACTTATGCAATACTCAATTACTGTCATAATACATACCCCCCTAAGCTGTTATTAACATTGATACATTGTTAGAACTTCAACTCTAGCGACACAGAACAACACTCATTTATTTATCATATTGAGTCCTTAAAGGCAGTATAATTTCATTATTTAAGTTTTCAAGATAACAAGTATACTAAGTGCATAAACGGCGTTATATTCATTCCTTACATACACCATGAATTATCAAATAACTCAAAACCCGTAACAGCCTGCAATTTGAAAGCCTCACGACCGCTACAAATGGAGATATTAGCGCAATTTGCCGCCATGGCTCGGCTCTAGTAAACTAATAACACCTAGCCTATATCAATAAAAGCTATTAGCATCGATCAGGGTAAGTATCTGTCCGGGGATATTACCTCAAATTGAGTTAAATTAAACGCCCCAGTTGCTCGCGACAGTAATAACACCTCGCCCGCGCGCCCGCCAATTGACCGAATGAATTGATACACAATAGAGTCGAACGAGATTCTGGGCGCCAACTGCATTTCAAATGCATGCACTAAATACAAATTCAAATTGGAACAAATTCGAAGTCGTTCCGTTAGTAGTGGTGGTGCACAGTGTCTAAACTTCCTCCATAATTTCGGGCAGTAACACCCTGCAGTTGTCTCCCTCGCTCTAATTGGTTGGTCGAGCCTCTGAATCCAATTAGTGGAGAGCGAGAGCTGGGTACACTGAATTTATTATGCGGCTCTTGTTTAGTTTGCTGGCCTTTTTAATTGAAACGTAGTGCGTAACTCGCGGCCTGTCCGACTAATGAACATGACTGCTTTGGGAACGTTTGATATCACTTGTACCGATTTCCACTTTTTCACAATTTTGTTCCTACTGAGGATAAACCACATAAAAGGTTTACATTTCGGAATTTATTACTAGGTTCTTTGGAAGTAATTATTAGATACAATTCACACGACAACGTAAATACTTATGTACTTACTTACTTATGTACTACTTATGTGTGTAGGTACCTACATCCTATGTAGCACAAGATTTTGACAAAGAGTTAAGTACAATTTAATTTAGTGATTAACTGTATCTACTGAAAAATGTAATGAAAATAGTTTTGTTTCAGAATTGTATGCTCTCTAATCTCTATATTTCACAAAGTAAAAAATATTATTTTGATGAAACGATTTAGTAATGTTATTAAGGATTATTACTGCCATCTAGTGTGAAGTAGTAAGCAACAGTAGTAATGGTTGGTTAGTAGCGACATCTAGTGATGAGTAGCACAAGCAAAGAAAATAAAAACATTTTATTTCATATCTGTGGAAAGAATTCACTCACTCAATTGGTTCCAAAATAAGTTCATTCATTGCAAATTTTCTTTCTCGTTTGACAAGGAAAGTTCATCTCACAATCACAAACAATTTTTCTAACTCTGGATGAAAGGTATTTGTGTTTTATTTTCTTATTAGTAGTGTAACAAACACGACTTTTCGCAATACTAAGCTAAAATATTTCAATTCCAGATCTATGAGGTATTTCTATCTACTCGAACCACCAACATGTGAGTTGTAAACTTCCGTAAACATGTTTTTGTGTTTGTTGCTAAAAATATTTATTGTTTTATCCTTTATTGTAATTTTAGGAGTTTTGTAGATCTAGCCACACTGACGATGCACCGGCGTCATGAGCTGGAAAGCAGGATAAACCTATTTGAAGAGAAATGTAACGTCGCAATCAGCGATATTAAAAAGTTAAAAGTGAAGGTACTTTCCTACTTTCTGTTTTGTTCTAAATATTATTCAATCTAAAATGTATACTTAAAAATTCAACTATTTTAATTACAAAAAAAATCTTAGAGGTTAGTCATCTCGTCGCAATAAGACATATTTTTGCATATAAAAATATTTGTATAGACTTTCTACTTTAATTTAGCTAAATATGCACTTAATAATATATTCTTTGTCTTAGCTACATTTTTTATTTTGATTACATAAAATTTCTGACATGAGGACATATAATAATGTATCACTATCATCTTCATATACTTATAGCAACTGATTTACGACTATCTAACTAGGGTATCGGAAACTGCAAACAATCATACATACACTCTATCATAGATATACATTATTTGTTTGTGTATACAAACAAGTTAAATATTATTAAATAAAAATGCATTCATCAATATTATAAAAACAAACATACAGGAGATCAAGGTATAGATATAATATATCTTTTATATTTCAGTCCCGAGGTTTTGTCTCGCAACTGAACTGTGAACCAAATGAGTTGAAGGATAGATTCCTGATGTTTATGAAGAAAGTTGATGAGTACATGTACCTTATAACTGATTTCAACTTGGCGGTCACACAACTTGGTAACTATGAAACACAATATTATTTACTAGTAGCGCCCAGCAGTTTCACCCACGTGTTTCATGTTCCCGTGGGAATATGAGGATAAAATATATCACCCATATAAATTAGCTTTCCATTAGTGAAAGAATGTTTTAAATCGGTTTCAAAAAAACAAATCTTTCCTCTTTATAATATTGGTAGAGATAAAGCATCAACAAACTCTTTTAAACATTTATTACGTAATTCTGTTCTCATAATCTCAAATTATACATGCAGTCTGAATGCATAATAAAGTTAAAATATGCAAAATCTTAAACATCAAGAGGCATTGGAATATAGTATTGGAACATTCAACTTTGTTTTGGATATAATATTCCAAAGTTCAGTTAACTATATGATGCCTTCGACCTCCTCAACTATCTACTTAAGTAAATAGTAGTAACTAAGTAAACTAATTTAGTTAAATCAATTCTAGCTAATAAAACAACTACAACAACTGTATGTTGTCCATCACAATTCTAAATAACAATTAATTACAGATGACATTGGCTACTCTGACAACACACCAGTCCAAGACAACTCCCAAAACATACAGAGATCACTACCCGCTCCGCTAGAACCTACAAACTTGATTGACGCACTCAGCGAGCCAAGGCCTTCAACATCCTGTGCCTGCACCAACCTCTGTCCTCCCGAGAAACCAAAGAGAATCAAAGTACCTAAAGAGGAACAGACGCTAATAGCATTCTCGAGTTCATCATCATCGGAGAGTGTGCCGAGTAAAAAGTTTGATATGACAACTACGGAGGTTCAATGTAAACTTAATGAGGATATGGCTAGTTTGAGTTTTAAAGGTATTTTAGATATATTTTTTATTTAAGTCGGCCTCGGTATTGTTGTTTACCTATTTAAGTAGGCAGAATTTGTTTTGATAATATTTTTAAAGAGACTGAGGCTGAGTTTGTTTTTAAAGAGTTCATTTGTTCAAGGTTTTCTAGTTATCATGTTTATGAACACTAAAGTTATCATAGTTTACAAAATATTTACCATAAATATTTTTTATTTTGATGTTTTGCATGAGCTGTGTTCATGGATTAACTGTCACACTGTGGATATGATAAATCGTTTATAAGGAGACAAAACTGTAAACAGATTTGTATAACAATTATTATTTTATATCAGAATTATAAGTAGTATTATTTTTAGATAATAAATAATATATGAACTATACGAGTCCTGAGGAATTCACCTACATTTAAAGTAATCTATCCGCTAACTAGACTTTTTGATGCAAACATTTTCAAATCGGGTTGGAACCTCCCAAAGATTAGCGCCTACAAACTCTGCCTCTATAATGGGGTGGGATACTTAATATCAACAATTAAAATGTCAACACCGTTTGATCAACAGTTAAATTATTCAAAAAACTTCAATATCAATGGTGTAAAACATAAACAGTTCAAAATATCAACAGTATACATTGTCAAAGAATCACATAATCAATGACTATTAAGTATCCCACCCTCTATAATGTTAGTACACATCAATATCAATGATATACTATTGGGACTGGGTGGGATACTTACTCAATACACACAATACTTACATAATACAATATAAGAAACCTCAAAATTATATAAAGCCTACACAGATATTGCGACAAATTAGACTCACACATAAACATTCACACCATCCAAAAACAAGCAGCCATTCACACAGTCACTATCATAAGTAAAGTTCTTGGGGATACAGTTTTTACAACACGGGGGGGAGCAAACGCACTTCATGGGGAAACAGAGTTACCTCTTCCTTGAGGGTCTCAGGGCGGGTACTCTGATTAACCGAGCATAGACTCGTGTAGAAAGGAATTTCACAAACATACAATAATACAATTTATTTTTTCAGAACCATCACCAGATTGTCCCATCTTGTGCAACATACCCAAACAAACAATATTGGAGGTGGACCACTTGTATGAAGGCACTATTATGACGGTGGACGGAGCATTATTCTGGGTCATCACTGATAACATTGACGAAGCTCGGCAGTGAGTATTATATTGTTTAAGTAATGAGACACCCATCAATAAAGTACCTTATACCCCAAGAAAATACGAATCTTGATGATTGTAAGTTAACATAACATAACATAATCATTCACTACATCATCTCATTATAGTAACAGACCCCTAACTAAGTTCGAAACTTGTATCTAGGGTATCAGAAACTACGCACACACTCATTCACACACACACCCAGACCGAGACAAACATTTGTGGTTTACACAAATATTCACCCCGTATGGGAATCGAACTCGCAACCTTGCGGATCCGTCCGGCATGGTGACCACTCTGCCATCGAGGTCGTCAAGTTGTGTAAAGCCTAAATATTCCCATTGAAAGTTCATATTTCTTAAAGATCTGAAAGACAGTTTATAAATTCATTTATATTTTTATCACACTAATTATGAAGCAACATGTAAGTTCGATTGTTATTCCGTCACAATCAAACGGCCGAACGGATTTGAATTAAAATTAATCGTAACTAATATTATAAATGCGAAAGTAACTCTGTCTGTCTGTCTCTTACCTTTTCACGGCTAAACTACTGAACCGATTGACTTGAAATTTGGTACAGGGGTAGCTCATGGTCCGGGAAAGAACATAGGCTACGTTTTATCCCGAAATTCCCACGGGATTGGGAACTACGAGGGTGAAACCGCGGGGCACAGCTAATATACAATAATTGACCTGGATTTTCACTTTTTATCCCGAAATTCCCTTAGTATCGCTATTTTTACGACTAAAACTGCAATTAACACGACATTTACATCAATTTTTCTTATTCCAGGTTCATGTTACGCATGACAGACTACTACACTGAGAACAAAGTAATGTTGACGTCAGACCAAGTGAAGAACTTAGCATGTTGCGCGTACTTCGACGAGCAGAGTGTCTGCTACTATCGAGCTCTTTATTTGAGACATGTTGATGTTAGTACTATACTGTTTTATTAACGGCGCTCCGCGGTTTCACCCGCGTAGTTCCCGTTCCCGTAGGAATATGGGGGTAAAACATGAAGTTAAAGGTAAAAATGGAGTCCACACTTCGAATACCTACTTGAAGCATACCTATATGTATCACCATCGCGTCTCTGTGGGCAGGCTCTCTCTTTCTAACTAATTTAACCTCTAGAAAGAGAAAGTCTGACTAAAAAGAGAGATCGGCCCACAGAGACGTAGGTATTTGACTCAAGCTGTTGTTCCAAGTGTGGGCTCCATTTTTTACCTGCAACTTCATGGGGTAAAATTATGCTAAAAACCTTCCCACTGAATCACTCTATCTATTAAAATAAACCGCATCAAATCTGTTGCGTAGTTTTAAAGATCTAACCATACATAGGAACAGAAAAAGCGACTTTGTTTGATTGATTGACTATGTAATGATTGATACACGACCGCACACACGCCGCGTGTGCTATTGCATAAAAAAATTACATGTTGTTTTTTCTTTCAAATGTATCTGGTTCGATTCCTAGCTCCAATGAACTTTTGTTGTTCACTAGCGGGTACACAGAGTGGGCTACTGCGAAAAATATGTACATAATACAAGAATTATTTGTCAAAATCAACTGTCATTTTAAAATACATTGATGCAGTTTTAGATTTTATCAAATTTCCTCGAAATTCCTTTCAGAATTATCCACTATACCATTTATATGGTTTCGACTTTTGAAATACACCACATTCACAACTTTATATTAAACTAGTAGCTCCCCGCGGTTTCAACCGCGTAGTTCCCGTTCCCGTGGGATTACGGGGATAAAATATAGCCTATGTCACGCACTGATAAATTAGCTTTCCATTAGTGAAAGAATTTTTGAAATCGGTCCAGTAGTTTCGGAGCCTATTCATTACAAACAAACAAATCTTTCCTCTTTATAATATTAGTATAGATTATATCTTAATTATATGTATCACAGGACGAAAACGCAGAGCTATTTGTGGTGGATACGGGTGAGATAGTGACGGTTCCTATAAACTGTATTCATCCCCTGGTCGAAGAGTTCAGTGATCGCCCGCCTTACGCCAGGTCGTGTCATTTAGCTGGGGTAAGTACAGACAATACAATGGTGGTCATATAATTAAGAACGCTTATTTAACATAACGATTTTTTCAAAATAGCATGTATAACTAATTGCATGTATTTATTTGTATTTCTTTTGATATCTTAAAACATTTCCATAGTATCGAGTTTCCGAAACAAATAATATACATGGTAAATATCCCGTTAATTATAATAATTTGAACCCGAATAATGTACTGTTATACCTTTCCTACGAACTGTACTTTTTAAAAATAAATAAAATAATCTTTATGGCTTTTTCGCTTAAAACTACAAGACAAAAATACAGACAAAATCAATAAAAAAAAACAAAAGGAAATGACTCAGCTTGATGCTGACTGAACCACATACGATTCGGCCAGCACTGTTTTTCAGTCACTCCTGTACCCCTAAGATGTTGGGCGGAGGTATTGCGTAAAGAGGGCTCACATGTCCTTAATTACAATTATATTCTTAAATATAATTAAATTTAAAATAATAAATGGTTAAAATAAAAGATACAAAATAAAAAAAAACATCAATAATAAAATTCTTGTCTGTTAGTGTGTGTGTGTGTGTGTGGGTATGTGTGTGCGTGTGTGTGTGTGAACTTGAAATTGTATTTTATATTTCAGTTTGATTTCGACAACAGTCTGGACGATGAGGATATGGCCAAATTAGATTCGTTCTTGAAGCAGTACATCGGCACGTTGTGTACTATTGAGGTTGACGACAAGTAAGTTAATGACTTATTTTCTTTTTATATATATATTGAACTAGCTTTTGCCCGCGACTTCGTCCGCATAGAGTAATGACTTCCGGCAGAATTTTGGGTTTTTCCCCATTTTCTCCGCCGTTTTGTGGTAGCCTGCTCCCCCCAACAAACACACGTGCCAAATTTCATCTCTCTACGACCAATAGTTTCGTGCGTTGTCTGTCAGTCAGTACATCACTTAGTAACAGAAGAGTTTTATATATATACACACATCAAAAGTGTCTAGGGATCAAGCATTTTTATGCGGATTTCTTGAGATTGAGATGTGGCTTTGTAATAAATTTATGATTTTATAAATTTATATGGATCCTTTTTGGTGCATTTCATAATTTGAATCAGGATCTGTGAATCAAATTCGAGTAAAAGATCAAAATCAGCTGTCAATATTTTCCCTATAAAAACATACAACGCATTGAAGACATTATTAGTGCTACTGTTTCCCTACTACTGATTAAAACCAACGTTATTATGGAGCGGCGACGTCATTTAAGCAGGGAAGAAATGCTCAGAGCCGTGGGAATGATAGAAGCTGGTTCCCGGCAACGTACTGTGGCTTTAGCTCTGAATACAAGTCAGAGTGTTATCAGTCGACTTTGGACACGTTACCGAAGCACTGGTACCGTGGCTGAGCGCCATGGAGGACGGTATCGCTGCACCACACGGAGACAAGACCGATACATTCAAATCTTAACTCGAAGAGCTCCAACAATAACCGCCATGATGTTAGCCGTGCGGCTTCATCACTCTTCAGGGAACTTAATTAGCGACCAAACAGTCAGAAACCGCTTGCATGAAGTGAACCTTCATTCCCGAAGACCGCTACGGGTACCACCTATAGCAATGCACAATCGTAGGATTCGATATCAATGGGCTCTTGAACACAGAAATTGGGCAGAAGAACAATGGCGTTTCGTGTGCTTTTCTGATGAGTCTCGTTTTGGTATGAGACCGGATACAAGACGTATACGACACTGGAGAACCCCTGGACGCCAACAGCGATTAAAATCCTGCCAGGAAGTCCATCCTTATAGTGGTGGAACCATCATGGTATGGGCGGGTATTTGGATCGGCGGAAGAACTGAGTTGATTTGGATCAGAGGCAACCTCAACGCTCAAATTTATGCTGAGACGATTGTATCAGACGTCATCGTTCCTCTACAAGTGCAAATCGGTCCCTTATTTCAGTTAATGCATGATAATGCACGACCGCACACCGCAAGAGTTGTAAGACAGACTCTCGCCGCAGCTAACATCAATGTCCTGCCCTGGCCTGCTCAGTCGCCAGACTTGAACCCGATTGAGCATGCATGGGATATGCTACAGAGAAGAGCTCTGCCGAATATGGAGGGTATCCAGTCGCAAGAAGACCTTTTTTTGTTGTTGCAACGAACATGGGCGGCCATTCCACAGCGTGATTTGGATGAACTCATTTTGAGTATGCCAAACCGATGTTCTTGTGTTGTTAGTGTTCGCGGTAGAAACACGGATTATTAATTGTTTAAGTTACCCAATAAAATTTTAAAGAAAACTGTTATTTCAGTCTTTTTTTCGAACTTTAATGTTAGTGGTTCAAATGTCAAAAATCCCTTTATTAGGAAAATGGCAAATTTCTTTATTAATGCAAAGGTGACTTGGTTTATCGTTACTGTGACAAACGAAAACACTTTATTTGATGAATCCTTAAAGAAAATTTTAATTAATATCAATCAGGAGAAAAGTTATTGCAAAAATATATGTTGATCCCTAGACACTTTTGATGTGTGTAGAAGATTACTGAATTACGAGGCTCTGCTGCTTTAACCATTAAATGAATGAAGATGAATTCCGATCGCGAAAGTTTAAAAAGTGTTTTAACCATATTTGTTTGTCCATAGTATCAAAATATTTCTTGTAATTTCAGTTCCTCCGAATCCCTGGGCGTGTACGTGATGCTGCCTTCAAAAGAAACTGTCAACGATCTCATCATACAACGGGGAATTATTAAAAACAGTATGTATAATGTATAGTAGATCCTAATCTTAATTATTGAATTAAAACTACTTAGTACGGGTTCCGTAAAACATTTGTTTCAATTGATTACTATCAAGCAAATTTTCTCTCATGGCCCAGTGCTACCCGCGGATCACGTGTAATCGGCGCGGTTAAGCAACGTCTGGAACTGTGATGGGTCATTACTAAAAATTACTTTTGATTTCATGAGCGTTTCCATGCTTCGTATAGCCCTCTGGGTTGTAAAGGTCTGATGGCAGTCACTTCACGTAAAATACTGACATACCGCCAAATCAGGTTAAAACTGAAAACCGACCAAATAGAAATGGGATAAAGGTTCGGAAAAGAGAGATATAAGTATAATTGAGTAGTATATTTTTTATCAAAAAGGGTTTTATATGTATAGTTACAGTGGACAAATCCCGTCGCTCCCAGTCGCAGTCGCCGGCGCCGCGCGGGCCGCCCGAGCTCGCGAGCGACAACCTCAGCATGGACTACGGACCCGAGTACGACGACCCCGTCGAAGCTGTTACCGTTAGTATACCGTATCAGCCAGGATAACAACCCTGGCTGAGTATAGGTACAATTCCAAGTCGGGCCGCAGACCGCAAACTGCAACCGCAGACAGCAAGCGACAACACTTGTTTCTATGAACGTCTATGAAATTGATTCCGAGCGCGGCTACACTGCTGCCTGCAGTCGCGACGCGCTCTTTCTTGCATGTTGATAGAAAAGGATTGTCTCTTGCAGTTTGCGGTCTGCGGCCCGTCTTGGAATTGTACCTTAATCCTACTACCCTGACTGAGTTATCTTACTACCTTACCCGAGTTATCTACACTAATATTATGAAGAGGAAAGATTTGTTTTTTTTTGTAACGAATAGATTCAGAAACTACTGAACTGATTTCAAAAATTCTTTCACCATTAAATACCTACATTCCGAACGGGAACTACGCGGGTGAAACCGCGGGGCGTTGCTAGTATTCTATAAATATGTGAGGAAATCATACTTTGTTTACAGTATAAATTATTGGACTCAGCTATTGATAACTGCTACTCATATTTTTCCATATAGGGCTACCACAATCGTGACGAAGCAGACATCTGCAAACATTATAAAGGTGGTCCCGAGAAGACATGTTTCAAAGGCCATCGCTGCACCAAGAGACATGTCATGAAACATCCAGGTAATACTAATAAATACTCAATGATGTAAGCAGTTTACTCCTAAACCGTTACAAAAAGTTTGTTCATCTCGTTAGTATTTTATCCTTATCGTAATTTTTTTTCCATAAATCAATTTTTGGTTTGATGCCTATCTTGAATTACTATTTGTATTAAACCAAACAATAAATTATTATTTTTTATAAAAATCTGCCTCGAGAGTCCTTTCTATTCAAAAAAGGTAAGGCCCAAATTGTCACAGATAAAACTCAAACAAGAAATTAATGAGTATTTTCTGATCTGTCACACTTGCGTTGCATGTTTTGTATATATTTTTGTCATTAATGTATTATTTCCTTACCCCAGACGGTTGGACCCTAGACCGCGTCGAGGTGACTGGCAAGATAAAGCCGTTCCCGCTGCCGGCGCCCGGCACCTGGCACAGGGTGATGGTCACCACCGTGTGCCACTTCGACAGGATATACGTGCAGATTGTCACTGACAAGAAAGGTAATTTCACTATACATTTTTTTCAAGAAAGAAAGCTTTGACACTTACTGAGTGTTTTTGTTACTTAATCACAGCAAAACTATTTTATTTTTTATCCTGAAATATACTTGAGTACTATGTATATGCCGTGCCCCTCGGTTTTATCCGCGTGGATCCTTATCCCGTGGGAATTATGGGATATCCTATGTGTTATTCCTAGGCATAAGCGACATCTACACCACGACTCAATGGCAAATACACACATCAAAAGTGTCTAGGGATCAAGCATTTTTATGCGGATTTCTTGAGATTGAGATGTGGCTTTGTAATAAATTTATGATTTTATAAATTTATATGGATCCTTTTTGGTGCATTTCATAATTTGAATCAGGAACTGTGAATCAAATTCGAGTAAAAGATGAAAATCAGCTGTCAATATTTTCCCTATAAAAACATACAACGCATTGAAGACATTATTAGTGCTACTGTTTCCCTACTACTGATTAAAACCAACGTTATTATGGAGCGGCGACGTCATTTAAGCAGGGAAGAAATGCTCAGAGCCTTGGGAATGATAGAAGCTGGTTCCCGGCAACGTACTGTGGCTTTAGCTCTGAATACAAGTCAGAGTGTTATCAGTCGACTTTGGACACGTTACCGAAGCACTGGTACCGTGGCTGAGCGCCATGGAGGACGGTATCGCTGCACCACACGGAGACAAGACCGATACATTCAAATCTTAACTCGAAGAGCTCCAACAATAACCGCCATGATGTTAGCTTCATCACTCTTCAGGGAACTTAATTAGCGACCAAACAGTCAGAAACCGCTTGCATGAAGTGAACCTTCATTCCCGAAGACCGCTACGGGTACCACCTATAGCAATGCACAATCGTAGGATTCGATATCAATGGGCTCTTGAACACAGAAATTGGGCAGAAGAACAATGGCGTTTCGTGTGCTTTTCTGATGAGTCTCGTTTTGGTATGAGACCGGATACAAGACGTATACGACACTGGAGAACCCCTGGACGCCAACAGCGATTAAAATCCTGCCAGGAAGTCCATCCTTATAGTGGTGGAACCATCATGGTATGGGCGGGTATTTGGATCGGCGGAAGAACTGAGTTGATTTGGATCAGAGGCAACCTCAACGCTCAAATTTATGCTGAGACGATTGTATCAGACGTCATCGTTCCTCTACAAGTGCAAATCGGTCCCTTATTTCAGTTAATGCATGATAATGCACGACCGCACACCGCAAGAGTTGTAAGACAGACTCTCGCCGCAGCTAACATCAATGTCCTGCCCTGGCCTGCTCAGTCGCCAGACTTGAACCCGATTGAGCATGCATGGGATATGCTACAGAGAAGAGCTCTGCCGAATATGGAGGGTATCCAGTCGCAAGAAGACCTTTTTTTGTTGTTGCAACGAACATGGGCGGCCATTCCACAGCGTGATTTGGATGAACTCATTTTGAGTATGCCAAACCGATGTTCTTGTGTTGTTAGTGTTCGCGGTAGAAACACGGATTATTAATTGTTTAAGTTACCCAATAAAATTTTAAAGAAAACTGTTATTTCAGTCTTTTTTTCGAACTTTAATGTTAGTGGTTCAAATGTCAAAAATCCCTTTATTAGGAAAATGGCAAATTTCTTTATTAATGCAAAGGTGACTTGGTTTATCGTTACTGTGACAAACGAAAACACTTTATTTGATGAATCCTTAAAGAAAATTTTAATTAATATCAATCAGGAGAAAAGTTATTGCAAAAATATATGTTGATCCCTAGACACTTTTGATGTGTGTAGCTTGCCGTGCGTGTCCCTACACCTGCACACGCGAGGACCTTTACAAGGCCACTGATAGTGCCATATCGGTGGCCGAGTTCTGGTCCTCAAAAATATGAGTCGACACGCAAAGAAGAAGAAGGGACATCTGTACCAAATTTCATATAAATCGCTCTAGCCGTTTAGACGTGAAGAAGTTACAAACATAGGTACTCACTCACATACTTTCACGTTTATAATATAAGTGTGATGTGATAATCTAATATAACATGGTTCATGTATTAGACCTAGTATCACTTACAATCTCTGTGTAAAGGCTCTTAGGGTTCATCATATTTCTAAATCGCCCTCTTACAGAATAGGCTCAAGCCCCTCAGTGAAGACATATATTATGAGCTAGTGATGATTATACTTCTATAGTTTGTAAAATTTAGGATGATCTCTGTGACAGCTGTCAGTGAAATCCCGCCTATAAAGTTCTGAATTTCTTAGTACTCTGTAGTACTAAGAAATTCAGAACTTTATAGGTGGGTCAGTACATGTTAATGTCATACTTTATGGGCATGTCGACCTGTTTAGTGATGGGCGATGTATCATCGTGAACACGGACTATAAATTATCGATATCCTACTAATATTATAAATGCGAAAGTTTGTATGTATGGATGTTTGTTACTCTTTCACGCAAAAACTACTGAATGGATTTTAATGAAACTTTACAATAATCTTGCTTATACATCAGAATAACACATAGGATACTTTTTATCCCAAAATTCCCACGGGAACGGGAACGCAAAAACTACTGAATGGATTTTAATGAAATTTGGTACAGATGTTCCTCATACCTAGGAATAACACATAGGATACTTTTTATCCCAAAATTCCCACGGGATAAGGTTTCACGCGGGTAAAACCGCGGGGCACAGCTAGTTTTAAATAAAACTCTATTTACAATTTTACAAATTATAGTGGTTTGGACTTTATATTTCATACGTCAAGATAAAAATATACCCAATATTATGTACAGAAGCAGAGTTGCGGGAGTTTGGTGTGATGTTACCCCCGATGACGCTGGAAAGTTTACTGGCGGACATGAACAGTGCAGCGACGCGGAGGGCTCTCAAACCGATTACGGTAATGTTTCATTATTTAATATTTATTTATTGAGCCGAATTTAACATAATCCGTCTATCAATTGTTATCTTAATTTGCCATGTGTGGGCTCGACATAACATGTCTCCTTTTTACACTCATTTCACAGCTAATGTCAATTTCACTCTTAGGGAAGGTTCATACCTGACGGAACATGCGTCGCGTATTATCGGTCGCGTAACGCCAGAACAGACAAATGTATAGAAAAACACTTGACCTTATATTTTACCTTAGATTATACCTTAGTGCGTTGAGTGGGAATTTTTCGATTTTTTTTGATTTGATTTGATGTCTCTTTCAGGCAGTCCATCTTTTTTTTTCATATGTTACCCATGTTTGTTTGGGTGGACATGTCAGAAACTACTGGTTTGATTCGAAATATTATTTTAGTGTTGGATAGCTCATTTATCAAGAAGGTAGACGCTTCATCACTCTACGATTCCTAGAAGCGGAGTTAACGCGGCTAGTCACTTCATAAAAATATGTGATCATTTCCAGTTGGCCCCCGCGCCGGGCGAGGTGGTGGCGGCGCTGTACCCTCACGACCGGTGCTGGTACCGCGCGCGAGTGCTCTCAGTCACTAGAGCTGATCAGAACGTACAGGTACTACGAACATTCACACATTATTTAAATATTTTAAATGCATTTTTCAAAAAACTACATTTAGTTTTTAATTTAGCTCGTATTAACCCCCGACACAAAAAGAGGGGTGATATAAGTTTGACGTGTCTGTGTATCTGTCTGTCTGTGGCATCATAGCTCCCGAACGGATAAACTGATTTCATTTTATTTTTGTATTATCTAAAGTTAATATTATAGAGAGTCTTTTAGTTGTAACATCGTGTTAATTTTGTTATTGTTACAAATAAAAAACAGATCAAGTTATTAGACGGTTTTTCTCGGCTGTTATAATTTCCGAAACAGTTCGTCCATTTTTTAAAAGGCTCTTGTTTCAATATTCCTCTAAAGCTATTTATTCGCGGGTTAAACCACAGGGCACAGCTAATATAACTATTAATTATAGTTAGTTTAGTTATCCTCCTAGTTCTGTTAAGTTAAAGTATATAGTTTTACTACAATGTTCGTTTAAATCAAAATAAATTAACTAAACTCCCGATCAGCACAAGCTGAGCTACCACCTTTTGTTTTCATAAGCGTGTTTTAGGATAAATTCATTTTTGTTATTTTTTTTATGTATGGAACAATGAATGTATTTTTTCAGGTAATATTCCTAGACTACGGCACGATAATGTCGGTGCATGAGGATGAAATCAAAGTGCTAGAGCCGAGGTTCACAGTACTGCCAGTGCAGGCCATACAATGCGTGCTGGCGGGCGTCAAGGCCAAGTCACACGACTCGAAGCAATGGGCCGTAGCGAAAAAGACTCTTACTGCCATGACACAGAACATTGTTTTTAATGCGCATATTATGTAAGTATATCACTACATAGTATAAAACAAAGTCGCTTTCTCTGTCCCTATGTATGCTTAGATCTTTAAAACTACGCAACGGATTTTGATGCGGTTTATTTTAATAGATAAAGTGATTTAGTGGGAAGGTTTTTAGCATTTTTATCCCCATATTCCTACGGGAACGGGAACTACGCGGGTGAAACCGCGGGGTGCCGCTAGTTGTCCATATAAAATTCTCATGGCCAGTGTTTATTTCCAAACTACTCCAAAATGGCTTTACCCATTTATGTATTTTAATGCACATTTGGTAGTTTTGAGAATTGACGGAAAACTATTTTTATACAAGACTTACCTTTAAGTGATAAGGGTGGCCCGGCCCACACCAAAAAAATCTGTTGTGTGTATGTTATGTACACTATAAAACAGTACTTTTTACATAATAACAAGTGTATTAATTTATACCATTATTATTCCAGTGCCAGAGATTACGACGAAGTGACAATTGCGCTTTACGACGTCGACTTAAGGGTCAATATTGCCGAGCAACTCGCTGCGTTAGGCCACATTGAACTGCAAGAGTATTCTGTGATCGAAGACACTAACGTCACTTGTAAGGTTGTTGTCCCCTGACATTACACTTATAAATTATGTTCCAGTTGGATATAAATTGTTATATAGGCTTGAATTAGATATAGGTCAGCCTAAAAGTAAACGGGCTACAAAAATTGCATCTTGCTGGCAATTTTGTTGACCAATACAGCTCATATTTGCGACTTGCCGGGTAATCCATTTGCAATCTAGCGCGCTAAGCAATGAATACTAGTAACTGCTATGAAATATCTTGGCAATATTGTTTTGTTTTGTTTGCAGCAATCGTTGCAATGGTGTTGAGCTATATGTATAATCAAGCAACTTGGCGGCTATACAAGAAATTGTCAATAAACTAGCCCGAAACTCTATAAGAGTCCTTATTGCCTATAAGCCTAATATGGTCCTTTTTTAATCAATTTAAAAAAAGTAGGGTTCTAAATTTATATAAAAAGGATAATAATAATTGGACCTGACTCATTCGGATTTATAAAAAAATGACAAATTTTTTCGTTCAAAATTGTTTTTATTGAAACTTCTTCTGAAAGAAGTACCATTTATCTAAAAGTGTTTAACGCTGATAATACTAATATATTTAGTATTGAATCTTATATAAATAGTATTTAAGTAAAATGTGAATATTTTATGTTATATGCTTTTAATTTTTTGCATTTTTATTTTAGTTTCTATTATGTTTTATTTAAGAGTCTAGAATTTAACCGTAATAGATTATTATATCCAGAACGTTGTTTTTAAGTTATTATGTCAATGATAAAAACACCTTCGTGTTATAAATATAGCACAACATTTTAATTTACATCTCAATTGCGTGCAGAATCTCAAGGAAGGTAAAATTCCAATACATATAAATATCATTGAACATTTCTTTTATACCTATTAAATTCAGTTAAGTTTAAAGTATTCACAGATAATAAAATGTCATTTCCTATAATGTATATAGCAGATTTTTATATTCATAGCATAAAGCCATGTATCCACTAGGGAACATTTTGTCCCGCAACACGACGCGCAACACTAAATGTACGTGAGTCTGCAACGTTGCATATTGACCCGCAACATTGTACGTGACGCGGGGCATGTTGCTTGCTCCCGCCTCGACAGCGAGTGTATCCCGCGTCAATGTTGCGCCATTTGTCAACAAGTGTAGTCGCGTTTATTAACTCTTATTTCTCGTTGTAGTAAGAAATTCGGCATCCACCACCTTCTCTTTCTCTTACGTTTCAACACACTCGATATAATTACTATGTATGCAGCACTAATAGCCATAACCTCCTCGGGCGACATTTCTATAAACACTGACTAGTGTGGCCAACAGTGTTCCCCGACATGTTCGGGAGCATGTTCTACGTAGTTGTTGAGGAACATGTTCCGCAACATGTTGCTGCATTTGTCTCCTAGTGGATACATGGCTGTATAATATCATTCATTCATCTGAATTTAGTAACTGATCCATAAATAGGTTCAATAAATGTAGGCCCGTAGCTTATTCTAGCTTATTAGAAACTTCGCACACAGTCATTCATACACATACAAGACTGAAAGTTTTGGATCATACAAATGTTTTATCTATATATATAAAAATGAAACCCGTTTTCCTTGGTCACAGCATCCCGCGTGAATGGCTGGGCCGATTTCACAAATTCTTTTTTTGTTGTATTTGTTATTATTAGGAGAAGGTTCTTATGTAAAAAAAACACGGAAAATCAACGGGAAAATTGGACCCGTGCGAAGCCAGGGCGGGCCGCTAGTATCTTATGAAAACAAAAAAGCGTTTTTTATTTTAGGTCAGACTAGAGACGTTGTTATTTATAGCTTTTATAATAATGTCATAAACATTAAAAATATCTATTTGTTTTCCAATTTTACATTCGGTAAATAATTTTGGCTGTAATTAGTTTATAATTATTGTTAGTAATAAAACAAATTTATCAAAAGTACATTGTTTTTATTATCTATACCTATACTAGGATATAATATAACAAACCAGAGTTAAAACGATTAACGTATTACATAAATAATCTCAAATTATAAGAACAATTTATCTAAACCCCTCCTCTAAGGCACTTCCTTTCACATTTTAAGCCTAATTAATAAAAAAACCGTTAATTTGTGTGCCTACAATACCTATAAACTTTCCGAAATTCCATTTAACTTCACACATCTGGGGTATACTTTTGAGATAACATATAAACTTCAAATTAATATTAACATAAACATGTTGCTTAACAATCCAATAAAATACTTAAGTAGATTATACATTGAACACTCACGGCAACTAATACTTGCCTATTATAATGGTATCATGCAATACACTTGAAACTGGGATTATATGAATACTAAAACGCTAATGACTAGATATAAAGTCTATCACTGCCTTAAAGCTAAAATACAGCAAGCTTGATGACAAACTTGAAGAAAAATAGTAAGTATTGAGTTCAAATATCAGCAACAAACAGTTTTGGCAATTCCGTTTCTAAACGAATAACTCGAACTATTGAAGTCAAACGCCAACTTTCATATGGATTTGCTTTCTTTGGTGTATAAGATTCGGGGGCAATGAAAGTACTGTAATATGATATCAACTCGTGTGATTGGTCGCCGTCAAGATCTGCAATCATTAGTGACTTCTCTTGATACTCCAAGTCTGGTTGGCAGATAGGTAAAGGTGCATGGCTATCAGTGTTCCGAGCACATATTTGCACAATATCGGTCTGGCTCACATTCACATTGTGCGTTTGCAGTCTATCAAATGAAACTAACACTATCCTCTCTGATATGTCATGGGCTGTAAACTCGGAGTATTTTATAAATGTTGATATTGATGCTATGTTTATAGAAGGTCGGTAAAAGAACGCGTCGTAAGTGTTTTTTGGGCTTTGGTTTTGTACATTGTTGTACCTGACTTCGTCGACTTTTTGTGCACCCTTGGCCAGGTGTGCACTGTTCCACTGTCATAATTTCAGTACAAACCCTCGTATAGAATTTGCGAAGGCAAAAGAGCTCGGTCGCATTGCATACACATGGTTAGCGGAATACTCCCAACTGACATTAGTAGTTCCATTTCTTTCCAGAAGTAATTTCAAATTGACTCTGCATGAGTTAGGGCATTCTCCAGAGTTTTCAACAATTAATTTTCCTGGACCATTAGTGAACTGCTCTCTAGTGTTGCCTATATTTTTCTTCAAACTTTGATTAACTCTCTTTGATACAGGCAAAGCAGAGGGTGTATGATTGTTATTTTGATCCAACTTTAATAATTTACGGTACAATAGATTGTAAGTTATTTGTCTGACTGCTTCCGATGTGCCATTTTTACAGATGTAAGTGATTGAGTCAGATTCAGTAAGGAGCTTCACAGATAGACAATCTTCTACAACCATTGGTTCACCTATAACATTTCCAGTTGCACCAGATATTATAATGAGAGAATTATGATTTGTATTTGGAAGGACAGTTGCTACAGTCAGGAGATCATTCACTTTGTCTTTGTCCATATCTTTCATGACTATTGGAAAGTCAATAGAAGCAATATTAGTGAATCCTTTGCCTTGTTTATGGATGTACCAGTAGTAAGTTCCAGACAGTGGGTTCAAAGCGGCCAGTAATCCCTCTGACCCAGCCACAATGCAATCTTTTTGTTTATCTCTGTTCACATCTATGAGGTGACAATTTATCTCAGTTGGAATCCTATCCTCTCTCGTATACCAGCCAACCTTGCCTGAATTTCCTACAAGTAGCAGGACACCATTCATATTATCGCTTGGGTCAGCTTTCTTCATGTGGTTGCCGCGGTATATGAATATCAAGTTCTTGGTGTTAGGCAAAGCTCCGTCCACGACTTGCACGGCTCCGGAGAGCTCTATTTCGTCGTAAGGAAGCTCCCAAGTAGTGGTCTTATCTTGCCATTCACTAGTAGCGCAGCTGCCGAACTCAGAACAAGGTATTCCCCAAAGGAATATGAACACGGTCAGCAGACAGAGTATTATAGAGGCAATGAAGGCGCAACGACGCGGCAAAGACATCTTGTTAGAAATATCGGACTGAAGGAAGCTTACATTGTCCATCGTACTCTCCAATGTATTCACGTTAGTATTGAACTCGTCCATATCACTAATACTGTAATTCTTCGACGATTGCAATCCGCTGTTATAATCCAGATTGTTGCAGCTATCTGTAGCTTTAATATGCGAAGTATTTTCTATTTTATGATCATCTTCGGATTCCGAATCGGATAAAATTTGTTTCAAGGGCGCGTAAATTCCACCAGTCCCGTTTGTTGACATGGTCATATATTCTCACTTTCGACTAATTTACATTGTTTTTACTCTCTACTGCGATTTTATTTATATCTTTCATCAATTTTTCAGGGTTTCTTTTTATTTTGGGCAAAAATCAATAAATAAACAACGATTTCCACAGACTGTGTCCGATTCTGACTGACAGACTAGACTGGACTGACAATTCTGAGTTCTGATCTGACAGATTGGACTACAGATAAAATAGATTGGAATCCACAGCTAACCAAAACGTTCTTGGCCTACCCTTTAGAATTGGAAGTTTGGAACTACCCTCAACGTAAAGCACAGGCCCTAACGTACGTTGTTCTATGCTTTAAAATTGCATTTACTATCAGAGTTCCCAGGGGGAAGGGACCCAGGGAAAGAAATGAATTAGTAATCCTTATTATTAATGAATTTTTCATAGAATAAGGATCACGACCAGGATTCTCTCATAAAAGATCCTTGGAATTTTTGTTTAAGTGTGTTATTTAATATAAGTAATTTAATTTATTCCTTACCAGAGTCAGTAGATATTTTTTAATTTCGAATTAGGAAAGTTAAAACCTCTACACGACAATGGGAGTTAAAAATCAAAGGCGATATTAAAGGCAGAATGTATATTTTGTTTTGTATATAAATTATTTGCAGTTCT
The DNA here is from genome assembly GCA_958496195.1 of Timandra comae. Classification (NCBI taxonomy): domain Eukaryota; kingdom Metazoa; phylum Arthropoda; class Insecta; order Lepidoptera; family Geometridae; genus Timandra; species Timandra comae. The sequence goes on along the minus strand of OY292363.1, from coordinate 8,269,423 downwards.
TTTTATACATTATTCTAAAAACATAAACACATTATAATATTATGTCACACTTATTTAATTGGTGCTTCCCCTTACAAAACGGTATAAAAATAACTTTAGTATCAATTCAAAGGATTTTTGTTGGAGAACTATAGTTTAATTATTTAAACATATATTATAAAGATACCTAACATATTTTGAGGCTGATGAAACGTTACAATTTGAAGAACATAAGCCCGTCAAGCTACTTTATACTAAGTGAGATTACTCAAGGTACATACAACATTATCCTATATTAGTGAACATCACTAGCCACGACTGTATCTAATGTATACTACGAATACACCAACCGCCATTACATGGTCTACTTCATACGCTTTTATCTAATAAGAATAAATAAACTTAAAACATTATTTACAGTTTCAGCCTCAAATGTTCTACTACAACATGCAGAATTTCAAGTTTGATTCATATACAATGGCACTTGGTATTACACTTTACGGATAACGAACGTGCCACTACTTCTATTAGCGAACAGACCAATGTGATAGGAACAAAGAAAATAATAGTGATACTTTAAACTAAATCCTTAAACGAAAATAAATAAATACTTATAGTAAATCTAATTTACAATTAGTGTGATGATTAAGTCAATTTACAAGGTTAGGCATTAGTGAACAAATCGCTTAAATAATATCAGTGGTAGCGGAGACGAAATAATTTAACGATTCGAACAAAGCAATACATAAACAAAATACACGAGTTATTAAACATCCAAGGAATCAGTCTTGCGTTATTCAAAACATCTCTATATACAGATACAGAATTGGCTTAATAACAAAATAAATCTGCATTAAATATTTCACTAAATACCATAGTTGAGTCCCATATTCAAATACTTAATAATAATACATGTCAATTCTTCTATTACATAAATTAACGTCAGGATCCGGCCCTTTCTAGCAGCCCGTGCTAGATGCATTTGTACAAACGGTTAATATGCGACGTCAGCGGAGGAGTTATCTCTTCAATCTTCAGGAGTCATTAGATGGAATAGGGGTATTCTCCGAGGTAGTCTATGAGGGTGGAGGGGAGCGGCAGCAGCCTGTGTTTGGGGGCGCACCAGAGCTTGGGCGTGAGCGGGTTGGAGTCGAGCGCGCGGTGGATGGCGAGCCGCGCCGCGTGCAGCAGCGAGGGCGGGCGCTGGCGGCGCGGCCGGCGGAGCACCACGCGCGAGTGCGCGCAGCCCTCGCGGTCCACCCACACCGTGCCCGCCGAGCCGCGCTCGCCCGTCCGCGCGTAGTGCTGCACTAACTCCACCACGCACCGGAACCGGGGCATGTACCGCGCTAAGGGACGGTCGCAGTCTAACCTGTAACAATACAACATCATATTAGTAACATGTCTAGGTTTTAGTTGAATTGAAGGCTTGTAACTGAGTATTGAATAGTGTACTATTGTTAACGTATTAACTCTTAAATGGTCCACAAAGGAAACAGAGGCGTAAGACCGTTTTGAGCGAGTGTATCATCGAGTACAAAAGGCTGAAACTACATAAGAGATAGGTATCTAGACGCAGTAAGCTGTTCACATACAAGGGCAATAGGTACATGCTCAAAATAAAACTTCAAAGATACACCAGGAAGAAAACTATGACATTGGAAACGACATCTTTGTGAGCTTGTATCGTATAAGGCAAGAAGCCCAATCGACAACTTCCGTATCGGGATAAATATTGCAAAGAATTCGCCGAACAAAATTAATCATTACAATTAAACAACCACAATAAATGGAAACCGAATGAGTAACGATTCTCAAACTGTTTCGTAACGCGCGATATCAAAGTTTGTTCTTTAGAATCGTCGCGTTGAATCACATGGAACTTAAGTACGTACGAACGGAACGTGAAATGTTGATGTAACCAACGCGTAATTTCGCGAGAATTCGCATAACACGAACAAAAATTATAAATTGGAAACCTTTCTCGGTATTATCGATTAAATAAAACGAAGTTATAATCGATTTTAAGAGTACCGAAGCGTGGACGTTAATATACCTATATCATTAATTGGTCATGATCGCCGGAATAAATCTAATCTATATTATGTTGAATTACTTCAAAAGAGTAGCTAGAACTGTTTATCATATACTAAATCCACGAAGTCGTAATCAGAATTAATACAATTACAATGAAAATAATATTTTCTTGATAAAGTGGAACGTTGATAAGCGGAATTTATTCTAGGCACATAATCGTTAATTTCTTAATAATTATACCTAATGGCGAATTCGCGATGACTTTTAATATGAACTAGAATATAAATGTTTAAAGTGGGTCTGCTAATGTTATAATTTGCTCAATCGCTATAATTTGGGACCGAGCTTCCGTCAGTTTAATAAAGACAATAGGAGGAAAAACGGGGACAGTCTTATAAGACCACTCATTAAAAATTCAATTAAAAACAAAAATATATCACAAACTGTATCTCACCTAAAGTACCCTTGTTCGTAATGTAACCGCACGGAGGTGGGTCCCCGCTCCGTTTGTACTGACAGTGAGAATATGAAGTTCCTGTCACCGGAGTCTCTCACCACGAACGAACCAACACTCGCTTCTTTGAGGAGTGTTCTTGCACCCTGGAATTAAAAATAAAAACTTTATAAAAGTCTGCATTGCTTACTTATATCCTAACTAATCCTAACTAATATTATAAATGCGAAAGTAACTCTGTCTGTCTGTTACCTTTTCATGGATAAACTACTGAACCGATTGACTTGAAATTTGGTGCAGGCGTAGCTTATGGTCCGGGAAAGAAAATAGGATACTTTTTATCCCGAAATTCCCACGGGAACGTTAACTACGCGGGTGAAAGCGCGGGGCGCTGCTAGTAGTTTTATAAAATAAATAGGTATGTTATGGGTTTGAGATCACGAACATACATTGAGGAAGCTTGGTGATTACGTCGGTTTTTTTATTCAAATAATTTTATGGTAGAGAGAAGTTTTTGTATGCAGTGGGATCTTAACTTTGCATTAATAATAATATAGGCCCTTTTACTAAATTATATTTGCTAGATGAATTTACGTCAAAATATCAGGTCCTTTTTATTATATCTTTGATATCACGATGGTTTATTATTGCAATAGAATACATTTTATTAGAAAACCTTAGCCCACATAACAGCAATGGAAATACCATAGATGGTGTAACTATTACATAGCACAAGGAAATAACTGCACATTTAACCAATTATATTGAATTCTTGTGTGGGAAAATTGAAGGATAAATATGTGCATTCATTCATTGCAATACTAAGTAGAAATACAAAACATTTCACAGGAAATAAAGTACTGACCTGCCAATCTAAGTTGCCGTAATACCATCCCGATAGCCTTAAAGCTCTTAAGGTATCAGCGAGTCTTCTCAGCTCATCGTTGTAAGGTGATGGTAGGAGTGGTGATGATGGGGCGTACAGAGGTGATGGAGGCAGGTATGTCGGTTGTATCGTGAACGGTGGGGGTGTGTGAGGCGTTGGCACTGCATGACACTTCCCCGAGGGTGCCAGAGACACTCTCAGCTCGTGCCTGCAGTTTGGACAGCAAGCAACGCCCGCTGACCAGTTACTGAGCGGCACACCCACTTCCACACATGCATCTGTAACAATTGAGATAGCTATTAGTATATTTATTAATTTAATACATGAGTTTTGGGCCATTGGACCAGATGAAGGCAACTAGCGCTGGTATAGGTGTAGCTGGATTCTGGTCCGGGAATATTTAGTTATATTTTTATCCTCTTTGTAGCCATTGACATGAAAGAAGAAGATATATGAGTACTTATATTATAGTATTTAAATAAAATTATTTAAGGGTATTTTGTCGTATTTTTATTTCTCCTTTACATAGCTGATGTGCAGTATGATGTTTCACAAGCTGTTGGACATGGTTGTCATACTAACGTCATCAACAGCTGTAGTGGGAGATAACAATGACATAGTTGATCCATGTTTCCTCTATTTCATGTACAATAATGTACATATAAAACAGAGGAAATGTGGATTAACTCTATGTACTGTATGTTTATTGATAAGACAGTGAAAGTCCAACAGTTGGTTTAAACAAAAAATATTGCAGCATTTTAAGGAGCCAAATTAGAGTGGTCTTATTGTGAATAGCTGGCAAACTTTAAAGTATATATAACTCTTCCGCATGCAACCTTGACCTACTGTTTGCATAGATTATTATAGCTTTGTTATTCTTTTACTTAATATTTTAAAGTATGAATCACTTATAAACTAATAAGTAAATTAATCTAAAGCTATCTTTGCTTTTGTAGAACTACTTTTATACTTATGCTAGTATTTTCAATGATTTTCCTAATAATTTCTGAATAAAAATGACACATGACCACAATAATGAATAGTTTTATGACTTAGCCAATTTTAGTGAGCTTCTTTAATAATGATTAATGGGAAATTCATCTACATAGACCTTGAACTCGCATTAGTCAAAATGTATGAGTTTGTTTGTTTTTTCATAATTAGTTTTTAGTAAATTTATTAGTCATTATATGTGATTTGTTAATACATTCTTCAAATAATAAACTAGACATCAAATTAATGAGTTTACAAAATATGAAGTAAATTAGGTTCCTGCGATTGTTTTTAATGAGTAATTCTTGTAACATAAAGAATCACTCTATAAAAGTTGAATGGATATCACTCAAAAACTTTTGCATATAAAATGAAAAGTAACTAAGAAATTTTAAATAAATATCATGTACCAATGATATATTATGCGTAATTATTGGTAGCCTTATTATTTTTGTAATTGGTATACTTATTTCAGAAGTTAAAGTTAGTTTCTAAAGTTTTAAACTCGTTTAGAACACTTACTCTGAGGGTTTAATCTAGCAGCCAAAGTCATGTTTACTGAACTAATCAGAGTTCCACGTCTTTGAAGCACACACATCTGTTTACAAATTACAACATGAGCTTCTCAGTACGTCTCAAGGACCACGATTTCACGACAATCCACAAAAAGTTTTCACAATCCAAAGTTTTGTTATAAAAAACACGTTTTATTTGTTTACACTATCTAATTTGAACACAAATTGTGAAACTGTTTAGAATAAATGTTATTTTAATAAATGCACGCACTGTAAATCCAATCCAAGTTTCTTTTTGTTTGTAAAATTAAAATTCACAACACAGAACTCCAAATTCCAGCTGATCCGAGCGTGAATGTGACACTGACTGCACTGACAATGACATTGTCACTATTTATTTAAAAAAGTATCCGAATTTTTACGCCTCACTGCGTCGCGGAGTAAGTAGGGAAATAAATACAGCAAAATAGACACCGCTCTTGTCTGACTGTTGTCGGTCGACTGACTACTGAGTGCGGTGCGAGCGCCGTGTATGCGTGCGACCGCGGTCTGTCTGTTCGATAGATAAAATAACAGCGAATACGCTACGCGCTGGCCGACTGAGACGTACAAATAATTTCATTACATTTGGTCGAGCCGCACGCTGCGGGTGAAGGAGTCAGAAGTGGGGGCACACTGCTGAACAACACGACACTCGAACGTTCACTGACTTCCGAGAATTCATTCACCGACCAATTAACGAGATATCTAGTTATTTAGTATCTTCGTTGAAATAAATATCATTACTGTTTCTAAGTAACGAATAAAACGTTAATAACGTTCCACGTTAGTTTCGAATAAGTCTAAGTACCTACCTACTTTTAGTTAGACTTTCTTGGATATTATCGAAACGAATTCAGTTAAGGCGGCAAATTAGAATTGAATAACTTTGTATGAAGATGGAGACATATGATAAATAAGTACAAATATGTACAATGCATTGCGCGCGCAGGTGTTCGATTCGCATTCGAGCGTGCCATAGAGAGCGTATTCTACGAACCACGATTATATTCGGCGTTCTTGGAACTTCGTTACCTGCGCCCGCGCAGCTTTCACAACCATCTGCCGGTTACCGTCTGTCAGTCATGTCATTGAGGCTGAATAAGCTCGTGCAGCTGCCGTCTATTCAACGTAAAATTCCCCAAACTACTCAACAAGCAGGGACAATTTTATTTTGGGGTACGATAGAGCGTCCCCATTCCTGTGACATTGGGGGAATTCATAATTGATTGAGATTAGATACAATAAATGTTACGCCAACAGATGGTACGATATTTAGAGAATAATCGCTAACACGCTATACAGGGTAGAGTAGAGATAACACACGAAAGCTGTTGTTATGTCTTTATGTTTCTTTGTCGTTGTAGTAAATTCAATATAAATAGTACAGAACAATGAGATACGCAATAAGGATAGCGAAAGTATTATTTAAAGTCTATTCTTAAAATGTTAGCTCTCTTTCCAACTCTACCTTAAAACAGAAGTATAAAAGTACCAAGTACTTACTTACTTACTACAAAACAAATTGTTGTTATTGGAACAATTTAGAAAGTAGTTTTGTAGATAATTACATGGCCTTAGGAAGAATGTTATATACAGTAGCTAAACCAATAAGTAAGTACATAAACCGCCTTACCTTAGTTATTTACAATACTGCCTTGCTACCATTACCGTAACCATTCAGTGAGGAGGTCACAGTTTTCGCGGAATCATTCTACTTCTACGATTTCAATTCAACACAGACCGTTATTTCACTATTTCTCTGTCCGTTCGTTTGAGGTTAGATAAACAACGCATTCTTGGAATATCCCTCACATATTTTTTATCATATTCAGTTTTGAGTTAAACTTAAATTTCTCACGTAGTTACCATATAAATAAGTAGGTGTTTGTTAAGTAGGTGGTAAACTTCAACTTTGTTACTAGGACAACATAATTTAAACTTGAGCCTTAATTATTTCATTGTATGTACTAAAACTAATCTAGGTTATGTCAGGCATAATGTGGTTTTAGTTATGCTTATGTTGAGACGATTTATATAACAAGGTATTTAGACCGATTTATATGTGTATTATGTAAATCAAGATAAGTTATTATATAATCTATTATATACATAAACACCTACACTGTTAGATTAGGCCAAACTAAAACAAGTTTCTGTATTCAAGACAATAAATAAGTATCTAACCATATAGACATAACTAAATATAATTCAATGAATGCAACAGAGCAACAATTCTATAGGTTTTAGCGTGAATTTATTTAAATATTATTAACTGAATGACTCGGAGTAGATAGATAAAAATAACACGGTAAACATAATTACGTATAGCGTTATATAACAGATAAGTAAACAACATTAAACTATGTATAAATGCGACATCTCGTAGGTATTTACTGGTTTTGATAACAACAGAGCAATAAATAATAAGTACTTACTTGCTTAGTTACTGTAGTTAAAATAAGCAGCTTATTGTTTAATAAAAATAACTACGTCTCCACTTCTATGACCCTACTTCATAGGATTTTCTCTAATGATAAGCACATTATGAAGGAATACTTAGGTAAACGTTATCACCACGCCCGCCCACGCTTGTTTAATGAGTGAATGATTTTATTATCCGATTTTGAACAGTAAACAAGCATCAATCGATTTAAGAAAACCATAGTCTAAGGTAGGCTATTTATAGTCACTTCTGAGATACCTAAGTATTTTATCTCCTTCATCAAATTTACCTTTCACTATAATTTGTAATATTTTCTAAGTATTCCAAACTCAATGTACCTATAAAAGTAATTCCAGTTACTTTCACCATTGTTAACGAGGTATAAAAACAAAACTGAACCGTTGCCAAATAGACTGCAATAAGCTTAATTTAATGGTCTTTTAGATACGTAAGTAATAGTTAAAACTTTTCTTGGAAACCTTTATTTATGTTACAAAGAATTGGAACAAAACTGTCAACAACGAACATTATTTAAAGTATTAGTAATATAGTTTTTAAATAGGTAAGTATACATAACGCCCACTGGTTTTGAAAATTAGGAAAAAACGCACACTTAGTGTTGCCAAAACCTCAAAAAAAACGTACCGAAAAATACACAAAATAATCCTAATAAATGTAAACTTATTGCCCAAAAATTAATTCGTTGCACCAACATGCTAACAAAACAGTTATGCAAGGAATTCTGTGCTAAAAGTTCATACGAGTACATACAATACAATAGGATAGGCAAAACCTAGGTAAAATGTCATTCCAGGAAACTTATGCAACTGTAGACAAACAGGATTTCTTGTAATGTAAACTTATAGAGAAATAAATATACAAGTCAACAATATATACTCGTATTTACAAGTTCCATGAATTCGTTCAACAATGTTGCAATTTACAATATAAACTGTGATTTTTAATAACAATAAATGTTAAAAATAATAAATTACTAAGAATGATGATACTCGTAGTAATTGTTTTATTATTTTGCGAAAATATGGTAATAATAATGGCAACTTTAATGATAAAGTTTTAAAAAGGTTTTAAGTTCAAAATATGTATTCCATTTTTAAATTCTAACGAAACCAGCTTTGGTTTGAATATTTATAAATGGAATAGAAAACAACAGTTAGTTGGAAATGTATGAAACAATTTAATCAAATCAAAGTTTGTCCAACAAAAGTAGCTTGATGTGGGCGTCCCTAATTAAATACCGCCAAAACAACGCAAGCAAAATCCGAGAATTAATCAAACAACAGCTAGAATGCTTGTCAATACTCATTTATCTAACAAAATGTTCCCACCTACGCCATAGTTTCAAATAATATTTCAAAGTTTCTTTGTTTGTGTTATTCTTGAAATCTCTGTTTTAATTTAACGTACGTAAAAGGTTTCTACAGAATTCGTTTGGTTTATTCTAGGAAAGTCGAAAAACCTAGGGCTTTGAACTGACGTAGACAGACACTTAGCAGAATTACGCATGCGTAAGGTATAATTAAAACCTGACAGCAAAAAAACTCGCAAATGTAATGTTCGTTAAAAGCAAAAAGTCCTTAAATTTTCTGAATGGAAGAAATTTCTGAATACAAAAGTTAAAATCCTTTTCTATTATAACATATGACCAGGGTTTTAATAAAAACTATTTATCCTATGCATATTATTACAGTTTCAATTAAAATTACTGCTAAAGGAATGCGATTGAATAACGAACATTAAAATATCTCAACGTCTTTATAAGTTCGCATTTGAATATTATTAGAACACGATAGACGCCAATTCATGCTGTTATAGATTCCCCATAAATCATGGCAGGCAATATAAGGAATATGTTCAATATCTGGAATAGGTACAGTCAGCATTAAAAGTATTTAAACTCATTCAAATATTCAATCCTTTTTATGATTTTCCAAAAGCTAAGTTCGTTTTTCGCCTATATTCCCATCACTTGACTTGAAAAAATGATGATTCGATTCAAAAATTGATTTGAAAATTATCAATAGTTATAGTTTCAATAACAAGTATTCACAGAGGTTTGAATCTGTGATGTTGGTGTTTGTTGAAATGTGAAGCTTTTGGAGTCAAGTTGGGTTGTGATAACATACTTTTGACGCTGACTGTACGCTTAATAAAACATGGAATAGCCGTATTCATACATTAATGTGTAAATTATAACTGATCAGAACACGGGGAGACCGTTCTTATGTTAACCGAGGCACATCATCCATAACAAAAAAGCTTACGTTTACTTTACGGACCATAATTTCTAAGAAATTGTATAGATTTTCTTCGATATCATTAATATTCATAAATTTTGCAAGGGTCAGCGGTTGGCGTGGTATTTTTTATTAGTTATGAGGTAGTTGAACCGGGATTGCGAATGAACATTGAGGGTAAGACGTGGTTATATGAATATATTCTGTGGCTCTAAGTAACTAAGTAGTCAGTTACATAGAGTACCACAGAATTATTAAGAAGATATTAACGTCCTTCCTCGGCTTCGCACGACTACAATTTTTTACAAATTTCTACATCATTACAAGGATAATCCACCAAGCAAGCGTGAGAAGGAATAATAAATTATATGATATAATATAAAATAAGTAAATGAGATAATATAATTAATAAATAATTTAATTACAATGACTAATGTTGAGGAGAATTATTGAATAAAATTGATGATAAGTACTCAATACTCAATTTTTCTTGCTCACCACAATTACAAGATAGTACATGTTATTGTGAACCCTGTTAGGGCACACGCAAATATGAAGAATACAATTTAGTTACAAAATGAAAAGTACTAAAGTAAATAGAAAAATAGGTAAATAAAAAAATCTTAAATGTTACACAATAAAATGAATAATGTTAAAACTAAATATGTAATTTAAATATGTTTTTAAAATTATACATAATAAAACATTGATAGATGATGATTTGATGATAGCCATTTTAAATATCGAATCAATAGATAATTCTAGATTCTTAAACGCAATTAAGATTGAGTAATTAATTGCGCAAAGTACAAAGAACAGAAAAACGAATTCCTCGGAATATTATTAGTATGAGTGTGTTGTTGGTCCATTGTTTTATCGCAGCAGTAAATATTTCAAATAAATGTCACAATAAACGATGCAATGATTCACAATTCAGATAATTATAGAAGTGCAGATAAAGGAGTTACAAGAACGGACTCGTAGTACGAGTATTCCGAAATCAATAATCAGGAATTAGTCATTTCGCACGTGCGAAGTCTACGATGATTGTATCAATTTTACTTATAATTTTGTCTATGTTTTTTTTATTAAGAGACCAAATTAAAATGTCTTTTGTCTTGTATAATTTTTGTTTAAATTGTCAATACATTCTATTAATTAGCATTTAATTAAACGACATTCGCTTGGAGATGTTTTAGAGTACAATCGCGCTTTTTGTTTCAAGACATAATAAGTACGTACTTACTTGTTATTTTAGTATCTACAAGTAAACATGCAATGAAATGATCAGTTAGATACAGTGATATCATTATATAAACGTTACCCAATAGAATTTCACAAACAAATACATAATCAACCATCTGTTCAAGGTACTTTGGGTGTAGAATTTTATAGAAATTTTCCTTAGAAAAAAGAAGCAGTAATAAAAATGCAAAATATTTTATTTTAACCAAATAATGTTTATTATTATTGGCAAATAAAGTTGCTAAACACAAAAGGTGACATTAAGATATTATTTTTAAATGGCAATGACAGAATTCGACGAATAAAAATCATCTGAGTGACTCTGATAAATATTACATTCTGAGAATTTTATAATTTGATACGTGCGAGGGTTGTCACACTGTTATTGAAACTAAATAACTTGGCAATATATTAACTTTATATTTCCCGACGTTTTAGGTAAAGAGTTTAAAAATAAATTTTAATATTCGTAATTATCAGTGTCATTATAATAATTATGCGCATAATTGTGGATTATCTTTAATCTCTAAGTACCTACTATTATGTTTTTGTTATAATTATAAGTTATTGTTATTACATAAGTAAGTATATTTATTAGTAGGTTGCTATACAAAAACACTGACACGATAGAATAAGTAGCTATAATATAATGTAATTAGCTAATTAACTACAAATAATATGACCATTACACATTTTTTACACGCGGCAACCCTATAATTTATGAGGTCCGGTCAGTTACAGATTACGTAGACCTCATGACGAGGCTCTACGCTACGCTACACACCTATGTATAATATCTATGTATAAATATTTCATCATCAAATGGTCACATCACAGTCGATTGTGACCAGCCAGTACATTAGTATTAACGGGCCATGCTTACCGTTCGACAAGGCTATATTACGCATTACTTACGCAATTTTATAAGTATTTGACAAAGGTAAATATAATTATATTGAGCGCATAGAATACTCATAAGTAAATACTATTAAATAATTTAGTACATAGAACATCTACATTTACAGTAATATATGTATTAAAGAAGTGTTGTTCAGAATATAATTGGAATACTTAATGATTAAAGAAAATCTGCAAAAGAAAACTACTTATTTACATTTTTTTTCATTAGAATCATCTATTGTTTATAGTACCTACTAGCGGCGCCCCGCGGTTTCGCCCGCGTAGTTCCTGTTCCTGTAGGAATACAGGGATAAAACTAAAGTGCTAAAAACCTTCCCACTGAATCACTCTATCTATTAAACCAAACGGCATCAAAATCCGTTGCGTAGTTTTAAAGATCTAAGCATACATAGGGACAGAGAAAGCGACTTTGTTTTATACTAAGTATGTAATGTAGTGATATGCTATTTGCAGTCTCATGTCTATAGCACTAGCTTTACTCGGGCTTGTTAAAATGTTTATTCTGTAGAAAGTTCTAGACAAAACTAGATATTTCTTCCTAAGAATGTTCTGTTTAAACCAGTATTTTTCTCCGAATTAAATTTCCATAAAATATCAAAATAGACGTTGACATTAAAGAGGAAAGTTTTAATTGCTTTTAAGTAAACTGTAAACTTGATTGTTTTAAGAAACCACTTAAAGTCACTTAATTGTTAAAGAACTGTAATAAAAGTAATATACGAAATACAATACTTAGAAACCTTATTAAAGCCCAATTTCTAGAATTTAAAAACTTCGTTTGAAATAAAAATTATTCACGTGAAAATGAATTCCTATTAAGTTTCTGTCTAATGAATTTCTAATGGAAATTTATTAAGATCCTAGACTTCTGCTTAAGTTGGCAATTAAGTACTTAGAATCTTTTTTATACTAGTTTTTCAATAAGTAGATACTTATATTACTTATTTTGACGTACAAAGAAATCTCACCAAAAGCAAATCCTTAATAGGAAAACCACATGCCAAGCCCATTCAGGGAAAAATATGATTTACAATTCATTAATTATTTCCGTTTTCCTACAATTTTTGAAGTATATTTTATTACATAAAACTTATAAACCCTCTATTTTAAAAATTATTTGGTTCCTGTTCGTGACTTTTAAAAATCCGAGAATTTATCGCGGATTTTTTCTCCGAAGTCTTCAATGCGCTTTGAGTCATCCTAAAGCCTTCTTTTTTTGGAAAGTGTGATTTTACTCACATTTTCGGTGAAATAAAATCTAATTAAAAAATAAATAATTATGTTTCTATGACCAAGAGTTGGTAGGCAATCTGCCTGCTATGCCAAAGGATACGGATTCGATACATTTGTGTTCGCAAAATATCTGATTGTCTTGGTCTGTGTGTTTTCAAAGTATTATTTTATGCACGTACCTACTTATTCACCAAAAATTCTATTACGTAAGAAGAATACCATAAATCTTTGCCTAGTTTCGATAAAAAATAACAGTTTTTAATAAAGCTACCTATAAATAAAATACGTTGAAACCCACTTTCACAACAAACCTCTTTGAGTCCTTTCATCTCGGTATCAAAGAGGAAAAATAGAATAAAATGTGCTACAAAGGAAAACCTTACATTGCTGTTTCGATGGATTTAAGTTACGTCATAACATCTTACGTAATATTTTGGTATTTGAGGATTAATAAATCCTGTTATTGTGAAAACCAATTCATGTTTACCTACATCAATTATAAAATTATGAATCATTTGTCATCATAAACGTGTTTTATAATAAATATTAATACTACTTATGAATGTCATGTGACGTAATCTTTTTGAATTTTCTATTCGTTTCCTGTTTGTATTTAGGGTAAAGGTAGATTTATTCTTGGAAGAGGATACTTATGCAAAGAAGAATGTCTATTACAAATTAATTTTAATCTAGTATTATTTATAATATTATTTATTTGTTTCAAAGATCAATCTTCCAGAAAAAAAATAACTAACCTGAGTGTAGATCGAAAAATCGTTTTGACAAAAAAGACATGTTAAAATATGAAATTATAATTGGAAAAACCAGTAATTAACTGAGTAATATACCAGGAAATTCCTAAGATTGAAGCAGTAAATAATAAAAGTTATATTTCATATTTTTATCCAACATTATAATAGAAAAAAATACTAAGAACATTAAAAAAGCCGACGTCAACGTAATTAAAACGAGAGATAAAAACCATAAGACATTCCCCATTAAACCAGGCTTATACCTAACCTAGCTTGTAATTAAAATATTAAGTGGATTATAAGAAGGGCGTATTTTATTAATATTTATCAACTAATCAAGTGGCATCATAATCCTACTTATGATGGATCAATTCTACTTAAATCTCTCTTAAGTATAAATAAATTATATACCTTGAGATTAATAGATAAAGTAGTTATTCTTGTAAGCCATGTCCTTCAATAACTAATAGATATTTCAGATATTAATAAGTTATTTTCCAACGATATCTCTTTGGCGTGGCGACGAGAAAATGTCAATATAAAAAGCGTTGTAAATGCTATTTCATAGACTGAACAACAATATCACAATATTAAAATAAGTACTTAAGTAGTAAGTATACAAAGTTATTTAAGTTCTTACCTATTTGTTTGCTTTTATTATATTCAGTTAAATTCAACTACATTCTACAAATGTACTTACTTTTAAAGATAAGTATCTCCAAAGCACTTTATTACATTTCAAAACAAAGCAAATTCATTTCGTTATCCACGATAACACCTTTCCAAGTAGTTTTCATATGAAGCAATTAACTAAATCACTAAACAAATAAATTTAACAATGGATAAAATTTGAGGGTACAACGTTAAACGTAGTTAAACGTTTTAGGCGTTCGAAAGAAATAACATTTTACCTAGAACAGGTGTGTCATGTTGTTAAAATTATCTTGTAGTTTCTAGAAATAGCCTAGCCCCAGTATTTAGGTACACCTGACTCACGGCGCGACCGGTGAATGTTTGAACTAACCTTGGAGTAAAAAATAAAATTCCTTGTGTTCAGTTAAAGAAGAGGTTGTTTATGTTTACTAACCTTCTTGGTCGTACTTGTTTTTCTTTTTCATTCTTACTTTTTAATTATTGGCTTAATGCAATGCAAAGCCACGAGAAAAACATAAAAAAATGTTTTTAATTAAAGAATGGTCTTACAACGGATAAGTATTTGTGATTCGAACACGCAAAAACTTGTTTATGATTAGAATGGAAAGATCTATCTTTTTAAAAACATGTTTTTGCTGCGTGTCTATAGATTGGTGTTTTTAACCTGCAAAGTTGTTTTTAACGGAGGTCAACCGATTGTACTGAAATTTTCCATAAATGTTTAGTTTCTGTGCCAATCAAATATACCAATAAAAACAATATGGCGGAATTTGAAAGATGTCGTATCGGGAGTCATTATTTTAAACCCATCAAACAAAACAAAACGAAATAAGAAAGTAAGTATACGAAAAAAGATTTTAATAAAACAAAATCAAGCGAATCCTCAGAGCATTGTGAATTGAGGGGGATCAACAAACCTTAAAATGCGGGTATTTCAGTAACAATCGAAATACGTACCACCTAAAAGTAGAGTTAATTAATAAACATAGCTTTTGTATCTTCATTTAAATAACGTAACTATAAAATAACTAGGAAGATACATAAACGTCGCTATTCATCACAGTTTACTACCAACATTCATCTACAAAGTATTTAACAACTACCCACTATATAGATAGCTTACATATTAATGAAGTTCAATAGCCAGGTACCTAGATATCGTAAATATTTAAAAATAATTACATTTCAGATAGGAAAATTGTGACGTGACATGAATGAATAAAAATAACAAAAGTTATGAATTTAAAATTCATGATGCTGTGTGAAAATTGCTATTTATGTGATGGATTAAATGTGGTGTTCGTAGATTAAGTGATATTTTTAGACGGAGCAAATAAATACAAAGATCTATAATTTTTATAAGTTAATGTTAAATCTATGTGTTTGTTACTACATAGTATAAAACAAAGTCGCTTTTTCTGTCCCTATGTACGCTTAGATCTTTAAAACTACGCAACGGATTTTGATGCGGTTTGATTTAATAGATAGAGTGATTCAGTGGAAAGGTTTTCAGCATAATTGTATCCCCATATTCGTATGGGAACGGGAACTACGCCCGTAAAACCGCGGGGCACAGCTAGTATTTCTACAAACTAAAATTATACAAATAGATATTTGTCTAGGGATGAGTTCAAACTCAGATTTCTTCAGAGTCACTATTGTACGATAGGTTTGATAGTATTTCCATCGCACGATGATAATTATGCATCATACGATTAATTTCCAATTAAGGATGACGCCTTCATAAATAACCTACGTAATCAATCAACAGATAGATATAAATGTAATTACCAAACGTAAACTAAGCATGCTCCTATTTACCCAAGTCATAGCATACTTATGTACTATATTATCTACTCATAAAGATATATTTGACTTTGATTAATGCGAATTTAGGGGATTAATGATTAAGACAAAACATGTATGAAACGCAATTATTTAAGGGTGTTTTCCATTTTGATTAGCTTGTGTGTGAGCATGCAAATAAGTACATTAATAGAACATGCGTAAGTACACTTTTTTCGGTGTGCACTTGTCAGTCGCTTTAAATCATTGCAGTCCACACGTGTTTCGACTTTATCACTCATCATCTGCACTCCCACTAATAAAATTATAAAGTACCTATCCTAAAACTACGAGAGCATTAAACATTTTAATATCAAAGGATAAGTTTCTCAGTAAACATATCGCAGTCCACTTTTAATATTCTACCTGTGCACGCTAAATTTAAAGCAACTTCATCCATATATAAAATTAAATTAGCAACATCAAAATATTGTCGCAAACTGAGCAGAATATTCTGAAATTCTCAAACTAATGTAATCAAAACAACTCGGGAATGAACTTTACTTGGAGGATGATGAATATTCCCAACAGAATTCACGTAGAAATTTATCTGATGAACATTTCCTACCGTATTAAAGTTAGGAAAGGTATTTTAGTGTTGTAGATACCCAGGTTTATACCGAGCTTGTTACTCTAGTCGGGTTATCTCATGCTTATTTTATTAACCCCCGACGCAAAAACAGGGGTGTTATAAGTTTGACGTGTCTGTGTGTGTGTGTATCTGTCTGCCTGTGGCATCATAGCTCCCGAACGTATGAAGCGATTTCTATTTAGTTTTTTTTTTGTATTTAAGGGGACTTACGTGCGAGTGTTCTTAGACATGTTCAATGAAAATCGGTTGACCCGTTTAAAAGTTATGGGGGTTTGAAAGTAATTGAGATGGGGGTTTTTTAAATTTTTAATTTAATTGTTATTCACAAAATGTTAACGGTGGTACGGCATATCCCTGAACTAAATTTTTCCTTTTTATTATTTGACCTTCATAATATTATTTGTTTATTTAGTATCTTTGTTTTTTGGCCTTCTTCTACTTTTATGCAATTTTCGGATAATATCATATTAATTTGGGTCATTTGTCCTGCGATGTTTTTGGTAAGATTTTCAAGGTTTAAGTATTTGCAACGACTGTCGATGCCCTGCGACAACTTGACTCTATCCACTTACTTACTCCTCTCCAAGCAGATGTCGGATACGGCGACCTATCTATACTTTTCTCGTAGTCTGGTAAAACCGAGAAATTCCAATTAAAACCATGATTGGCGTTTCAAATTACCAACCAACTGACGTATCAATAACGTAACGGGATTCCAACTATAAATAATAGTTATTTTACCTTTATGTTTTGAACAGGTACCGTTATTTTGGCGAAAAATGTATGACTATGCGATTAACAAACCTGACAATATCCTACTAATAATAGATGTGAAAGCTTGTTGGATGAAATGTTATTTTATTACTCATAGAGATGTATGTATTAGGATTCCTTTTTCGACATGATGTTAGCCCACTACAGGGCATCTCCAATTTCTCTCCTAAATAGGATTTATAAATGTTATTTGATGTTTCTGAAGTTTTTTTCTCAAAAGCTTCTTCTTTCTTAGTCAATTCAAGTCAATTCCTACGAGATAGGTATTCACGCAAATTAAACCGCAGATCGCTGTTAGTACCGAACCAATAAACATGAACGTGATTGAACCAATCAATAAACTACAGAGATACATCGGAATATAAATTGCGTGGCGACAGACGGGACATTGAACGATATTACTAAATATATAGCCGCGTCCAAAATTATTGATTTGACGAAGGCCGGGCTGGTTTCACGGATGTTAGTATGTATCGACAACATATTATAATAGCTAGTTAAATAGTACATATTATTGTGTTCTATGCTAGTACAAAGTTAATAACTTAATTTGACTATTATCTGTTCCACCGTTATAAGCTGGATTAAGTTATAACCTGGACATTGTAATCTGATCCTCGCATGATAAATGCAATACGCTCTGTTCGAAAACATTTTCTACCGAAACGGAATGAATGCTCTACAAATTAAAAAGATTTTTAGAATAAATCTTTAGTAAAAACCAAAGCATTATTTATCGTTAAAAAATGTTCTTTTCCGTTTCATAAAGAATGTAATAATCTTGTAATTCGAATTGCGCTCAAAGAAGTTTTAAAATTAATACTGAAAAGGTTTTTCTATTTGAATTTAATTGCGAGCTTCGGATGTTGGATTTCATTTTCTACTCTTTTTAATCCTTTGAATCGAGTTTCATTAGTACTAGTTTGCGGAGAATTTAATTAAGTCTCCTAACAATTTTTTACGAGGATGGTTTTAATAATCTTTATTTCTTTGCGCCATTATAATATTATTTTAAAGAGTTAATATCTGCTAACTTTTATAAACTGTCTTGTAAGTTAATAATATAATCTTTTTCACACGAGTACGTAATAATAATTTAGTTATAATTTATTATTTTCATATTTATATTTGCAGAAACCTTGTCTTGTTAGGTAAGTGATTTATCCAAATTGTTTTACTTTTGTCATATACTTACTAAGTTCCTTTCCCAACAAACTTATACTCATACATTGTTTTAATAACATTAACTCAGTAAATTAAATAGTAACACAAATTAATTAATAAAATAGCAAAAAAACATAATCTGCTTTTGTAAAGTTCTCGATATTCGTAATTTAAATTGTTAAAATATTAAATTGTTGACGGTTTTCCATTCATTTCACTTGAATGGAATTCGGAAAATTTAATGTTGTGCAGTTATTTTATACATTTTTTTATAGTATAATGCCAAAGACCTCTTCCACATTGTTTTTAGAATAGTGCGGGAGAAATAGGCGTAATCACTATGCTTACCCCACGCGTGTTGGTGATCTGAAACGCAAGCCATGTTTATAAAATAAAAAACATGTAAGTATATATAATGTAGGTATCAACAGTTATTTAACTTTATTTCAATATTATACAATACAAGATAATGTTATAGAACAATCTGGATCTGGAATTATCTTATTGTTTTCAAACAAACAATTTATTATGAATTCAATTAATATGTCAGTTGATATTTATTTACATAAGATTTTTTTTTGATATCTTTGTTTATAAATTTATTGATACTAATAATACAAATACACATTTATACGTAAGTTTGTTTGTAACTAACCAACAAAAAAAATATCGGAACACGCAACAAATGACCCAAATAAAAAAGTGATTTCTCTAATTGCGGAAACTGCTCTCTTCCCAATAAACACATATACATTACCTAATTGAAGTAAAACGTATACAATAACTTATTTATAACTTTCCTATAATAAATAAGAGAGCGAAAGTATTATTTATTAATATCGGTAACAAACACAAGTGTCCGTAATGCGTGTTGAATATTCTCGGAAGTTTCCTGACGTCATTATGATTCTAAAACTGTATTTATTCCAGTGCTGAACAAACGAACGCTCGAATAGAATAAAAATCAAGAGGCTAATGGACACACATTTCAGCAACATTCACTCACAAACAAAATATTATCTACTCCAATCTTTATGAAGAGATTTATGGTTTTTGTTTGTAATGAATACACACAAAAGCTAGTGGACTTATTTACGAAATTCTTTGGCTAATTGAAAGGTATTATCACTTTGTATAAGATTCGTTACTTTGTAACTAGTTACTTCATAAGTAATAAATAAGTTTTCAACAATTTGAAGACAATATTTTCAAAGGTTAACAGAGTATTTCTAGAACTACATTGTAAGACGTCTAAATTCTTTACTGTACACCTCATTGGTTAAAGGAAATGATAAAATCGCGTACATATAGGGAAGTGCAACGGCAGTGCAATGGTTTCGTGGAATTGTATGTCGAAGCATTCTTTAGCGGACTCCTCGTGTTGTGGCCTCCGACACGAGACCGAGACAACAGGCGCCAGCCACATCCATCTGATTTTCATCAACAAACCGCTCGCTCGAGGAATGCTATAATGGCCGCAAGTAAAAACTTAACCAAACAAACAACCGTTAATTTAAACTTTCGTAGATGCACATCGCGAGTAGCGACTGCACTCAGAGTCAGAATGCTGTAGTTATTGACCTGAATGTCGATATTGATTGCGAGCTATAAAGCGCTAATGCAAACCATCAGAACATAAAAGACTTTGGCAATCGCCGTTCCAATTCAATGCAAGAGTTTGGTGAGCAACCTTTGCGTGTTCTTAGAACTCGCCGACCGGTTGGTTTGTTCGACGTTGCGCTGCGTTTCCCGGAACAGAACGTCGACCCGTGGCAGTTTCGATTTTTAAAATAGATGCGTTCCGTTATACGTAGGCTGATAGCTCCGATTTATGGCCAGTCAATTAGATGTTGTGTAATCTGTAAATGAGAGTGGGTATTTTTATCCCAAGCCAGACGTTTCCAAGTGAAAGGGGTTTCCTACCGTGAAACTAGTTATCCGGTTTCCAACTTTCCCGCTTTGATGTTAGTCTCGTTCTATTTAGATCACAGCCATAAGTATTTGAGCTTGTAACTATGTGTCGCAGACAACGTTATAATATTTCATAGTTTCTACCTGTCACCGTTTTAAGACTATTATCAAATTGTGGCAGACTGTTTGAAATGGATTCATGCATTATCCAATAGCAGTTTGTTGCTACTCGTATACTTATGTATAGTTGTTGCTATAGTTATATTTATATGAGCATTAATATATGCGTAATGGTGTGTCGTGTCGTGCACCGAGTAGGCACACAGCACCATTCATTTCATATTAACACGTAAGTATAATATGTATGTACCTATGACGTAATCACGCAGAACACGCCTCCGATGATCGTAGTAGTCCTCAGAGGTGACCTAATCGTTTGCCTTCACCTTATTTACTTATTTATAGAGCTGCTAACTTTACAGTTTATCGGCTCTCCTCTGTTGCATTCAAAATAAAATATTTATTTTACTGTATAAAGATATCGGCACAAAAAACATGAACTCGGCCGATAAATGAAAACAACCTTCAAAACGAAAGGGAGTTCGCTTCGCATGTAAATAAAGACTACTTTTTGCACGCGGACATTCAATTTGTTGATGTTTGAAACCTTCGAATGAAGTTGGTAAAAGATAAATTGGATTGTGTACTTTAGTACTAGAGGAATAGGGACGTATATCGCACTGGTTTTACGGAGATCAAAGCAATAATGCAATCAGTTCGTTAGACGAAACTGTCGGCTGTCCACAACAGATTCTGCCATTGAAATTTAAACTAGTCTCGGTTCTGGGAACAGTCAGCGCTTCAGTCGTTGTGTATCTTTTTACTTTGTTTTGTTTCATGGACTAACCCAACGAGGTAAAGTGTTGCCGCCATGGCGAAACGAATCGGAAATATAAGGTCCTGTCGCTGGTCACAGCCCTGGTGGTCTCGAGGCATGTACATTTTTACTTAATAAGACAGAGGATGATGACAAACGTAGATAATTTCAAAGAAATCTCAAAGTAATTGGCACTCCTATACCCGTACTTGCAAGGTTCATTAGTTTGGTCGACGTCAATGAGTCCAGAACATTTTTACAAAAATATAAAGTTAACTTAGTAATTATATTGTGTATGTATTGATGTTTAGATAACAATGTGTTCCTCTTAGCCGATTTAGGTTGGGTCGAACAACAATAAAAAATAATTGCAAAATAAAATTCGGCAGATGCGTTCTCGGAACTAATCAATAAACTGTAGCTTGGGGTCAGAGGCGAATTCATAAAAGCTTTTATAGTGTCTAACAATACAGAAACGACGATCCTTCCCCGAACAAAATAACCCATATTTTATACGTATACAATTTTCGAAATGAGACAATGCAAAAAATAAATAAAAATTGAAGTCATAATGTTGGCGATTTCTCATAACAACCCTGGTATCGGAGGCTTCCAAGGATTAATTACGAGTTCCGAGTAGGCTCGCCACCGGGCCATTCGATTCTCAGTAAACTCGAATCAAAAAAGAAGCAAAAAGCGGCGCGGCGCGTTCTGAGAACACGCATACCTGCGCCCGCGCACCCATCCCACCTTGTTCCGTTCGCGCTCGCTCCAACCTCACACATATTACACATTTTCCTCCAGCTTATTCCGATAAAACGTTTTATTTTTTCTTACGGCATTTATTGTAAAAGTTGATGTATCGGTTTCTTTGTAAATCAATCTGTAATAGGTAATCATGTGCAATACGCAATACTGCGGCCGGCTTTGGTAACAAACTATCATACATTATCTACTTCTCAGTAAATGCATTTACATTTCATTTCATGGGTAAAAATAATGGGCATTGTGTTGGAACACCAATACTAGGAACTCTACAGTATTATAAATACCTAATGTATTCACGTATATTATATCGTGGTGAGGATCTAATGCCTCTGTATATATTACATGAGTACTAGGGTATCGAGAACCGGTATAAATAACAGAACCGGGATTTTCGGTACCAGTACTAATCAGAACCGGGATTTCCCGGGATTTTCGGTTCTTTCGGGATTTTTTTCTTTTTTTTAGTTTTGGAGGTAAATATAGTCTAAAAAATATTATATTAAATAGCACATATTGCGCATTCTGGCATGACAAGATAAGCATTGATTACTTTAACACATTAAAATAGCATCACGACTGAGCCTCTTAAAGCAGGAGGCAGGCCAGTGCTGCGGAAACTGCAAAAGTGATGGTGCTCTACTTCAAAAAAAGGGATAAGACCCTGCTGAAGAACTATAGACCGATCTCGCTTTTGAGCCATGTTTACAAGCTGTTCTCGAGGGTTGTCTCAATTCGTCTATCAAGAAGACTCGACGAATTTCAGCCCCTCGAACAGGCCGGGTTTCGAAGCGGTTATGGCACCACAGACTACATCCACACATTGAGGCAAATTATACAGATGATCTAAGAGTATAATCAGCCTCTGTGTCTTGCATTTGTGGACTATGAGAAGGGCTGGACTATTCTGGAATCTTTGCAGCGATGCCAGGTCGATCGATACTCGTTATGTAGAGGTGTTGAGATGTCTGTATGATGCCGCAGAAATGACCGTTCAAGTTCAGTGCCGACAGTTAAAGTCTATCCAACTGTGCAGAGGTGTAAGAAAGGGTGACGTTATATCCCCGAAACTAAACTTAATAGCCTTGTTATGCCGGAGCCGTTCCTAGTACACGGTACCCCTCTCGAGATTGTTCGAAAATACAACTACCTCGGGTAAATAATGCCATTAGGTAGAAACAATCTGGAGAGTGAGGTTAAGAAGCGAACACAGCTGGGTTGGGCAGCGGTTGGTAAACTTCCACGAGTCTTCTCATCGCAAATTTCACAGTGCCTAATAACAATAGTTTTCAATCAGTGCGTCCTACCAATGATGACCTACGGTGCCGAGACGTGGACACTCACGTGGCTGGTCCACCAATTTTAAGTCACTCAAAGAGTTCTGAAGAGGGTTATGCTCGGAGTTTCTCTGAAATATAGCATTCGCAATATAGCGATCAGACATAGAATTAAAGTCACACACGGCAGTGGGCTGGCCACATCTGATGGTTGTTGGAGCAGAAGAGTTCTCAAGTGGACACCGCTACTCGGCAAAAGTAGTGTTTGAGGTCCTGTGGCTAGATGTAGTGATGATCTGCGCAGGGTAGCCGGGAGAGAGTGGATGCGACGTGCCGCCGACAGGACACATTGGCGCAAGATGGGAGAGGCCTAAGTCCAGAAGTGGACGCAAACAGGCTGGTGATTATTAAAATAAAGTTATAAATTCACTTTTGATAAAGTTGTAAACATAACACATCAACGTATATCGTAGGCCGATTCTCCTAAATAGTATCTTCATTTTGGTCCTTATAATTAAACTTTCTTGTTCTCTTGGTAATGTGTCTTCAAAAAGATCATTGCATGTAAAGTTGCATCACCTAATCGAGATCTAATTTTGTTACAAAAAAGGCCAGCTGAGGAGAAAATTCTTTCTGGCTCCACGCTAGTAGTTGGAATTGTGAGGTGTTCGTAAGCTTTTTAAGTACCACATTTTGTCTTATGATGGAATAATGATCTACCAGATACAACGTTTTAATGAGAATATGGTTTTAGCTTGAATATTTTGTATAAAAAGAATAAATGCTGTTAATAGAAGATTAAAATCAAACAAATGATTATATAGTTAACATGATTCGTTATTTCCCGAAAATACCGAAAATCCCGGTTCTTATTCATTGAGAACCGGTTCTTTGACTACTATTAAAGAACCGGGAAATCCCGGGATTTTCGGTTCCGGGATTTCCCGGTTCTGAACCCTAATGAGTACTAATCACAATAAACAATACAACTATTACTTAGTTACGTACTTTAGCGCTTAGTAATATTACTCTATAGATAATTATTTCTTTATATTTCCCTTCGTACGTCCTCATAATATGACTCTATCTAAATATTATTAGATATTGTAGTCCTCAACGATTCCTATCTTAATTTGCGGTTTCGTGTTCATTAATGCGAATTAATTATTGCTAATTATAATTTATTAATTGTTTCTGTAGTTATTTTAAATTCGCCGAAACATTTACGTCAGTTCTCATAATTGATAGCTTTGTAATTAATCCGTAGAAAAAATGTTGGAAATATAATTTAATTACTTTAAACGGATTTCGTGGTTTATTTAAATATACCTTTCAAATGTATTTTTAATGTTAAATTCGCAAAAATACATTAACGTAAATTGAATATAAGTTTAACTGCGGTCTGCATAGTCAAGGAATAATTTGGTCGCCTTAGATGGACTAAAGTTTCGAATTTGCACCCAAGAATTGCCCAAATGTTTGTGATTCTAAAACCTTTGAATGCAAATATGAATCGTCGAATATTGGGTAAGTATTTGTTTATGTATACCGACCGCACATCGAAGCAACAAATGTTTTCATACAGCTAATGTGTCTAAGTTGTGTAACAACTAATGTTCTCTCAATAATTTTCCCTATACATTTGTCAAGAAGCAAATGTATGGCGGCAATATTTTGTTTCTCGACACATTTGTTACCTGGAAACATTTGCTGCTTCGGTGTGTCGCCTGGTTTAACATAAAATATTTTATTATTGTGTCCTTAATATAGGATTTAAATGCAAAGCGTTTATTTATTACAATAAAAGGTTTTAATTATCACAGAATTGTGACACAACACCTTATCTTGCTAGACATACAAAGTGGTGCAGAACATGAACAATAATTTATCATATGGCGCCAAGAAAAATAAAAGAATTAGTATGATAAACGTCTGATTGATATCACGTTGTATTTTAAAGTTATTTATGTGTTATTTCATTATCAACACGATCGTACCTACATCTTATTCTTGGACACCCGCTGCTCTGCTGATTAATTTGTACACCAATTATAATACAAAAACATTTATAATACCAATCATATTTATGGCTTAATTCATTCCGATCATTATTTATGTAAAACTAGCAGAGCCCCGCGGTTTCACCCGCGTAGTTCCCGTTCCCGTGGGAATTTCGGGATAAAAAGTATCTTATGTTCTTTCCTAGACCATAAGCTACCTCTGTACCAAATTTCAAGTCAATCGGTTTAGTAGTTTAGCCGTGAAAAGGTAAAAGAGAGACAGAGTTACTTTCGCATTTATAATATTAGTTAGGATTAAAATAAACAGCTGAATTAACGGGCTGTACAGTCAGCGTCATAATAAAGATCCTATCGACCTCTTTATTTATTGGACGCTGACTCTACCTTGAAAAATATCTCGTAAAATAACTAGCAATCAAAATATCTCGTAAAATAAGTATATTCTAGGAATAATTTTATTAGACAAAAACAATAAATCCTAACTAATATTATAAATGCGAAAGTAACTCTGTCTGTCTGTCTGTCTGTCTGTCTGTTACCTTTTCACGGCTAAACTACTGGACCGATTGACTTGAAATTTGGTACAGGGG
Source organism: Timandra comae (assembly GCA_958496195.1). NCBI lineage: Eukaryota > Metazoa > Arthropoda > Insecta > Lepidoptera > Geometridae > Timandra > Timandra comae. Next base: position 8,243,192 of record OY292363.1, on the reverse strand, counting down.
TAGCTTATGGTCCGGGAAAGAACATAGGATACTTTTTATCCCGAAATTCCCACGGGAACGGGTACTACGCGGGTGAAACCGCGGGGCGCTGCTAGTTTACTATAAAAATACTTAAATGGATTCATTAAAATTCGGTTTCTAATTTTAAGTATGACGATGAAACATACGTAGAAGGCGAATTCTTAACAACAAATATTTTTGTCTTAGACACTTGCTTATTATGTAAATCAAATTGAATAATGATATTATTCAAAACAGTGTATTGTTATTGCAATAAACATTTATAGTTAAGTGCTTCTAATGAAACAGGTAGCGTGATAGAGCGATAATTGTTTTCAAACGAACCGATTCCGATGGTCAGTGTCATTAGCACATTTAGACTACCTGACAACAAACATCCAATTATTATAAGTAGGCAGAGCATTTACGTAATTATTTTACTACTTCTTAGCGAATTGTGAATGTCATTCAGGTTACAACTTACGTATCAAGTAGGTAGCTAGTCTAGGCTTATCACAGGTTCTCGTTTCATGAGTATAGGTAATATAGATAATGATATGTTGTAACTAATTAACTTTACTCCAAAATAACGAAGCTGTTTCGCTGAAATCCTTAAAATAAACTAAATCATGATTGACACTTGAGAGTGTCAGCACAGTTTTATCATGTTTCCCAGAAACCCTTATTTTACGAGTTGGTGTTGGTTTAAAAGTGGTTAAAAGTTGACCTGAAAGTATGATCTAAGTGTTGACATTTGTTTTTACAGTACAGAATAGATTGTTTGGTAGTGGTACATAAGAATTGTCAGAAGCGAAACAGTAGGTGGGTAGGTACTGGTACGTGGGCGATGTGATGATTGTTTGTGTAACATGTGTTCATTATCAGTGAACCGTACATGGAGTACAATGAAGATCATTGCATTATTATGAGTGTTTGTCTTCAAATATGTGATAGTGACGTCAGTGAGTAATCTGGTGTTTATCGCCGCGACGCGAACGACCCCGGAGCCCGAGTGATAATGATAACACTTGGCGCCGCTACGTTATATTTTTGCTTCATTATGCACGTGCTTTGCAGTCGTAAACAATACACATATGACTTAAATATTACCATGCATTCCGTATTACCTATCTAGTCTATGCAATTATAATTAAGATATAATTAAAGTAGAGCTAGTTCTCACCTGGCAGTTTGACCACCATTGGAGGTGTGAATGGTTTATTGGGATCCAATGTAAACGCCTTACAAAACAATAGAACACGGAAACACAAGGTCCACTTATAATGCTTAGTATATATATTTCCTCAAAACCACTTTACGGCCGTTTCGCTTCCCGGTAAAACTCTTTATAAGCAGTTTCGTAGAAACGGTCTGCACTGGAGAAATTAATTTGCAGAAATCGACGCGTCCGGCGGTCGTTTGTCCGGGTGCCGCGGCAGAATCGCTTTCTAAACCCGCGCACATTCAATTTCACTGATGTGTTTTATCACAGATAACGATATCGCGAGGTGAAAGTTCGTGGAGATGGAGTGGCGCGAGTGACGCTCCCGTATCGTGAATGGAGTGGTACTGAGCACAGGTCTGGCGGCGGCCGGCGAGGGCGGCGCGGGGCGCGGGCGGCGCGGGGAGCGCGCCGTGAACACGCCGCGTGCCGGCTGCGAGGAGTTCTGCGAGGGGACCACGCCGACACGCCGCGCCGCGCCGCGCCTCACTCCGACGCTTCACTCGACTCGGCGAGGACACACTTCCCAGAACCACCAGCTTTACTGCTTCCACGAAATAACACAAACCATTGTCACTAATTTATAAAACTTATGTTCTTCCGTTCAAGGCTGAGGTGCGCAGGTTCACTCGTATCGTACCGTGACTCCACCGTGCGACATGGTGTGTTGACCTCGTCCGGTATCTATGTATCCATCAATCAAAGCCCGAGGCCAGCCCCGCCATAAGACATGGTTAAACTTTGGAAGTTCATTCACATCTTGATCTATTTTTTGTGGGATCGTTACTTGGATACCATGGTTTTATAACTAAAAGGTTTTCGATGTCGTTAATTTGTTGATCGTGCAGTGCTATTTTATTTGTTACTACGGTCTACGGTTTAATGCTCTACTCTAGGAGTACGGATATAAAAACTGGGTGACCCTCAAGAAACAACATTCTGCACAAAATGCCAATAGGCCTTAGAGAGAAAACCGTACAAAAGGTACATCTAAAAAGATAAGTCATTTTATTCAGAATTTATTTGGATTCCATCACCCATTGAAAGAAAATTTATGCAGTGGAAAAATGGCTCACTCTACTTTGGTGAAGGTTTCTACAAAACATTTTTACAAACGCTACTTTAATTACAAAATAATTAATCCATATCATATTATCAATGTCCATTTTATTGCTCTACTAATACATAATTAATCCTCTTTTTCCATTACTACTATTCCGAAACGCTGTGGAAATCAATTGTATTATCGTTTATTGCCGTAGCCAGCAGTCAAGTATAGAGAGGATATAACTCTACTCTCAGACTCTACTACGAGTATAGAGGCTCTATCCCCTGTACAAGAGCACATGAAGCTATTCATGTGACATTAGTAAGTCTATGGCATTCTACTCCAACTTACTTGTTAAAAACTCGAAATAAAGTACTGGCCACAAAAAAATAAATGGAGGCTAAAAGAGGATTTTTTGGAATTACGAACTAATTCATTCGAAATTCAAAAAAATCTAGGGCAAAAAAAAGTTGCATTACGAACGTAATAAATATCATTGTTCCCCAGACTTTAGTTTAATGTCTTAATTTAAGCCAATAACCATGATAAAAACACTGAGTTAATTTCGCATTTATTTATACTTATACAAGACTACCAAGAAATGGGAGCTAATGGAATTGTAGCAATTTCATACTCTGTCAAATTAAGTCACGCATCGCATCACGCGTTTTTCGCTCGCTCTACTATAAGTATGGCTTGAATAGCTTTTATACGCTGGTGTATATCCGTATTTTGTGGAACTTTCAGGATTAAAAGTTTATGTGCACTAAATTTTATCTTGTATCTGCTAAATAGCTCCAATATGTGCCACATGTATTACATACGTTCAAATTGAATGATAAACTCTACTTTTACTTCATCTTGGTGGGGTAAACATGAAAAATACCATAAAACCTTGAATAAGTATCTAATAAGGAACGGAACCCACAAAAACCATCTTCCCCTATATCTCATCTCGATCAAAATAAAACAGATCCATCTTTACAATGTGGAGACAGTTCTTGGAAAATCCTTTTATAGATTTTATTGTATCGAATACTGTATAAAGGTAACAATGGGTGATTTCTCCTGAGTAACGACAATCAATAAGAGTGAAGATAATCGAAGTTTCTTCGAAGCACAACGCGTGTGACATGCGCCACACTTCTACGAACGAATGTCGTGACATGTAAGTACTGGCACACACATAATTACATTAGATTTTATTTTTGCTTACATTTTATACGGACATGTATGTTATGAAAATAATTATTTTTGTTGAGCATAGATTTCCTGTTAAACAGTGACATTACGATTTTTTTAAATAATTTAATATACATAAGTTGATGCTAGATTCATTATTATCAGCCTATAGATCCACTGCTGAACATAGACCTTTCCTAATTTCTACCAACGGTTTCCAGTAACCTTTACCAAAAGACGAAGCTAGGTTAGTTGACAACATTTCTAAATTTATTTATCATTTTTTAAAATAAAAGTCGATAATTTCTATAAAAAAACGCTTGGTAACAGACAGTCACTGATAATTTCTCAAAACATTTAACACCACTAACTTGACTAATCAAATCCTGAATGTAAACTTCCTACATTGTGTTACACGCCATACTTACGTCACAGCGTCATTGGAAGCTCGCGTGACTGACCCATATTTACCAATTAACTCTTTTGTCATCGAGTGTACTTTTATAAAGAACAGATGTTCGACATATGGATGTATTTCTCCATATTTTGTAAGTGATGGCACTCCATTATTAACGAAGAGAGTTCGCTGGCATGGGGTAACATTTGGCTGATTTAGCGCTGAATAAATTATTTATTTTTATAATTATTATTGGACTTATTTTGAGTGAAAACTACTTTTACTTCTACGAGCTTAGGTTGCTTAATTTTAATCCTTATTTCTAGCGTGTGTAGGATGAGTTTTCTCTTAGACATTTTTATAAGAAAATCCGCAAAAATACTAACTTCATTTCAAAGTCACGAATTCACAGTCACTAATAAAACTGTTGATGTAAACTACAAAGATAAAGAGTGGTTTCTTATTATTTTCACAATCTTCGACACAATTTTTATTGGAGGCCGCGCAAAAGGTGGCAATAACATTTGGTACAAACATTGTACATACTTTTTCCTGCTCACAGTCGTTTAAGTTATCCTAATAACAATATCTTTATATCAAAATAACAAACATTTATGTAGGTCAAAGAAAGTATTAAAAAGGTAGCCATTTACTTTTCTTTCTCTGATAGTGAAGGTGAGCGAAATATCCTCGATATTAGATTATTTTATAGATAAGCCGCGACTGAAACGATTAGAATTCTTTTATTTAATGGCTGTATATTATTTGAATAGGTTTATAAAGATAAACTTAGAAAATACATTAAGTATATAAAATTTAATATTCAAAAAGAACTTTTACATGGACTGGGATTTTAGTTTAAAGTTGGTCCTGTCCTGTTAACTATAATAGTTTAATGTAAATTATATGAATAAATTAAAGAGAAAATGTAGATCCCACCAGAAATGATGCCAAGACGACATCTTAAGATTTGCACTGTCAAAAAGTTGTCAGATCTCATGTAGAGCCATGCTTCCGACTCTACAACATGCCCTGACTCTTTAAGACTTCACTACATAGTATAGAACAAAGTCGCTTTCCCTGTCCCTATGTCTTTATGTCCCTATGTATGCTTAGATCTTTAAAACTACCCAACGGATTTTGATGCGGTTAGTTTTAATAGATATAGTGATTCAGTGGGAAGGTTTTTAAAATGATTTTATCCCCATATTCCTACGGGAACGGGAACTACGCGGGTGAAATCGCGGGGCGCCGCTAGTACTTCATAAACTCTACACCTAAGTTATAATTAATCAGATTACCAACATCGTTGTAAAATGTTGTTTATTCATAACGATGTATTTGAAGAAACTCAGACAGAAAAGACGTCAGATTTTGAATACAAAAAACTAAAAATAAACATAAAATCCGAGCAACGTTTAACAGAAAACCGTTTATTGTTGACTACACAAAATACATTTCAACTGAATCATAAGTTCAGTGAAATATTTTATTTACTCGTCCAGTAACAAGTAAACATAATATTTACTTCAACAGATCTTGGAAAGTTTTGTTTATTTGAACTCTTCCAGTTAATTTTTAATTTTCGCTTAAAAAAATTCGGCCGGCCATGTTTCTTGGAACAATGTTAGTAATAAAATCTTGACCTGATTCGTACCTATTATGTACCATCTGGGAAATTCTTCTTAGAACTTTTTTACGTGTGATGAATACAATATCCTCGACAGATTGTCTATTGGTTTTTACGTTACGATTGTTACAAGTACATGTATTTTACTTTTATACGAGACTTGAATATAAAATTGAAACGCGTAACTCTTTATGGATTCTATTTGAGAAATATCGCGAGTTTCTTTTCGTTACCCGACGTCAAAATATGTCATATATGAAGATTCTAATTCGACAGATTTTTAGCATGTTTTCAGGATGTTTGTTTTTCAATAGTAAGTACTTATACTCGTATTTCTCCAAGAACCTTTTGCTTTCTTTTTGGTGTGACTTTACACAAGAATTATAAATTGTTGACATACTTTCAAAAAATTACCAACCTTCTCGTCTAGTATTAGTACAGTTATAAGGAAAATATCACCATGCATGTCCAAACATAGCTAGATTTTTTAAATTTACCATACATCACTCTACCCGCCGAGCTTAGCAACTGCACATTCCACAAGCGCGCTTTTCTTTTTGAAAGGAAATTACTTTAAAACAACGTAATTAGGGTGCTTATATGAATTTCTCTATAATACATATAGAGTAATATTTGATTGATTCAATTTATCTAATAGGACAAATAGAATTAATAATGTTATTCGGATTATGTCTAGTTAATTGGAAATCACGATTAATGTTATAATAAGATTAGGAGTATACACTCAAACAAAATAAATCCACACTAATATTAAAAACGAAAATAAATCTGTTTATAATATTTTCTCGACTAAACTGCTGAACGGATTTTGATGAAATTTGACATAAGAGATAGATTATATACTAGGGCAGGAAAGGTTACTTTCATAAATAAAATCAAAGAGAGCATAGCCGTACTAGAGTACTTAAACGTATAAAAGTAAATTCAAATTATATAAGAATTAAGTATAAGTATTTTTATAACTTTTTTTTTTAAGTAATTAAAACTTCATCCATTATGAAGTCTTCCAATAAATTCCTAAATTTGTAAATGTTTAAAAAATTTCAATATTGGTCAGGATTGGCTTTCACACTTGACTTTGCCTGTTATTAGACTAAAATTTAATAAAACTACTTGAACTTTAACAGATTTTTGTCGCAATTATAATTTTCTTTTACATTTTCTGACATTATAATAAAATTACAACAATTTTATTTGAGAAATATCAAAATAATGTATCAACGATTTAAATCTGTGTATCGCAAAGTTCTCAGTATTGAATACCGTAATTGGATTATGATAAGATACATTATATACAGTTGTAACACTAATTATTATATTGCCGTCGTATAGACCACCGTGTACATGATTATATCGCTTCTGTGAATTTCAAATTACGTATTTGTAATAATGTCGATTTAGTTTTTAGATTATAGTTGTTAAAACATACATGGATGTAATGTCAGGTTTCACTCGTCTTGGTCTGTGTAATTAGGTTAGTAAATCAATTGAAACGCGAGTGGAATATTTTGTTATAAAAATATAATAGGGATGTCGACTGAGTAAACAAAATGAAATTCTAATTAGTCCGTAAGATAATTTCGAAAAAATATTAGACACGTATTTTTTTGTTTTATCTAATTAATAAAACTGACTTAGTTATAACGCATTAAAGTTCAGGAGTGGGGGGCTTGTGACGATAATTCTTGGTAAAAAATGTACGTAGCTGTGACGTCACATGAGTTTTCTATGAACTATATCGTCTTAATTATTTGTTTGTATCAAAAAAGAGAAAATACGTGTCCAATATTTTTTTGAAATCTATCTGATGGACTAATTCGATTTTTTTAGTCGACATCCCTATTGTTCTAGAGGGGATGGAAAAAAACAACAGAAACTTGCATGCTCCAATCCGAATATTCTTTAGATATTGATAAGTACACTATTCAATATCACTATTCGCCGCCGCCCCACACACTACCGCGCTATACACTCACCACCCGTATTCGAGCGCTTACGATGCTCTCAAGGCCCGATATCTTGTAAACATTGGAATTTTAATAAAGCAGATTTTAACAAATTATATCATATGTTAGGTTCGATTGACTGGCGTGAATTTTATAGCATAAGCGACTTAAATGATGTTTTAGATTTATTTTATAGTAAAATATATAAAGTTTTCGATGATTGCGTACCTCTAAAAAATATAAGACCAAAGTATAGTAGGTACCTTTATCCAGTATGGTACACAGCTGATGTTATTAGACTAATTAAAGTTAAATATAGATTGCACAAAAAATATAAGTCAAGTAAGTTACAAAGTGATTATGATGAATTCTCTCGGTATAGGGCATTAGTAAAATTAGAGATAGAAAGAGCGCACGACCGATATAGTGACCGTGTTCAGGGTCATTTAGCATCTGATCCAAAAGCCTTTTGGGACTATATAAGATCCAAGAAAGGTAACGTAAGTAGCAAGAAGATAGTTAAAGAGGGGCGAGTTCTGTCTGATGACGAATGCGCGGGTGAATTTGCTAACTTCTTTAAGAGGGTATACAGCCCAGAGCCGGCGTTGCTGAGTGTAGCGGCGGCGAGTGCGGGGGCGTCGGAGGGGTTGACGGGTGCCTGGGCCCATCTTGGGCGGATGCGTTCTATTGACGTACTACGTGCGCTCTTGCGGCTTCCGCCTAAGCGCTCGGTTGGACCTGACGGTATTCCAGCTTTCATTTTCAGGGATTGTAGGGCGGCGCTTGTTGAACCACTATTGCACGTATTTAATATTTGTATCGAGAAGGCAACATTCCCTGATATTTGGAAGCTAACACGAGTCGTTCCAGTGCCCAAAGGTAACGGAGGTCCAGAGCCCAGTGATTACAGACCGGTAGCGGTTCTGAGCACTCCGGCTAAGGTGTTCGAGTCCGCCATCCACCATAGCTTATATCATCAGATAAGTGCTCAGTTGTCCGACGCCCAGCACGGCTTCCGTCCGGGGCGGGGGACGACTGGAAATTTATTAGATCTAATGACTCGTCTAGTACCGACAGTGGATGCTGGTCTGCAAGTGGATGTAGCTAACTTTGATTTCAGAAAGGCGTTCGACACAGTTGACAACGATATCCTACTACACAAGCTAGCGGGGGTAGGTTGCACTCCCCACACGTTGACATTTTTTACTAGTTATCTTCGGGACCGTCGTCAATATGTCGACTGTGGCGGGCACCTTTCTGAACCTTACCCTACGAGATCCGGGGTCAGTCAGGGCAGCAATCTAGGGCCGTTGCTATTTATCATTATGATTAACGATTTACCTAATGTAGTTAAGTCATGTTCACCTTTACTTTTCGCCGACGATTTAAAGCTAGTTTTAGAAATAAAGGACAGGACTGATTGTGAAGCATTTGAAAAAGACATAGATAGGGTTTTTAAATGGAGCATAGATAATAAGCTACACTTTAATATTAATAAATGTTCTGTATTATCGTTCAGCCGAGCACGCTCTCCAATACACTACCAATACCACTTGGGTGGTAAATCGCTACAACGTGTGACAGAGGTCAAAGATCTGGGAGTGCTCTTTTCGGCCGATACCAATTTTAGAGTACATGTTAGTAATATATGCAAAAAAGCCTATCGTAACTTAGGACTGATGTTACGTCTTGCTAACCAATTTACGAATATAGGAGCCTTGAGAGCATTGTATGACGCACTTGTTAGAAGTCATCTAGAATGTAACGCAACTATTTGGTCTCCTCATGAGGCTAAATATAAATTTATGATAGAACGAATCCAAAATAAATTTATTAGATTTGTATATTTAAAACAATTCGGAGTATATCCAGGATATCCCTTACTCTATCCAACTTTATTTTTGCTAGGTATGGTGGGTTATTATCAACTGGAAATCAGAAGGGAAGTAGCTCTTGCTACTTATATCTTAAAGGTGGTGCGGGGTAAGATTCACAACCCACGAATCCTGGAATTGGTGCAGTTCTGTATACCGGACGAGTACGTGGGGCGCCGCCGCCGACCGCCACTGCTGGCATTACCTCGCGCGCGCACCAACCTTCTGCAACACGCGCCAATCACGCGCGCGTTGCGCCTTCTCAATAATATGTCGGAACAAGCGGACTTGTTTTCTTGTTCACTGAGTGAGCTCACACGTATCGCATTTAAATTGATGAGTATGACTCAACATAAGTCTTAATTTAAATTAAATTGCAATGTTAAATTAATTTAGTTATAAGTTCTATTGAATTAGGTAAAATTACCTGTAATAATAGAATTTATGTGTTTAAATAAATAAATAAATAAATCAATATTTCGTCATAATGCTTTCATGTGATCTCACACGAGCTATGTTTAACTTAGGAGCCAGTTACTATAATGAGATGATGTAGTGAATGATCATGTTATATTTGAGAAATAGGAAATACGGACCCAAGAATCGATCCTGAGACTTTCGACTTAGCAAGCAGGTAATGTCTCAAGACAGCTGAAGAGAAAATAAATAAAAAGCAATAACAAGTATTAGGTAAACAGTAAACACCATTACTATGACACTCCGAGTAACAAGAACTCCTCCAGTCTTGCTATTAAATTATGTAGACGTCAAATTCTGAGAGGCAGAAACGTGAAATGAACTTCTTTACATAATTTTTATAAAATCACAAATGCTTTATCATAATTCGTTCCTTAAAATTCAATTATAATTACAAAGTTAAAATTAATTAAAATTACAATGTATAGACGTAGTTTTTAATAAAATCGCTTATATATTTTATAAAGTACTCACTGGATTTTAATGTAGTTTTCAACATTAGATAGAGTTATTCAAGAGGAAGATTTTTATGTAGTATGTTCTCACGAGATTAGGATCTTACGCGAATAAACCCACGGGACGCTGCTAGTTAACTATATTTCATTTTAAATTTAACTATAACATTTCGAAAAAGGCAAAATGTAACTTTAATTTAGAACTCACATATAGAAAGCAGCATTCGCACAAAACCACAATACTTGGTATTAATTTAGAAACACCAATTCCTAGAAATTTGAAACATTCAATTTCATTTGACGACCTCGATGGCAGAGTGGTCACCATGCCGGACTGCCATCCGTAAGGTTGCGGGTTCGATTCCCGTGCGGGGTGAATATTTGTGTGAACCACAAATGTTTGTCTCGGTCTGGGTGTGTGTGTGAATGAGTGTGTGCGTAGTTTCTGATACCCTAGATACAAGCTTAGAGCTTAGTTAGGGGTCAGTTACTATAATGAGATGATGTGAATGATTATGTTATGTTGTTATTATTTGTCAATTAAATTAATATTGGTTTGTGTTTCCTCGAAACTTTCCCCAAACTCTATACAATGTACATAAAAGTTTATTAAATGGTAAGTAAATAAAAGAGTAAATAATAAAACACATTTTATACATATAAATACTAACAGCCTTACTAATCAAAAATACCCACTGTGTATATTCTGATATAACGAGTGTGAAGGATAGTAATAATTCGTTATATCAAGAATATACACAGTGGGTATTTTTTATTGATAAGGCTGTTAGTACTTATTTTTATTTATTTATTAGCGGCGCCCCTCGGTTTCACCCGCATAGTTCCCGTTCCCGTAGGAATATGGGGATAAAATTAATAAAAAAAAACCTTCCTCTTGATTTACTCTATCTATTACTGAAAACCGCACCAAAATCCGTTGCGTAGTTTTAAAGATCTAAGCATTCATAAGGACATAGGGACAGAGAAAGCGACTTTTTTATATTATGTAGTGAAGTACTTATATGAATTTTTCTCTCTAAATTTAAATGTTTTATTACTTAAAAGAAACAAACAACATAGAATATTATGTTTACTGAAACCAGCTATTCAAACGGTTATGAAAAAAAAAAAGTTGAAAATGTTCAATAGGATTTCGTTTCGCATTCGATTCGAGCTACACAAAGGTTCGGAATTCTATGAAGTGCTCCTTAGTATTATAACCTGGAGGGAATATGTAGTATGTATTTAGGTATTCAATTCTACGAACGGGAGCTTACATTTTCATTTATAGCATTACAATTTAAAATTCACCGAACTCGATATTAATACTTTTATTTTTATTGAAGAATAGAGCTTGTTTGGATTGATTTTACTTTTAATATTTAATTTTATTATCAATCCTTAATTTTTTTAAGACCGGAAAATTTGTGATTCACAAAAATACCTCGCTCTGGAATCGAACCCTTGGCAGGCCAGTATAATCACCAGTCTGCAAACATGCTTAACTTACATTCTAATGGTTAAACAAATTTTTTTAAACAACATTAAAATCATTAGGTAAGTAGTAGTTAATTATCTTTAAACTGCGACATAACATTAGGTTTTCCGGTTAAGTCCAAAATAGTCTGTGGTTTTACCGAATTACTAAGAAATACATGTAATTTATTTTTTGTTATATCTGTGGCCCCAATGACGATCAATTAGCGTACGATTAAAACTACATTAACAAAATTACAAGTTGTCCAAATGTCAGGCAATGTTGCGCAAGCCTTGTTTTGTTTTATTTAGATGTGTACTAGATTTTAGGGAAAACGGGACCCTATAAACTTCTACTAAACTTCACTGTCCGTTCTATCCGTTCGTCTGAAACCAGGCAGAATCTCAAGAACGGTAGCTAGACAGTTGAAACTAAACGCTAAACCAACAAATACTAAAAACAAAATAATAGTTATTTGTTATACAAGAGTGCAAAGTTGCTTTTTAACCGGGGCTCCAGTTGAGGACCGAGCCAGCGAAGGATTCTAAAATTGAATCACGAGCGCAGCGAGGGATTCCAAATAAGAATCCTGAGCGTTAGCGAGGGAGTCAAAGGAGCACAAGGTTAAAAATTGTTTGCTCTCGAGTGCAACACATTATTTTTCATCCCCCCTCAGCGAGGAAATTACTAAATGAAAACATAAAACAATCACAATATTAAGTGAAAAGCAAAAATATCACGCGCAAAGCAAATAAAAAAATAAGTAAGTACACCAAGGAGGTTCCGAGTTAGAATTTGAAATAAAAAAAAAAATTGTATGACAGTTTGTGAATCCAAAACATTATCACACGTAGTGCACACGATGTTCTAAATTCAAATTTACTTTAACCTCTAGAGCGCAAAAACGACTTTTACTCCCAGTTATCGAAAATGCCTTGGGTCCTGCAGGGGCTGTCACAGCGACCCCGATACTTTCCACTCTTGAGATTAAAATCGACTTTTACCCCCAGATATCGAGGATTAAAAACATACTTTCCGAGCTAGTGGGATGAAAAATAAATATGTAAGGAGGAGAAGAGAGTTTTGATACGGAACCCTTCGTTTGCGAGTCCGACTAGCACTTGGCCGGACTGTCTCCTGAATTTTATTATGAATATTTTCATGTATATACAGGGTGTCCCGTAAGTAGTGGACCAACGGGATGTGGGGGAAAGGGGAAATCGTTATCTACCAGAATCACCAATATTTATTGTCATAGGCCTCATAGTTTTGAAGTTATGACGTTTTTTAGTAAGTAGGTGAAATGATCGTACTATGTGCACATTTATTTATCTTAATTCTACAAAATCTATTACTTGTTTTGATGTTATTTTTATTCAAGGGCGTTTAGAATACATAGGTTTTTCTAATTTTGAATCATATTTTAGTGTAATTATCATTAACATTAAAATTAATCAACAAAACAAGTGCAATTGTTAAATTTCAAAAAACTCTAAGTGGTATTTGAGCTGAGCTGGTGTAAAAAAAATGTATGGTAGCCTTGTGGAACTTTGTTTGAAAAACATCTAAATATCATAAGGATTACAAAAAGAAATAACACTGTGGTTTCAAATGAGTAGTTTTTTATTTTAACTAATATCAAAGTAAAAGGACAATTTTGAGAGAAAACAAAAATTCATTGCTAATTATGGAAATTAGTTTATTACTCAATTTATTTTTACATTAAGGGCTCAAAATGCTTTTCTTTAGCTCTTGTGCATAACATCATCTTCGTGTAAAGTTTTTTTGTAAACTTTTTTGGGCTCTTTGATGATTTTTATCAATTCAGCAACATGATTGAATTTTTGTGATAACTCTCTTGTTATCAGAAATATTTGTCTCATTAACTGCTTCTTTGAAGTAATCTCATAGAAAATAATCCAAAGGATTCAAGTCGGAAGGTCGTGCTGGCCATGAAAAAGTACCTTCGCGTCAAATCCATTGATTTGAGAACTTCTCATTTCAAAAATTCAGTCACTTACCGTAAATAGTGGGGAGGTGCACCATCGTACTACAACCACATTCTCTCCCGCGCATTTTCAGGCCTTATGCATAACCAACATCTTCGAATAAAGTTAAGAAGTACGCGAGAGAATATGGCTCCACGCAGTTTCAGGCCTTACGCATAACCAACATTTTCGTTAAGTTAAAGTTAAGGAGTACGTACGAATGTGGTTGCATTACGACGGTGCACCTACCCACTATTCACGGTAAGTGACTAAATTTTTGAACGAGATGTTTCCAAATTATATGAATTGGACACGAAGGTACTATTTCATGGCCAGCACGATCTCCCGACTTGAATCCTTTGGATTATTTTCTATGGGGTTACCTCAAAGAAGCAGTTAATGAGACAAATATTCATGATAAAAGAGAGTTATGACAAAAATTCAATCTTGTTGCTGAATTGATAAAAAATCATCAAAGAGCCTTAAAAGTTTACAAAAAAACTTTATAAGAAGATGATGTTATACACAACAGCTAAATAAAAGCATTTTGAGCGCTTAATGTAAAAATAAATTGAATAATAAACGTATTTCCATAATTAGCAATTAATTTTTGTTTTCTCTCAAAATTTTCCTTTTACTTTGATATTAGTTAAAATAAAAAACTACTCATTTTAAACCAAAGAGTTATACATTTTTGTAATCCTTATGATATGTAGATGTTTTTAAAATAAAGTTCCACAAGGCTACCATATATTTTTTTTACACCAGCTCAGCTCAAATACCACTTAGAGTTTTTTGAAATTTAACAATTGCACTTGTTTTGTTGATTAATTTTAATGTTAATGATAATTACACTAAAATATGATTCAAAATTAGAAAAACCTATGTATTCTAAACGCCCTTGAATAAAAATAACATCAAAACAAGTAATAGATTTTGTAGAATTAAGATAAATGTGCACATAGTACGATCATTTCACCTACTTACTAAAAAACGTCAGAAATTCAAAACTATGAGGCCTAGGACAATAAATTTTGGTGATTCTGGTAGATAACGGTTTGCCCTATCCCCCACATCTCGTTGGTCCACTACTTACGGGACACCCTGTATACATAAGTGACTTGTATGTAGGATTAAGCATAGGATTGTTTGAAAACAATTGACAAATTCCTTGAGAACGCTACCGAAAACTACTAACTAACTACTCAAGCTACTCTATAATTACCTATGTCCTTGTAGGGTAGCTCTAGCTTTAATACTACGTGTGTATGCACTCAAAGGTAATAGATAAAAAAAGAACTGTTTTCAGCACAAACAATTGATATTGTAATTCTTTCAGTAGACATTAGATTCAATGATAAAGATAAGACATTATCTTACATTCCAAGGTTTGGTATGATCTAGAGATGTTTATCATACGTAGGTAGGTATTAAAAATATATTATGTAATATGGTGTTTCCCAATATTTATACACCCCTATTTTGAAAATATGGGACTTATTTAAATCAGAATATCTGTAGCAGTAACTGAATCCATATATCCAATAAAAATATCAAAAATGATAGTCGATTACTTATCTTTAAAAAATACCAAATAAATGTCGTATTACCAGACGGCACACTAGCTATCAAGTATTCTGTGACGGCTCGGGTCGATGACCGCGCTCAGCTGTGTATCGCAGCGTTCGGTGTAGAATAACAATAAAATTCGGCGGGATTTTGAAGATCTTTGACTTATCATAACTTTTTAAATAAAAGCAAAAGAAAAAAACTAACTTCACTATTATATTGTCACCCGTCGTTTACATTAGCTGTGAGATAAGGTATCGCAATTTCAAAATAAGGGTGTATAGGTAGGAACGTGGGAGATACACGGGTAAAGTAACTAAACTTATTTCGCTGATAAACAAACATCCGATTATAATCTAAACTAATATTATAAAGAGGAAAGATTTGATTGTTTGTTTGTAACGAATAGGCTCCGAAATAACTGGCCCGATTTCAAAAATTCTTTCACTATTGGAAAGCCACATTATCCCGGAGTGTCATAGGCTATATTATATTTACGCGGGTGAAACCGCGGGGCGCTGCTATATTATTATATACTGGCTTTGCCCCGCAGTTTTAACCTCCTAAGTTTGAACCTTATCCCATGGGAATTTCGGGATAAAAGTGTCCTATGTGTTATTTCCTAGTTATAACGAACATCTGTCCCAAAAATCTAAACCGATACAGTAGTTTTTGCGTGAAAGAGTAACAAACAAACTCACAAACATACAAACTTTCGCATTTATAATATTAGTCGAATATTCAACATTTATATACACATAGGTACTATGCTAAAAATATATGTAGATAACTTATGTATTATGTAATTTGGTGTTTCCCAATGTTTTACGTGGGAGATACACCGATATTACTAAGTAGGTAGAGCTATATTTAAATGGCTGGTTGGTAAATCTAATTCGATTATTTATTATAATAATACGTATTAGTTACCTACCTATACCTATTTTCTCTATATGAGTAATGCTTCGCGGGTTTATCCGTGTAAATATTGATGAGACTTTGAAGATAAATAATAATATTAAGTATTTGAATTTAGACTATCAACGTCATTAGGTTTTTTCGTTACGGAATTTCTGGATTCGGTCTCCACGCTCAAGGTCCGCGATAGAAGCTATGCAATAGCTTAAGTGTCATAATAATCCAGACAATTAACTCTAAGTACGCGTTGTATCATTATTATCACAATAATTATCTAAATTCTTTCAGCTTTGTAGCCTGAAGTAGTAAAAAAACCCATAAGTACATGCATTCACAGAATACATGCATTGTAAAATACAACTTTTCTTTTAATCACGTTCAAAAATACCAAATTAATCAGATGATGCTATTTCTGACCGCGCTATCTCTTAATGACTAAAAAAACAAGCCACAGTTTTACACCATAAGCTTATATAGTAACTTATAATATTCTGAACTAGTGTCCCTTTTTAGGGTCCGTACCCAAAGGGTAAAAACGGGACCCTATTACTAAGACCGTCTCCGTCCGTCTGTCACCAGGTTGTATCTCAAGGACGGTGATAACTAGACAGTTGGAATATTCACAGATGATGTATTTCTATTGCCGCTACAACAACAAAAATACGTACTAAAAACAAAATAAAATTAATACTTAAGGGGGGCTTCCATACAACAAACGTGATTTGTCGTTTTTGGTACGGAACCCTTCGTGCACGAGTCGGACTCGTACTTGGCCGGTTTTTTTTTGTTGTTAATTTGATAAAACAAAAATACGCATCTAATGTTTTTGTATTAACTGAATGACAGACAAACTCAAGTAGCGGCCATGCCGCCGGGGAATTCCAACGAAATAAAAGACTACCGCAAAACTTATCAACCGAGAAAAAAAACAGAATAAAACGCATAATTAAATTACATTACAATGAAACCTTATTCATAATACCTGCTTTAGTTTCCCGGGGATAGTTCTATGAAACTGAAATCCAATTATTTTAATACAACTTCAATAGGGAAACTGGCTGTAATTTGAACGACACGGTTTTCCTTTTTCCAGTTCTATGAAGCGACGGACAAAGTGAATTCGAATTTTTAACTGCCATGTCGTCATTGCGTGTGCCCTAACAGGGTCCACAATAACTTGTACCTTGTATCTTGTAATTGTGGTGAGCAATAAAAATTGAGTATTGAGTATTGTAAATGTATTGATGCTGGAAAAATACATACAGAAAAACATTTATTTTATTAATGAATAGTTTAGTAACTGTTCCCAGCGTTTTACCCGAACAAATTCCCTTCTTCGATGTTTTAGCAATAAAAAGTATCCTATTCCTGGCAAAGAAGAACATATGCAATGCAAACTTTGACTTTAGTTTATCCAACTGTTCTTGTGTTATAAATGGTGTAATTAGCTGGACTTTGTATTAGGATCGCATAGATAATACAAAAAAACTTCCATACTTTCATATTTAAAATTATTTCAATACTAGTAACAATATGGGCTATATTATCATCATCAATTTATCATAGTAGAAATCTATAAGCTCATCTTCGTCTTTGCGTGAACCATAAAAGTATTTATTTATTTAAAGAATGACGTAAAGAGAAAGTATACAATATAACGTAAATATTTATACCATAGTGAGTCACATACAGAGACACAATATATATTACAAAATATCACTTAAAATAATTATGAAGTATGAGTAGTGTACCCATATAATTTGAGTCCATTTTATTCCTACATTGTAGCGGCTATAAAACAGCTGTACTTATATACTACTACATTTTCGATACGCAACAGCGGCTTCTATAACATGCCGACAATTGTTAAAGTACACTCATGGAATAAACTTCAAATCCAAAAACTAACTTTATAAATATAAAGTAAAAAAGCACTCCGGGAATGACGATAGAAATAAAATCTTGAAATATTGAATTATGTATATACACAATGATTTTGCCCATCTCAAATAAACGCAACGCACCTAAAAATTTTTTTTTCAATAAGTAATATTAAACAAAACAACATTAACAACCACGACAAAAATCCGTTTAATGAAATTATGATTTATGATTCAATCATCGCCATAAGTGATAAGTACTAGACAACGGATAAAATAAACATTACATACTTACTTATTAATAAGTCTCTCTACCTCTAAACCTAGTAGCCCTAGTTCATTCATGGTAAGCTTGGTGCGGACATCAATGAGCTGTTGATGGTAGATTAATAAAAGACTATATTGATCATAAGAAATCCCATAAATAAAAAGAAATAAACGTTGCGAAAGTTGGGGATAAAAATGTAGAGTCATTCACCTTTCAAATAGTTGTAGTTAGGTATTTGGGAGACAATGACATTATTAGATTTCAAAAGGTATTCCCAAATGAAATGAATGGCCTTTGTTAACTTTTCAATTGAGTATTGTTAAATAGACACCTATCTGTGTCGAGTATCTTTAATTTGTAAATATTACTATTAATAATTAGTTAATTAATTGTTTAGGATTAATGTTCTCATTCAAAATCTCACAGCTGATCTCAGACATTAACTGCCTTATTTGCGTTGCAAACCAGGTTTTACAAACTGATCTAAGTACAATTTTGAATACTGTCGAAAGACTAATGTCTCTTCTTATTCAAAAAAGATCCAAGAACGGCGGTGAATTTAATCCCCGTTTTGTCTCTTTCATTCCTACAAATAATTAAATATGTATGAAAGAGAGAAATTCTGGAATAACTATACCGTTGATATTATTTTCTTCCTTATTAATAAATAAGTAAGTAGTAAATGTATAATGCTTAGCTTTTGGAGATGTAAGTAATTGAATAATAAAGTAGCTCACAACCACCGGGAATGCAATTTTCCGGGATAAAATGTTGCCTCTGTAACGAGTGTCTTTGTAAGCCAGACTTTCTTCTTCTTTGTAAGCAAATTTAATTTAGGTTAAGCCCTAGTTTTCTCTGCTATTCCTTACGTTGCGTTCACAGATTTAAAATGTAGTAGTTCGTTGAGATAAAATAAATATGTTATTATGCGTACAAAATCGCAAATTGGACGCATTAGGACGCAATAACACGCATCAAGTCATCTATTTGCGGCGAAAAACCAGTACTTATACATATGTAACGCAAACATCAATTAATCTAGATATTCACGCAAAAACAAAGAACGTTTTAGTGCGTAAACGCAGACCACCATAACAGGGACGCCAACATATAATTCCCTAACAGTACTTGACACAGAAAACTATGTAATATTTTTTCCTATAACGGAAACAATTTGTCTGCTACGTACATTTCCCTGGCAGTACTTAGATGCGGTCATATCTACCGAGAATTTATTTCGTCACGCTATAGGACAGAACGTAATCACTTCCAGTTACATTGTAAAAGACAGAATAGCGTGTCTTTATATTTGTCGCTGTAATTACTGTTTCCTTTAATTATTTTTTGAAGGTTTATTCAGCTATGAAATCAACGGGTATTGGAAGGCAACCAGGGTCTCAATCATTGGCCCCCATTCCTTTTAAAGTTTTCGTGACAGAACCTCTAACCCTGCCTTTCTAAGCAAAAAAATTTCTTATTAAATATAAGATACTTTTACCTTTCCCATTTCAATAAAAAATATAGAGCAAAAATAAATATCTTAATAAAAGCATTCAATTTTATAACACTCATTTATAATACTTCAAAGTGTCAACTTAACGTTCGACGGGACGTCTAGACGTCGGCTTTTGTCGAGTAAAATATAAAGTTGCGTTGAAAATTGCATTATTACAATTCTCTCTTCCAGTGGAGTTCAGGTGTCTATAGATATAAATCTAGTGTACAGGAGTCGGGTGTTTGTCACTTACCTCCTCCCAATCGTATTGATTTTTCTGCTTCGTATAAAGAGTTCGCGACACTTTGATATAAATCTTTTAAAAGTTCAAAGTGGTTCTATTTCTGTGACATTTGAAATGAACGGGTAATATCTACCTACAGTCTTACTAACATGGTGCAACATGGTGGTTGTACCATAAATAAGAAAATACACAACACAGCATAAAAATCCAGTGTATTATTCTTTGGGACAAAATTAGAGAGGTTTTCTTGGCAGAAAAACAACTCAGTACTTACCTAAGTATCATATAAGTACATATTATAACTGTTATTTTATCATATCATAACTACGAGTACATATAATTCTCACGTCGTGTAATTTTTGAAGTGAAAACTTCTTTAGCGGCGCTGAGCACTTTTTTTTAAAGAAAATGTATCAAACGGTTTAATCAATTACACTGTGGGATATTGTATATACTTAATTATTATACCTATCTAATAGTAGTTAATTACAAAATTTCATAGAACAATTAAACCTCTACTTTAAAATACCAACTTCCCGTGACCCCAATCAATTGAAAAACAATATCAAACGGACCATTTAAAAACCACAGCTTTTCAAGTTACACGTTAAAGCAATTAACGTAACAAAAATAAAAAGACGTTTATAGTTATTTCAAAGAAAATGTTTTCTATTGAAACTGGGGAAAAAACAATTCACTGAACATAGTCATGAAACTACGTTAGAACAATACTAAGAAAACTCTCTATGTAATAACTACCTAGATGGAAACTTATTAATTACTGCGTGCGGTATTTCCCAGTATTCCTGTCACTATGCTTTCTTAGACGTAGCATGTTAGAGTCGGATCTTGGAATACTGACAAATACGCTAAGTACCCACAATGTGTATGTATTAACATTGTACCCGTTTATATTCAACCGGTTTCAGAATACCTTTAAAGATATACGGTTAAATACTTAGTTATAAATGAAAAAGGTAATAAAGAATGCATATTTATGAAATTAAATTGGCGGTTTATCAGTTTACTTAACCTTTACTTTTATTTTAATGCTTATTCATATTAATCAATATATTAATTGGTCCCTGCGGTTGCTCTCCCGTTGTTTCTTTATTTAGTTTTAAGTTTTTCTAATTCAGCTAGCTATGTTTTATTACTGTAGCATTTTAAAGTACTAAATAGAAAAATGTGTTAATGACGTACCATACTTGAAGTATAATTAGTACCATCTTAAAATAAACATCGCTTTATTTTAATATCTTTGAAACTCAAATACTAGACAACTAGACAGGTGTCTACCACCAACAAAGTTGCCTTCGTTGCGTTAATTAATTCCTTTGTTACCGTTTCTCTTTACGCAGAAACTTCAAGATAATAAAGGAAAAATTACCTTAAAATCTATAAGTTATACCTAAACTAAGGTTTATATTTAATGTAAATTAATAACAAGTTCTAAGAAAACATCTTTGTTATAATATTTGCTAACTGAAAACTTACGGAAAATTGATTAGTACAATCTAGATACTACATCAATAAAAATTAAGAATCTATTTGTTTGTACGGTTGAACTCGCTTATTTCAGAAAATACATATACATACATAAAATACATACATTAAAAAATAAATATAGTGATGGATAGCTTGTAAATCGAGGAAGACATAATATTACAACGTTGCGTTGAAGGGAGCAATCTATATCAAAGTATTGTATTTTTCTTTTCCGAACCTTTATCCCATGTCTATTTGGGGTCACAGTTTTAACCAGATTTGGCGGAATGTCAGTATTTCACGTGAAGCGACTGCCATCAGACCACCACAACCCGTATAGCCCATACGACATTTTTTGGTTAAACCAAATGTCAGACTTTTGAGGGCTCTGACTACCCGTAACGACTGTCGATGATGTTAGTACGAATTCTTCGAAAGAAACGACCGCTTACATATGTGTTGAAGCACCACTGTATTATGTAGGTATATTAGTGTGTTGTAGCCAAATATTCCAATCGGAAATAGGTACGACGTCGGTAAATGGGATTGAATGGATCTGACTGGAATGGTTCGGAATTCAATTGTTTACCTGCCTCGTTATCCCAGGAACCCTTCGATCTCGAGCTGAGTGGATTGATTAGTTTGCTACTCCAGGGTATTGAAATTCAATATAGCTAACGAACGTACATAGTAATCGTTAAATTTGTATCAAATAAATACCAGTACAATAATATAAAATAGAAGATTTATGAAAGGGAAGAATTATAAAATAGTTAAAGTTAAGTATAAAAATGCTTCTAAACTATTTTTTCATATAATTTTTTCCTGTACAAAATCCTACACTCCTCTGCGAACGTTTTTTTATTAAAAACAGGTGTTTGGAATTTTAGTTTCACAAACAAAAAGAAAAACAAAACCAAACAAAGCCGCTTCTCGCATGCATCGGATTTTCATACAGTTTTCAACAATATGTAAAGTTATTCAATAGGAAGATTTAACATGTATGAATATTTGAATAATAAATAATGTATGTAATATTATGAACAGGAAACATTTTCTTCTTTGTTTGTCTATACTAATATTATAAAGAGGAAAGATTTGTTTGTTTGTTTGTTTGTATGTAACGAATAGGCTCCGAAACTACTGAACCGATTTCAATAATTCTTTCACCATTAGAAAGCTACATTCACCCTGAATAACATAGGCTATATTTTATCCCCGTATTCCCACGGGAACGGGAACCACGCGGGTGAAACCGCGGGGCACAGCTAGTAACCAATAAACTCTAAAACTATAAAATAGATTTACGTGTGATACAGATATTCCTAATAATAACTAAAAATAATTAATTAGATACTTTCTAGCACAAAATTATTTCGCGGATAAATTGCTTTTAGTGTGAATAATACAAAAATTAAGTCGTTTTACAGCTACCGTAGATGTAGATAAACCACAATTGTATTAATAAAGAGAATGTTGTTAACAAACTTATTGAACATGGCGTATCAGTCGTTCCGAGTAGTTGTAATGAAGGGTCTAATTATGTGAGTTCGCGGTAAAGTCGGCCTCTCTGTCAGTCCGTCCATAATTACAACTTGTTCGAATGTACCATGTTTCGGGGAACACGCGCAATGCTACGCAAAAATCGTAATTATACGCCTGACATTATTTGCGGAAAATGATATAATTAACGCACTTCCAACGCTCGGATAACACTGAAGTACTTTTTAATTAGGTATTTAGTATTTGTATTAAGTTTAATAAGTTGTAAGTATTTATCATCCCATTTTCTCCTCTTAAATATATCATTTTGTGGCCATTGACATGATAGAAGAAGAAGAAGTATGGGTTATGGAGATATGGGTATGAAATTGTTGTTGTATACGAGTGGGGTTGGCATTAAAAATTGATTAGCATATTAAAATGTTCTTACGTTTTTCAAAAGTAAATTTTCCCAAACGAAATTAATTTGCAAGAGATAAAATGAAAATAAATTGTATGTTTGGAAAGCCACAAAACGTTACATTTTCCTAATGAGAATATTAATGTAAAAAATATTGTAATGTTAACTGTACATGTTCGTTCTCCGAAACTTTTACATTTAACTTATAACCACAAATTACTTTTAAAAAATTTCAAGGGTAAACCAACAAAAAAAATTACATAATTTATTCGTTATCTACATACCTAGTATCCATACAAACTTTGCTCAGTTTGGGATGATCCAGATTTATTTCTTATTTACTTTCCTAATTAAATAGTTACATACAAAATACTTTAAAGTATGTACTTACGTTGTTAATATCAGTACACATAGAGTGTAGGTGGAAACGGGGGCGTACTTTAATTTCACATCGCAGTGTGTTTTCCGAGAAATCTCTGCTGAACTTCAATATATGTACTTATAGCCGGCAATAATATCTAACGCCTTTGTCGAGTTTCATAGAACTGTTTACAAAGACAGCTTCTCATGTAAACTACCAATTTTAAATAAAAAATCAGCTCTTGGAATTACAGAACTGTACAATAATAGTGATTATGCTTATTTTATCTGTACACTAAGCTTCTATTTTGACAGACGGACTACGAAAAACAAAATCACACAAATTAACCTACCGGGCTAGCATGACTCCGAAAACGCGATATGATATAGCGATTTATCGACATCCAACTGTCAAAATATGATAAAAATACCAACCATATTTAATTTTACCATAACATAGCACGCCATAATCCATTTGGTCATGCTCGCGAAATCGATATTATATCGTGGTGTCGATATATTTTAGCACGCAAAGTATTGATAGGGGCGCTGATATGTCATATCACGCATTTTAATATTTATTAGGTACTATAGACTTACACCTTGTTCACGTATCACTTTTAAAATAACTTAAAACCACATGAAAAAAAAACAACTCATTGTCTGAAACAGCGAAATACTTCGACATTCCTTTACATTATAAGTACTACGTAGAGAAGAGTAGAGATAAATGATAGTAAAACGATCTACAATCATACCTTCCACTTGAAATCTATACGCTTCATAGTATAAGATATTTCACAAGTACCTCCTAATGTCAAGCCTACATATTATTTCTAAGAACCACTAAATATACGTCAATACTACGTATTATCTTATCGTTATTATTATTCTCAGAAAAATAGATCATTCACTCCAATTCTTTCATTATACTGACATAATGATAATGTGTTCTGGGAAGGTAAAATCTCTTTAGTACTGGCACAAACATAAACACATAAATACCTATCAATTTATGAAGAAATACCCGTAAGTATTGTATTCAAATTGATTCTGATAAGAATGTACAGATAGCTTATACGAGTACTCGTATTATTACAAGAATTTAATTGTTTATTTACGTTTTGGTAGTCATTTATCCTCTTTCCTTAATATTTTCTTGTTTTTTCGGCGGATCAGTGATTAGAGCGTCCTTGGAGTATTGCAAATTAAAAATATCGGCTTAGCTTATCACGCATCAATTTTATAAGCGATACATTGAACATACATATCCGCTATGGTCATTTATGGGTCATGTTTCAGAGTAATTTTTCAAAATTATTTTATGTATATAATACTTACGTTATTAGAAACACAATAAATCTAACTAATGGTAGTGAAAGTACAGTGCATGTTAACGATAAATAATATATTATTTATTTATTTCTAATTAAAAGGGTTACCCATACGCCCAAAACGAAACCTCACCTCTTACATGAATTCCTAAAACTTTCTATAAAACCTGACTTATTGGAACATTAATTGCATGTTATTTTTGCTCTCGTACAAGTCATAATGGCCTGATAACGTCAGCTGGCGGCCGATATAACTCGGTTAGTACGAATTGATAAATTTATCGAATACTACGAAACCGAACGTATACATAATTACATACTTATCACTACATAGTATAAAACAAAGTCTCTGTCGCTGTCTGTCCGTTCCTATGTAGGTATGCTGAAATGTTTAAAACTATGCAACGGATTATGAAACGGTTTTTTTTAATAGATAGAGTGATTCAAGAGGGCGGTTTTTGGCATAATTTTATCCCTGCATTCTCGCGGGAGCGGGAACTACGTGGGTGAAACCGCGGGGCGCTGCTAGTAATATTATAATATACGAGTAGTTCTATTGATATTCTTGTGCGTATTATTTTCATACTACCAGTACTTATACACTGCTTTTGAAGTGTGCCTGTATTGTATTGTATGCCGACAATTGTTTGATATTTTGTAGAATAACTATTCTACTTATAGTTTTCATTTTTGTCTACAAACTCTTTATATATAGATACATATATAAAACTCTTCCGTTACTGAGTGATGTACTGACTAACTGACAGACAACGCACAGCCGAAACTACTGGTCGTAGAGAGCTGTTTGGCACGTGTGTTTGTTGGGGGAGTAGGCTACCACTAAAAGAAGATTTTTGGAAATTCCCCCCCTAGGCGGAGAAAAGAGAGAAAAACTCAAATTCTGCCGGAAGTCATTATTTCACACGGACGAAGTCACGGGCAAAAGTTAGTATGGTATAGATGAGTTTCGTCAGTTGCAAACATTTTTTATCAAAACATTCTGAGCATTTTTCGTTAAAGAATTTTTTAATAAAACTACCGGGAGTTTCTGTGGGTTGTTCATTAATTCAGAAATTTCGGGAGCGCGTGCAGTGGATGACCCTTCACATGTATGTATGTTACAGTACATTTTTGCTACAAAGAGATAGTTCGTTATTCCGTGTTTGCTACATATTTCCCTTTTTTTACCCGTGTGAACAAAAGGATGGTTGTTTTCGAATGTAGGGCATATTAATAAGCATAATATAAGTAGTGGTTTATGTAGTTAAAAAAAATATTTTTGAAACTATTTGTGGGCTCGGATTCCCTCTAGTTTCCTGTTGTTGTTCCTTTAGAAAACTAAATATTTATCCTGCGTTTGAATCTTAATGAATGAAATTTTGAATTGAGCTGATTAAATAAATAAAATAAAATAAACAAATGTATATCTACTAGTAACAAGAGTTAAAAAAACTTTTGCATAGGTAGTTTTAGCAAGACCAAAACAGTACTGACCCCTAAGTTCGAAACTTGTATCTAGGGTATCAGAAACTACGCACACACTCATTCACACACACACCCAGACCGAGATAAACATTTGTGGTTCACACAAATATTCACCCCGCACGGGAATCGAACCCGCAACCTTACGGATGGCAGTCCGGCATGGTATGAAGCAAGCATATTATAAATAGGTTGTTATCACCACTAACAATCACAACTTCAATATCTGATCGAAACCTTAGACCTCTTTCAAAAAAAGTGACTAACAAAGTCATTGAACTTCGAATACTCATATCGTGTGTATTTTGTTACTTGTGATTGATTCTTACTGTAAACCCATGTTATAAGGTGGCCATTGACGAGTCAGTTAAACTGATCAGTCCAGACATTAAACTATGCGTAACTCCAAAAGTTTCAGGCCAACTAGATTTCTGGAATCTGGAATCGTTCCGGTGATTGACGACCGTTTTATGAATTGACGCCAGTTCAACTGAGGCCTAAGCCTGCAATTTCACATTATTGATCATACAATATGTTGATATTGAGGCACCATAAAGAGGGTATTCTGCTAAAATTTATTCATATAGCTATGGTGTCTCACAGTGGTCTTTTGGACCAAGAGTCCGCGAGTGCCTGACCTTCGTTATTTTATAAAAGCTGAAAGTTTGTCTACGTGTGTCCCTAGTACAGGTGAGAATGATTCCCACCCATGAAGCTGAGGCAGCGGTGGCTTTGGCAGATAACAGGTAACAAAGGTGTATGAAATTCCATCTCAATTTCGTCATAGTATAAAACTCTATTTTTTTATATTTGATGCATAATCATCTCATAACTCACGTTGCTCATTGCCGGACAGCTAGTATGGTTCCAACCCTCTGCCGGACACCCTTAAACTATTATAATTTGTAATTATACTTACGTCATTTTATAAAACCTAAATTTTATATATAATTATTTGGGGGCCTATTAATCTATGTTTCCATAATTGCCGGACAGTTTCGACGGTTCCATCATCTTGCCAGACGCATTCAAAGTGAGCAGTAGTTCGGAGAGCAAGGAGCGTATACAATAACTAGTGCGAGTGAGAAAATGATAAATTAATAATAATAATATCAAAACTCACGTTGCTCAAACAAACGGCCATAATGTTGATACTAAAATACATTTGAGTAGCATTATCACAGCTTAATAGTTTAGAGAATCGGGGCCCTGATCAGTGAAACTGACTCGTCAATGGCCAGCTATTAGGGAACTGTAGTACTGATAGAGGTCTGAGAAGCACTCAAGGTTGTTCCATTTGACATTGGGAGTGTATTGACCGACGGTTCTATGGAACTCGCTAACCCGATGCGAACACAGATAGTAGCAGACGTACCTATTAGGGCTAGCGTACACGGGGGACGTTGGTGGTAGAGTAGGGAATTTTAGCTTTGGTTTTCATACTCTTTTTTGTACAATAGCTAGGAAGGATTGTTTTTTCATTTGTTCCCATCTGTTGCATGTTATAGTAGTTCCATAATCTCTCGTCAAAAATCCACACAGGGCTCAATACAGGATATACCCTACCCTACTCTGTTTAGAGCCCAGCGTTTAGCTCATTTAGTCCCTAGTTTCAGCCCATCTTTTATTTCATCAAGACCTCAAAAAGTTTTTCTCAAATGTTTTTTTTTTTTGCAAAGTTTTCCCCAAATTCTCCTCATATAT
This sequence comes from Timandra comae, assembly GCA_958496195.1. Lineage (NCBI taxonomy): Eukaryota > Metazoa > Arthropoda > Insecta > Lepidoptera > Geometridae > Timandra > Timandra comae. The sequence goes on along the minus strand of OY292363.1, from coordinate 8,214,830 downwards.
TCCTTTCTATAGTAGTATCTCATCGTCTCCTTCGTTTTCTCATCATTCCCTATTACAATGTTACACTGCCACTTTGAGATCGTTCTCTATATATTAAAATATACTCGTTTTCATTAGATTACGTATCATGACTAAATATGAAACAAAGTCGCTTTCTGATGTTTGTCCCTTTGTATGCTTAGATCTTTAAAACTACGCAACGGATTTTGATGTGTTTTCTTTCAATAGATAGAGGTTTTAACATATTTTTATCCCCGCATTCTAACGGGAGCGGGAACCACGCGGGTAACACGCGCTGCTAGTGACAGATAAAATGCTGTCCTGTGCCTAATTATCCCCAGTGTGCGCTATCCCTTACCTACTGTAATAATCATTTTCCATGAATGTAACATCACCATGAATACCGACAATTGTCTATCAATTGAGTTTTACAGAAAAAAATGGTTTTCACCATAATTTTCATTTGAATTGAGTGTTATTTTTTCAAGCCTTTATTTAACTAGTACTTAATGTTTGTCAGTACTTATGTATGTTTGTGACTGATGTTTTGTTTTTAATTTATTTAGTTTGTATTGTAATAAACTTGCACCCGAGCTACTTCATAACATCTTTGTAATGAATGCTAAATAAATAAGTATATAAAATAATTATCTTATCATTTTATATGTTTTACTGTATCAAATATTATCACGTTGCGATCTTATTAAACACCAGTATACAATAAATACATATTTATCTATAACTATATCTTATAACTAGCAGCGGCCCGCGGTTTCACTCGCGTAGTTCCCGTTCCCGTGTGAATACAGGGATAAAATAGCCTATGTCACGCACTGATAAATTAGCTTTCCAGGAGTGAAAGAATTTTTCAAATTGGTTCAGTAGATCCCGAGATTACCCCTTATAATTTAACAAACACAAACTTTACTTCTTTTCTTTATAATATTAGTATAGAACTCCTAAGAATGAAACTTCTCTACACATCCTACTAATATTATAAATGCGAAAGTTTGTATGTTTGAATGTTTGTTACTCTTTCACGCAACTACTGTATCGATTTAGATTAAATTTGGCACAGATGTTCCTTATAACTAGGAGTAACACATAGGATACTTTTTATCCCGATATTCCCACAGGAGTGTGATGTATGCGTGTGAAACCGCGAAGCACAGCTAGTTGTATCCATATTGGTTATATCCATATACTTAGTACGTAGAAACTCGAACATGTTATTAGCAAATTGAATTTCGTCGAAATCATCGCCATTTTTTCACACCAATCCTTTTTAGATGAACCAATCGTTCCCCGAAATGAGACGAGACCGCTTTTGCATCCGGCACTGAATATTTAAAATGGCAAAAAGTATGTGGAATTACTAAATTGGTACGTAATTTTCGAGTTCCTGTGTTACTGAGGTATGTCCGCCTTTGGTAATATTGCGGTTCATTCACTAGGATTTCATCAATATCCCCTATCTATAATATAAAAATGAATCGCAAAATGTGTTGGTAAGCGCATAACTCAACAACGCTTGGACCAATTTCCCTAATTCTTTTTTTATAATGTTTGTTATTGTCAGATGAAGGTTCTTATGTAAAAAAATCGGGTAAATCAATGCGGAAATTGGACCCGTGCGAAGCCGGGGCGGGCCGCTAGTTTCATATAAAATTATCATGGAAAACCAAGTAGCCTAGGTGGTTAGATCTACCTGCTGGGAATTGATTTTTGACTATATAGAAAGAAAGAAAGAAAAGGCGTTTATTTGCAGTTAGACAAAGTTACATAACATTTATAACTAAGTATACCGGGTGTCCCGTAAGTAGTGGACCAACGGGATGTGGGGGATAGGGGAGTGCGTTACCTACCAGAATCACCAAAATTTATTGTCCTAGGCCTCATAGTTTTGAAGTTATAACGTTTTTTAGTAAGTAGGTGAAATTATCGTACTATGTGCACATTTTTCTTAATTCTACAAAATCTATTACTTATTTTGATGTTATTTTTATTCAAAGGCGTTAAGAATACATAGGTTTTTCTAATTTAAATCATATTTTAGTGTAATTATCATTAACAATAAAATTAATCAACAAAACAAGTGCAATTGTTAAATTTCTAAAAACTCTAACAGGTATTTGAGCTGAGCTGGTGTAAAAAAAATGTATGGTAGCCTTGTGGAACTTTATTTTAAAAACATCTACATATCATAAGAATTACAAAAAAGTATAACACTGTGGTTTCAAATGAGTAGTTTTTTATTTTAACTAATATCAAAGTAAAAGGAAACTTTTGAGAGAAAACATAAATTCATTGCTAATTATGGAAATTCGTCTATTATTCAATTTATTTTTACATTAAAGGCTCTAAATGCTTTTCTTTAGCTCTTGTGCATAACAACATCTTCGTATAAAGTTTTTTTGTAAACTTTTTTGGGCTCTTTGATGATTTTTGATCAATTCAGAAACATGATTGAATTTTTGTCATAACTGTCGTTTATCATGAATATTTGTCTCATTAACTGCTTCTTTGAGGTAACCCCATAGAAAATAATCCAAAGGATTCGAGATGGGAGATCATGCTGGCCATGAAATAGTACCTTCGCGTACATTCCATCGATTTGGAAACATCTCGTTCGAAAATTCAGTCACTTACCGTGAATAGTGGGCAGGTGCACCGTCGTACTGCAACCACATACGTTCGTACTTCTTAACTTTAACTTAACGAAAATGTTGGTTATGCATAAGGCCTGAAACTTCGCGGAACCATATTCTGTCGCGTACTTCTTAACTTTATTCGAAGATGTTCGTTATTCATAAGGCCTGAAACTGCGCGGGAGAGAATGTGGTTGTAGTACGACGGTGCACCTGCCCACTATTCAGGGTAAGTGACTGAATTTTCGAACGAGATGTTTCCAAATCGATGGAATGTACGCGAAGGTACTATTTCATGGCCAGCATGATCTCCCATCTCGAATCCTTTGGATTATTTTCTATGGGGTTACCTCAAAGTAGTAGTTAATGAGACAAATATTCATGATAAACGAGAGTTATGACAAAAATTCAATCATGTTTCTGAATTGATCAAAAATCATCAGAGAGCCCAAAAAAGTTTACAAAAAAACTTTATACGAAGATGTTGTTATGCACAAGAGCTAAAGAAAAGCATTTAGAGCCTTTAATGTAAAAATAAATTGAATAATAGACGAATTTCCATAATTAGCAATGAATTTATGTTTTCTCTCAAAAGCTTCCTTTTACTTTGATATTAGTTAAAATAAAAAACTACTCATTTGAAACCACAGTGTTATACTTTTTTGTAATCCTTATGATATGTAGATGTTTTTAAAATAAAGTTCCACAAGGCTACCATACATTTTTTTTACACCAGCTCAGCTCAAATACCTGTTAGAGTTTTTAGAAATTTAACAATTGCACTTGTTTTGTTGATTAATTTTATTGTTAATGATAATTACACTAAAATATGATTTAAATTAGAAAAACCTATGTATTCTTAACGCCTTTGAATAAAAATAACATCAAAATAAGTAATAGATTTTGTAGAATTAAGAAAAATGTGCACATAGTACGATAATTTCACCTACTTACTAAAAAACGTTATAACTTCAAAACTATGAGGCCTAGGACAATAAATTTTGGTGATTCTGGTAGGTAACGCACTCCCCTATCCCCCACATCCCGTTGGTCCACTACTTACGGGACACCCTGTATATAAAAATTCTTAACTATGTAGATCTAACCACAAATAGGTCAAGTTCAACGATGTGTTGGACAACAGATCGCTCCATTTTCCAACGCTGATCTTCTATATAGCTTTTATTTTTAAGTATATAGTTATACCCCATGGTTTAACCTGCCTGAATGACAATCTTTTAGGAGTTTTGGGATTGAAAGTAAGTATATTATACTAGTGGCCCGCCCCGGCTTCGCACGGGTCCTAGTTTTCCGTTTGCTTTTCCAGATTTTACATAACAACCTTCTTCTGACAATAACAAACACAGCAAAAAAAAGAATTAGCCAAATCGGTCTAGCCGTTCTCAAGTTACGGCGTGACGACGGGAAACGGGTTTAATTTTTATTTATATACTTAGATTTTTCCTACTGTTCATGATTATGTATCTGCACCAAATTCCATTTAAATCTATATCATTAAGTAGGTCAAAATACCTAAAGAGTGAAAATACCGCTATGGGAAAATTGTAAGAAGAATGTGTAAGAAAATTCTATGAAAAGCAGGATTGTATAGAACCTTAGCGTTCAATTAATAAATAAAAAAACACTTTTTCTACCTAAAAACTGCTTGAACTAGATAGTCTAATATGTAATTAAGTAATTTATGAATAGTAAATTAATGTTAATAGTTCCTGTTATTGATAAATTAATAGTTATAAGTACTTAAATTAGTTATTTATTCTGTGGTTTTATGTAATCAATACTTCGCGTTGTAAGTTCCCTGGAGAACACACAGGTTTCATCATTTATATCGGTTATAAATTACTTAGTAGTGAATGGATTCTAACTATATTATGGGAATGTACGATTGTACGTACAAAACAAGGTGCAAGCCAAAACTAAAACCTGACTAACCGAAAATATATAATGTACTAGCAGCGCCCCGCAGTTTCACCCACGTAGTTTTAAAATTAACCCCCCTTTTCTCCCTCTAAGGGGGGAATTCTCTCTTGTGGTAGCCTACTCCCCCCAACAAACACACGTGCCAAAGTTCTCTACGACCAGTACTTAGTTTCGGCTGTGCGTTGTCTATCAGTCAGTACATCACTCAGTAACGGAAGAGTTTTATACATATAGATAGATTGATAGATGAAACAATTCGCTAAGAAATACTACTACACAGATATTGTTCGAAATAAATAAACAGGGTGTGGTACTCTTTAAATTCCTAACGAACCTTGATTAACGCGGGTAAAATCGCGGGCCTCAGTAAATGCGTCATAAAAATAATAACTTGGATCCCAAAGTAATAAAAGTTGTATCACAAAAAGTAATTTCAATTTAATCTGGTCGCCGTAAACATTCGCTCTTAAATTAAATGATTTCTTAGTATATTCAATCTAAATTGTTTATAACGGAAACAACATATTTGTGTCATAGAGATAGAGATACACCATCCAAACCTGAATTAAAGATTTAACTCGTTGATTACAAACAGGTTAACTTCATGAATGGCCTCTCTTGTTATAAAGATTACTACGTTTAGATTATACTATGTGGCTTATAAAATATGTGCCCAGAAAACGTGTTTTATGGTATAAAACTTTCACGATTCATCTCCACGATTTAAGGAAAGCTTAGAGACATTATGGTTGTGATAACCAAAATTAAAAAGAAAAACAATAGCAATACTAAACTTTTTTTTACTTTAGGGCTTATTTCACGACCTTCAAGTAAAGTTAGATTTGTCTCTTTCTTACTTTATATCAAGTGACAAAGACAAAACATGAGACAAGTACCTACTCGGAACGTTACTTGAAGATGGTGAAATAGGCCCTTGATGACCTATAGCTCTTGATCGCACTACCTTAATTAATTCTCGGGCGAACTTCTATCAAGACCTACTTCAAACCAACGAAAGAAACAACTATAATTTCCAAGACCTGTCATGTACCAGATTATCAGTCCAGTGTATTGACCACTCTACCATTTTGATTACTGAAACAAAGTCACGCTAAATTCAAAAAGACATAAGTACCTACTTATTCCGAAATAGTCACAAAATCAACAAAAATAGCTTAACCGCAGATAGTATAATCAAATAAGATTAACAGGTTATAATTATATGCTAAAATATTCGTATTTTAGCCATTAGCAACTGTAGATTAGATTGGTAAATGTAATGTAACATCCTGTTGTTGAGTGGGAGTTATTTGGTAATAGAGCAATGTAACGCTAACGTTGTGTAATTGACGTGGGAATTAATTTATTACGATATTCTATTTCGGAGAGTTATGTACGAGAACGAGATTTATCTCTTAGTAACTATCTAAGTATATGAATAGATGAATATACATATAGTACATATTATAAGTAAATAGTGTAGCAATGTTACAGTTACCAACTACTTAACTGTAACATTGCAACATGAACGTAAGATTTACTTTGAAAAATGAAGTGATAAGGGAACAATTTAAAATCTGCAATTTTTAAAATTGGAACAGATTTCCGGGAATTAGCACGGGTAAGGGACTCTAATAAAAACGATTCGTTTGCGCTTTTTTGAGAAAAATTCTGCTAAAACATAAAAATCAGATTGTGAGATGAGATTAAACTTGAAAGAACGAATTTTACTAACCATTAAGACCTTTTAAAACTCTAAAACTTCCTCTAAATCGAATAAAATTTATACATGTAAGTACTTATTTAGTACCTAAACATAAGATGACTGACGATATTTAACTATGTATGTATCCAAATGACACAACGACATGAACACAATGTAACAAACAATTTGTAGTTGGGAAAACACGTCGTTACCCCAATGTTCATCAGAATCAGTTAAATATGTCATATAGTAAAGCTGAAATGTTTGTTTCATTTAATGAGGTCACGATACCTTCTATCCGTAAATACTTTCCTCGATAAATCTAATGAATAGGCTTTTCACCCAAATCGTTCTAGCAGTTTCAGAACTTCTCTTCTAAACCTATTTAAATGAAAAACCTTATTAAGGGAGACAATCTCTTTCGCCGTTCACATTTATAATTAAAAAAAACAATAAGTACAAACGGACAGAAATCTCAAAAAGATTACAAACAAATTCTTAAAAGGACAATAAAACTCAATACGTACCCATAAAAATCAATGCGACTTCTCAAAAAGCCGTGATTCAATAAATACCTAATTGGTACTGAGAATTACTGGCTACATTTAAAGTTAGCCGATTAAGACTTTCATAAGAACCAATAAATAAAATAATTTCCAGCTACATTATATCGTCAGCCGATGAGGAATTCAGATATAGAGGAGATACTAAGAAACAAAACTTATTTGAATTCCTCGGCACCGCTTCTGCAATACGCTGCTCTACCAGTTTAATTTGTAAATGTTTATTTGTTTAAGGTGCTTGGTGTGTTTAACGTAAATTGATACGGACAGAGTAAATATGGATTTTATGATTTTTCAGATTATCGTTACTTGTTTTCCATTTTCATTTGCTTTAAAGTAGAATATATGCCTATTGTTACTTCTTTAAACTACTCAGAGCCTTATTTACAGTACAGTTAGGGCCTATTTCACCATCTTGAAGTAACGTTCCGAGTAGCTACTCAGATAATATCAGAGACCAGAGAGAATCTTGGTCGTGATCCTTATTCTATGAGCTACTCACATGTTTTGTCTTTGTCACTTGATATAAAGTAAGAAAGAGACAAAACTAACTTTACTTGGTGAGTACCTTTTCTTGAAGGACGTGAAATAGACCGTTAGTATATCAACACAACATTTGAATCTAAGAAATAATGATCGATTTCCTACTTAGTATAGAACTGATGTAATAAAACGCCTATAAGATGATTTATACCTTTCTTTTGGCAGATAAAATAAACTAACCTTGAAGACATCTCAAGGCTTCTTGTATCCAATTTGCACACAAGATAAACAGCGTAAAATCAACGCTAGACATAACAATGTTAATCACATATTTGTCTACTGCGTTATTGGCAAAAAGCCTCAAGGTTTTGTCGAAGAAAAATTGGTTTTACTTTCTCACAGAATCGTTTTCCACAAAAAAAAAATATTTCAATAACGTTTTCCTCGAAACTCTCTAGACTGATTTAATAACATAAATAAGTAAATTATCAGTCAATAAAATTTGGATACCGCGAATTTAATTTAATTCTGATGTACGGTCAGCATCAAAAGTAAGTTAACATAAACAAATTATTCGATCCAATATTATGAATTTAAGATGTTCCTAAACTTAAATATATTTCTTTCATTCTTCTTTTCCAATTATGTCTGTGCAGTGGTTTTACCCTCATAAATCCCAATGCCCAAGGATCTTTGGATTAAAAATAATCAAGCAATAAGTATACTAAGTTGGAATTTATTTACTTATTCTTCGAGATTTAATTCCTGGTTATAAGGAACAAATGTACCTTATAACCGTTGTTTAGTGCAGATACACTAAGCAACTAAAATGGTCCAGTTATTTTTGATTTTATTCAATACACACACAATATTTTTTCTATAAAATATACCAAAAATATTATAAAAAACACTTACTTAAATGAAAATGTATATTTTGCTTTCAAAAATCCCAATAAAGATTAGAATAGGTACTTATTTACATTATTACAATACATTTTTCATACTAACCATACAACAAAACTTTTACGAAACATTTTGTTGCGTAGTGAGGAAAATATCGGAATAAATATCTAAGCCGAGACGACATTGTAGTCAAAGAGAGTGTGCTTCGTGGAACCCCCGGTGAGAGGCACAATGCGACTCGCTGGAACTCACGCTTTCCTGGTACTCCAGCCGACGAAACAACACTGCTTTTTATCCCCCTTTACTCCGAAACGTAATAAACACGTTAAATTAACATCCCACACACAATTTATGGTGATAAGTCAATTGTATGATAATTGAAAATCGATATAAATCATAAATCAATTTCTCTACATAGTTTATAATGGAGTTGTTTCAGTTTTCACCAAGTGATTCAAGAGGAAGTTTTATTACACGTTTGTATAAAAAAACCGGGGGTGAAACTGTGCGATGAAACTAGTTATAAATATAGCATGAACAATTAAACAAGTCTTGGTCAAGTCAAGACCAATGAAAAATTGACCTTGGTGTTTTTCATTTATTTTAGGAGTGTAAACTAATAGGACAAGGAAACTTTTGGATCGCTCGCTAATTTTAAATTAAGTATTAATCGCTGGTTTCTAATTAAGTAAGTACATCCTATTTAAATGTTAGCATGTTTTTATTTAAATATTTGTTATTTAATTATGTAAGTATAATTAAACGGCTGTATTTTAGACGATTTTATCTCGAAATTTCCACCGGTATTTACACAGGTAAAACAGCAAATCTCAGATCAAATGGAACATTATAAACAACGAATTGATAAGTATCTACATTATGTATACTTAGCTTACTTTATTATTTACTAAAGAGAACATAATATACGTGTGTTTGTTCATATTGAACTAGCAGCGCCCCGCGGTTTCACCCGCGTAGTTCCCGTTCCCGTGGGAGTTTCGCGATAAAACATAGCCTATGGTCTTTCCCGGATCATAAGCTACCCCTGTTCCAAATTTCAAGTCAATCGGTTCAGTAGTTTAGCCGTGAAAAGGTAACAGACAGACAGAGTTACTTTCGCATTTATAATATTAGTAAGGATTAGTAAGGATAGGCTCCAAAAACTGGAACATTTGGGTGACGTTAAAAAAATGTAAATTTAGAGGAAACCTCGTCTTTTGAATTTGTCAAAAACTCTATTGATTACGAAAAACCTGGTTTTTATAACAGATGTTTTCCTTTAATTTCAAAATTGACACGGGATATGAATTTACAAGGAAGAAATTAGGGACGCTGTTAGATCCTAAAAAGATAAACTTTCTGCTGCAATTATATGAATTAGCGATTGTTATTAAACACCTACTGTTATATTGAGAATTATTTACTCAAAGTAAGTAGGTATTACTATTGTATTAAGAAACTCAGAGTTAAAGTAGGTAAGTACTATATTTTATGCAAATACCGACTTAATTTACATAATTAAATATTAGTACGTATTGTTTATTGTTTGTCTAATCAATTTAAGTATTCTCTGTATTTTATAGCCCATTGTACTCAAATGGCTTAATCAATAACGGAATATTAATTCTTTGAATTTGCTATTAATAAACAGTCTTATAAACATTGACACAAAAACACGAGTCATACTCATGCGGAATTCTTAAATCTCTATAAAACACATGAAAATCTTTATAAAGGATCTTTAAAAAAATATAAAAGAAACCGATATAAATACTTAAAAAAAACATTTAAACTCTTATTTTGTCTCGGTTTGCGCAGCATTGAGATAAAGCGCCAGCGCTCGAGATTAGCACAAACAGACAGACACAGAGGCGCTCGCCAATGACTTGCATTACAATAAAATAGTCAATTCGGTTTATCAAACTTGTAAAATATATACGAGTAATTATCCAATTAACAACGGAAGGATTCCAAAACAGACAAAGCCGATCATTCAAAGAAAATTTCAAGGGCGTAGCTGTAAACTAAAATAAAACAGATCTGGATGCATGTAAACAAATATAGATATTCTCGGAAATACAATTTAAACTGTTGGATCGCTAATACTTGGCGCCGACGGTGAAACGGCGCGTCCAATGAAATGGGTAGGTAAGTACTTATCATTTTGTTTTGCGTAATTTTTTGTACTGTAATGAATCAGTGGGTGAATAATAAACATGTGATGAGGTAGCGCGGACGTGCTTTCTATTTCGGTTACGCTCGTTTTTGACGTCATTTGCAACACGTCACGTTTCTTAGGGTTGACCGTTTATCTTTAGGTTGAACTTGTTTATACATACACTGCTATTAATAAACTAAGTTAAACGAAGATGTGTCATCTACACGCATTCAGCAAGTCCGGTGATTACCCCTTATCACCAGTAAGAGGTCTTTTGGAATGTTTAGGCAGATACTTTACTATAAACAAAGATATCTCTCGTGTTATCTCTCTTTCATTCACAGGAAAAACCTCTTTATTTTTAGGGAGATTTATCACACAGTTTCTTCGTGGCTAATGTACATAAACAATCTATAACCAAAATTATGTAAACGGTGTAAGGCGTAGGTCCGGAAGAATCCAAATTATTTAAGTGTAGAAAATATACTGCCTGAATATACTACCTGACATATACAATCACTACATCTATCTTATTTGCTAGTATGTATACGTACCTATCTCTTTTGCATGCATATCTTTGGTCAATACACTCATATAAGTACTACTTCACAATACAAAGTCCTGTCCAGCCTGTGCCTTCCTAGAAACCGAAACGGAACCTGTCACATTGGCATTTTAAATTAGTTTGCTTTGTTTTTAGTTCGAATTGTATGGAGCTGGTCCAAAGTATACGGACTAAAGAGGCAACAAAGATGTACTCGTAGGATTCCGAGGAAGTTCATCATGAATCATGACACGGAAAATGACAAAGAGTTTTGTTTATTTTAACCTTTTTAATGAGAAGTCACTGTTACGCGATGTTACACGCTTTTATTTATCTACTTGTTTGTACTATATTGTGGTTCGAAATAGTACAAATACAAAATACTTACCGTAGTTTACTTTTTTGTACTTACGTAGTTTTTGTACCTAGCACTAAGGTTACTAAGACAACTTCAGGAAAATTAAGTAATTTTATTAAGTTGATCTTCATTATCCTGGCCATATTTGGAATGTTTTTGATAATAGCCACACTTTTCGGAAATGAGCCTGAAAGGACAGACAGACGAATGAAAATGATGTAATTTTCTTAGTAAATATAAACATACACCATAACTACTTTCATGTGACCATGTGAACTAATTATCACAAACACTTCATTTTTATTCATAGTATAATTTTATTTTGTCCTGACAACCCTATATCATTGCGGTATTTACAGTAGCGCACGCGTTTTGAAGTAGGTACCGACGTAAGAGGTTTATTTGATTCTGCGGTATTTAGGTACACACAAGTTTCACAGAAAAATATATTCCGGGAATATATTTATAAATAAACAAGATGAGAATGTGTTTAGAATTAAAAATATTGTTTTAGTGCTTTTTCCTTAACGAAGTGCCTAACATTGTTGTTAGATTAGTAATTTTGGTAGTTATGAACTTCTTTTTATAAAATATGGAATATGGCAGCTTAATTAAACAAGCCTTTGTCGGGTCACGGGCGATTGAAAGAAAAGAAAGGAAGAAGATAGAAAACATTTTATTTTATCATTGTTTCAATACTCTTGTGATCCAACGCAGATACTTTTTTATTTTTCACGCTGGGGAAATACACTGCCGTCTGTCACCAAAATCCAGATACTGAGATAAGTAACTTAAATAGTGGAATTTCCACTCTCTATCCCGAACGTAGCGTTGAGCCTTACAGCCTTACCTACTTACTCGCCCGCTTACGGCAGTTTCGTAAAATGAGTTTCCCCTGGAAAAAGGAGGCTAATAAAACTTCTACTTCTACTTCTACCTGGACCATGCCTGGACGAACAAGGACCTGGACAACAACGAACTTGATTGAAAGAAGAAAAAATAATGAAAACCCAGAAATGACACTTTTTTACCAAGTTGCATCGATTGGCTGAGACCCCCTTTAATTATAACTTTTATCGAAATCATTATAACCGTTTTCCTTTATTAATACGCCTACTCATAAACTCATCACTCAGGCACACCTAGATATCTAGATATGTCATTACTTCAAGGCGCTCAAGATTCTCTTCTCTCTACAGATTCTCTCTAGGTATATGTTTTTATTACCACTGATAATAAAATAAATACTTAAGTAAAATTACTAAATGCCATTCCCATAAGAATAGGAATAAAAAGTAGTCCATGGCCAAAGTCTGGATATAAAGAACATCTGTCACATAAATCGGTCCAATTTCAGTAGTATTATTTATGTAAAAGATCCATACATCAATCCAACCAAACCTTCACATTTATAATATTAAGGATATTATTTTGCTCGTTTGTAACCCTAAAACGGTGACATGTTCCAAACATTAAAGGACCATTTCCTACTTTAGTCGTGGGAAGCGACTGTGCACTCAATCTACATATTTAACAGGGGAGAACAACATTTTATAAGTACTTACATACTTATTGCGTTTTATTAAAATCTTTTTCTAAAATGTATTTTCTTTTTTTCCATAAGGTTGCGGGTTCGATTCCCGTGCGGGGTGAATATTTGTGTGAACCACAAATGTTTGTCTCGGTCTGGGTGTGTGTGCGTAGTTTCTGATACCCTAGATACAAGCTTCGAGCTTAGTTAGGGATCAGTTACTATAATGAGATGATGTAGTGAATGATTATGTTATGTTTTTTTTATTTCGTAACTGTGCTAGTATCAACACTAGAATAGAAAATAATATGCGGTTATTTAATTTTAGGAAAATTGAGTCCATCTTAAGGAGATGGGTCCTTTGAACCTATACTTATGGGAAGAGGGAGTCTTACCAAGGTAGAGACTTAGTCTTTAAGATACGGTTGATATTATAAAAAATATATACAATTTTTTAATTTATGTAGCTTTTTTAATATTATATAACATTATTACGTGAAAACTGGACGATAATTCTAAAATTCTACTGCAAAAAAGATAGAGGGTTTTGTCTTTCTCATTTTTAATATTACCATGAGAAGGAATAGAGGTAATAACCATTAAAAAACCACGTAAAAATCGTAAAACTAAAGCATGCCTTATTAAAATGTTGGTAACACCTCCATTGGACGCGGTGCAGTGCATGTCGCCTTCACTTCAATCGTTCCGTGGAAACGCACCGGAAGCTCATAAATGGTGCAATTTGCGCGTTTCCATTACACACACACACCGACACATTACGCAGTGAACACTTTAACCGTTTTAACCTTTTTTTAACCGCTCCAATGATTTTCTTTCCTTTGTCCGACTAAAGTGACACGTCTCTTCCATTATAAGTTTTACATAAGCTGTTTACGTTAAAACGGTTATTTATTATTAGTGATTACGTAATGATTACTTTTGCTAGTGATGTAATGTAATCAATCACTTTATTATCTCATTATTTTGTTAAGAATAATATGAACACTACAGCCTTTCGAAGGAGTAGCTTCAACATAATCCTAGTTACAAGTGAGAAATATAGTGAGTATGGAAAGGTCCCAAGACCCAAGAGTAGGCAGGTACTAAAGCTAAATTAAGTGTAGTGACAGAGAATACTTATACGATACACGATTTTACACGACACAAATTAGCGTACATGTCGCGTTAAATTTAAAAGAACGGTAAAAAGAAATAGTTCTTAAATGAGGTCTTTAAACTTTTGATCGGATCTCTTTACGTACAAGTACGAAAAAGAAATTCATTGAAATAATTTTCAAAAAAAATGTTTACCTTTTTGATAGCAGAAGAAAAAATATGTCACTTTTGTAAAAAAAATTATAAATGACAAAACTTTTTAAGAAAATATTTTTTTAATAAAATACCTCAACTAAAATCCAAAAAAAGTGACCTTTTTATATAGTTATTTTGAACACGCTAAGTTATCCTTGATCAAAGAAAATGTGTTCCGGACCCTGTGGACCCTGCGGACCTTGCGGACCTTGCGGACCCCCCTGTTGCGGGCCGTGCGGCCCCTGTTTCGGGCCGTGTCGTGGACCTTGCTGCGGCCCATGTCTACCGTGCTTCCCAGGCTGTGGCCCATGTGGCCCTTCGCCGTGCTGCGGACCGTGTGGCCCTTCCCCTCCCTGCTGTGGCCCATGTGGACCTAAACCACCTTGCTGCGGTCCTCCTAAACCACCTTGCTGCGGTCCTCCTAGCCCACCTTGCTGCGGTCCTAGCCCGCCTTGCTGCGGCCCTAGCCCACCGTGCTGCGGCCCTAGCCCACCGTGCTGTGGCCCCAGCCCGCCTTGCTGTGGACCATGTGGTCCATGCGGGCCGTGCTTTGGACCATGTGGCCCATGTGGGCCGTGCGGTCCATGCGGTCCTTGTTGCTGAGGAGTGAAGATCTACGTGCTGTTTTGTGATTTATTGATCGCACAGTGGTGCTAGAAATTTGCCTCAAGGTCGAATAGTGTTACGTGGTTCGTGTTCGTATTTTCTCCCTCCCGTGAAAGTAATGTAAGATTAAAATGTTAAAAAAATCCTGTTTTTATTTTTTTAATTAAAATTAAATACAACCAAGCTCTAATAGGACACACTACACGTGCAGACTCCACTAGGACACACTACACGTGCTCCACTAGGACACAGTACACGTGCAGGCTTCACTAGGACACAGTACACGTGCAGGCTCCACTAGGACACACTACACGTGCTCCACTAGGACACAGCACACGTGCAGGCTCCACTAGGACACACTACACGTGCAGGCTCCACTAGGACACTACACGTGCAGGCTCCACTAGGACACTACACGTGCAGGCTCCACTAGGACACTACACGTGCAGGCTCCACTAGGACACTACACGTGCAGGCTCCACTAGGACACTACACGTGCAGGCTCCACTAGGACACTACACGTGCAGGCTCCACTAGGACACTACACGTGCAGGCTCCACTAGGACACTACACGTGCAGGCTCCACTAGGACACACTACACGTGCAGGCTCCACTAGGACACACTACACGTGCAGGCTCCACTAGGACACTACACGTGCAGGCTTCACTAGGATACACTACACGTGCATGCTCCACTAGGATACACTACACGTGCATGCTCCACTAGGATACACTACACGTGCAGGCTCCACTAGGACACTACACGTGCAGGCTCCACTAGGACACTACACGTGCAGGCTCCACTAGGACACTACACGTGCAGGCTCCACTAGGACACACTACACGTGCAGGCTCCACTAGGACACACTACACGTGCAGGCTCCACTAGGACACTACACGTGCAGGCTTCACTAGGATACACTACACGTGCATGCTCCACTAGGATACACTACACGTGCATGCTCCACTAGGACACACTACACGTGCAGGCACCACTAGGACACAACACGTGCTCCACTAGGACACAACACGTGCTCCACTAGGACACTACACGTGCTCCACTAGGACACTACACGTGCTCCACTAGGACGCTAAGGGTCAATTTATACTAGCGCAGAGTCGAAGCGCATCGATGCGAATTTCCAAAACTGAACATAACAAATTCAACTTTAACTCCACAGCATAACGCACACATTACTTCTGAGATTTTAATAAGACACGCGCATTCTTCCGAATTAACGCGTCTGCGCGCGACTTCGCTGATTGATTCGCTTTTAAAACATTGAAGTAATATGTGCGTTACGCTGTGGAGTTAAGGTTGAATTTGTTATATTCAGTTTTGGACGTTTTGCTTCGATGCGCTTCGACTCTGCGCTAGTATAAATTGACCCTAAACGTGCAGGCTCCACTAGGACACACTACACGTGCAGACTCCACTAGGACACTACACGTGCTCCACTAGGACACTACACGTGCTCCACTAGGACACTACACGTGCAGGCTCCACTAGGACACTATACGTGCAGGCTCCACTAGGATTACTAGGAACTAGGATATATTTCATAATAAAATAATAAAAAGCATTTACGACATGACACAAATTTATTAACTTCAAGAAACACTTCACGGAATACTGAATCCTAACCACAAGCTGGTCCGCAACAACAGCCGCAGAGACCACTTTTGCAGCCTCCTATACAGCCATCTCCACAACTGTAGTAGGAACCCGCTACTCCTCCACGAGCCCTGAGGAACAAATATAATAGTTAGTATAGAAAGGGATCATTCAGCCTTCTAACATTTTAGCATATTTTCAAAGTGTCTTGATAATGCACTGGTGTTTGGCACTTTTCTCGAAATTTTTTGGACGACTACCGTAATTTTCACGGAAGAAAGAATATCTAACTATCTCAGGTATAGGTCTCAGGGTTATTTTGCATATTGTTTATTGACAATTACCCGTGAATAACGCCAATCTCACCACAAGGTGAACTGCATTTCCACCCGTTGCCGTGCGGGCAGCAAGGCCCTACTGCGCTACATAAGTCGGTGCGGCGAGCAGGGGGCCACGGGTAGCCACAGGGGCCGGCCATGGGGCCCTGGCATCCGGTACAACAGTTACGGACTGGCATGATGAATTCTGAAATCAAAAATCACTATGTTAAGCAAAGTACCATAGGGTAATTTCGACTACTGTCATTTGGACCTTCCGCCTTCCTTCTTCATTGTGTGTTGTGATCGAAACTCAAGTCATGTTTGGAAAATAACATACATTACCCCTCGACCAAGGAATTCAACGCGGGACCTCGGGCCTTCCTCGGGCTTTACAGGCAGGTGCTATATTGCCGAGGCGTTAGAGATAAAATAAAAATAATAATATACTTATTTAAATATCTATCTACTTACTTTTAAGATTAGTTGAGAGATTCTGGAGTAAAACAAATATTACTTAGATATTTTTGAATATTTTTATTATTTTAATAGAAAAATACACGCAACAAGAAAATAAATTACAATGTCATATCTAGCGAGCGATGAAAGGTGAATTTGTTTCTGTCAAGTTTTGGAAAAAAATAACGATTTTCTTTTTGAAAGAAGGATGAAAATAAATATCAAAGAAGTACTCTCGTCTCAATATAAATGTAAAAAGTAAATCAACTGTTAAACTATTAAGGGTCAAACAGCCGCACTCAGAGACGTTGATTAAATTAGTCCTAACTAGTAATTAGTTAATTATCGTCACATCACATCCCAGAGACAGAATCTAAGAACTACCCGTAAAGGCTGTCGAAGATGTTAGACTGTTACTGCCAAGATCGCAGCTTAAATTGCGTGTAGGTAAATAAATTGAAACTTAACTAGCCTCAATTATACTATAATTAAGAATATGCGAGTATAAGATTAAGAAGATTGTCTACCTCATTGAAAGATAACCAACCTCTTTGGTTTAACATTTAATTTTTCTTCAAAATACCTCGTCAAAAAACAAAAAAATTTTCTGACATAAATTTGTCAGACCAGAACCAACAAAGAACCAGGAAGGACACTCAACTCAATATCTTTTCTTTTGTATAAAAATTTGAAAACGTAAAAAATAATGCCTTGCCCTACCCCTACTTGCGGAGTCCCTTGCTGCGGCCAAAATGCTGGCTGGGATCATCCTGCGCCGTTTTCTGGACCTTGCCGAGGCGTGTGTATTGGACCCTGTGGAAAACCCTTCGGCACTTACAGCTGGAGATATAGCCCGGCGAATTGTATTTAAGTGTGATAATATATCAGATAGTTCTTCAAACTTTTAACCAAGTTTTTGTGTAATAAAGATGTTCTGTTTAATTTTTTTTTTTTTTTTTTGTGTTTTGTTTTCAATTAGCGTTGTTATTTAGGGAATAGAGTGAAGGACTAGAGTGCATTACTAGCTAAGCAAGCCCTAAGCCTTTGATAAGTCACTCTCCCCTAAGCCTACATACACCTGAGGGCCAATGCTTCTATCTCGATTGAAGTAAGTCTTTGTGTAGGGAATGTATAATAGTATGTCATCACACAACAGCCCAAAAATAGAAAAGTTTGATCTATTTTATCTCCTACTTTGCAATAACGAACTGTGAAACGAAAATAGCGTATTTGTTGCCAAAATTAATACGATAATATTTTACGAGCAATGAAGACGTCGTGCAGGTGTCTGACCGGAAGTGCGCTCATTTTGTAGAACGTCGCCATCTGATAAAATGGCGGGCGGAAACCGTGTGCGATGGGTCTTCACGATAAAGTAACAAACATTGCAAATGGATTTACAAAATATTTTTTAATTTAAAATATTATGTTATCATAAACACCATGTAATTATATTGGTAAATGTAAAGAATTGTTTTCAAACGATGTTTTACCCATTGATTAACTTCAATTAACATCTCTTGACTGATACTACATACTACGAGTCCCAGGACTGGCGCTATAAGTCCCATGACTGATCTCACGAGTCTCTTGATGCTACGAATCCCGTGACTGGCCATACGAATTCCAATTCCATGATTGATGTTACGAGTCCCGCGAGATTCTACGAATCCCGCATGAGTCCCGTGACTGACTTCCAAGTCCCGTGACTGGCATTATGAGTTCCGTGATTGATGCTACGAGTCCCATGACTGACACTATGAGTCCCGTGACTGACACTATGAGTCCCGTAACTGGCACTACGAGTCCCGTGACTGGCACTACGACTTCCGTGATTGATGCTACGAGTCCCGAGACTGGCATTACAAGTTCCGTGATTGATGCTACGAGCCTCGTAACTGGCACTACGAATCCCGTGACTGGCACTACGACTTCCGTGATTGAGTCCCGCGACTGACGTTCTGAGGTCCACGACTGAGACACTGATATCTGAGTTATATCTTTAAACTTGTTGCTATAATTTATGGAGAATTCGGACTACTTCTACAGTCTACATCTTTGGTCTACATATTCTCAAAATCAATAGTTGACGTGAAGCTGCGGATGGCAAAAAAACCAACATGTTTACCCATCAAAACATTTATTACGATAAACCAGAGAACAAACTTAAAAGTGATCACAAAACCATGAAAATGTTCATCCCTTGTTAGAACATTTCAGTGGCAGTTATAGCAGGGCCCTGTAGGACTACAGCAGCATCCCTGGACGCAATGGAGACAGCAACTGGGCATCGGCTTGTCACAACCTCCCGGACATCTTGCGAATGTGCCAATATTGAAACATCGGTAACATCCGTCTTGATAAGGCATATTTAAATATTATTATAGGCTTTTTTATAAATTTTAATGATTTTTTTACAAAAATATCGGATCCGTTCGTTCAATGTGACGAATTCGGATTTTGTTTGATAGACAAAATATTTAGAATGTCAAGCAAGAGTTGTCAAATCTATGGGGTGTATTCAAGAAGTTAACATAGCTTTCTCCAAGACGGTTTATTTGCTTTGTTAAAATTCGCTTAGGCACAGGGACACTCGCAGGCATATGATAATGATGATTTTTTAGCATATTTCTGGTAGATTATTTTTTGTACGTACAAACAATTCCCTTCAAAAATGAGAATTTTTCACAACAAGATTTTATTGACAAGCCAAGCCTGTCGTGAAACAACGGGGACCGCCACCGTTGGTTTCCATGAAACAGAGAACTAGGCATCTCTTTCTCATGTATTGCCATTACATTTTAACTTGCTTTAATATAGACAAAAAATAATCGTTTAATTTGACTAACACAATCTATTAAATATTCAATGCTTTATTATATCGTTAGAAACCTAATTATATTGTTTCAAAACATTACACACAAACAAAGATAGACTATAGTGCTCTCAGTACCATACTTAGGTAAATAAATAAAAACACAAAAATGGTATTTTATAAATTTATTATTAAATACATATAGTGAAATAAATAAGTCATAGATTTGGATAGTGCACACGCAGTATTATTTCGGTCCAGACTGTACACCCTTTGCTAACCCGTCTCACTACACCGTCTAACTTGTATTTCATTTAAATCTGCTTGCTCCTCTGTCAATTAAAAATAATCTGAAAGAAAAGAAGTAATGTTTACTTACTTATGTAAAGTTTGACAAGCTGTAGGTTTTTCCCCCCAATTATCCTTTTATGTTAATCAAATATAAGTAAATGTTTATCTTGGGCGGGAATCGAACTCGTAACCTTCGGCATAACAGGCAGAGTCACCACCAAATACACCACTGTAGTCTTTGACTCGGTCGTCAATCAAGAATTGTTATTGGGTATTTCACGAACTTCGATAAGTTATGTAAATTCACCTTTACCTTTTGTCAAAAATTATTATTTTTCAACACACTTGCTCATAAAGGGGTTCTTATTTGTGCAAAAACAGTTAATTAATGACACGTTTTATTCACTAGTGAGTTATAGATTGTTTTTTTAAATTGCTATGTTTTTGAAAAAGTTTCGATACCAAAAAAAATGTGTCCATACATTTTAAAAACAAACTTCAACTATGTTGCCTTACTTTTAGTAGGTCTATGGTCGATTCCATTCATTCATTCATTCGATTTTTTTTAATAAGTATATTCTTTTAGTCTTTGGCCGATTACCATTGTTGTGTTGGAAGCGCGCGAATAGAAAAACTGTTTATTTATGAGCAAAAAATGATATTTTATTATAAATTTCTTCGCAAGTGTGTTGAAAAACGTTGTATGGTACACGCGTGTATTGATGATTACTATCCTCGGCTATCTTCAGACCCTCGCCTGATGGCTCGGGCCTCAATAGCGCCTCGGAAGTATTCATCAACTTTACTCGCTTGTACCATAAATAACTATTAAGCCACTGTATGTTGTTTTTTTTTATTTTGTGTTTTTGACAGTAAAAGTATTTTTATTTATTTATTTAAATCATTACAAACGGTATTAATATTTATCATTAACTTACTTACCTAATTTACTGTAATGAAAAATATGTCGAGAATTTAACTAAGAACTGACAACACAAACCTGTAACAGTCAAAAACCATATGTACCTATTTAGTTTTAAGGAAATAAAGTGACCTTCTGCTTACTTTTTTCTATAATCCATTAGTCATCCTTTAGAATAGTATGTGGGGCATAACTTTTACATGCTTTTAGATTATTTAATATTTTAAATTTATAAATAAAGATTTAAAACACGGAGCACTTGATACTAACGACACTGACAATAAATAAATGCCATTTTGACATTGTCACCGAGTTTCCAATTTCTGCCGTTCCACGGGTCAAGCGGTCGAGGAGTAACTTCTTCGCGAAGTAAATATACAGACTTTTTATGAACTTACTTTGAAAAATAAAAAAATATTTTCTTTCCTATAATTTTTCAGTCATTCAACTTCAGTCGATCAAAATTGTCGGTTTAATTTTGCAGAAAAAAATAATTTTGTAAATTTTTAATTTCCTCTACAATTTTTTAACCATACAATTTCGATCGAAATTGGTGGTTTAACTTGGTAGAAAAATTGAGAATTTATGATAAATTAGGTACTTATTAATTTGACAAAATGCCTGTGTACTATGGTGGGTTTGTCGGCGGGCCCCATGCCGGGGGCTACTGCCTGTTTTCGCCTCCCGTTTGTCCATCCACCACGGGTGGATGCGGCCCGAGCTGCCCGCTACCCGAAACTTACTGTCCATTGTCCTGTTAAAAATCTGGTAAGAACTTCTTTCTTCAAAAGTTTCTTCCAAACTTTTATCCCATATCATATAGTGTGTCCTAGGGTCGGTTTTCGGTATAACCTACGGTGGAATGTCGGTACTTTAAGTGGTGAGACTGCCATCAGACCAACCCAGGGCCATAACTTTTGGGGGCTCTGAACGAGTTGTTGGATGATGATAAACTACTGTCGATGATGTTAGTACGACAGCCAGGACCTCCGAAACACTGCGTAGTTATTATCGCAAAATAACGGGGGGTAAAGTTGCCACTCCAGCTCAAACTGCTTTCAGGGAGAAAAACCCGGACCCTGCTCCTATTTCTTCTCCTAGTGCCCATAAACATTTTTAATATCATAAGACTAATCTTGATCTTAATATACCTACTTAATTTGTTTCAGGTACTTGCAGTCTTGTATCCCAAGATCGTTTCGTCGCATTTGGTCTACTAGACGAGATTGGTGAAATTATACTGAGAAACCCGTACGAAGTAAATTTAATAAGTATATTATTTATGTACGTCCGAAGTCCTGCTATAAATTATTAAAAAAAGTTTTAATTATTGTTTTTTTTTATTTACGTAGTTAAAAAATTACTTATTAGGCTGGCCTGAGACATCCGAAGTTTGTCCTTCGGTCTTGCGCACGAAGTGTCCAAAGAGCCTGCACGTGTAGTGTGTCCTAGTGGAGCACGTGTAGTGTGTCCTAGAGGCTGCACGTGTAGTGTGTCCTAGAGGCTGCACGTGTAGTGTGTCCTAGAGGCTGCACGTGTAGTGTGTCCTAGAGGCTGCACGTGTAGTGTGACCTAGTGGAGCCTGGACGTGTAGTGTCCTAGTGGAGCCTGCACGTGTTGTGTGCCCTAGTGGAGCCTGCACGTGTTGTGTGTCCTAGTGGAGCCTGCACGTGTAGTGTGACCTAGTGGAGCCTGCACGTGTAGTGTCCTAGTAGAGCCTGCACGTGTAGGGTGTCCTAGTGGAGCCTGCACGTGTAGGGTGTCCTAGTGGAGCCTGCACGTGTAGTGTCCTAGTGGAGCCTGCACGTGTCCTAGTGGAGCCTGCACGTGTCCTAGTGGAGCCTGCACGTGTAGTGTGTCCTAGTGGAGCACGTGTAGTGTCCTAGTGGAGCACGTGTAGTGTCCTAGTGGAGCACGTGTACTGTGTCCTAGTGGAGCCTGCACGTGTAGTGTGTCCTAGAGGCTGCACGTGTAGTGTGTCCTAGTGGAGCCTGCACGTGTAGTGTGTCCTAGAGGCTGCACGTGTAGTGTGTCCTAGTGGAGCACGTGTAGTGTGTCCTAGAGGCTGCTCGTGTAGTGTGTCCTAGAGGCTGCACGTGTAGTGTGTCCTAGAGGCTGCACGTGTAGTGTGTCCTAGAGGCTGCACGTGTAGTGTGTCCTAGAGGCTGCACGTGTAGTGTGTCCTAGAGGCTGCACGTGTAGTGTGACCTAGTGGAGCCTGCACGTGTGGAGCCTGCACGTGTGGAGCCTGCACGTGTGGAGCCTGCACGTGTGGAGCCTGCACGTGTAGTGTCCTAGTGGAGCCTGCACGTGTAGGGTGTCCTAGTGGAGCCTGCACGTGTAGTGTCCTAGTGGAGCCTGCACGTGTCCTAGTGGAGCCTGCACGTGTCCTAGTGGAGCCTGCACATGTAGTGTGTCCTAGTGGAGCACGTGTACTGTGTCCTAGTGGAGCCTGCACGTGTAGTGTGTCCTAGTGGAGCCTGCACATGTAGTGTGTCCTAGTGGAGCACGTGTACTGTGTCCTAGTGGAGCCTGCACGTGTAGTGTGTCCTAGTGGAGCCTGCACGTGTAGTGTGTCCTAGTGGAGCACATGTAGTGTGTCCTAGTGGAGCACGTGTAGTGTGTCCTAGTGGAGCACGTGTAGTGTCCTAGTGGAGCCTGCACGTGTAGTGTCCTAGTGGAGCCTGCACGTGTAGTGTCCTAGTGGAGCCTGCACGTGTAGTGTGTCCTAGTGGAGCCTGCACGTGTAGTGTGTCCTAGTGGAGCCTGCACGTGTAGTGTGTCCTAGTGGAGCCTGCACGTGTAGTGTGTCCTAGTGGAGCCTGCACGTGTAGTGTGTCCTAGTGGAGCCTGCACGTGTAGTGTGTCCTAGTGGAGCCTGCACGTGTATTGTGTCCTAGTGGAGCCTGCACGTGTATTCTTATGTCCTAGTGAAACTAAAATCAAACAAGCAAATATATAAGTGACCTGAACGTTTTTTTATTTATTACGGAATTCACATACACTGTTTGCAAATTAACGGGATCGTCGTTTCTAAGTAGGTAGGCAAAGGAAGGCAAATTACTAGCTAGGCGGTCCCCGCATTTCTGGAGACTGCAATAATTAATCCTTTTTATATCCTCCATTGCGCAACGAGACTTGGCACTAATGGCCTTCCGAGCTCAAGAAAGCCGCAGCAGCACAGCGCTTGACGGAGTCCAGCTCTCGTCGTGCCTCCGGCCCATCGGGCAGAGCGCGCGCACTGTCGCCGCCGCGTGCCGTCGCCTCAAGTTGCCAGCGCAGTCCGCGAACCTACGCCTCCTCGGCCCACTCGCTCGACGCCGACGCTCAGCAGCAGAAGTAGCAGCAGCCGAAGCACGGGCCACAGCACGGCCCGCACGGCCCACACGGGTAGCACGGCCCGCAACACGGGGAGTAGCACGGGCTGCAGCACGGGTAACAAGGCATCTTCAAACGTTTGCTTTAGAAACTTAACGATACGATTGTTTAAGAGATTGGTTTGGATTGATTTAACACTTTTTGGTTTTGTTTGTACGGAGTTTTGAGGTTTTGAAGTTTGAACGCTGAATGACACGCAATCCTGATGGATGGACATAAAGAAGACTTCAAATATTCCATTTATTTTTGAAAAATATTTTTATTTAATTTTTTTTTGGTAAGAGTTTGCATGTTACTTTGTAAATAGTTATAACCAAAAAGTATTGTATCTACGACAACTGAAACAACAAAGGAAAAAAAAAAG
The DNA here is from genome assembly GCA_958496195.1 of Timandra comae. Lineage (NCBI taxonomy): Eukaryota > Metazoa > Arthropoda > Insecta > Lepidoptera > Geometridae > Timandra > Timandra comae. Next base: position 8,189,918 of record OY292363.1, on the reverse strand, counting down.
TAATCTTATGTATCCATGAATATATTTATAGTAGTCTCCACAAATTATAATAATATTTATTGCTAGACTAGCTATCTTTGTCTAAACGAATTACTATAGCTGAATTTAAGCTGAACCACGCCGTTTCACCTACGTTATTTTTTTAACCATGCTCCCTTATCAATGCGTAGCTTATTGAGTCACAATCTTTTCTTTTCCGGTGACAGCGTCGCTGTAATCCCTTCTTTTGGTTGTCAGTTTATTGAAAATGTATCCAAATGAGATTAGAGTCAATATGGCAATAGTAGCTTCCAATTTTGGCCGCCGGCACGGAAAAGATTGTGACTCAATAAATGATATAAGCGCACATAGGGACAAAAGGCGCGAAGCTTTTTTTCATACGATGTAAGATGTGTTAATTGATGTTAATATTTATTTATTTAATACTTTTGTACATAAAATCTCTTAAATTTAGTACATGGAGGGCTTATTACAAGGACAGTATTTTCAACCAGAGTGTCCATTTTCAACCACGGAGTGCAGAAAAACGGAAAAACAACAATATAATAAAACAATTTATTTACAATTATTTTGTTACAACAATTAAGAAAGCCTCCTGCGTTTAGTGTTATCTTCGTCTTCTTGATCGCTCGGTATTGGTGATATTATTTCAGTAGCTGCGTCGTTTATATCTTCATGTTGACCATCTGAAACGTATTAACGGTTTAATTTACGGTGAACAATTATTTTATACGTTATAAAATATGTTAATTTACAACAACAATGGCACATGGCAGTGGCTGGCAGCGACGAATTATTAATTTAAAGGGATATTACTTAGACACAAAAACCCACTTTTTGAATTCGAAATTAATTGTTTACATAATTTACAGGATAATCACGTATTTTTAAAAAGGGGCGCTGCTAGCTAATATATATATTTGCTAGCAGCGGCCCTCGGTTTGTCCCGCGTAGTAAGAATGCGGGGATAAAATTATACTACCCTTTTGAATCACTCTGTATTTTAAAGAAAACCACATCTAAATCCGTTGCGTAGTTTTAACGATGTAAGCTTACATAGGGAGAGACAGCGGGAAGCGACTTTGTTTTATATGATGTAGTGATTTAATAAGATCATTTTTCTTAAACTTTACCTTCATCTCTGGTAGTATCGTTAACTATATGATCTCTCGCGTTCAAGACCTCTTCTAAAACGGGACCTTTGATTCTGAAGTCGCGAGCCGTCCCCAATGATAGGTATTGGTGCCAATTTACCTAAAACAATAAAAAATATAAGGAAACAAACAATAATTAGGAAAATAGAAAACCTGAAATCTTTAAATGTTTTTTGATGATAATGGACATAGGACACTATTCATGTTTTCCTGCTGAGGAGTATTGATATTAAAAATAAATAATTAAAATAAAAACCTAGGATGCTGTTTTGGTTTTTATAAAAAACTAGCGGCCCGCCCCGGCTTCGCACGGGTCCAATTTTCCCGTTGATATTCCAGTTTTTTTTACATAAGAACCTTCTCCTAATAATAACAAATACAACAAAAAAAGAATTAGTGAAATCGGTCCAGCCATTCACGCGTGATGCCATGACCAAGGGAAACGGGTTTCATTTTTATATATATAGATATAGTAAATTATCATAGCCAATGTTTTAATCGCGTAAAACATTCAAAATTAATATGACGGTTTGTTCAATTTAACGACGCGTACAGTGAGTACATAAAAACAAATTCAATAAACCAACCTTAGCCTTATTCGACAACAGTATAACGTTCTTGCTGTACTGCTCCGCCTCCAGGACGAGTCGCGGTATCAGTTTAGTGTCGCGCAGCACTTTGGTCGCGTTCTGCTGGCTTTGCGACGCCTCTAAGTATGTTATGAGGTTGTCCGTCACTGTGGATAGCTTCTTACCACTCAGCTTTAGTAGGCGTTCTATTCTGTAACAAATAATATAGATTGAGACTACTGTATTTTTTTTTATTTTTTTATTTAAACACAAAACAAATTACAATATAAAACAAAATAAAATAATAATAAAAGTAGTACTGAGCGTGTATGCCCTTCATTGGCAAAATAAAACGTTACTTACATACAAGAGAAAAATATTATACTTATATACATATATTATAAGTACTTATACAGATAACAAAACAAAACGCATTAATTTAGAATATGATAATGTTATTACGTTATAATGTTATATACGTTAACGTATGGTGCAAACCACGCGAACACATTCATTACATTGAAAAAAATCAATGCAGAGTTTTTGTTCCTATCATCATCATCAGCTCATATTACATGTCCTCACCAAGGGTCTCCTATGTTCCCATGCGAGAAATTGCGAAATATTCAGCAGCAGACGTATAGCTTGCACGAAGATGTCAGGTCAATTGATCGCGTTCGGTTCGGTTCGCACCGCACCTCATAGGACACAAGACACAACAATAGATATCGAGTATCTAGAGATATCTCACAAACGATGCAGAGTTCAAAATCGCTATTTATATTATGTACGAAGCTACTGTAGTGATAATTAAATTATGATCTACTTATATTATTTACGAAGCTACCTAAATTGTAATCAACTACCATACCTTAAATTCTGTGCAACAGCAACATCAATCTGTTTGACCAGGGCCGCTAAAACCGAGTACAGTTTGACGCACGTGCCGAGCACTCGGTCGCTGCCGCCGCCCACACAGCACCTCAGCTTGGCACACGCACACACCCACCCGCTCGCTTGGCATAGCTGGATTATTATACATTTGTAGGCTTCGTGTAGCTCTGAAATTGAAAAAGGGATGTTAGGTTAAGGGATTTGTTGTTTTATTGGTGTTACTAGCTGTGCCCCACCGTTTTACATGCGCTTTTGGAATAAAAAGTACTAATACAGTATTTCTACGCAGATGTGTGCAGGTTTTCTTTCACCGTAAGAGCGTCGAATAAACGTGCATATGAATTGGAAAAATTAAAACACATTGGACCGTGGCTGGGATCGAACCAGGCACCTTTCAATTGGAAGTCAAACAATTTCATTTAGTTATCTCTAGGACGGAAGTCCTAAGGTGACTCCCTCATCTGCGTCTCTAAAACGTTACCTCTTTCAATTCGTTGCGCATGCGATCGCGTCGCGTTTCCAAGTGCAGTAGCTAAGTCCCTCGCTCTGTGCAGTAAATGGTCGGTTCCTTTGAGACGATTGTTTAAGTGCGCGCAGATGAAGTTTAATACATTGTGACCGGTGCGAGAGTCTATCGTCGGGAAACTTGTTGTTTCTTCCGCTACTGATGATTCTTCTTCCTGTGAAGATAATTATTAAATACATTTAGTTTTTTTATACAAATTTTAATCGAATTATAGAAAAAAATATTGACGACTAAAGACTAAAGACTGACGAAAGACTGTTCCTGTTGACTGTTTAACCAGCGTAGTCTCCGTTTCATAGTTAAGGGTGAACTAAGGATATAGTGACACAGGGTTTTCCAAAATTACCAATTTTGGAAAATTACCAATTTTGGAAAATTACCAATTTTGGAAAATTACCAATTTTGGAAAATTACCAATTTTGGCCTAGGCTTCTTTCATAACACTATCGGTAAACTAATATTGAGGAGCAATCCTTTCAGTAGTTTGAGCTGTTTTTAATAGATCAGTCAGTCAATCAGTAAGAAAGAAAGAAAGAAAGAAACTGTTTATTTAATCATCACACACTATTTAGACATAAAATACAATAAAAATACAAAATATAAAAAAAATAAAAACTAAGGAAATACATAAAAAGACTTAATAAACAAATACAATAGAAACACAACACATACTATAAATAGTGGGTGATGAATAAAAGTACCCAACTCAGCATAACACTGTGATGCATGAAGCATCACAACACTGATTTTCAGTTGGGCCCTCAGAGAGTACATTATATGTTTTCATTTTACATAACATTCTAATCAGATTATAATACAGAAACCAAATAATAACTCGTATCAACTCACATCAACCTTGCCAAGCACCTCACTCAGTTTCATCAGTAGATCGTCAAGCAATTGTGACTCTTGGTACTCCCTGCATCCGGCCGTCAGTATCGCAGGGATTAGGGATAGACAGTCCTGTTTACTCGTGCGTACGAAGTCTTCGAATTTAACTAGCACCTGGTAATGAAAAAAGGGATTAATTTGTAAGTTGCTTCAAAAGTAAAAAAGATTGTAGTCCGTCGTAATCTTTTATTTTTACAAACACATACTTTAAATTTTATGAAAGTATGAAAATAAAACATTTAGAAAAAAATATGATAACGGGATATTTACCATGTATATTATCTATAAAAACTATATTTAGAAAAAAACTTTTAATTTAATTGAGTTTTTTCCAGATGATCCCATGATCCAAAGTTCAAGATCTGATGATAAAAGCTTGGACTATTAATCCCCAGATACGTTAAACTTACTACCAGGAGTGTAACTACTTACATATTTTTGCATGAGATATTTTTTAAGTATTCGAAAAAAGTTTAATATTCGACCAAAATTGGAGATGTTATACAGTAGTAATAATACTTACATTACACATATTAACACAACACAGCACGGGGACCTCCAGTAACACCGTTGCTATCCCGGAGAGCGCCGACAACATCTTATTAGACATGAGGTCACGTTCTTCAACACCTACTTCACTGTCCAACTGCATCATCGCGGTGTGAACGTGTTCCAGTATACACGCGATGTTAGTTGAAGGTGTAGTATCTGAGAGGCCGGCTGGAAAGTTTAATTTAAATTTATTTTTAAGAAAATATAGTAACTTATGTAAGCTAAGATCTCAGCGGTGTTGTCATAGTCAGAGGTGTCATATTCGATTCCTGTGATGCTACGGGACCCATGACTGATAATACGAAATCCAGGACTGATGCTACTAATTCCGTAACTCATTGTACAAAAACAGTTACTGATGCTACGATTTCTAAAACTGATACTACGAGTCCTTCGACTGGCGCTACGAGCCTACGAGTCATTGGTTACTATTCGTAACACCGTTGCCCAGCTGTTTTAGCATCAGTTACTGTTCGTAGCATCAGTCACTGATCGTAGCATCAGACTCCGATCGAAGCATCAGTCACTGCTCGTAGCATAAGTCACAGATCGTAGCATCAGTCACTTTCATAGCATCACTGTTCGTAGCATCAGTCACTGATCGTAGCACCAGTCACCGATCGTACATCAGTCACTTATCGTAGCATCAGTCACCGATCGTACATCAGTCACTTATCGTAGCATCAGTCACTGCACGTAGCATCAGTGACATATCGTAGAATCAGTCACTTTCGTAGCATCACTGTTCGTAGCATCACTGTTCGTAGCATCACTGTTCGTAGCATTACTGTTCGTAGCATCAGTCACTGATCGTAATCGTAGCATCAGCCACTGATCGTAATCGTAGCATCAGTCACTGATCGTAGCATCAGACTCCGATCGTAGCGTCAGTCACTTATCGTAGCATCAGTCAGTGATCGTAGCATCAGTCACTGATCGTAGCATCAGTCACTTTCGTAGCATCACTGATCGTAGCATCAGTCACTGATCGTAGCATCAGTCACTGATCGTAGCATCAGTCACTGATCGTAGCATCAGTCACTGATCGTAGCATCAGTCACTGATCGTAGCATCAGTCACTGATCGTAGCATCAGTCACTTTCGTAGCATCACTGTTCGTAGCATCAGTCACTATTCGTAGCATGAGTTACTGATCGTAGCATCAGTCACTTTCGTAGCATCACTGTTCGTAGCATCAGTCACTGATCGTAGCACTGATGACTGATGCTACAGTGACTGCTCACTGTTCGTAGCATCAGTCACTAATTGTAGCATCAGTCACTGATCGTACCATCAGTCACTGATCGTAGCATCAGTCACTGATCGTAGCATCGGTCACTGATCGTAGCATCGGTCACTGATCGTAGCATCAGTCACTTTCGAAGCATCACTGTTCGTAGCATCAGTCACTGTTCGTAGCATCAGTCACTTTCGTAGCATCACTTTTCGTAGCATCACTGTTCGTAGCATCAGTCACTGATCGTAGCATCGGTCACTGATCGTAGCATCAGTCACTGATCGTAGCATCAGTCACTTTCGTAGCATCAGTCACTGTTCGTAGCATCGGTCACTGATCGTAGCATCAGTCACTGATCGTAGCATCAGTCACTTTCGTAGCATCACTGATCGTAGCATCAGTCACTATCGTTGCATCACTGTTCGTAGCATCAGTCACTGTTCGTAGCATCAGTCACCGATCGTAGCATCAGTCACTGATCATAGCATCAGTCACTGATCGTAGCATCAGTCACTGATCGTAGCATCAGTCACTGATCGTAGCATCAGTCACTGATCGTAGCATCGGTCACTGATCGTAGCATCGGTCACTGATCGTAGCATCAGTCACTGATCGTAGCATCAGTTACTGATCGTAGCATCAGTCACTCTCGTAGCATCACTTTTCGTAGCATCAGTCACTGATCGTAGCATCAGTCACTGATCGTAGCATCAGTCACTTTCGTAGCATCACTGTTCGTAGCATCAGTCACTGTTCGTAGCATGAGTTACTGATCGTAGCATCAGTCACTTTCGTAGCATCACTGTTCGTAGCATCAGTCACTGATCGTAGCACTGATGACTCATGCTACAGTGACTGCTCACTGTTCGTAGCATCAGTCACTAATTGTAGCATCAGTCACTGATCGTACCATCAGTCACTGATCGTAGCATCAGTCACTGATCGTAGCATCGGTCACTGATCGTAGCATCAGTCACTTTCGAAGCATCACTGTTCGTAGCATCAGTCACTGTTCGTAGCATCAGTCACTTTCGTAGCATCACTTTTCGTAGCATCACTGTTCGTAGCATCAGTCACTGATCGTAGCATCGGTCACTGATCGTAGCATCAGTCACTGATCGTAGCATCAGTCACTTTCGTAGCATCAGTCACTGTTCGTAGCATCGGTCACTGATCGTAGCATCAGTCACTGATCGTAGCATCAGTCACTTTCGTAGCATCACTGATCGTAGCATCAGTCACTATCGTAGCATCACTGTTCGTAGCATCAGTCACTGTTCGTAGCATCAGTCACTGATCGTAGCATCAGTCACTGATCATAGCATCAGTCACTGATCGTAGCATCAGTCACTGATCGTAGCATCAGTCACTGATCGTAGCATCAGTCACTGATCGTAGCATCGGTCACTGATCGTAGCATCAGTCACTGATCGTAGCATCAGTCACTGATCGTAGCATCAGTCACTGGTCGTAGCATCAGTCACTTTCGAAGCATCACTGATCGTAGCATCAGTCACTGTTCGTAGCATCACTTTTCGTAGCATCACTGTTTGTAGCATCAGTCACTGATCGTAGCATCGGTCACTGATCGTAGCATCAGTCAGTGATCGTAGCATCAGTCACTTTCGTAGCATCAGTCACTGATCGTAGCATCAGTCACTTTCGAAGCATCACTGTTCGTAGCATCAGTCACTGTTCGTAGCATCAGTTACTGATCGTAGCATCGGTCACTGATCGTAGCATCGGTCACTGATCGTAGCATCGGTCACTGATCGTAGCATCGGTCACTGATCGTAGCATCGGTCACTGATCGTAGCATCAGTCACTGATCGTAGCATCAGTCACTGATCGTAGCATCAGTTACTGATCGTAGCATCAGTCACTCTCGTAGCATCACTTTTCGTAGCATCACTGTTCGTAGCATCAATCACTGATCGTAGCATCAGTCACTTTCGTAGCATCAGTCACTGATCGTAGCATCGGTCACTGATCGTAGCATCGGTCACTGATCGTAGCATCAGTCACTGATCGTAGCATCAGTCACTGATCGTAGCATCAGTTACTGATCGTAGCATCAGTTACTGATCGTAGCATCAGTCACTTTCGTAGCATCACTTATCGTAGCATCACTGTTCGTAGCATCAGTCACTGATCGTAGCATCGGTCACTGATCGTAGCATCAGTCACTGATCGTAGCATCAGTCACTGATCGTAGCATCAGTCACTGATCGTAGCATCAGTCACTGGTCGTAGCATCAGTCACTGATCGTAGCATCAGTCACTGATCGTAGCATCGGTCACTGATCGTAGCATCGGTCACTGATCGTAGCATCGGTCACTGATCGTAGCATCAGTCACTGATCGTAGCATCAGTCACTCTCGTAGCATCAGTCACTGATCGTAGCATCGGTCACTGATCGTAGCATCAGTCACTGATCGTAGCATCAGTCACTGATCGTAGCATCAGTCACTGGTCGTAGCATCAGTCACTGATCGTAGCATCAGTCACTGATCGTAGCATCGGTCACTGATCGTAGCATCGGTCACTGATCGTAGCATCGGTCACTGATCGTAGCATCAGTCACTGATCGTAGCATCAGTCACTCTCGTAGCATCAGTCACTGATCGTAGCATCGGTCACTGATCGTAGCATCAGTCACTTTCGTAGCATCACTGTTTTTAGCATCAGTCACTGTTCGTAGCATCAGTTACTGATCGTAGCATCACTTTCGTAGCATCACTTTTCGTAGCATCACTGATCGTAGCATCAGTCACTGATCGTAGCATCAGTCACTCTCGTAGCATCAGTCACTGATCGTAGCATCAGTCACTGATCGTAGCATCAGTCACTGATCGTAGCATCAGTCACTCTCGTAGCATCAGTCACTGATCGAAGCATCAGTCACTGATCGTAGCATCAGTCACTGATCGTAGCATCAGTCACTGATCGTAGCATCAGTCACTCTCGTAGCATCAGTCACTGATCGTAGCATCAGTCACTCTCGTAGCATCAGTCACTGATCGAAGCATCAGTCACTGATCGTAGCATCAGTCACTGATCGTAGCATCAGTCACTGATCGTAGCATCAGTCACTCTCGTAGCATCAGTCAATGATCGTAGCATCAGTCACTGATCGTAGCATCAGTCACTGATCGTAGCATTAGTCACTGATCGTAGCATCAGTCACTCTCGTAGCATCAGTCACTGATCGAAGCATCAGTCACTGATCGTAGCATCAGTCACTGATCGTAGCATTAGTCACTCTCGTAGCACCAGTCACTGATCGTAGCATCAGTCACTGATTGTAACATCAGTCACTGATCGTAGCATCAGTCACTTTCGTAGCATCACTGTTCGTAGCATCAGTTACTGATCGTAGCATCACTTTCGTAGCATCACTTTTCGTAGCATCACTGATCGTAGCATCAGTCACTGATCGTAGCATCAGTCACTGATCGTAGCATCAGTCACTGATCGTAGCATCAGTCACTGGTCGTAGCATCAGTCACTGATCGTAGCATCAGTCACTGGTCGTAGCATCGGTCACTGATCGTAGCATCAGTCACTGTTCGTAGCATCAGTTACTGATCGTAGCATCACTTTCGTAGCATCACTTTTCATAGCATCACTGATCGTAGCATCAGTCACTGATCGTAGCATCAGTCACTGATCGTAGCATCAGTCACTCTCGTAGCATCAGTCACTGATCGAAGCATCAGTCACTGATCGTAGCATCAGTCACTGATCGTAGCATCAGTCACTGATCGTAGCATCAGTCACTCTCGTAGCATCAGTCACTGATCGTAGCATCAGTTACTGATCGTAGCATCAGTCACTTTCGTAGCATCACTTTTCGTAGCATCACTTTTCGTAGCATCACTGTTCGTAGCATCAGTCACTGATCGTAGCATCGGTCACTGATCGTAGCATCGGTCACTGATCGTAGCATCAGTCACTGATCATAGCATCAGTCACTCTCGTAGCATCAGTCACTGATCGTAGCATCGGTCACTGATCGTAGCATCAGTCACTTTCGTAGCATCACTTTTCGTAGCATCACTGTTCGTAGCATCAGTCACTGATCGTAGCATCGGTCACTGATCGTAGCATCAGTCACCGATCGTAGCATCAGTCACTCTCGTAGCATCAGTCACTGATCGTAGCATCGGTCACTGATCGTAGCATCAGTCACTGATCGTAGCATCAGTCACTTTCGTAGCATCACTGTTTTTAGCATCAGTCACCGTTCGTAGCATCAGTTACTGATCGTAGCATCACTTTCGTAGCATCACTTTTCGTAGCATCACTGATCGTAGCATCAGTCACTCTCGTAGCATCAGTCACTGATCGAAGCATCAGTCACTGATCGTAGCATCAGTCACTGATCGTAGCATCAGTCACTCTCGTAGCATCAGTCACTGATCGAAGCATCAGTCACTGATCGTAGCATCAGTCACTGATCGTAGCATCAGTCACTCTCGTAGCACCAGTCACTGATCGTAGCATCAGTCACTGATTGTAACATCAGTCACTGATCGTAGCATCAGTCACTTTCGTAGCATCACTGTTCGTAGCATCAGTTACTGATCGTAGCATCACTTTCGTAGCATCACTTTTCGTAGCATCACTGATCGTAGCATCAGTCACTGATCGTAGCATCAGTCACTGATCGTAGCATCGGTCACTGATCGTAGCATCAGTCACTGATCGTAGCATCACTGTTTTTAGCATCAGTCACTGTTCGTAGCATCAGTTACTGATCGTAGCATCACTTTCGTAGCATCACTTTTCGTAGCATCACTGATCGTAGCATCAGTCACTGATCGTAGCATCGGTCACTGATCGTAGCATCAGTCACTGATCGTAGCATCAGTCACTTTCGTAGCATCACTGTTTTTAGCATCAGTCACTCTCGTAGCATCAGTCACTGATCGTAGCATCAGTCACTCGTAGCATCAGTCACTGATCGTAGCATCAGTTACTGATCGTAGCATCAGTCACTTTCGTAGCATCACTTTTCGTAGCATCACTTTTCGTAGCATCACTGTTCGTAGCATCAGTCACTGATCGTAGCATCGGTCACTGATCGTAGCATCGGTCACTGATCGTAGCATCAGTCACTGATCATAGCATCAGTCACTCTCGTAGCATCAGTCACTGATCGTAGCATCGGTCACTGATCGTAGCATCAGTCACTGATCGTAGCATCAGTCACTTTCGTAGCATCACTGTTTTTAGCATCAGTCACTGTTCGTAGCATCAGTTACTGATCGTAGCATGACTTTCGTAGCATCACTTTTCGTAGCATCACTGATCGTAGCATCAGTCACTGATCGTAGCATCAGTCACTGATCGTAGCATCAGTCACTGATCGTAGCATCAGTCACTGATCGTAGCATCAGTCACTGGTCGTAGCATCAGTCACTGATCGTAGCATCAGTCACTGATCGTAGCATCGGTCACTGATCGTAGCATCGGTCACTGATCGTAGCATCGGTCACTGATCGTAGCATCAGTCACTGATCGTAGCATCAGTCACTCTCGTAGCATCAGTCACTGATCGTAGCATCGGTCACTGATCGTAGCATCAGTCACTGATCGTAGCATCAGTCACTGATCGTAGCATCAGTCACTGGTCGTAGCATCAGTCACTGATCGTAGCATCAGTCACTGATCGTAGCATCGGTCACTGATCGTAGCATCGGTCACTGATCGTAGCATCGGTCACTGATCGTAGCATCAGTCACTGATCGTAGCATCAGTCACTCTCGTAGCATCAGTCACTGATCGTAGCATCGGTCACTGATCGTAGCATCAGTCACTTTCGTAGCATCACTGTTTTTAGCATCAGTCACTGTTCGTAGCATCAGTTACTGATCGTAGCATCACTTTCGTAGCATCACTTTTCGTAGCATCACTGATCGTAGCATCAGTCACTGATCGTAGCATCAGTCACTCTCGTAGCATCAGTCACTGATCGTAGCATCAGTCACTGATCGTAGCATCAGTCACTGATCGTAGCATCAGTCACTCTCGTAGCATCAGTCACTGATCGAAGCATCAGTCACTGATCGTAGCATCAGTCACTGATCGTAGCATCAGTCACTGATCGTAGCATCAGTCACTCTCGTAGCATCAGTCACTGATCGTAGCATCAGTCACTCTCGTAGCATCAGTCACTGATCGAAGCATCAGTCACTGATCGTAGCATCAGTCACTGATCGTAGCATCAGTCACTGATCGTAGCATCAGTCACTCTCGTAGCATCAGTCAATGATCGTAGCATCAGTCACTGATCGTAGCATCAGTCACTGATCGTAGCATTAGTCACTGATCGTAGCATCAGTCACTCTCGTAGCATCAGTCACTGATCGAAGCATCAGTCACTGATCGTAGCATCAGTCACTGATCGTAGCATTAGTCACTCTCGTAGCACCAGTCACTGATCGTAGCATCAGTCACTGATTGTAACATCAGTCACTGATCGTAGCATCAGTCACTTTCGTAGCATCACTGTTCGTAGCATCAGTTACTGATCGTAGCATCACTTTCGTAGCATCACTTTTCGTAGCATCACTGATCGTAGCATCAGTCACTGATCGTAGCATCAGTCACTGATCGTAGCATCAGTCACTGATCGTAGCATCAGTCACTGATCGTAGCATCAGTCACTGGTCGTAGCATCAGTCACTGATCGTAGCATCAGTCACTGGTCGTAGCATCGGTCACTGATCGTAGCATCAGTCACTGTTCGTAGCATCAGTTACTGATCGTAGCATCACTTTCGTAGCATCACTTTTCATAGCATCACTGATCGTAGCATCAGTCACTGATCGTAGCATCAGTCACTGATCGTAGCATCAGTCACTCTCGTAGCATCAGTCACTGATCGAAGCATCAGTCACTGATCGTAGCATCAGTCACTGATCGTAGCATCAGTCACTGATCGTAGCATCAGTCACTCTCGTAGCATCAGTCACTGATCGTAGCATCAGTTACTGATCGTAGCATCAGTCACTTTCGTAGCATCACTTTTCGTAGCATCACTTTTCGTAGCATCACTGTTCGTAGCATCAGTCACTGATCGTAGCATCGGTCACTGATCGTAGCATCGGTCACTGATCGTAGCATCAGTCACTGATCATAGCATCAGTCACTCTCGTAGCATCAGTCACTGATCGTAGCATCGGTCACTGATCGTAGCATCAGTCACTTTCGTAGCATCACTTTTCGTAGCATCACTGTTCGTAGCATCAGTCACTGATCGTAGCATCGGTCACTGATCGTAGCATCAGTCACCGATCGTAGCATCAGTCACTCTCGTAGCATCAGTCACTGATCGTAGCATCGGTCACTGATCGTAGCATCAGTCACTGATCGTAGCATCAGTCACTTTCGTAGCATCACTGTTTTTAGCATCAGTCACCGTTCGTAGCATCAGTTACTGATCGTAGCATCACTTTCGTAGCATCACTTTTCGTAGCATCACTGATCGTAGCATCAGTCACTCTCGTAGCATCAGTCACTGATCGAAGCATCAGTCACTGATCGTAGCATCAGTCACTGATCGTAGCATCAGTCACTCTCGTAGCATCAGTCACTGATCGAAGCATCAGTCACTGATCGTAGCATCAGTCACTGATCGTAGCATCAGTCACTCTCGTAGCACCAGTCACTGATCGTAGCATCAGTCACTGATTGTAACATCAGTCACTGATCGTAGCATCAGTCACTTTCGTAGCATCACTGTTCGTAGCATCAGTTACTGATCGTAGCATCACTTTCGTAGCATCACTTTTCGTAGCATCACTGATCGTAGCATCAGTCACTGATCGTAGCATCAGTCACTGATCGTAGCATCGGTCACTGATCGTAGCATCAGTCACTGATCGTAGCATCACTGTTTTTAGCATCAGTCACTGTTCGTAGCATCAGTTACTGATCGTAGCATCACTTTCGTAGCATCACTTTTCGTAGCATCACTGATCGTAGCATCAGTCACTGATTGTAACATCAGTCACTGATCGTAGCATCAGTCACTTTCGTAGCATCACTGTTCGTAGCATCAGTTACTTTTCGTAGCATAAGTCACAAATGTCATCTCAATTAGTTGAAGATTTTATCCAAACATAGTAGGCATTGCAAGATAAATAAAAGAAAACTTACTTATTTTAGGTAGAAAACTATCCAACTTCAATGAATAGTTGTTAGAGAGTAGCAGAAGGAGACAGCTCTTGAACAGTTCTAAACACGCCAACGCAGTTTGTTCGTCGAATTCACACATCGACCCAAATCTGTAAACAACGTTCAATATTAAGAAAAACGTGCTAAATTATGACAGTAACACAACTTCTAAAAACTATACTAAAGCTGAAGAGTTTTATGGTTGAACGCGCTTATTAGAGGAACCACAGGAAGACTTTTAAATCACACTACGACGGAGCGGAGCAACTGTAGGTTTAGGAACTAGACATATTTATTCAGCTCCATTCAGCGTTTGTCCATACAAAATTCAATAATGGCGTTTGTCCATACGAAACAACGATTTTGTATGGAGACACGTACGCATCCATTCAGCTGATTCATCTCCATACAAAATCATTTGTGACAAACGCTGAATGGAGCCGAATAAATGTGTCCCTTATACAGCGGGTCATAGGGATGTATGATGATGTATTTTAGGTAAAAAAAAACACAAAGCGAATATTACAACTTAACTTTCTGACATGATAGTTGAGGATGTATGAATTATTACTAGCAGCGCTGCAGTTTCACACACAGAATAAAAAGTATCAAGTGTTATTCCTGATTATGGGAAACATATCTACCAAATTGCATCTAAATCAATTCAGTAGTTTTTACTTAAAATAGTAATAAACATCTATCCATCCATACATATAAGCTTTATCTTTTTCACATTTATCTATAATATTGGTAGATTAATAGAAAGTATCACTATCTCATTACAAACTCACCTACAAACACATCTACTATAGAGCAGTGCAGTAACGCTGAGCGTGTGCGGCGCGTCCCGTCGTTGCGTGTTTCCAGTGGCCACCCCGCGCAGCGCCCAGCGGTGGAGGGCGCGGGACGACACCACGGGGGTACGGGCGGCGGCAGGGCACCAGGAGACGGACTCACTAAAAGTATATACATAATACATAAATAGCCATTTAGCACCAGTAATTTGAACACATTTATCCCAAAACAAGAGTATATTTATGTCTCACTGATGGGGAGGGACAATAGGATTATTTTGGGCATTTATAATCGCCATGCTCAAAGATGGTTGGTGGTGTAGTGGTTAAGGTATTTGAGTGAAAGGTATCGGTTCGATGTTTTTTTACGGAAAAGGACAACATTGTAAGAAAACCTGCACACACCTGCGAGGAAATTCTAAGGTACTGTATGATGTCAACCTAGTCGCACTCAGCTTTGGGCCTGATGGCCGTTATTCTAGGTAGGCTTGAGCCCCTCAATGGGGACGTATATGGGATGATGATGATGATGATTATCATTATCAGCTTGCTACAATGCTGGACTCTTCCAATATACGCCACTGAACCCGATCTTCGGCTCAGTATAGTTAATATTAAAATGTATCTTACCCATAAAGTAACTCCATGATCCGTACACAAAACTTCATGTCCCAAACGCTAGGTAAAGGCTTGAAAGGCCCTGATCTATCCTTCACTAAGTTGGCCACTTTGACGGGAGCTTTGGGTTTATCCTTCTGCGACTTTTGAGATTTCTGAGACTTCACTGTGTCTCTGGTTTCGTTTAAAGATTTGCTGCCTTTCTTACCGAGTTTTGGTGGAGCCTGTAAATTATGCATAAATTATGCGATACTCGAAATATGCTATTATGTCGTTTATGTTTTGAAAGAAATATAGATAGATACTAAAAAGATTAAATTGCAGGTGAAAAAAATATCGTAAAATAAGCGCTATTTATTCGTAAAATAATGATGATTGACTTTAGACATAAATAAATCTATTAGCATTTTTCTGTTTTATTCAAGTTCTCTTGAATTTTTCATCACCGTTTTTAAATCAACGACTACAAAAAAGGAAGAATTTTTGTTATTAGTGAACCCATTTAAAAAAATATGTTTTGGTTTTAAAGGGATACTTCCACTTAGAAAATATTTAAAATAACAAATAATAATACAAAGTTAATATAAAAACAATTCTTTCTCACCTTAGTCTGTTCCAACAGTTGGTGACAACTTTTGAACAACGCACACACAGTGGTGCCCACGTCAGCACTGTTAGCGGTACACTGCATTATCTGATGGGCTATGAGCGCTTCGTAACATTGCAGTATCTGTTGGACTTTGATAGCCTTCGCTTTCGATTCTGGCGTTAGGTCTGTGAGGCCGGGATCTTCCTGAGATGTAATTATTATTCTTTAAAACCATTCATTTACTTTTTTTTCTACACCAACTATCTTTTCCGAACCTTTATCCCATGTCTGTTTGGGGTCGGTTTTCAGTTTAACCAGATTTGGCGGAATGTCAGTATTTTACGTGAAGCGACTGCCATCAGACCTTCACAACCCAGAGGGCTATACGAAATTTTTTGGTTAAACCGAATGTTAGACTTTTGAGGGCTCTAACTACCCGTAACGACTGTCGAAGATGTTAGTACGACAACCGGGACCGACGGCTTTACGTGCCCTTCGAAGCACGGAAACGCTCATGAAATTAAAAGTCACTTTTAGTAATAACCCATCACAGTCATGACGGTGCCAGACGTTGCTTAACCGCACGGATCACAAGAGATCCGCGGGCAGCACTGGGCCATAAGCGCTTTTTTTCTACACCAACGGTATTACTTAATGGTTGCGAAGTATAAATGAAGGTAATTAGAAGATGTTTAGGCAATCACACTGGCGAATTTGAGCGAGTTATATCAAACAAGCTGTGCCCCGCGGTTTAACCCGCACTACTCTCACTTTTATTGGTCGTAGAGTGATGTTTTATATTAATAGATACATCGTCCATAAATGGGCTACCGAACACATTACGAAATTTTAAATTGAACCTGTAGTTTCTGACAAAAATAACATTTTAAAAACAAACTTTTCAGCTTTATATATTCTAGCAGCGCCCCGCGTAGTTCCCGCTCCCGTGGGAATTTCGGGATAAAACGTAGCCTATGTTCGTCCTCGGACCATAAGCTACCCTTGTACCAAATTTCAAGTCAATCGGTTCAGTAGTTTAGCCGTGAAAAGGTAACAGACAGACAGACAGACAGACAGAGTTACTTTCGCATTAATAATATTAGTTAGGATTAGGATTAGTACAAAATGACTAGGAATTTTAAAGGTCAGAACTCACCAAATCAATTTTCCCAAATTCAGTATTAGAACACAGTTTGTTCATGATACTGTTGAGTTTGCTTTTCAGGTGAGCGCTCGCTGTCTCGACGCACTGACTTGATAGTATGTCCTCTGTGTCATCGTCATCGGCCGGTTGGAGGAACTGCGCTATGGCGTATAGTAATCTCGATATGGGCTCCTGGACAAACAATATACTACTACATACAACATTAACAGTGAGTGGCCCGTGATTATACCCGAGTAAATCCAATATCCATGGGAATTTTAAGATAAAATAGTATCCAATGTGTTATTCCTGGAACTTCTGTAGCAAATTGGTTTAGTAGTTTTTAATACGAAGACAGTTTTCCGGAATTAAATCTCTCTAATTTGGGTTCTTTTTGCGTAGTATTTTAGGTTAGACTTTTGTTTGAGGACTCTATGTTGCGCTTGCGAGTAGTTCAAGCTCTCAAAAATCTAACCAATCATTTAACTGTACATGATGTTAGTATAACACCGGTACCGATGCCTTCCGAAGCACGTAAATACTAATAAAATTAAAACCCACTTTGGTAAAGGACGGTAACAGCGACCCACCACTGTTATGACCATGTAAAAAATAAAAACATCATAACATTCTACTGCTAGGCAATTATAGGTTAATAAAATAAAGAAAACATAACATAACATAATCATTCACTACATCATCTCATTATAGTAACTGACCCCTAACTAAGCTCGAAGCTTGTGTCTAGGGTATCAGAAACTACGCACACATACTACACTTTTTAAATCATACATACTGTTAAAACAGCTGTGGCACCACTGATTTGTACACATTTATCCCAAAGTAGAGTCATATTATTGTGGTCTTCTGGAATGTATTTAATGAGGTGTTCGTATAAAAGTTCTAGTATAGATTCGTGTAGAACCGGCTTTTCTTTTGCACAATCGTATATATCTGTAATAGAAAATAAGTTATAATTTGAAAAAATTTGAAGGAGTAATTAATATCGAAAATGTAAATTACTCTATCAGATAAAAATACTGTTTTAGGTAAAACTTGTAATTATGTCATTTATCCCGACTTATAACTTTAATAGAATCGGCAGTAGAAGGTAAGTATTCCCAAAAGTGGTATCATAGTACAACTATTGCTCATTTGTTTGAATCTTACCTGAATATAAGAGTTCTTTGACGGCCGCATCTTGAACCAAACACCGTCTGAGTATAGACACCACTTCCATACACATCGCTTCGTTACGTATCCGTGATGTAACACTAGAAATGCATAAATAGTTATTATTATAATTACGCAGAGATCTATCCCGGAAAATTACTCGGTTATTTGGCGATGCGTTGGGATCAAACTTTCACGACCTCTCGATTTGCTGACGTCTTGTCCATTGGGCTGTTCTAATTGGGCTATTGTCAGTTGTATGTTTGATTGTAATGAGAACACTACTGGGTCGGAATACAAAAATCTTTCATTATCACTCAGTACAAGAGGCTAAGTTCAAACCTCATTCTTCAACGAAAAAACGAGACAAACACACATCTAATATACATAAATATATCCACAAAATATACCACTAACACAGTCCCCTGCTGCGTGGCGTGTAGATCAACCGTGAGCTGCGTCAAGTAGGAGTGCGCGGAATGTAGATCGCCGTCGTCACTCGGCGCCGCCGCCACGCGCGCGTGGCGCAGCACCGACAGGAAGCCCGCCAGCGACACGCAGCGGTGGGGGGACTCTCTGGGAACGAAAACATAAGTGTAGTAATCCATACATCATTTATAAATCAAGAATACTTGGACCGATTAAAGTGAAAGCAGACATCCCTTTTCGTTTTTATTTTCTACGTTTATTAACTAAATTTTTCGAAAACCGGATATCACGCCATTGACATAGCAAGACACAGCTAGTAATAAAAAATCTGCGGAAAAATTGAACATAGATAGAATAAAGTATTAATGCACGACGGATTGTCTCAACAAAGCCTAAGAAACAACGAACTATACACATTTTGAACCTTAACTTACCTAGAATACAGCCCCTTTCTGCACACCATAACGAGCACGTCTCTGGTCCTGGTGCTGAAGTTGAGCAGCGGGTGTACGGCGTCCAGCACTGCGGCCGCTGACCTGTACTCCGCGCCCGCGGGCTGGCAGTTCTCCAGGATTGTGCTCAGTTGGGCGCAGCGCTCCAGGGATAGCGGGGTCAGCTTGCATAGGATGTAGAGGCAGTCTGGAGAAAAAAGGTTTTTTTAATTCAATAAAATTGATTTTATGTTTAACAACAAATGGACAGTGCATTTGCATCTATAACAATGACGTGTGAATTCTGTCACATACTTATTTTTAGGTAATTTTATTTTGGTTAGACTGAGCAAGAACACTGCTTTTAAATGTAAAGTGTTGGGCTTAGTAGAGGGCGCTTTGTAAACAGATAGTCAGTTTGGTTCTAGGTACATATATCGGACGATTGTATCTGATAGTAGAAATCCTAAGTAATAGAAATTTATTTGACTTTGTATACCTGAATACTGTTTCTGTGTACAATCAGTAGCGAGTCTATCCGCTAGTTGACTCAGTATATGTCCCGCTGTTTCCGGTTGCGACTTGCAGAGTCTCACCAGTATCAGCTTGCCGTGTGACCAACAAGTGATTGCCGCTGGTTTCAACTTGTTTACAGCCAGCAGAGAGAACGCGAGGTTGATAAGTCCTACTACTGTTAACTGGCGATGATTGGCACTGGAATAAAAATATATTTTTCAACACACTTGCTCATAAAGGGGCTCTTATTTGTGCAAAAACAGTTGAATAATGACACGTTTTATTCACTAGTGAGTTATAGATTGTTTTTTTAAATTGCTTTCATTTAAAAAAAGTTTCGATACCAAAAAAAATGTGTCCATACATTTTAAAAACAAACTTCAACTATGTTTCCTTACTTTTGGTAGGTCTATGGTCGATTCCATTCATTCATTCCTTCGATTTTTTTTTAATACGTATATTCTTTTAGTCGTTGGCCGATCACCATTGTTGTGTTGGATGCGCGCGAATAGAAAAACTGTTTATTTATTAGCGAAAACTGATAATTTCTTCGCAAATGTGTTGAAAAACGTTGTATGGTACACGCGTGTATTGATGATTACTATCCTCGGCTATCTTCAGACCCTCGCCTGACGGCTCGGGCCTCAATAGCGCCTCGGAAGTAATCACCAACTTACCTCGCTTGTACCATAAATAACTATTATAATACATATGTTGTCGCGAAGTTGTTGAAATTAGTCAATTATTCCTGTTTATAAAGAAAATCTGTACTAAACTTCACCTAAATCGAACTGAGATGGTTCTAATCTAATTCGTCTTTGCACAAAGTAGTAACAAACATTCATACACCCAAACTTTTTCATTGGTCTCACTAAAACTTGATGGTGGATCCAACGGGACTACAAGATATTATTTTTTTAACTCCCGGTTCATATTAATCCCGGAAATACACCTATAATATTAGTTAGTACAATATTTTAATTTTAAAAAAATTATATTAAAATTAAAAAAAATGTACCTTTCAGTAGTAAGTACTTTGAGCACGCTAGCGACATCAACATCAGGAGGTATCACAGACCGGACCCACGCAGACTCTTTGCTTCGCAGATCGTCGGTAATACGTTGTTCGATTGCGGACTTTATAGCCTGTAGAATAGAGTTTAAGATGTGTTTGTTAATAAATATACTACGTTTTTTAACCCCCGACGCAAAAAGAGGGGTGTTATAAGTTTGACGTGTCTGTGTGTTTGTGTGTATCTGTCTGTCTGTGGCATCATAGCTCCCGAACGGATGAACCGATTTCAATTTAGTTTTTTTTGTATTAAAGGGGACTTACGTGCGAGTGTTCTTAGACATGTTTGATGAAAATCGGTTGACCCGTTTATTTAAAAGTTATGGGGGTTTGAAAGTAATTGTGTTGGGGGTTTTTAAAATTTTTAATTTAATGTTTTTTAATAAGAGAGATAGAGTTTATAGAGCTGAAGTTTGTTTGCTTGGTTGGCTGAACATACTAATCTTAGGTTTGTTTTTATAGCTCATTTATACAGAATGGTTATAGACTACAAAACATCGCGCTAAGACCAATAGGAGCGCGGCAAACACGGATGAAACCGCGAGGCACAGCTAGTATAAATAGAAAATGTTATTACTTACATCCAAACAAACAGATCTGAAATCCGTTCCTTTATCCGATATAGCCAGAGCTAAGTCTATAATGAACGGCGCTCTTAACAGCTGTGTTCTGGGCCATGATTTGATGTGTTTCTTCACCAAATCAGGCTCGACTGCTCCTTGAGATATGTGGTATATACACGTAGAGAGGCAACGGCTTAGCTCCGCTGGGCTGTGGGGAACTGTATGAAGGAAAATATAATGGTGTGGTAAAGGCCTGTCAGTCTCTCGTGTAAATGATCTCAAACTAAAGTCATATACAGGGTGTCCCAAATAGAACAGTCAGTGGGAGGAAGTCTGAAAGTATAAGAGATACCAAGATCCGGTCTTAGGAACCATGTCATCTATTTTAGTAAAAACTAAAACTGCATTCACAGATTTAGAAAAAAGCTATTACTATCTCCGAGAATCAAACCCGAAAGTTATGAAAAATTTCATGTAAGTTATTTTTAACTAGAAATCGTGTGTATGTCTTAAGCAGTAAATGTCACTAAAAAACATGATATCTAAAATGAATGTAATGCGTCCCGCTCGCTCGGATGCAATGGCGAGTGGGACGAATTATGATTGTGAATTACGACCGGACTTTAGTTAGTCAATAATTTACCAATATCATCAATATCCATAGTGGTAGACTCTGAATCTTGAGGCGGAGGCTCCAGTTTGCTGTACAGCCGCGCGCTGAAGTAATGACTCAAATGTGATAGGACTACCTCCAAGTGATATACTTTACATAATCTGAAATAGTATAATGTTTCTTAAAGCAATGTGTATAGGACTCAAAGTTCGTTAAAGCCTTATATGAGGAGCAGATTTCTCGTAAAATATTTTTGGGTTTCATAGTAGTTATGTTACTAGTATCTTTGTATGTTCATAGTTCTCGTAAGTGAGCAGTTTTCCGCAGTAAGACCTCAATTTCCATTTGTGCATGCTGCACAAATTTTAACTTAGATTTGAGGGTCTTTTACCCCTAACAACTACCATCTATGACAACCAGGACTGACGTTTAGTGTGCCGGAAGCACAGAAACCTTCATGAATTTAATAACTTACTTGAGCAGTTGATGAACTAATGGTGGTAGAGTGTCCGGGTGCAAGTCTATTATATAGGTACATATCTTATTCACAACTTGCTTGTGACTTGTCTTAGATAGCTGCATATCTCTGAAACATATAACAGTAAACATAGATACTCCATATGCATGGTGGTAAGGTATATCAGAATTTTAAAAAATCCGAGAACAAATATTACACCCTATAGATAGACTTTATTACCATAAAGATAAAGCTGATTTTACTACTTTACAGTCTACTTTTCAATGTGTAAGCTACAATGTGAACCTTAATTATAAAAGTAAATGTTTTCTTTGATGATGTCACATATGGAAATGTTATCTAAAATAGCTTTTATTGTTTGTAATATACTAGCTTTTGCCAGCGACTTCATATGCGTGGAATAATGACTTCCGGCAGAATTTGGGTTTTTCCCCCTTTTCTCCCCCTAGGGTGGGTGGTTTCAAAAATCCTCTCTTAGTGGTAGCCTATTCCCCCCAACAAACACACGTGCCAAATTTCAGCTCTGTACAACCAGTAGTTTTAGCTGTGCATTGTCTGTCAGTCAGTATGTCACTGAGTAACGGAAGAGTTTTTTATATATAAAAGATTGTGAAGATGTTGTGGACGTGTAAATAAATAATACTAACTTAAACATAGCAGCAAGTTGTACCAGTTGTTGTTCATTCCACCGACACTGACACAGTGTGTGGACACACTGATCTTTGTACTCATCTGTAGGCATGTCTGTGTCACAGTGTCTCACTGTGTCGTATGAGTTGAGTGCGGTCATACACTCAGGGAGTACATCTCGCCAGCTGTAATGGAATGAGAAAATCTGTATCAGTACTTGACTATAAGATGCCAGGCAAAGTTAAAAGCCTCTCTATAACCAATGGTATTAATACAGTGAAAAGGTTGATTATCATCTAATGTGTGTAAGTAATATAAAAAAAAAATGTTTAGAAAGTAGTTGATATAAAAAAAAATAATCTTGAGCCTTAAAAACTATATTACTAATTTAAAAAAATTTACTTTTTTACGAAATGAAAGAATCACATTTAAAGGGCAAAATTAAATCAAGCAATACTCCCTGTAACACATAAATACAATGAGATCTTACCAGCCTCTAACTATACACAATATAAAAAATATACTCACATCATATTAACATCACTATTATCGAGAATAGACTGCACACTGTCATTAGACCACCGCACTAGATCACCCACTGGGATCCTCGGCAGTTCCAAACATAGTCGACTGATTACATCTCCGCAGTGGGTTAGTGAAGTGGATTCCTTTCTCATTACTGTTAAAACTATATCTATGACCTTTAACAAAGAAGTATTATGTGTAATATTATTAATTAATAAGCAAGTGTGAAGGAAAACCTGCAGACACCTTCGAAGAAATTCTAAGGTGTGTGTGAAGTTGGCAAGTATGGTTGGCTAAGGCGTAATCACCCTAATTTAGGTATATGTGCTGATGATGATGATAATGACTAAGCAAATGGGTTTTATTAGAAAGATATTTTGATACTGACCTTTACTTTATTCCTACATTCTACTGGAGAACTATCTGTTAATCCACTGAATACACAATCCAGTATATCGGCACCATCACTATTTAATACACTTCTTGGTAATAATTGCAATATCTGTAATTTAAAACTATTTTAGTACCATATTATTGTGAAAACAAGTCTAAATTGAGTATAATGTACTAACTTGATCAAACTTATTGCTACAATACTCTTGCAACTCAACACGTTTGCTGTTAACGTGTCCTAGCTCTTTCAATTTCGTAAATATTTTATGGGCATCCATTATTTATTTCTACAAAATTATTATGTAAATAAACAAAACAATACAAAGATCGCCGGCTTAACTTTCTTTTCCCGCAATTTCCCAATTCCATCCATTCATAGCTGCAGTCAGCTGTCAAGTGTCAAAAGCTGTCAATTGATTGGCAGCCACATCAACATGATTATGGCTATTGCAAGTAATTTAAAAATTTTTCGCATCTGTGTGAAGGAAACGATTTATCACTTGGAAGATTATTTTTCTATAAAAAAATACATTATAATGTAACTAGCTACGCCCCACGGGTTTTCTTGCGTAAATCCCAACCCTGTGGGAATTAAGGAATAAAAAAAGCTCATATAATCTTATTTTTTTACGTTTGAAATGTCTGCAAAAGCCATCAAAAAGAAATTAATAGTGATGTCCAAAACTGTATGAAAATCAATCATCCCATTGCATACATTTCATACAATGATATTTTGTTTTGTTACATAATTCGTACATTTATTAGAATTATGATTTAAATATGTATTTCTAGGAATTAAAGTATCCTAATACAATTTACCAATTATTATTCACAATGTGCTTGTGCGTGTGCTGTGACTGCTTTATATGCGTACGGGTTCAATTTCCCATAATTAAAAAAAAAAGTTTTACTTATACCTTTACTTTTATTTACTGTCACTAATGAAAAGTTTGAAAAAATCATA
The DNA here is from genome assembly GCA_958496195.1 of Timandra comae. NCBI lineage: Eukaryota > Metazoa > Arthropoda > Insecta > Lepidoptera > Geometridae > Timandra > Timandra comae. The sequence continues at coordinate 8,164,978 of OY292363.1, read as the reverse complement.
TTTAGTTCAATCATTCTCAAGTTACGTCGTAACCAAGGAAAATATGGAATTATTAATACCTTTAAGTATCTTAGGATTTATTTTAAAGTTAAGAAAGTTGCTAATACTTAATTTGTATTTATTTTAAGCAGTGGAAAGTTTAAGTGGCCAATAATTCATAATTTTTTAAACATAAAGAATCAATCATATAATTTGATTGCTATTTGATTAGTGAATGTCACTGCACTACCCTAGTGAACCAATCCCAAATAACGTCTTTTTGATGACGTCATCAGTTTATGTTTAGCAGTTAGCTATTTTGTGGCGTGAAGTCACAAAAATTGTAAATTTTATTTCATTGCGATCGTATTTCTTTGTTACTTTTATCTAAATAAATTATAAATAAAAACTACAACATAACCTCATAATAAGCAGCTTTAGAATAGAAATAACCTGTAAACTATTGAAAGTCACCGAGACATTACGACTTACGTTACTTTTGGCGGCATCGAAGCCACAGAAATAGATTTCCTTGTGCAATGTAATCAATTCGAGTGTGAACAAAAATCTAGTGCTCTAGTGTCGTTACGTGTTGTAATTTTGGGAACGCCACATTATTTGGATGGTTGATTAAAAATGGTAATTGATAAGTGATAAGACAATCAGTCGTAAAAGTGTTTGAAAATATGGAGAACCCTACTGTTAGTGGATTGCGGTCAAGGTCTCGTTCGAAGACACCCTTCTTGCGGCCAAGTAGTGAACGAGACAGCACTGAGACTGAGGAACATACACACAAGTCTGGTAGAAGAACTCCTATCAAGAGAAGCACACCGGTCAAGTAAGTACAATTTTTAACCCAATACTGAAGAATATAAAAACACGCCATCCCCAAAATAAATACAATAACATGCCGCATAGATAAACCTAGTTTAAGTCATAAATGTAAGCTACAATTTTAATTAAAACCTATTTAAATAATTCTAAAAATCTTGATTCACTGAGTAGGTAAGTGTCAAAAAGTTCTTATTTGTCATTCATAGACATGCAAGGCCTACATAAAGGGCTTACATAGTGATGTCACAATCAGGTAAACAAACAGTAAGGCCATGAGTTTCCAAACTTATGGCGTGGTTTTATGGTATATGTGACCTTGTCCTACTGTAGAAACAGTGCAAATATAAATATAGATTCAATTAGGTTTATGTTAGATATACTTTAAATATAAATACAGGTATTTTTACTAAATAGGTACACTTTAAAAACTGAAGACATATTTAATTTAATTATGAAATCTACAAATTAATAATTTCATTATATCTTATCAATTTTAAAACTCATGATGAATGAGTTTAAAAATAAAATACTGTATATTGTCATAATAATACAAAAAAAAATAATTAAAATAGAAATATTAAAATTATAAAACTACATTTACAGTTTATTTTAACTATTTTGAGATAATGTGTTAAGTAGGTAATAACAATAACTAAAACAGAGTCAGATGTTTCGTCACTGAGCTCTTGTCTGACCGGAATGCATACATATAAAAGAAATCATAAATTAAAGCACTGTTGCTGAATATTTGAACAGGTTGGCCATATGAATTAATTAAATTCAACTAAATAGGCAGATGTACAAATATAATAAATAATATAATGTATATTATTGACCTATACACCCTTATTTTGAAATAATGGGACTTATTAAAATCAGAATATCTGTAGCAGTAACTAAATCCATATATCCAATAAAAATATCAAAAATGATAGTCGATTACTTATCTTTAAAAAATAAAAAATAAATGTCGTATTACCAGACGGCACACTAGCTATCACGTATTCTGTGACGGCTTGGGTCGATGACCGCGCTCAGCTGTGTATCGCAGCGTTCGCCTGTTGTTCGGTGCAGAATAACAATAAAATTCGGCGGGATTTTGAAAAACTTTGACTTATCATAACTTTTTAAATAAAAGCAAAAGAAAAAACTAACTTCACTATTATATTGTCACCCGTCGTTTACATTCGCTGTGTCATTAAGTACCTATCTCGAATTCAAAATAAGGGTGTATAGGTACTTAGTTTTTAAAAATCTGTATTGGCAATGAATAATGTGTTCAATTTATACTAATATTATAAGGAAGTAAAGTTTGTGTTTGTTAAATTGTAAGGGGTAATCTCGGGATCTACTGAAACGATTTCAAAAATTCTTTCGCTCATTTAAAGCTAATTTATCAGTGAGTGACTTAGGCTATATTTTATCCCTGTATTCACACAGCAACAGGAACTATGCGGGTGAAACCGCGGCCCGCTGCTGGTGTCTCTATAATATTGTTCATTTATCATTAAGAGGGTAAAAACAATAGTTTACTGATAATAAACTTTTTACTGAGTAACTACTTTTAAATATAAACAGAATTAACCTTCATTAAACAAGTTTATTCAAATATCCTCATTTAAAAACAATGTTATGTTATCTGTTTGTTTATTTGTCATTAAATTCACTTTCCTCCTGATAAGAGGAAGTTAAGTTAACCTTCATCATTAGTTAATTGTGTTTTTAGTTTATTTGCAACAGCTGTGCATTATATTTTCACTTGCATTAGTACTACTGCACTGCATCTGTTGTTTGTAGTGTACCTTTACATCTATCTATAGCCTACCAATTGTTCATAGAGCGAGGTTTTATCTATAGCCTTTCCCAATAAATAGGCTTCCCAAAAAACACAGGAACTAAAAAATTGCTTTTTTTTCAAGATGTAAGTCCACTAACCAGTAATCTTATATATCCTAGGGCTTTCCTCAATATATTGGATATTTCATGAAAAAAAAAAATGATCTGATTGGTAGCTTCTCAGATTAGTGCAATCAATCCAACAAACTTGCTCTTCGTTGCTTCTTAATAATATTAGTGTAGGTTAATTCAAAACTTCTTTATATGTATTAAAATATAAAACTACTTGTGTATTAAAAACTCCTTTACTCTACAGGCAAATAAACCAAAACAATAAAGCAACAGAGAAGATAACAGAAGTTATTGAAGAGGAAATATACACTTCTCCGCCAGCTCACCGCACCAGACAGTCGACTAAGAGTGCCAATGAGAAACTTGTCAAGACATCGGATTACTCGTCGGAGGAGAGCCTTGACAGGTTCAAGGGACACAGTAAAGAGATATTTCAGGTAAATATTTTACATTTATAAGTTTATCCTACTATCCTACTAATATTATAAAGCCAAATGTTTGTGAGTGTGGATTTGTGGATGTTTGTTCCTCCATCACGCTAAAACTACTGAATAGATTTTAATGAAATTTGGTACAGATGTTCCTTATAACTAGGAATAACACATAGAATACTTTTTCCCATGGGATTGGGATTCACGCGGGTAAAACTTCGGGGCGCAGCTAGCAAGGAATATTTGCACCGAAATTCACGTAGATAATTCAGTCCAGTCGTTCTTGAACTACGGCGTAGTGTAACCAACTGGTAAACAACATCGTGTTTTATACCTAGTACATATAGGTATTTGTACATTGAACACAATTACCTTTTCTATCATTTTGTTGACATGTTCTATAAACCCAAGCACATTGGGATGTAGGTATTTGACTTTTTATTTGAAAATTCCCACGGAGAGTAATAAAGCTATACTAATATTATGCAATTAAAACCGCGGGATATAGGTACCTAGTTAGTAGGTAAATAATACGTCGTGTTATTTACTAATGCAACATAATTAGCAAAAAACATCTAGAACTTAAATTAGTCACGAAATAATGGAATGAATATAAAAATACATTCGATAACAGTTTCTCGTCTGATATGTTTATTAATATTATTTAATTTAATACCTAGGTATGTTGATTCCTCGAATTCCGCCGCCAAATCACTCATTAAGTCTTAAGTTTGTATGTATGTTTGTTACTCCTTCACGATCATACGGATTCAAACGTCTTATCGGGATTCGGAAGTATAATGCACTTATACCAGGAAGCACATATTATTGCTTCATGAATTACCTTGTAGTTAATAAACGAAGAATTACAATGGTAGGTATAGCTATTCCGCGTTTTCTTTCTTTCATTCTTAGGAATAATCATTTTCACACACGTGTGTAATCGCACGATTAACAATAAAAACTTTTTTTTGTCTGTAATCTTTTTTGGGACTTTTATCCAACAAGGACATGACAGTCCCATGAAAATAGGATACTCTGTACCCGAGTAAGTGTATGAGTATAACCGCGTGGTACAGCCACTTAAATATATTTCTGCGAATCTTGTTTTACGTAGTCATCACTTATCTTGGTATTTGCACAAATATTGCCTTCAAGGCCTCATTCATTCATGGATTTAGCGTAACCTTGTTATTATCTCTCAACGTTGCTGAATAATTTGTTTATTAAGAATATGTTTTTCAAACAAAAGTTTAAACTCAATCAACGTGCTTATAAATGACGTTACACAAACGGTTTTAGAATTCGTATTTTGTGTTTCACGTGTATGTTTTTATGTTTAGGAAAAAGCACTCATGAGTAGTAATAGCGAAAACTACTACATAGGTACTTACATCGTAAAATTCGTAACGAACTGATTGAAGTACAAGGCAAGACACGTAATAAACAGGGACGATTAAAAAGACATTAAATATTGCACAGAAGTTCTATGTACGAGGGGGGGTCAAAAAGTTCGCGGAACGGAGGGGAAGGGGGGTGAAATAAAATACTGTACTATTTTTCTTTTTCAATATATTCCCCCTTAAGTCGAATACATTTTTCAGATCTCTCTATTAACTTATTAATACCGTCGAAAAAAAATGATTTGTCTTTGTCCTCAAAATAGGCCGAAATCGCCGACTTGACTTCTTCATCATCGGAAAATTTCTTCCCCCGAAGCTCTTTTTTTAATTTGGGAAATAAAAAATAATCACAGGGGGCTAAGTCTGGACTATAGGGAGGATGGTTTAACATTTCGAAGCCACAGTGATGAAGGGCAGCCATCGCAACGCGGCTCTTGTGTACCGGTGCGTTGTCATGCAAAAGCAGCACACCCTTTGTCAACTTTCCCCGCCTTTTCTCCTTGATTGCTTCTTTTAATTGTCTTAGTAGATTAGCGTAGTATTCTCCCGTTATAGAAACACCCTTATCTTTATAATCTATTAATAAAATACCCTCTGTATCCCAAAAAACAGTTGCCATGATTTTTCCAGCCGATTGTGACACCCTGTATTTCTTAGGGGGGGGCTGACCCTTTTTATGCCACTGCATAGACTCTTGCTTCGACTCAGGCTCATAATGATGAACCCAAGTTTCATCTGCAGTAACAAGTCTTGCAAAAATTCCTTCCTTGTCGGCGCTACAGAGGTCTAAAAACTCCTTTGAATACTCGACGCGCAGCTGTTTCTGTGGTGGTGTGAGCATTCTTGGCACCCATCTTGCGCTGACTTTTGACATCCCAAGATTGTCGTGTAGAATATTTAAAATGGTTGTAGGTGATACTCCAACCATTTCTGCAAGTTGTTTCTTCTTCAAACGAGTATCCTCCAGTATAAGATTCTCCACTTTTTCAACGATGTTTGAGGTGGTGGCCTCAATCGGCCGTCCTGAGCGAGGGTCGTCTTCAAGAGACTCTCTGCCTTGCTTGAAAAGGCTATTCCACTTGTACACCATGGTTTTCCCAGGGCAAGAGTCCCCGTATACTGATAACATTTCTTCCAAAATTTTCTGAGGTGGTTTTCCTTGCTTAGTGAGGAACTTTATGACGGCACGAAACTCGATTTTTTCCATGTTCAAGTTTTTCTTCCGGATTCACTTGTTTGATCGACGACAGGTCAAAGGTTATTGACACAATCAGGTTCAAACTTGGCATATATACTCACAAAGAGTTGCTCATTAGTTACTACCTGCGGCAGGTCCCCCACCCCCCGCTATCCCCTCCATTCCGCGAACTTTTTGACCCCCCCTCGTATGTCTTAAAATTCATCCCATATAATAGTGGAGGTTGAAAGAGTATCTAAAATGTTCACTTCACCTATAAGATTTTTTATCTATAAGATACTCGTGTACTATGAGAAACATTCCCTATGTAAACATAGTCTATCATCTATATCTCGACCTAAAAGGTTTCACAATAAACAAGATAACACGAAATTAGAAGCTTTTAATCCTATTATCCCGTTTAAGGTTATTCACCGTACATTTTTATCATACCAAGTTACATTACATACGTTGCGTCCATATCTTAATTGAATTACAATTATAGAACACATAAATAACAATGAAGTAATTGAGAACTGGACGCCCACTAAGCTTAATGTTGCTTCCTTATTCTTCGTTCTTGAGATTATCATATAGGGCAGTGTTCCTTTCATTATTCATTTCGATTGTCGATGGTTGGTCTTTTAATTTTAAAAAGTTTTAATTGAAAACTGTATTTTTTTATTTTCCTTTCCTTCCGTTTGAAAAAACTAGTCCGCCATCTTTAGGAATACGCCATATTAGATTTAATATGACATCACTTAGGCTAGTCAAAATTTCAGCTATATTAGCCCAGTAAAACAGATTTGTCTCAAACGGTCAAAAATGTTCGTTAAAGAATCAAGTTGCAAGTAAATTCTATCGATATTTTTTATTGACACTACATTGCCGTTTTTACGAAGAATAAATCGTGATGTCACCAGTTTTTATGGTAATTTATGTCATGGATTACGTTAGAACCAGTTTTAAAGTTGACGAGTATGGCATCATTCGTCTTGACCAACTTTATGACATAAATGCAAGTATCTAATCCATTCAGATTCAAATCGAAGTACCTACCTACATTATTTGAATTATGTTTGATTTGTGCAAAGTGTTTTTTCTGACTATATGTTGTTCTGCTTATTTCTTCAAAACCACTTTAAGGAAAGATTACGATTAACAAAGATTTCTTTATACATAAATACCAACGCGTATTAAACTCCGGTAGTTATGTCGAAGTTTGTTGAATAAATAGAAAGACCTGTACCAAGATAATGTTTGTCCTTGAGTCTGAATGTTTGTGTAAAATATGAATGTCAGTCACCACACCCATTATACATAGCAGGAAAGTTACTAGTTCCAAATAAATGGGCATTGTTTATTTACCAATGTCGCATTGAGGCACATAAACATCAATTGCGGTTAGAAGATACAATCAATGCTTGTAATTACTAAATTAGACCAGGTACGGCACATGTCGCTATGTTTATAGACAAACAAATCGATGCCAAACCCTCATTGAACGAAACCCAACAGGAAAAAGTTAAACGTATAAATGGAATGAAACTTCTCCCGCCTAGATTTAATTTTAGTATCGCACTGCATATGGACATTATTATTTTAAGCCATCTGGCGCCTTTTCAGTCGTTACGCGAAGATAACCATGCGAGCAACAGTTTCTACGTTAAAAATTGAATAAAATATGTACGTAATGTACCAACGTTGAGGCAAATTAGTGATTATTCGTGAATTCTTGACCCAGTTTGTGTTTTATTTAGAGGATTTATCAAGGATTCGTGCGGGAGGTAGGTACAGTTACCATGACGATTACGCAAAATGCGTTGATCGATTTTGGTTTCCTTTTCTAATATTGTTTTGTTAGTGAAGATGTCTACGTTCAAGGTTAGTTTTGTTATTTTGTATTGTGTAACAAATTCTCATTTCTAATTTCTTGTCTTGTCGTCCGTGGGTAATTATTTGATTTATCAAGTGATGCATAAGTTATTATTATCAAACAGAAGTTCAGTCCTGAATAATTTTACCATTTCATAGGATTAATGTATTTTTTAACATTAAGTTAATCTTTCTTTTATATTTTTACCCCGCTATATATATCATGACTCATTGAAGAAAAATACAAATAAAAATCAGAACTTGCAATTCCTGATTCGCATTTATCATATTTTTAAATTAAATTTAAACAATTTTTATATAGTTGTGAAGATGACTTCCAACAAAATAATTAAGAAGTAACAAGTTCTTGCCAAATATTAAAAAAACAATCCTTGAAATTATGCTAAACTTGAATTTTAAGTTAATAAACACTATAATCGATTGCATTCCTGAATTTATAAATATTTTATTAATATTCGTTGACGGTTAATAAATGTCTCAAAATCCAACGGAAGCGTATCTTTCTGTTAACGTCGATCCATTTGGTGAACTTCCGTTACGGGCTGGTGTTTCGAAGTATTATTATAAAACTGTATCAGAGGCCATAAAACGCGCGGCTTATGATAAACTCTTTTCACTTAGCACAGTATAAAATAGATTAGATAGGTTGGTATGTAGAGGTTTAATTAAATTGTTTTGTTATGCCATAGCAAATATTAGAATTTGGAAATGGTATTAAAGATTTTATTGTTTGATTTTGAAAAAAGTATTCAAAATTTTCGCCTCAGCCGGTACTTTATTGTTTGATATTGGACCTAGTTGGAACATAAGGAGTAAAACACTTTAATCGGTAGATATAACCGTAGAATCTAATTGTGATTATAATCGCAAAGTATACTTTTACTGAATATAGATTTGGAGCAAGACTGTGAAAGCAAGCTCTGAAGTCCAATCCCCTACTTCCTCCTGTAACATCCTGTTATTGCTTCAATTCCGGTGACCCACCGAATATGCCCGCCCCGCTCAACCAAACAAATAAACTCTTCAGCTTTAGTTTGATTTCTCGCTCCGTTTGTGGACTCCATTCAATGTCAAAAGCCTCATGCTCGTGAGTCATGGCCGCCTGAATTCTGTACAACGAACGTTAGTTCACTTCGCGGTTCAATTAACGCTTCAAGAAATTGCTGATTTTTTTCAACATCACAACTTAGGATGATGTCATCGCTTACGTATAACAATGATGACTGATTAGTTTTTTTAAGTGTTCGATGTTGGTTTGATGATGCGTCAACATTGATAAATAAAAAAAAACGTTACAGTTTGGTTCAAGTGTGTACTTTATTCAGCACTAGCTGTGCCCCGCAGTTTCACCCGCGTAGTTCCCTATCCCGTGGGAATTTCGGGATAAAACATAGCCTATGTTCTTTCCCGGATCATAAGCTACCCCTGTACAAAATTTCAAGTCAATCGGTTCTGTAGTTTAGCCGTGAAAAAGTAACAGACAGACAGAGTTACTTTCGCAATTATAATATTAGTAGGGATTTTCATTTACTTAAAACAGTTAATATCGTCATATATCCTCTTTACTTACTACTAATACTATCCGCGAGAGAGTCATTCGTGCTTCTATTGATCTTACACTATTTTTATAGTGTATTTCTTCTGTAGTAAAGTTTATACTTTTTCATACATTATTACAAAGAATTGAAAGTTATGTTCGTTAAAAGGTAAAGAGAAACCCAAATATTTGTGCCTTAAAGAGATAAAAGTTGCAGATGTAATTTGGCACATGGTGTCTTCAATTTCACAACCAGTAACATTTTAAATTCATCAACATAACCTGTCTTACTTGTTGCTTTAAGCCATACGTTCAAAAGAATGGAATATAACTTATTTTCAATTTATTAAAACAATAATCAACATATTTCTGTTATCTACATATTATTCAAGCAGCTGCCTAAAGTATGTTGAACCGTAATTAAAAGGTTATTTTTTATAAAAACCAAGCGTGATAAGATTAAAATTAAATTTTAATTATGGCAGTGATTAATCATTATTTTGGCTGGGCAAAAAACCTACTGCTTTCGTACAGGTTCTGAGTACCAGGCTTATATTAAATTTTACGGTCTGTCACTCCAAAGTAAATATGAAATGGTATACCATTAGCTTAGTGATCGATTTAAGAAATCTTAGAAACGTTTTGAACGATACCAAGTATTTTCCAACTCTTGGAAGAGGAAATATATTATTTTAAATGTTTTTAACTCTTTCGAACTCTTGGAAGAGGAAATATATTATTTGCCCATGGTTGTGTAGTATGTTCCAAGGGTCATGGATCACATATAAATAACAATGAATGCCGGCTACAGCGATATCTTGATAACAAAATAGGCATGGCCTATAATAACTGAAAATCAAGAAATAATAATCTTTATACTAGAAATACGAAAATGAATTTGTTACACTTCCATACCTTGGAAGAAATGGATATAAGGTTACTTTACTGAAATGTGAGATCCCGGACAAAGTATAATTATAGCTTAGAGGCACAGCTGATATTAATTAGCCATGCCCTGAGGCTAGTAAGGGGGTAGTTTTACGCAATTAAACCTCTTCAGTATAGACCCCTTATATGTACTGCTTTGTTTTATGGGAACCATCGTATTTCCTCCAGGAAGTTAGTTAGCTTGTGTTCTGTGTATGGAAGTTCTTTCTATTGTAATTTCCGCTAACGCCTTGTAAATCAGTAGAATGTATGGAAACCGTCCTTTTTTCACGATGGAGAGAGACATTGTCGTCTACCACAAACGTAGTGATTATATTATGGTATTGAGTAAATGTAATGAGATGATGTAGTGAATGATTATGTTATGTTCATCATCAACTTGAGAGCTGTTGCTCTTGTCGGTGTAACAGGATTTTTTTTTGTCCTTGATGCACCACTTTGTGTACTTCAAAATATTGCAATCAAGCCATTATTACGGCTAATAAGCAATTTCACTTTAACTTAAACTAATAAAATGTTTATGTTAAGAATGTGCCCATCGGCACTTTTCTTATTGTTTTTGTTAAGGCGAAGACACTCTGTTCATGTGTTCTTAACCATAGTACATGGTGTAACAGGTGCAACTCCCTCCATCTGCCCATGTCCAATGATTATGTTACGTTATGTAAAATTCTGTTTGGTCTACCAAGTAGGCTATAGCTAGTAATTTATGGTATTACCACTATTATACTGAATATTTTGTCAACAGAACGAGATCAACAACCAATATGAGAAGGTGTCGACGAGCACACACCGCAGTTATTCCACGTTGGACGACGTCACGCTTAGTCCGATACAAACATCATACAACGTGACTCAGGACAGGTAACCTATTGTTCTTAGATAAACTATTTTAGTACTACACCTGATTTCTTCAAAGTCGATTGATTTACTGTTCTTGGAATATAATTTAATAACATATAAACTCACATGTGCCTCGGAAAATACTCTTAATTGGTACAAGTTTGCACTAAATGCCCAGAAGCCGTTTTTCTTACCAGAAACGATACTAAATCGTCTTCTACGAAGATTCTACTTATGATACAAGATCATATTGTTTTGGTTGAATATCTCGAGAGAAGTTTCGACCAAATTCGGTCTTTTACATCTGTATGAGTCTTAAATCTTGCTTGCTTGGCACTTTTTATATAAATAAACTTCTGCAACGTTCTATTTATAATGAATATACAAGGCGACTGAATGTCTGCTAATCAGTTTCCTAGTAAATAAAAGATAAAAAATTACAATACATAAGGTAGGTAGGTAACCAAGATAATAGAAATTTACATATTTAATTTACTCTTCCTGAATACGTCATCGTGCTGAACATAAATAAGTACAACCAATAGTGGGACGATTGTGAAGGAAAATATCTGAATTAAACCAGTTACATATTAACAGTTGATATGGAATAAACTGTATAATACAAAACTGAAAATTAAATTTATTTAAAGTGTTTTAAATAACTGCTTTCAGTTCAAATACTTAAATACACTTATCGGTTGTATTTTCAACTTGAAAACTGACTCCAAAGTCAAGTGCAATATTTGTTCAAAACAAGTGAAGTTAGGACTTCTAATAAGTTTTTAAACAATAATTCGTTAACGTGGGTTTGGTTGGAAGTGCATAAAGTTGCTAACAGGATATTATTTTTTATTGTAAGTATACATAAGGATCAAAATTAAATGGCAATATTTCCGTTTATTGTTATGTATGTGGCATTAACGGTCATTATTGATAAAACATCATGAAAGTAATACATAAAAGTCGATTGATCGACACGTTACGGTGTCTTAGTGATTTATAATAAGGATCCCGTGGAGCTCACTGGGCGGGATCTTATTGCTACGTATTCGTAACAACCTGTGCATTTACTAAATTACATAACATAATCATTCACTACATTATCTCATATAGTAACTGACCCCTAACTAAGCTCGAAGCTTGTGTATGTGGGGTACCAGAAACTACGCACACACTCATTCACACACACCCAGACCGAGGCAAACATTTGTGGTTCACACAAATATTTACCCCGCACGGGAATCGAACCCGCAACCTTTCCGATGACAGTTCGGCATGGTGACCACTCTGCCATCGAGGTCGTCAAATTACCGACTCAAACGGTACCATAATTATATCAGTATTCTTCATTTGCGGAAAATGTGGCTGTGGCTGGCATTCCCGCATTGGTCAGCCATGAACAGCAATATTTGACAACCTGACACCTTAAATATCATGTTAAAATTCAATATGACTCAGTTTGGGCCTCAAAGAAGCACTTATGTATGTCAAAGACCTATATAAACAAAATTAAATTGGTTTTACAAGTTGTTCCAATAATATTTCTAAGCGGGAGATAATAAAGTATTTTGCAACAGTTTATTTTCAAACATTATTTCGTCTGGATTTCGTAAAACACATATATTTCAGTTACAACAATTTTTACACTCCACTGACCAACTAATGTAAACATCATATTATATCGAAATGCTTATTAGACATATTTATTGAGGCGTTATTAAGATGTCCCTATTGTTCTTATAATGGACCTCTATATAGGTCGCTGTAAATGGATTAGTGCCATAAACAAGGTCGATTATTGCGTTATTTTTTTAATGGGTATTGCACAACGTTAGGTACGCACGTTACGTACGAACGTAGATACTCTTATTTTGGCTATGAGCCAAGTATTAAACAACTTACGTATTTGTTTTTTAATTTAATTTGTGGAGAATTCCTACTGATTATAATTATAATATTAAAGTTTCTGGTTGTAACTTTCTCAGGAACTAACTTATGTTGAAAAAATATAAAATACTTTCTAAAAGAACTAAAATTCCTAAAAAAATAGCTAAAATCAAACTATTAAATCAATTAATGTTGACTCGGATAATAATGCTGTCCTAATCATGTTTTAGCAAAATAACAAAGTAATAATGACAGCACTTTTATATTCATTTTAAATTAGCTGTGCTTCTCCGCGGTTTTACTCCATTTTTTCTGATCCCGTAGGAGTTGCAGGATATAAAGTCTTATTGGCTATTCCTGTTTATAAGGAATATCAGTACCAATACTTGAAACTAGTCCAGCCGTTCTTGAGTTGTAAATGGTGTAAATAACTTGATATTTTTATGTCTAAAATACATAAGTCTATATATAATAAGTCAAAATTAGCTTGCTATTTAAACTTTCTTATGTTATGTAACCAGGTCCACCCGCTACGGCAGTCCAGCGTACAGCGCATGCTCAACAGACAGCTCGTTTGCTGAACAAGCGCTAGCTGACACCAGCGTGCTACTCAACACCAACCCGAACAACGAACATCTACCGTCAAGGCTCTATAAAATGGCTGGGGAGTATTGGAAGTAAGTTAAGGAAACTAACTGATCTTACTAACTTAGAATATTAAATAGGTTTAGGTACTAAGTTATAGGTTTCTTCTTTTGGCAAGCTCCCTCAATCGTAAACTACTTCTTAATTGCCAGGAACTGCCTACTATTTCAATACAGTACACGTAAACAAGATTTGCTAAAACAATTTCTACACAGATTTACGAACTACTTAATACACTGGTGGTAGCTGTGAAATAAAATAAATATGCATGAAGAAAATAACAAAACCTATTTATTTATCGGCATTGTGTATTAAGTTTTACGCTGAACGAATGGAGCGCCATTTAAATGTCTGCTCGTGCTGACTGTCAATGCCAACGTCAGTTGACAGTTACTGTTGTTATCGATATTTTTGAGGGTACTTCGTCGAAATTCATTACAAATTAGCAACGGCCAGAATATCGTGATTTTATTTTAATTGTTGATTTCCTATATAATTTTTGATGTTTTTAATTTGATATTTTTTTTGATATTTGATATTTGATATTTTGATATTTTTTGATATTCTTTTTTTCGCTTGCTTGACATTTAATTTTGTTTTGTTTATATTAATTGTGTAAAATGGCGAATATAATGACTGTTACTGAAATAGAAGATGTGGAAGAGGTCTTGACGTTCAGGTGATTAGTATTTTTATATAGTCTATATATTGTTAGTTATGTGATTGTTCGAGATTACTGTCTGTGAAAGATTTATCAACTTATAGTTGTAGTTTCCGAGATTTCTCTTTATACAAGTTATATAATGTCGGATTTTTGAGAGTTTTTGGTGTGAAAATTGGAATTGTTTCTCAGAAAGTTTCAAACAAAGATAGCGCATTGTCCTTACAATATACATTTTGAAATTTGTAGATGATAAAGTGACAGTCTGTTGAACAAGCTACATATAAATAGCACCAACATAACATACCTAGTATCACTACATTGACATAGTAACACTGTCTAACAAAGCAACTAAATAAATACCAAGATACCCAAGTACTTACTCCAAGGAACAATTTTAGACATGTTTCTATATCCGAACTCGGCTCGGACACATTCAAATGTCAAATGCAGCTAGTCCTGTGCACGACATCGGATCACACTAACGATTATTTGGTTTATTTCAATTTTACGTAGTTATTGTGAAAATTAATATGAAAAGATGGTGACAATAGTGGTTGAAGTGTTAATGTTAAATTTGGTCGCGATTTTGACTGTTTACTTGAACTTGTGTAATGTGTTGGTCGTTTTGATGGTTTAAAAGCAGATCATGGTATATCCGTCAAGAAAAAGAGATGCCTGCCTCTCTTTTCCATATTTAAAAGATATTGTTCGCGTCACTTAACTTGAGTCAGTGTACAAATTGCTCTTTTGAGTCTAGAAGGATTTAAAAGATTTGAAGTGCGGAAAGCTTTCTGTGTCTGTACAATTGACGTCATCTTTTCCTAGTTATTTGACTTGCACTGTTTAAGCGATGCCTTAATTTACTAGTGCGTTACAAAGTTATTAATAAGTATAGAAAATTTAAATCAAAGAAATTACAAGATGTGTGAAGTACTTAAATTTACAACAATGAAAAGGTATTTATTTATTTGTTACGTTAAGGTCAATGACCTGTGTTTGTGCTGGCTAATTTGAAGCTTTAGTATAGTTAAATTTGCCACATTATAAATTTACAAAAGTTTACATAATACCTATTTATATCTAACCCTAGCCAGCTAAGTTCATTACCAGTACCTATGAGAAAAATAATATGCACTACATACTTCATTATTTTTAACCCTCGACACTTATGTATGTGGAGTTTTGTATTATACCTATTATAAGTATAAGTTTAACGTGCGTCTGTGTGTACTCGTATGTCTGTCTGTAGCATTCCCAAACGAATGGACAGATTTTGATTATTTTCTGTTTGAAAGGAGACATGATCGGGGTGTAGCAGTTCCAGAATTTCCTTAATGTTATCCTGTTTTCTTACTATTTTACGTTTAGAATCCTAACTAATATTATTATACTTAAATGCGAAAGTACTTCTGTCAGTCTGTCTGTCTGTTACCTTTTCACGGCTAAACTACTGAACCGATTGACTTGAAATTTTGGTACAGGGGTAGCTTATGGTCTAGGAATGGACATAGGCTATGTTTTATCCTGAAATTCCCACGGGATCGGGAATTACGCGGGTGAAACCGCGGGGCGCTGCTAATAAAACCATCAGAAATATACAACATGTTTCGCGTCCGAAATTTTTTTATAAGTGGCCTACCCTAACTCGCCCTTAAACATTATTGTTGACTCATGCGCACAAGGGTAATGGGTACAATGTATTATTATTTACATCGTCGCTACGCCCTTTTAAACAGCTGTCGAATTTGTTCGTTCAAAACAGGCAGTTGGTGATATTCAGCTGTTATTTGGCTTATTTGTGTAGTTAAAAATAACATTATGCGATAATGTATACGGTTTTAAACGTTTTTTACATAACAAAATACCAGTTTAATTAAAAATGACCACTCAATTAATTAAAAATATTTTAAAGTTTATATTCGCAATTGGTATTTACGAACGTTAAAACTTAATTTGTTGTAATTCTAACCTATGCGTAAAAATTGTGGATTCCTTTATCCTTATAGGCAAACATATGTCTTCCTTTATAATAAAGGAAGGCAAATATAGGACCCCAATAATTGTGGTCTATATAATTTCTAACCATATGTAGGCAGGTATTTTCAAAATATTCATATACGACTAGTATCGATATGAAGAACTTTGTTTAACTTAGGACTAGATAGTGATGAGATGGTCTTGTTATAATTTATTTTTTATACAAATTTTTGTTTTTCCTTGTTCCAGCAAATACCCCAAGACAGACTACACATACTCTCCAATGTCTAAAGACCGTGTGGAGCTAGCGCCCGGTCAGGTGGCGATGCCGAACATGTCTCGACGGTCGCTCTCCCAGTTCAGGGTCCAAGGGCCCAATACCAGCGTGGATGAGATCGACCGCATAGCCGCCACGACAGCCTGGACTAGTAGTACTTTGAGGAAGAGATATACGGTAATAATGCAGTATACGTATTATGTAGTACTTAGTATATAAGTGAAGATAATGTTGAAGTGTCTAACTAAATAAATAAATGCTATCCTACACACACAGTGATACTATAGCACAGTCGTAATTCACATGAAATATCGTACGTTGACCTGTAGCTATCTATCTCTGTCGCACCTGCGTAAATTATAATGCGTCCCGCTCGCACGGATGCAAATGGCGAGTGGGACGCATTATTCGATTAAGCTATTTCATGTGATTTAAGACCGGACTTTGTTACAGCTATACCAATATTTGTTGGGTTAGGATAGGATGTATGTCTGGATGTTTTATACTCTTTCACGCAAGAACTACTGAACCGATTAAGATGAAACTAGCTTTTGCCCGCGACTTAGTCCGCGTGGAATAATGACTTCCGGCAGAATTTGGGTTTTCCCCCTTTCTCCAAAAATCTTCTCTTAGTTGTAACCTGTAGGTTCCCCAATATCTTTTTTTTTTTATTCGGAAAACAAACAGTATTACAACTAGATAAAATACAAATTAGTTAGATATACACCATTTACATGTTTTCGCATATAGTAAATACATCACATAGGATCGTACTGTTTATCCCAAAATTTCTAGCGGGTTTGGACTGCGGGGCACAGCTAGCTTAAGAATGATTGGGATCAGTGATCCCAGAATTTTCCTGGTGAGGAAATACAACCGACTTTTTTATATTTTCAATAATGTTTAAGTACATAAAAAGTAGGTACTCATGTATGTAAATATTGTATGTATTTATAAAAAAAGTAGGCATATTGATGTATCTCAAAAATCCGTACAGTTTGTCTATTACGGTACGGAATCACAGTTATTGCTGAATAAATATGTTTGCAGTAATACTAACATGGAATGAGTCAGACGATACATACATATTAATTACTTTGCGTTTGATGACCTCTCTAAGTCCAACATCTTTTCGTTTCGCTATGAAATTTCTGGATTAGTTAAATCATTTGATTTTTAAATGGAAAAAGATATATATGTATATTTAATCTTTACAGTAATCTAGCTGTATCACTGTAGGTTTGGTGTACTTTGCGATATTAGTTTTTCTGTCTTATTTAGTACACGACACTTCCTGCAAAACGCCTCACGTAAATTAACGGTAAAATTATTATGAACTAGCTGTGCCCCGCGGTTTCACCCGCGTAGTTCCCGATCCCGTGGTAATTTCGGGATAAAACATAGCCTTTGTTCTTTCCCGGATCATAAGCTACCCCTGTTTTAAATTTCAAGTCAATCCGTTCAGTAGTAGCCGTGACAAGGGAACAGACAGACAGACAGAGTTACTTTCGCATTTATAATATTAGTAGGGATTGCGGTTTCATCACGCATTAGTCCCATCGAGAATATACAGCCTATGTTACTCTGATAACGTAGCTTATTCGACAGAATTGACAGAAAACTAAAGTATAATGGTGAGAACCTAAAGAAACTCAGATCATCTAACTTTGATACTAAAATATTTTTGGACTGACATCCGTAAGCTTGCGGGTTTGACTCCCGCTCGGTGTGAATATTTATTTGTATGAACCACAAATGTTTGTCTCGGTCTGTGTGTGTATAAATTAGTGTGTGCGTAGTTTCTGATATATGTTATGTTATATTAATTTTCAGTCCATAGACAGCTCAGATGACGAGAGCGCGTACATTCACAAAGCGGCTCAACTAGAGGACAGCCGGTGGTGGATCACGAGACTACTCGTGTCGATCGTGACATCAATCACGAGCACTACCAGTAGTGCGTACAGGAAACTGGTGGGGCCCTCGCATCGGTATCCTTACACTGATAGGAGACCTGCTAAAGGTATGTAGGCTTTGGAAGTATCAAAGCAAGTTAGAGTTCCTTATCGCATCGACATTGGTCAGAGGGTTCGATTCCCTCGTAGCAAAGCATGTTTGCTCACTCCACTTGATAGTTTGTAAGCTATGTAGTTTTAATTCTTTCTGAGGTCCAGGATTCGATTCCTAGGCCGAGCATATTTGCTGTTTTCCAAAATTGAATTTGATCCTACTAATATCGTTGATGAAAGAGAGAGAGAGATAGAGTGGCGTTTGTCCTGCAATGAGATTTAAAAGGCCCATACTAACTACGCTTTAACACTTTCACAGCGGAGCGTTTAGAGCGCCGCTTGATACGGTACGCGGGCGTATTTCTGCATAATTGTGAACATCATAGAAAAATAACGGATAGGGGTATATGGATAATTCTTTTTGTGTTTAAAAGATATACTTTTATATTTTATGGATAATAAATAAAAAAAAATTATAGTATATAAAATAATTTAATACGAGTAAAGTAAACATGGTCATTTTTTATAAAAAAAAAAAAGTCATACAGACAAAAACAGTCACACTCGCTCCGTACTCTCGCCGGCGGTCGACTGAGTGGGCGCGGGCGATCGCGAACTGTAGCTATCGCGTTCTTACTACATACAAACATTGTATATGTGTGTGTAGCTTATGAACTAAGCTACAAACGTGTACAAGGCGGATCACGACAAGACGTCGTGATTTTCTAATAAACATTTGAAAGGCGGTCACGAGTGCTACTCGTGATTCGCGCGTTAGAGAAAAATATGAATGCCGAGCTGAGGTCGTGATCCGCTGTGAAAGTGTTAATTTATGTCATCATCAAATCAGGCACAAAACTACAAACGAACTAAACTCTTATTTACAATATCACTTTTTACATACAAATAACAATATATTTTATTTCCAGCGAATGTACTACAAACAATGGCTTCCAGTGCCGCGGCGCCCTTCATCTGGATATACACGATCGTCAAAACTGTCATCACAACCACTGTTACTACCGTCACTGAAACTGTAAGTTTAATAACTTAAATTACGTGTTTCCTCTATTATTTAACTTTCATAAACTTTATTTGCATTACAAAGTGTACGCTAAAGTGGCAATGGGCAGGGTTCATTACATAGCTCAGATAAGACGGTCGATGGGATAGGATAGGGTAGCAAGGTTCTCCAATGGAGACCACATACTAATGGGACGACCTTTTGAAACCGATGGCAGCACAAAACCGTCCCCGCTGGAAGCAATTGGGAGCGACAGTGGACAATCATAAGCTTGGAAACAATCAGGAGAGACCTATGTTCATCAGGGGAGACAGTTAGGCTGATGATGATCGTAATATGTTACCTAACTAGTTTTATTACCTGTATCTGAGATTATAACACTTCAATTACAGAAAATACTTCTATAATATTGTCATTATTACAGATATCACCGAAACACGTGAATGAGAACGAAAAGTATATAGCGCGGACTATGCATGCGAAAACGTCGAAACGTTGGTGGTGGCCGTGGCTCTTACTGTTGTTGTTGCCGATCGTCGGATATGGATGTAAGTATTATATTTACTTTTTAATTCCTTTATTCCAATAATATTACTTATTAAATTCTATGCCTTTTTTATGAGAACGTGGCAATAATCGGAACAATAACAAGTGACAACAACACTTGCTACAAAATAGACGAAAAAAGTTAAAAGTGTGGTCTTATTGGGACACCCTATACACAGGGTTCCTATGCTTATACATAGGGTGTCCCAATAACAGATCACTACTTCATTGAGAAAGAGGTCTTTGTCCTGTAGTGGGATCTTGCAGACTGATACTTATTTTTACATATACCAATTTTTTATCTTTTAGATAATTCCCTATTCCAATTATTATTTTAATAATTACTTGCAGCGCACTACACATACGAAAACTGGGATCATATCGCCGTACCTAACTTTACAGATTTCCACCTAGACCTAAAGGAGTTCACTAACAAATTGCCAGAAATAAACATTACATTATCTGACTTAAATATTTTACCTAAATTGAACCTTAGCATGCCAGAAATAAATATCACTTTGCCCAATTTGGGGGGGAATATGCCGGAAGTAAGGAAAACGTATGTAGAGTATAAAGATATTGTGCAGAATAGAGTGGCTGATGCGTCGGAGTATGTTAAAGTAGTAGCGGATAGTTGCTATGAGGAGATGAGGCGGTTTTGGCGCGGTATCATCGGATGATCAACGGTTTAATACCCTTTACTTACAAGTGAAATGTGATTTGTGATTACGTCATCTGTGACGTCATACGGTTGATGTATAAGTTATGAATGTGACTTTTATTTCTATTTTGTGAAGTATTTTCAATTATGTCGTCTATGTGTTTACCGAGATGCAATTTATGAGTGAAGATTATAAATAAACATTGATATATTCGTTCAGTGAATGTTCCTTATAGCACGATTTAACCTGTTTTTGATAGTGTATTAGGAAGAAATATACGTAAAATTTTATTAGAATTTGATTATAGAAATGTAAATTTCCGGCGCAGCTATAAGAAATATATATTTAAATTTAATTTGATTTAATAATATAATTTCAGTGATTAATTTGAAATTAAAGCAACTATAAAACATATTTTGCCTGCAAGTAAAGGGTATAACAATAATGGCTGCGTTCCGATATTACTAAACAGTTCCGCCTATACATGAACAATATTTATTTTGCACAAACCTACTTAAAACATTTACCAGTGAGAGTAACGGAACGCAATCATAGGGTGTGTTCAGGCCGACCAAGGCTTCCAAAGTCAACCAAGTTAAATGGGCAAACTGTCTGTCGCCATTTTACTTTTTGTAATGTCAATTGTGACAGATAAACAATAGATTTGTGACAGGCATGAGTGCCCTGACCGACACTGTCTAAACTCATTAAATAAAACTCATGACAAACAGTTATTGAGTCACAATCTTTTCTGTGCCGGCGGCCAAAAGTGGAAGCTGCTATTGTCATTTTGATTCTAATGTCATTGGAATACATTTTCAATAAACTGACAACCAAAAGATGCGATTACAGCGACGCTGTCACCGGCACAGAATAGATTGAGGCTGAATATGAATAAGACCATCTGCCTCACGGCCTATTTCACGACCTTTAAGTAAATTTAATGACCAAGTAAAGTTAGTTTTGTCTTTTTCATACTTTATATCAAGCTTTATAGCAAGACAAAGACAAAACTTGTGAGTAAACTTGGAACTTTACTTGAAGACCGTGAAATAGGCCCTTAGACTGGCAGACTGCGGTTTGTCTGAACACACTGATTATAATATTATGTCCTTAAGTTTTTTAATTTATTTATATGTACAGTGGAACCCCGGTAGTCCGACAAACATTTTGCAGGGCAGTGTCGAACTATCGAATTCGTCGGATTATAGAGTACTGCCTAAGACCCCCTATAGTCCGGTTTTTTTTACAAAAGAGTACCTTGTAATCCGACAAATTACAGATCCAATGATAAGATTCTTTATACATACATATTATATGTACATATATGTACTCT
The DNA here is from genome assembly GCA_958496195.1 of Timandra comae. NCBI lineage: Eukaryota > Metazoa > Arthropoda > Insecta > Lepidoptera > Geometridae > Timandra > Timandra comae. The sequence goes on along the minus strand of OY292363.1, from coordinate 8,142,995 downwards.
GAAATACTAATTATACTTCATTATGTATGTCAAATTTAGTAAATTAAACAACAATAGAGAGCTTACGTTTTATTATAAAATTAACGTCATGAATGCTATAGAACTTACAAAAAATATGTAAAAATATACCTATGCGTCGAGCACAATAGTGATGGTGCGTACAAGTTGTAACTTGTTCAATCATGCTTAGCGAATACGTATTGAATAATAAATAATAGACCATGTCGGATTACAGGGGGCGCCGGATTAAACAGGGGCCGGACTACCGGGGGTCCACTGTACTTAGCTTTCATAAGTGTATCTATTTATTTGTGGCTTATACATTGAAAAAGGTGATAAGAAGGTTGTGTGTGAAGTCGACCAACCCGCACTTGGCCAGTGGCCTAATCGCCCTAATTCAGGGCAGACATATATGAGTTGATGATGATGATGAATCTACACACTTGGGTTAAAAATAAGCTGCAAAATAAATATCATGATTAATTTTTTATAAGTTAAATCAGCTTTAAATTGCTTTTTTGTTTATTTGCGTTTGAAATTTTGCTTTAAAATTATGGGAGAATATTTTTATTTAATAATGCCTTTATTTTGTTTAGTTATGTAAGACGAAACGTGCGAATGTGACTTTCGTTGCCATAAAAAATATGGCGTTTCTCTTAAATTCATCACACGTTGACAAATGTTTAATCTAAAAAGAATATACTGACTGGTTTTGATAACATGAGATATTGTTATCTCTAAGATTCTGAGATTTTCCTATGCAGTCATAATTAACGTAAGAAAGCAGAAAGCCGCTACGAGCTCTTATTATGCAATCATTTTGTATTTTTAAACACAGTAAAAGTTTTGAAAAGGTTCTTGAAGAAAAAGTATACATTCGCGCGTTTATTTTTTAATTTAATTTATTTTTATTTCGTGATTTGCTTTCAGTACAAATATTTCGATAATATTATTGTTACAATTTTATTATTCAGAATACAATTTTATTTGCAATATTATCTTTTTAATATATTTTTTAATAATTATGTTCAATTAATTATGTTTTAAGATTTTATTTAATTTTCGTACCTTTTGTAACGTGGCCATAAAATTGAAGTATTAAAAGAATAATTGTGTTCAAATTCGGTTTAGGTTAAATATTGATTGGTTTAAAAACGTGTTCTAAAAAGACTAACAACTAGTCATAGGTTTCTGTTTAAAATATGAGTGGTAAATTAATTTATAATTAGTAATTATTAATATGAAAGTATCCACGAAATTTATCGTCAGTTAGCTAGAGCTAAAATTTAAAACTGTTAGTTTTTCGAAAACATATTGTCCTATCATCTCCCGCCCTTTTGGAGGTGGGGAGGCAAAATACTGAGGTTCTGCCAAATCTGGTTAAATTAAAATGTCAACCCCGCTCAAATATGGAACAAACATGTGGAAGAAAATTTTAATGAACATATCAGATGGGATGAAATTTTAAATGTTTTCAAAGCAGATACATATTATATTAATGATTACTTTTTATAAAAACTAAGAAATTGACGTTAAAATTATTATAAATATGCAGATGTCACAATTGTAATAATTACAGTTAATGGGTGGACGGTAATATAAGATTAAATTATAATTCATGTTCTAATATTGGTGTAATAACAATTAAAATATTTTTATATCAACAAAACGACTTTTATTTCCCACATAATTCTTCCCTGTAGCATTCATTTTATATTATAAAGTCGGGGAAGGATAGAGGCAAACATCACCTATAAGAAAGTGGTACACAACACGCTACACTTTCAGGTGAGTTTTACAACTATTTTAGTTACCATAGTTATATAAACTCTGTCCTTCCCTAAACTTTACAATATTTTGTTACAGAAATGAATTATGTGGGAAGGTCAGAGTATCAACTGCATAATTAAATATATCCCTTTCTGTTCCCAGGTTACAACTACGACTTAATACCTCAACCGAAGCCAGTTGTCCAAGACACGTACCAGCCTCCCCAAATACTACAAGACCCTGACTTATCCAAGCGAATGGCGGCTCTAGAAGGCTGGGCAGTCAACGTCGACAACAGACTGAAGAACTTTGATCAAAAACTCAACAAACTCGACAATATTGAAGCTCAAATCGAACAATATTCACTACGCTACCTCCAAAATAACTTAATCCAAATATTCGACAACGACAACACTGGAATTTTGGCCGAGAAACTTAAAGGATACTTCGATAAACACTACATGACGAGCGATCAGCTACAAAAGTTGAGCTTAGAGATACATGAGAGGCTGATATCTACTTGGAAACCTGAAATGGACGAGGATAGGATAAGGCAGTTGATTCAAGAATACTTGGCGGTGTTTGAGAAGAAACAAATGGTAGTGATTGCGGAGAAACTGAGTGAATATGTGAAGGAGATAGAGGTGCATCAAGTTGAGAGTGGAGTCGATGTAGAGACGATTAAGAAGCTAGTCGCCGGCATGCTGAACGTGTACGACGCGGATAAAACTGGACTGGTTGATTACGCTTTGGAATCTGCAGGTTGGTACTTGTTATTATACTTTTTATAACAAATCCGAATAGAAGAACTAAAGAAAACATTTTTCTTTCTAATTAAAAAACAGACTAACTTAGTAACATTGATATTACTTTTTAACTCTTGGTTTCTCACGCACATATCATGGTAATATTTTAAGTTTGTACTCAATCATGCAAACTTACTGAACGAATTTCCATAACTTATTTCGAAAAATTGCAAAATTCCCGCAAGATCGGAATTTCCTGTAGCCACAATCGCGGTATATCGCTCTCGTATTTAATGAATTAGTTACATACACGCATTTTTATATCATCATTCAATTTTTCACCAGGCGGTCAAGTAATATCAACGAAATGCACGGAGTTATACCAGATTAAGACCAAACAGTACTCGATCCTCGGTCTGCCGGTGTGGTGGGTGTACACGTCGCCCCGCTACGCGCTCACCCCCGGGGCCATGCCCGCCGAGTGCTGGGCGTTCCAGGGGTTCCCGGGGTATTTGGGTAAGTAACATATTTATCCTTACTATTCTTAACAATATTATAAATGCGAAAGTAACTCTGTCTGTCTGTAACGGACATAGGCTATGTTTTATCCCGAAATTCCCACGGGATTGGTACCTACGCGGGTGAAATCGCAGGGCGCAGGTAGTAATTAATCAATTTATAAAATAAGTTTCATTAATTTAATGATAAACAATGCTGTTAATTAAACCCAAGTGGTTAAATGCACCGAGTTAAATAAACATTTAATTCAATATTGTTAATTGATTTAGATTCAATGAAGTTTCAAATTAAAATAAGTTGTATTAATGCTAATTAATATCGTAATTGATTACAATTAGCGTTAAACGCTTAAACGTTTAATATTGTAAAGAACGATTACATGTATAACTTTGATATGTTTTAAACTGTCTTGACGATTCTCAGGACCTGTGATACATGTTTAACTGTTTCAACATGGCTCGAGTTTGAGATCACTGACATATAACAGAGAAAGTGCGGTCATCACGCCTATATCCCTTTACTGTTCCTTGAGGCCTTGCATCATATCATATCACACCAGTTTTATTGGTTCTCGCCCTTAGGACCAAATCCTGGTCTGACCAAGTAGAGTTTACGAATAGAAAACTAATATTTATTTCTTTTCAGTGCTAAGAACATACGCGATCATCGAAGTGACCGGCTTCTCTCTCGAGCACATGTCCAGGTTGCTAGCTGTTGAAGGGAAAATCGAATCTGCACCCAAGAACTTCTCCGTCTATGTAAGTTTGTCTTTATATTTGTTTGTTTGTTCTTACTTGTGTTCTTCATTAACATTCATATTGCACTATTTTGCGTGTCTTGTGTATATACGTTTTTATTGTGTGAATGCATTTGTGTATGTAAAAGCTGATTTTATGTTTTGATTGTTTTAAACGGGTCCTTTTACGCAAATAAGTATGTCAAGAGACAAAATTATAGGGCTCAAATAAAAGATAGAAAGAACGAAAGATGTAAGGGCGAACCTCGCTAAGCGAAATCGCTCCGCTTCAATTTGCATGAGATACATGTTCAGATTTCGCATCTAGTTGAGTTGAATTCAATTTCTCGATCATAATACGTAGTATTTATTCTTATCTATAAATAAAACCCGTTTAAAATAATTAGAATATCTACATCCTATGTTTTGTTTGATAACAACTGTGTATATGAGTTGGTAATCGCATTTTATTTGAATGGGTACCGCATTTCGCTCGTAGCATGCGCCGAGACGACTTACTATATCTGGCCTGAGTATAACCTGCTATATTACATCTTTTTTTTGAAATCTTGCTTATAACTGCATGTGTTTTATATGATTGCTTGTTTAACCATAATGCATGACTTTATAACTAATGTTTTACCTAACTACTTGCATGTCTTTTACTAAAAATACAATTTCAACCAATGAACTACGAGTATTATTTATTTATTTATTTATTTTTTTTATATGGGAGGCTTACAGCTATTAACAAAAAAATAATATTTATAATCTAGATAACAAACAGCCAATAACAAGCCACCAACAAGCCATGAATAAATACGAATAAATACAATTAATTTATAATAATTACAGGGTTTACACGGCGAACAAGACCCTGAACCTCATCTATTTGGCGATTACGTGTACGATGCAAACAGTACCGCCATACAGTACTTCCCAGTCAAATACCCTAAAACAACACTTATAGGAGACGTGGAATACCCAGTCGCTTACGACATCATAGAGCTGAGAGTCGAGAGTAACCATGGCAACCCCACTTACACCTGTGTATACAGATTCAGAGTACACGGCAATCCTTTATCAGACATCCGTCAAGCAACCGAAGATAGTATAAGAGACAGTGAAACTTAGCACACAGCCCGCATGAGGCAAAACGCGCTAACAAACTTTAAACTGTTCATAAACAAATCGACATTTTGTGATGTGAAGTGTGAGTGTTGTGACTGTCGGTTAAACTCTGTGATTGGTTGATAGCTGTTCTTTATTCAAAGTTATGTCAAATATGAACAACCAATGAGAATGAAGTTGATGGTCTATCAGCCAATCAGAAATTGTGTAAGTGAAATCGTCCAATCAAAATTTGTGTTCACGAATTGGATCATTCCTAGTTTTAGTGTAGTATTAAGATGATGTGGCCTTAATATTATGTACTAATAATGTTGAATGTAAAGTACAAATGGTGACTTACACTAATCATTGTCCGATATTTATTGTCACACTAAAAAATCTCTTATTTTATATTGTTTTATTCGCACAACGTTAGTATCGATACGCTTAGATGTTAATTTTTTACCAATATTTATATTTAGAAGCTAGTGTTTTAAGATTTTTTATAAATTACCAATATTTAGATGTTTTTATTAAGGATTTAATTTAAAATCGTTTCTGATATTCTAAAATACCTATTCCTGCAATTATGTTAGAATTTAAACTATTTTAAAGTATATATTTGTAATAAAATTACTCTCTAAATCATGGATGGGATTGTACACAATAGTGATTAAAGTTAATGTTATTAAATGAATTGTAAAATAAAATAGTTTTAGAAGGAGCTAGTCCAGTTAGAAATAAAATTATGCTAACGTTGTTTTAAGTGTTTTTAGTTACGTCAAGTCTTAGGGGGTGTAAGGGCACACCACACACGCTATATGACACATTGATGACAACTTTAATAAATTGATAAATATATCGACTGTCCAATTAACTTATTACTCATCCTTAACTATCTTATACCTATTACCCCAAATAGAAGAATCTCTTTCAGGGTTTCAATCTTGAGTTGTAAAACTTTTTCTTTCCCATTAAAATACTCCTGGAAAATATAGAATACTAATTGTGGAATTATTTTCCAAAATTGCAACTAAATAATTAACTTCCAGACTTTATGTAAAGTTGTCATCAGTGTCATTATATAGAGTCGCCAAGTTTTCTGTGCCGGGCGGCCAAAAGTGGAAGCTACTATTGTCATTTGGATACATTTTCAAATTAACTGACAACCAAAAGATGCGATTACAGCGACGCCGTCACCTGCACAGAAAACTTGGTGACTCAATAAGTCCTACGTCGATCTTTATAAGTAGTTTGATATTACTAACACTAGAATAACTATAAAATACTTTAAATAAAACTCATTCAACGTTGCTGCTAATCGGCAGCTTAGATCTTAAAATATTTTTTTAACAAAGTCCAGATTTAAATATAAAAACCAAAGAAAACTGAAAGCATCCGATGTCTATGTACAAAAGTAATTTAAGGTAACAAAACAATTAATACAGTCTCAAACGAAATACTAATGTTTTATATATTTTAACATAAAATTATAAGAAGTACTTACGTCATAATACCTAATTTTACTTAACATTTTGTTATGTAAGTATATCAATTAAAATAATTTCGACTAAACGTTATATTTTCACTCCCGTCAAGCCTTCAGAAGCACATTCGGTCATCCCACAAATTCGTTTGTTATTCTTGTTTTAATCATGCATATAGTTTATACATATCGATGGTTTTAATTTAAGGTAAGAAATATGTAAAACCGTGGAGCAAAGCTAGTCAGAAGTACATAAAACTGATTGCCATACATAACCCCATTATTATACGGAAACATAATGCAACTCATAAACTATTTTATTATTTAAATCTGTAAATTGTTTTAGTATTTAGTATAACGTTAATTGTACATTTTATACTAATTCGCTGTTGTGTAAACTCTGTAATATATGTGGAAGTATTTGTGATGTTCTTCAATAAAAAATATAAAGAATTTTTGTTTTTTGTTGATAACCTACCCTCTTTAGTTTTAATGGCGTGACTAAGGGATTCCTAAATTAAATTAATTGAATTTTCTGGCCATCAACCTAAGTTATTAAGTACCTTTTTTAACTCTTGGAAAAAGCATTAAATTTCGCCATCCTCAGCGCGTCCAGAGAAGACTTTCGGAAGTTATATTGGGCTTAAGTTGCCTGAAGACGTATACCTAAAGCCGGAACATGTTCCTCAACAACTACGTAGAACATACCCCCGAATATGTCGAGGAACACTGTGTTGGCCACACTAGTCAGTGTTTATAGAAATGTCGTCCGAGAAGGTTATTGCTATTAGTGCTGCATACATAGTAATTATATCGAGTGTGTTGAAACGTAAGAGAAAGAGAAGGTGGTGGATGCCGAATTTCTTACTACAACGAGAAATAAGAGTTAATAAACGCGACTACATTTGTTGATGTTTACAAACGGCGCAACATTGACGCGGGACACATGTTTTAAAATGTTCCCTAGTGGATACATGACTTAAACCAGAACCCTCTAAAAACCAAAAAAAATCACCGATGTCCATGCGTGGGCGCCGCGAAGAAATTAAGTACATAACTAATAAAAAAAGAATAACGAATAAATGATAAACAAATTAAAATATGTACAAGTTTGCCAAAGAAAGTTGCTACATGTACAGGCGAAAAATAAGATGAGGTGAATCAAGGAGATACTGAATGTATATGTATAACTAGCTGTGCCCCGCGGTTTTACCCGCGTGGAACCTTATCCCGTGGGAATTTTGGGATAAAAAGTATCCTATGTGTTATTCCTATGTATGAGGAACATCTGTACCAACTTTCATTAAAATCCATTCAGTAGTTTTAGCGTGAAAGAGGAACAAACATCCATACATCCACACATACAAACATTCGGCTTAATAATATTAGTAGGATGTAAATGTGACACAACACAACTTGGCTTGATTATAATTACTTATATTATAATTTGAAAAATGTATTTTGAACGGAATTTTATCAACAGAAGGCGAAGCAATCGATATAATATGCACCGAATTTGTAATAAATCCTAAGATAAAAATATAATGGATAAAATAGATTTGAATGTGATTCATCACTAGAGCAGTGAGATCTTACAGACATCTTACTCTACTTGCATAAAAAAATACAATATTGTTTTGCACGAGTAAAAGCCATAGCTGTCCCACAAATGCCTCTCTCTCTTCCTTCCATGACTCTCGATCTTGGGCCACAACTCTCCAATTGACGAGATAGTTGTCGAGTTGGCGACTGACCCGTAGTCCCAACGCGTTTTTTTTTCGTTCGCCAAATTTTCGTTGCACCACGGGTAAAATTTCTTCCCCGTAGTCCAACGCGTTGAACCAAGCTGTTGGACTACGGGTCAGTCGCCATACCTACTCGCACGAGAAAATGCATTTATCAAAGCAAAGATTGCAAATGTATTGTTGTTATTTGTTACAGTGTGTGTGTACCTAAATGCAAGTTTTCTAACAATCTCCCTATTTATAAAAAAACTATGTTCTTTTAGTTGTTGTGTGACATAAACTATGTACATATAGTATGGCTGTTATTATATCCTAGTAAAAACTTAAAAAGGGATAAACAAAATTTGTTGCCAAAAGTTATCTAAACTACGAAATCAAACAACAAAGTATTTTTAAATATTGTGTAATTGTTGTTAACAATGTTCTCATTGAATCAAACAGTTACTACAAACCAGTTACAACCAGAGAAATAGTATCGGGGGCTATTTCTGGCAACGTTTGCGCCTAGCGGTCAATCTATTTTTATTACGTAGGTCAATGTCGGTCGTTGCGCTTAACAAAATTAAACACATTGGCAGTTCCTACGAGGGATACAAAAAGAAAGACATGTTAATTTTTCAGATTTTTTTTGTATTTTCGTATTTTTTATAATTTATAAATGACCTAGTAAGAAAGTAGTCTTATCCGTTTCAGCACATACAATCATCATTAATGAGATTACAAAAAATCCTTTGGCGAGTGCAGTACCGAGGCCGGCGGTCGAGGCGCGCCCGCGGCGCCGCGCTCCGAGCCGCCGTCACTATTACGTTTTAATTACATAATAATATCTTACGTACAATTAAATTACGGAGATTACAAGCCTGAGTAAAGCAGCCGGCCGCGGGACCGGCCGGGCCGCGGGCTGCTTGAGGCAGCGACGCGGGATCCATTTAGAAGCACTTCCTGTGCACGATTGAGGGGCCGGACTCGTCGTACTCCTGTTTCGAGATCCACATCTGTTGGAAGGTGGAGAGGGACGCGAGGATCGATCCTCCGATCCATACGGAGTACTTCCTCTCTGGGGGCGCGATGATCTTGATCTTCATCGTTGATGGCGCCAGCGCTGTGATTTCCTTCTGCATACGGTCGGCGATTCCTGGGTACATGGTGGTACCTCCGGATAATACTGTGTTGGCGTACAGGTCCTTACGGATGTCGACGTCACACTTCATGATCGAGTTGTAAGTGGTCTCGTGGATACCGCAAGCTTCCATACCCAAGAATGAGGGTTGGAAGAGAGCCTCAGGGCAACGGAACCTCTCGTTTCCGATGGTGATGACCTGACCGTCGGGAAGTTCGTAGGACTTCTCGAGCGAGCTGCTGGAGGCGGCGGTAGCCATCTCCTGCTCGAAGTCGAGCGCGACGTAGCAGAGCTTCTCCTTGATGTCACGCACGATTTCCCTCTCGGCGGTGGTGGTGAACGAGTACCCGCGCTCAGTGAGGATCTTCATTAGGTAGTCTGTGAGGTCGCGGCCGGCGAGGTCCAGACGCAGGATGGCGTGGGGCAGGGCGTATCCCTCGTAGATGGGCACGGTGTGGGAGACACCGTCACCGGAGTCCAGCACGATACCGGTGGTACGACCGGAGGCGTACAGCGAGAGCACGGCCTGGATGGCGACGTACATGGCGGGTGTGTTGAACGTCTCGAACATGATCTGTGTCATCTTCTCTCTGTAACGAAACAACGAGAGTGCGGTGAGTGGTCTGCCTGCTGGAGACGAGAGCCGCTAGACGGACGTGCTATAGGGGTGGTGGTGGCTAGTCGGTGCTTACCTGTTGGCCTTGGGGTTGAGGGGGGCCTCCGTGAGCAGCACGGGGTGCTCCTCGGGAGCCACACGCAGCTCGTTGTAGAAGGTGTGGTGCCAGATCTTCTCCATGTCGTCCCAGTTGGTGACGATGCCGTGCTCGATGGGGTACTTGAGTGTGAGGATACCTCTCTTGCTCTGGGCCTCGTCGCCCACGTACGAGTCCTTCTGGCCCATGCCGACCATCACACCCTGGTGACGCGGCCTGCCCACGATCGAGGGGAACACGGCGCGGGGAGCGTCGTCTCCCGCGAACCCGGCCTTGCACATACCGGAGCCATTGTCTACTACCAACGCGGCTACTTCTTCGTCGCACATTTTGAATTAGTCTGGAATTAAAGAAATAAAAATTATAGTCAATTGGCAGCTGAAATCCAAGCACTAGATTAATTAAAAATAAAGAGCTAGCATGTAGGTTTAATTTGAACTACAAGTCGCAACTCCGCAATCGATTCAATTCACATTATGGCTATGTCCTCAATTCCCATAAAAAGATCCAAGTGGGTAGTAAGCCTACGCTAACATTACAAAATCGCGATAAGTGGGCGATGGGACTCGAAAATGAAACCAAATAAGGTCAGGTCTAACAAGACACGCATCGGTCATGGCGTGAACGTGGCACAAGACTTGCTGCGACAACATTTCGCAGAGACAATCTCTTACCGCGCGAGAAAGTTGATCACGAGATGAGTTACTTTCTAATTGGAACAACGAGTGTTCAACTTGAGTTACAATTCAATCCGATTACTAATGTAAGTCCGACCACGCCCTACCACAACCGGCTATCCCGGCTGCCGAGTGCCGGGATGGAGTCATGCCGCCGCCCAACCCTATCTCGTGTCACTGACCGCGCACATTTACAACAAACATCACTATCTCACGCCACATTTAATCACTACAAATATTCACTTTATAATAACACATTAAACTTACATTAAATATTTTAGTCCTAAATTAATAAATAAATTAACTTGCTATTGCACAGCCTCAGTAACGCTGTACAACACCACAGCTCGAGCTCACTTTGTGGAATGTACGCTGGCGCGTCCGGCGCACTATATAAATGACGCAGGTTATCGAGGCTCCCCTACCCCCGCCTCGGCGCCTATCCACCAATCGCGACACTCCGCCACAATACATGAGTTTTCGTGGCCATATATGGTATTGCGCTAAAGGGAGCCTGCGCAGACCTCCCTGCCCCGTCCCGCGCCCCGCCTCCCCCCCGCAACGCTGATAGCGCTTTGCTTGCTACACTAGATAACGACATGAGGTTCTGCGGCATCTCACATTAGATCCTTCAACACCACACCACACCGACCAGTATAAAGACACGACAAAACATGCATATTGACGCATTCTAAATAAATATTACACGCGTTTACACTTATTACACGCTATAAATTTTATCTTTTAGAACTTATTATCTCAGTAGGTTACCCAACGTATTTATCAATCAACATTTTCTAACGATAACGAAAACACATAGTAACGAAATTTTAACGGTTTTATCTGGCTATATGCCAAAATCCGTCCGTTACAACGAAGATGTACCTATGACGCATACGCTACGCACGGGGGCAACCCAGTAGAAGATGCATCTAAAAATATCAAGACTGCAGCCAGACAGACTGTAGCGTAGACTTGAGCTTGACCCATAATCGTGAACATGGCGTTTATTTGGTGTACGTCAATTTTGTGAATTATAAAATCGCGGATAAGTGACATTGAGGTTATTATAAAATCGTCAAACGTATTTTTACCTTTACAACATAAATAAAATAACATTAAAAAATATATAATAAAAGGTACTTACCGATGAATTAACACGAGAAAGATTTAAATTATCACCAGAGCGGTCGTAACCCGTGAGAAATGAATGCCGGCCGGTTTCTTTCTGTAGCTCGCTCGTTTGCACGCACGTTGAGGTCGGTCGATCTGCTTCACTAGAATCCGTACGCCGGCGCCCCGCACCGCTATAGACTCTCCCAACGGACCTTAGCAAGCGCTAATTTAAAGATTTTGAATTAAATACACCACAACAGCTTAAAAACGGCCTACAAAATTTGACAATCTCACTTTTGACAAACTCTGTCATACAATATTCCAATTTTAAAAGGAAATTTATTAAAAAAAAACTGCTACTATGGACTCGTTCAACCTCCCCACTTGGCGCAACCGATGGCCTTACCATATATGGGCATCCGTGGAACCGAGGCTTGTGATTGGTGCACGGCAGCAACGGTCGTTGTACGTACAAGGCGCACACATACAACAGTAAGCAGAAATGTCCCTGTGTTAGTACGTAGTAACAAAACGTTCCATTCAATACCGCCCGCCGTCTGTCTGCAAGGCGGCAAATAGTGCCGTGTTTGAATGTACCCAACAATATGAATATTATCGATATTTTCACATTACGATAATATTTTTGTTTGGTTTGAGTTCTTTTTATCCGTATTTTATAACAGCCATGTTTTAAGTTTCTTTATTACCTACTAAAATTGTTTTCTTATAAAAGTAAAGGTTTATTTTCATTAGTTCCTAAACATCTTTAAAAGTAGTTCATTATCTATACTAATATTATAAAGAGGAAAGATTTGTTTGTTTGTTTGTTTGTATGTATGTAACGAATAGGCTCCGAAACTACTGAACCGATTTCAATAATTCTTTCATCTATATTAATATTATAAAGAGGAAAGATTTGTTTGTTTGTTTGTTTGTTTGTTTGTTTGTTTGTATGTAACGAATAGGCTCCGAAACTACTGAACCGATTTCAATAATTCTTTCACCATTAGAAAGCTACATTCACCCTGAATAACATAGGCTATATTTTATCCCCGTATTCCCACGGGAACGGGAACCACGCGGGTGAAACCGCGGGGCGCTGCTATCAATAAAGTATTAAAAACTAGTTTCGTAAACTAGAGTACAAAGAACATTCGGTCTTTATCTATACACAACTTTTACTTTATTATAACGAAGAGAAAATTATTAAATTATGCATCTAAACTACCTGTCTATGGGTATTTTTTTAAGAGAGAAGTTAAATTTATTTTAATCAATTCATCAAACTCTTCTTCGACTTTCGCTTAATATCCCAAATATTAATAACTAGGCTTGTTTTGGAATTCAATCTCATTAATTACTAGACCAAAAAACATGTGTAATAAATAATAATAAAGCAGAAAGGTACAAATAAACATGATATATTTATTGTTTCATAACTATTAATAGCTTTGTTTATTTAATATTGTTTCCCTGTAGAATTAATTTGTCCTTATATTAAGCCACGTATATATTCGTAATCATTATTTATAAAATTTAAATAAATAATTTAAACATCGAGCGATACATCATCACAATTTAAAATTTTGTTTTGACCTTTCGTATCGTCGCGTCAGTAAGTCGTTATAACATGTTTGAATGTTGATAAGGATTTGTTAAGTCCGTTATTGGGATCAAAATGAGTCAGCCTCGCGTACTATATCAATGAGTCAGTCTCGCTGTGGTCCTATCATAATTCACTTCTTTCTCGCTAATATTAACATGACTAATCTTCTGTTAATATGTTTACGAAACAATTCGTTGAGTCAATAACATTGAAACTCATTTGTATTCATTTTTCTTAGTTACATATTATAATCTAAACAATCGATATGTGGCCGTGTTTGTAAATAATATCTCTTCTCTATATCCTTGTTTTTATTAACAGTCATCTCATCTCAATGTAAACGATTTCTTTTCTTTATTTAATTTATTGTTTTTCCAAACCTTGGCTCGTAAAATCCAACTTCTTTTGTCTTTTGGTAGTCTCTCTTGTCAATTTTTAGTCATTTTAAGGAAAACTTATTGAGAGCAAAGTCAATAATGGCCTACAGATATTATTACTATTGACTTGAAGCTCTCAAGGCCCTCAAGGCAATTTACTTTGACTGAAATATTCCCAAATACGTCTTACATTTCAGAACACCTAATCAAATACTCATACTTTGTCACCAATTCGTCATAGATTGGAAGTTAAAACGACATTAAATTTAAGACAAATACCTAAATAACAGTCTGAAATATTATTTTTCCATTAGGGAAAACGACAAACAATATATTTATTACCCTGGTGTGTACAAAACCTACCAAAAGAGGACAAAATAAATCGAATCAACCAAGGAAACTACGCGTGCTGTGTAGAATTATAAATACGTGTTGTATTTGTATGACCATTGTATGAATCGGTTATGGAATAACAAATAGTATTCTTGTAAGAATGAGTCATTAACATGTGAATAATATGGCTGGTACCTTTTGTTTGTCAACCGGTGACAAGTTTTTAGCATTTGTAACATTTTACTTCGGTAAAACCTATTATGCTATTACAGATTTGCTCATGTCTTACAGTTCATAAGCTTCGAAAAATGCTACGAGGAATTTACAGATCTTCTTAATGGTACTTAAGTAATCTACATACTGATATGTATTTTATACATCATTTCTAAGAGAAATATGTATTAATTCATCTAGCGGCATCGTGATGGTAATAGTTATGTAACTGGAAAATAACAGTTATGGAGGCAACTAACGTATTCATCTGTAGCTTCGTCCACACATGAGTAGCCTCATACAATGCAGTTTAACTGTAACTAGGACAGAAATTAATTGTCCATGATCACATTTCACGAACGATCGCATCATTTGTTTGAGATCTGATGCAAACTGGCCTAGTTACTAAAAATGTATGCTATTATTATTATCCCTTGCTGTATCATCACATCAGGCGTGTTGAATGCAAATCCTTCATGGATAAGCTCTTCTAACCTTTATCACGGTGTATTAGAGTAGCTTTTACCATGTGTGAGTATGGGAGACCGTAAAAAATAAAAAAGGGACGCACTGACGAAGGACTGGCTTGACTGGTTAGACATTCAGCAGTTGTTTTTGTGAACCTGTCGTTTATAAATAGTCAACATGAAATTTTAAATTATTTGAATGTCGTGACTTACTTTTCATTGGTTAATTCATTCATTTTATTGCTCAGATACATAAATATCACGATAACGTTACTCACATAATTTTTGAGATTAATATGAAACGCAAAAACCTCTGCCATAATGAAATTTTGTTTGTAATGGTAGGAATGTCTCGTTGTGGGGTGAGGAAGTTATGGAGAATGAGGGGCTCGATCGATCTTACAGCCACCGTTACCCCTAGTTACCGCTCAACTCAACAGAATCTCCACAATTTAAATCAAATTATCAGTGAAATGAAAGAGAATGTCGTAATTACTTTATATTTTTGAAAAGGAAGTTTAATAACCAACAATTACTTTACTTTCCAATGTATTCTAAAGATATTTAATTGATTTGTCGCATTTCTTTGTCCGGCTGTAATTATTTATTTAACAGTCATTTGATTACTTATTAGCTTAATTTATTCACTAATTTTAAATTTACCATCCAATGCAACGATTTTTTCAACAATTGCTTTGGTAGAAGCACAAATATTTCAGTAGTACCTACCTACTGTACTAGTACGATATGAGTACTAAAAGTAAAATTATGTACGCAGTCAGTTGCAACACCCTTGACATCACTTGTATTGTATGCCAAAATCCGTGATCAGGCCTACTTACTACGTCTTAAAAATTCTATTATATATATATTATATATATTTGCCGATTCTACTACCACTGCGACTACCTACTTATTATATTACGCATTAAATGAAACAACTAAAATAAAAGATTTATCGATATCTATGATTGTACGTAAGTGATAGATGCAAGATTCAAATTTCGAAATGATTCCATGCGTACAACGAACGTGCCATTACAAAATTCAGAAGTATGATTTATTGAAACACGTGGCACGAGGTTGAGATAATTTAAGATATAACGTTGGGTGTTTCTGTGCGATTATCGATTTTTCCGTCGGCGTATCCCCGCCCTTGACCCTCGCCGGTATCGCCGCACCGCGCGGGGTCTCGCTCGCTCTCGCGACGCGCGTGTGCATGCGTTTGTGTGCGCTAGGCCACCGACCGCCATTTTGTAAGTGTGCGTGAGGGGGTGTCATCGACTTTCGGAAACCAAATTTTAGAAAATATGTCTGGCTGTGTTATTGAATTGAAATACGCAGCACATGTTGACCATAATTTACTTATTGAAAAGATCATATATCATAATTGCACTTATTACCTATGCATCAATTTCATACCTGTCAAGTACCTACCTAGATACTTGCAATGATTCCTTCTCAATTTTCTAAATACCTAGGTAGGTACTTGTAAGCACTCAGAACATAAATGGAGGTAACTCAATCGAAGAGCCCATAATAGGTAGGAACATATTTGTAGGTAAGTATGTGCTTAGATAGACGCATGCCTAAAGGTACCTATTACCTAAGTATATCGACGATTATCTACCTATATTAGCACAATAGTAAACATAACACACTATCAAAGCCAGGCTTAGAGGTCTAATGTGCTAATGTTATAAGTGCCTAGTCCTAGTAGGTACACCTACCTACCTATAGAAGAACAGAGAACACTATGCTATTCACTACTAACTAACTCATCTGCCATCAAAAATAAAATAAATTAAAACTTAAAAACAATATGATAAATTGTTGTCAGAAACGGAATTGTTTTACAGAATAAATAAATACTTATGTAACTTAACTATCAATAAAACATGAGATGATAGGTATACATGAACCTTGACCTCATAAAGTTGTTAGTGGGTAAGTAATGAAACATAGGACAAACCTACAAAATGTCTCTAAAATGATTCAGTATCTACTAGTTATACATAAGTAAGTGTATAAATAAAGGAAAGAAGAAAAGTCAGTTTTATACCGGTATAAATAACGTTTTATTAAAAATGTTCAGGTTAGTAACAATCATTATAAATAAATAAAAATCTTTGTCAAAAAATCGTAACAAGAAAGTCACGCATCAATCAAAACGTAATATGCATATTACGATACCTTACATCCTATTTTAAATACTGAACTTACATACAAAGATCACAAGCGTAATTTGAGCCGCCCGTTCAGGGGCTTGGTGTAGGGCATCATAAGTTAAACAAAGTCTTACTTGGCATTTAGAAGCACTTCCTGTGCACGATTGAGGGGCCGGACTCGTCGTACTCCTGTTTCGAGATCCACATCTGTTGGAAGGTGGAGAGGGACGCGAGGATCGATCCTCCGATCCATACGGAGTACTTCCTCTCTGGGGGCGCGATGATCTTGATCTTCATCGTTGATGGCGCCAGCGCTGTGATTTCCTTCTGCATACGGTCGGCGATTCCTGGGTACATGGTGGTACCTCCGGATAATACTGTGTTGGCGTACAGGTCCTTACGGATGTCGACGTCACACTTCATGATCGAGTTGTAGGTGGTTTCGTGGATGCCGTTGGCTTCCATACCCAAGAATGAGGGTTGGAAGAGAGCCTCAGGGCAACGGAACCTCTCGTTTCCGATGGTGATGACCTGACCGTCGGGAAGTTCGTAGGACTTCTCGAGCGAGCTGCTGGAGGCGGCGGTGGCCATCTCCTGCTCGAAGTCGAGCGCGACGTAGCAGAGCTTCTCCTTGATGTCACGCACGATTTCCCTCTCGGCGGTGGTGGTGAATGAGTACCCGCGCTCGGTGAGGATCTTCATCAGGTAGTCTGTGAGGTCGCGACCGGCGAGGTCCAGACGCAGGATGGCGTGGGGCAGGGCGTATCCCTCGTAGATGGGCACGGTGTGGGAGACACCGTCACCGGAGTCCAGCACGATACCGGTGGTACGACCGGAGGCGTACAGCGAGAGCACGGCCTGGATGGCGACGTACATGGCGGGTGTGTTGAACGTCTCGAACATGATCTGTGTCATCTTCTCTCTGTAACGAAACAACGAGGGTGCGGTGAGTGGTCTGCCTGCTGGAGACGAGAGCCGCTAGACGGACGTGCTATAGGGGTGGTGGTGGCTAGTCGGTGCTTACCTGTTGGCCTTGGGGTTGAGGGGGGCCTCCGTGAGCAGCACGGGGTGCTCCTCGGGAGCCACACGCAGCTCGTTGTAGAAGGTGTGGTGCCAGATCTTCTCCATGTCGTCCCAGTTGGTGACGATGCCGTGCTCGATGGGGTACTTGAGTGTGAGGATACCTCTCTTGCTCTGGGCCTCGTCGCCCACGTACGAGTCCTTCTGGCCCATGCCGACCATCACACCCTGGTGACGCGGCCTGCCCACGATCGAGGGGAACACGGCGCGGGGAGCGTCGTCTCCCGCGAACCCGGCCTTGCACATACCGGAGCCATTGTCTACTACCAACGCGGCTACTTCTTCGTCGCACATTTTGAGTTAGTCTGGAATATACAAGAAAAGATAAATAAGACGATGGACTTTAATAAACACTTAAAACTATCTTATTCACAATATCGAACTAGGTACCTAATATCATTAAAAAGAAAAACAATAGTTACTTATAGTTAGGTAACGCACTAACACCGATTACGTAATTTTTAATGTTATGTAATCAACCAAACACCTATTGTATTAAACCGAATGAGTTTATCCTATTTACTTTATAACTGTCAATAATCACACACTGTTCAACATTAAATTAAAATTAAAAAGTAAAATAAACTTACAGTTTAAATTAAATAAATGACTAGTAAAATGACTCCGTAGTGCTTCGTTCAAGCACACTTCACTAAATGATTGTCGGCCGGTGAGGATAAACTATATAAAACGCGTCTTATCACAATTCACACAATATCAGTAACAATTTATTTTCCACCAATCACAAACTCGGTGGTGTTGCCTCAATTTTTGACACCATATATGGTAAGGCTACCTGGCGTTGTCCGTACATATCTGTTGATAACGATATGGCGTGCCCTGATAAGTGATTACGTTACGGGTAACCACTCACGTAGAACTCGAATTATAATCCATATTTCCAACTAATAGCTCAAACATTCATTTTGTTTCTCGGTAAACACATGAATCTACGTGTTTGCTTTCTCCCGCTTCATGCTTCTCGCGCCAATTACCTGCCACTATCACCTGAGATTAACCTAAATTAATTAATTAACTTACCTCACTGTCTGGTGCGTAATTGCGCTAAGCGTTAAAATTTTATCATTATAATTATGAAGAGATCAGAAAGTAGCCGTGACGTGCTGCTGATATTAAGAATAAACTCTTTAAAATTAAAATATCATCCAGTTATTACTTAGGACCTCAAATAAGCACATTCTCGTAAGATATGAATGTCAAAAAAGTTTCGTCGTTCATCGATAATGCTAATTACCATTTCTTATACTTACTTACATTATTATGAAAGTTAACTACACAAACTTACTTGTATTTGTTTTTATAGTGTTGGTAACGTGACCATTTAATTCACGTGAGGATTAAGTATAGCTTTTACCTGCGACGTGCTCCACATAAATGTTGACGATGACTACATAGTTAACCTAATTAAACCCGGGGTTGTAACCAACGGCCTTTGATTCTTTACTTGTTTATAATGAACGTGTACTTGGTTGTTTCAGTATTTTATAAAATACAGCTATAGAAGCAAGATCCAAAGTTCTCTTCTTTAAATGTAGATCTTATTTTAATTTGCAAATTAACTAATTACGTACGATTTTTTAAAGATAATATGCAAAAAATCTGCATTCATTTCGGCAGAACTTTCATGGCGCCCACGAGTTTCGGAAATCGCTCAACGAGTCAAGTCTTGTATAAATAAGTAATTATAATTACTTGTATGATTTGTAAAACATTGCATTGAAAGTAGAGATATATGCACTCAACTTTTCAACACTTACAATGACATTCTATCAAATACCGTTGTAAAACTTTCATTTGGAAATTACTCGGCTAGACATCTCTAAGTATTTGAAATACATATGACTCATCGCTTTTGCAACAACATCGATTTATAACCAAATAGGTATCGTTATACTAGTCCGAAAACATTTCTAGTGATATACCTAGAATATTTGAGTTCACAACAAAAAACATCGCCAAAGAAAGCGTGGTAATTACAGCTAAGTATTTCTCCTCACTGTATTAATAACATCAGTGAGAAAGAGGCCTTTGTGCTGCAGTAGGAAACAAATCGATACAAATCTATGCTACTTATGTTAATAAGCTAAATATAATGCTCACGCTAATAAAATTAAGCTCTTAGAACTACTTACTACTATAACTGGTTCCAATAGAAAACGTCTTTTAGTGTTGGATAGCCCATGTACCTACCTACACAACCAGTTTTCCGCAATCAGACCTCTATAAGTAAGTACCTAATTGAATTCTTTATGCGTGCTGGATAGCTAATTTCTCGAGAAAAGCTGACAACATCATCTTTCAACCAATAGGAACGTAATTATCGCAGAGCTCCGCTAGACGTTCCATAGATATACCTAGAACGTTCTATAGTATCTAGAATGTTCTGGAAAAGGGAGTACGGACCACGCCCTGTCTGCAGTTTCATCTGTGAATCACAATCTGTGGCTGCATTATTGATTTTCGCTCCCCCTAAAGCGTGGGTGCAGCGGGTCTGGCTCGTTCGATCCGTCTGTCTGGGGGTGCAAGTGAGTCATGTCCGCATGCCGCACCCTCATACACATTTATTAAATAAACTATATGAATACGGACACCCTTTACGAATTAGTCACAATTTACTGTAACAATAGTTTGTGGATTTGCTAACTATTCGCTTTAAGTGTATTATTTTTCCTTGTATTCTAAAATGAATTAACTGTAACGCATTATTTATACCCTGGGTTTTTTCAGATTTTGTATAAATGCATCTTACCTATACCTTAAAGATGACAAACACACAATGTTTCAAAATTATGTGACCCCTCTTAAACCTTTATGAATCATAGTTTTACTACGTACGGTACACGTAACCAAAACATTAACTCAATTCTTGTTTAAACTGAGTAGGAAAACGAGACATGACTCATACGGAAGAAATCTCTAAAAGGGCGCCCAGTGGTCTGATCTGAGTTAATGATTTTGTGATTCATAGAAAACAACTAGTTGATAGCTTTACTATTGGTATGTTTATGTATACAATCTTAGTCACGTGTAAGTTTTCCGCTACTAGACCTCTTCTTTTCAATGTGAGACTTTTGTGCCGGAGCTATAACTTTCCGGATGAAACCGACTTAGACTTTTCAGGGTTTTAGACTTGGACTGTCCAAGATGTTTGAATCTACTACATCTGAAACCCATACTGCATAACACACCCTACTAGCCACAATGGAACCAAGTAAGTATTAGAATAAGTATTTGTGAAATACTTTTGTTTGTAAGCAACGTATAAAAACAAAATTATCATGAATAGCTTATCTGGCTTTTAAACTGCCGTAATTATCATATAAGTAACTGGTTATTTTGATGTGCCTCTACCGAACGAAGGTTTCACTAGATGCTTTCTCAAAACTATTTCTAAATACAATAAAAATGCAGAAATATTTTGTTTAAATAAAAAAGAATAAGTAAATAAGCTAGAACTGTCTGCACCACGCAAATATCGTAGTCACATAAGTAATTGATTGAACATCCATAGTACCTATTTACGTAAATAACATGCAATTATTGCAAAAGCTATTAAAGTATTTAACTGTTATTTTATTAAACATTGTTATTTTTAAATGTGTATTGATAAACACCTACTTAAATCATAATTTACAGGAAAACTGTCAGCAAGGGAACGGAAATGAATCACAATTTATTAATCTCGGACATTGACGTTATTGCACTTTGATAAAAATATGCGTATTTTTATTCAGAGTTTTACTTAGAATATTTTACATAAATTAAGTATATAAGCTAAAAGAGAGCTTTATTTAACTTATGATAGGATTACAAAATAAACCTCTATGTTTTATATTAGGTATATTAACCGTTATGTTTACTTATAGAACTTAAGTACCTTGGACGTATAGAACAGATACCAGAGAGAATCTCTTCTCGTGATGCATATTCAAAGATTTATACCACTCCTATAAAACAGATATCTCGTTCAAACCCGCCGCCAATCCCAAATTCATTGCCCAATTAGTGATTGCTAAAGGACTTGAGTAAGTAAAATATTTGACTATTCCTGCGTTATTATTATTAGTAGGGATTTTCATCTGAGGAACGTAGTGCCATTAGACAATGTGTTTCCTGCAGGACAAATAATAAAATATTAAACAAGGAAGTAATTTGTATACAATTTCTGTGAATTCCATACTTTGTTGCTGTTCTATTGAATCTTATTATGCCACGTTTTCAAAACATGGATGTAAAGGGAAATGTTTACACAATAAAAAAAATGTCCTGTCGAATTGAGAACTTCCTCCTATTTTGAAATCTGTTAAAAATTTCATCTATAAGTACTAATATTATAAAGAAGTAAAGTTTGTGTGTTTGTTAAATTGTAAGGGGTAATCTCGGGATCTACTGAACCGATTTCAAAAATTCTTTCACTCATGGTAAGCTAATTTATCGATGCGTGTCATCTATACTAATATTATAAAGAGGAAAGATTTGTTTGTTTGTTTGTAATGAATAGGCTCCGAAACTACTGGACCGATTTCAAAAATTCTTTCACTAATGGAAAGCTAATTTATCAGTGCGTGACATAGGCTATATTTTATCCCCGTAATCCCACGGGAACGGGAACTACGCGGGTGAAACCGCGGGGAGCTACTAGTAGGCTATATTTTATCCCTGTATTCACACGGGAACGAGAACTATGCAGGTACAACCGCGGGGCGCTGCCAGTATTAAATACGAAACTACACACATCAAAAGTGTCTAGGGATCAACATATATTTTTGCAATAACTTTTCTCCTAAATGATTTTAATTAAAATTTTCTTTAAGGATTCATCAAATAAAGTGTTTTCGTTTGTCACAGTAACGATAAACCAAGTCACCTTTGCATTAATAAAGAAATTTGCCATTTTCCTAATAAAGGGATTTTTTACATTTGAACCACTAACATTAAAGTTCGAAAAAAAGACTGAAATAACAGTTTTCTTTAAAATTTTATTGGGTAACTTAAACAATTAATAATCCGTGTTTCTACCGCGAACACTAACAACACAAGAACATCGGTTTGGCATACTCAAAATGAGTTCATCCAAATCACGCTGTGGAATGGCCGCCCATGTTCGTTGCAACAACAAAAAAAGGTCTTCTTGCGACTGGATACCCTCCATATTCGGCAGAGCTCTTCTCTGTAGCATATCCCATGCATGCTCAATCGGGTTCAAGTCTGGCGACTGAGCAGGCCAGGGCAGGACATTGATGTTAGCTGCGGCGAGAGTCTGTCTTACAACTCTTGCGGTGTGCGGTCGTGCATTATCATGCATTAACTGAAATAAGGGACCGATTTGCACTTGTAGAGGAACGATGACGTCTGATACAATCGTCTCAGCATAAATTTGAGCGTTGAGGTTGCCTCTGATCCAAATCAACTCAGTTCTTCCGCCGATCCAAATACCCGCCCATACCATGATGGTTCCACCACTATAAGGATGGACTTCCTGGCAGGATTTTAATCGCTGTTGGCGTCCAGGGGTTCTCCAGTGTCGTATACGTCTTGTATCCGGTCTCATACCAAAACGAGACTCATCAGAAAAGCACACGAAACGCCATTGTTCTTCTGCCCAATTTCTGTGTTCAAGAGCCCATTGATATCGAATCCTACGATTGTGCATTGCTATAGGTGGTACCCGTAGCGGTCTTCGGGAATGAAGGTTCACTTCATGCAAGCGGTTTCTGACTGTTTGGTCGCTAATTAAGTTCCCTGAAGAGTGATGAAGCCGCACGGCTAACATTATGGCGGTTATTGTTGGAGCTCTTCGAGTTAAGATTTGAATGTATCGGTCTTGTCTCCGTGTGGTGCAGCGATACCGTCCTCCATGGCGCTCAGCCACGGTACCAGTGCTTCGGTAACGTGTCCAAAGTCGACTGATAACACTCTGACTTGTATTCAGAGCTAAAGCCACAGTACGTTGCCGGGAACCAGCTTCTATCATTCCCACGGCTCTGAGCATTTCTTCCCTGCTTAAATGACGTCGCCGCTCCATAATAACGTTGGTTTTAATCAGTAGTAGGGAAACAGTAGCACTAATAATGTCTTCAATGCGTTGTATGTTTTTATAGGGAAAATATTGACAGCTGATTTTCATCTTTTACTCGAATTTGATTCACAGTTCCTGATTCAAATTATGAAATGCACCAAAAAGGATCCATATAAATTTATAAAATCATAAATTTATTACAAAGCCACATCTCAATCTCAAGAAATCCGCATAAAAATGCTTGATCCCTAGACACTTTTGATGTGTGTACTTTAGATAAAAGGTAAACGTGTTTAAATTACGTAGCATACAAACTACATACTTAGTAATCTATCAATCTAGGAAGATGGACTGATGGATGAATGGATAGACTAGGTTAGGTACTACGGGACGGGACATAACCATTAGAACTGGAGGTGGTAAAGAGTATTAGGTTACGAGTTCATAAAATAAACGAAAGGACGTTATCTCGCTTGACACTCATTTCGCGAGCCAACGAACTTCAGGACAGTCACTGTCTGGCTCAGTATGAAGATAATAAGTCAAAACTCCAACTTTATTATTAGTTATTCTGTTTACTTATTGAATCCAATTAAAACATTTTATTTAATATCAGTTTCCTCGTACAATAACCTTAAATTAAATACCAACATTAACCTCAACAAAGATACTATCCTTATGTGGTTTACATTTTATATATGGCACAGGAAAAAATATATAAGTACTTATAGTATTATTGCGAATTTTATTTTTATTTGTATTTATCCCTAAAATAGGGGAATATCTAAATGAATTGAATTGTTAAAATATGGAATGTCATATTAAATTGTGATATTCGTTATGCGTGTACTTATTTAAAATTTTAAACTATCTTAATACAAAGCTGAAGAGTTAATTTTGTTGAAAAAATCTGTTTTCACTAGATAGCCCGTTTAGTATAACGAAGAGCTATATTTTTAGTTAGATAAAATTAAGAAACTTTTTATATTTATATGTATGTACTGCCTAATTACAAATAAATGCCTTTTCTTTCTTTCTTTCTTCTTTCTATATCGCCTAAACTACAACATTCTACTATATAAAAGAAAAAAATGCAGTTGAAACCTTGGGACACATAATGTATGGACTAGGTATTATGTTGTGTATGTAACCTTACTACAAATTTCCCCAAATAAAACCAGAATTTCCAAATGTTACCATTTTACCTGGGTGTGGGTGTGGCACCAATCAATATTGCCAGATATTTTACTGTCAAATGTTCCCGTTTGAAGGGAAATATACTCAGAAAAATAACTGACTTTTTGAGGTAAATCTGTACATAACATAATAAGGATATTTAAAATGCTAAATATGGCCTACTTATTATTAAAATAACTAATTAAATGCTTTGATTATGATTCACTATTGAAGAACTTTTCGTACGTGCATACTGGTGCATACTTATGTACTTATGTGTTTGTAACTACTTTGGTACATACTTTTAAACATCATACACTTATATGTAATGTAAAATTATAAGTTATAACTCCTCACGTATAGTCGTCTGCCCCTCTTTAAGTACGTTTAGATCTCATAAACTACGCCACAGATTTAATGCGTTTGTATTTAATGTGGTTTCAATCAATAGGTACATTGAGTGATTTAAGAAGATGATTCTTTCGTACACAAAAGAAAATTTATAGCAGTTAAACCCACGGAACATAGCTAGTTTATATACTTATAAATCATTTCATTTCATTATATTTATGAGTTGTATTACAGATTCATCTACAATCTTGGAACAAGGTCGAGGCGAACGACTCGGTGACTCCAGTTGATATTCTATATGCGAACCGAGTCCAAGTTCATTGCTTCTACTTATGTACTTACGTTCGTAAGTCTTTTCAATAATCTGTGCTTGTTTTTTTTTATTAAAAACAACAGTATTCTAGAATGTATTTAAAAAGTTGTTCTTCATAAGTATATTCTTATTTCAAAATTAAGTAAGACCTCATTTATGCCAAGTTATGAGGTCCGGTAATGAACACCATAGACCACAACTAACGACGATAACGATCACCAATTTACTCCAATCCGACCTTGCTTATTTAAAACAAACAAAAATCTAAATTAAATTAATTACCCAAAGCACATCCTCGCAACTTGAACGGAAATGGTAATTACAGACCAAATAAGTAGACGGTACATTTCTAGGATAATTTCCGCTGTATTTGACGATTGCCTTCAATAGGCCAGGCTGAGCAGTTAGCCATCTAAAAGGTTGGTAACCTTAAAAGGCGTAGCGTGGTGAAGGCGCAGCGTATCGAA
This sequence comes from Timandra comae, assembly GCA_958496195.1. Classification (NCBI taxonomy): domain Eukaryota; kingdom Metazoa; phylum Arthropoda; class Insecta; order Lepidoptera; family Geometridae; genus Timandra; species Timandra comae. The sequence goes on along the minus strand of OY292363.1, from coordinate 8,116,666 downwards.
TGCACTCCTTTTTTGGTCGAATATTGCGTTGAACCTTGGTTTCTTTATACCCAGATGGTGGACAATACTGACTATGGTAAATCGCGATTTACATGGGGGTCACCGCACAAATGGTTAGATTCGTTTGTCCTATTTTGAAATTGTCCTATTAAGGCTCGTTATTGTAGACACACGCGTTGGTATTTTGGCATAACAGGCAGTCACTGCTAACTACGCCACTTGGCGATATTACCTATTACTTTATGTATGCAAAGAAAGTAAGGATTAAATCTTCATCATGTTATTTCGTTAGTCGTATGTGGTCGTATGCCAAATTTCACTGCCCCGGGACTAAGTTTTTGTTTCGCTTGGTACAATCAGCATCAAAATTAGATTAACATTTTATATTCAATCCTTTCTGCAACGTTTACAAAAACGATATTTTTTTTACAGTTAATGAAAAGACTGATTGACAATCAAGTGTTTCGTTGATAGAATAGATAGATTGATTGATAGATAGATTAGATTGTTAAATAGATATTTTATGACATTAATTATACAGCGGGGAACTGTGTAAGAAGGCGGGATTCCCAATTCCCTACTTTGTAAATAAGATAGTACCTAAACCTATTTTATTTTTAGAATGTCTTTAAATAGGCCAGAACTCTATTAATCCACTTTTGATGCTAACTGTACAAGGCCCCCTTTTCGTTAGCGTGCCAAGTCGGAACAGGTGGTAAACAGTAACAGAAATATCTGGCGGAAGGAAACTACGACCAGATAAGCATCCCCAACCGAGTCAAGGCCAACTTGTGCATATCGTAAATCTTTATACGTAAAGGTCGAGATTCGGTCACGATTATGTTGATATTAAATGGCCATGTATGTATGTGATTATCCAAAAAGGTCCGTTAGTTTAAGATCACTCGCAAATCTCACAATTGAACCTGGGTAGCTATTAGATGTTTAGGGCAGAGCTACGGTTCAGTAGTTTTCAAAATACCCTTAGTATGTGAAACACTATAAAAATTTGATTCTAAACGTAGATTCAAAGATTTAAATGTGTTTTATTTGAGTCAGATAGTACAGATAAATTAGCTGGATACCTAAGTAAATAAATAAATATATAACTAGATACTAAATAAATATCATATTACTTAAGTAAGTATACTCATTCGTATAAGTAACTACTTCTGTAAATAGTATAACAAATTATAACTAAGCCTACACTACAATTTGTATACCATCAAGTAGCAGAATATAATTAGGTAGCTATTTCGTTTTCTAAAAACTCAATTAGCTATAGTTTGGTATCGATATTGTGACTAATGGATCGTTTACAATAATATTCGTTTCGCCTACGCTTCTCGTTACGTGGACTACAAAACGCGGGCGATAATTGATCTTCTAAATAAACTACCTTCATAGAACTCGTCACGAGTATGCAAATGTTTAGCAGAATAGTTCGAAAAGGTTTTGTTTGAAAAAGTAAATAATTGTAGTTATTGGGAATAGGTTTTCTTTTCGACTTCCACAAATTTAAGGAAGACGCAGATCGACTACCTATCATTTTTAACTTAGTTTTCCATATCCGAAACGAGGAAGTGCACATAAATGTTCGTTTCGTAGGCGCCAAATTACAATAAGCGGTCTTGAGCTCTATTCAAGGGATGTTTGCAGGTACTTATACAAAAGAAAAACGATGGTCTAGGATGGTCACTTCACTACTGTACTAATATCATCAGTCAGAGATAGTCCTTTACACTACAGGGGGGGTCTTACAGGCCCAGTTTTTTACTTTATTCATGACAAACATATAATAAATGGCAACTTATTTGACCAATTGCATAATGTCTGAAACAAATCAAAGCAAACCAAATAAAACTAGATAAGTCCATATTTGTTTACCACAAAGTCATTTTAATTAGTGTCAATTTGGCTCAAATCGTCCCGAAGTCGTATATCGTTGCAAATATCGACCTCAGACGTCTTTAGGACAACGTACGAATAAAAAATAAGTAGTATAACAACCTTCGTGACGTCACCGTCGGTTAATGCAATCCTTGACTTGGTTTCGGCTTGAGAATTCGTATTGCCTCCTACGCCAAGGTTTTTGGACTATTATTGTATTGTAAATCATAAATGTCTTACGTTTTTCTGTTGTTTGAAAGGCTTATAAAGTCACAATAATCAGTTTAAGTATAAGTTTTAATACCTAGGGTGTTCTTTTGATTGAACTTGGTCTAGAGGTCTGGACAATGACTTTGAAACTAGAAGCACACTTCATAATAATTCGACTTCGAAACCCCTGTGTTATGACATGACCTTAGTTCAAAGATTTTCTTAGTAATTCAACTTTGAAACTGTAAAGTTAAGATGTTAGTTCAAAGATTTCTGAAGGATATTTACTTCTATTACCACTTGGGGTAATTTGGATTTTCAGTTAGAGTTCTCTAGTAAAAAGAACACTATTATAATGATAAAAAACTTGTACAGTAGGTTAGGTACTACAACGTCATTACTATACATACATGTAAATATTGTAGATAATTATAGGATTACGATCATAATCTCAACATCATATTAAAAAAAAAAGTGTTAACTTCCTATCGTCTGAGCTCATGTGGTCTGAGTTCGGTCTTTGGCCTGCATGTCCGTTACTATTTGAATTTAAATAAGGAACGTTCGGTTTTGGCCAACGGATGCCGGCTCTATACAGCCACCAACCATTGTCTCTTTACGAGCCCATTGTTTTAACTTAGAAGCGTCTACAGAAAATTCTCGTATAGACAGACTGCAACATAGAATATAGAATATTGTTCTTTTTATTAATTTTATGGAGATTGAAGATTGTTTATAAGCAGTGCCTGCTGACTGCTGAACCAAAAGCGAGGCTATACTTACTAAGGTCCCGGGTTCAAATCCTGCGATTCGGGATTCATGTTTTTTTATTTTCCAATCATGGTCCTTCAACACACGTCATATCTATTCCTCTTCACTGTACTAATATCATCAGTGAGAGAGACATCTTTGCTCTGCAGGGGTCTTAGAATTTATTTACGTCTAACTTGGAAACATGACATCAAATCACATGATTCCTTGTAAAATACTTCCTGTTACGTGGATTATAATCATTACGATAAGTTCCTAATAAATAAAATACGTAGGTACGTAAGTAGATATGACTCAATAATATTTAATCAAAAATTTTATAAGTACTTAGTACTACTTACCTTCTCAGATAATAAAAAAATATTTGTTGATAATTGATAATGATAACACATTAATTTATAGGAATTTTAATGATTGTTATTTCATCGTAATGTAATAAATACAATTTTGATAAATTACATGACTTAAGTAGGTACTTACTTACTTATATTTTTTATTCATATGTACCATTGTACAAAAATGCTAAGTGTCATTTTCTGGCAGTGCTCCAGAATTGTAAAGAATTATTGTATAAATATTTATTAAGTGAGGCCTCGGGTTTATTTAAATTTGGATATTAGGTATTTCCAAAGTTATTGGTGTCACAATGGACCCTGTAGGGCACATAAAACAGTACTAATAACTAACTTAACTTTTAAGATATTGGATTAAATCAGTTAGGTACCTAACCTAAGTATACGAGCATAAACTACATACTTACCTACCTATAATAACATAATATTTTCTCAACAAATGGACCAACACTGAAAGACTTTTTTCAATTGGAACCAGCAATCTCTGAGAGGAGCTCGTTTAACCAATCAAACCAACTCCTGCTTTTGATTTTACAAACAGTTAGTAAAAATTCGAATCGAAAACCAATAGTAAGACATCATCACATTATTAATTCCCTCAATGTGTGATCGACCTTGAAAGGAGTCAGAACGTTCTGACTTCCATACGTTACATAATTAACGTACAATACAAACATAATATCGTCATCATCAAATAATACGTCAATGGTGACATCATCACGACAGATTTGATCACCAACAACTTTATCATCGATATACTTAGTTAACTTTTGTTTACACTTACATATACGAGAAAACAAAGATTTGTTGCCCACGAACAATGGTTTGTTCTACCTACCTACCCTACATTTTTTCTTCCCAAATTACAAATAGATTATTGAAAATTACATCACCTGCATTTTTATATTAAGTATCTTTATATCGCCACCTAAAACGAGTACATACGAGTATTTTGAATTTACGATTTGATAAAATAGTACTTAGGTACTCATACTCATAATATCTTATCGATAAGAAAAGATTACTTATGTGAAAAAGATTTTCAATATTACAATAATACCTACTACCCCTACCTAAGTATTACATATTACACTTAAAACTAGCTTTAGATACATCTTCATAGAACGGGATAATCGTAATATAAGTAGAGGTATTATCTCATTATGCAAATCATTGGTTGCTATGTAAGAGACAAATAACCTACTTAACTTTACCTAATAATATTTATTTAGTTTACAATCGAATTTTCTGCTAAGTGAAATGATAAGATAACAAAACATTCCGTTGTTGATACCTATATCCAGTCAACATGTAAATCATCTATTCAATGTATTATTCATTGTATGAATGTTCGTCTTAAAATCACTATTATTATAGAATTTATTATCATTTAGCCATAGAAATGACGAATCTTTATTAATTTAGTTATTACGACATTTTCTCGTACTATTCCTATGTTTATTGATTTTGTGGTATTTTTTGATGATTTCTTCTTTATCTGTTTCCAATTAATGCCCTTTATGACTTTGAAAACTGTCCAAATATATGGTCTGTTCCATAGAATAAGGATCACGACCAAGATTCTCTCGTACATATATTATCAAAGGTCTATTGTGATAAATTGTCTTTATTAGTGTACTACGTCAGCTAAATAACCACATAATCATTTCATTATACTTAGTAACTTTGTCCCTTGCATCTACACGGTATCAGAAACTATGCACACACATCATTTACACACAAATATCTCAGATAGTAGCTCCCCGCGGTTTCACCCGCGTAGTTCCCGTTCCCGTGGGATTACGGGGATATAATATAGCCTATGTCACGCACTGATAAATTAGCTTTCCATTAGTGAAAGAATTTTTGAAATCGGTCCAGTAGTTTCGGAGCCTATTCATTACAAACAAACAAACAAATCTTTCCTCTTTATAATATTAGTATAGATGTGGACTTTGTACCTTATTCTATGGTACAGGGTACCGGCTACCTGATCATAACATTAACTGTTACCAACGGTGCCTTGGATCTCAATAAACTCAACATAATCTCGGGACCGTTCGAGAATTCCGTTTTTGCATCAAATAATGGAACACTATTTGCAAATCAACGTTAGTTTCTAGCAAGCAAGTGACCCAAAACAGTTATGTATCGCCTCTCACTTCATTATTAGATTTTATCTGTTCCTAGGGTTACATGATGATACATCCGAGGAAAGTATTAATTACACAATTACATTGTACTTGTTGCTATTGTTATTACTTAATTATTTTGATGGGATTTTGTTTTTCGTAGTTTTGAATGTTTAAAAGATGTTGCAATAAGTTTTGAATGAATTTGGTATGAAAATTATAGCCGTGTGATTTTTTTAAATTGAAACGCTAATCCTGACTAAGTTTAACGTTCATTTTATTTGTCTTTCGTTATATACTTTAGCCTCTAGGCCATCTTAGCAGTCTACTGTCTGTCCTAATTTATGACATACTTATTTTAACCATAAGTATCTCATAAAAACGAAGACGCTAGTCGCTTTGCTCGCCGTCTATCCCACGGATCCCTATTGTTTGATTAGATAGATCTTTGAGACTACGCAACGGATCATCAATTGGTTCAAACGTAAAGAAAATTTTACTATGCTACCCAAACTTTAAACAATTACCACGTCACAATCTCCTATGTGAATCACTAACAATAATCATAAATTAATTGTTCCAAATAAACAACAACACGTCTACAGATGTTGTTCTGATTTTCCCGCAGTTTCCTACAGTTTTACACAATCCCATGCAACAATAGATCAATTCGTATTATACAATTTCGCGGGCAATCTCTCTGTTCCCATAATGAAGACGACTTCTCGTGAAAGTATATATGAATAGAGAAAGTATTGAGTGTAATGTGCACACCAACAAACGGATCTTTACGAAAGCACCGCTTTTTTAGACTCTAATATGAAAATACCGTTTTAAATATGTATTACCTATGTACCTTCTAGTCTAGGTACTATCTCAGTCCAATTATTATCATTCTGAATGCTGTGGTAGGTACTATTATGGTATCAACTTAAAATCAACACCAACGACTCATTACTTTTTCAACACACTTGCTCATAAAGGGGCTCTTATTTGTGCAAAAACAGTTGAATAATGACACGCTTGATTCACTAGTGAGTTATAGATTTTATTTTTAAATTGTTTAGTTTTTAAAAAGTTTCGATACCAAAAAAAATCGTGTCCATACATTTTAAAAACAAACTTCAATTATGTTGCCTTACTTTTGGTAGGTCTATGGTCGATTCCATTAATTCATTCATTCGATTTTTTTTAATAAGTATATTCTTTTAATCTATGGCCGATTACCATTGTTGTGTTGGATGCGCGCGAATAGAAAAACTGTTTATTTATTAGCGAAAAATGATAATTTCTTCGCAAATGTGTTGAAAAACGTTGTACACGCGAATATTGATGAATACTATCCTCGGCTATCTTCAGACCCTCGCCTGACGGCTCGGGCCTCAATAGCGCCTCGGAAGTAATCACCAACTTACCTCGCTTGTACCATAAATAACTATGATACATGGATACGATGTGATTAGTAAATACACACATCAAAAGTGTCTAGGGATCAACATATATTTTTGCAATAACTTTTCTCCTGATTGATATTAATTAAAATTTTCTTTAAGGATTCATCAAATAAAGTGTTTTCGTTTGTCACAGTAACGATAAACCAAGTCACCTTTGCATTAATAAAGAAATTTGCCATTTTCCTAATAAAGGGATTTTTGACATTTGAACCACTAACATTAAAGATCGAAAAAAAGACTGAAATAACAGTTTTCTTTAAAATTTTATTGGGTAACTTAAACAATTAATAATCCGTGTTTCTACCGCGAACACTAACAACACAAGAACATCGGTTTGGCATACTCAAAATGAGTTCATCCAAATCACGCTGTGGAATGGCCGCCCATGTTCGTTGCAACAACAAAAAAAGGTCTTCTTGCGACTGGATACCCTCCATATTCGGCAGAGCTCTTCTCTGTAGCATATCCCATGCATGCTCAATCGGGTTCAAGTCTGGCGACTGAGCAGGCCAGGGCAGGACATTGATGTTAGCTGCGGCGAGAGTCTGTCTTACAACTCTTGCGGTGTGCGGTCGTGCATTATCATGCATTAACTGAAATAAGGGACCGATTTGCACTTGTAGAGGAACGATGACGTCTGATACAATCGTCTCAGCATAAATTTGAGCGTTGAGGTTGCCTCTGATCCAAATCAACTCAGTTCTTCCGCCGATCCAAATACCCGCCCATACCATGATGGTTCCACCACTATAAGGATGGACTTCCTGGCAGGATTTTAATCGCTGTTGGCGTCCAGGGGTTCTCCAGTGTCGTATACGTCTTGTATCCGGTCTCATACCAAAACGAGACTCATCAGAAAAGCACACGAAACGCCATTGTTCTTCTGCCCAATTTCTGTGTTCAAGAGCCCATTGATATCGAATCCTACGATGTGCATTGCTATAGGTGGTACCCGTAGCGGTCTTCGGGAATGAAGGTTCACTTCATGCAAGCGGTTTCTGACTGTTTGGTCGCTAATTAAGTTCCCTGAAGAGTGATGAAGCCGCACGGCTAACATCATGGCGGTTATTGTTGGAGCTCTTCGAGTTAAGATTTGAATGTATCGGTCTTGTCTCCGTGTGGTGCAGCGATACCGTCCTCCATGGCGCTCAGCCACGGTACCAGTGCTTCGGTAACGTGTCCAAAGTCGACTGATAACACTCTGACTTGTATTCAGAGCTAAAGCCACAGTACGTTGCCGGGAACCAGCTTCTATCATTCCCACGGCTCTGAGCATTTCTTCCCTGCTTAAATGACGTCGCCGCTCCATAATAACGTTGGTTTTAATCAGTAGTAGGGAAACAGTAGCACTAATAATGTCTTCAATGCGTTGTATGTTTTTATAGGGAAAATATTGACAGCTGATTTTCATCTTTTACTCGAATTTGATTCACAGTTCCTGATTCAAATTATGAAATGCACCAAAAAGGATCCATATAAATTTATAAAATCATAAATTTATTACAAAGCCACATCTCAATCTCAAGAAATCCGCATAAAAATGCTTGATCCCTAGACACTTTTGATGTGTGTATTTTAAACTAGTGCCTTATTTGGTTTCATCCGTAATAAAGCCATAGGTAAGTACACATAACATAAACATTCCTCTAAGTAAGTATTTCAATCTGTTTATTGATGAAAATTGAGACAAAGAGCATTAAGTAAAATGGTTGACAGTAGGAACGTAATTTTTCAATCCTAAAGTCTAAACTTAAGTAAAACTTGAGCCTTGAACATATTAACACCAAATTATACCCATTTAAATTTCCATAAACAATTTATAAAACAGAACCGCAAAATGGACTATTACCAAAAACTAACTAGGTACCTACTTACAAACTAATGTATTTAAATTGTGGCATAACCATTTGGAGCTGAATAATCTGCCATTAACTCGATATACACCATTAATCAGAAGGTAGTGGCTTCAGAGAAATATAGGTTACGGTGATCGATTCCCACACCCGTTTTTTCCCGAGTAACAATACCATTTAGGTGCGGTACTAGTGTACTGAGATGCGACCATATATGGCGAATTCCACGCGGCAGCCAGCCGTGTAGATCACACCAATCGCGAAAATACTTACACTTGGACGTAGCAAGGACTGAAAACTTGGGGGTTTTGCCCCTGTACGAGTATTTCTCAACGCTCGAGAGTAGAAATTTTAACGAAATAAATGCTAGTGCCAAGTAACTTGTATGGTGTATGCAAGTAAATTGAAGTAAAACTACAATAACTATCTAATAACTTCTGTACCCCTTACATAATTGGTAATTATGAAGGTTAGTAAGTACTTCCAAAAAGTGATATTGTCTTATGAAAAGCACTTTTTTGATAAAATAAAGAAGACATTACAACGGATATACCTAAGTCACACCTAAGTAGTTTGTTAGTCATAAATTATTAAGAAATAGTTAAAAATGGGGGCAAGTGGTTGTTATTTTGTCACGATCCTAAGTACGTCACATCATCACACGCGACGCATTCCGAGGTCTCACGGTCACATTGGCCTGCATCGTAACGGAATCTGTTAATTAGATAATTTCGTAGACTCTCTCTCGTTAATATCCGCTTGTTTACACTAAAATGTTATTGGATACTTTTTAGAAACGGTAAAATCTATATTAAATTGTTTGAATTTATGATTTAGACAGCCTACTTTGTATATTGTGATTCCTTCGGAGGATACGTTGAAGTCAGTCTCAGCCCTGCCCAATTCATACATGAGTACATTCATACAACATATTTATGAACAGGATCAATATCAATAAGTAGATGAGGACCAACTACCAACACGACCGGCATGGCGCATGTGCACGATGCTTATTTTACGGTAAACCTGGAGATTTCAAGCCAAGGATCTTTCTTCCTCAATATAACTTTATTTCTTATTTTATAGTAACTTTTTAATCATTTACATTACCTATGATAATAACTTTCTTGATAATTAAGTAATTTGGAAGAAACTTTGGTCGAAAAAGCGCTCTGAATCTATGGAATTCGACGGCGAAAGTATTTACGACGCGATCGTCACATGTGTTCTAGTTTCACTTTATGTTTTTTGATAGCATGATTATGGTCATGACCTTGACCTAGCGATGCAACCAAGAAGGTCAGCAATGAAATCGTCTCGATCATCATACATATCATAGATACCTATAGTACTGAAACTGAAGGTTAGTAATAAAAATAACACAAGTACCTATGTACAAACAACAAACATAAGTAAGGACATAATTTAACTTTTTTACACTCACTTTATTAGAATGAAAATAATCATGATAACTAACTTCTTAATTGTTCATAGTCAATTTCATGTGTGTGATCATGGCGCTTACAACTATCATTGAATGTAAGTAGGAAAGGAAGTAGGGAATTTTGAAATACTAACTTACTTACTAATTCACATGGTAAAAAAGGTATCCGGGGCTAAAAAGGTAACATTTTGACAATCATCAAATTATAATAAGTACCCATTTGATCAGACTTATAAAATCGTAAAAGTGGCGTTCCCTGTTTAGATTTTTAATGTACTTAATGATAATGATAGACTGAATTCTGTCAGATGATTTCGGTTCGGCAAATTTAACGCTGAACCAACTATTTATTATTCTGTGGCTGAACGTTATTTGGATGAATGTGTGCGTGCGTTCGTCAACGTTCGCCGCCTCTCGCCATCACGCACACAGAAGACACCGAATAATGTTGCAAGTAAATATTATTATATATTTCCCGAAAAAGTGGGGAAATTGGTACACTGTTCTAATTTCGGTATATTACTGAAATACCTGAAAATTGTATTTAGACATTTTTTTTCCTTTTTGCTGACTGTATGTACTTACCTATACCCAAAACCAATATGAGGCTGATAGATAAAAAAAAAACTACTGGATGGATTTGGATGCAAAATTTACTTATTATGAAATAAAGATGGATAAAACCATTAGAAACTATTCATTTTTTCTTTTTCAATTCTTTTATGACTTTTTTTAAGGACTTATTTTTTTCCGTCAATCGACGATTTCTTTTTTGCAACGCGTTAATCATTCTACGGTGTTTGTTTTGAAGCTTGATTTTTCTGGCTAATTGTCTCCGTAGTACAGACTCTCGAGGCGTGTCAAAAATGGAATCCAAGTCCGATTCGTACTCTTGAGATATCTGTAAAGAAAATACATTTTTACCATGCACCAATCGTAAACTCACTACTCGTAAGTTAAGTAATCTGTGAATTATTGGCCGAGCGAAGCAAGGTCTCCGAGTTTACGGAAAAACATTGGCGTTTGTATGTTTGTATATTGCTACAGTAACTTAATGTAACGATGGACGATAATTAATATATGAGCCAAATTAGTTGAGGGGTTTCAAAGTTATAAGCGACGCGAATTTCCGAACGGAGCTAACATTATATTAGAACGACATAATTCATATTATTACATTGTATTAGCAATCTATTTTAATTACTTACAGGCTCGTTTGAAGCTTGTGCATCATTGCAATATGTATTTTCATTGGCTTCAGGAGACGATGGATCCTGAAAAACGGTTAAGTAAGTGCATTATAAGACCAGATATGAAGAATCATATGCATCTGTTAAAAATTTGCAACACATGTCAAATTACATACCAACAGTGTCTTATCAGAAACAAGAGGATCTTTGAGGTCATCAGTACTGTTTTCACTTTCATTTTTACAAACAATATGCGGCACATTTTTAATTTCATCTGTGCAATCAATATGCGGCGTGCCGCCGACATATTGGGAGAGGCCTATGTCCAACAGTGGACTAATGCAGGCTGTTGATGATGATGATGATGAATCAATATGCAGTCCCTAAAACAAAGTTACGAAAATCAGATTATTACTGAAAAAGAAAGTATGAATTTATAATACATAATAGTAAACTGGTAGTGGAATAGTTATTTTCAACAAACTTTTCTCATAAAGTGGCTCTTATTTCTCCGTAATCAGGTACATAATGACACCTATTATTCACAAGCGAGTTATAGTTTTTTTAAAGTGGCTTAGTGTCTAAAAAAGTTCGGATCCAAAAAAAAACGTGTCAATAGATTTTAAAAACAAATTCATACTATTCTGCCTTACTTTTGGTACGTCTATGGTTGTTTCCAGTCGTTCATTTTTTTTACAAGTATTTTTTTCGTCTATGGCCGATCGCCTTTGTTGTGTTAGATGCGTGCGAATAGGAAATATGTTTATTTATTACGAAAAATTATTTTTTAGCAATCTATATTAATTACTTACAGGCTCTTTTGAAGCTTGTGCATCATTGCAGTATGTATTTTCATTGGCTTCACGAGACGATGTGGCCTGAAAAACGATAAAGTAAGTAAGTGCGTTATAAGACCAGATATGAAGAATCATATGCATCTGTTAAAAAATTTGCACCACATGTCAAATTACATACCAACAGTGTCTTATCAGAAACAAGAGAATATTTGAGGTCATCAGTACTGTTTTCACTTTCATTTTTGGAAACAATATGCGGCACATTTCTAATTTCTTCTGTGCAATCAATATGCAGTCTCTAAAACAAAGTTACGGTAATCAGATTATTACTGAAAAAGAAAGTATGACGTTACGTATTGTAAAAAAAAACGTGTGGCACTCGGGGACTGCCGCGGTAAGGCTATTTATTGCATAGCAATTTTATCAACTAATTGTTTTATTTACTTTTGTATTGCAATCCTAACCTTAGAAATTTTGATGTCGTACTTGGGACTTCATACAATAAAAACTTTGTCTACATTACTATAAAAACTTTTTGGAAAATTTAAAAAAAAATGATTTCGATAAAAAAAATAATAAAAACGTGAGGTTTTATTTTCGTTACGGAATTTCTGGATTCGGTCCCCGCGCTCAAGGCTCTCGATAGAAGCTATGCAATAGCTTAAAAATTGTAATGTGGTAGCGAAATAGTTATTTTCAACATACTATCATAAAGTGGCTCTTATTTCTTCAGGCACATAATGACACCTATTATTCTCAAGTGAGTTATAGTTTTTTTTAAAGTTTGGATACAAAAAAATCGTGTCTATAGATTTAAAAACAAATTCACCCCATTCTACCTTACCTTTGGTACGTCTATGGTTGATTCCATTCATTCATTCATTCGTTCATTTTTAATCATCTATTGCCGATCGCTATTGTTGTGTTATCGGCCAAAGACTAAAAGAAAATACTTATTAAAAAAAAATTCGAATGAATGAATGAATGGAATCGACCATAGACCTACCAAAAGTAGGGCAACATAGTTGAAGTTTGTTTTTAAAATGTATGGAGACAATTTTTTTGGTAAGTATCGAAACTTTTTTAAAAACAAAGCAATTTAAAAAACAATCTATAACTCACTAGTGAACAAAACGTGTCATTATTCAACTGTTTTTGCACAAATAAGAGCCCCTTTATGAGCAAGTGTGTTGAAAATGAAATTGTATTATATTTTTCTTCGCAGGTGTATTGAAAAACGTTGTATGGGTGGATAATGATACACGTGTATATTGATGATAACTATGCTCGGCCTTACTCACCTTGCTTGGTACCGATCCATTCTTTAGCCGTCGTAATCCCTTTTTTGTAAAATATAAATCATCTTCAGAAAAATGATCGGAACACACGATTGAGGTCCTGTGAGGTTTCCACTGGTCGTCATTTCGCGTCCGCTTAATAATTTTTGACCAGCAATTTGCTAGTATGGGATCCGTAGGAAATCTGAAATTCAAATATTGGAAAGAACTGACAAAAATACTTATTACCTAGTGCATTAATTTTCTGTGGGTATATTATCATTGACTGATCAAATAAATACTTAATCTAATTTTTAAAACAACAGTGTTCACCTGTGTAATGATATTTGTCTCCCATAGTTTGGGCAAATCTCCCTAATAATAAACTGACAACACCGGCTAATCAGATTAAACAACAAAATTACGTATCAAAAAATTGAGTTTTCATTAAATAATAGTGGTAAATTAACAAAACTTACCGATGAAAAGTGATCTTGGTGTTGTTATTCGTTTTCTTCACATAATTGCGACACAGTTTAACAGCGCAAACCGGCATATTTAATTATTTTTCGTGAGCACGTTAGCCCTATGTCATTCAAATGACACTGACGTGACATGAAGCGAGTCTGCCAAATATAGTAGACTATAGTTGAGCCGTTTTAGATTTGGCTTATCAAAGGTAATAAAATTAGTAAGTCACGTGCAAACACTATTTTTCTCATTTTGTCAAAGCAAAATAATTAACTAGAATAATGCTTAGCTAAGGAATAATGATACCGACCGTAGAGCCGTCTGTTGTGAATTTTTTCAACTAAGTTACTATCCTTATTAAATAGTTAGAAGATAAGGTGATAGATGGCGCTGATATAAGATTTATTCAACAACATTTCTTTTACCTTCTTCTGTGTCTTCCGTCTTCATTAAAATTTAAAAAAAAATCAAAATGCCATTTAATATTACAAATTATTTATAAGGAAATATTTCAAAGTTACTCTTGTTACAAATGAGATAATTAAAGATAAATAAGTTCCTTAATTAAGTAGAACGACGATATAATAGTATCACGATTCTCACAATAATTAATATCTTACACTTACATTGTAGGCATATCATGCACAGATCATGGAGTCAGTTTAGGATATGGATGTCCTAACCTAACCATGACAGAATCTCGTGATCTTCGTAGATAGTATGGGTAGGGTAGCAAGAAACAAATTCCCAGACTCTATTTTAGTTCATAAATCTACCACAAGATGGCATCCGACTACCCTAAACCCTAAAAGCTGAGTGGTCGCCATGTTGGGCTGCCAAGCAAAGGGTACGGGGTACCGGGTTCTATTCCTATGCGAGATTAATATTTATTTAAGTAAATGTTTATCTCGGTTTGTGTGAATAAGCGCGGTGTAATTTTATTTTACTCAAACTAGATACAGATTATTATAGGCCTAGTTTACTAAGAAATTTTAGTTGATTTGTAAATAATGTTGTATTTCGTTTAAAGGGCGATTTTCGATGCAAGATCATTGCATTGTAGCTAGCTTTGTTTTACCCCATTCGACGGTTACTATTATTACAGTCTATTGCAGTGTAATATTAAATTTTATATTTAGAAGAAACTAGGATGGAGAGGATAGGGGACCCTCCTTATATACTCCGTATGTAATGGGGTCACTCATAGACCAGAGAAAATCATGAGAAAATCTCGTTTTGTTTGATGCATTTTAATTTTCAAGGGGGTCTGCCAGAGAGAATCTTGGGTCACTAGTACAGATAAGAGAAACTGATGAAATTTTAGTCTATGGAATTGAACTTATTAACGTTGACATTTCTATAACTTGACATTACCATGAGAAAGAGTGACAGATTGGGAATTGTCAAATCTGATCTGAAAGAAAGAAAAATAATCAAATTTTATTGAACCATTGCATCCATTTGTTTTGTTTTTGATATTCATTGAATTGTTTTTAACCAATAAAGTAACAAATGACTTTTGGGGAAGACGCAGCCGTGATTTGGAACTCTTCTATTACTAGTAATGGAAATCTTAGTTTCACGAATATGACAGAAAACAGGTAAATAACAAAGCATTGATCAAATGTGTATTCGTGGTGGTGATAATAATTCAATAATTCTCGTACTCTGAATATTTACAGCAGAAAGCGACCTCGTGAACACGATTCGTGTGAATTCATGCCATTATCTAAACGGATTAACAACCTACACATTAATAACAACCTTGGGCAAGTCACACATGTTCAAGAATCTATTAATGTCAATGGTATAGTAAACTTGGATAATGGAGTGTCTTCACCCAGTTCATCATCTGATTCCGATAGAAGACCGAGCTACGATCCAGGCATTAACTCTACAGATAGCACGTATTACTTCGACAACAAACTTTTATTCGAATTGCACTTGGAAAGAATGCAAAGATCTGGACAACAATTATATCCATTCTAACAAGTGTGGGAGCATTTTTGATCATACTAAGTGTGATATTGTTATTTAATTGCGTGGTTTACTTTAGTGTGATATTTATAACTAGTATTAATTTAATATTTAATTGTAATGTTTTTAATTGTATGTAATAAAACATTGTAATATTTACTAGGCATGCTTTGAAGTTTTTTTTCCGCTATGACAACATTGCATTTTTGTCAATAATTATTATAATAGCAACATTGAAGTTAGCCAATCAAAGAGGTGTTTTTTAACGCCATCTTGTGGCGACCATGCGCAAACAAAAGTATCGCAAACTGAAATGTCAAAATTACTATGGCCGACTTCATTTGTTGTAAATTGTAAAAGTGAAGGGGCGTCGTTAATAAATTACACATAAATTATTTGAAGTTAAAATATCTATGAAAAGAAGTTAACCTTTGATGCATGTTATTTTCGCTGACTAAAAATCACAAAGGACTGGTGAGTGTTGTTATATTATGATTTGTTTACAACGTGTGAATATCCATGACCTTATTTAGGAAGCGGTACTTGATTGTACCGTTAGACGGGGCGCGTGGCCCCCAGAGCGCCGTTGAGAGAGTGCCGCGAGGGCCGCGCGCAACCCCTCCTCTCGCAATTTCCCTAGCGGTGGTGGAAGGAGCTGGGAGCGGGAGTGATTTGGTGACGGCACATGGAGGGGATCCCGCATCTTGGTGGGGATGCGCCGCGTCAATATGGACGTTGTTTGGAACTGGTAGGGGTGAACAAACTTCGATCTCTGTCTGGTTCCGCCCACAATCATCTGTCGCCCGCCCGATTCAATCATAACATTACTATTCTCACATTATACCTATTGCCTACCTTTATTATTTTCATAATTGCGTAACAAAAATATGAATCAGCTTGTATAGTAATGTTTGTAATGCAAGAAAATTGTTAAGCCAAAATATTTCAACCATTCATCAGAATTTGGGGTCATTGACATTCTAAATACCTATGACCTCATTTGTTTATAAAACTTTTGATACAGGCATAAAGTACTCCCAAGGTTTTTAAAGTTAAAACCATTTATGTTTATCCCATAAACTTGATGTAGGTACCTACAATGCTAATAAACAAATGATAGGATTTAAATTCAAATGTGCTGCACCCTGCGAAGCACATACTTCACAACCGTTGAACCACATCCACACAAGTGTATGTTTTGTGAAAGTACACTAAAGAGAAAGTGAGTATCATGCTAGATACACACATACACACAGAAATGCGTCAGTATGTATAACTAAGTTGCTTGTCGAGTATCGGGCATAAAAAACTTTCTTTAACCCACTTTCTTAGCAGTTTGTCGATGATCTCGCCTCTCACTGTTCTTGTATGAACGAGTGTAGTGGTGTTCGGTGTCTGGTGGTGGTATGAGCCCTACCATTGAGGTCCCTAGTCCCGCCGCGGTGGTGGGACGTGTGTGTGGGGATACGCGAGTTTGACTCTAGTGGGACAGTGGATTTTTTTTCTCTGTAATTTTGTTTTCGCCCCGCGGTCGCGGTCCAAGCCGCGAGATATGTGCGACATGCAGAAAATGCCAACAAGAGAGGATGCTTCTTGGTATACCATGATAATAAATATATTATTTTTATTTAAATATTATACTTTATTCATATTTAAATGATATTCGTACCAGTTTGAATTTAAATAATTGTTTATTTTCCAAATGACAAGTATTTTTTTAAATTACTTAATATACTTATTTTAATTTATAAAATATTTATTTGTGATAATAACTTGCCCCTAATTTCCTACTTTCTCTGTTGTGTAACAAACATTTACCACATAAATACTAATGTACTAAGTTTACTTAGTACACAAATGTGGCTAACTTTGACAAATATTTACAATCATTCTTAAGTTTAATATTTAAAATACCAATAGGTATATCTAAAAAATATTGATAAAAGAGTAGGTTTAATAAGCAACTTCCTGGTTGCGAGTAGCATAAACTGCTCAGTATCCAATCATACCAACGGTTTTGCATGAACAGTAATACTTACATATCCACATAATACTTATATACATAGCATCTATACTAATAATATAACGCTGAAGTTTGTTGGTTTGCATGCACATGCTATTCTCAGGACCTGCTTTTTGGAATTGTAAAATATTTTTGTTGTTGAATACCTTATTTGTCTAGGAAGGCTAATATGGATATAATCCATCCCTACTTCCCTACTAATATTATAAATGCGAAAGTAACTCTGTCTGTCTGTCTGTTACCTTTTCACGGCTAAACTACTGCACCGATTGACTTGAAATTTTGTACAGGGGTAGCTTATGATCCGGGAAAGAACATAGGCTATGTTTTATCCCGAAATTCCCACGGGATCGGGAACTACGCGGGTGAAACCGCGGGGCACAGCTAGTATGCTATATAATTATCATGCCTACTCATAGCCAAAACACGAGTGAAACAGCAGGACTATAATATAATAGGTACTTAGTTTCTAATATAAACAGGATAAAAAGTTGTATAATATAATGTTGTCTGCAAACGATAATGAATTGCAATACCTAGATAGAATAAAAACTAAGTTTAAAAATAGAATAGAAAAGCAATTTTATTGTAATAACTATTACAAGGTCAATAATTGATTCAAATGCAAATTGCAAAACGTTTTAATTACCTACTTAGTCTTAATCACTAAAGTGTAATTGTTTATTATTCCTATTAAGTAGGTACTTGAAATATTGCAAGATAGTGATTAAAAAGGTTTTATTGTTAGGAAGAAAGTAGGTTTACTACATTCCTTATTTGACATTGAATTTTAAATATATTTATCATGGTATTTCCTTTAATTTACATACTAATATCATGAGTGAATCATTTTGGGTCTTCCCATTAGATTAAAATAGACATAGGTAGATAAGCAATATAAATTAATGATTAGCTGTTTATGGAACTTTTAGTAATGTACATAACTGTAATAAAAACTAGTTCTGACCCATAGTTTCAACCACTCTAATTTTAATTCTGCTGGCATTTTGGGATAAAGGATATCCTACATAATTTAGAGGATATATTTACATTATACTAGTTGATATAATGTACTATCCGAATCAGAGATTGAGTAACTAATTAACAAAGATCCAAACTCACAAAAAATATTATTCATGTTCAATAAGATAATCATGAGGATGACCCGTCATAGAGAGGTTTTTGCTCTGCACAGGGATAAGGATATTCCACGCCAGTGCTTTACTTCTTATGTCCAATACCAAGGATCTTATACTCCAATACCTTACTTAATATATAGTATGATAAAAAAAGGTTTTATTTAACAGTAAAATGAATGTTACAGTGAAGAAGAAGAAGATATGAACTTCGCGGCGTTCACCGCCGTGAGCGGCGCCGGCACGCACTACGTGACAACCGGCGGTCAGCTTCCCGTCGCTAAGTTACAGCAGAATGTAGCTAATAATGGAACTTTGTCACAGGTGGGTTGGTGAATAAATAACTAATATGTATATTGTATACTATAATATTACAAAACAAGAAACCTTTTATATGTTTGCTAGTTTCCATACTTGTTTGTTTGGTTGGTTGAACACGCTAACTTGAGGAACTACTGATCGAATTGAATAAGTCTTGGCCTAGTTGGCCCATTGCGATAAATGAGAAAGGAAATAGGAATATAAAACACCCCTTGATGACCAATAGGGGCAGAGCTAATGCGTGTTTAACCCCAGTGTCAGTTAAAAAGTACCCCTTGGCAATACTAAAGTGAACCTTGCCAAGGAGGGTATCTTTTATCTGACTATTGACTGTACATAACATAATCATAATCATTCACTACATCATCTCATTATAGTAACTGACCCCTAACTAAGCTTGGAGCTTGTATCTAGGGTACCAGAAACTACGCACATCTTACAGTGATAGTCTCATCTTACTTAATTATATTGTGTTTTATCCGAATATTTAATTTAGTATGTATTGCAATGTTTCAGATGGTGGGTATGGTGGGCAGCGTGGCAGTGAGCGAAGGTGGAATGTATGTTCGCACTCTGGACGGCGGCATACAAGCGGCGCCGCAGATCATATCTGTACCTATTGCACTGCCTGGCTCTAAACCTGGTATGGTTCTTCTAAAGTTAATAAATATAAATATCCCGGCACATACTTGCTATGCACTGATTAGCTGTGTCCCGCAGTCTTACCCGGATGGAACCTTATCCCATGGGAATTTTGGGATAAAAAGTATCTTATGTGTTTCATATAAATCGCTCCAGTCGTTTAAATGTGAAGTCGTAACAAACATACCCACTCACAAACATTCGCCTTTATCATATTAGTGTGATTTCCACCTTATATTATTATTTTTTTGGAAAAGAATACACCCAGATCACGAAAATTATTCTAGTCTATTTGAGGTCGGTGTTTGTATGTCTTTCAATGAAGTCTTGATATATAGTTTTACTGTTTTTTATTGTTAGGTGATCCACAACCGACGGTGCAGATCCAAGTATTGAACCCAAACATGTTGCAAGCACAACAACAGCCCAAATATCAGATGCAGATACCGATACAGGGATTTCAACAGGGTAAGATATCTTACATAATCAATCATTCTATCAACTTATTACAGGTAGTAACGTTATTATTTTCTGACCTGGAAAACTCTGTAAATGACATCACGTAAATGAAAGACGGTTAAATTTTAATACCCCTGTGGTTTCATTCCGCGTAGTTCTCGTTCCTGTGGGAATACGGGAATAAGATATAGCCTACTGTTACTAGCGTGTAATGTACCTTTCTTTTCGATGTATATTAATTAGGAGTTAAATTATATTTCGTAAAATATGTTAAAACTAAGAAATTGCAGTGAGAATATTAAAGTAAAATGAAGTATAAGAAAAGTAAAAGTGGTTTGTTTATGTTCTCTCACTCATATATTAACAATCGCTATCAAAACATACCATTGTTTGTTAGGTAAACTAATACATAACATAAAGATGTTGTTTCATAAAGTCCCTTTAACCTAACGTAACGTTCGCTTGAGAATATCTGTAAATATAAAAAAAAAAAAAAATACTTTTCTAAAGAAATAGTTAGGAATTGGAATAAAATTACATTTACGAACTTTTGTCGTGGTTTTGAAAGGTCGGATAGTTTTTTTTTTTTTTCATTTCTGACGTTTCAGATTCTTTACATAATTCGTGATCACAGAAGCCTGTGTGTTCATTATAAATCAAAGAAATCAATAAATGTATAGGAATTTTAATGTCATTGAATTGTTATAAGTTTGTGTTATATTGTCGTAGGTGGAGCCATGTTGACGCTAGCATACTCTCCGGACGGCAACGAAACTGGCAGCATACAGCTAATGGGACAAAATACTATGACGGAATGTAAGTTTATGTTTATATGATGTTCATACTAAAATACCTTACTAGTTACATTTGAAGGCATATAAAATATCTAGTTAATCTGTCAATCTTATCTCAAGTACAAAAGCCTTTAATTATTACTAGTACCCCCGCGGTTTCACCTGCGAGGTTCCCGTTCCGGGGATAAAATATAGCCTATGTCACGCACTGATAAATTAGCTTTCCATTAGTGAAAGAATTTTTGAAATCGGTCCAGTAGTTTCGGAGCCTATTCATTACAAACCAACAAACAAATCTTTCCTCTTTATAATATTAGTTTAGATAGATAATTAATGTAATCGTCCAATATCTTCACTAGTTCAGCCATATACAGTGGTCTTCATCAAGAGAAAAAGATGCAAGGGTGATAAAATAAAGTTTTGTTTGGATACATATTGTATTTTGTTATAGCCGGTCTACAAGTATTAACAGCAATGCCTCAAGAAATGCAACTGGTTCAGCCGACACAAACTGACGATAAAAGTCAGATACAGGCCAATATGCACCAGGTATTTACCATTTATATACATACTAGCCGTGCCCCGCGGTTTCACCCGCGTAGTTCCCGTTCCCGTGGGAATTTCGGGATTAAAAGTATCATATGTTTTTCCCCGGACCATAAGCTACCCCTGTACCAAATTTCAAGTCAATCGGTTCAGTAGTTTAGTCGTGGAAAGGTAACAGACAGACAGACGGAGTTACGCATTTATAATATTAGTAAGGATAGTATAGGAGGCGCTAGATAGACATGTGTCCCACAGATTGCCAATTACCTTGCAGTTTTTACTATAGTGGATTACAGCCATGCATGCAGTGTATTAAGATGAAAGAGTGGTCTAAAAAGTGTCTTCCGCATGTCTCACTACCTTTCTCGCCCTTTTTGTTTATCTTTACTCAAATAATCTTATAATTACACTACTTAGAACGCAAGAAAAGTGGAAGCCTTTGATTTACTTTACATGACTACCTACATAAGAATACTCGCGGTGGCTTAGTCATACGAATGCATACCACGTCTAGTTCATACATTTTTTTGATGACATTGATGATAAAGCACGTTTTTGCATGCAATATTGTCAATGCACTTCAAGCAGACATCACAACTAAACATCTTGTAATACAAGCTTTAATCTTCACATTGACCATTCTGTAATACAAGCTTTATCATCCAGGTATTCATAACGCCTAACCAACAAATAATTATCAACGCACCGGACGAGAAACCGTTGAATAACAACATGACAATGAACAATAACAATGAGGAAATGGAGGTCATTATTAAGGAGGAGAGCGATACCAATGATGATGTGAGTAATCATAAGTTTTTCAAGCTCCGTCCCGCAGTTTTAACCGCATAGTTCACGATCCCGTGGAAATTTCGTGATAAAATATGCCTAAGTCTTTCCCCGAACCATAAGCTATCCCTGTACCAAATTTTAAGTCAATCGGTTTTGTAGTTTAACCGTGGATAGGTAAAACAGACACACAGAGTTACTTTCGCATTTATAATATTAGTAAGGATTCATTTATAACGTACGAAAGTTAGAAAACGCATGTGTACTGTGCATGTGAGGTTCATTTCAAACTGCGGTTTCATTATGGGAAATTTCGCGAAGGATATCGTCCGCCATTCAACTGGCACGTCTCTACAATGTCGTTCGACATTTGCCCTGTTTACATTGTGTATGGTATGTCGCCCGAACAGGCAGCTTTGGACTTTCGTTGGACCATACTAAACGACATATTGTGTCCTCACTATTAAATCCTTGTCATCTGACAGCCAAGGCAAACTCACGCGTGTTTTATTAAAAAAAAATTCTAAACTCGCGTAACTTACAAATGAATAGTAATATAATGTATGTGAAATGTTTCACAGGAAAGTTCCCAAGGCACGGAGGTGAGCGAAAGCACTCCGTGGTCCGCGGCGCTGAACAGCAGCCAGCAGGACCTTGTCAAGTACCTGAATAGTTTACCGCCTCAGGTAACAATCATTTATTTGATTTATACACATACTATTGATTTATTTAAAAAAAAAATATTATCAAAAATTATTTTAAAATATCAATGGCAAGGCTTCGAGCCCAAGAGACTGACAGCGTTCCCTCTCTGAATAGCGAGACTTATTATTTGGAAAATGCCACCCCTACGATCACGCGAAGCCTCGCCGAGATGCACTGAAAGAAGCTTCACTCTTGACTCAACTATTTGACTAAATATCCAATTATTTTTGTCCTATTAAGTCAACACAACAACCAATTAAAAAGACAAACTGTAGTTGATTAATAACAATATAATATTGACTTTCAGCAAACACAAGCATTACCGATTTCACTGCAACAGTTTCTCAAATTGAACCCATCGAATGCGGGTGAAGTGAAGAAAATTGAACAAATTGAAGTCGATGTGGAATTCGACGAGAAGAGCAATGAAGAGGCCGTCGCTGAAGCTATCATCGGAGAAGGTAATTTAATATTTTAACGAGAGATTTAAAAATCTTCATCATTATATAATTCTTTCGAACAAACAAAACTATCTAGACTAGGAAACTTTAAAAAGAACTAAATCAGGTCCCAGAAGCTCATATGTAAAACTGTGACACTAAAAAATATTGCCCGAATTCTTTTCCTGTTTGACATTTGAAAAATAAAAAAATCTATCAAATCTATCTGACGGACTAATTAGATTTTTTTTAGCTACGCTACTTAATCCCAAATATTTTTCTCAACAGACGGCACAGTCCGCATACAAAGTAAAAAAAAGAAGAAGTACAAGAAGAAGCCGAAGCCCGCACGACCGAAGCCGGGGCAAGTCATCATCACCACCACGCCCGACGGCACGCCCATCTACTGCTGCCCCGAGTGCCAGATGGCCTACCCCGAGAAGGAGCAATTGGAAGTACATTTAGTTGTACACAAGATTGAAAGGCGGTTCATATGTGGAATCTGCGGAGCTGGGTTAGTTGTTGGAACGTTTTTAATAGTATATTATGTTTTATTTTTTTTAGTGTAATATCACTGCGGGTCGATGTGGTTAATGTGACGTGCATTGTGGTTCGATCCCGCCACATGACATTACTTTATTCGATTTTCGGTTTCAGGGTAGGCTTAAACCTGTCGTTAGGAGCATATAGGAGCTCATGATGATGAAATATAATTAGTGACTAGATGTAGGCGTAATCAATTGCCCAAAACGTGTTAGTAGTCTCAAACCTATCCATGTTTCCAAAACAACAAACTTGCATCGCTCGATACAGGAATTTAACCTGCCTTAGGTTTTAGGGCATCTAAATGAAAATTTAATCCCTGATGAATTATTATTAAATTCTAGTTTCAAATAGGGCTCGGGTTTACAAGCATTGCTCGATCTAGGACTGAAACTGGGATCTCACATTTTGAAGAACACTTAAGTAATCCTAACTCTTATATTGCAGTTTAAAACGCAAAGAGCACTTGGAGCGCCACAAGCTGGGCCACAACCCGGAGCGGCCGTACGTGTGCGGCGTGTGCCGCAAGGGGTTCAAGCGCCGCGAGCACCTCAACCTGCACACGGTGATACACTCCGGCGTCAAGACCGAGATGTGCAACGAGTGCGGGAAAGGTACACAGATACTCGTGTTATTGTTATAGAATTTGATACTAGCCTCCTGTGGTTTTATTCGCGTGAATCCTAATCAAGTGGGAATTTAGTTTAAAATGTTTTTATGTTTTCTTCCTGATTATAAGTAAGCAGTATTTTTTTACGTGAAAGAGAGTACCAATCTTTCACATTTCTTAAATATTAGTAAAATTTATATCTAAGTTATGTATAGGATGGCAAGAATCCTCAACCTTAGGTGGCCATCACAGCAACAAAAATCAACGGAAGTGATTAAATTCTTCACTCTACTCCCACCATTTTCAACTGACTATACTAACATCATACTCAACAAACTACCAATCCCCAGGTTTCTACCGAAAAGACCACCTCCGCAAACACACGCGGTCGCACGAGAGCAAGCGCGCGCGAGACGAGGCGAGCAACGAGAGCAACAACGCTGTGTTCGACGTGAAACCGACCGTATCTACCTCGACTGCCACTAAAAGCACGTCTACTAGCACACAGCAGAGTATACTGCCTGAGATTATTGTACATGTAAGTGTATTATTTATTTGAACTCACTAGTAAGCGGGCAGTTTTTTAACTAGGCCTCTCAGTTTGGGTCTTTTATGCTCCTATTTAACCTATTTTGTTCGAATAGTATTAAATAATTGGGGAATACTGTTATGTATGCCCTTTAGATTATATTACACATTAGTATAAGTATGTTTAAGTATGTATGTTACTAGCTGTGCCCCGCATAAATCCCAATCACTTGGGAATTTAGGGATAAAAAGTATCATATTGTGTTGTTCGTAGTTGTATGGCACACCTGTACAAAAATCACTTAAATTGATTTTTTCATTAACATGTACTCAAAATAATGAATGAGTTAAAAACCAAAACTCAACAATTCATTCAAAAAAGAACTATTTTTATTTTATTTTATTATACTTCTGTACCTAAATATACATGGAGGGTTTAATACTATCAGTATTCTCTACCAGCCAACCACGGAGTGCAGAAAAATGGTGGCGGTTATAAAGATTATTACTATTTAATTCTATTCTATAGCTATACTAAAATATCCCAATAATCCACAGGTACCAACGGGCTCCAACGTCCAGCTACCAGTGCAGATCAACATACCACAGCACGTGGTATCATCGCTGGCCCAACAACAACAGCAAACTACACAATCCCAAGCCAACGACTCACAAACACAACTTGAAGCGTTACTCGCTCAACACTCGTGACCGTATGCACGCTATGATTAAATAATCAAGTAATTTGGTCTATAACTTTACATATAACTCATGAGACGAATGGATAAACTAAAGGAGTATATTCTATAACTATATGAATAAGTTTTCCTCAACTTGTCTATCAGCAATTAACTAACCAAGTGAGTTATTATTAGACAATGTAAAATCTCTCAACACTATGACCATTTGCATGAATTCAAGATTAACTAATCAAGTGATTTGTACTATAACTTGACGTATAAGTTGAGGGTGTTAATCGGTTATATCTGCAGTGCAAAGTGTGATTGGTAAAATATTGTCCATGAAATGCTTAGGGTGAAATGTGGTAGTGTTTCACAGACTATGTACTGGGTGGCGATGTTAATGTAAGAATTGTTTTATAATCGTTTTATATGAAAATACATATATTTGTATTTGATCTTTAATGTTTCTTGTGGTAGCTTATGGTAGCCTAACACTGCTAGCGGTTTCATTCATTTTTATATTTTCGTCGCCACTCTGTGTCTAAACTTTGTACCTCAGCTGAGATTCAATCCCGTATCTAACTGTATAAATGCTTTACAGATCCCAGCTCTTGAAAATATTTAATAAGATTGACTTTTACGGCAGCCATTAGAGATATACGCATACAAAAATCGGT
Source organism: Timandra comae (assembly GCA_958496195.1). Lineage (NCBI taxonomy): Eukaryota > Metazoa > Arthropoda > Insecta > Lepidoptera > Geometridae > Timandra > Timandra comae. The sequence goes on along the minus strand of OY292363.1, from coordinate 8,089,951 downwards.
TGTCAAAATACGTACTAATTGTACAGTCAGCGTCAGATAAAACGTACCCCCCTCCTTGGTAATGCTCACTTTGGTATTGCCCACCAAGGGATGACCTTTTATCTAATGCTGACCGTATAAGTATACTTGTTAAAAAGTAAGCCTAGGCGTATGCTGAGACGCAGGCGACGCAGGTCCACGCAGGGCAGAGCAGAGCAGATTTTGTCAAGCATGGAACGTCATTGATCTACGTACGCTGTGGCGCAGGCACGTGCGACGCAGCCATGTGTCTGTCCTGCTCTCTCTCTCTCGACGTTCCATGCTTTACAAAATCGGCCTGAGTGGACCGGCGTCGCCTGCGTCTCAGTATACGCCTAGCCTAACAGTATGCATAAAAGCCGTATAAATCAGATCTTATGTGAGATTATATCACAAAGAAATTATTAGAATCAGTTTAATCTGGTGTTGTAATTAGTAAGCAAATGTAATACATATCAGTGAATTGGAAACAATCATTTTTACGACAATAAAACGTGTCGTTACGAAACGTAAGCAATAATTATGGATAGTTAATAAATAAGGTAGAAAATACACTTCATTTTTCATGTTCATTCATCAAAAATCTTGTCTCATTAAAAAAAACGTTTCATTTTGTAAAAGCTGATAAAAATCGCTTTAAAAATCTTATATCATTCGTGAAAATTAAACGTAGAACGCACTAAGTTAGGCGCGATATTTTCTAACGTTCTAGTTTGTATGCACTAAGCCATATAGAAATCTCTAGCGGTGAAAAAATCGCTTCTCAAATTCGCTTACGAACGCGTACCGCCTTTGTACGTTCTGAGTTTTAAAATTATACAAGCACAATCATTAAACTAATTTAATCACTAAGCACATTAATATAAGGTTCAAAATTATTTATTGAGTAAATAGATTATAGGGGTAAAATATACAGGCAATTTTAACAGTTCATTGCACAAATTAGGTACCTACTGAGAGTTTGTTACTAAATGTTAATATTATGATGAATATCTTGTGTTAGAATAGAACAAAGAAAATTAGGATGTTTATGCTCATCATTTTATTCCTTTGCTGCCAATAATAATTAAGTAAAGTATCTGCGAAACTACACTGATGAAAACTGCGTCGAAATAGAAACCGCTTCGCTTGAATATTCGAAAATGTGACAATTGCGAGGCTAAAAGTATAATGTGCTATCGGCCTAATCAAATTATAAAAGACGTTTTTGCTCACAATTTGTAATTTGCATTTTAGATTTTAATGCTTAGTTGTACAAGTTTTTATCTTAAAACTTATTTTATTTTGTTTAGATCAAATTTTGCAACCAAAAATCTTTTTCGTTGTCTAAACGATTGAGTTGAAAAGTGTATGCAAATACACATTTGGATGACAAATTGTCAGTTGGTTAGTTATGTGACGTCATTCGAAATTCAATATGGCGGACTCCCAAAGATGGCGGTTATTTTTTATGCATGTTTTCCCTTATGGGAATTATACTTTAAAAAAAATACTATTAATTTATTTTACATTGAATTTATTATTTTTAACTGTAATCTAACACGGAAAAGAAAACCCCTAAACTAGATTAAAAATAATGTTATCTTTATTCCTATTTCCTAAATATGTAATACAAAATCTTTTGAATTACAAATTGAAAAATGTGTTTTTTAGGTTATTTAATGGGCATATTGGACATACCAAGGTGTAATGTCATAACTCGAAATTTGTTCGTTTTTGAGACAAAACTTTCTTTCGAATTATTATTTTAATCGATCATGTTTGTGTAAGTTTTTTTGATGTTATGTATATCTAATTGTGTGCTACTATGTTATAAATTCGGTGCTTTATACTGTTATTGTCGCTGTGTATGGAAATATTTCAATTTTCTTGTATTCAGTTTACCGTTGTGAGATAAAAGCAGTCATTATAGGATTCGTTTCGCTCGCATTGAAAAGTGGCCGATAGTTTTGTTTTTATAGAAATTAGATTCGTCGAAAGAAATAATACCTTTCAAATAAAACTGTTTACGTAGTAATACGTACTGTTTACGTAGGATACGTAAACGGCCGAAGTCATAATAACAACCCTTAAAAAAATAACTTTAATTATTAACGAAAAATTGCAAAAGATTATTTAAGTAAGTAAGAATTATTATAAAAAGTAAGTTGTACGGTTTTATTTCCATACGGGCGATATATATCAGTGCTATACTGAGTCATTTATACTGAATCGTTTGTATACAGGGTGTGTCGTAAATAGTGGTCCACCGTTTAGGATTCGATAAACCAGATAATTTACTATAACAAATTCCATTTTAGAACCATTTTTAGCCGAGGGTTCCGTAAATATTAATTTTTAGTTATTTATTTACGAAATTTCTACCTCTTGTAACAAATTTGGTTGTAGTTTTATTAAAAACCATTATATTTTCATTTTGATTACTGTTAATTACTGCCGAATACAAGAGCTATCGCTTATTAACATGTTATTTAATGTAGATTTAGATCTTCTGCAAAAAAAAATGATTGTACTCTAATTTTAACGTATTTTTTTAACATATCATGCTAATTCAAAAGCGATTTATGTAAAAAAAATGTACTACACTGTCAGTGCCCATTAATTTAATAATATGCCTATTTAATACCAATTTCAAAAAGGTATCATAATACCAGATCCCTATAAAAAACAGAAAGATATCTAATTTTAATTGAAGAAAGTAAGATTTTCATTAAAATGCATTTTAAAATTTAGTTGCTATAAAACTTACGATTTTTGTAAAAAAAAAATCTTTACTATCAGTGCCTACTTATTTAATAATATTCCTACTTAATACCGATTCTAAAAGGTTTTACTATCCCATCAATAAAACAGGTAATGAAATTTTAGTTAAAAACGACTATAAAAGACAACTTTTTACTATTTTTGCAAAGTGATCTAGACCTAACTTGTAAATTACAACAAGGCATTGAAAAAAAACAAGTCATACATCATCATACATCATTTATTGTTATTCTTTAACATTTACATTACACCAAGTGCTCGAAATGTCCCCCATTTGCAGCTATGCATGCTCTGCAACGTCGAATAAACGACCGTTTAAGTCGCCGAGCAAACCCACTCTCGTTTATTTTTCTAGCTGCTGTGTGTATGCTAGTCCTCAAGTGATCAATGGACGTTATTTCTTCTTTGTACACATGTTCTTTCAGGCAACCCCAGTAAAAAAAATCCAGGGGATTTAAGTCTGGCGAGCGCGGTGGCCATAGTATTGGACCTAAGCGTCCTATCCACCTATTTGGATACGCTGTGTGTAGGTGCTCTCGTACTCTAACAGCATAGTGAGCGGGACAGCCATCGTTCTGGAGCCACATATCTTCTTGGACTTCAGGAGCGACGTTTTGAAGAAGCATTGGCAAGTCAGTCCGCAAAAAACTTAAATATCTGTCTGCATTTAAAGTTTCTGGCAGCTCGTGTGGACCGATTATCTGTCCGTTAATAATTCCGGTCCAAAGGTTTATTTTAACTTGATACTGTGATCTATCTTGTCTTATGAGATGTGGGTTTTCTCGCTGCCAGCTATGCAGATTATGGAGATTTAAATATCCATCTTTTTTGCATGATGATTCGTCGCTCCATAATATTTTATTAAAAAAATGCGGGTCTTCTCTTATTCTGCGTAATATTTCTCTACAAAATCGTACTCTGAATGCGTAATCTCTAGGTAGTAATGACTGTACCCTTTGATAGTGGTATGGGTACATATCATTTCTTTTAAGTACGCGATGTACCGATTTAAAAGGTATGCCAGTTCTGCGACTTAAGACACGCACCGATGTTGAAGGATCTTCAGCAACTAAATTCATTACCGCTTCATCGTTGTGTGCTCGCGGTCTTCCTTCACTTGCACCGCCTACTCCTGTGCCAGGTATCCTCCCCTCGGTGTACGCGTTATGCACTCTCCCAAAGACGCGATGATCAGGATGTCTTCGATTGGGATATCTCTCCCGGTAAAGACGAGCTGCTTCTCTAGCGACACCTCTGCATTCCCCGTAAATAAAATGCATGTCGGCATATTCACGCGGTGTGTACCGAGACATTTTTATCACTGTACAGGTAGTCCAAAACGTTGAGCAAGCCACAAGTTACTATTACACGTAGCCAAAGATCACCAAAACAACAAATCCAATCATTAGGCAAATTAAACAGAGTCCGGGGTCAGGCATACAAAAACAACGAAAGTAAACACACAAAACGCATACGACGCACGGGTGACGAGATCGTACTAAGCTAAATCGTTTCAATATTTATTTCAACGTTACGAGCGAAAGGAATAGCTTACATTAACCATGTCCTTTCCTTATCACTCGTATTGTGCGATTCTCGATTGGCGAGAGCTCCAACCCGTGGCTCCAACAGATCTATTGTTAACAACATGTCACAGGTAAAAAAAGGGTCGGGCCTTTTTTTACCTGAATTTATTTGTTAGTGCGCTCTTAAAACCAGTTTTGTCACACTCAAATAATATTTCAAAGTTTTATTACCATATTATCAGTTTTGTTGTAAAATTAATGCAACAAAATGTTTAAATTAATTTTAATGAAAATCTTACTTTCTTCAATAAAAATTCGATATCTTTCTGTTTTTTATAGGGATCTGGTATTATGATACCATTTTGAAATTGGTATTAAATAGGCATATTATTAAATTAATGGGCACTGACAGTGTAGTACATTTTTTTTACATAAATCGCTTTTGAATTAGCATGATATGTTAAAAAAATCCGTTAAAATTAGAGTACAATCATTTTTTTTTGCAGAAGATCTAAATCTACATTAAATAACATGTTAATAAGCGATAGCTCTTGTATTCGGCAGTAATTAACAGTAATCAAAATAAAAATATAATGGTTTTTGATAAAACTACAACCAAATTTGTTACAAGAGGTAGAAATTTCGTAAATAAATAACTAAAAATTAATATTTACGGAACCCTCGGCTAAAAATGGTTCTAAAATGGAATTTGTTATAGTAAATTATCTGGTTTATCGAATCCTAAACGGTGGACCACTATTTACGACACACCCTGTATATTGAACCATATTATTTAAACAAATATTAAATCATTTTTCAACGTAGAATTTATAAGTACACATGAAGAACTCTCTTTTTGTTTTAAATTACTTTTTAAATATAAGATGTAGTGTAAGTAGATTGATATTTTTGTACTGTTCTATAGATAATACTTGTAGTGTAAACTATGTGTAATGAGAATTAATTCACAGGATGTGTGATGAAGTGTTTTATTGTAAGTTTTTGTATGATTTTTTATTTATTAAGAAGAGTTGAGATTAATAAATAAATCACTGATTTTTCTATAATGTTTTTTATTGTGTCTTGCCTCTTTGTACCTTGCCTTAGACAGGGGCAGATGGTGCAAGTTGCCACATGTAACACCGACAAGAAGTTGATGATGATACCTTTTGTACAGATTTGTCTGTACCGGAAACCTGATTCTCTATCCTCCGGAGGGAGTATGATTGAGTGAATACGTAGTTGCTGAGGGTGTTTACCTATGTAAAGATAAATATTTGTAAATCACACAAACATTTATCTTGCATAGAAATTTGACCCGCCATCCTATATGGTTTGTCGATTCATCGTATAATTCGTGTCATTTGGTCCCTAACTAAGAAAATTCTGTTATAAATCAAGCATTTCCTGTTATGCTGTGGAGTGGTGTATGACGACGAGTAGCAAAAAAAATTCCACGAGATTAATTGCGCATGGTCAAATGTTTTGGATCGAATCAGGATTTAAAAATGAGTTTTCTCTATTTCCTTTTAAAGAGGTAAGTATGTAAAGTTTTCTCTAGTTTTAAGAATTTGTGTTAAACAGATACTGAATAAAGATTTTTATTCTATTCCATTAATTTTGTTTAATAAAGCATTAGATTATAATGCTCCTGCAGAGTGAACAAAATTAATGGATGGACTTTAATAAACCTTTTGGATGGACAACAGAAAATAGTGTTTACTAAAAGATGCTATATTATAAGAAACTTTACAATAGAGGTACTAATGAGCACTACGAGTAGCTTAGCTTAGTGGGTATTAGGTACATTTATGAGGGTGAGGGGGTTTCCTTACATTTTTATATGGGGGCATACTTGGGGTATGTGCAGGGTTGAAGCAGACAGGGGTGAGTCGGGAGAAACCCCATGTTAATAACATCGGCTTAGGATAGTACCAAATGGAAAAACTGTTTAGTGTAGTTATCAAATTGAGTTATGTAGCTAATGAAGTTAAAGATTTTTTTAAAGTAGTGTTATTTATTTTGGAACCTATATTAAGTATGATTGAAGTGCAAGGTAGACAAATGCATTGTTTTGCAAGTGTCGTTGGGTGTGAGATGATGGGTCGGGGGCGGCGGGACGTGCTCGCGAGGAGGCGGCCCCGCGGCGAGTGCGAGTGAGTGTCCGCGCAGCCGCCACCCACCGCGCACCTCGACCGCGCACCCCAGTCACCCTCCACAATCGTATTTCATCAACCACGAACAATTAAAACGCAATGAAAACCCACTCTACCGTCGGTGCAAAGGTAACCACCTCCATATCTTTCCGTTCTTTGGCGTGTTCCCATTCCGCGCGCTCACAAACCCCGCTCCGACATCGATGGTGTGGGAGCGCGGGTCGGTAAAAATAAAGCGTTAGAAACGACTGGGGTGAGGCAGAATGGCGGGGGTTGAGTTAGCGCCCTGCTCCAGGGGCGCACCCTTCGCATCGGCCCGCGGTGGTCGCTCTCACCCACCTGTCTGGGCCCGGGTGCATTCCGCGAGTGTCCGCCTCCAGTGCAATGTGTCCCGCGTTTGCAGATCCGCTGAGCCGAGATGAACTTCACGCCGTTCGGGAGCCACATCCCGACGGCGGCGGCGATCCCGAACATCCACCAGTTCGCCGCCAAGCTGGGGTACGAGAGCAGCGGCAGCGCGACGAGCGTGGTGCAGGAGGCGCGGTACCACGCGGCCGGCGGCGGCGGCCTGCAGTTCGCGGTGGCGCCCGCCTCCGGCTCCCTCACGCTCGACGGGGTCAAGTACCGCCAGGCCGAGAGCGTGGTGGTGGTCAGCGGCGCGCAGCCCGGCACCGTCACGTTCGCGGGACTCGCGCCGCTAACACATTCCGGTCAGTCTTTCATTAATGCGTAGTTACGTACCAACAAGTATACTTACCTATTTACATGTCAATAAGTATTTGAACTAATCATACTGTGTGACGCAGATGACGGTTCACCAGTGAATTCAGGGGTGAAATATCAGACAATATCGGCCAGTTCGTCGATGAACCTGGGTAACATCGCGTACGGGGGCCAGACGAGCTACATCCAGGCTGAGACCATACACCACATGAAAACTGAACAGAGGCCCGATAAGAGGGAACTCAGGGAGGAACTGCAACATGACTTGATGACTACTGTGATGCAGCAACAGGGTAAGCCTTAAAAAGATATTATATAACAATACCAAAATCCCCACTTTAATGGGAATTGTGATTAAAAGTTAATATAAAATTGTTTTAACTAGTAATTTTCAAAGATTCAGCCAGTTTATAGTTATTTAAGCCATTTTTATTGCAAATATCAGCATTGCATTTAACAGAATCCTAATTATTGTCTGTATTGGCCCAAGGCACACCCCTCCAACAAGGTCAGCAGTTGGTGGTGGTGCTCCACGAGCCGAAAGAAGCCGCCGCACTGGCGAGGGCCATCAAACAAGAGGGCAGAATCGAACGCGGCGGCACTGCAGTACCTGCTGAGTTCATTAGTAAGAACATTTACTTACTAGTTAATTTAGTACCTATAGGAATTTAACTAACTTGCTATGCTCATACTATTACTGCTAGTCTACTAATATTAGGTGCATGTTCTGTGCCTCATAGTTCAGATAAGTGACTATAAACGAGCGCACAAAAGACCCAATTTAGTGAATACTAATTGACGAAAAGTGACCACTTTGTTAACATTGATCCTCACACGTTATAGTATTTTATGATCCGTGTCCTTACTAATATTATACGCGAAAGTAACTCTTGTTACCATTTCACGGCTAAACGATTGACATGAAATTTGGTACAGGGTTAGTGTATGGTTCGGGGAAGGACATAGGCTATAATTTATCCCGAAATTCCTGCGGGATCGGGAACTATGCGGCCAAGACTGGGGCACAGCTAGTAAATCTATAATTTTATTGTGTAATCAATAATTTTATTGTTACTCAGGTATAGGCGACGTGACAGATAGTTCCACATGGCAGTCTCTAGGAGGTGGTGTGGCAGACTACCTCTCGTCCCTGCCTTTACCTCTTCATCACCTGCTAAAGTACGCGCCAGCGGAGACCAAGCGAGAGGATCAACCGACCATAGTCACCGCTGTGAACGCTAACGTTATACCTGTTAGTACTATTACGTCGGTGAGTAAAAACAACTATAGGATTGTTAATGATTATAGGTAGGTAGGTACTTACCTAAATTAATTCAATAAAAATTGTTTTATAATCTCACCAATTCCTGGGACATATTTGCTATTTTTTCTAACCATGGCTCGAGTTTGAGATCACCATAAGTTGATGACCATAATTATTTTGCATTACGAAACTAGACAAGAATATTAAAGCAAGAAATATTTAGTCTTATTTATATATCTTATTAGACTAGGTAAATCTATTGACGTAAAATAAAATTAAGTACTTCAATGTTTGTGCTAAGAATAAATAAATAAAAAAAAATCATAAGTAAGTATATTTTGTTTTTAGGTTCCAGCTAACAGCGTAGTGGTTCAAACGGCGACGATTGTGAATCAAACTGTGAATGCGAACGCCAACACAATCATCATGACCACTGGCAATACTAAGAAGAAGAAGAAAAAGAAATGTACCACCAAAGAGAAGAAACCGCGCCCCACACCCGGCGAAATTAGACTTACTACTGCTTTAGGTCATTATACTTTAAGTACATTACAAGTTAGTTAGCTTAAAGTGTTCTACTTCTTAGTAAAGGATTCGGTATCTCTACTCGTTGGCTGAGAGTCCATTAGTTTAGATCGAACTTGTCAAGCTCTTCATCATCATCAGCCTGTGTTCGTCCACTGCTGGACATAGGAATCTCCCAACTCGCGCCAATGTGCCCTGTCAGCGGGACGTCGCATCCATTCTCTCCCGGTCACCCTGTGCAGAACATCGCTCCACCTACAGGATTTTTAATACGAAATTATTTTGCTATCACATGTCACGGATGTGTATAAGATAAAAGGGTAGTTAAGAGTCCCTTGCTATACCTAATAAGTGTATTCTTTATGTTCCAGATGGCAGCACACTGTACTGCTGCCCCGAGTGTCACATGGCGTATCCTGAGCGGGATCTATTGGAACAACATCTTCTGGGACACACTATGGAGAGAAGGTACTACTACTTATTCCAATAATTTACACGTAACCATTCATTATCGTATGCCATCTTTTAAGCAAAAAGACACCAATAATACCTACTAACTCTCGACAATCAGAGATTTTTAGAAACTTCTACATGGTACGAAATTTTATAAAAAGTTCCCAAAATTCAAATGACGTTTTCATCTCCTAAAAATCCAAACAGATTCCTCAACATATTCTAATTTCAAATGTTTATTTCTAGATTCATCTGCGACATCTGCAACGCGGCCCTGAAGCGTAAAGACCACCTGACACGTCACAAGCAGTCGCATAACCCGGAGAGACCGCACGTCTGCTCCGTCTGCATGAAGGCGTTCAAACGGAAGGAACAACTCACGCTGCACTTTGTGATCCACTCCGGGGTCAAACGACACATTTGTAACGAGTGCGGGAAAGGTGACAATTGTCATTGATAAGTTGTTTGGTAGTGTAAAGTATTGACCTGTACGTATTGTAGATTAGATGCCTGTAGGGCAAAGACCTACCTCTCTCTTTCTGTTGGTATCAGCAATAGCATCATAGCGCTTGCTAAATGCGTGTTGGTTATCTCAAATCCGAGCCATGTTTCTAGATCGTCGAGGCGCGTGTAGTACATTAGCTAAAAACAGTGTTTTATATTGCCTTGATATAAGTAATACAAGTATTAAGTAGGATACGTTTACGTAAATTCTGTGTTAATAAATTAAATCACTTCCAGGTTTCTATCGCAAAGACCACCTCCGCAAGCACACTCGGTCGCACATCGCGCGGCGCGTGAAGGCCGAGCTGTCGCAGCAGGGCGCGTCGTCCCCGCCGCTGTCGTCCGCGCCGGCGCCCGCGCCCGAGCCCTCCTGACCGCAGGACGACAAGTCCGACCTCATCACGCTCATCGAAACAGCTAAGGACACGTTTTAAAGGCTACACATAGTCCGGCGGCCCATAGCGATGTTGCCGAGCGGGTAAGCCGGCGGCATTACAACCAGCACATACTTTAAAGTCTTCAGAGCACATTTATATCTGTCGTACTAGGCTGCCATTACGGATGTGGCTATTTTTCACGACAAGGCAGGCAGCTCAAAAATCTGAAAGAGAATGCCGCAGAGATTATTGTTATATGCCTACCCGCCAGTAAGACGAGGCCGCCGGCATCGTGTGTAGCCTTAATACTGCCATCGTACTGCTGACTGATATACTGCCTTTATACTGAGATTCATACTCATCTCGTACTGTGTATATAAGTTTTACGACGACGTTTAGTGACCGTGGCATGTCTATTGTAAGATTCATAGTAAGTTAATCTTACCTCAGACCTCATACTCTTGGGTATGGGAGTTAGCTATGTGACTCTGCGTCGGACATCGAAATTAAAGCAATATTAACTTAAGACAAATCATTTTCTCTTTTTTAAAAGCAATATGATTGAAAGAGACAAAACATAACTTTATAAGTAAGGTTAGTCAGCAGAATGTTATTAAAAGTGAGGTTGTGGACTTGGAAAAAATATATAAATAAGTTTGAAATAAGTCGATTTGTTTCATGTTTTATAAATGTACAAGTAATAAATTGACATCATTGTAGTGTAGGTTACTGTATTGTAATTTACCTGCTTACTATGTTAATGTATAGGGTAATTATAACTTTAAAAAATCAACTCAAAAATGATATTTTTCGTTAATATCAAAAAATTCCTTGTGATATTTAGTGAAATATTTAATTTATTTATCTCTAACTCGTTGGCTCTTGAAGAGTTTGGTTTAATATTTATTCATTTTAAATTGTTATTTGTTAATTATTTAGAAAGATTTTTTCTGTGAAAATATGTTCACAGTTTTGTTAAACAAAAGTATATTAAATTTTAATCCCCTTCTTAGATTATGATAGAATAAATTTAAATAAGTATAATATAACTTACATTTAGTAAACATAAGGTTGCTGGTTCGATCCCGTGAGGTTTATATTTCTGTGAACCATTCATTTTTGTCTCGGTGTGAGTGTGAATGAATGAATGAGTATATGCGTAGTTACTGGTACCCTAGATTCAGTGAAACCTATTTAAGGGTCAGTTGCTATATGCAGGTGATAGAGTGATTGATTCATAATTTCTATTATGTAATGTAAATAATGAACCAGATATTTTTATAGTAAAAAACTACTAAATAAATAATTAATTGTTTTAGGTCTTTGAATTTGTAAATATTTATACATTTTATTCGCTATTGTATTCAACGTTTATATATTTTGTTGACAAGTTAACTTCTTAAAGTTACGTAAAAATATTTGAAACAAATTATTTCATTTATAATTAAATAAGTTAAGTACATAAACAATTTGTAGCCGAATTAATTTGAACCTTATTTAACTTATGCATAGAGTAGAAACTTCATAATACAGCCCAAAGATTTATAGACCAACCATCTTTTTCATTTAATATTTTTACGGGATAACACGTAAGTACCCGAATAATATACCGTAAAAATATTAATTGTAAACAAAGACGTACGTTTCGTTTAATAACATCTTTTTCATGTTGACAACATTAACAGTTAATTAAGAGTAGGTTCAACAATTTGAATTTACTCTTAGTTATTGAAAGAGTAATTTCCAATTGATAAAGAAATAACTAGGAACTTAAGAAAAACTAAATTATGTGGGCAATTAAATTGCTCAAAAAAAATGCAGAACGTCGTACGACAAAAGTTATTAAGATTCTTAACAAATGCGTCCAGACTAAAATTAAACGAATTTATTTGTTCTGCGATTAATTGCAAACATTGTGCGGTCAGATTCAACTCTTCGATCAATTGGGAATATCCTCTTCTCATTGTAGTTATTGTTTCCTTTATAATTACACTATGTAAGCTATGTACCTCAGCCATATGTACATATTTCGCTAAAAAAATAAAGTTACCTATACTGTATTAAGAGTCAATGACGTCAGTAGCCGTATTCAGTGATTAGTGACGTCATAGTTACATAAGCGACCGCTGTGGGTCCGCGTTACCATTACCTATTGCAGTGCATGTAAATTGGCGTAGATTCGTTAACTCTGTTTCATTATTTTAAGCTTTATCTCTGGTGTATTAACGTACAAATTTGTGTGCTATATTTTGCACACATATTGGATTCTTGTAAATATATCTACTACCAACGCACAGAATGTGTCAAAATAATTTTAGGATAAATATAAAATAACTTTTAATTATTAAATGTATTTGTTTGTGATAATTAATTAACTTCCTTTATGTAGATTTCCGCAGATAATGATTCTCCAATAAATTAATAAAAATATTTAATTATTATATGGACTTTTATTTATAGTCTGCATTTTATTATAGTTTTGAATATGTTTAAGGTAGGTCTGTGGGTATACGTTTAAATTAAATGTCTCTTTGTTTGTTATACCTAGGGCCTATTTCACCATCTTCAAGTAACGTTCCGACTAAGTACTGACATGTTTTGTCACTTGATATAAAGTAAGAAAGAGACAAGACTAACTTTACTTGGTGAGTAACATTACTTGAAGGTCGTGAAATAGGCCCCTAAGATATTAATTACCTATGACTACTTTCTATATCGACTTTCCTCGGGATCAACATTGAAAATAAAACTAAAATTAATGTGCAAAATATTTTATTTGTACTTTTGTTACGTACATAATTTACAAACGGACTTACAATAAAATCACAACGTTTTATTAAAACACGAAAGTGAGGAACATTACAATAAAAACATTTTCGTTTAATCTATTTTTAAATTTTGTCCACAGATAAAATTACATACATCTGTCAAAAACACAGACAATTTTTTTTTAATAGAACTAGCTTAATCATTTGAGAGTTCCTAGTTACTGCAGGTACTGAATTTGTTCGAAGCATTTTATATCAATACTTAGGTACATACAAAGTAATATTATGGCAAATACATATCAGATAATCTTCAACCTTTTTAAATTAAAAGAACCCTAAAAATATTCCTTCATTTTAAATTTAAAACAGGTAAGTTGAAATTTAATTCGACTAGTAATTCGATTTTCAAATAAATGAAAAAAATATTAAACAAGTATAACTAGTCTGCAGGAATTAAATTAAAACTTGAGATTCATTATTCTTACAATAAAGTTTAATTAAATCAAATACACTTTTTGGCATTATTAAGAATTCTGTTGTTTTAAAGCTACATAAAATATGTACAAAACATACTAAACTTAAAATAATCATTGATTTAATGATTATACTTCGTAGTAATACTATAAATGCGAACATATTAAAAAAAAGATGTTGGGGTAAAAAAAGTAGTTTTGAAATTAACATAAAAATCCGTTTCCACAATAGTAGTTAAATAAAATATCTAACTAAATGTATATAAATCAAAGATGGCTGACTGACATAGTGATCTATCAACGCATAGCCCAAACCACTGGAAGGATCGGGCTGAAATTTGGCATGCAGGTAGATGTTATGACGTAGGCATCCGCTAAGAATTCAATTAATTCTACACCCAAGGGGATAAAAGAGGAAAACCCAAGCCGGAAGTTATTATTCCACGCGGACGAAGTCGTGGGCAATAGCTAGTAAACCATAAATTCATATTTATTGAATATCAAATATATATTTTACCTGATAAATTAATAATTATGAATAGATATGTGTTATTTTAAAATTGAATCATGATACGTTTTGGACCCTATATTATTTTCTACACTTGATTTTGGTACAGTAATCATCTCTAGAAAATATCCAATATAATAATAATATGGCTATACCTCAAAATGCTCGAGCTGGAAATCAAACCTAGGTCACTGGAATGGCGAACGGTCAAATTAGAAAGAATAAAATTGAATTGGTTCTTTCCTTTGTCAATAGCTTCAAATAAATTATGTATATAAAAGAATAATATTTTGAGTAGGTTACATAATAACCTACATTAATATATGCTGCCTTATTTGCGTTGCATTTTTAGTCTACCATTAAACCAGGTTTTACAATCTGATCTAAGTACAATTTTGAATACTGTCAAAGTGACAGATTTGACTGACAAGTGTCAAATGCTTACCAGGTTTTGTTAGACTAGGTTTAAAATTTAACGCAAATAAGACTAATGTAGTTTTTAAAAATACATGCAGATATATTTACAAATACTCAATTACATAATGGTATATAAAAGTTTATTAATAATAATTATATTGAATCAAATCTATCTATTAAAATATAGTGATTTCACAAAGAACTTCTTACATAATGTTTAAAATATTTCATGAAATATTCAATTAGATATTTATTTGAAAATGGTTTTGGGCACAGAAAACTATTTTGCAGATTTATCAACACTTCTTATACTTATATACTATGGACTGTTAACAAAATATCGTCTTTATTATAAAGGAATAAGAGTCAAAATTACTTAAACACATACCAAGTGGAGATAATTATTTATAAATATTATTTATAAATGTGAAATATGTTTCTTTGTTTATAATTATGCTTTTTCGTCATAAATACTAAAGTACGTATGTATTAACTTTGTGTATTGAACGCATTTTGGCTGGCATACATAATATACCACAATTTATTTTAGTTTAAAGTATAATGTACATTACGCATTTTCAAAACATGTACTTAAAAATAATATATGAAATCCTTTGATTCAGCGGCGTAGCGTGGGTGTCGGCCGCCCGGGGCGGAAGACAATTTTGCCGCCCTCTTATTTAGATATTTATAAAGTCCAATTATTTCACGACCACTACACGTATCTATTTGCACAAAAATCACAGTTTTAAAGCGTAACGTAAATTACGATACGAGACATCAATAAAACTTTGTTTGAATCGTCAGTCATTCTCGCTGTTGTTTTGTTAGCCATAAACAATCCAAGCAATAAATAAAATACGGGGAATCCCCGCAAGTCGTAGACGGTGTTGCCAGCAGTCGCTACAAAATATCATTCAAAGAAAGGGGATTCCCCGAATCCGTTACAGAATAAGTAATGAAAAATTCCATGCTCTTTTCAATCGGTCCTTTGTAGTTGCGTTAAAAATATGAAATGGTTCAAATATTTTTATTATTTATTGTGAAATTTTGCCGCCCCGCTAAAATGTGCCGCCCGGGGCGGGCCGCCCCTGCCGCCCCCACTACGCTACGCCACTGCTTTGATTAACCTTAAATAATAATGAGGGGCAATAACGACCCCAATGTATTAAAGAATAGAATATAATATGGCATGCATTAATTTATGGTCAAACCACGCATTGTGTACTTAATAAGATCTATCTAATGTCTTTTTGTCACTGCACTTTCTTATTCTCAGAGATAGTCCAGTAAAATAAGGTTTGAAATCATATTTGCACACAAGTTTCGTTTCAAATTGTCGGATAGTTGGAAACATGATGATGAAAGGCTTTAAACCCAACGCCAACGGAGTTGAGACTCCGGTGGAAAGGTGAGCCTTTATACAGTACAATGCCTTTTCATTATTATAAATAATTGTACTATTGCAACGAATCAACGAAGTAGTATGAGAGTTTCACATATACAGTGAAACTTGGTTAAGTGGGACCTGGATAAGTGAGAAACCTCCATAACTGGATCTCATGCTAAAGTCCCAACACTTTGGCACTAAATTACCTCTGTTAGTGGGATGAGGTAACCTCTATATCTGGGATTTATTCTTTCGATTTATCATCATAGTTACCTCTATAACTAAGACAGCGAGTGAATTTTATACGTATAAACCTCTGTAACTGGGATATATCGTTTTGTTTGTTTAGTCATTCTAATCCTACCCACTATATCACTTATCGTATATCACTTCTATCAATGGAACCCTCTGTAAATGAGACAGATATTAATTTATACCTGGATATCTGAAACACTGGGTAAGTGGAATACCTCTATAAGTGCAACGACATTGCAGGTCCCTTGGAGTCTCACTTAACCAGGTTTCACTGTACAATGCTATGTCTTACTCTAGCACTAACTTAGATGAAATAGACTATAGTTTTTCCAAGCATTCGTTGCCGGATGCGAATACACTCAACTTGTGTGCAAACGATTTAAAACCTTATTTCACTGACCTATAAAGTTATAATTATTATAACATTTACGTGACCAACTCGTGTGACGTAGATGACTGGGGGTCGACGGTGACGGCGTGTTGTTCGCCGTTGTCCATCGACATCACCACTTGGTATGGCACTTTGATCTGTAGAGGCACGCGAAGTTTTGTGTTTGATGGCGCCTGGAATATTGTAAAGAATTGATGATTAGTTTTTAGCAAGCATAAATAAAAATCAACGATATTCACTAATAAAATCTGTAATAGAAAATAGCGTTAGTGATTCTTATGTAAGCTGTCAGGTCTGTAAGATCCTCACTCATTGACGATATTAGTACAACTTGAATCACTTTATGTATTAAAAGAAACCGCATCAAAATCCGTTGCGTAGTTTTGAAGATCTACATAGCATAGAGCATACATTACATAGGGATAGACGGCGGGAAGTGACTTTGTTTTATACTATGTAAGGATTTTATACATTAATACATACATGTATAGTGATTTCTGGTTTAATTTCCTTCTTGGCGAGCATGTTGATAGGTACGAGGCCGGGGACCGCTTTCTTTGGTTTCACTTTGGGCTTAGTGTGTACTTGTATGTGCTTCTGTAAGTGATCCTTGCGGTAGAAACCTGCAATTTCCGAAATATTGATTATAATTATATCAATGCTAATTAGAGTTGATGAACGTTTAATATAAATTCGACCAAATTAAACTGATATTGTTAAACGTCGACACACTGTCAAATTTGACCAAATTCGTCGAATTTGTCATTTGAGTCGATAACGTGTTAAGATACATCAAGTAAAGTCACAATATTGCGGCAGTAATAAAAATATCTGGATAATAAATCATCTTTGAGGTGAAGTGTTAGGCTTTAGGTTTTTTTTAGTTTTATTCATTATAAAAAAAACTTTCCTATAATAACATTCCTTCTTACCTTTCCCACAATCAGGACAGAAGAACGACTTTATTCCGGTATGTATGTGCAGATGTATCTTGTAATGGTCCTTGCGCTTGAACGGCTTGGAGCAGTACTTGCACACGTACACTATACGCGGCGTGGGGATCGCGCTCTCGTCGTGAATGTACTGCGAGTCGTCCAGTTTCGGCTCTTCTATCTGGGACATTTCATATAGTTTGTTTAAAACTATGCAACGGATTTTGATGCGGTTTGTTTTAATAGGTAGAGTGATTCAGTGGCAAGGTTTTAAGCATTATTTTATCCCCATGTTCCTACGGGAACGGGAACTACGCGGGTGAAACCGCGGGACGCCAGTAATATTATATATATAATATTATAAATGCGAAAGGTACAACCTTTCGCATGGATTTTTTAGTCTTCACACAATTTAAAACCAATAGATGAAATCATCATTCAGAAATAGGTATAATATACAAAATACGTTGAATGATTTTTATCCCAAAATTCCCATGAGACATAGGAATTTCAGAGGTAATAATTACTGCAATGAGAGACGCTTATTCCTTTTTAGTTGGTCACAAAATTGTGATAACAAGTATTTAAAACTTACAGGTATAATTTCTAGCGGGTATTCATTCTCCTTCTTGGCGTCCTGTTGTGGACTGCCGTCATTATTCTCTTGGATTAGCGACACACACTGGTGGCTCTCAAAGTCCGTGTTCGAGTAGAAACCTGAAACATCAGTTACGAATAAGATAACATTTCAATACACATCTTCTTCTTCTTTGCGTATCGACTCAAATATTTGAGGACCAAAACTCGGCCACCGATATAGCGCTATCAGTGGCCTTGTAAAGGTCATCGCGTGTGCAGGTGTAGGGACACGCACGGCAAGTCAAAAGATGGGCCATTGTTTGGGGAGAAAGCCACACAGACATGCATTCTCCGAGCTGAATCCCCAATACACATAAAAGATACCTTTCTGAAATGATACTACATGGAAAAACTAAATTAACATTTAGACCAAATAATATGTATCAAAAAAAAATTGTAGTACTACTTGAACTATATTTGTAGTATAGTAGTATATTTGGATTGAGTCAACAACGCCCACGTAAAAATTTCACACTCAATTGCACAAAAAATTCAGTTCAACGGACACAATAATCAAATGAGACAAATGTCTGGATCGATTTCGATGACACTGTTATCGTGGGTGAAACACCCACAGACCCACGTAGACTTAGCGTGGGCGAAACTCGAGGCACGACTCAATTTAGAATAAAAATGGAAATTACAACTACTATAAGTATTGTATTAGTAGCAAATTTTATTTAAAACCACAAATCATTTAAATACTTAGTTAAAGCACCATATTATATTTGGCGATTGGCTCTTCGTATGTTCATTATAATGCACTTTCAAATGTTGTTTCAGTTGGAATTTCGTGTCTGTCAGTGTGTTTCGGTTCGATACTACTTTATTACTTTTAGGGCCTATTTCACGACCTTCAAGTAAAGTTACTCACCAAGTAAATTAATTTTGTCTCTTTCTTACTTTATATCAAGTTACAAAGACAAAACATGTGAGTAGTTACTCGGAATGTACTTGAAGATGGTGAAACGCCCTTAAAGTAATTTTAATTAATAACTAATACAATTACTACATTAGTTATTTAGAGTACATTCAGCGTCATATTAAAGGTAATGTTCATTTTGGTATGCCAAGCAAAAGAGGAATGAATTGGGAGAGGCCTATGTCCAACAGTGGACTAATACAGGCTGTTGATGATGATGATGATGATGATGAAGCAAAAGAGGCACCTTTTATCTGTCGATGACTGTACAACAGTTTAAGACCACAAACCTTGTGAACACTTAGAACACCATATATTAGGCGGTTGGCTCTTCGTGTGTACGTTATAGTGCACTTTGAGATGCTGTCTCCGTTTGAACTTCCGATGGCAGACCTCGCACTCGTGTCGACGGTCGCCGAGCACTGAGGGGGGGCCCATCTGACGGGGGACTAGGAGATTGTCTTCTTCGGGCATCTGAGGGGAAAATGGGAGTGTAAAATAGGAGTTTGAAAAGTGTGATTTTCTGGGAAATTTACTGTAGAGACTATGTATACTCAAAATTCAAATTTAAAAAACATTTTTTCAAGTAAGGCCTCAATGAGGCACTTATGAATATCAATGAATCTCCACCGATTCGGAATTACATCAGTCGAGAAGAATCAGCAAGAAACTCGTTTTGTTTTTTTTTTAAATAAAATAAAATACAAATGTCACTTATAACTAATGTCAACAATAAAAAAACATGTCAAAAGGTAAAAAAAAGGTATATAAAATAAAAATCTATAAATATAGAAATAAAATAATTACATAGGTCAAAAACTAAAAACAGCATACTGAGGTTGCGTGTGCAGAACTTTAATGCCAAACATCCCGGTCATTAATATATAAAAACTATATTCTACTGATATTTACGTAAACTCACAAGCCTACATAAATAGGTATTACAAAGACGTCACACTCTCAATATTACCGACATAAAGTGACAATTATTCTAAGCGAATGCACATTCATTAGACTAACCGACCCCAATAACTAGTTGCTGTCTGCCCTTAGAACTAGATAGCTTTATACACTAATCTAGATATTACGTCGTAATTCCACCCCACCCATTTTAGGGTCTCAAACTAAGTGAAGTTGGGTCTTTATTAGGGTACAATGGTGAAGTGAATTAGTTTGAAATAGTTTTACGACAATAGCAAAATGTCTGAGATGGCCTGGCGAGTGTGTGGTCGTGAATTTGGTTCCCTATTGGCTTGATTTTATATGTATAGATAGGATGACGACGTAAAATATTTTACATAGTATAAAACAGAGTCGCTTCCCGCCATTTATCCCTCATAATTTGCGTATAAGCTCTAGTTAATCTTCTAAACTACGGATTGGGTACTGTCCTTATTAGCAACACTATCAGATCGTATGATAATACAGATTTCTTTTTGTTCAAATCAACTGGTTCGATTTCTGACTAAGAGTTGATTTATTAAAAATCCAATGATACAGTACGAGCCTCATCAAAATCAACCTAGAGATTCCTTTCAGTGGTTTTTGCAATTCCAATAAGGGCCGATTTTTCCATCGCCAGATAACTTTATTCGAGGAATAACTTTGAAATTTGGCAATTATTTCATACAAAATCTGTCAAACGTCAATTTTATTCGAATAAAAGTTATCTGGCGATGGAAAAATCGGCCCTAAGTAGGATAGTTTCGGATTTGGTCTACCACGCCCATTTTTATACAATCACCCCCTAAATAAAGGCTATGTATTAATTTATATACTTAACTAGCTGTGCCCCGCGGTTTCACACACGTAGTTCCCGTTCTCGTGGTAATTTCGGGATGAAAAATAGATGTTGGCCGATTCTCAGACCTACTGAATATGCTCACAAAATTTCATGAATCGGTCAAGCCGTTTCGGAGGAGTACGGGAACGAACATTGTGACACGAGAATTTTATATATTAGATTACTTACAAAATTAATTGGATCCATTTCCTGTGACGCTAAGAAGTTCTGCAGCGTTTCCTTGTCGTCTTCATCCAGTTTATTGATAGCTGAATATGAGTTGAGGTGCGTTCCCATATGCGCTAACAGTTGGTCTTGGCGGTGAAATGCTGGAAATACAATTGTAATGAAGTATCGGTCTATAAGTGTCTACTACAGGAAGAATAGGGGTTTGCGACGATTAATAGATTAGACCTTTTGGCCTTATCCAGGAAGGAGACCTTGTGAAGTACTTATTAAATTAATTTACATTTTCATGTCATATCGTAAGAACTATGAACCTTATCATTGCACAACAGAAGACCATAATTTATTTTGCCAAATCCTTACAAGAAATTTTATAATAACTTGGATATTCACGAACAAGAACTTTTATAAAACATCATCATCCACACACGACATACAACATAGACATAAAATATAAAAAAAAATCGATAACCGTCAACGTTTTAACGTAAATATCCCTCGCTCGTCGCCCTCGCCCCTCCCAGATATAAATTGGATCTGTATCCCTCGTCGCACCCCCATTTCGGAGCCCCCTCGAGCCCATAGGGGATCGACCCTAGAAAAGGGAGGGACTAAAGGTCGACCCGACCTTGTGCCGCTCTACGATCAACGGTTTTATATTTAACTATATTGGACACGTTTGCAGCTGCTTCTTGATCTAATAACTATCACAACTTCAAAACTACATTCTTGATGTTTTAGATAAATATCGGACTTGGCTTAGTGCGGTACAGATTTTGAATACACAAAAGAATTTTTCATCATCGTCATCATCAAACATGTATATTTATCCACTGCTTAATATATGGTGCATTTGTGAGTTTTTACGCGTGAACTATAACTTAACTACTTTTCGAAATTGAAAAACATTTCTGTTTTAGATGTAACTCGTTTCAAAAAGAAAACTTATAGGCGATAACGCGGGTCAATCACGGGACAGTGCAAGTGTAGATCATAATATGGAAGACAACATTTAACCAGTGAACAGACACCCACAGTAATCGCCGGAGCTTTCTATCTACATATTTATTTTTCGTACATATTGTTATTGCACTTGGCCAGCGTGGTTGATTAAGGCCAAAATCACCCTAATTCAGGGTAGGCTCGAGCCCCTCGGTGGGGACATTATATGAGCTGATGATGATATATGATTGTAATTAACAATTTTAATATCGGTCACAACACAATCTAAAAACAATAAAAAAACGTCAACCAAAAAAGACAATGAATATTTCATTATTATTGAACACAGATAGATACAAATCGAATAATTACTTTGGACATTAAATCATACGGCCGACCATGTTTTATTTATCAAGGATTTAAATACCAAGTCCGGACTTTCATACCTATATCACGTAATATAGACTTTAGTTCCTCATGGATACAAAACTTTAGTAAAAACATTACAATAACATAATCAATCACTCGGTCACACAAATCTTCAACACATCTTATTATAGGAACTGATTTCTTACTGGGCTTATTCATTGCTTTTATCTTCTAAGATTATATCTTTTTTTGTCAACCCATATCGACCCACTACTGGGCAAAGATTTTTCCCAAACATTTCAAACTATCCTTTGCAGCCTCCCAACTACTGGGATGGGAAGTGACAAAATCATCACGCCAACGCGAGAGAAGTATTACCATAATTATAAAACACACAGATCAAGACAAATAAAGTTTGTATTGTGAGAGAATCGAATCGGTAACCGAATAGTAAGCACTAACTTTGTCACTTGGTTCCAAATATACACGGTATAAATTCGACTTCGTTATGTGTATATTCTACAAGTTATTCAGGTCGTAATTCGTGATGTATCGATTTGTTAAAACGAGCCGGACCAAAGGAAATACTCAAATAACTTCGGAAGCGGTAAGTTAATCAAGTTGCTACCAAAAATGTATTTAATGATATTCGAAACCTCTTAAGTTTTGAGTAATTTGACTTTTAAAGGTCTTAAATAGAAAGCTTTTAAAGGTTCAGTTATTTTATTAAGAAAAAAAAACTTTATAATTACATCAGATTCAACACCTCGGTAGTCTAGGGGCATGTTCATTTGTCTGCAAAGTCTGAGATCAAGGGTTCAATTCGTGAGTGATCCATGATTGCTATTTTCAAAGTATGGTCCAAGTATGAGATCACCAACACACTTTGAGCAAGAACGTGGTTATTTATCATTACTAATGTAATGTGTAATCGAAAAACATTTTAAAGTCAGTTTAAAATAAAAATACAACATAATCCTGTTACGTAAAAGGGGAGCTGGAACGCGCTCTAGCCTCTAGGGCTTAATGGATACGATACAAGACCCCCCAAGTCTTGTATATGAGTACAAGACTTAGGGGGTCTCATGTTCAATGTTTTTAATTTTTAGAAACTTAAATAGAATTTTAAATTTCAAAATTTGTTTAAGCCAGAATAAGCAGATTCTATGGTATCATTTAAAACTAAAACGTCGAAATTATTCTCTATGTTAGTACTAGGTAACCCGCGACTTCTCACGGGTGTGTTATGTATATTTGAAATAGAGGGGAAAATATGAACAAAATTTCTTTTATAAACAGCCTCACGTTTTCGCTCGCGTCAAGTCCTACTGCTTCATTCATGCATGCTTCAGCATGAGTAGTTTACCTTCGTTGATAAATGGGCTATTCAACATCCTAACTAGTCCTAATCCTAACTAATATTATAAATGCGAAAGTAACTCTGTCTGCCTGTTACCTTTTCACGGCTAAACTACAGAACCGATTGACTTGAAATTTGGTACAGGGGTAGCTTATGGTCCGGGAAATAACATAGGGTACTTTTTATCCTGAAATTCCCACGGGAACGGGAACTACGCGGATGAAACCGCGGGGCGCTGCTAGTTAAAAAATATTTGAACTAAGTAGTAAGTAGTTCTTGAGATTAGTCCGTGATCAACCAAACTAACGTTTCATAATATGGATACATCGTGGGGAAGGTGTTTGTAGTTGTTTTTTTCCTAACTACTTTGTACCCATTGCAGTTAGCTGCGCTTGGCCTTTACTGCTTCACCGAGCAAATGGGGGGAGAACGGAAGGCTCTACGCTTGCGAGAGTTGACGCAATCTCAATGCAATTCAATGTTGTTGATTTGATAAAAATAAAAAAGAGTAAAATTATTGATATGAAAGAAGAATAATAAGATATCTAAAAAGGAATTAAAAAATATAGTCTTTGACAATTGCGGTTGGAGATGTTTGAGGTAGACCTTTACGAAGCAATGGGCACTATAGGTTAAAAAAAACGAATATTTTATTTTACTTACGATGTTATAAACGACATTTTCATTAAATATTTTGATCACAAAGTTATTGTTAAAGGGAAATATTTATAACAAGTTATACACTCAAAACACTCGTTCAAAAAAGGTATTCCTACAATTTCGAAGTCCCCCTTATTCTCCCTCCCTCTATATTAAAACTTAAACTAATCTTACCTTTCCCACATTCGTTGCAAACTTTGTCTTTCTTCTGATGCGTTTGTAGATGTAACTTCAAATGGTCTTTCCTCTTGTACGTTTTATCACATAGATGGCACGCGTGAGGCCTGTCCTTAGGCAGTACCACTTCGTTATTACTTATACCTATGTTCACGTTACATTCTATTGACTCCATGCTTTCCTACAACAAATGATTATATTGTAAGAATATTCATACAACCTTCGATACTTCGACCTACAATAAGAAAACAGTTGATGATCTTGAAAGGGCTTAACCGATTTTGACAAAACATGTCAAAATATATTATAAAATCTTTAGTAAACTGCGTTCAAATAAAAAGTGCATCTAAATCGGTTCACCCGTATAGGAGCTACGAGTGCCACAAACAACACTTACATAGCGGACAAACTTATAACACCGAGGGGTGATTTTCGGGGTTAAAAAAAAATTAAGAAATTAAGTCCTAAAGAGAAACTTATAACACCCATCTTTGTTAAATAAATCAAAGACACTAAAACAGTAAAATCAAATATCCTACTAATATTATAAAGCGGATTGTTTGTGAGTGTGGATGTTTAGATGTGTGGATGTATGTTCCTCTTTCTTAGACTACTGAATGGATTTTAATGAAATTTGGTATAGATGTTCCTCATACCTAGGAATAACACAAAGGATACTTTTTATCCCAAAATTCCCACGGGATAAGGTTCCACGCGGGTAAAACCGCGGGGCACAGCTAGTTTAAACAATAAACCCAAAATATCAAATCCTTGTTCCCGTTAACTTAGTAATGTTTAATATACAATGTACCGGTTTAAAATAGGGGAGGGGAGGGAGTGTGGTTGAACCGTTGAAGTGAACTATT
The DNA here is from genome assembly GCA_958496195.1 of Timandra comae. Taxonomy (NCBI): domain Eukaryota; kingdom Metazoa; phylum Arthropoda; class Insecta; order Lepidoptera; family Geometridae; genus Timandra; species Timandra comae. The sequence goes on along the minus strand of OY292363.1, from coordinate 8,064,604 downwards.
CAGGGTCGGACTGTACGTAATACCGTAGTAACTATTCAGTAATCTGTGGACTAATACCGTAGTAACTGTTTAGTAATCTGTGTCAGTCCTTTCGTCCTTTCCGTAGTACCTATTAAGTAATCTGTACGTAATACCATAGTAACTATTCGGTAATCTGTGGACTAATATCGTAGTAACTATTCAGTAATCTGTGGACTAATACCGTAGTAACTATTTAGTAATCTATGTCAGTCCTTTCGTCCTTTCCGTAGTACCTATTAAGTAATCTGTACGTAATACCATAGTAACTATTAAGGTAATCTGTGGACTAATACTATAGTAACTATTCAGTAATCTGTGGACTAATACCGTAGTAACTATTCAGTAATCTGTGTCAGTCCTTTCGTCCTTTCCCTGACGTTAAATCCGGCCTTGATTACCTGTTACGTAACCTGGGATTCGGGGTCGAGGCTAGTGGAAAATTTATGTGGAGATTGTAGGTACAAAAGGTGTGCAAGTTTGAAGTGAGTGAGATAAGTTTGAAAACCCAGACAATGTATTAAGTTTGATAAGTCAGATTTTGTCTTAGTTTGGCATGTAATTCGATAGGAAAAATAAGAATAAATTAAACAAAAACTTTAAAAGCAAGCATTTTTCTTATTTTTTTTTTAATTACATACATAGGATACTTTTTATGCCAAAATTCCCATGGGATTGGGATTCACGCTGGTAAAACCGCGGGGCGCAGCTGGTCCTAAATATTTTTTACAACAATACACTTACTTGCATATCCCCATCCACATATTCCTCAGAAGGACTGCCCATAGACAGCTCTCCCTGACTGCCATCAGATCCCTCAGGATCTACTGCTTCTGCTTTAATGTTCATTAGTTCTTGCTCGCTCAGTATGTACATTCCCTGTTCTGCGAGATGCTTCCCGTGCGTTTGTAGGTGTTTCTGGAGATGGTCCTTGCGGTAGAAAGCTAGGGGGAATGGGATGGGTTGTAAGTAAATCTATATAATATGAAAGTAGTCCGAGAGGTGTCACGCCCGATTATAGTATGTGATTGTATAAATCCTAAGCAGACAATAAAGATTTATTTGACTTTGATACTCCTTAAAGGCGCTAGGCAGGAATGGTAGTAGGACTCTTTTTGGGTACTCGAAAATGTTAGAGAGTTTGCATTTACGCGGTAAAAAAATTTGGGGGACAAAGGTGTAACAATCCCTAATACACATCGTACATATTTATTATTTCAATAAACATTCATAACATACTGTAAAACATAAAATTAACTATGAATAAACTAAGATATTTAAACCCAAAGACGCCTAACATTTCCCGTAGCATAGCAAATTCAAAATAACAATAATTAGACTACCAAGAATCCCTTTTCAACTAGTGGAATAAAAATACAAAATGGTAAATGTTCCCCTATCCTAAACGTGAGAAAGGGTGGGTTATAATAAAGGAGGTTACAAAAAAAACTATGCACCCCACCGAGAAAGGTTCGGTGGTTCGGGTCTGGAAGGGACGAGGGATTTTCGAATTTCGAACGAGTATTCATTTTGAACCGTATCTGCTGCCCATTTTTCGGATGTCTGCGCGCACCCTTTTTTTGTTAACTTTGCGCGTTCTTATTTTAGTTTTAATTTTATTGGTCTGTTTTTTGGTAGGACAATGAAATGGTCTTAATTATAGTTGTAGAAAAAAAATATGTATAGCTAGGCCGTTGTTTACAAGCGTATGAAATTCTTTTGTTCTTCAAATAAGTATGTAATGCAGTACGGAAGGTGTAGAACTATTCGCAGCCACTATTCTTGTCTATATGTTTAATTTTTATAGGCCAGACTGATAGAAATCCATCTAACTGCAAATATACATTAATCTATTATTTGTGAACAATATGTCTGAACGCAAAACTGCATGCATTGCGTCTATTTAGAGAGAAAAAATACACTTTTCCATACTAGACTAACTTTTATTTTTACGTTACCACATAGACGTTATATATCTGCATTATGTAAGGACATGTACAGTACATAGAAGGTCGGAACCCGGGCGGCAACCCCACCATCCCCTTACTTTACCCTTGAAGCCTTATCCCCTTTAGCGTTAAGCCTTCGCTATATACGTACAAGTATATGTACGAGTATGTAACGAGAACATACCTAACATAACATGTTGGGCATTATTGGATATTATTATACAAATGTATAAGTAACTATAGCTGTAATGTTACGTTACAATACTTAAGGTAATTATTTCTATTCTTTCATGAAATATTTTGATGCTGTATAAGTGAGCTTTTTTGTAGGAGTAACTTATTAATTAGGAAATACGTAAGTTTGCGTATATTGGGAGAAGCATAGTTATGTCCAGCAGTGAACTGGGTAGGATGATGATGATGATGTAAGCCTAAACAATATATTTTAAACCCTGTTATCTAGTAGTTAAGGTTCTTTTTATAAGGATTGCGGTGTACGTAGTTTTTAGTTTATTTAGTTGACCGCTCTCCGACATGTTCGCCCTGACACCTATTTTAAGTTTAAAAGTATTTACGTACAAAATCTTTGAAGTGGAACCTTCTTTAGCCGCGTCGAGCGATTTTTGGAAGGTGGAAAATGTTATGGGTTAATGTAGATGACCTCGACATCGTGAATTATTTAAAAAATATTTAGTTAATAGAAAAATTATTCTGATACACTGATAATATAATATTAATATTTGTATGGATATTATTTCTGTACAAAGCTTTTTTATTTCGCACAAAAATTAAGTAGCAAAGTATCTTACAACAGCTTATTACCTTTTTTCGCAGTTCAACTAAATAAATATAAATTGGAGAACATTTAAAAAATAAGTCACAAAAATATCATAAGCTTGTATGTTTTACATAGAAAAAAAACAAAAATATTTGTAGTGAAAACATGTACCTAACTTTGTAATAATAATAAATTAATAATTATGTAATTACAATGACATAATACTTACATTTATGGCACAGCACGCACACCTCACTCTTGTCCCCCGAGTGTATACTCCTATGTATATTGAGGTGCTCCTTCCGTTTGAACGCTTTGTTACAAATCTCACAAACATGCGATCGCACTTGTTGATGCTCAAACATATGTCTTTCCATATGTTCTTTTCTTTTTAACCTGGTTTAAAATAATTATACTTTTAAGGGCCGATTTTTCCATCGCCAGATAACTTTATTCGAGGAATAACTTTGAAATTTTGACATTTATTTCATACAAAAACTGTCAAACGTCAATTTTATTCATTCAAAGAAATCAGCCCTAAGTCATATGGGGGTTAAACAAGAACCCTTACTAATATTATGAATGCGAAAGTAACTCTGTCTGTTATCTTTTCATGGCTAAACTACTGAACTGATTGACTTGAAATTTGGTACACGGGTAGCTTATGATCCAGGGAAGGACATAGGCTATGTTTTATCCCGAAATTACCACGGGATCGGGAACTATGCTGATAAAACCGCGGGGCACAGCTAGTAAAATATATATTATAGTTTTAAAAATGTTCCTTACACACATACTTAGATTAAAAACTAATCTTTCTGTGAATCTACACTAACAATAAAACATTTTAAAAATTAAAAATATATGGAGGCCATAATTATACTTACTTAATTATATGTGTACATATGTATGTAAGATACTATGGCAATAACAACAACGACATTGATCATATAACTGATTAAAATAAACATTTTATTTTTATATCTATACTAATAATTATAAAGAGACTCAAGTTTATTTTAGCTACTAAATACAATTTAATAAATCTTTTTTGCATTACATAGCCTATTTATTGAGGAAGGCCAAAGGTTATCAATGTGGGTGATATCAGGAGGCACAGCTAGTAGCCAATAATTAGCATGTTTTTTTTCTAATTAAAAAAATGTACTTATGAGATTAAAATGTTGTTATTGTCACCTTCAAAACCAAGGATGAATCACTTTTTGGCTCTTTGTCAATGCAAAACCATAGTCAATAGAGACATTAGATACTTCAATGGTAAACAAATGCTTTTGTAATTTTAATACAATAGGAATAGGTACTCTACTTAATTTTATGTGTGTGTTTAAAAGCATTATTATTTTGTTAATTCATAAGTTACTGTTACGAGAATTTGACAATGTTTTTACTTATTATCACCTAATAATATTATCATTAGATGATTTCACTTGAGCACTAGTTGTACCCCATGGTTTTCCCTGCAATATTTCTACCATGTAGCAAGTAAGGATTAAAAAGTTTTCAAAGAAACAAACTTACTTTTGCTCTGATTATATTAATAAAGACATGATTATGTACACATAATTATTAAAAAGATTTATGTTTATTACAAAAAAAAGTTATTAAATAATTAAACCCTTACCCGGTCCCACAGACTGCACACAGATGTCTGTATTCATCAATATGTGCCGCCAACAGATGTAATTCAAGCTCTTCCTTCGAATAGGACCTCACAGGACATTGGACACAACAGAACTGAGTCTCCCCATTCGGTAACTTCACTATGATAGCCAACTTATTCTTAGCCAACAAACTGCGCTTAACCACATTCTCCATACTATCCACATCTGGAAACAAACTTTTTTGTAACTTTGTCTATCTTAAAGTTAGCAATAAAATAGAGAAGTTACTAAAAATGTTTATTATAATATTACCTTCAACATTATCATCAATATCCATTATTCTTTTACCTAAAAAATAACACACTTTAATACAAAGTAATAATACACTTACAAAAACTTTCCGAAGCGCGCGTAACCGTTATGTGGAGTAAGCGCAGGGAATAAGGGGGAAGGGACAAGTAACAAAAAACGTGAACTTGAAATAGTGATCCCTTCCCCTACCGACGGATGTCGCGCAAGTCCCGAGCTCCCCTCCGCTTCGGGGCTACCCTTTGTCTACCTAAACAACCCCTATGGGAAGGGAGGGGACCCCACTCCGCGATATTAGGAGGGGTGGCTTACCGTACCCGACATCGATTCAAAATCCTTCTACCTGAATCCCAAACCCTGTTTGTACGTAATATTATTACCGAGAACTTTTTTTAACTTGTACAATTTTTAGTTGAGAGTTTAAGGTATTCTAAATATGCCTCGAGACCACAATTTTGAATATTTTTTGTTTTGTACATACAAAAGCGGTAATAAACATAATATAGTTGGACTTACGAAAATGTTGCGTCAAGTTTCCTGATTATTTATTGTATTTATAGACCACAAATTGAACTTATAGTCACCACATAACGTAAAAAAATAATAATTTCAACAGGTTTTCGAGGAGAAAACAACGCGCGTCCTCACCGTGAAACAATTGAATTGACAAGACAAGGAACGAATGAACAATGAACAACACTGAGTCACTGACATATTTGAGTGAACTACTTTACCAAAAATATGATTTGACATCTGACAGCAAAAGTATGAGAATCGGAGAAACGTAGGTACTGTCACAAGTCAGAATGCGCACGTTTGCGATGACAGTTGTTCAAATCAAAAGACGGAAAAAAAAACATTCTTCAAAAAACAGGTGTTTGGTTCGCAGGTGTGCAGTGCTTACAAAATTTTATGTGGATATTTAAAAATGGGCTGTGAAACTCAGCTAGAACAATTAGCCATTAAATTATTTTCAATAGATGCCGTTAAGTTTGGTGATTTTACCACTAAAAGTGGAATCAAAACACCGGTTTACTTTGACCTTAGGGTTATTGTAAGTTACCCGGAGGTTATGGTATGTATTTGATACGTAGAATATTAAATTAAAAAATAAAACTATATTGAATTAATGATAGTATTGTCGTTTTATCATAGGAATTGATAACATCTCTAATATACGATCATGCCGCTAAAGAAATAGAGTACGACCATGTTTGCGGCGTTCCATACACAGCTTTACCCGTAGCTACTTTGCTGAGTGTAAAGGTCAATAAATCTATGCTTATGAGACGCAAGGAAACCAAGGCATATGGAACTAAGAAAACCATAGAAGGACATTACAAAGCTGGTCAAACATGTTTGATTGTTGAGGATGTAGTAACCTCAGGGTCCAGTGTACTGGAAACAGTGAGAGATTTACGTAAAGAGGAACTCATTGTCAGCGATGCTATTGTTATATTGGACAGAGAACAAGGAGGAAGCCAAAATCTCGAATTCAATGATGTTAAAGTTAAATCATTGTTTACAATGTCTACTTTTGTTCAAATATTGCTGAGAAATGGTAAAATCAAGGAGGATACAGTATTGAAAGTTACTGATTATTTAAAACACACTCAAGCCCCTGTTATTGGTTTGTATTAATTTAATTTTAATTCAATATTTCATTCAGTCTAACTTTATAAATTGTATGTACCTCTCTCATACTACTATTACAGTAAGGGCTGATTTTTCCATCCCCAGATAACTTTTATTTGATGAATAAAACTTACGTTTGACAGATTTTGTATGAAATAAATGTCAAAATGTCAAAATTATTCGTCGAATAAAGTTACCTCGCAATGGAAGCCCTAAGAAGCAGAGTTTAGTGTGCCAATATTTTACTGATTGACTTAAGGACCTTACCTTTTTTCTGTTAATCTAAAGTATGCAAATAACTGTATATTAAAATCCTAATAATATCTTTACAGAAAAAGTGGTTGATCGAAGACTTTTATCTTATGAGAAACGCTCAGAGCTTGCCCACAATGCAGTTGCAAAGCAATTATTCCACATAATGGCTGTGAAAAGGACTAACTTGTGCCTCTCAGTTGATCTGACAAGTTCTACTGCAATACTAGACCTTCTGGAAAAAGTTGGGGAACATGTCTGCTTAGTCAAAACCCATATTGATATCATTGAAGATTTCAGTACTGATTTCATAACTCGTTTGAAGGAATTGGCTAAAAAGTTTAACTTTTTAATACTTGAAGACAGAAAATTTGCTGATATTGGCAACACTGTATCTTTACAATACTCCAAAGGCATGTATAAGATTGAGGAGTGGGCTGATTGTGTGACAGTACATTCTTTACCTGGAGAAGGAATACTCAAAGCATTAAATGCCTCTATGGGTGGTGATAAACGTGGGGTGTTTTTGTTGGCTGAGATGAGCAGTGAGGTACTATGAAATAAATTTTCTTAGATTTCATATATTTCTGTATAGTGTAATAATAAAAAAGTTGATATAACATTTTTGTTGCAGGGCAATCTCATCTCTCCAGAATACAAAGATGCAACAGTTGCAATGGCCTCAAAGTATGCTAATATTATGACTGGTTTTGTTTGCCAAAATAAAGATACTTTCAAAGACCCTGGACTCATTCAACTGACACCTGGAGTTAAGTTAGAAAGTTCTAAGGATGAGTTTGGTCAAGTGTACAACACTCCAGAAAAAGTGATTCTTGAAAAGGCAGCAGATGTAGTTGTTGTTGGCCGTGGAATAGTTAATGCCAAGTGTCCGGAATCTGAGGCAATTCTGTACAAAGATACTCTATGGAAATATTACCTGAAAAGAGTTTCAGGTAAACTGGAATAATAAATCAAGTTCAAAAATTACATTCCATTGAAATGAAACATACATTCTAATCTTGACAATAGTCTAAACCTCACTACCTCTTAAATTTAAAGGGTCCAAATTATATAAATTAGATTTTAGGCATACAAATATGTGGTAATCTATGTTATATGAGTATCTGTTGTTTATAATGTACATCCTAAAAATGGTGCACTTAACTATTTTTAGATATTATATTTTAAAATAAATATACATACATAAAAACACTTAAACAGTTTTATTTTTACCCTATTCTTTTTTTATACAATTTATAAATCCTATGAGATGAGAGAAATATATTATATTGTATTGGTAACTCAAATGAAATATTACTATTACGAATACTGTGTACCTGAATAGCTGGGTATCGAATAGCCTTATCTAATCTAAGGAGTCTGTACAATGTTCTATGTTGAAAACTTGAAATGTACTGAAAGAATCGGTATGCTCTATTCGAATGTACTGTAAGACTACCGTCCTAATAATTATGGAGGGTAGACCCTCCCTCCATACATATAAATAATCTTAGAGAATTTGCATGTAGAACTTTAGAACAAATTATAAAAATGGTAGCTCAAGAAACCATGGAGAAACTTTTTTCTACCGTCCATTTTACTTATTTTACGATATAAAATGTCAAACTTGACATTTTGACCAGTGTGACCAGATTTAGTATTTTAATACTTTTTCAGTATATTTCATCGATTTTTCCGAACATCAGTATATTTTCAGGTATATTGCTGGCAGTCAGTATTTTTGGGTATATTTTGGTTGAAGTTATGGCAACACTGTAGTGAGTGATCGTCTTTGCGCCAATGTTTGCGGAATTCCCCGGACCGGAACGCGAACATTGGGACTTTCCCGGATATAGTTTATACTCATACATGTTATCTATGAGCAAAGATGAGTAAGTTACAGATATGACAAGAAAGACGGCCGTTGCCGGCGTTGTAGTATTGTAATACTACATATACAATTATCAATCAATACATAGTATTAATCAGACTTGCAGAATGTATGTTCGCCTTCAACTTTACTACTGCTGGACCGATTTTAATGCGGTTTGCACTATTCGATAGAGCGTAATTTCCAGATTGCATACATTCAAATTCTTTGTGTTTCATGAATATCAGTCTACCCGGACAAATTCGGGACGGACCGCTAGTTTATCTATAATTTTCAAAACAACGTCTAGTTTTTAAGTTTTCAGTTGCATGAATAGGTAGTAAAATGAATGAATAGGTAGTAAAGGTAGTTAAACTTAAAAGATACTTTATTACTAGTATCAAATCGTCTAATACGGTTCAAGTGAAATGATTGTCTCTTCTGCATTCAACTTATTCTTTGAGGACTTTCTTTCGATAATTCGGGAATTTCCCCAAAATAGGAGATGTTTTTGTCATCATATAAATAGAACGCGATTTTCGTTGTTTTTATTTACTTAGTTGCATTCATTCGGACAGCATGTCTAGTTTTCAGCAAAGTTATTTAGCGAAGTGGGAACAAATTCCGGAATTTTCTTCGTGGCTTTCACGTTACAAAGATAACGAGTTCACCGCATTTTGCAAAGCATGCAATGCGAAAATGCAAAGTAGATTAGCATCTATAAAACAGCATGCAAATACTGAAAAGCATAAATTGAACTTGATAAAATATAAAGGACAGTCAAAGGTAAGCATAATTCGCTTTACTTAACTAGTTCAAGGCGTTCGGATATATTTTAATTTAATTAAAGTTAATCATCCTAGTTTTGTTTCTCAAAACCAGTTAGGTAACAGCTATGAAATGCGGCGCTATTATAAAAAAAAACTAATCAAGTATTTTAAAATTTTCAGGTTGATACATTTTTCAAAAAGGCCCCACTGAAAGACGAAGTCAAGAAAGCTGAGCTGCGTTTATGCAGTTTTCTGTCGGAACACAACATCCCATTTAGAGCAATGGACCATCTTAGTGATGTTCTAGTGAAGTGTTTTACCGATTCCGATATTGCGAAAGAATTTTCCTGCAAGAGATCCAAAGCAGCCGCTATAACTTATAATGTTTTAGGACCCAATTTCGAAAAAGATATGATTGAAGACATACTTGGTACTGCATCTCCTTCAGGTAAACCAGTATATTCAATTATAATCGATGAGAGTACAGATGTTGCATCAGTCAAAGTATTGGCAATAGTAATTAAATACTTCTCTGAAACTAAATGTACTGTACAAACCAAATTCCTTGATTTAGTTGACTTAAGTGGTGAGACCGCAGGTCATTTATTTAATTCGTTGTCATCAAAATTATCGGAATTAGGTTTAGAAATAAAATACTTAATAGGATTCGCTGCTGATACTACGAATGTGATGTTCGGTCAACATTCTGGCATTGTTGCAAAAATTAAAGAAGTAAACCCAAAGTGCTTTTTTATAAAATGTGTTTGTCACTCTGCAGCATTAAGTGTTAGCCACGCCTGTAAAATACTGCCTAGAAATTTAGAACAAATAGTAAAAGAAGTTTATGGATATTTTTCTCAAAGCAGCAAGCGTCAAAGAGAATTTGCTGAGTTCCAAAATTTCACAGACACTGAAAATCACAGAATTTTGCGTCATTACGACATAAGGTGGCTTTCACTTCATGCCTGTATTAGTAGAATAATTGAGCAGTGGAGGGCATTGCAACTGTTTTTTCAAGACCAATACTTGAGTGATCGCAATATGTCATCAGAATTTTTATTTAATTCTTTTACCACTGATATAAACAAATTGTACTTTTACTTTTTGGACTACATATTGCCGATTGTAAACAAATTTAACATAATTTTTCAAGGCGACTATCCGTGCATTGATAGACTGTATGATGATGCATCTAGTATGTACTTGTCGATTTTGGGTTGCTTCATGAAAGCTAGTTACATCAAACGTACGGACAATGTATTTACGTTAGACCCAAAGTCTAATGTAAATTATTTGCCATTGAAAGATATGTACTTAGGTATTCAAGTAGGCCAAGAATTAATCAAACACAGGGAAAACATAAACATGAAAGAGCAAATTACTGAGTTTTTCAGAAGGTGCCAATCATTTTTAATTGAGTTGAGCATGCAATTGAAATCACGTTTGCCTTTTGAAAATCCAGTTTTTCGAGAACTGAAATTTCTTGACCCACACACTGCCGTGCATAAAGAATTTCGCAGTTTACGAAATGTGATAGAAACTTTCCCATGCGAAGTACAGCCAGAACAAATGCAGTTAATTGACGAAGAATATAGAACTCTAAAGTTTGATCGCGAAGTAAGTGATTTGTTACAATCTTCCAGCACTGGCTCACCCATCTCGTGTGAACAATTTTGGGTGAAAGTTGGGAAAATTTCTAACAGTGATGGCATGTTAAAATACAAAAATATAACTAGTTTTAGTAAATCTCTTCTATGTATACCGGTATCGAATGCTGCATGCGAGCGCATATTTTCACAGATAAATTTAATAAAAACGGACCAAAGAAACAGATTTATAAACAAAAATGTGTCAGCTATTTTAAAAACAAAGCAAGGTGTTAAGGATGACGGAGGTTGTGTAAATTTTAATCCTTCGAAAAGGATGTTAAATTATAACTCTAACATTTATTGTGAAAATGAATAAATAAAACGTGTTAAAAAAATCAGTATTTTTAATGGTATATCTGTCCTATGTAAGTCGGTATATTTCAGTATTTTTTTGAGGTGCCTCGGTATTTTCGTAAAATTTAATCTGGTCACACTGATTTTGACAGTAGTTGATCATTTTTGTAGTTGTAGGTTAGGTTGTTCGTTCCCGACTTTGATTGATTGATTATTTTCATTCAATTTAAATTCACACTCAACTCAAAATAATAAAACAAAACAAATAATCCAAATATTTAACAGCAAC